>JAUNZM010000365.1:1348708-2697416 GCA_033459285.1 Clamator glandarius
AATCACCCAAACTGGGCAAATATTTTGGAAAATGCTTGGCAAAGAGGGATTAAATAGAGTTTAAGTCACAGTGAAAAGTGGAATATGGGCAGGATTGAGATAGTCTGGTTTGCTTTGAAGGGACCAGTCCGAGGATTTGTGTTTGCAGAGAGTATGGGAATAGCTTGTGAAACTGTTCTGGCCCACCCTGCTTAGGGGTCTCAGAGTCAAGAAGCAAAAGAAAATAAAGGGACTGAAATACAAGTTAAGAAAGAAGGAACTGGGAACATTTTCATTTCATTTTCTACTCATTAAAAAGGAAAAAAAAATTGAAACATCCAATAGCAGGAAACAGTATATCCTGAAAAACTTTTGTAAATTGACAGTCTTTCTCCTTACCTTTGTGATTTGTAACATCAATGACTCTATGAAAAGGAGACAGCTTTAAAACTGCAAATTATTTTCACTGACTGCTTATTACTTTTGTTAATTTTCACTGTTTGAGCAAAATGTTCCTTTATTTCTGCTGCCTAGAACTCAGTCAGCGTATGATCCTAATTCATGTGCAAACAGGGCTTTACATCCTTAGTCCTTGGGTACTTCCCAGTCCATACAAGCATGGAAGTAATCCTGTATCTTTATAAACGCTGGGCCTTTCCAAGAACACAGTGGGAATTTGGAGCCCCCCTCTTCTAGCTTTAGTTGGTCTTACAAAGGTTTTTGGTAAATGATGTAACTAGGCAGGTACTTTGTTGCTATGAGGCCTCTAGGTTTGGAAGCTTGGTGGGTTAGTGTGATAGAGGTAGAGCTTGGTGGGTTGATGTGACCGGAGTAGGACTGATTTGTTTTACACAGAAGCAGGCACTGATTAAGTGGTTAAAAGCAACTGCAGTGGTTTTGTGTGGAATTGCTGGGATGGAATGTCTCTGATGGGTAGTAAGGATGTTTGATGCTGGACGGTGAGGAAGTTTTTTCAAGGCATTGGTGAGGTCTCACTATCAAGGATGTTAATGAAATGTAACTACAGTCACTGTAATTCAAAAGGATTTTGACAAAATCTTTGTAAGATTATTGTGTTCTGAATGGTGTTAAAATATGGAATTCATGTAAATGTAAATGAACTGATGTTTAGTTACTGGAATAAGATACTGCAGATGTATTGTGGGAAATATATAAATGAATGTGTAATCTAGATCATTTGGGTTATAAAAGGTGGTGCTTTGACCATCTGTCGGTGACTTTCTTTTACCAGGCTAAGGAAATTGTGGATATGAAAAGCAGTAACAATTTATTAGGAAGTTTTGGATTCTATGAATGTGTCTTGATTTTTATAATAAAGAATGTTAAACTCTACCTCTTAATTTCTGCTAAAGTAAGCCTGTGACTTTCAGTAATTATTTTAGTTTGGGCAGGATTGATCTTAGCAAAAGTAAGAGTGGCAGTTAAACCTTATCAATCGCAATTTAAGACAATGGTCAACGGACCAGTTATTTGTTCAGGAACCACTGCCTCACTAAGGAATTCCCATTGAAGGCAAACCACAGGGCATATGCAGCTGGAAGCAGCTTTCCAGAAATTTATGCTAGTAATAGTCTGGAGGAAAACTGTGGAAGCTGGAGTAAGGGAAAACATCAGGATAAATACGTGGGTGGATTTGCCTGTCCTTTTATGACCAAGGACCGGAGCAGGGGCAGGAGTTGGGCTCAACAATCTTTGTGGGTCCTTTCCACTCGGAACATTCTGTGATTCATTGAAGGGCTCCCAGCCTCAAATCCTCATATTAGAGCAAGGTGACTCTGTGAAACTGAGCTACTCCTCCCTGCTCACACAAGCTTTATCTTCCACTTAATTTCAAAGAAACTGAAACAGTCCTGGAGCAAAATTATTTTTACGTAGGACTATTGAAGTCAAGGATAGTAACAGTAAAGCTAAATTTGGACAGGTGCACAGGTAACGAAGAGAACAAAGAAGGGTTTTACTAGGATTAATGAGCTGTGGCCAAGATGAGTCAAAAGAAGTTCAGAGGAATTTTTTCTGTCTCTCTGAGTCAACATAGTTTTAGGATTATCTCTGAGTCACAAATTCCAGGCAGCAGTATAAAAAAATATTTTATTTCACTGTTGGCTGAAAGGCAGTTTTCCATCACATTCCCACAGCTTTGCCTCAAAAATACTCTATATAAACCAGCTCAGACCTGCTCATTGAGCTTATGCTAGAAGAATCACATCTATTTAATAATCTTTTATTATTAAAAATTGAAAAGAATATCAAGTCATGAGCCAACTACGAGACTTATGAACTCTACACTTTTCTCCTGGCAGAGACATGACACGATACATAGTTAATTGTTCCTTGAATTAGCGTGCTTTATAATCACTTGAGTCAAAGAAAACTCTTGGTGAATTTAGTGTGGCTGCAATTATCGCAGCCCTCTGCTGGTCTCCCATCAGCTCTTCCAAGCACACCTAGGCCAGACCAAAACGCTGGGAACGCTGAATATAGCATCATTGCCCTTCTCAAGAATATGTGCTGAATCCCATTATGGTATTGTCGCATATCAACACCAGTAAAGAAGTTTAACTGGAGTTTATGTGTGCTTGGTGAATGATCTTAACTGAAGTTTATTGTGACACTAAGAGTCATAAACATCCAAATATAACAGTTAGGAGGCACTGTTTCACTTGCTGTGCCTGAAGACCAATATCACATCCCATATGTTACTTTTCTATTGCTTTAAGTCCCTTGTTGAGTAAGACTTTCCCCATAAATCATATTTTTCAAGGTTTGTCATCATTTGTACTGCATTATTGTAGAATCTTTTCAACTGATCCACTACAAAGGCAGTGCCCAAAACTCAATACAAATTCCGGTGCAAGACTTTAGTAGATGTTCCAAGCAAAAGGTAAAAGCAATTATCTTTCAAGTGCACCGCAAGTCATCAAAATTAAATATGGTGCTTGCCTTTCTCATGACACCACGGCAATTCTGAGTAATATATTCATTGCGGTCACTGCAATCCCTGCAGAATTTTCAGGAGAGCTACCTCCAGTCTGTCTTCACCTTGTCAGAAGCATATCTATATTTAATGCCACCTTGTCAGCCTTGTGTTTGTTTTCAGTCTTGTGCTGCAACGGATTTGCAGTCTGGCTTTGTGTCAACTGCAAGTGTAATAAAGACATCTTCTGTTCCACATCTTTGGGATGTCTGGGAGCTAACCAAGAAATGTTCAGCCTGAGACAGACCCTTCCTTCCTCTGAGGAATACCCATCAGTGCCACTATTGTGACAATTAACTTAATGATAGCTACTCTCTGAGCAGAGTTTTTCTAATGACTTACACTCACTTGTGGTAGTTTCAGTCTGAAAACATTTCCCTTGTGAAAAGTCCTGCCTCTCATCTCTTCCCGGATCTGGTTATCCTACTGTAGAAGGAAATAAGATCTGTCAGATATATTTGTTCTTGACAAATATATGCTAACTTCTACTCATTTTGAAGCTATTTTCTATTTTACTTGAACAGACATATTATAAAAGCAGACAATGATGACTGTTATTCTAAAAAAAATTACATTATTCTTTTTCCAGAAACTACTAAAAGATTTCTCCTGTTTTATACGCAGTATAAAACAAACGAAAGTAATAATTTCAGAGCAGGTGAAAGAGGAAGTAGATATTCTATGAGATATTAGGTGCAAAACTAAGACACCTAAATGCTAACATTTAAGTGATTTGTGCCTGAGCCATGTGCAAAACCCTGGGGTGTGGGAGATACCTGTTGGGGCTGACAGGTGTGCCAAAGGATCTATAGGACACATGAATTCTCCGGAGCAATAGACAAGGTCCTCTAGACACATAAAATGGCCCTTAGTTAACAACTGGGTCATTCCATGGTTGAGCTAAATTAATTTACCTTAATTTTGTTGTTTTAATCTCTAGTGCTCATTCAGGTTTACGTTACCACTGAACTTTGATCTCTTGTTTTTGGTAGGCCCTCTTGGGTATATCTTGAGGTCTAGGAAAAGGAAAAAAAAACTTTATAAAAATTATTTCCTGCCCTTTTAGAATAGAGTTATTTTTATGTACAAAGGGAAGGAGGAGGAGAATCATTTCCCTTTGCCATATCCTCCTCATAGCAGATTTATCAGTAGCTCTGTTTAACCGTCTTTGTGCCAGTAATTACAATGAGTCAGAAACCATTCCCAGCACTGCTCTTTGCATTTGAATTACTGGTGTTCTCCCAAGTTTTGAAAATAATCAGGAAGTAAAGAAAGAGGATTCACTTACTGATCTGAGTTTACAAAAGTCCTTAGTGAATACAATAAATCACTAACCTAATCTAGGAAGAAAAGAAAAGGTATAATAAAACTCCTCATACCGTCGGGAATGAGGATAGCACTGTGATGCAAATGGGTAATCTTAGAATTGGAAAAGAATATGCATAAGGAAAAAGAAAGAGTCAGCTGAAGTTATTTTTACTTGCACAGAAGAAGCTAACAGGTGCCCTTTATTATGCTTGAAGAAGCATACAGCAGAAGGAAGGAATTCCTCTACCTGTGTTCTGTGATTTATTCATTTAAAGCCAGATCTCTCCTCCCAGAAGGACACTTATTGCGGTGGCTGGAGGTGCACAGAGGTTAGATGCTGCTTCTGTGCTGCTCTCCTCTGCACACTTTGCAGAGCAATACATCGATTTGCATCCACTGAGGGACTAGATGCCCTGCTAGAGAAAAGCTATTGTCTTTTCTGCCTCCCGAACGGAGGCCACATGTGTGCTCAGAGTGCAGTTGCCAGATCCCTGACGGGCTAACCGTCCCATCTGTTTGCTGCCTGGAGAACCCTGGGGGGAGATTCATCTTCTACAGCAGCCCCTTGGCTCTGCAGGAGTACCACTGCCACGGTGTCGGTCCCAGCCCCAGCTTCTGGTGACCTCCATGCACTCTGATGGCTCTCACATTCCAGGGCTTGTCTCCCACGTGCCATATATGTGTGGGGATCGAAATTAATGATGACAGTGTGTGTTGCTTTCAGCATTAGTAGGAAGACCACCTGTATGGCAGGGACCCAGTACACACATGATTTTGTTCTCATTTAGTTATGTCCACTTTGGCAAACACCCAGGTTTTAAGCTGGCCCTATACAAGGCAGTTGTGGTCTGGAAGCTATAGAGCTCTGTTAATATTGGACTTTCCAAATTACCATATAATGTTAAGAGGTGAAGTGGATGAAATGAATTGATTTGCTGTGACATAACTCCTGTGCTAGCAGAGCTATGTACTTTCCAGCTGTGGCACGTTTACAGGTGGCATTCCCAGAGTATGGGTCTTTATCCACATGTGCACTCATTCTTTGACCAATTAACATCTCATCCATCTAGGTAACTGAAATTCAAGCTAAGTCTTCGTAAAATGGATTTGAAACAAAAACATTTTTTAAGTGTCCTGGCAACAAGGCTTAACAACTTTTTTCCAAATATATTTCTCTTTAAAAAAGCCACAAATTTGTAGCCTCACATTTTTTCTAGAGTTATAGCAGCAAATTTAATCTAACATCCTATCTGTTTTGGAGATATCTCTTTTGTACTTTTAAAAAAATATGGAATAGCAAAAGTTAAAGAAAAAATGCATTCAAACAGTTCAAAAGTGATTCTATGGTTTTTTTCAGGATCAATTTTAATTTAATATTAAAAACTGAAGACATATGTAAATACTCTGTTTCCTGATCAATTAACAATGATGATATGACAAACAATATTAGGTGTGTTCCAGTTGTTAAAACTCTCATTATTTTCATTAGAAATCTGCTTAAACTCCAGAAGTTATCTCTTCTTTTTTTCAGAGTCTCCAGGACAGATCATGCCAGCCTTCCGGAGGTTGTTACTCAGTAGTGAAGCACTCAGTAGCAAGCCTCATTTTTATCTTCCAGGAGAAGAGTGATGTCTTGTAGGAGGAGAAGGTGCTTGCAGCACTTTGATGAAGGTCTTGAGACATTTAAGAAATTATTTTATCCCAGTCTACTTGTAAATCAGGGAATAGACTACATAAGTAAATGTGTACATATTTACAGTATTTATTAGCTACCTTTAATATTGTACCTAAACAAATTAAAGGTTTGTGCAGATAGGTATCTAGACCGCTGGATTGCTAGCTTTAAGCCCAGAGAGGAAGACTGGTAACTTATCTGTTTTCCTTGAAGGTGACCTTGGAGGCCAGCCCCTGGGCTCAGGGCTCACCCCTCAGACACAAGCCCACTGTGGGCATGTATAAGAGGGAGCAGGAATGTGTCCTTTGGAGGACACCAGGGCAGCTTGAGCACTGGGTCAGGGGATAGGGATGGAACTGCTGACCAGGTCAAGCGGGGCATGCCACAGGGTGCCAGTTATGCATCCAGCTCCCTTGGAGTCTATCAGCATAGCTGTAACCCCCCTCTACAGAGGATTTAACTGCGTGTCTTTCAGCCTGTGCAAAGACTGGAAGAAGGAATATACATATATTTTCTGAGTACACGGCAAGTATTTATTTGCTAATAAGTACTAAAATTCTCACCACTCATTGCCAAGGCTCTGGCTAGCCCTGAAGCCCTCAGTCAGGCATGAAGTGCCATCCCTTATTGTGTTCAAACCTTTACCTTGCTGAGTTGCCATCATTAGCCTCCCTACTTCAGCCTTCACATCAATATTGCAGACTCACTCTCATCTTTAATTATATATTTCTTTACTCATACTTCAGAGAGGGCTCAGGGACCCCTGCCAGCACTTTTGTAGGAGCAGCACTGAGCCTGGTGCACCTAACAGTGACAGCTCTGGGGTTGCGTTGCCCTTGGCACTAAAACTCAATTTCATTCAGTGATGTACACTACTACCTTCCAGTGTGAATGTGCCTCCCAAGTGTGCACTCACAGTGGTTTTAAAGATTTCAGTAGATAGAGAGATTTTATGTTGAAATTGTTCCAGTGATTAGTGTCACAGAATTAAGGTTTTAAAAGAATAAATCTTACCTTAATTCCACTTTCAATTAATTTAATTTCAGCTGCATATGAAAACACACAATTCAAGATATAAATAAATAAATAATCCATTTTTTTTGAGAAATAAATATACCAGAAACAATGGAGGTGGAAAATTTCTTGGCAGAATAATGTTTTTAGAATTAGGCGTTATACATTTGATTGCTTGAAAAAAAAAATCTTTTTGGGGAAAAACTGTCTTTTTCCCATTGTGTTTGAATCATTAGATAATTCAATAAACAGAGGAGCACCTCTCTCTGCTTGTCATATTCTCAGCTTTAATCTCAGCTATAAAAAGCTAGTCTATTGTTAAGACTGAAAAACCTCTGCCGTGAAAGGGAAATATAATAACCTTTGCTTTATATGCACCAGGTGTCTTTCTCTAACAAGTGCTGTTGACAGACTGATGTTTAATCTTTGATGGTAATATCTAGGATGTATTGAGTTGCAATATAAGCACTTTCCAGACACAGTATGTTTCAGGATTATAAAGTCTATGGACAAAACATATGATTCTGTACAAAGGAATTAAATATGGATTTGTAGTGCCAGGGAAATCTGGGTAATGCTGTAAGTTTGATCTCTTATGTGGGAAAAATCCATAGTGCTTAATAGCTTTATTAAGCAGCAAGGTTTTGTTCCTGCATATCAGGTCAGCAATAAATTCTTATGTTACCTTTGTTATAAAATTCAGTAACGGAAACCTCAAGCTGTGTTATATGACTCTCCCCTAGGAAGGGCCAATGATTCACATCTCTCAGTGCTACAAAACGATGGTAGGAACCACCAGATTAACATAAAATATTAGGAAGAATTGTGATCCAGCCTCAGTACAACACAACTGCAATTTAATGTACACTACTGAAAAATTCATTTGACTATCACAATCAAGGTAGATTCTCAATGAAGGTAGAATTGGAGAGGCCAAAAATGTTACTAAAATAAAATACAGTGAGAATTCTTCATAAGCTGAAAATGAAAGGGAAGGGGGAGGAAGGTAAGGTTAGAGGCAGAAGGTAGGGTGTTTAGCACCCTTTCTTATCTGACATTCTTGATCAGACATCTAAGTTCTTCATAATTTTAAAAACTCTGTCTCAATCTGCTGTCATTTTTAATCCTTATCCTGCAAGACAAGTCATGGCCTTAAATGTCCATGGTTCAGTCTTATGCCCTAAAAAAAGCAGGAAAATCACCACTCTTCTGAATCTGAAGCCCGTAAGTAATAGAAAACAGTCAAAGCAAACAAAAAACCCCCAAAACCAGTCTCATGTCTCTTAGGGTCTTTGCCTAGGATATCTTTTCATTTCTGTAAGACCCATCTCATTGTTACCTCCAGGTTTCAAATCAGCCATGGCCACAAACTGAAACCCAGGAGGAAGTTAATGTGGCTCCAGCAGCTTAGCACAAAGCAGAAGTTTACCTCTGTGTTCCAGAGCTTGAAATATGCCTCATTTCCACCTGTAGGCAACAGTACAGTATGTTAGAGAATTCATAGTAAGGCATTAAGGATGTTGTAGCCAGGGAAGTTTTAAAATGAACTGGGATTAATCTTGCCTACCAATTAAGTTCTAATCATTTAGCCTAAACTAGCACTTAGCTTCCTGATATAGCCAAGGGAGAAGGACAGACACCTCTAAAGAGTGATTATTCCACCCTCCACTGAATAGCTAGGGTGGGATGAATCACCTCTCATAAATGTATGTCTGTCTCCACTGAATACAGAATTAGTCTAGATGATTAGCTAAACTCACAACATTATTTTGAGTCAGCTTAAACTAGATGAGATTAATTTCACTGCTAGCGATTAAAATGAGGCATTTTTCACTATTAACATCAATTGTCCAGACAATTGTCAAATGCATCCAGCCTTGTAAACAGAGGAAAACATGGAAATAGAGTATGGTAGTTCAACTAGTTGATTCTTTTCTTCCAGGTAGTATTAAGTCTGACATGAATAGTCTGAGTCAGTGGATTTCCTGTGGATGCTGATTCCTCCTGGAGAGAAAAGCGATGTTAAGATGTTGCTACACCAAAGCATCATCAGCTTTCTGTGAGCCTGACATCACATTACATCCCATTACAATCCCAAATACTATCTTTATATTCTGAAAAATTAAAAAAATAACATTTGGGCTAGAAGGACAATTGAGTCTCTGTCTATCATGAGTCACTGATTTTTGCTAAGGAGGAATGATTAAAATCACAATAATGCCAATTACTCCAGGTGTGGTGACTTTATAACTCATGCTCTGCAGTTGTAGAGTGGCAAAGAGGAGGAGCTTTAGGATGTGATTGGTGTTCATTGTCCTAAGTGATATTATAGTACCTTGAAGGTCAGTTTAGCCCAACTACGAAGCACGACTGCAGATGTCACATCCTTTTCATTTTCTGCCTTTCAGCAATTTTCCCAGGTGGGTGATGGGGAAATGGGTAGCGCGGCTTTCTAACTTACTTATTCTTTCTGAAACGATGGCTGTTTTCAGGAAGCTTGACCAGTTAGCTTCTTTGAAAGAGGTGTTGATAATTTCCATTAGCAGCGGACGGTATTTTTTCCACTGGCTTCCACCGGTCAGGGAAAGTACAAATCTGCTTTGTAGGAGGCAGCTCACATAATCTTGGGGACTTCTAGAATTCTATTGTGTTCGATGAAGTTTTGTTATGTTGGGGTAATGAGGTGTTTAATACCTACCAGAGCAACTAAAAGCTTTCTGCCCCTGTGAGTTCCTGCCACTTTTAGCTTATTTCTTCTGCAAAGTAAGATGGAGGTTCTTTGCAACAAGTTAGTCTCAGGTTTAATTCAAAGACATTCAGCCTTTGAACATTAGCTGTAACTGGTCTTTACTGATTACTGATCACACTACACTTAAGAAAAATGAAAATACAGGAAACAGATACAGGTGCATGAAGATAGATGGACAAACCAATACAGTCATGAACACAAAAACAGCCTTTACACAGATGTGTCATGCTTAGAACTTCCCACAGGCCACAATTCATCATCTTCTACATGGTGCATCCCTAGTGCCCACATTGTTTGCCAAAAATGAGCTTTATTAAAGGGAGATGTTTAGCTAGCCCCTTAACTAAGCACCCAGCCACAGGATATCATAGAAAGGCACCAGTGTTACCAGCAAAAGCTATGGTCACTATCAGGAAAGAAAACAGCCCTAAGGAACTGAGATGTCCCTATTTTGTGGTAGGATAAATAGCAAGGCAATAATACTTAGTATTAAGACACCTACAACCCTGTTTGGAGTCTTGCAGCCAGTGTGTGAGGATTAAGAGCTGTAGAACTGGGCAGCAAATCCCTCTTTCTCTGGGCCACACAAAGTGCGACAAGCACCACTGGGAGGGAGAAAATCTTTTCCAGAAGGGTAAACCCTGTGCTTCTTCATGTGGGTCACTCCAACCCCAGTATGAATGACCAGAGTCTGCATCAATCGTTTTTCTAATTGGGCCTAGAAACAAAACAAAATCAAATCCAAATTTGACTAGGACATTGTTGGGAAATCAGCACAAATGAGAGGGATTATGCCATATGTTAATGATTGTCTTTGTGTGATTTAAGGAGACAATTATCCTTTTAGATAATAGGTATCATTTATCTTTATTACTGTATCAGCTGTAATTAAGAACAAATTATTGACATCATAAAGGATTAAAAATACCCACTTAGTTCCAAAGCATTGTTAAGATTTCCTTGGTATTTTACATTTTTTTGCTATTTTGAAAGGACTTTCTTGGCAAGTTCAAGGCCTTGATTGAAACAAAGGAAACAAATGTGCATTCTTCCAGTGAGAAATGCCGCAGGGCACAAGGAAATAAAAAATCCACCTTGTACTCACTATCAAGAGACATTTCTCTCTCCAGGGTATCAAATCTAAATCTAGCTACTGCCAGCAGTGGCTACTCTTCATTGTTAACCTATGGCTCCTTGCAGCTTTGGTTGGGATGTCTAACAACTGTGTTGTAAATCTGTCATCATTTCCCCATCTAAGTCTGAATTATGTTTCATCTGACAACATGGCTAAGAGTGTATCATGGACCTTTTTTCAGTATCGGATGAAAGGCAGATGGGAATAATTTTTTTTTGTCGGTTCCCACTCTACTCACATCTCCCTTCCTCCTCAAAATTTGTCCTCACAGGCACCTCTGCTCCACACAGACATTTTTTCTTTATTGTCCTGCTTCTTTTTTCCCCATAATCTCACAGGAATCCCTTTTCCATAAATATCGAAATCCTCACTTGTTTTTTCATCCCCTAAATGGTCTTATAGGACATTTTTTACCACTATGTGTGCCTTATGCTAGAGATTTCCACATACAACCACCGTCTCAGCATCATGCAGAGGCCATGAGCAGAGAGCTGAGCTGGTATCAGCTCTCAATTTGTTTCTGGATCATGCCTTCACAGCAGGATGAGAAATCTCACAGAGGGGTTTCAAAGTCACGGTTAAAAAGCTATGGATATTGCAACATGACCAGAGAGGATTTAAATGAAAATCAGGATTTTAGCAGATTCCTAGTTTAAAAGCAGGTTTATATAATGGTTAGAAAGGCAGAAATGAAAAATAAAATAGCACTTGTGACATAGGAGAAGAAAATAAAAGGAACTGAGCATGGAGTATAACAGTATAAAAGAAGTGAAATCGCAAATAAATAGTAAACGGGATACAACTAGGAAAGAAAACCATGGTCTCTGCTTCCCTATCCTTGGTACTACAGTAAGCGTTCAGGGCTTCAAGTATTTGTGTTTTTTAGAAAGCCTTTACACTTGCAAGTGCTAGAAAACAGATGCTTTGACAGTTTCTGCATTCATTCTGTAAATTTTCAGAGACTGTGGTAACACACAGCCTGGTGAACTCAGCTGAAATATTAAAAGAACCCTGCTGCAGACAAGCCATACATTGCTCACGCGAAACTGGGTACTTTCTCAGCTGATGGAAAAATCCCTGCCAAGTGAGACTGGATTGCTTGATATTCTTTAGAAACTGTATGAGATAATTTTATTTTCCTCACTCTTGTATGGGTGTTAACTGGAAATTCTCACTGACAGAATGAGAACAGTGTCATGAACAAAAATAATATGCAAAAATGTACATTTTAATATCACTGTAAATTTTAGCAAAAAAAAAAAGCCTGCTACGTTAGTGTATCAAAGAAATCACAGAATCACAGAATAACCAGGTTGGAAGAGACCCACCAGATCATTGAGTCCAACCATTCCTATCAAACAATAAATCATGCCCCCCAAGCACCTCATCCACCAATGCCTTAAACACCTCCAGGGAAGGTGAATCAACCACCTCCCTGGGCAGCCTGTTCTAGTGCCCAATGAACCTTTCTGTGAAATATTTTAACCTCATGTCCAGCCTGAACCTCCCCTGGTGGAGCTTGAGGCCATTCCCTCTCGTCCTGTCTCCTGTCACTTGGGAGAAGAGGCCAGCACTCTCCTCTCCACAACCTCCCTTCAGGTAGTTGTAGAGAGCAATGAGGTCTCCCCTCAGCCTCCTCTTCTCCAGGCTAAACAACCCCAGCTCTCTCAGCCGTTCCTCATAAGATTTGTTCTCCAGCCCCTTCACCAGCTTTATTGCTCTTCTCTGGACTCGCTCCAGAGCCTCAACATCCTTCTTGTGGTGAGGGGCCCAGAACTGAACACAGGATTTGAGGTGTGATCTCACCAGCGCCGAGTACAGAAGGAGAATAACCTCCCTGGACCTGCTGGTCATGCCGTTTCTGTAGGTATCTGTTGTCTAACCCTTCATTATAGCTAATACATATTTTTGTTTGTCATTGGACACAAATGACAAACAAGGTTTGAACATCATCATCTTAGTGTAAAAGTTCAGGATAAGGAATGCGTTAATGAAATGTGTAATGAAATTGTGTTTGCATTAATTGTGAGCATATCAGTCTTTTCCTTTGTCTGAGATTTCTGCATGGGTGTTTACACATATGCATAAAAAAATAATCATACATACATCAGGGAGGTTGTGGAGAGGAGGGTGCTGGCCTCTTCTCCCAAGTGACAGGGGACAGGACGAGAGGGAATGGCCTCAAGCTCTGCCAGGGGAGATTTAGGCTTGAGATTAGGAAAAAATTCTTCATGGAGAGGGTGGTTAGGCATTGGAACGGTCTGCCCAGGGAGGTGGTTGAGTTACCGTCCCTGGAGGTGTTTAAGGTTAGGGTGGATGAGGTACTTAGGGGCATGATTTAGGGATTGGTGGGAATGGTTGGACTCGATGATCCAGTGGGTCTCTTCCAAGCTGGTTATTCTGTGATTCTGTGATTCTGTGATTCTGTGATCAGTACCTACGAGTATGAAGGCAAAATAATATTAGCGGCATGAGGCTTATTACAAGTATTTTTTTAATAACTGCATTTCTAAAACCCAAGCATCTTTTGACTTATGTAGGTGTACCACAGAGTAGTGGAGTTTGAAAAGGACCTCTGCAGATCATCTCATCCAACCATTCAGAGCAGGGTCAACTGGAGCAGGCTACCCAGGACCACATCCAGTCAGGTGTTCAATCTCTCCACAGACAGAGCCTCCACAGTCTCTCTGGGGAAACTGTGCCAGTGTGCTATCACCCCCAGAGGAAAAAAAGGTTTTCTTACGTTTAAATAGAATTTCTTGTATTGTGGTTTATGCCCACTGTCTCTTGCCCTGTCACTGCACACCACCAAACAAAGCCTTGTCTCCTTTACCCCCTCACCAGGTATTTATATACATGGAGAAGATTTCCCTGAGCTTTCTCATCTCCTGGCTGAATAGTCCTAGCTCTCTCTAACTCTCCTCATGTGGATGATCCTCCAGTCTCTTAATCACCCTTGTTGCCCTTAGCTGGATTCGCTCCAGTATCTCCATGGCTCAGGCTCAGCTGCTGCAGTGAGGAGCTGGGGCGAGCACTGAACCCGCTTGGTAGGCTCAGAACCCCAAGCAGAGAAGCAGTCACTCCCCTGATCCCTAAAGTTAAGAGCTTTACCATTGTGTCACCACTTCCTAAGCTGATAGGCAGAGAACCTGCCTGTTCCTGAAGCTTCTTTTGTAGCCACAGAGCAATATGGATCACTCTCCTTTTCATCATGCCTGAGGAGAGGCAGCCTGCTGACCTCTGCTCCGAACTCCTTCCCCTGGTAACACAGAGCTTTCCTCAGCATACATGGGCTGCAGGTGAGAAGCCCCTCTGCTCTGGCCCCCAGAAGGAGGGGCACTGGGCACCCCTCAGTGCCCTGCACCTGTATCCTCCTGGGGTAGTTTGCTGTGCCAGGGGGAATTGTTCCAGTGAGTGCTGGGGATGGTGCCTTGTGGCATGTCACCACCATTGCCAAGCACATGCACAAGGTTTGCGTCCCTCTCTTGCACACCCTTCTGCACAAACTGCTGCACCAAGTGCTGTGCCTGCTGGCTGCCTCTGCAAGCTGTGTGTTCTTCATAGTTTGCTCAGTCCCCATTCAGGTCATCTGACAAACTTCTCTCCATAAAAATTCCCAAGTCTATTTATAGCACATCATCACACGTTTCATGCATGCTTACAGAGAAATGGAATCAATCTAACCTGTTGAAGTGTTACTTATAGTCTTGTCCTTGCTCTTCTGTCTAGAAATAATGTATAAAGGACAGGTTAATAATTTAGTTATATTTAAGATACTTTTATGTATAAATAAATGATTAAATAAATGCAAGCACATGCACACACGTGTCCCTGTGCACCTGCTAAAACATCCAATACATCAGGCATCCAGTACAGGGCCCATGGTGATGTGACAAGTGTTGCCACCACACCTGAAAGCCCAGAAGCCAAAGTTGCCAGGCTCATTTAGGGGCTTGAAGAGTTCTAGACCCTCTAGGGAGACACATTAGGCTTTCAGACAGGGATTTGCTACTGCCAGCACAGTGATGCCAAAGACAGGTCAGAGTTTCATGACTGCTTGTCCTAGCATTACTGTCTGTATTTGCATTAGGAGCTAACTCCATAGTAGATGTTCCAGGAAAATGGGATTTAGTGCCTGAAATAATTTGATTCATCTGGACAATTAGAGTAGCAGTTATAAGAATTCTACAGCAAATGGAGGGCTCTGAAATTACAAGCGTCCTCCAGTGGAGCAGCTGGCCAGCTTGGCATATCAGGATAGTGCCCTGTCCACTGAGTTCTAGAGAGCTGGAGAGCCGAAACCACTTTTCCTATTGAAATTAGGCTGGCATGCAGCCAGGAAAGCCAAAACAGGATTTTCTTGTAAGTAAAAAGGGAGTAAGTCAGGAGAATTTCTGCACACAGAAGAGTGGAAAACAAATATTTTTTCAATCAAAATATTTTTGGATGTTAAATGACTTGCAGTGCAAAGAGCGTTACCATTCTCACAGACAGAGCAGAACAAGAGCTTAAAGAGAAGAAAATGCAACTAGAGATTATTTACTTTACCGATAAAGGCACTACACTTTTGTGAATGGGACTAGGCTAGAAGTTTGGCAGGACTGGTAGTTACTTGTTTCTTGTTATATGTTATAAAGGTGCACAAGTAGTGTAAAGGTGGAATAGTAGATGTTATCAATACAATCACCAATGAAATATTCCTGAAAATATTCTAGGAATTTCAGTTTACATTAAAATGCTGTGGGTTTTTTATTATTATTATTTGAAGGCTTTTACTGGAAAACTCCTTACTGCTTACAAATGCAAGAAAAATATGTCAAAAGTGGTTTTTGAGTTGGTTTTGGGGAAAAAAAACACCTGGATTAGCAAGAGAACAAAAGAAACGGGTGTACAGCCAGGCCAATGTACTACAAAAATGCTACCTATGAAGTTTATTTGTGAAAAAATACACAGGAGGTCAAACAGAAGATTGATAATTGTCTATCATGATTTCCAGGACAGGATGGGTGTTAATTGCTGAATAGTATATCCGAGGGCTCTTTGTGCTAAATTTGTTTCTATTTTGAGATTCTGGATTTTTCAGAGATGTCTGTATCCTCTCAGAAAGACTGAAATTGTATTTCTGAAGCAAATTTCTGACAGCATTTCTGCATCCTTAGAAGTCATTGACAGGAAATTCTATCTCTGAGAGATACCACTAAACTGAAGTTAAAGTCCAGTCTAATTAGTCATTTCCTTGTCTGTGAATGACTGTTTCCTATACACCCCTTTTTAAATTGTATATCTCAGCCTAGCTTTCAAATTACCTCAGAGTCTTTAAAAAATCTTGATGACAGAGCCAAACAGGGCATAGAAATGTCTCAAGAGAAGAAATAGTGTACTGACCTTTTTAAATATTTAGGTATGCAATGTAGCAATGCATGGCTTAAATTATATGAAACTTTAGGTATAACTAAACCTACTTTAAGTCTCCCTACTGTTGATACATTCTAGTAACATAATGTTTTGCAGTAACCTTTAGGCAAGCAAAGGGACTAGCAGCTAGAGAATTAATTGTTAGAGTGGGGAAAGATTATTTATCCATGCTGTGATGGGCTTAATTTAAGCTTTCGAACTGTTAGTGATGGGAACAATGTTTAAAATTCTCATTTTTATTATTTCAGTGACTCATTCTGGATTCACACCAGAACTCATGTTCTAAGTCTGATATGAAGCTCCCATTACGACTAGAACAAAGCCTTTAGCATCTTCTGTAGTGCAGTAGAGCTTACATTTGTTTTTATGGTCTTTCCTTCCAAACATTCTTCAGCATATGTTGTCTCAAACTGTCCCTTTGTTTAGTGTATAGCCAGGTGGATTCGTATTACATTTTTAGAACAGATTTTATGAGGAAACAAGGATCTTGAGTGACATTCTGCGAATTTTCTTCAGGTTCATTCAGCTAAGCAGCTACCTCTGGCATCATGTCAACACTTGTCATCCAAAAAACTCCTTGGGTTGCGATGAGATTTGGGTCTTATCCTATAACCATCATTTCAATGACATGTGCTGATCAAGACTTTTGCAGTCCTAAACTCTGTGAACACCAGTGAACCTCAGGGCTCTCTCCCAAGCCTTTCAGATCTTTCATTAAATTTAAATCTCCTTGAAACATTGATTGTGTCGTATGGCTTTCATTACCATAAGCACGATGATGATATTCAGATTTGTGGTTTACATTAACCTTTCCTACTGAGGTCAGTAACAGTATCTCTGTGTGTCTAACAGCTGTCTCCCTGTGGGTGTCTCATAATTTTTTACATTAAACACAGGCAGTAGGAGGCTGTTAATTGGGTCTGACAGTTTCTATTCTTCTTTTGGTTTGCATTTCATGGAATCTGCTCAGTACCTTTAGCAGGGAACTTGAATCTTATTCCTGAAAATAATTAGTCATTTACCACTGTTTTTTTTGAACAAAAAAACATGTTGTTACTTAGCATCTCATAAATTTGCCTGTACTTAATCATTACATCAATAAAAACATCTGTCTGTACTCTTGTGGCTTTGTGTTTAGATTTGGTCTTTAATCAAAAACACGTTTGTCATGTCAACATATGCATACTTTTCTGCTTGTAGCATCTCTCCCTGCACTGGTGGCATCTCTCCTTATACTGGATCTGCCAAGACCAATAGGTAGTATGTACTTAATGACAATATATATGAGTTCGGGCACAGTGCCTCCCTAGTGCACTGGCCACTTGTATTCTGGGCTGGAGAATCTTTGGCCAGGTTGGAGTTCGAGTAAAGGAACCTGTCAGAGACAAATGCTTTTGTAATTTAACAAAATTGTCTCTGTGGGCATGAAAGAAGAGTGTATGATCTGCCTCCCTGCTCCTCAGTGGGGGCTTTTGCTCTCAAGGTGGTTATTAAATAAAACAATATAGTCATTCTCTGATGGTCCTTTAAATGATTAGATGAATACTGTTGTGTCTGATGGGCAGCTTCTCTCCTGAGTGACAAAAATGGGACAAATAAAAAGTTTCTATTTAAACAGATTAGTGGAGGGAATACACGTGTGTTTTTCCTGTAACAAAGGCTAAAAAAAAAAAAAAGTATTAAGTTTTCTATTTGGTGGCTATTAAGGAAGTGATAGAGATGGTTTTAGTTTTCTGTTTGTGCTCAGTTTTAAATAGATGCCAATTCGTTTGCTAGAGTTAAAATGCCCTAATCTGGGCAAGGGCCAGCATGTATTTTTTTTTTTTTTCAATTTAAAGCAGGAGCAATAGAAATATTGCCTGCAGTCTGTAACAAAAAGAAATCAACAAATTACAAAGGCTTCAAAGGCTTGAAGTTCTGGAGATGGAGTGTGTCTCTGTACGTAATCAGGTACCTAAGGATAATGGTGAATATGAGGTAAACGGCATGTGAATTTTTTGGTACTGTGCAACTCGTGTGATGCCCTTGACAATGGTGAAACCCCAGAGAGACACAGGAAGGAAATTAGTCTTGGTAATGGACACAGTAAGTTCATTACAGTCAATATTGTGCTGCTTTGCACCTACTTAGCTGTGTAAGAAGAGAGAGATCAGCTCACAGCTCAGTATTGTTCCTCTCCAAGAAGCTTCCCAACAAGCAATAAAGGAAAACACAAAATCTGGATATGTTCAAAGAGCAGTTGTGCTTACACAGGCACAAATGCCAGCCCTGATCTGAGCAGGTCACAGAGTAGTGCCTGAAGAGTTATGTCAGAAACGCATGACAAAAATCAGTGCTTGAACCAGTCTCCAAAAGATTGGCTTGTGTCAGATTTAAGCACGTTGGGACTGTCACACGGTACATACTGCTGGGCTCACTGCTGCCTATTGGCATCAGTACCTTATATACAGGTGACCTGCTGCCTTTTCATTTCACAGTGTGGCACCCAGTAGCACTACCAGCCAGGAGGAAGGAGATCAGTGAGAAATACCTTCAGGAAGGCTTGGTTGTGCAAATTAGCTCCTACCTGCTGAGGGAATGGATGCGTTTTGGGTGTTCGGGTCTGCTGCCAGGCACCCTCACCTGAAGCATAAGGCACAGCACTGCTTTCTCAGATAAACTCTAGGGTAATTGCTGTGCCGGGTTTTTTCACTTTACTTGAATCATTTTCCTGACAACCTGATAACAAGGGTTCTCTGCTTGATTTGGGATTGTGATTTGAACCTTGGTGTGTCACCAGAGTGCCCCACCCTCTATGTTATTCAGAGGTAAATTTCTCCCATTACAGCTAGTCATTTGTTATAAGCAGTCATTATCCCATGAAACATTATGATAAAATCGTCTTGCGCACCAGACAGTGATAAGCCTTACTTTTTATGCTTTCCTCTGCTCAGTGAACAGGAAATAATTCTGACATTTAGAATCAAGAAAAAGTATAAAAAATAAATATTCCACTTTATTACACTAAGAAATGTTTCACTTTTTACATGTTTATTCTTAAACAACTGGAAATCAAAAGTAGTTAACACAGCTATCTCTATTCAGTGAAAAGTGTGACGCTTATTTCACTTCTATTATAATAAAGTCTTATTTAGTTGGAAATAAGTTTGATTTCTTCACTTCAAGGATGGCAAATGGCATCATGAATCTTCATCTGAAAAAGACTGTTTCAACATGACCTGCAAATGGAATGAATGTCATTACTAGCTGAAGGAATGGAAACAGACATATTTTTAACAGTATTATGCTGCAGGGAAAAATAAGTTTTAACAAGCCAAATAATTCCGTAGGGAGCAGGAGAAAGATTTGGGAGAATTGTGTGGGAAGTTTGATCAACAGTTATTGAATGAACAGGTGCAGATAAGGGGTTTATTTTCTAATTTCGTAGCATTTCTTTTAGCTGCAATCTGGAGAAAAAATAAAAGAACAGACAAAAACATCCAACACTGACTACAAAATTGCTAACCACCTGAAAAACTTTTTCTGAATTTAAATGACTTTACCTCATGCAGGTAGATCATTTACAGACATTTTCAATGGCTGGTATAGTCACCTTTTACTTTCTTAATTTTTAGAGAAATTTTCCCCTGTCCCCAGAAATCTTAGAAGAATTTATTTACATTCAGCAAGTAGAAATTTAATATCAAGACATAACAAAATCAGTCACGTTGAATGAATGTGTGAATTAAACCAATTCTTCACATTTATCTGCTTACCATCTTCTGCATATTTCACTGATGAAGGTGCTGTTAGCCACTCTGTGCTGTACGCACCTATTAGCTTGAATCCTAGGAGGCCTTTCCCTGCTTAGACTCTGTTTACAAATAATATCCATCACAGTTCTCTTTGTCAGAATATTTAAGACACTTTCCCTGAACTCCTATAAATAATTTTTACATTTCTTCCTTTTCGTGGCCATTCCCTGTTGAGAATACCCAGTAAGAGCAGGAGCAAACACTTCCTGGGGACTATCTGGAGATAAATGCATCTTCAGACTCTCCCTGGAACAGAATGGTTTGAAGATGTTTGTTGAGAAAGTTCTTAAAATACAGCTGAAAATCTCCTAATCCCAGCCCCATTTCTCATTACAGCCAATAAAGCTTTTAAGAAGATAAGCAAAACACTAGAGTGTAAGTAAAAGCATATAAAAATATAGAACCAAATACGTTACTCCATTCTTCTGTGAAAGAGCTGTGTCAAACACGAGCTTATACAGCCTTTAGTCTCCATATTAACTATGTACAGCTGCCCTACCTGCTCCAAACAGCTAGAGGTTTTGAGCAACGATCTGATAAAGTAAAAACATATTCTTCTTGCATGGCTGTATCGTGTCTTTCAGCGCTCTGTGCTAATAAACATGTTCTCACAGGGTTGTAAAGGGTATACCAGCACAAGATGCTTGTACCAAACTGCTGAAGACAGGATAGTAGTATTTGTTGGATTTTTACTGCTTTCATTACATGACGATGCATCACTGGCAGATATATAACTTTGAGCATCACAATAAGCTTACAAAGCAAACTGAAAGGAATTCTGGTCATGTGAATATTGATGTGACCTAAAATGTCATTCCTATTACAAATTTTGCTGAAGAGAACAATCTATGGCCCAGGCTGTGGGTTTTATCTCAAACTTTTCACATTTCTTTGCTTCTATTTTCCTTAGATTTGTTTTCTTCCAGCAGAGTTTTATAGAGATAATTCCTGCCACTTTTCTAAAGCTAAATTAGAAAAAGAAAACTGAATATATCCTCTAAAACGTCACACATCTAAAAAAATGTCAAGTTAGATAAGAAAATAAGCTAACCCTGAAGAGATTTTTCAGTCTGGCCACTCTCATAAGCCTTAAAAATCTTACATATGGGAACTATAAATTTGGTGAACAAATATAGGACTGAGACCTAATTTGTTTTATTTGACTTGACCATGTAAATGAGAACTACATTTTTCCCACCTTGACTTCTGTAATATTTCTTTTAAAAGTTGTTGCTCAAAGCTCGTGTTTTGGATATATTCCTTTAGCATCTTTGGCCTAGGCAGGGACAGATTCTAAACATACCCAGAATTCCAAAATAGTATGACATGCAACTGAAAGGGGAGGATGAAAGTCGTGTTTTGTGTACATTCCAGGACCATTTAGAAAATGTTTGTAAATCTTTGTATCTGAATCCCAGATTACGTAGAGCCAATATCAGTATCAGTCCAGACCTATAGCATATGCATGTTGTGTAAGATGCTGCATGCACGTTAGATGCTTGGCTTTCAGACCGTGATTTGAGATGTAGTTAGGACCTAGAGCCTCTTCTCAGTGCCTGGGTCAAGTGAGATATTCCAGAGGAGCTTTTGAGAGAAACCAGTGCAGTGAGTGAGGAAGTGCTCTGACTTGTCATTAAGAAAGCTGAATATTCTCCTCCAATCTAACGGAAACAGAGATTTCATTTACACAACAGGTCTTTGTGAAATGGTTTGCTTTGACTAGGTGACCATACAAGAAGTACCATAGCGAGCACAGCCCCACTAAGCAGCAGAGCTTTGAAACAGAGGACTGGAAGAGGGCATTCATTCCTCAGCCAGCACAGCACCTTGCCCCTGCAAAGTACCTAGAAAGGAGTGGGTGTGTTTCCTGCACTCTATGTGGATTAGCCACGTTCTCATCTACATAGATTTAGTTTCCTGTGTACAGATGCATATGATGCCCAGGTATCCAGCCAGAAGAGTTCAACCCTTTTTGAACTCTGCACTGCCTCGTCTGCTGTGTGGTTTTTAAGGTGTTAGAATAAGTTCAACTAACCCTTGCAAACATCAGTCTTTCGCCATGTTCACATGTGCCTTGGAGATACAATGTCATCTTGACATAGCTCAGCCTTCCCTTATGGACATGATACACCATCCAAAATGTGGCTACAATTAAATATTATTGCATCCTTTCTTTCTCAAATTATACTAGTTTCTGTTCATAGTACCTGCTGTATCTCTGTTTTCCAGCTTCTTTTAACCAATGCTTTGCAATTAGCAAGCTCCAGGGTTTAAGAAGATCTCTCTGTTTGTTTTTTCCTGATAATATCCAGATGTTTCCTATAGAGACTTGTTCCATGATGCAGGAATTCCATCTGCTTCTTACTAGCATTGGCTGTGCTTTATTTCGCATCTGCATCGCATTGTGATTCAGATGGTTTGGATTAGTACCTCTTCTTCGCTGTGCCACCTATTTATCATAATTTCTGCATTTGCATATTGTCTCTTCCATTTGTCCTAGATAATTAACATTATAAATAATAAATAATTCATCAAAATGCATTAGGTAATTTCTATTCACTTCAATGTACTTCTAAACTCATATTTGAAACTCCTTGCAAAAAGCTGCTCCTGACCTTAACAGACTTCGTGAGATAATGGGTTCTTGGACGGTGGTGATTAATAAAGATGCTTAGGGTAGCATTAATACATAGGTGAGACACATATAAAGAATCTTGAAAAGACTATAAACCTCCATTTATTTATTGCAAAATAATACAGACAAGTTAGTAAACAACTTACTGCTAGAAAGCTAGTAGTTCGCTGAAAACCATGAGTAGAACTCAGAAGTACTAGGTCATAAGCAGGACATTTTATTTATCTCCAGTAAATAGCTGTGCTTACAGGTAAGATTTCTGCTTAGCTTTGACCCAGTAAATTTTAAAAGCATCGCAATGCAGAAGGGAAGTTAGACTGCAATGGTCACCCAGCAGCTGGAAGATGTGGCAAAACCAACATCTTGATAAAGTTTATTAATCATACAGAGCACCTTAATAATACAGAGTTCCTTAATAATGGATCACTCTGTATGGAACTGAATATATGAGAGGACTTTTGCCTCTGCGCATTATCCTATTAGAAGAAAAGCATTCCCGCTGCCAGCTCACAGCTTTTTAGTTGAAATAGCAGTAGGAAACCCTTATAGTGCTTACCAAAATCCAGAGTCCCTAGGTGTGGTTTGTACCTATCTGTGTGCATCTGTCTTTAAACATAATAATTACTTTTTATTCCTTGCAATTATTATAAAATTACTTATGTTACACTTTTCTCATGTTAAATATGACTTGAGGCTGGCTGGCTAAACCTGAGGAAATGTGTCCTCCAACGGAGCATTTCTAAACAGGTTATAAGTCCGTTCTTGGACTGGGCAGCAACAAGCTCTGAGATGCAAGGAGTTGGTTAGATTACGCAGGGTAGAAGGCTAGAGAAAACATTTCCAATGAGCAAAATACATCTGGTATGCAAAGGGGATACCTATATAATGGAAATTTCCTTGAATTTGTAAAATTAGCTTTTGAAGTTCCCACACAGATCATTTGAGTTATAAGGAATGTAACACTTACCTTTTAAGATTAACTTGCCTGGTTAAACTCAGTCAGAACTATAAGCAGTAAATAATGAGCAAGTCCTGACTGAAATGGCATATTTAAGGATGTTAGGTAGTCGACTGAGGATAAGAGATAAAGATGGCACTCAAGTCTTTAGAATGCTTCTAAGTAATTATCTTTTATCAATTTTAATATGTTTATTTCATACAATGTCTTTGCATCCATCAAGAAAGACACCAGCTATGCTATGTTAACCTTTCACACATGGGCCAATAAATTTCATCATACAAAGTGTGAATCAGCAGAAGCAGCTGGGGGAAATCCTGGCTCATACTCTAGAACAAGTCTTTGTGCAGCTGTTCTGAATTAAAAAAACACAAAGCAACCAAGACCTAAAAACCAAAATTTATTTTAAACTGATTGGTTCCCCAGTAGAGTTCACAGTCTATCCATTTCCATTCAAGAAACTGTTGATATGAACTCAGGAAAAGGTATCAATGGGGACAGTTGCAGCCAGTAGTGCTGCCAGAGACTTCACATTGTGGAGCCACAAGTCTTGGATGTTCGTGAGGGCAGAACATCTAGCTGATGTACCCTGGGTGACTGTGTTCCTTATTGAAAGCTTTAAGTCTCCTCCTCTTACTTTCTTTGGTATTTTTGCTGCTTTAGGAAATAATTTGTGAATTAAACTCTCAGACTTCGTATGTTGCTAGTTATCCAGTTCATTAAATGAGATGCACTTCTTCATTGATTTAACATTTCTGTAAGTGTCAGTGCTCTAATATTGACATTTTAATGCATGGTTGCAGAATGATGTAAGGAATTTTATATTTGTCTTTTTTAAAACTTCAGGTTTTTACCATCTCCCCATTGAATATTATTGCCAGTTCAAAAGGTCATCTAGGACTTTATCTCTCTTCTCTTCAGTCTATTGGTACTAAATACATTCTCCTTTTTTTCCAGGGACGTATAAAATGCATTTTGTTTTGCACACTGCTAATGCAGTAAAGACCAAATTTTTGGATTGTATACAGAAATATTACTTGTATAACCTATGTTAAAATATCTTCATCCAAATATCACACTGCTGGTATGATTATGCAGAATCCCGTTAGCATTCAAAAATTTTTAATTTGCATTTAAAACAGCCTGGTGGCTTACTATCATCTCTGACATTAGTGTATATCCTCTGATTCGAATGCTCATATATAACTGAGCCATGTACAGAAAATCATCCAACAAAATTACCAAAAAAAACCCTGATGGATGTCTTGCTTATCCAGAAACATAAAGTGTAAATCCCTAATATTCATATAAGTTTTGAGAAGCTTGCTTACATATTCACCTTCATCATTGTGTCTTGTTTTCTCTCTAATAAGACATAAAGCCTCCTTTATTTCTGCTAACCCTTTTCTGTGGAGAGATTTCATCAGCAGAAACCCAATACAGCCATTCCTGTCAATTCACAACAGAAATCCTTTTCTTCCTTCCTTCCTTCTGTTTGTTGTTTTTTTCATGTAAACTGTTTGGAATGACTACTGACATGGCTCCTTGGATCAGTAGGCATTGCTTTCCCAGAGTGACAGGCTAATTTCCTCCTTTTCTGTTCATAGCCTTGCACCCTGCTAGCATCGTCGTGGGAACCAGAGGGTTTGCCATTAGCATCCTGTAAAGGTTTACCTAGGTCTTCATTTGTATGCATTGGTAAATGGAAAACAGAGGGATAACAGTGAAATATGTGGGGTGTGGAGGTGGGACTTCACTGCTTTAAACGCTGGAAATCAAACCTTCAAGGACAAGAGTGTAGCATTTGGGGCTCTAACACAGTTATAGATATTTTGCAAAATTACATAATGTTGCTATTTGAAAAAGTATGGGTTTAAAACCAATGAGAGGCTATTTTGATAAACATTATGAAATCATCCTTTCCAGGGGAAAGGTTGAGGAAGTGTGCAGCAGTCTGACAAACATACACTGTGGCTCTTCCTCCTGGCATCACATAATTTAGTTTGGTTTCAGCTTTTGTATCAGAACCTCAGACTGTGAGTTTTCAGAAATGAGCTGATACAGGAACATCTCATAGGGGGTGGGGACTGAGTAGAGGTGCACTGCTCCAGAATTTTTCTGCATCGGGCCATTAGATGCCATCTGTTATCAAGTTCTTTCTCAGCTGTGAGTGAGAAGAATGTAGCAACTGAGATGAAAAGCATTTTGCCAGCTTCTCAGGGTCAAATGTTCTGCTTCCATGAATCCTCCTCTGAAGGATGGTCATGGAGAGGGCATGCTCTGTCTTTCTGCCATGTGGTAAAGCCTGCAAGGGCACTTTGTCTCATTAATGGGTGATCACTGTGGGAAAGTAAATGATAAAGAAGTTTTTATTTCAGCTGCTGTCTCACCTCAGTATAGACCTTTGTCATATTTGAATAGGTCAAAAGGAAAACTATGGTCTGAAGTTTTAGCTGAATCATTAATCTGCCCTGAATCAAAATTAGGTATAATCTTTTTCCTGAAAGCTAAAGCTAAGATGCCTATTTCAGCCAGATCCTGTGGCTAGCTCCCTTTACATTTCACTACCTCAAGTACATATTTTAGCAAATCACAATCTTATTCTCATATTGACTGTGCCCTTGGCACAAAGTCATTTCAGTTTCATAGTATATTGTAGCACAAATTTTATTAAACATCACTGAAAGGCCCTGCTCCATGCTCTGATGTCATAACTTTTTCTGATAAACAGCATGTAAAATGTAAGCATCTGATATCAACCATGTGCACTTCTTACCTAGCATGGTTAGAAGTTACTTGAAATACTGCTGATCTGAAAAAATCTTTAGTGAAACAGTGTGAAATCTCCCTGACAACAAAGTACTGCACAACTGAATCAGGTTGAGTCTGGACTAGTAATAAAATACAGATGATTAACTGTATCTTTACAGTAAAATCCATAGAAATTTAATCTCAAATACAGAGGAAACTTAATAATCATAGTAATTTAGCTGTTCTAAGTACAGTAGTACATGCTGATTTGTTTGATTTTCTTTCTGGCACCTAGAAACTGTATATTTTAGATAAGTAAAGAGACAGTACTCTGTCTAAACTGTCCAGCTGCTCAAATACCAGAGAGCTGGAATAAATTATTTTAAAATCTGGGTCGTAGGTAGAGAGGCAGAGATGGTATTTTCTGCAACAAGCAACTTTGACATTTGATGTATTGTGTAAAAAAAACACGAAGCAAAGCAACATTTTAGTTTCCTTGCTATTGCCCCTACTTCTATGTGAGGCATATAATCAAAGTATGGTCCAGTAGCAGTTGTAAAACTAGCTCAGGTGACTTTGTTTAAAACAGCCAAGAAACAAATAGCAACACCCTCCACAACAATTTTCAGAAGATGGCAAAACTTGACCCCAAATTCCTTTACAGTGTAGAAACATGCATGCTTTAAGAACAGATTATTAAAGCTTGGACCTGCATGTGCTCATGCAGGAGAATTTACATTTTTCTACAGGGATTTTTCTCAAAATGACAGAAAGGACTGCAGAGACATATGACTGGCCAATTTAATTTCCAAGTAGTCTATATAAGAATATAAAGGCAAAAGGATCTGAAATTCAATGCACCGCAAATAAAAGACCACTGAGTATTTAACTTAAAAAAGGTGGTCTATAAAAGCAGAACAACCTGGCTTATTATTACACAGAACCCTTTTTAAGTTCAGTAAAATAAAGTTTCTTTGGGCCTACATTTATTCTCATTAAAAATTAAAGGTTTTCCTTTGATCTCAATAGATCTTAACCAAACCAATACAAAGGGAAGACGGTGATGCGTTGAAATAATAATACACAATATAGAAGGTCTTTTTCTCATCTCCCCTTTGTTGTTTGCCTGTACGCATATAGGTTCCCTCTCTGATCAACACAGAGTGCACACATTTTTTTCTGCAGAAAGGTTCTTTTCACTCTGAAGTAAATGTCAAAGGCAAGAGACTCTGGGATTGTCTCCCTCTATTGACTGAAGAGGGAGTTGAGACAGCCAGCTTAAACACAGAAATCCAGAAATTCAGCTCTAGATTCATAGAATCATAGAATGATAGAATAACCAGGTTGGAAGAGACCCACCGGATCATTGAGTCCAACCATTCCTATCAAACACTAAACCATGCCCCTTAGCACCTCGTCCACCCATGCCTTAAACACCTCCAGGGGAGGTGAATCAACCACCTCCCTGGGCAGCCTGTTCCAGTGCCAAATGACCCTTTCTGTGAAATATTTTATCCTAATGTTCAGCCTAAACCTCCCCTGGTGGAGCTTGAGGCCATTTCTTCTTGTCCTGTCCTCTGTCACTTGGGAGAAGAGCCCAGCTCCCTCCTCTCCACGACCTCCTTTCAGGTAGTTGTCGAGAGCAATGAGGTCTCCCCTCAGCCTCCTCTTCTCCAGGCTAAACAACCCCAGCTCTCTCAGCTGCTCCTCATAAGGCCTGTTCTCCAGCCCCTTCACCAGCTTCGTTGCTCTTCTCTGGACTCGCTCCAGAGCCTCAACATCCTTCTTGTGGTGAGGGGCCCAGAATTGAACACAGGATTTGAGGAGCGGTCTCACCAGTGCCGACTCTTCTGCTCCGGTTACAATCAATTAAAACTGACACTCCATTTAGTTGACCCAACTTGGCACCTAGTGACTTTTAAGATGCTCTAGGTAAGATATATTATCTGCCTACTGGCTGCCTGCTGTCATAGCATGGGTCTACAGTAAGGCTCGACCCATATTTGCCATACCTGAATATATTTTCCTGACCTCTTTAGCCCCTGGAAATGGCCTGGTTTTACATCACCCTTACTTAGGCAACTGAATTGAGCCTCTAGTAACCACAGCAGAAAAAAATTCCTAAATTTTGGCAGCTAGTGTCAAATGAGATGCCCTTGGGCACTCGAGGCATTCATTGCTCTAGGCTCCAGATCCAGTCTATGACTTTCTGTAGCAGCAGCTATAGCCATGTGCAATAATTGAAAATGTCTAAACAGAGAAAATATTTACCATCCTCAATGGCCTGTTCACAGAACAGCATTTTCCCCTTCCTGGGTCTAAAGAGCTATTCAGCTGTTGAAAAGTAGTTGCAGATACTGAGTTGAAGGGGTTGTAACCCCTCACTCCCATGCCGAGTGTAGGGTAGACACCTACATACAATTGTATGAATACTGGGCTCGATCTGTAAATTCATTAATTTCAGATGAGATGAAGCCTACTGCAGTTGTTTTATGCAGATGAAGTTATCTATAAACCTTTGCTGATCTGGCACTGATTACCATGATTAGAATTTGTGAAGTATGCATATTTCTATCTTCAATTGTGAAAAGAATACCTCACAAAATACACATGTTATTTAATGTCATTTTACTCTTTAGCATAGAATCAAAGAATCATAAAATCATAGAATCACTAGGTTGGAAATGACCTTTGAGATCATCAAGTCAAACCATATCTGTCCACAACTAAATCATTTACCTAAACACTTAATCTACCCCTCCTTTACATACCTCCAGGGGTGGTGACTCTACCACCTCCCTGGGTAGCACTGTGATAGGTACAGTTTGTCAGCATTTCCCTTTACCCTTTACAAACACGACTTTTCTCGGTGAGTTTTAGAGCATTACAATAATTTCTTTTTAAATTAAATTATGCCCTGCTTTGCTTGTCATTGGCCTAAATACATTTTTAACCAATCAAAGAAAACATTTTAACCTCAGGCAGGTTAGTTCTTCTAGACACAATTTTAGCATGCTATATATAGCAATTTATGCTAGAAACAGAAATTTAGCATCACAGTTTTAGTTCTTCCTGAAGTAAGGATTACACTGAATTATCCTTTTGGAAGTTGTGACCTGAACTGAGACAAAAATTCCTTTTTCCACTTAGGTGTAAACTGTTGGGTAGGATAGATTCTATTTTTCAAAAGTCAAAGCTATTAGTTTGAAAATATAAAAAAGCAAATTATTGTCACAGTTCTGGCAACTTGAGACTCCTTTTTCATTTTATTGACTAATTTCTGATTCCAATTATGCATCCGTATTTAATGATGCTTGGCATACATTTACATATGCCTGTGTAGTACATATCAATTGTTTGCTACTAGGTTAGCACTCCTGTGAAAAAAAAAGATTATTACAGATCTTGAAATGGGAAAATGAGAAAAATAAGTTGTGTGGTCTGCTTGTAGGTACACAGAGAAGGTCTAGGATGTAAGTACCAGTCACATACCTGAGCCCTAATGCTGACTTTGCTTCCAGGGTTATAGAAGTAAGCATCTCAGATCTTTTGGTCTTGTGTGAATTGGGTTAGGACTGTTATCCCTCACTAGGATGTCTTGCAGATGTGACATATTTACTTAATTGTTGCAGCAGAAGCAGAGAAAGATGCCACAGGGAAATCTGTCATCTTTTTTCATCCTTATATGTTAGAAAAAAATATAATGTTTTGACTGGACCAAAACAATTACCTCCAGAAATTGTACCGTGAATGCTGCTTTTTTCCCCTTTCCTCTTTTAATCCTTATTTTGTGGCTTAAGGCAAACAATCAGCATGATACAACTTCATATACGACTGGTAAAATAAAACTGACCCAAGAAAGGACTCAGTAGCCACAGCTATTTAATACCATGTCTCTGCTTATATGGCCAACAAGCATTCCCAAGGGGTCCTGAGACATTTTCTGTTTCTGCAGTCGATTCAAGAGTGGATGTGGAGAAAAGTGTCAGTGTTTACTGAAGGCCTGAAGGAAGTCCACAACAAGAACTGCTGACCTCCTTGGAAAGGGTGTGATAGCAAGTGCTGGGAAATGTTTCCCTCCGTGTGGTTTCCAGTGGCTGGGGCCACAGTTTCCCACTGCCAGATGCTCTTTCTCCCTGCTGTGTCTTCAGAGCACAGCTCCTCCCAGCATTCCCCACATCCAGCTCTCTGCTGGGAACTGCTGGCAACTTGCTTTTTAGAGGCACCAGGCTGCTACAGAACAGATAACTCTTTGTGAACTGAATTTTCTTTGTCCTGAAAGAATGATACTTTCAGCAGTAAAAATACATTTCCAGTATGCACGGGTACTCATGTTACCTAGATGGGACAAATGGTACTTGACCCATTTGTTTAAACATTGGTTTGGTTCACCACTTATTGGAAGGGACAGAAACTTTGCAGAATAACTATTCTAACTGCTGAGTAGGTTAGTATTTTTGCAGCTGAATCTAAGGTCTTCCCCAGTACAAGTATTTATTGTCTTCAATATGCAACTGCATCAACTCTCACCAAAGACCTTAATGATTTGTAAAGAGTCTAGTCATAGCAGCTTAATACATATGAGACTGAGACACATAATTTTTCAATTATTGTATGCATTATTCTTGTATGTGTCATTTTTGTCTTCCAGAAAGCTGTTTTCATCATATGAGGGAATACCTATCCAACCAAAGTCACTGTGGTATTGTAGAAATTGTACTCTGCAGCTAGTGAATGTAACTAGAATGGCACCTTTTCTATAAAATCTGAAATTGCCCTGAAAAGTCCATAGCAAGCATAACCCCTTATATTCTAGGCTACCTTAAAATAGCAATAGTTTTCCTTCTGACTCCTGGGGAGTCATAAGCACTAGAAAACTCTTGGCTGAAGCATGTTTTCCTTATTCCAAGACTTAGGCTGGGTCTTACTGAAATTACCAGGAATGTTTACATGAGTAAGGTAGGAAACTTTATGCTATCCCCAGAAACTATGTGATAGGGAAATTTGTCAGCCAGGCTTTCCAGGAGTGATTGCATTGATTTATCTTCAGTGTGGTACGTCTCAACAAGATTTCTTCAAGCACTTCATTCTTAAAGCTATTCCCCTTTAAGGTATTCCTGACATCTGCAGCTTTTATAGCTTGAAGCGCTAGAAGGTTGCTCCTCAGATAGTTGTTACTTCACAAACAGTCATGATTTTTGACAGTCATGCAAATTCCCAAATCTCTGCATTGGAGACTGGAATCCTTCTTTCAGAGAATACTTCTGACTTTCTCCAAAGCTTTCTTGTTTTATTTTTCTTCATATCTTGTTATACTTTTTAGAGCCAAAAAGGGGCTTTCCATTCCTTCCCATGAGTTCCCTACATGCCGCTCTTGTGAGTGCGTTCACTCCTGTGCCTGTCCTCCCAAAAATTTCTCTGTCATGGCAATTGCCTCTGTTACAAGTGGAGGATGAAGAATAATAATATCCTCTGGGTCCCTTAACTCCAGGTTAAATCCTGCATTGTAGCCACGGTCACTGCTTGCCCAGGAAAGCTGTAGCAGAACAGATGAGAAAGGAAAGTGGCCTGCAGGGAGATCCTCCTCCTGAAGCAGAGGCCTTCAAAAAGTGGAATTCTAAGTACCAGAAGGGAAGTGCGTGGGATATGTCCCACAAAGACTGACCAGAAAACAAGGAAATATCCCGAATCCACAGCAAGTACAAGCTTTTCTCCATTACAGACCTTATAGCTTGAAAGGGTTCCTGTTTTAATCTGCAGCCTCCTCCAGTAAGACCACAGTGGCATTCACCCTGAGCTGTGAAGTTTTCGAAAGCTCAGGCTTGGCAGCTTTGTCTGGAAAAGCTTTGCTGCTGCCATAATGCCCTGGGGGAATGGCAAAGAAAATGTAGGCTGCTAAAAATTAAAAGTATGAATAATGTAAACAAGCTGATTAAATTCTGTAACCTCTTCAACCTCATGGCTCTAGGGTGGTTTATGTCCTGTTAAAAAGAATGGATTCTGCAAGCTGGAAGGAGTAAATTAGAGCTGACTAACAGAAAAATAACCCACAAGAAGTGTGCAGTAAAAGAAGGTACAAATATCTAGAGAAGTTGCTGTTTTATTTTATCCATCTGGTCTATGGTTTTGGTGATCTGCCTCATTATTTCATGGGGTAGAGTATGAGTGCCTACAGAAAAGTCTATACAGAATGGAGGTAATTTTTTCTACCTAGTTATCTGGTCCTATTTGAAGCAGGTTTGAAGGATATCATGCCCAGAGCACTTTCTAGGGTAATTGTGTCCATCCAAATTTAAAATACATCAAGATATAATAAGAAAATAATCCTGTTCTGTCCTATTTCAAAATTCCTGAAATGAAAAGGGTCTTCAAATCAGAAGAAGTATGAAGAACAAAATTTCTCACCAGCCAATCCTTTAAAGCAAACACTTATTTTCATGAAGGTTAATGGATATGACTCCATAGAATAAGGTAGGAGAGAGTGAATATAAACTATTAAATGTGCCACGAGTTGTCATTTTATGTGTGTAAACTTAGAAAAGGCACAGGACGTTCTGTGTCTCTGGCTTTGTTGTCTCTGGGAAATCCCAAAGTACCTAGATGATGGCAGTCCCATGACGTATGTGCCTCCTTTGTCTGCACTGGGACACACAGATGCTTCTGGAAAGCTGTCTTTGGCATTACCATTAACATGCCTGGTAAGCCCTGTGGAGGACAATATAAGGAAAATCTATGATCACAGGTTCCCTTGGGATCCTTGAGGTTCAGATGTGCTCTCTAGTGCAAGAGGACATGTGATCCAGTAAGGATGCAGCTGGCCCTGTTGCCTCAGGTAAGAGGTACAGGTGATGGGATGTCACATTCTTAAGCATGGCAAAATGTGACATGTGTACCCATGGTAGTGGAATAAGGCAAATTAAACCTCCCTTTCCCTCAGGAAAGTGTGTGTGAAATCATCACTAAAAGAAATCTGTGACAGTCTTCAATTTAGCAGAGAAACAGGTCAGCCAGAGTAGAAATCGTTCAATCACATAATCATTTAGGTTGGAAAGGACTTTGAAGATCATCGGGTCCAACCATAAACCTGACACTGCCAAGTGCACCATTAAACTATGTCCCTAAGAACCTCATCTCCATGTCAATTCTTAGGTTAGTGCTAAAAATAATTGATGTCTTTGTCATTGTAAGTGGTGATGCCTCCTTTGGATTAAAATGTGCTCATGTGGCATATCATTTTAAAGTGCAAAATTTACTTATTTATGCTAATGTTTTTGTTTGCACTGTTTATGCCTTTTTGCATTATACAGTCAAATTAAAGATAGGGGGGAAAAAAGCAAATTTGAGTGATTTTGTTTTATGAGTTCAACATAGGATGTAAAGCAGTGAAAACTGCTAGCAATATCAACCAAATATTTGTTAAGAGGACCATGAGTGTATAGCTTGACACTTGTCGAAAAATTTCTTGATGGAAACAAGAACCTTGTAAATGTGGAGGGTCACAGACATCTTTCTGCAATAGATGACAACCACTTAAAGGCCAGTATTGAAGCAGACCTATGCAAAACAACTCAAGAAGTTGCAGAAGAACTAAGCATTAACCATTCAATATTTGCACTAAATTGGAAAAACAAAAAAACTTGGCAGATGGGTGTTACATGAGCTGAATGAAAATTTAAGAAATCACCATTATGAAGTCTGCTCTGCACTTCTTTTGCACAATAAAAATGATCCATTTCTTGATCGCATTGTGACATATGATGGCAACTGGTTTCTATGTACGTACTCTTACACTTAACATCTAGAGAGAAACATCAGTGCTGGAGAAGTATATACTTTGCTGAGAAAAAAGATGATGAAGCAGCCAGTCTGGAGGTCCTAGATCAGAGATGAGCATGATGTAATAAATTGAAATGTCTCATGAAATTATCAGTCTTGGTTTTTCTCTCTTATATCACAAATACCGTTAGTGTCCTTCATGAAGAATTCTGGTCAGGCAGCAGAACAACTGAGAGGTGCTGAAACACTCCAGTAAGAATCAAAGCAGTAGAGGGACTTGAATGACTTCAGTCCCTTGTCATTTCTGGCAGTCACATCATGTAACCCCATAGGTTTACACTTGATCAAATTCTATTTTACAGCTAATTAGATTTTTTTTTCTTAATGCCTCCAAGTAGAAAGCTATTCCAGATCTTCACTGAAATAATGTCTAAAAGTCTTCTAATTATCAGCACAAGCTTCTTTACGGCCAGGTTATATTAGTTCCTTAACCTAAATAACACTTTCTGCACCATGAGATTTCCTTTGTTAATATATTTATATAGAACAACCATAACCCCTTTTAGACATTAATGAAAGTGTAAATTAACCAAGTCAGTTGTTTTCTTACTATTTACATGTGCTATCCTTAAACACTGGGAGTAGGAGAGGGAGAGGTGGGAATCTGGGGACATAATCAGCATTAAACTTGATACGAGTCAGAGGATTAAACCTCTGCTTGTCTCTCAGAATAGAAGCACCTCTGGGATCCTCCTTCCTAAACTAGTAGAAGACTTAAATAGTTCAGGCAAAACTCTGATCTCCAGTTCACTGAATTGCACTAGATGCCTCAATATTGTCTGTGATATAAATTAAAAATGAGGCAGCCAATGCTCCTGTCATTATAAACTCATGGGAATGAGCTTTCATAAGTGTACTATGCTTTCTCTCATCATTTTCTTTTGTTATTCTCATTTGTTTGATCTTCTTTTATTTGTAATAATAGAGGGAAAGGAAACCTGAACTGGTTTTCCGAATCAGTGCTTAAAGTGGTTGTATGATTTCAAACACATAAGAGACAATATTATATTGTCAATGTGTGCCTTCATGAATTCTTTGAGAAGTAACCTAAGTGGCAATGTTTAAACATCATTTACATAAAGGCAACCTTTGATATAACCTAACAGAGTGAAAGTAATCTGAAATTAAATAAAATCAAATTAAAAGTGCAATACAAACGTACAATAGCCACAATAGGTGAACTTTGGAACAGGTTATTTGGAAGAACGGGAGTTTCTACAGCAACAGCAATTTTCAGGTCAAGACCGCATGCTTTTCTAAAATGTATGAATTATCTTAGAGAAGAAATAAACTTAATGAAGTATTTAGGTTATACTAAGTGTTCATAGTAATCCTGTCAATAAAAACAATTTGTTTAAAATTATTGTATGTATTGTAGTGTTATTCAAACTGTTTTAAGCTAGAGGTGTAAAAACAGAGGCAGCTTGACTGCAGAGAGGTTAAACTGGTAGCTGCCTACTCTAATAAGAAGTTGGAGTGACAGCAAAAAAAGCTTATGCAGAAATATGAAACAGTTATTCTTCCTTTAATGACTGATTCCTGTTAAGTTTAGCAATTTCTCTGGAATAATAAATGCAATAGGTAAGGTATTCTCTGTTATCGGTGTTTAGGGGAAGCAGTAAGACTTGCAAGCCCAGTTCCCGCTTTTGCTTAAATGAACAATTACTAGAACCGAGAATCCTTGTGAAACCTTTCCATAGGTGTCACAAACACTGGGAGAAACTGACTGGAATATTTCTACTACATGAATTTCAAACAAAATGCCAATAATGTGACAGGCTTATATTGAAGACAAACACATATACCAGAGCTGCCCTTTCATGTTCAGCATGAACAAAGTATTGCCATATTTTAAGAAAGATTTGTTCCAAGAAAATACATGGTGATAATAAGCAGATGCTGTGCTTCAGTCACCAAAACATACGGTGTTAGAAATGCTATTTGGAGGAAGATTCTGGAGTCTTCTAGTTCAAAAAGCTGGACTACTGCAGCTCGTCAGCCCTGGCATTATCTTGCCATGTTTTGAAATCCTCTAATGAGGGAGATCCAGCAATGCCTCTGGGCACCTGTTGCAGCACTGCACTGCCCTCCTACATTTTTCATATGTCCTGCCTTCCAGAGTTTCCTAACATCCAAGCTGAACTCCCATTTTATGGGCAATATCCTCTGCTTTACCTTAAATTGAGAGGGCTTGTGTCTGTTACCTTTGTAGCAAACTTTCCTAGGAAGATTGCCCCTTTGCTAAATTTTGACTTGAATTTCTCTTCACTTACTGTCATAAAACTTTCTCTGCATCTTTATTGCCTCCCACTCATTTACATTTCTTGTTACCTCTCTATTCCAAATCCTACATCCATCTTGGTATTCCCTTATAGGGAGAAGCATTGTTTCCCCTTGCCTTGTGATGTTTCTATGATGTAATTCTCAGTTCTACTTGACCTACAAAGCATTTGAGGGACCAACTCAAAGTTCACTGAAATCTTGAGGGAAAGGTCTCAAAAATATTCATTTGATTTCAGCTTCAAGTGAGCTATTCCAACCTTCTTCAATGTATTGACCAATCCAGAACTAAAAGCACAATAAAACTGCTGAGTAATAAGCTTCCCCACATACAGCATGATGTTTAGCAACATAAACTATCGAAAGGGTAATGACTTCATCCCTCTGTTCAAGTAGGTATGAATCTAGGCCTTTCCCGTTTCTCAAACAAGTATAGAACAGGCTGGAAATGGGCAAAATATGACAAAATTTCTTTTTAATATAACAGTCACAGAGTTTTTAACAATAAGTAGTAACTAGTTTCATGTTTCTCTTCTGCAAGATAGGACAAGTGGAGCATGAGACAAGATTTTTACTAAGTGCTATGCCAAGTGCAAGGCACACTCTTTCAAAGTATCAATGCTCTTTTAGAGCATCCGCTCTTAAAGGGAAAAAATAATAACTGATATGAATAGGAAACCTTGAATCCTATCATAGATAAGGTCCATAACACGTAAAGAATAGGAATGAATTTTGATGTAACCAGAAGACTTTGATGTATTTATAAAATCTTGCAGCTCATCTTGTATTTTTAGTCAATTAACATATGGATTAAAATAATCGGTTATAACTAACAAATTTTACAACATTTTAAAGCTGTTCTCCGAGATCTTCCCTTTTCTTCCTTCCCTGCTGTTATGCCTGGTACTTATGGAAGCCATATCTCTGGTTTCTATAGTCAAAGGCAGATATGCTAATACAGAAATGCTTAATGACCCAAATAAAGCTTCCTTAATACAAATGAAAATTGAAAGCAGAGTCTGTGTTGGATGAGGGAAACCAGGCTGTTGCTATGTGATCGGTTTAATTTATAAAGTAGACAGTTCCCTTGATTAGCAGATCAAGAGCCAAATTGTACTTTTATTTCATGACACGATAGTATAATCCACACTAGCTCCACTGAGGTCAGTGAATTTATTCTCAGTTTATCTCCTAGGGAGCAGTATTTGTCCTTCCCTGGAATAGTATTTTATTTGACACCTTATAAGATAAATATGTTGGAGACATTTAAGAAAAATCTAAACTGAATTATTCATTCTGTGGAGGTACTGGTGTTACTAAAATCATGTTATTCTTTTTCAATGACTGTCTCCTATGAAATAAAAAGACCCTTTTTCTGGGTTTAGGGAATTTTGTCTGACAAGATCTCTCCACTGCTCCTGTCCTGAAACCTGAGAATAATGCCTGCCTCAAAGACCCCCTTTAATAGCTCCACACTTATCTGGTGCTTCCATTTCATAGAAATATTGTTGCCCACAAAAAATATCAAGAGTTCTTTTGGCTTTTTGGCCACTCATGACTTCATTTTTAACAATAAAATCAGTTGTTTTCAAATCAGCAGAGTGTAATTGTGTGTGCTAAGAGAGCATTCACATCTCCTCTGCCATAATGAACGTGTCCCAGGGCTACGGTATCTATCTGCCCTTTCAAACTGCCTGCTTAATTTCCCCTGCAGCAGCCCAGCACCTGCTGCTCATTTCACCGTGGGGACTCATTGTGAATTTTTCTAATAATATTCATGCATCTGTCCTGCACACTCTCTTAATGTGAACATCTCTATTACTTTCCTTCAATCAACCTACCTTTGTTTCTATGACCTTTCTTTTATGAATAACCAGGGACTTTGTGCTCTGTGAAGATTTATCACTTCAGTGCCACCTGGTCATCAGAGCTGTCCTCATACCTAAATGGCAGATATGATACACCAAACACCAAAAATACAACAGAAAGCCCACTGGTCTTTATTTCGCGTATTTTATCATTTCAGAGAAAGTTCCCCTTGTGCAATCATGTGGTTCAGGGAAAATGTCAACAAAATGCTCTTTCTGCTTCATGTCTCTTCTGTCTTACTGGCCTCTCATCAATTCTTTTCTTCTAGGTCAGTGCAATAGCTCCAGTTGAATCGTCGTCAGTCATTATTTCTGTTACTAAGTAATGTTTCTGCCTTTTACTTGATTTATTTCTTTATTACAACTCCACATGTAATGTCACCATGGCTCTTTTCCAGTGAGGTACTGGACAGTGTAGAGGTAGGATTCAGCCAGAGATTAAGACATGTGGCTTGACACGTCTGTGTTTGAGCTACATGAGAAAATCAATTGCTAAACTCAGCCTGAATGTAGGTGCCTCAAGTAAACTGACACATGCTGGGACATCCAACATAAGCACAAAGGACCAACAGGCATGATACAGAAGTCATGTGAGAGAGCTTCTGGAGAAGCAGGTCCAAGCAGAAGGCTCTACAGCATCTAAAACACTGTTTAAGCCTCTATCATGGCAACTGCAAGCTTGTGACTAATGATATCTCTTTTAAGATGTCCTAATCTTGAAATGAATCCTGTTTTATATTGTCTGAGAAGGGTGAATCCAGCATACTTTTCAGGCAAGAACTGCACTCTTGGTGGATGGGCTTTTGCCTGAACAAGGCCAGTTGGGCTGAGTTTCTACACATTTATAATTAGTCTTAATAAACGATCTACTTTAAATATTCTTTTTTTTTTGTTTAGAATATCTTTTGTTAAAAACACTTTTGTTATTTTTTTCCTTAAAAAAGCCAGTTGAAAGCTGCCAAATTTGAAGATTTTCTTTTTCATTCTCATATAGTAACTTTCAATTTTTGCTCCCTAAGTCTAGCACATAGGTTTGTCATTATTTCCATTTGAACCGCTCCTCGATACATAATGCACCCTATTTATACACTTGTCATGAGGAATTGAGTTTGTTCAGCACTTTGTTGCATCAGGCCTTATCTTCACACATTTTCTGTGGAAATTCTGCATCATTATGGGCCAGATCTGTACTGTGATCAGAGAATCAGAACTACACATAACTGTCGCAAGAAGAGCATTTTCCGGGATTTGAGTAGAGCATAATGATCCAGCTGATGCTTTTCAGACTTAACCTGGACTGTGATTTTATTGCAGCTTGCCTCTTTCCTTTGGTTCACATTACAAACCAGGTTGCTGTTCATTGATTCTGGGGACTGATCTAAAAAGAGTCTTCCAAACTGGTGTCTATTCCATTGTATTAAGAAGTTCTCGCACACATTTCACTAATTCAGTAATGAACTACAGTAAATGAGAAGCAGAATCTGGAACAGCCTCATTCAAATTGTTCAGATCCCCTCTCCTCTATCTCTACCTCAGCAAGAACAGAAGGTTTGGGGATTGTCACAGAAGCTCCTGATCTAGAGCCTCTGCTAGACTTCATGGCACCTGGGGCTGAGAAGTTACACGGATGGATAAGATTCTAATACTTCAGAATCTCTCCAGGAGGGCTTTGTTTACTTTAGAGTTTACAAAAAGGAATTAATAATTAATCATAGCCTTCGACTTCTGATTTTTACCAGGAATCCTTGTCTTTCCTGGATTAAAAAAGAAAAAAAATTCCAGGGGCTCGTTTTTAATAAAGGTGACTTATCCTCTCTTTGATTTTCTTTATGAATGTGGCTCTCCTGGTTTTGCAGACTCCTCCGCAAATCTCCTGCTGGTGCTCTATGCACATACATCAGGTAGATGGGTAGAAGACAGCTGCATTATATTTCATCTCATCCAGATATATAATTCCTTGACAGAATGAGCAATGCAGGGAATTAAAAGGAAAACTTACTCAGTGGGATTGAGTGAATTAATGAGAAATAGACTAATACCAATACACAAAAAAGGACTCATAAGAGAGTAAGCAAAGAATTCAGAGAACAGAATTCAGTGAAACCCACATTCAACCTTTAAATATAATCTTTTATCTCCTTTTTAAAAAAAAAAAAGCTAGAAAGGAAAATGTTGAAGGTCTCCTGTAAGAAGTTTAAAAAAATAAAGTAATCAAACAACACCAAAGTTATTTTGCACCAAAGTTTAACGTTATTACAATGTTATAAGATCTGAGAAGAATACTTAATAAAACTCTTGATAAACAAATTACCTCATAACCCACAAAAGGAAGAGATACACGTTAACAATGCATACTTCTGGAACTGAAGAGCATGTAAGATACAGGCTAAAAAGGGCAATGAAGTTTCCAGTGCCCACGTTAGCTTATATTTCTCCAATAGCCTTGGGAGTGTCACTTGCCAGTCTGTGTTCTGCTAGCATCTTGGCACAGGGTCACCATGAGAGTAAAGGGTTTCAGATATTGTAATAACATTAGACATATTTTAGACTGGCAACAGGTGTTTATCGTGAAAGCATTGCACACTTAATTCTTATATGGGACAGGCATATGTTTTGCATACAGTACGTAAAGCGTGTGTCATATTTCATATAGTCACACTGCAGACTGCAGTATATTAAAGTGTCTTGCATTTAATGAGTTACTCCATGATCTCTATGATCTCATATAAATTCAATCTGTGAAACATTTGCGAGACTATGTTTGTAAAAGTACTTGGACCATATGGGTGTACTCTTTGCTGGGTAAAAACAATGGCTGGATGACCAGGCCCGCAGAGTAGTGGTGAATGGAGTTAAATCCAGGTGGCAGCCAGTCACAAGTGGTGTTCCAGGGATTTAGTGCTGGGGCCAGTTCTGTTGAATATCTTTATCAATGATCTGGAGGAGAAGACTGAGTGCACCTTCAGTAAATTTGGAGGTAACAATAAGTTAGGCCGGAGTGTTGATCTGCTTGATGGTAGAAAAACTCTACAGAGGGATCTGGACAGGCTGGTTAGATGGCCTGAGGACAATTGTAAGATGTGCAACAAGGCTAAGTGTCAGGTTCTGCGCTTGAGTCACAGCAATGGGGCAGAGTTGGAGATGAATGGCTGGAAAGCTGCCTGACAGAAAAGGACCTGAGGGTATTCGTCCAGAGCTGGCTGAATATGAGCCAGCAGTGTGCCCAGGTGGCCAAGAAGCCCAACAGCATCCTGGCTTGTATCAGAAATAGTGCTGCCAGCAGGACTAGGGAAGTGTTTACTCCCGTGTATTCTGTGCTAGCGAGGCCACACCTTGAATACTGTGTTCAGTTTGGGGCCTCTCATTACAAGAAGGATGTTGAGGTGCTCAAGTATGTGCAAAGAAGTGCAACAAAGTTGGTGAATAGTCTAGAGCACAAGTCTTATTAGGAACAGCTGAAGGAACTGGAGCTCTTCAGTATGGAGGAGAAGAGGCTGAGGGCATACCTCATTGATCTCTACAACTACCTGAAAGGAGATTGTAGTGAGGCAGGTGCTGGTCTCTTCTCCCAAATAACACAGTGATAGGACAAGGGGAATTGGCCTCAAGAGGAGGTTTAGATTGAATATTAGGAAAAAAATCTTCACTGAATGTGTTGTCAATCATTGGAACAGCTGCTCAGGGAAGTGGTTGAGTCATCATCTTTGGAGGTATTTAAAATACATGTAGATGTGGTGCTTACAGACACGGCTTAGTGGTGAAATTGGCAGTATTAGGTTTATGGATGGGCTTGATGATTTTAAAGGCTTTTCCTACCTAAATGACTCTATAATTCTATATCAAATGCAGTGTGTACTCCCCAGTAAAGTGTATGAAGCAACCTATCCACATTATGCCACATAAACATATTAATTAACAGAAAATTCTAGTGGCAGTAACCTAGAATTAATTTATCATAGAATCATAGAATTATTTGGATTGGAAGGGACCCTAAAGATCAGACTGTTCCAACCCCTCTACCATGGGAAGAGACATCTTCCACTAGACCAGGTTGCTCACAGCCTCTTCCAGTCTGGTCTTGAACACTTCCGAGAAAGTGAAGGAATTTATCTATGGCAATTAATCATAAAAATATTTTAAATAAAAATGGGCTAATAAAGGGTCAATTTTTTTCTGTGTTTATACAAACTAACACTTGATTTGGCCTGGAGTTTCACAGTTTGCATCAGCTTATGTGGACATTAAGATGTAACTAATCTCACTTAGCTTTAGGAGAGATGGCCTTTCACAGTCAACAGAGAGGAACAGATCTTCTAAGTATGACTTACAGCATTTTAGATACGTGCTTTAGAGTGGAAAGAGTCCTGCCAATGGCAATACCATGAGATTGGACGCTGAGCTCAGAAGCGGACGTACACTGTGATATGTTGCCAGCATTTAGAACAGGATTCAGGTTCCTGCACATAGGCATAGAGTGTTGTTTCAGACACTATTGGGTGTCTCACCTATCTCCTGCTGTTCAGGCTCATGTCATGTTTGCTGTTTCCATGCACGTATCTTGGATAAACTATGTCACCTGACACATAACTCTGTGCCTGTATTTAGGCAACAAAACAGTTTTCTTGCCTTTTGAAAGAAAATGTGCTTCACTCTAGATATCAGGTCTTCAGAGTTCCATGGCATCACTGTCTGAGGGGCATATAAAATATAAACTAAGAGCACAGGAGGAATTTTGCAGGGGAGGGAAGGAGGAGAGAGAAAATGAACTTGAACAACTTCAAAAGTACCATATGCGCTAAGCATTTGCAAAAGGATTTCCTGTATAAGTAAAAGCCACAGTGATTTAACATGTCCTACATCTGGAAGTCCAAGTTGATTAACCTGGACTACAGTTTGAGCTCTTTAAATGGAAAAGCAGGTGTTTATCAAAGAAACTGGGAACTTTCTTAAAACCTAGTTGTAAACTTTGATCACTCACAGAAAGAATAAACCGTTCTTAATGTTTTACAGAAAACGAAAGATAAAGCAAGAATATTTTAAACTGAAACACATGGCAATATCACTGTTTGCCTAAAGGATTAATTATTACATAAAACAGATTGTTAAAGCTGTGGATTCCTACACTGGATATGAAAATACACCTCTTAGCAAAGGGATGTGATACAGCTGCAAAAATCTCCCTGTGCATGTAGATCTGTACACTGTGAACATGATCTTTTGAGAGGCTGGTGTTTGCCAGGGGAGGGAGGGTGCTTATTGTGCTGCATAATGAAAACACTAGTATATACACTTAGTGAAGCAAGAAAAAGGCTACCTTTATATCACTTTCTTATTAGAGAGCAGGGCACATGGCAGGTGAAACAAAGAATTTAAAAGGGTTTCCTTATCAAGGCCTTTCGATGGTTACTTATCCATTTATCCACATGGGCATAGAGCATTAAAAACACTGATCTTCTGTGGTAATGAAACCTATCCCAGTGGCTCTGCACGTTTTACCTTCAGGCACTTGAACAACCTGCAGAAATTACCTAACTCTCTCTAGCGATTAAACGAGAACAAATGCATTAACATAATATATTCTGAATTGCTTGTAAGCAGACATTTAAGACCATCTTCTCAAAAGTGGCCTGAACCATTATATTCCTGTAACAGACATCTTCTTTCCTTCTTGACCTATCTTGTGTTCATGGTCACCAGTTGCCTTGTCCTTTTTTGAGTCACTTTGCAGTCATATTTGTCTCTGTTGTCCTGTGGCAATAAGTTCTATTTTTCTTCTTAAATATTGTTTGAAGTAAATAACTCTTGCTCTTATAATTTTCACCTTGGCAAAATGGGGATGTGTTAAAACTAGAAAATGGCCCTTCTCATGTAATATTAACTCTATGCGTAACAATACGTTTTCACCATTACAGATAGGTATCCCCTTTGAGAAGATATACATGAGCTGTCTTCAAGACTTAAAACCTAAATTACATAAATTCTCTGTTGCTTCTTCAGAATTCATAAAATGAAAAATTCTTTGTCCTCTGATTTTTCCCCAAATGTCCAAGAATTGCACAATATTTGAGCCTCACAAGACTGAAGTAACCTGTTTTTCACTGCCTAAAGCCAAACTGCATGAAATGTAAGCCTGCTGAGTTGCAGACAGTCTTCTTATTACAAGGGTATACAGTGTCTACCACAAGGGAGACATAACTTCTGGCTCTTCCTCTGTGGTTTTTTTATTCTTTCTGAGCAAATACGTTCTTGTCAGCGCTGCATCTATGGTTTGGCTGGCTGTAATAGGATGGCTTCTGTATTCTTTTGTTTGTTGGCTATTTGTGTTGGAATTAGCATTTGTCTAGTCATCCAAGACACAGTGTCCGCATCTGGAAAACCTTATTACGTTGGGGACATTGAGTTTGTATTTCTTCCTGTGCTTCTAACATTGCCTACATCCCTTAATGCAAACTATTTTTGTTGCATTTTTAACATGAATTTATTGCATGTGCTGGTATATTGGTAATTATCCTATTTTATCATTTTAGATAGCCATATGTACAACATTATTTTTAAAAAAAAATGCTTTCCAAGAGTTTATTTGAACTACTCTTTCAATTATGACTGTGAAATAATTCTCAAAATAGATAGCTATAAACATTGTGGGTGTTTGATGGGAAGTTTTTTTGTGGCAGACTACCAGAATCAGGAAAGCTGCAATACTTCACTCAAAAAGCATGTTCAGACGTAAGATGCTTCCTTAACAGGGAGTGTATTCAGGCTTGATTCTTCCCTATTAATTTCATGAGCATTTTTTATGAAAATACTAGATGGAATTCTGTATCATTCAGTATTTTATGCCAGCTGAATCTTTCCATCTTCCATTCTTACTGTTCTGTTTTCCACACCATATCTTCTTTAGTTTTTTGCAGGTTGATTTAATAATTTATGTACAAACACTGTTTAATATTTAAAACGGGAAGTGAGTCCAGGTTCTTAGCTCTTCTTAGGTGAATCTAAATATTAAGTACTTAGATGCCTTTAGCATACCTGACCCTTCAGGCTTAGAGCATTAGAAAATCTATTGGCAGATTTTATGTTTGTATAGTATATACCATTAAATGAGACATTTGCCATCTCTGTTCTATAGTTGTCCTACCTATCAAACCTGGGACAATAATCCCTACAAGTCTGATAGGGACAAGGTCACTTATGTAATGTATTGTACAACTCTCTATATGAAACATAAGGTGTCATTGTCAGTCATTATTATTAAAGACATTGTTTTGAAGCAGAACACTTTTCAGATTTCGTTGAAATTAAAAACATATTTCTTTGTCTCTGAATTTAACTGTAGATGGTACTAAATTATTATTAAACACAGCTAAATTGTCTTAAAACTATGAGGATCTTTGTTTTTTAATGTGAAAAGTGAATTTAACTAATGACCTGGCACAGAAAAAGGAGACTGCAAAAACTTTGATGCATAACTCCCATTCAAATTGTTTTTAAACCTCATGTTTTCTTCAGTCTTCAGAGAAATGCACCTATATCTTTCATAGAAGACTTTGTATGCTCAAGGCAAACACTGTCCTAATACACTAAAATCCTTTTTCTTTAAGAAAAAGAATCTTTTAAATTAAGCAGTTGAATAGTAAAGAAAGAGTATAAGAGTCCATAAGCCCTTTTTTTCACTGTTGTTTTTTGGTTGTTTTTTTTCCTCCATTTCCATTCCATTCTAGCTCCAGGCCTCAAACAACAGAGTTTTAGTAATTTGTAACTTTCTATGATTCATAACACTTGTTTTTAATCAAGAAAAATTCCACTTTGATTAAGAGGTTTGAATACAATGTGAGTGTAGGCATGAAGCAGTCCCACAGTTCCTCAGGAAGCTGCCCCACTGCGCCGGCTGGCTGGAAGGGATCTTTGTTATGAACAGAAACAGCAACGCATGATCATCTCAGGGAAAGAACTTACTCATGACCTGTTGGGTGGGATCTCTCTGCACCTCCCTCCATCCAAAGAAACCAAATCAAAATAAGCTTTTGGATCTGTTGTTTACCAAAAAAAACAAAGGCGCCTTCAACAAAGTTCTACCCAGATAACAAGCTCAGAGTGTCTTTACAAGCAATCTTTCCTCTTCTACAGCCATTGCCTACCTGCCTGTAGAGACTGACCCTCAAGATCACTGCCTTCTCAAATATGTATGAGCCTTCCCAGTGTATGGTGTGTGTTACAGTGTGCAAGGAAAGGAAAAGGACAGGGTACCTATCCCTATCATTTAATGGAAAACCTGTGCTTTCTAATGAATGATGGTTACAAAATAAGAAGATGATCAAATGCATTAAAGAAGTAAAACTATAAAAAAGGAAAAAGAAAGGAGTGATTTGATGATGCTAAAAAGAAGCTTTTGAAATGTGATTTTACACCAGGACTACAGTAAAAGAGGATATGTTGCACGAAGAGAGTAGATGCCAGTCTCAGCTGGAGAAGTAACGCATGGCTGCAGCTCAGAGTGGACAGCTAGCTATTCTTTTACAATTAGGTCACTATTTAGGAGGACGGAGAGAAGGGAATACCAAATGTGTCTCTCTCTTGTCTGCTAAAGACATCTGTGCAGGTAACAAATGAGCGAATGTGGATACAGAATAGTTGAGAAATATCTTGTGCTATATGCAAGAACCCAGCTGTCTCATTAGGCATGGTGGGTTTGCATCCGGCAGAGTGCCAGCAACTCGTTGGAATGGACTGTCTGCATGTTTTTTGTTAAGCAGTTCTATAAAGAGGAAGTGGAACAAATTATAAGCAAAGCTGCTTTGGATAGTTCTCTTTCTGAGCCCTTATGACTTTTGGAAACTGCTTCTAACGTGAAGTCTGCAATCTAATAGAGTGTTCCTTTGCCAGGAGCTGGAGAAAAAATTAAATCCAGATAGATGTGAATGCAAATGCTTGTAAAAAAACATCCTAAGTAGTTACTATATTCCCAGAATAAAGAGGATCAAAATAAAGGGATGTACAATAATAAGGGGAAGAAGTAAAGAAGGCAAAGAGGAACCAGTCTGAAAGGAAATCATGAATGAGAGGGGAAAATGGAAGGCAATGAGAATCATGTATACATTGGTTAACACTGTTTCAAGTCAGGCTAGTAGTTCTTTGGTCAAGAATGCAGATGAGTTACTCTGGAACTGCTGTTAAGTTTGGGGTTTTTTTCAGAAAAAGCTGATCATCTACTGTTATGACCCCCTGATTTCCCTTATTTGCGTCATAACATCTATACGTTGCCTGAAGTTGAACAAAGCCACAGAGTGTAATGGACTAAATAGGCAGCTAGGCTTTTGAAACTTAAATAAAAGCCCTGGGTTTCCTTGTAAACAGATTAGTACCACTTCTCTGATTTTTTTTTTCTAAATAAATAAAAGGAAAATATTTTACTCCCTGAGTTTAAGCACCTAAGGCACAATGCATAACTAGTTAATATTAACCATTTTAAGAAATCATTAGCAAGAGCTGTTTGTCTTAGCTGAATAGCAGCTACCTTTGATGGCATAAAACCTGCTTGGAAAATCTACAGAATTTATATGCAAGAGGGAAAAGTATTCTCATTAGGTATCCAACACCCAGGGTCAGGCAAAAATGCTGAGATAAAAAAAAAAGCATGGCAAGTATTTCCTAACATAAAATGTTTAGTTCAAGTTCTGCTTAAAAAACTTCACATTCTCTCTCCAGCTGAGATTGCAAAAAGGCTAACTATATTGCCTTCAAAATCACTGGCACCATAAAGGAGGAGTAGACTTCAGTGAGACAGATGGTACAATTCAACCTGGTGCACTTAAAAATGAAAAAAAGGAAAGAAAAAAAAACCACTCTCACCCAAAACCAAGTAAAGTGCTTTTAGTATTTTGTGCTGACAGTTTTTCCTATCAAAGACACTGGAAGCCAGTAAGACTGCATGACATTACAAATCCACACCGTTTTTATGCACTCCCTCCACACTTAAGCTTACTCTGAAAGATCAGAGTGTATTATCCCAGGCTTCAGGAACATTAAATTCCCAGGAAATTGGTCGTTGCAAGGAAGAAGTAAGAGATGATCATTAAAATTATTCTGGTTTTCCCCTATTAACAACTACTAGTGCTAGAATGTTGACTTTTGTCTTCTACTTCCCTCATTTCTCCACCTACCAACTTCTTAGCCTAGAATTAAGTAGCCAGAATGACGTTATGATTTTAAACTGCTTTGTGCTTTCTTTATCCTTTTCCAGTATCCTAAGGGATCCAAGTCTTACATTGGATCCCAACAGAAATGTATTTTTTCATTATTTTAGATAAATCCCTAATAAATGTAATTCTTAGTTTCAGAAAAAAAGGCACTAAATTCTCCTGCAGTGTCACTTCAACTGATTCTGACAGTATCTCAGCTGTCTTGCCCCGGCTTTGAAAGGCACTAATGGGATGACCGTGGGACTCTTCTCTCTTTTGTCAAAGTGAGTGTCTCAGAGCTGCAGTGCTGAAACTTTGGTGCTGTCAGAAAGGAGCTTGTCACAAGCTCCCCATGGCTCCCACAGTTCTTTGAGTGCACTCTGTTAAATTCACATATATTTTCTCCCAGTGTCAGCTCTGCTGTGAATCCTGTTGGTTAAAAGACATTGTTGCCAGGTTTTGCTGAAGAAACAAAATAACAAGGCATGAGCTGTCTCACTGATTTTTTCTGGTTCGTCACTATTTAAAAATAGGCAAGTATGTTTTTTATGTTCTTTGCTCTTACGAACGTGCTTTCTTTTTTTGACTCTTTACGGCACTCTTTTATGACTCTTTCTTTACACCTGAGTGATGGCTTCACTCAAGTGAAGGACGGATGCACTGCTGCCATGTGACTCCGTAGCCACTCACAGTCCCTTGGCCCGCTCACAATGCAACAATGCTCTCTATCTTCATGCTCATCTTAATGAAAATACCCATGCTTTTTGCTGACTTTCCTTCCCAAAGCAGATTGGCTCAGTCTCCAGCATTAGAGAACTCATGCTTCTAGGCCGTGTCAGTACCTTGGTCTTGAGATGGCTGGTAAAAGGCTCTGTGCAAAGCCAAGACCTTTTACAGAGAAGAGGATCCCACTCCTTTTCCCATCTTCAGTGATCAGGGATTTGCTCGTATCTTTTTATTTTCTTGCTTAATTTTGAGAGGGAGAACCTGTGGGTGATATGATGATTGTCTCACACTGTCTGAAGGAAGTGAACTGCAGTACCTCAGATTTGGAAGAAAGAGAAGAAAGAAGGAGATTTTACAAACCATAAAACAAGGTGCCTTCATTCACCCTTTACTTTCCATCCCTACCATACTTCGCACCCCCAAAATAAAACAGTCCTGTTGTCTCCAGGTGCAAGGAACAAACTATTATTAGATATTGCAGAGCAGTGTCTGAATCCTCCATGTTCATCTTAAGTCCTCCTGTTATCTTTCCTGATTGCAGAAACACGTCTTTGCTTCTTTCCTGGGTGCTTGTACAGAATTTCTCTGTTATGTTCTGGTGTGACTTTTACCATCCTGTGTTTCTTTCTGCAATCAAGGTCGAGGTTGGTTGCTTCAATCACTCCCTGGATCATTAACAAATGGAACTGCAGAGTTTCTAATGTGACACTCTGTGGGATCTTCATAAATATTCAGTCTGAAATACTGAAGGATATTATTTCACTGGTGGTAGAGCCTCCTTTGTTTTAGTTGTATAGGATAGTGCATGGTTGATTCATCCATCAGAGTTCTTGGGTATTTTTCTTTATAGTTTGCAAAAATGATATAAACTCCAATAAAATGTATAAGAAAGCTTCTTTTTAATACAATTAAATGTACTCATTTCAAAATGTACTGGTTTCTGCTTTTTTGCCTTCCCATCTTCATTTTAATTTTTAGGTTGCCTATGTACAAAACATAAAGTTAATCCAGTCTACAGAGTGTTTAAATATTAACATCAGACTCTGAAAGTAAGGTACTGAGTCTCAAAAACCTAAGGCAAACAATTTTGTTCACTACATTAAAATAAAGAAAAAACAAACTCTGCAATTATAGGTCATGTGCAATTACCCGGAAGGTCAGACAAAAAGCTATTGAGAGAAACTTGTAGGGAGTGAGTTGTTGGGGAAGGAATCTCACTTAATGGAGCCCTGCAGCACAAATGTGTGAGGCTGTTTGTGATAACCTTGGGGTGTTTGATAGGAAATGTAAGGTGCTTTCGCTCTGAGCTACTTCTCCAGCTCTCCACAAGTTTACCATGGAGTCAGGCCCGCTGCAAGAAAGCTTTCACAATTTTGCTATAAATTGCATCCTTTCCAAGGTCCCCTGCAGCTTATCTGTTTGTTCTTCTGGAGATCTGAAAGGTGCACAACACTGAGGCCTTTGTCTCCTTTCCATGTATTCTTCCCTTATGGTCTCTGAAATAGCTTTCCTGACCAGCTAAAGGATTAAAGCTGAAGAAAACCAGAGACCACTAGCTTTGCCCTTGATACTAACCAGAGGAATTCACCAATCAGCAGCACTTATCAGCCAAGAAACATGAACTTCCAGTGTCCAATATGTACTGGGGTCTTATATACTAAGGTTTCAGAATTAGACTGTAGTAACACATGAGGCATTTTCTACTAGTTTCAGTGGAGTTAATCCAACCTTATTCTAAGAGTTGATGGACCCAAGTCTCTGCCATACTCTTTTGAACGTGACCTCATTTGTCTAGTGTGACACCTCATAGGACAGAATACCAAGCCATGGAAGACAAGAAAGTAGATGGCAAATCACGTCTGCATGTGCATGGGATCTGTAGGCCACTCTGTAATATTTGCGAAGGATAAACAAACAGAACCATGTGAGGACAGGGCTTCCCTTTTCAGGAAAAAGAAAAGACATTTCATTTAAATATATTTTCTTTTTTAAAAAAAACTTTAATTCAGAACAGCATGTATGAGAATCTGAACAATTTTTACTCTGATTTTTTTTCTTAATCAGACATAATTTCCATGATACTTCATGTTCTTACTTCTTAGTAGAAAAGGAATCCTTTGCTGTGATGTGCTTTGAAGAAAGATGACCTCAATGAGCTGAGGCATAGAGGAACATGAAACGCTTGAATGTAATTCTCTGGAGACATCACAGCTACCTCAGATTTTTTGCAAACATTCTTCAGTACCAGATATACAATTTAATATAAGGTTCTAACAGACATAAGCGATCAACATTCTACTTTTATAAATGTACAAATTAAAAATGTAGTCCATCTTTCTTTCTCATGGAATAATAGCTTTTTAAGGAAACTTCCATCTCCTCTTGTAGCATCTTCTTTTCATCTCACTTTTATATGAATCATTCATTCATATTGTTGGAATTACATGGCCACAGTGTAACTACATAATTCCTATATGATCCTTTGAGTGTAATACGACTGGATTGCTCTGGGCAGTTGTTCACCCTGAGGAAGTGAGTGCCGGGTGGAATGAAGCAGAAGTGTCTATTTCTGGTTTTTCACACAGGAAAATAAAGTGAGTGTGAAGTTGACAAGACACCTGAGTGTGTCTGATCTATCAAGAGACTCTGCTGCCATCAGGCAGCTTCCCCATCAGTCAATCTTGCCTGCTCTTACTCGGTTGCCATCTCATTAAATTTAATAGGGTTGCTTTCTTGGCTACCCTGATTAAAATTGTTTCAGACTGTTGCTGATAAACTGAAGCCCACCTATAATCTAATGAAAGGTTAAGAAAGTCTGTGTGGATCAAGTCCTACTAGTTTTGGACAACTGGGCCAACGGTTATCAGAGGAGACAGAAGTACAATTAATAAGCTGTTATAAGTGACCCAGTAAACAAGTTAAAAGGAGGCAGCAGAAATACTGAGTCCTATATATAAAGTTCCTAGTGGAGGGGATTGGGGCACAGATTCCTGTCTGATGAACAGAAGACCTTTTATTAGGCTTAATGACTCCTTTATATACGTTAACTAGTATAACACTCAGTTTGGTTTGCCATGATTGGGTTTTGCTACTTGTTCATCCCCTAAGCTATGCATATGATTGGCTAAGACTAACCCTTCCCACCATCTTTGTGTCTCTTCTTCTTACTTTGTTTCTCCCTCTCTCAGTCAGGGTCCTTCAAGGACAGCCTCCACTTCCTTGCATCCTTCGGCCTGCAAAAATTCCTCCACACATAGTCAAACTATTAGTCACGAGGCCTGAAGTATCAGTACTGGCCTTTAAATTGCGAGGGATTATTCCAACAGGACATGTCTTTCTTTCTTTCTCTCTTTATAATACAAGCTGTAACGCTAGATAATTACAGCTCAGGTAAACATCCCATGTTCACTTTGCAGTCAACAGAGAGAAAGTGCAGTTAGTCATTTTGTAAATTCTGAACTAAGCCAAATGAATCACACACTAGAGTTTTTCTTTTCTTCTTTTTATGTGATACTGCAAAAGAACAACCTAGACTTTCCTGCATGGTTTTCTGAAACACTTACTGGCATTGAAAACACTTCACGGATTCCAGCCATTACTTCAATATCTTTGATCTGGAACTGGGACTACTCCAACAAACACATCCTCTATGCATGATACTCAGTATTTCTTTTTCACCTGGTCTGTTTCATTTAAACACTTTCCTCTATGTGCATTGCATTTAACTCTCCAATATCAGTAGTTCAAATGTTATTCTCTAACTGATCCATCCTAATTCTTCTTTCCTTCTTAATACAGTCATAGACAAAGCAATAAATAGTATTAAAAATTCTTGGGAAGACATGAACAAAAACAATATGATATGAGGAAAAAAAAACGTAGCCTAAATCTCTTTGAACTTCATTTTTAGAAATGTGTATGGTACATGCACTTTACAGCAACAAATCACAGAATCACAGAATCCCTAGGCTGGAAAAGACCTCCAGGATCATTGAGTCCAACCATTGCCATCAACCACTAAACCATGTCCCTGAGCACCTCATCCACCTGTCTTTTAAATACCTCCAGGATGTTACATTCTAAAGCTACTGTACACTGCTGTAGCAAGAAGCTCAGGAACAAGTGTGATGAAACAGAATAATGATTTGCTTATGTTTTTAAAACATCAGGATTTGCCTCTAGTAGGTTCAGGGCAGGCACACCAGCAAAACTTCATTCTAAGTGTCAGAATAAATATTCCACACTCAGAAACCGTATCAAATGTATGCAACACTGACTTATCAGTTACACCACCCGTTTGTCTATTGCATTTGGATTATGGGTTTTAAAATGAGATGGTAATCACAAATCAAGGTCATTAAGCAAAAAGTGAGGAACGAATAGGGGAGGAAAGTAAGGAACGAGTAGGAGAATAGATAGATGTTTGAAAAGAGAAATTGCAAACAATTTCAGGAGCACAAGAGCCATGGATTTATTTCCTTTTGCTGTGATCATTTTCACTTCAACAACAGCTTTCTTTCTAAGGGCTTCCAGCAAAGGGCAACTTGTTTATACATGTAATCAAATATCAAAGATAAAATAAGACATTTGGAAAAGTGTTAGAAGTCCCTTATGCAATGAAGGAAGACTTGTTTCCAGTAACTTGATTTTGTACCTCTAAATGAGGTAGGCATACTTTAGAACACCAGTTACTTTCTAAACCCTTTCATCTTTTTGCAGACATCAATGCATTTTTTCCACACTACACTAGCAGTTCAGTCAACAGGACACTCAGGTGTGATTTATCTGACCAGATGTAGATGTTATATCCAAGTTGGGCATATATATATCTGCCTGTATTACCTAGCAAGGACTTAACAGGTGAAATTCATCTGGAACTTGGTACCTTACTTCAAAAAGTATGATTCTATGCATAGTACAAGAGCCAAATCGTAGGAGTGCCTCTTTCTTTTCTCCAACTGTGAAAAGAGGCATGGTTGAGCTACCCAGTAATAAACGTTTTTATGACAGACACCTCAAGTGAAGTAGGATGAATCCAAGTTGAATCCCAATGACAAAGAGTATACCCAAGTCAACAAATCTCATTCAAACAAAGTTCTGCAGGCTGGAAAGTAAAAGCAGAGTTTCATCCAAATAGAAAAGTCTTCTTGACCCTCAACTGTTCTCCTGCCTACTACTCCACAGGGCCAAGAATAAGAATAATCAATACATTATCGTTACCTAATATCAAATTTTTGGTCTTTGAAGCTATGGTCGTTATTTCCCCCCTTTCAGACAAGGTAGTGATATTATGCTCATGCAACTGCATATTTGACCAATATGCTCAAACAAAATAGTCCGTGGTTTAGTTCAGATTTCAGTTGTTTGTTGCATTAAAGACAAGCCAAATAAATCCTAGGAGATAAGATATTTTTTCACCTTCTGGAACATTGTTACTATTCCTGGCTCCCTCTTGGTTAAAAGGTGTTCAGCTGCACTCATTGGCATGTCTGCATCCTTTCTGTTAGTATTCCCAAATGTGCTGCCTTTTAAGCTTTTTTCCCCTCTTTTACCACACTTGACAGCACTGTCTCCATTTCAGTCTCAGTGCATTAGCAAGGTTGTCTTGTGCAATACACTGAATTCCTCTCTGGTTTGGGGACGTTCCCTGGGTATAACATATGATGGTTTGTCATTCAGGCTGTGCTGTAAATTGGGAGCCTTATTATACCTGACAGCTGTTGAAGAGGGAAGCTGGGAGGAGGGAAGAGCTGCCTAGTGTCCCAGGCTGGCTCGTGCTGGAGGGGGTGACCCAAGGGCCAGTTGTTCATGCATGGCTGCACATCACTCTAGGCACCTCCAGTGCTGTGGCAGTCCCATCACACAGAGCTCCTGTGCCCACTGCCCCTGTGCCCTTTAACTTCATATATCATAATGCAATAAATTAGGATTGCCTTTCAAACAAGGCAGGGAGAAGTGCAAAGCACCTTTCTTTCAAACTCAGTCAGTTCCAGTTTTTAAGATCATGATTGATTTGATATGTCCTTGTTAGAAGGTAACCATTTTGTCCTTTTTCACGGTAGGAATTAAGTAATACAGTTAGAAGTTCTTAATTTGCCAGTATAGTAACATGGTTGTAGACATAGTGCTATTCCAAATAACAGCTCCAATTCTTTTCACCCAGTACTTTCCCCTCCCTTTGCACTAGCTCTAAGGAATGAAGTTCATATCCCTGGAAAATATACTTACTGATATAAGTATTTGTGTGAAAATACAGGTCCTTGAAGTAGTATTTTTAGAATACACAGTGAAGCAACAGAGAAACAGCTATTAGTCTTGCAGATTTCCTCTAGAACACATTGACTTCCTCATGCACAATTGCTTTTATATGCACTGCTTGTGAACTTGATTTTGTTCTAATTAATTTATTCCCTGTTCAGAAAACATGTAGACATTGCCACCTGGATGAGTCTTAACTTAAATATGTAGAATAGAATAAAACTGAGCAGAACAAAATAGCACAGAATGAACACGTCAAGGTAATTAATATGGGATATTCTAGCACTTACTGCTTTTTAAAGTGCACTTCAGTCATCTTGATATTTTAGGTTTCTCTGCAATTATAATGGCTAAAAATTATTTTCTCTTTTTTTTAAGTAGTCTTGCATAATGGATGATTTCAAGACCTAAGTAGTGTGAAATACTGTAAGGTCTCTCAGAAATTCTGAAAGTCAGATGTTTAGAGTATCAAGAATTGACTATTTTTTGCAAATTATAAGGCATAAGATTCCCTCAGTTGCCTTTATTTATTTGGAACAAGAAGAAGCAAAAAACCCAACATTTTTTTTGTAGTGATTTATACCAAACTTGTTTAAAAATATTTCAATAAAGATATTGCTTTGGGACTAATAGTCTCTATTCTCAAATCTTTGTCTGGATGGCTGAGTATGGCAGTGCTAGGTAGATAGTTGTAGTCACTGAAGAAATAAGATTTTGGCCTTCCGTCAAATGGAGTCTATAAACTGGAGTCTTTGCTCAACTGATTTTGTCTAATCACACTTTATCCATCTCGACTTTCTCTGCATTTAGAAGAGAGAAATAATCATCTCTAAGGCACATCCTATCATGTCAGCTGAAATGCCCTCTCCGGGTGCTTACGTGTCTCCACAAAGGGTGCCTCAATGGATACTGAGAATGGATAAACAGTTTTTACAGAGGAAAAAAAACTTAAATGAGTTGGATCCCTCCTGATTGATCATGAGGGGAAAGAGTCCTACCCCCATCCTGAGCAAGTGAAAGCTGCAACAATAACTCATCCAGGCTTTAAACAGTCAAAGTACTGGCAATCCTGCATTCCTTATTACATGATGTGGAGAGCTTCAAAGGGAGCGTGTTCTTCACTCAGACTTCAGCAAAAATACGAGGTCAAAGGTTGAGTTTGTAAACTAATAATCCCCAGATGACAGGAGAGGAGCTCTTACTAAAATTCTTTCCCTCTTTTTTTTTTTTTCTCATTTCTTTACTTCACGAGGAATATGTCAGAAAACAGTCAAAGGAAGAGAATTTTTAATGCAAGTAGCAACACTGGATATCATGGGTAAGGAGCAAAAGAATACATACACATTTTCACATATATATTTTAAGAAAGGAATATGCATCAGCATAGAAGAGGCTTACAGTTCAACTCACTAAAGACTGTATTAGCATCTGCTGTAATGTTAATTTTTGGTGGTTTTTGTCTATTGTCTTTTAGTTGTCTTGGATAAACGGGAAAAACAGGAATTCAGCTGATATCTTCACCTTTTTTGGTAAATGAGTTATTAAAAAACTCCACAAGACAAAGTATATCCTGCATGCAAATTTCAGTACCCAATCTTTACCCAGAACAGCTTTACTAATGCAAGGCTTAGAAGTTTCATATTGGAGTCTCTGTAGGCAGGAAATATGAGTAGAAGGTCTGCAATAACCTGAGGTGCTGAAATAGTATTTAGGAGAACAATTCCCAGCCAGAGGCATCTGTTGTCTCTCAGCCAGCAGTCCCAACCTGTACAAGATCAGAAGTTTATCTCCAGGAAGATTTCTGCAGCTCAAGATCACGCAGTTCAAGTACCTCCATCTCTGAAAACACAAGAGACAAGCAGTGGTCCCCCACTACTTGATTTGTGAAGGAATTTCTTTACTGAGGTTTCTATATGTGTGTACAGATAATGAAGACATTTACAGCTAGACTAACTAGAAGAAAGCAGCCAGGCAGCAAGCTTTGTGAACAGCAATGCTTTCCCAATGTACAGCCATACTTTTCAACACACGTAAGGTGCTTCAGAGAAAAGCAGAAGAGGGCAACCAGTCCAGCAACTACCAGGAGGTACGAAATTTCTCAACTGCCCAGAAGTGGGACAAAGGCTAATAGGACTGGACTACACTAAGGCCTGACAAGAAATGTTGAAAAAACATAGTATTTTCCACGCAGTTGATCTTTGACTCCTACCATGGCTTTCTTGGACCAATGTGGACTTTGTCTGAGAGAGATATGGTCAGATCTGATATATCGGTTATTCTGCATATAATACTCACGAAATCAGCTCATAGGCTTTCTTACAACTAGAAATATGTATGAAAAATTGACACAACTATATCAGTTTAAAAGTTAGATGCTCACTCTGAGCTGGTTATCCATGTTCTACTTATAACTACAAAGGTAAAGGAAAAGAAAAAAAAAGTACTTAGCAGCTCCTCTCATGCCACCTGGGAATTATTAATTTGCAAGCCTTCTTACTTTAAATGAATTTGTGCTGAAGTCTAAGTGGGAAAGAGCTGCTTTGAAGCCCTTCTAAATCTCATGTGCTATGACAACCAGATCTCTAACTCAGCTTCTCTGAAGCTCAGATGAATTACTGTTGTAGGCTCTACCAGTTCAGGACAGGTTACTCATACCCACACTCTTTACTCCAAGTGGGAACCATCTTCACTTGCCTAAAAGATGGGCCAGTTTAACCTTTCAGCATCTGCTTAAAAAAAAATGCTAGAAGCCTTTGGAGGGCAATTGAGCCACCTCTCTTGGACACCTCCTCTAAGACCCACCGAGCTGCCCTCTTGAGATGCTGCTCTCCATATTTCCCTCTTGTGTTGACCAGAGGCAACTTCTTGGGAGCCATGCCAGAAGAGGTATCAAGGACTCCAACTCTCTGAGTAGTTTACTCAGAGAAAAGCACAAAAAGAGGTGTGAAAGAGATGGACAAGAGCAGTGGGCATAAAGCCAAAAAGTAAAAAGATTATGGCAAGAAGTGCTTCACAGATGGAAAAATAAACTGTACTTCCATTCATTTAGTCACATACAACTGCTTCCTACACAGTGCTGGTGGTTTTTTCTGCCTGGGGCTTTGTTCTGTCTTCCATCTAAAGAAAAATGGTTCTGTTTTCAGAGAAATAGCTTTATCTGCAAATTTTTGTCCTTGTAAGCAATGACTAGAAAAAAGTTGAAGGTAAAATCATAGAAAGGTGCCCCCATCCACATATTCTGCTTCCAAAGTAGCCAGTATAGTTCCTTAAGAATAGCAAATTTGTCATATTGCAAATACATGACATGGCTTATCATAGCCAATAATGCATGATAGAGGAAAGAAAAAAAATCCTTAGTGTTACAAAATCAACAGGCCCCATGCTCAGAGAAATGTAAGCAATTTATTACTACTCTAACGGGTATCATTCTGAACAAATATAAGAAAGCAGAAGAGTTTAATTGTTGGAAAAAAAAGCAATCAATCTTTTACTGGAATCTGAAGGATCAAGGCAAAACAAGGCTTGAGTCTACCCTTAGTAACCTTCAATGACTTATGAAACTTAATTTTCTTCAGCAAAAAGGTATTTTTTCTTCAAGTACTTTTTTTTTCTTTTGGATGTATATTTGACTACTGTAGAGCAAGAGCTGCCTTCAATTCATTTTTTAATAAAGTATGAGATGTCCCATTTTGGATTAAGAGGAAAATCTAACAACTGGAAGTCCTTGAATATACCTTTATGAACATTTTTAAGGGTTTTCTAACCCTTCTGTGGTAAAATAGATGAATTAATTAAAAAGTAATAAGCATAAATCACTTCTGTAGAAATTATGAAATTCTTGCCTTTCAAGCTGTGAAACTGCATTATCCTTTAATATAAACATATCCGATATCTAATAGATCTGTGATCTTCAATAATTTTTTCCAGTGCATCTGCTCCAAATTCCCCCTGTATATTTTTATTCTACTGGTTTATCTGTAAGGAGAATCTCAGCTGTTGTTAGATCCAAGTACAACTGAAAAAAAAAAAAAAAGACCTTTGAATTTTCCCACAACACTTCTGCTTCTGCATTTCCTATATGATGGATGAGGATTGGTTTGAGTCCAGGAGTTTTCTCATGCACTATGCCATGAAAAGGTGGGGGTGAAACAAAACAGGAGAAATCTCAGCTAGGTTTTGTTGGGTTTGACTTATGTTTGCTTCTTGTACTTACACTGTATATATAAAAGTTTTGCCGTTAAATTCCATTCTCGCATGCAGCCAGTGAACCGTACTAAATTCAGCTGAAACTGAAATATATCTATGAAAGTATGCAGTGTTAAAATATATAGACAGAAACAATCCTACCGAGAGAACACAATACACTATTACATATATGATGCTGGGAAAGGTTAGAAAGAGCCCAGGGAGGAAATGTTGAACTTGCTATTAGCTCTGCCTTCTGTCGTTCCTATAGATGCACTCTCATGCAGTTAATGAATAACAAGACATATTGTCAGAAAACAGAGCTGCATCCAGCCCTGAGTCCCCCATGTGGCTTGTTAAAATGGGTCCAGAGGAGGGCCATGAAAAGATTCAGAGGAATTGAACACCTGTCCTGTGAAGAAAGGCTAAGACAGTTGGAGTCATTCAGCCTGGAGAAAAAAAAGATTCTGAGGACACCTTATTGCTGCTTTTCAGTACTTAAAGGGGGTTTATAAGAAAGATGGGGACAAACTTTTTAGTAGGGCCTGTTGCAGTAAGACAAGGGGTAATGTTTTTAAACTAAATGAGTGTAGATCTAGATAAGCTATAAGGAAGACTTCTTATTTATGATAAATGTGGTGAGACACTGAAACAGGTCGCCCAGAGAACTTGTGGATGCCCCATCAGTGGAAGTGTTCAAGGTCATGCTGGATGAGGCTTTGAGCAACATGATCTAGTGAAAGATGTCTCTGCCCATGGCAGGGAGTTTGGAACTAGATGACCTTTAAAGGTCTCTTCCAACCCAAACCATATTGTGGTTCAGTGAAAACATCCCTTGCCTTTTTACATTGGTGCCAGTACACTGAGTCCATTGTATTTCCATTTTACTAATCCTCCTTCTCCTCCTTTTTCTTCTTTCCTCCCTGTCTGAAGAAAAGTACTGTGTGCTACTGGACAATGGAAATTTTAGAAAAGGTGATCTGCCAGTTTTTTTTAAGGAAATCAACCCAAAACTTCACTAATGGTCACGTGATTGGCAAAGACACTCTTTCACAATTCTGTTGCTAACCGTTACATTTGACATATTGGTTAAATCTTGATCCAGTGATATCTGCACAAAAAAATTTCAACTTATTTTGACAGGAGCTGCTTTTGCATCATATCTTTTATCTGCTGAATATCTGAAAACATGATTCTCTATAACCAAAAAATGAGAGAGTTTACTTGTTAGTATTAAACTAGATATCACCATTTTAACTTTTATCTGGAGCTCTACAAGAGGAAAAAGCCTTTCTTTGTTAGATAGGTAATAGCCAAAATGCTGTGGCCAGGGATATTTCTTCTGAACTGCAAAACAAATCCAGTGTCCTTGATGATGCTGAACTGCAGAGCTACATGGATTGGTGTGCAGATGAATGAATTTTATTATACATTTAAGAGACCTTGTTACATCTCAAAAGCTAAAGAAGATATGAATATCAGTATCAATGCTTAAAGGTATCATTGCTGGTACTCTACCTAACATTCGCAAAGCGTACTACTAATTATATGGATGCCTCAGGTGACTTGCAATCATCTTAAGCAACCAGAGTAAAATTTGCTGAATTTCAGCCAGTTGGAAATGGCTGGTCGCTGCCTTGGTGTTTTGGTTGGATTCTAGCATTAAAACAAAAGAAATGTGAACGAGTGTTTGAAGTTTCCCAATGGGTAAAAATTGTAGTATGACAAAGGGAACATGAGTGACTCACAGCTATTTTAGGAAGAATTTGCTGCAACAAATTTCAAACTCTTGTGATGGATTTATAACTGCATTTATATTCAGTGTTACCTCCTGCTATAAAAAGGTGCATAAACTATTTCATCTCTGTCTTCCTGGATGAAAGGCCCATATAGACAGGGTAATTTTAAACTCCAGGAAAACAAAAAGCAGCACAAAGAAAGGGAAGAATAATTTCTGGTCATAGTCCTTTTATGAATGACTTAAAACAAATTGCTTCAGTTGATAGTACCCTTGTAAAGTCCAAAGACATTAGCTGATTGTATTGATGTCTATTCTGTTGTAGAAAACCACTATCAGCTCCACATAATATGGCCACAGTTTGACAGCCTCTGCGATGATATGTTTTGAAGCCAAATCTTTGGAAGCTAAGTTTTACTGCTACTCATTCCTTACTTTAAATTCAACTAGAAAAATAACATCATGCTCTTACATAGGCACTTATCAGTGTTTGCTCCAGGGACCTTTGACTTTGAAGAAAACTAAATGATACAGTGTCTGCATGCATAATATCCTAATATTTGCAAAGTCTCTATATATTTGCACAGGGCTGTGTTTATACAGGTTCCTGTTTGAGGTGGCTAGCTAACCTAAACTCCCTTCCTATATGATCATGTCAATATGGAAAGATGCTGGGTGGACTATGTTAGGTAAAGCACTTTATAGGCTTTTTGGAATCAAGCCAGTTTCAGTGGCTCACCCGCCTTAGAACAGGGGGGTCTTGGTCTTCGCTCCACTCCTCTGCACAGATGTGCCACAGGGCTACACGAAAAGCTGGAGGTATCTCAGCTCTCTGCTGTGCAGTGGGGTTCTGTGTCTCTAGGCAGATGGCCAGGCTGGAGCTGGAAGGGACGTGGGGTGGTGTGTTCTCCTGCACACCACTCCTTGCTGAAGCTGGCGTGTCACCAGTTTAGGGATAGCCTTAACATTTTCACTGGAGTCTGAATTTAGCTGTAATGGCTTAAAGGTTTAGCCTGCATTCTGTAAACATTTAAACATTTGGGAACCATCAGGGCTGTGGAGGTGGTGGTGCTGGAGCTGTTCTGGTGCCTGCTGGTGGAGCAGGGCCATGCGCGTGGGAGGGATACCTGACCCCACTCCTCCCTGTCCCATCCTCCAAGCCCAGAGGATGCTGAGCTGGTGCTGTGTGAAGAAATGAGCACAGACAAGTTACCAGGAGGTAAGTCCAGAGAGGTGTACGGGGGGCAGTGGGACAGCATGTTGAGGTGGAGAGCTCTTCTACTTCCACTCCCACTGTGCATGCCAGCTGCCTGGCTGTTCTCCTCAGAAATGGATAAGCATCATCTTGAACTCATTAAAATTGTCCTCATCTCTTAGGGCTTTTTTTTCCTTTTTTTCCCCTTTGCAGAAACAAACTGTGTTTACTCTTCCTTCATCTACAAAACAAGGGGTGATATCCAGCAATCTGGTAACTCCTCAAGATATTTATTTTAGTACACTGGCCTTTCACTTCTGGAGATTAGAGAGTCCTCTGGGGGTCAAGAAAACATTAACAGTGAAATTCAAATGAACACGGAAATGTTTTGGTTTGGATTCATTAAATATCCTATGTGTGTGAAAGACTTCTTTATTAGTTTTTCTAGTAAGGCAAACATGGCACATTGTATTCTGGAAGAGGGTTTGATCTGAGACTTTTCTCCAGTTAAAAACATCTAGCTGAGTCGTAGGAAGATGGATGATCTCTCTGCTCCAAGACCCAATACCTGGCAGGGAGTGCTCTGCACTGCATGAGGAAGTGAAAATGCTGGGGTTCAGCAACAATCATCAGGGTCTATCAAACCTGCTCCATGGGAAATTTCACAAATACCTTTTCCCTACCCCTCAGGCACAGGGAGAAGTGCTGGCTCCAGGGCAGCTGTGGGTCCCACAGGAGGTATTGCTGCCCCAAGCATCCCTGCAGCCAGCCAGCAAGTGTGCAGGCTCCAGGGCGCTGCAGGGGGGACCCCTCAGAAATACTGAGACTGTTTCAGTGTTAGAAATCGCTGCCTTCAGATACTAAAGATGTCACTGTTACTCCTCAACTAAAAAGGCTTCTGTTCCTGGCTTTGGCAGGGGCAAGTACTCAAATTGTCAAATGAAAGAGCAGCTGCTGGCCCCTGCATGCAGCAGAGATGCCCAGACAAGGGATGAAGAATTCTGAGGGAATGACATGGTTTTAAGAAGTAGTCATGAAGAAATGTAAAAAAATCCATAAAATTTCTGGCAGATTCTCTTTTTTGGTGAAGAAATTAAGATGCCTTTTGACCCCAGTTGAAGCTTTCTATTGTTTTTGTCACTGAGAGGAGCTGCTGGGGTGTTTCTTTTTAAAATATGATATTATGAAATCAGAGTCAAAGGCACATTGGTGTCTTTTCTGCTTGGTGGCTAAGTGGCTGTCTCAGAAAGTATACAACTCTGTTCCTAAGGAAGAAATATTTATATAGATTAAAAGTCAAAGAATAAGGTAAACAATTGCACATAACTCTTAACCACAAAAGACTATTTTTCCTTCAGTGCAGGTTAGTGCTTTCATAACAGGCCAATGAAAAAGGCCCTTGCTGCTTTTATTTTCCCAGTATAGGCTATATGGGATTATCAAGGGAACTGACAAACTGTAGAAGAGCAGCATGAGTGTATACGGAGGAGAGAGTAGAGGGAGAGAAAGCCAGAAAAATTAACTTTTAACATCAACTATCCCTGATAGAATTAGATTATGTCACTTGTCAGTATTTCATAGTTACCAGCTGAAAAGCATCTAGTCAAGCAATTAAGGCCAATCAGTGGAAGATGTAAGTATTTTGTTTCTCAGCCAGGTAAAATAAGCCACGAGTTGTATTAACATTTTAAGAAGAAAGCCAAGAAAAGCAATATACTTGGTCCTGTTAGTGGCAGGAAGGAAATGCAGGTCCAATTTTGTAAATGAATATGTGCTGCTGAGCAGTAATTGCAGAGAATAAGCCAGCCAGGAGAATAGCTCAGGGACTCCAGTGGGTGGCAATACTCCAGGAGAAAGTGCGCATGCACCCATGGTGCCCTGGTCCACACAGGGGGCATCAGAGAAAAAGAACTCTTCCTACCTGACTAAAGCACATTGGAGGATGTTTGGCTGGCTTAGAGGGCCTTGCCCTGCATACTGTATCCAAGCTAAATTCCCACTGATGTGAAAGGCAGTATTCTAAAGGAGAAGGCAGTAGAGCCAGTGCTTCGTGTTGCAACATAGCTCCCCATTTTTTCCCCCCATTTTGTTTCTGATGTGATGCTAGAGCCATGGAGCAGATTGATTGCAATACAGTAGAAACAAAAGTTCTTGTTTCCTGAGCACCAGGTGAAATAAAATCTAATGCTCATTTTATAGAACAGCATTAACTTCTATGAGGAAATGAATTGTTCAGTTGGCCTTCTAATCTAGATGACAGTTTTATTACAATTAAAATATCACCTCTAGGAGGCCCTTTGTTTGCATTTGACAGATTTTATTGTGTTTATATAGGCTAATGAAGCAGAATGAAATTATGTGGCTTATATTAAATTTAAATGACTGATTTATTGTATTTAAAACCCAAAATTTATCATGCATGTTCTTTAATGCCACACAAACTACGTTAGTTCACTGCTGGTTTATATTCTACTTCAGTGATTTGCCCAATCTGATAAGGCTTTGTGAGTGCACTAAAACAAGGTGAGTTAGTGTCCAAATAGTTAAAACAGGAAAGACTGTCTTTAAGCATTTCAGAAGGGTAAAAATACTGTGATGCTAGATCTAGCCTGTGCTTCAGGTCAGTGGCTCTAATTTTGTAGGTTACTACCAGTGATTTCACTGAAGGGCTTTAATTTGAACCTTTGCCAACTGAGCTCAACTTTCCACCCACTCTTTTTTTGTTGAGTTTTCTTGTTACTTGTTTTTATTGACTGAGCATTGAACACACAGCTCAGATGGTCCCTACCACACTTAGTATTTGATAGAGAGGAACAGCAGTTACTCAGGTTTCCACATAAGTTTTGAACTGATCATCATAAATCTGAATGCAGCCTGATTCACTTTAATATTTTCTAATGCTGGAATTCCTGTCACTTTACTTTAGATTTGTCCTATAGATGTTTACAGTGGGTTGTGCTCTATTCCCTTCCATATAGAAGAAGCCAAGGGTTATTAGTTTAGATGCTGAAATCTGTTTAGTCAGATTAAATGGCTAATATCTGAAATATTGCTAAGATATGTCCCAATTGCTAAGATATGTCCCAATCACATTGAATATTGTTACTTTATATTGTCAATACAAGTTAAAATGAAGAGCTTGGGATATAATTTTCTATAAATCAACCTCCAAAACAAATAACTTGAATCAATGCTATTAGGGTGTATCAGATTTTATGTTAGGAATCTTTAAGCAGACCAAGAAGTGCTGTTTAAGAATAGCTTTAAGTAGACTAAAACGTGCTATTTAAGAATAGCTATTCTGCTAAAAAAATTACTTTCAGAAAATAAATTAATCTCGTATATCCAGTTAGAATCTGATAAAAATTTTGGCCAGAAATACTATGGAAATACTAATGAAAATTTCAGAAGATTGTTATTCTTTTTTAACGGCAGTGCTTGGTGAACTCATGACATCAGTGATTTATTTTCCTTTGTAGCATTGCTATATCTTCAGCTTTCCTTTCCACTTTGGTTATTAGCTCATTGACATACATTGTTTCATACGTAATACTACAGGGAAAGACAGATATTGGGCTGGATTTTGTGCTCAGTTATTATAATGGTATGACTGAGAGAACAACTTAAATTATTTCTGTGATTAAATGTATTGTGTAACTATACAGATATTTGTGGGTATGAGTAAGTTGGACCTAGGAGTCAGCTCTAGTCTCTAGGACTTTGTGTAGGATAATGAATCTCACTGCCGTTATCCTTCAGCTCACAGCTCTCTGTACACAGGATCTGTAGCACAGCGATTTCTCTTGCCTGTGGGTGGCATCCACCAGCTTCATCAGCAGAAAGCTACATGTAAACTCCAGAACTCACCTGTGCCAATACCAGGTTCTATTCAGTATAAGCAAAGAATAAGCAACTTATCATTCTTTTGTGGTGCCATTTGAACTGTAGAAAAGCAGGTTCAAGCAAGAAGCAAGATGGAAATAGGCTCCAAGCAGATCGTTCCTACTTCTTGCTCACTCCTCAATTAGCCATGGAAACTATATAGGCTCACAGACTTATTAAGTACTTATGGTGTACTGGGATTTGGCAATTGCCATGCATTAGACACAGGGTATGCCAGAAAATAGGATCTTCTTGAAAATACAAAGGTCCTGATTCTGGAATACTTAGGTTTTATATCTAATATGAGGAGCAGCTGTGTCTGGTCATAAAAGTTCAGCATGAATTGACTCACATGACTCACTTGAGGACATAACTCTTCTCCCCAGTCAAATTTCCAGTAAGAAAAGTTAACACGCCAACTTAGAACACACAGAACCCAATACTGAAAAACACAGCTGCTTTAATATACTATGATTTTCCTCCCTGAAATCAAGAGGTCACGTTATGGCCCACCCTATATCAAGGGTTCTAGACCAAAGTGACATATGTTGTCCCTTTCAAAAGGGACAAAGTTTCAGAGTTTCTAGCCTGAGGACCGATCTCTGTCTCTATCACAGGTCCAAGGTCTGCCCATGGACCACATGAAAAGCCCAGAAGCCTTAGCAATCCTGGAAATCTCATTAGTGAAAAAAATGAGTTACCATAGGAGCCTTTCTCATATTATAAAAAAAAAAAAATAGAAAAGGAAGGAAAACAAAACAAAAAAAAGGCTAATATGCCTTTGAGTGGGAGAAGAATATACTTCCTCCCTGGAGCAGCATTACTTATTTCTTGCTGTCCAACTTGTCCAGCTTCTGTCCTTTTCTCTGTGTAAATAACAGTGATGCAATGAGCCTAATATACGAAGTTGTTCCTTCATGCTAATAATGTACTTGCCCACCTGTTAAATAATGCTTAGGTAAACTGTTGTATTTTGCAGCAGATAATTTGTTATAAAATAGGTATCAGTTTGCAATGCAGAAAAAGATGAAGAGTCTGTGACAAAAAAAAAGGAAAGGTTCTTTCTTTGAGCTTTTGTAAAGAATATCAGGGAAGGGTCTTGTCTCTGTGTAAGGATCTGCAATAAGTTGAACATGATATCCTTGAAAGTGATTAAGCTCTTCAGAGTTAGAGAGATTAAGAAGCATGTAGAGGTGTTTGATGCTGTAGACATCACATTGCCATACTTATCTGGGATAGGATTTTGATGGTTTCTTTGCAATAAATTAATAACTTCCTAGTTTCTTAGGACAGCAAAATTAAAAATGTAAATATATGATCATCTGTTGTTTTCCCATTCGTTTTTGTTATGTGATCAGTGACTCATTGTTTTTTCCTCTGGAAAGTTTTGAGGCCAAGTTGGATAAGACAGACTCACAGAGGGCTTTGTCTGTACTCCAAATTAACTGGACAAAGCCCTAAAAGTTTTAAATTTTTATTGATAGCTCATGCTGCTATAGATTCCATACTTTCACTTTAATGCTGTTATTTTTCACTTGTCATTAAATCATTTGAATAAGGGAAGGAAGATATTCCATCCTACAGTTTTGGGGCAGAAATCTGTATGTTAGAGTATTTAATTTGGTCTGTTACAACCATTGAGACTGTGAAGTCCAGGCTGTATATGGTAAAAGCCATGTGAGGCAGAAATGAATATGCCAGAAAAGAAGTCAGCCGCTCCACTTGCCAGGAAAGGTGTTAATATTTTTCTCCATTCTACTAGAAGCTCATTGGGATATGCAAAACTTGTTCATTAAGCACTGCTGCAGAGTGACAGATGCTGACATATATAATTTGACAGCTGCAAATACCAGGTACTAGCAAGTGTCATTTCCCATAAGTATAAAATAATGGGTCATTATTCCCTGACAGATTAAAAACCAAGTACTATGAATAAATGAATCAGTAATCCTGCGTACTTTAAAAGAAAAATAGAACATTCTTTTTCTTCTTCCAGAAATAAAGGTGTTTTCCTTTGTTCTCTCACCTGTGTGCATTGCCTTCAATTGCAAACCCACTGATGAGGTGCTGCAGAGGAGGGAGACACTTGCACCATCTACCTAAGGCATTTAAGACCCTTATGTTTCCAGATGAGGGAAGCTGGTTCCCCGGGTAGCCAGTGCAGAGATGGCATGAGCATTGAGCACACAGTTCAGAGGAGAAGCTTATGGTCTTTTTGATTGCAAGAGGGTCCTAGGTGTGCAGGCTATCTGCCTAACATGAAGGGTGTAAATACTTGCCTCTCAAGTGTTAGCTGTCCTGTTTTGGGCTGATAGGTATCATAAATACTGTTCGGTGGCCTCATAGGAGGGTTTCAGCTGTGACAACTTCTTTCATTCTGAGCTCACATTTCTACTGTGGCTGCATGGGCTGCAGCAACTTTCTTCAGGTAGACAGCTAACAGCAGAGGACCCAGAGATTTCAGAAGCAGCATCATCAGATATTTTAGTCTTGCTCAGGACAGTTAGAAATCTGTCCTGTGGTTGGAAGTGAAGGGCAGGAGGGGAGCAGGGATGGATTGCACTCAGCAGAGCTCTTCTGGGGCTGAATTTGTTGGGCTCGCTAGAACAGGTGGGTCTCACTGAGAGCTGGAGTGCTGCTCTGCCTAAAGTAGCCTGAATCCTGAAACAAGCCACCAGGCACCGTTCCCAATATGAACACACTTAACACATTTAATAGGAATCTAGGTGACGTCAAATTGGTTTCCAGTGCATGTCAGTACTTACCATCCTTGCACCTACAAGTATGGCTATATTGTACCCTATGACCAGCAGTTAAAACATGGTTATAACATACCTTCTTTCCTCCCTCCTACCTGATTATCACTCACCCACTCCTTCTACTCCCCTTTCACAATAACATTATATTGTTCTAGATGTTGTTGAGGCTGAAGACTGGTCTCCAGCTGAGGCAGTGGATATTGCCCAGTCAAGATGACTCCATCTATGCTGTGGAAAGAAGCACGGCAGGAGCTGTGGCAATGTCCTTGAGTCACTGTAGAAGTCATCTGAAAGGAGAATATCTCTTGACAACTAATTAAGCAGGCTCTGACAATCCTTCCTAGCAGGTCTGCAAGAGCCTGGCAGCTCTTTGCTGTTTGGGAAAAGTGTTCTTTTGTGTCTTTTGGGACAATGTTCCCTTTTGTGCATTATGTACTTTGCAAAAAAAGAAACATTATTTATTCATTTATTTCATCTTCTTTAAATCTATATGCCTTATGTAATAACAGACAGGGACATTACCACTGACAAGTCTGAGTTCTTGTATAATGGAGGTTCCGCAGAATTTCACTCTAATTCCTGCATTAGGGACTTGCTCTTTTCTTCATATAAGCACAATTGCTCACATGAAAGACAAATAAAATAGTACCTTCACACATTCCTTACTAAACGTGTGTTGGTAAGGTTTTTAACAAAATACTTCAATATTTTCAATTAATTTAGAAATGTAACTTGCACTATACTGCCAGAGCAGTATAGAGATTTAAATGCTTTGGCAAATCGTGCCACGTTTAAGATCTGATTGTGCTGATTTTTAGTACATTATGCTTCTTGTTGTCTTTGCACATAGCATATTGATTAGAAGCATGATAAAACCAACTGGAAAACAACACTGAAGTTAATGTTGGCTTTCCTATGTTCTTTGAGGTTCAAGATATTTTTCTCATGTCTTCTGTACAGAGCACAGTAGCCTTCTGGTCTGTGACTGGGCCCCTAGGAACTATCATCATATAAATAATAATTACATGGAAGTTTAAAGCAGCACAATTGTACTGAGCAAATATGCTTAATTACAAATGCGTCTATATCAGTGGGAGCGAAAGAAAATTAATATACTAAAAATGTTCTTATTTTAATACCTCATTACTCAGAGATCATAAATACTTGTTTAAGGAATGGATTAAAGGGAACTCTTCCCCTTCTCCTAACCCACCTGTTTCTTCTCCCACATGTAGCAACTGATGATTGTTCAGAGATGTGCAGAATTTTTTCAGGTTTTCCCATGTTTTACTACTAGAAGATTTTGTCTTTGGGCTGACAATCATCATGCTGAACTGGCTGAAGTGTATATTTATGGGTACTTCACACTGGTCTCTATAAACTCAGCTTCATTCTATCCATAACATAAGACACCAGTCTTCCAGCAGTAGTTCTGTTTAAAGACAAACACTTGGACTATTGGTTGGCAGTGTTCATACTTTTGAAGTCCTTGAAGACAAGAAGCATTGAAACAAGTTTGCAGGTAGGAAATCACAGACAAAGCTGTGTAGCCAGCACTGCAGAGCTTAAAGGAGTGCTTTCCCCAGTCTTTTAAGCTCCATGCTAATTGAGTCAAATACAAAAGTGCTGTTAAATATTATCAATTATTACTTAGGAAAGGCCCAAAATTCTATAAATTTATAGTGTATGTACATTCAGTAACTTTCTTTTCTAATCCTTATATCATAAAGTGTAGAGTTAATGCATTTTTACCCCTTCAAGGGCCAAGATTTAAAAGCTAAATAAAAAAAATCAAACCAAAAAGTAAGGTTAAAAGCTTGTATTGAGGGACCTGGGATGCATGCGCTGAGGGGCATGGTTAAGTGTTTGATTGATAGGAATGGTTGGACTCGATGATCCGGTGGGTCTTTTCCAACCTGGTGATTCTACGATTCTATGATGTTATCATTTTCTTCTTCTGGTTCTAGACATTGGTAACTGAAATCTCCCTTTGGTACAGCAGATATCTATCTTAACAATATGCCTGTCTCCTTTGTATTTGTTGGCAGCCTGGTTTGCCTTTGCATGCATAAAGTGGAAAGGATTTTTAAAGCAGTAGCTCAGGATGTGCAGTGTATGGTGCACTAGTAAAGTGGTTGAGATACTGCTGGCAGCAGGAGTCTGCAATGAAACCATCATATCAGAACAAAAGCAGCTGTCTGCCAGCACCAGGAAATGTTGTGGGTGATTAGTTGCTGCTCCTAATGTGTGAAAGTTGGCCTGGCTGCATACAGGCAAAATAAACTCCCTTTTACTTCTTGCCACTCATATGCAGAAATCACAGGACACCGTGGGATTGATTACAAGACATAAAAGCCAGGAAATTCAGTTTTGGAGTGAAAACCATACCAATGACTGTCTCTCTCTATTTAGATGTCAAGGAATGAAAAACTAAGGTGAAATGAAAAGGAACAGGAAACAAACCTCAAATGGAGATTGAGAAGAAACTCTAATGAGAAAAGCAACTCAGTCAGGAGAGAACACTCAGTCATATAATTTAAGGCACCTGGCTTCTCTGAAACTTTTGGGGTTTTAAGTAAACTTTAGTGGTCCCGGAATAATAGCACAAGAACAGTCGAGCAAACACATATTCTGCTGAATGTCACATAGTCTTTTTCCCCAAAGACAGACATCCTTCCCCTTTCCACCATCCTATTAGCTGGTGTATTCTGGATAGACTCCACTTCAATGAAAGCAAAACTAATCCAGATTGATTGCAAAGCAGAGATATAAAAGGGGTTTCTTTTGTCATGAAACTGTTCAGTTAGTTACATTTTTCTGGGATAAAGAGTTTTGCAGGTTATTTCAAAACTGAATCAACTGTGACTGTAAGCCATGAATTCAACTTTGATTGAAATTATCCTTGCTTTGTGATGCAAGGCAGTTTGAATGTTTTCTTTCTGTAAGGGATTTCTCTTACTGAATTGATTATGAAATAGATATGAAAACCAAGGGCAGAAGGTGGGGCTACTTTTTTTCTTTCATATACCTCTGAGCCTTCTTCTTTAAGCAATCATAATAAAGATAAATATTTACAAAGCGCCTCTTAGTCTATGGCTTAAACGCGCTTAATGCACTTCAATACATACTATTGTATGGAAATAGAAAATAATACAGTTCTAGAGTGAAAGGAAATTTCTTGCTGATAGTAATGCTGGCAAACAGAAAGTAAACAGAGTTTAGCGTAAGGTAGATCAGAACTATTCAAACTGGGAATTGACCAGAAGAGCGAGGTTAATACTTCCACTGCTTCAAAATTTGTTAGCAGGAATTTCAAAGCCTGATTTCTCTTATCTTCCATAAACAGGCTATAAATCTTATGTCCCACAAAGTAAACGGATGGTTTAGTACTTAGTTTAACAAACGACAAGATTTTATTCCCCCAATTTAGTAAGATATAGCCTTGGAAGAAATGGTAAGATCCGAATCTAAGTGCCTGAAAGAGATTAAGAGGGGCTGTAGAAATGACTGATGCTTTTGCCTAAGCAATAAAGCTAAATTCTCAGGTGAGGGGAGACTGCAATATTTCTGAGTGCCTTTCCCTTAAAAAAAAGTAAAAAAAAGGTTTTCTTTCAGCATGATCCACTTCATTGTATTTGTAAGAACAGTAAAGGAAATGAAGACTTTTACTACTGGAAATGCCATTGTCACTTTTTAATACTAGTCAGCAGCCCAATGATTTAGGTATCATCCTCAGGAGAATACCAGTACTAGCAGAAGGTACCAGAGAGAACTTTATTTTTTTCTGTATTTATGGGTCAATATTTACTAAATAATAAACTATTTACTAAAGAAATCAGAACCACAGGCCTTAGGTAAAAGTCCTAGAGGGTGTTCCACAAAGTCACTCCCATCTTATGAAATGCATACTTAGTATTTATGGAAAGTAGGACACCTCCGAGAGGAAGGCATGAAAGAGCCCTCCCTCCAAATGCCCTGTCTCATGGGACAGATTTATTTCATAAACATAAGCAAACTGCTAACTTTTGCATGTGTAACCTTAATTACAGCAGAATTTAACTAGGGGTTTTTATTATTATTTTGAGCCAATTAGGACACTTTTCTGCTTACTGGGGAGAATATTTAAAGAATCAATTTAAATATTCTAAATGATTGTGTATAAATTGTCCAAATATGCTAAATTTAACCTTTGAAGTAGTTGCTAGCTCTTTGACTTCCAAAATGAAATCAGCTGAATAAAACTTGTTCTGGATTACAGGCATATTCCACTCTTGACAGAGAGAGACCTCAGTCCAAGGCTGTAAAGCTATCACCTTTTTCAGATCACTCAGGGTCAGCAGGAACCATGTACTCACTGCCAACCATGCTGATACAAACAAGCTGGGCAATATGTGCTATGCCAAGACACTCACTCTGGTCACGGGTGACTGTCTTTGTAAGTACAGCTGTAGGTCTCCACTGGAGAGGGGCAGATTTAGGCTTGATGTAAGGAGGAATTTCCTCACCATAAGAGCGGTGAGACACCAGAACAGGTCACCCAGGGAAGCTGTGGATGCCTCATCCTTGGAGGTGTTCAAGCCTAGGTTGGATGGGGCCTTGGGCAGCTTTATCTAGTGGGAGGCATCCCTGTCCATGACAGGGGAGGTGGAACTAGATGATCTTTAGGGTCCCTTCCAATTCTAACTATTCTATTATACTTCAGAATCTGAGTATGATGGCTAGCCCAAGCAACAAGCTGTGTTGCCTCCTGTTCTGGATCTGTATCTTTCAGAGCCACCTATAGATCTCTAAATAAGTGTGCTGTGTTTTGCCATGACCTCATAAGCTTTTGGAGACAGGAGCACATGGAAGAACTTGGTCTGTCTTAGCCAAAAAAGATTCCTGACACCCATCTTCTGCCTTCTATGGCTCTCCAAGATGACCTTTCCCCACCTAAGCAGGTTCTCTGGCATAGCTGAATGTCACAACATACCTACTTTCAGGTATTATGGATGACTCAAGGAAGAAGTGATGCACCAGAAGAGCAGTACATGGCTGTAAGATGCCCCTCAGCCTGCAGCTATCATCAGCCTGTTCTCTGAAGAGACTGCCCTGACCTTCATGCTAGGAAAGACCAGAGTGAAAAGTAGTCTTTGCCTTTCCTGCTGAAGCTGGGTCACAGGAATGTGTGATGTGGGGCCCCATTGTACAAAGCTGAACTCTCTCGCCCGATTGCTGTGGCACTTAATTCAGAGGTAAAAGAATTCAACTCCATCCTTGTTCCCAAGCCTGGTGATAAATTTTGTACTTTACTTGATAAGTAAAGTACATAAGAAGAGTTGGAAGATGGGTTGGAAATGCAGAGCTCCCTTCTACTGACTGTGCTAATACCGCTCTTCTTCCTCCTGTCTTTTCCACAGTATTTTTTCTTGAAAGAGTGATGGGATGGGAGGGGAGTCAACCTCCTGAAAAGAAATGGGGCATGGGGGGAAGCCCTTAGCCCTTATTTTCTGCTTCTGGCTCAAAGCTCTAAGCACATGTAAGATGCGGGCTGCAGCACCAGAAATATGTCCAAAGGTTCTGATTTTTTGCAAGAAAAAAAAGTGAGCAAGTGTTCTGAGACTTTGCTTGGGCATAGGCATATGATCCAAAGGAGACTCCTGTGATCTCTGAGATTTTAAAGTCTTCTCTGGTATTTCTTTAGTAGCTAACATCAGTTTTTACCTGCTGTGTATGCTGGCTACAGTGAAATACAGTCCTTAGCACTTAATTCTCGTTATACTTTTTAAAGAATATTTAAGTGCCTTACTTTGGGTTGTAAATTGCATGGAAGCCTAAAGGTTACAGATGGTTATGCTGCCTACCAAGGAGCTTCTGCTGTTTTCTAGATATGATCAGATGCTTTACAGAGAAGGACTTTTACTCAATTATCTAATAATATTTACATATGTTTTAGAAATGCCATTGCAAAAGAAAAGGTCTCCATGCTCCAAAGGCCTCTTTGCATTCTCTGCACAGACTTCGCTATGCCAGGGGAAATAATTCCACAAATAGGAATGATGGTAAATGAAAGCAGAAAAGAAAAATATCAGGATAGAAAAACAAAACTGCATTTCTTTTTTCCCGACAGCAACTTTGAAATGGCAAAGGAATTCCTTCCAACTCTTCCTGTGACCTAAATGCATAATTGAAAATGTATTGGTTACATGAAAGCCTCGCAGAAACCACTGGGAAAGCACTGCAGATTATTTTTTCCTCCTTTTGCCACTATGTTTTTACAGATGTGATATGAGGTTTAAGAAGCCAAAGCAGACAGTCACCCCTTAGCCCTGCCAAACAGTCCAAACAAAGAAAAAGGTCTCTCTCCTTCTCTCTTTCTATCCTTATTTCTCTCCTTCTCTATCTCCTTCTTTCTCTTTCCCTCCTTCTCCCTCTCTCTCCTTCTTTCTCTCCTTCTCTCTCCTCTTTCCCTCCTCCTTCCCTCCCTTCCCTTCTCTCTTTCCCTATCTCATTATGCCCTTCACTCATTACCTCCTTCTCATTCTCTCCCCTTCCCTCTCTCCTTCTCTCTCTCCTTCTCCCCTTTTTTCTCCCCTTCTATTTCCTTCTCTATCTTGTTCTCTGTACTTCACTCTTTCCCTCCTTCCCCCATCTCTCCTTCTCTCTCCTTTCCCTCCTTCTCCCTCCCTCCCTCCCTTCCCTTCTCTCCCTCTTTCTCTATCTCATTCACTGTTCTTCACTCTTTCCCTCTTCTCCCTCTCTCCCCTTCTTTCTCTCCTTCTCCCTCCCTCCCTTTTTCTCTCATTCTTTCACTCTTTACCTCCTTCTCCTTCTCTCCCCTTCCCTCTCCTTCTCTAGCTCCTTCTTTCCCTCTTCTCCCTCTCTCCCCTTCTCCCTCTCCCTTTCCCTCCTTCTCGCTCTCTCCCTCTCTTTCTCCCCTTCTCTCTCTCTCCTCTATCTCCTCTCTTTCCCTCCTTGTCCCTTTCTCCCCTTCTCTACCTCCTTTTCTGCCTCACTCCTTCCCCTGTTCTTTCTCCTTCACTTTCCCTCCCAGAGTACCAGTGCATCAAGCTAACCCCCTCCAATAACTATGAGCTTTTAACTGGTACATCGAATAAAATTAACGCGTCGAACTACGCGCTCGGATTGTACAACCGAGCAGCTCGGATCCCCCGGAAGCTGCGGGCACCCAGGGCGCCCTGAAGTCTTGGCGGTGCCGAGGGCTGGAGCGCCACCTAGCGCCACCTCCCCGCCGCCTGGTGCCGCGGGAGCCATCCCGCTGAGCCCCTGCCCGCCGCCCCTGCTCCTCCGTAAGGCCCGTGGCTGAGTCGAGAGCCGGTGGGTCGCAAAATATAACGAGTTATCGTCGAGGGAGCGTGTGGCTGGGGGCGCCTGAAGCGTCATCTGCTGGTTCAGAGGCGGCCAGCGCTCCTCGTTGTCGTCGTACCCAACCCTGGCCTCTCTCAAGTGCCCTCTGGGACGTGAACACCCTTAAAACTGATAAGATCTCTTTGAAGCTCATGCAATCTAAAATGTGATGACAATTGTGGGGTCCTTTTGGCGCTGCAGGAAAAATACGAGACTAGGTGGTGGCTGGCTGCTATGATAAATTGCCAGCCGAATGTGCCTGGTGCAGACGGAGCTGTGGACGATGTAGTGATAGGTTGGGTTTGCCATTGATTGGGGAAAGGCAGGCTGCGTGCATCTGTAGGAAAACAAGCTAACTGCAATTCCTGGTGCAGGAATTCCTCACCGCAACAAGGATGTTGAGGCTCTGGAGCAAGTCCAGAGAAGAGCAACAAAACAGGTGAAGGGGCTGGAGAACAGGCCTCATGAGGAGCAGCTGAGAGAGCTGGGGGTGTTTAGCCTGGAGAAGAGGAGGCTGAGGGGAGACCTCATTGCTCTCTATAACTACCTGAGGGGAGGTTGTAGAGAGGAGGGTGCTGGCCTCTTCTCCCAAGTGACAGGGGACAGGACAAGAGGGAATGGCCTCAAGCTCTGCCAGGGGAGGTTTAGGCTGAACATTAGGACAAATTTTTTCACAGAAAGGGTCATTGGGCACTGGAACAGGCTGCCCAGGGAGGTGGCTGAGTCGCCTTCCCTGGAGGTGTTTAAGGGACAGGTGGAGGAGATGCTGAGAGGCATGGTTTAGTGTTTGATAGGAATGGTTGGACTCGATGATCCAATGGGTCTTTTCCAACCTGCTGATTCTATGATTTACTACTTACTCAGTGGATCCCCTCCCTTGACAAGCTGTGGGCTTAGTGGGAAGGAACGGTGGGAAGGAAATGGTCAGCCAGACCTTCTAAGGACCAGCTAAATGGTCGGTCCCACCAGGAAGGATCTTCCACAGTTCTCCACCTCTTCCCCTGTGTATTTGTGTTCCCAGAGCCCTACAACACCAGGACAATGGAGGTAGGAGGAGGTGGTGGCAGCAGTGGCCTCCAGCAGTGAGGGGGAGGAGGTGCCCATGCTGTTGCTCTAACTTCTGTCACACATCACTCTAGGTGGAGTAAACTGTGGTGTTTCTGTGCATATAGTTTACTGTGCAGGTGGTTCAAGGGAACGGAGTGGTGCAGGCCAGAATTTGCTGTGAGATCTTTGTACGAGAAACCAAGAGAATGAATATATAAATATATTGCTGAGGGAGCCTAACAGATGAAGGCACTGCCCTGGCAGGGCCAGGGGTGGAAAAAGTCAACCATTTGTTTCTTGTCCCTCGCCTTGTGTCAACAGAGAGTTGCTATTCTCCTTTTATGAAGGAGTAAACGTCCATAAAAGGGTGGGAAGAGAGGACTCACTCTTTCGTGGAGCCGCATCGTGTAATCCACAGAAGAGCAAGTCTTGTTTTTCTCTGTGAGAGGCTAGCCACCAGGCCGCAGTTTGTGCTCTAGCGTGCCCCTTTGCTCTAGCAAAGCATTTCAGCCTTGCCCCTTCCTCCCTCCATGTCTATCAATCACAGCTGCTGCAGGTTTCTGCATTCAAGAGGATGGTCCATACTAAGAGGCTGATGTGAAGGGCTCATGTATCCTGTACAATGACTAGTATAACTCTGGGCATCTACAATAGAACTGCAAAAACTGGTCTTCTCAATGGGATGCTGCCTGTTAGAATTATGGAGGATGGATATACATTAAACCTTGCCTCTTCACAGGTCTTATTGTAGAGTGAATGTCCAGCTGTACTTTACAGTGTCAGGTTTTGGTACTTACACCAGCCGCTTCTCACAGTTCCCTTGTTACCCTGCACACACAGACTTACCTCCCAAACATAAGCCTCTGGATGGTTTCCGCACTGGGGAGTAAGAGCCTGCAGTTCAGTTCTTGCCTCTCCACTCATTGAGTGGATGTAACCACTGCTAAGCAGGCTGTTTTCTTCCCTGGCCTAATGGATATGTTGATGAAGAATGAAAGAGCTTCAGTAAGGGAGGAAAAATACTTCATTAATGGGAAATTTTCCTCCAAAAAAGGGATATAGGCAAACGAATAATTCCCTCCCTTCCCAATAGTGTTGAAGCTTCAGCATCAAGAAGCCAGAATTATAACATGGAACCAGAAGAAGAGCAAATGAGAATGAATCTTTTACTGTGGTCTGTATATATAAGGCCATCAGATGAGCAAACTTGCTTCTGGTCCTGGTCCCTCAACAGCTTGTCCTTTACAATTCACCAGCAGTGAATGTTTGTTCAGTGAAAATAATTCTGGGATCTAGACTATTGCTTAGGTAATGACTTTGTTCCTGGCAAATTTTGTACACTAGTCCCACTTCAACAGAAAGAACAGATGTGTTAATTTGTTTGGGGGTTACTACAGAAAAGCTGCAGTGGGAAGGCAGGGACTGGAGGAGGCTAGTTGAGGAGAAAGGCACAAGTGTTTGGGGCAGAGCAGGGAAGTGAGAAAAGAAGGAGGGAGATGGGGGATTCAGTTATCTGTCCTATCTAGTTATCCTTCAGCAGAGGAAAAACTGTTATACTTGTAACTGTCTGGGTATCTGGAAGAAGGTAGTCTGGCACAATGACATTTACTAAACAGAAGCTGCTATATCTCTTAAAAGTGCAGGGATTTCTGTTGCCCAAACCCAGTTTGGCAGAGGGAAAGAGAAAGGTTTTGTGTGCATTTGTTCCCACAAGCTTGGAAAAAAGAGATGCAATTGAGAGTATGATTTGCTCTTCATGTTCCTGTGACTAGCGCTTTGTGGCAGTGTTCCTTAAAAGTTGAGATGTGACAAAAACATAATTTAGAGTCAATGTTGATTATCTGTGATGTGGAAAACCTTCACACAGACTTTGTTTATTCTGCCTCTAATTACAGTACAATTTCAATAAAATAAATTAATGAATTTTGAGACTTAGGCTCTTAAAAGTAGGAGAGAGATTAAAAATCAAAAGTACTACAATAAACCAAATGGTGATTGATCTAAACTGTGACAGCATCATGGTCACAGTCTGGTTCACAGTAGCAGCTGTTGAAAAACTGAGCTTACTTCAAAGGGTGAAAATGTTGTCTTTTAGAATACATCAGGAATGCAAAACAACCTTGGTTGTACTTGATAGAAACACATTATTTTAGCTTTATTTTAGGCATTATTCCTTCCTAGCGATGAAACTAGCCAGCGAACACTTCACAGGGAATAGTCCTTCTGAGAGTTAGATGCCTCTGTGGACGTAACACTGAGAAAACAAAGCAAGTTTTCATAGCTGAAATAGTTGACTGTCTAGTTTCCTAAGCAATCTGCTTATTTTTCTGTGCCCCTTACTGAATACTTGCAGCTTATGAAAGGCTGGTTAATCTATAGGGTATGTGCTTTATAATGATGGCTGGCCCATGCAGACATGTGCAAGCCAGGAACGGACAACAGGGGCTTTGCAAATCCCCACAAAGAGCTGTGCGTTCATTGTTCAGGCTGCAGAATCATTTCTGAAATGAAACAAAGCTGAAGAAGTGCCAAATACCAACCCTTCCCAATCTGGCTGTTACATACAGTAGTGTCTTCCTAACCAGTTAACTGCTGCAGCTGGGGAAGTCATCATATCTTTAGGAACACTCAGATTGTTTTGACCCTGACTATAGAAAATTATTCTGAAGACAGCAAGGGCCAAAATCACTAACTGTGCTCAAGCTGAGCATACTAACTATGTTCAGAATGCAAGAAAGATTAAGGGAAGGATGCAGAGTTGTCCAAATGCTGCAGCTACAGCTCAGACATTCCTATCTCATTCTGCCTAAGAGCTCATAACTGCTTCAAGAAACAGTTCTTAGAGTCATGTCCCAGCTCCTGGTTGCCTTCACTATGAAGTCCCTAGTTAGTGGTTGAAGTGGTGAACGTGTATAGATTGATTTGTGCAAATGCAGCAGCTAAAGTAAAAAAAGGCACATGGATGGAAATAAGCTATTTGGTTTAGCTGAAATGAGTACCCAGGCCAGGATACGTGGTATACAACTGTAACAGGACAGCACTGAATTTCTCTCAACATTTTCTCATCTCCCAGGTATGCCATCATAAGTGATGACAGGTAGATCTAAGGCTCAGTCCCTCATGACCAGCTACAAACTACAGAAACTATTAGTACTTATTTAAGTTACTGCACACCTGATTCCTCCTGGCTTTGTGGTGTGTGCATTGAGCCATGTTAGGGCCGCAGCAATCCATGGAAAAGCCTGGATGTCCTGAGGATCCAGCACCAGCTTCTGAAAGGAGTAAGTTAACTTAAACTTTAAACTTGGATATTGCTGATGTATTAATTTTATCAAATTTGTTCTCTGCAGCAGGTTTTGAAATCTGTAATGCTTCTTTTGGATGAACCATTGATTAAAGTCACATTTGTGTAAAACCATACTGCTTTTCTACTTGCTTAGTTAATATGCTAATCAGGAAGAAGCCCATATTATTTCCTGCTACCTTAAAGTTAGCTTCTATTAAGAGGTTTAAATTGGCATGATTGTATCTGCCATTTTCAATATTTAAGCTTAGCTCTGAATTAAAGTGAAACTGAAAAATACATATAAAACCTGAAATCATAAGGGCTTTGTAGCATCTGGTTTTAAGAAATTTTCATGATTTTTGTAAACAGAACAATATGATAGGAGAAATATTTTTTCTTCTGTTTTTAGATTTCTTTAATAAAGTACGCGTGATGCTGAAGTAAAAAAACATTTCTCTCTGAAAATTAAACAGCCAGCAGTCAAGGCTGATTCTTTGAAGTCCACTGCAAACTTTACCAACTCCCTACTTAATATTAGCTAACCGACAACTGAATTAGGTATTCCATTCATGAGAATTAGATATACCATTCATGAGAATTGAGTTATTCCTATAGGTGAGGAAAGAGAACATCAGAATTATATAGACATTAAGTGAATAGTTCTACAATAAATAAAAAAAGTTCAAGGAGTGTTTTCAGTACTGTAAATCAGTTTTATTTAAAAAATAGAGTCCAAACATTGTTTTTTATAAGATGCAACATATATACTGTTTCCTACAATTAAAAAACAAAACCCAAAGCAAAACTATATTCATAATTATAGTGTCATTCCAACACGGAATCAGCAATACTCCAGTGATACTCTTGTAATTCTTTAACATTCCTTTCCCACTTCATCAAAGTATAAGAATTAATAATTATTAACACTCTGACAGCCAAAGGGCCTGTCTGATGTCGTCCATTTTCTGTAATTTACTAATAAACTTTGTGGTAGTGGTTGCTTCAAATATACGTCAGAAGCTGAATGTAGCTGAACACAGTTCATGCAAAACAAAGGTACAATACTTAACTAGCATAATCCAAAGATTTTTGTTCCCTTGCTTAGTCTGACATCTTTGAAGTCCAACTGCTTGACCATGAGGATTGAACTGAGGTTGCATAAAGTGAGCACTATATACTAAAGTACTTATGTAACTCTCAGATCGATCAGGCTACGTGACTACTTTGAACTCTAAAAATTCAAATAAATACTTCGGGCTGAGATCTATGTCTCTTGGAGTCTATTCAGTAACTTCTGCAACATATTTAGGACTACAGATGGAGAACGGTGATCGATAATGGCCTTGTTACAGGGAAATACATTAAATTATTACATCAGAACTGCATTTTTTGAGAAAAGCGTGTTATTAATTTACATTAAGGGTGTTCCCCATCCAGCCACTCAAGCTAAATCATCAGTGAAGACTGTATTATGGAGGAAATTAAACTGAAAACTTACAGCCTATAACTGATCTCTGGAAACGTTTAAAGTGCTAAGTTTTCTAATTAGCAAAGTCTATCCAGTTTCAAAACCTCTTAGATGTTTAAACCATTCCATCTAAAGAGGAATGTGTTTGATAGAAAAGAGTTGGATCCCCACTTACCTGCTGTCTGTTTTGGGGGTAGTCACAGGGTCAAACTGCAGCAAGTGCATAAATCTCAGTTCCTTCTGTTGTTGTTTCTTACAAACCTCCACGCTGGTTTTATGGGCCGAGTTTGAGCTGATAAGACAAGTGAATTTGTATTCATGGCCAGTTTAACCTCAGTTAGGTGACATCATGTCTTTTTCTCAGGAAATGACAAATTTTTCAGTGTTGATGCACCATCCTGGTTCCTGTTAGAAAACACTGCCCTCAGTACTATCAGAGCTCTCCAGCGTTACCTCTACCATGGACTTCATGCATAGACTGAAATTTCCTGGGCTAATAGAGAAGGATCTAGATCTCTGCTTTTCACTGACATACATGATGACTTGAGTTTGATTTCAAATAACAGGTAAATTCACTTCTCAGTTTATTTCTCTTGTCTCATGAGTGGAAGAGGTATTTCAGTGTTCAAGAGAGGGGAGTACACAGACTTGTGTCCTATGTTAACATATAGAAAGATGGAGGAGGTGTTCATCAAACCTGTGTGTAATAATATTGATCTATAAAAGTGAAAAGCAAACACAGACCTTCAGTTTGGTTCTTGAATTCAGAAAAGGGTTTCCCTCAAAAGTCAACCTGTTTTTCTTTGTCCAGATCCCTTGTGGGTATGAACTGGCATTTGTACTAAACCACATTTGGATATAGTTGTGGGAATGCACTGATTTTATGATGGCATCTCTGTTCAAATGAGGCAATTCAATGTTTATGAGTTTGGTTGTTGACTTGGTAGTTTTTTTTATGAGTTTGGCTGATGACAGCTTCACAAAAAACATAAGAAACAACAATATAATGTTATATTTCCTATTTTGAGAAGGAAAGAGTTGCTTTGTTCTGTAGTTTACATATTTTTAACAATCCCCTTTAATATATTGTACTGCAGATGTTCCATTGACAAAAAGTACACACTGAAATATTTATGGGCTGTGGCCAGAGATGCGTATATTTATGTCAGTCTGTTGCAAACACTAATGTTAAATGAAGTATTTAGCAGATTCAAATTATCCATTTGCTTCCGTTTCTTTTACTTAAAAAATTTGTGCCATACTTTGTGTAAATGCTGTGGCAGTGAATACGCATGCCAGAAGGTAGCAGGGTCACTGGAGGTAAGAGGAGGAAATTGTGACATGTAACTTTGGGCATCTAATTGAGGGTGCACCTGGCTAATTGTCTCAGTTGAGGGACACAGTAATGTTGCATATTGCCAACAAGTTGAATTAACAGTTTGGCTCTTGTCTGGAGAAAGAAACAGGGTCTTCTAGTCTGAAAGGATTTCCCTCATCTTTGTCCATGAAGAACATCTGGGCACAATGGACTTGAGCTGCTGGTTTCTCTATGAATTTGAATAAACATACCAGAGGTCTTGGATGCCTAAATGAAGGGTCTAGACTCTGGGAGTGTCTGAAGGGGATTGAAGGCATCTAAATTGAGATGCAACCTTTCTCCAGTCTTTAAGCTTATAGGTATAAAGCAGTGTGGATTGTATGTTACTGCGAGTAGAATTTGGTCTTCTGTAACTAATAGCAGTATTGACTAAAGTGCTAGTATATTAACACAGACAATCCTAATACTGTGCATCTTATGTAGGACTACGTAAAGGGTTTAGGAAAATTTAGCATTTTTACCTGACTGACTTGGAGATCAATAAATAGAGCTTTGTTATTGTTGTTTGCATTCTCAGTCCCTTTGACCTTGTCCAGCCACAGTGGTGTGGGAATGGATTCCATAGTCCTATGACTGGCAGGTGCATAAAGAGTAGATCTGCTACAAAATATGTCTGTTGCTATTAATTTAAGTTCATCAATCCCTTGGCAAGTGCAGGAGAATGCCAAGAAATGGCAATAATGAACTAAATGAAGTATCAGCTATCAATGCAGAGCTTCATTAGTTTGTGAAAAACGATGATGTACACAAGGGGAGACAAGTGAGGGACTCAGTCTCATGTTACTAACATTGATGAGAGCTGGATACCAGTCTCCCTTTAGTGCCTTTGAAAATCCCTCTGTGTTTTTTCCTGTTGTCACAGCAAACCACACAATACTAAATATTACAGTACCTGTATGCAAAATTGCATAGTGAAATAATAAATCCATACAAATAAGTCACATTTTGACATTAATAAATGGAAGCTGATTGGCAGTAATGCTAAGCTGTATAAAATTCAAAGGACTAAAGCAGGGAGCAGGGGACATTAAGTTTTGATGTCAGTTGAAGTGTGTTCTCGCCCCTTCAACTCCAGTCCTGATTCACTTAAATTTTACAAAAATAAATGAATATGACAAAATTAATCATTTTAAAATATGATGATTTTTTTCCCCTCATAAAAATGGTATAATTCAGTTGCAAATAAATAGTGATGATTTCAATAACAAAATCAACTGACGTTATTCATACACAATCTCTAGTTTGGAACACAAATCTTTACATCTGTTAACAGCTATTACATAAACAATATCTCCTAGTCTTCACACCTGCCTTGAGAGTTACTGTGAACATTGATGCATCCCACTGGCACTCCTAGGTCTTTGTCTCTAAGCACCACATCACTTACACCCATGAGCGCTCCAATTGAGCTGTTGGAAATCTCATTAAGGAGACACAGCTTGATGTCTGCAGCTGCTCAGAGCTTCTAAACTGCCTTCCTCATTAAATAAGTGCCATCCTGCATACACTTTTCTGTCAGAGGCATATTGGGCCATTCCTCATACACATCACATTTTCCCTTTAAAAAAAATTCAACATCAAACACAGCCTTTGTGTTAATCTAGAAGGCATTCCTTTGGGGTTACTTCCTTCTTCCTTTACCAGTCTAGTTAAACATGATAGATTCAGGATCCTGGTTTGCCATTTGAGCCATATGTCTTAATACATCCTTTTTAGTTATGATACCCAGCAGCCTCCTAGAAGAGAAAAAGAAAGAGAAGGTCAAAAATCTGATATACGTCATATATGATCCACTTTTCCCCCTGTTCAGCCGCAGGGACATTTTGTGAGAGCCTTCACAGAGCACTGTCCATCTTGTCCATTCCCTAAAGATTGTCTTTTATACAACGTATTCTCACTTCATGTATATTTACTACCCTGGCATGATCATTAAATGAAATACTTTGCATAGTTATCTATTTTTGTTGGGAACATGGCTGAATGAGAAGCTACAGCTACTGGCACTTTATACAACAAAGTAATGAGTTTCCTTAGGCTCAGGCGGCAGAGGATCAACAGCACAAATCTAAGGCACCAGTGCCCTGAGCTAGAGTATGGGGTTTAGTAATACACAAAATAAGCAAAAGCACAGACTTTCCGAAACTCTCACTGTCCAACAGCATAATTCCTTTAAATTTAAGTGGTAATTTCTCCTCTATGTGATCCTAAAAGAATTATATCTGTCAAAAAAGATGAACCCTATGGGATGTCTGACACCAAGAGTAAAAAATTTCCTAACCCTCAGTATTCTAGTGCTTTTATTTCTAGTCCCTGAAGGCCACGAAGCACTGAATTTCAAAACTATGTTTTTGTTACAGTTCTTCCACCTTTCATATCTTGTAAGTGCTGGGACTAAAAATCAACATTTCCAAATCCAAGCACTTAAAATCAGGACCTAGATCTGTGTCCTGATCATGGTCTTTATTTTCTTAATGCTGAGGACACTGCATTGATAGTAACAGCTGCAATATATTTACATAACTAAAAGGCTTTTTGTAGAAGACTAAATTTTAGTCTTCCGCATTTGAAAATGATGGCTTTGGTTTTGCTATCCTGTTATAAAGTTTCTTTTTACCACTGGATCATGGGATGAGCAGTAGTCCCAAACTAGCTCAGATAGCATTGGAGTTACAAGATGTTATTTCTGATGCACGTGGTACAGATTTTTACTCTTCTAATTTCATGTTTGCTCACAATTCTTCATCTGTTTCTTGTGGGCTTCCAGCTAATATGCTTTCCATTTTCATTTAAAGAAAGCTGAGCAGGTTAGTTTTCCTCCACTGACATTTTTATCACAATCTTCACAAGCATTTCATCTGTCTGGATGTCTAGGAGCGGGCACATCCTTTGCAAACAATACTACTTGCCAGATCTGCCTCCATTGGTAACTGAATGATAGTGGGACTTAGAACAGTTTATTTTGTAGTTATCTTTACCTAATCTAAATGGCAATTTGAGAGAACAGAATGAAATGTGACATCCAGCAAGAACCATTTTGTTTCTGAGTCTGACTTCTTTTGCTGCCCTGGAGAGACAGTGAGCGAGTTTCCCTTATTCTTCCATACACAAAACAGACAAAAATCAAGTTGTTCACTTGACTGTCCCAGAGGTGCTGAGTAATTAACTACCATCTATACTTTGCTTTAAACAGGAAGACCAGTGGTTTTGTTAATGCTGAAGAAAGTCTCCTCAGATTCTCTAAGCCTGCTTGACTCAACTCCTACTCACCCACTGCGAGTGACAAGACACTGCCGGAGTCCAAGTTTCCGGAAAATATCTACCACAGTCTCCATTGGTGTGTGATCAGTGACAGTAAAAGGGCTCAGGTTGAGAATACGCCGCAGCTTCAGTGGATGGGGACTGTTGGGTGGCAGTTCTGGGGGGTCTTCAGTGAAATACACTATGGAGTTGCTCACCACTCCATCCTGACGCTGTCGTGCATTCTCTGTACAACAGAAAGATCAAGATAGACAATGAGTTAGGCTTGATAACAAAACAAAAGGAAACAAAAAAAAAATCCTTCTTTGGAAAGCAAATGTTGTAGTAGCTAAAAACTACTTTAACATATTGAGGTCCTAGAAGCTGAGATTACAGATCTCAAACTTGAATTTCTTCAAGACATTGTTCCTTTGATGCAAATATGATATTTTTACAAATACATAATTTTGCTTAGTTGGGATAACGCCTTTCTGAATAAATACATGGCTCATTGCATTCACAAATATCACTAATCCAGTTTCTGTCGATTTCAAATTATATGTCCTATCCTCCGTTGTGAGAATCACAACAGAAATTACTACTATATACTCAAAGGAGCGGATTCAACAGCCTGTGTACAGTCCTAGATGGTTTGGAGCCATATATTTGCTCTAAGACTTCTTGGCAAAGTGGGGGAAATCTGGGCATGATGAATGGATTTATGAACACAAAGCTAGGAAAAGACAAATTCACATCCCAGGGTCCCAGAGGCAGCACATCTCTCTGGCACACAGTATGAATTTTGTGGGGCTTGCACTTCTTTCCTTAAACAGAGTTTGCATATCTAGATTTTAAAGGGGCAAGAAAAAAATCCTACTTATGGGAAAATAATGAAGGGAAAACTAACATATATTAGCAAAAGAGTTTAACAGATTTTTCTCCACAGCACTTACATGACCACTTTCCAAAGTTCAAAAGCTATCATTCATACTCTGATCAAACTATGAAGTGAACTTTACATTACCTCTGGACTGTACATGATCAGTATGAGCTGCATTTTTTTTTTCAATTAACAATCATTGCCTTGTAATATTTCTGGAACTGGAGCAGTGCTGGCTAATATCAGTTTAGTATATGATTTTTCAACCTTCTCACCCCACATATCACAACCCCTATGGCAATTTATAGGACTGATGCTAACCTTGTCTTATCTTGTTTTGATTCATACATCTAATTTCAAGTGTGAATATGGCTGCACAGCTCTTTGATATATGATCTGTTGTAAGAGGTAACATTAATCAAACTGAAGGTAACTCCCACCCTTTGATAAAACTCCGTTACAGTTCTGTATTTCCTTCACCAAGCCACACCCAAAACAATAGGCCCGAGCACCTCTGTTACCACATTGCTAGCCCGAGGCATCAATGACCCTGGACAACAGTGATTACTGAAAGCCATGACCACACTCTTCAAAGTCAAACATCTCTCTTGAGAAATTTGAATGATTGAGCCAATGCAGTAGCATTAGAAAAATGGTGGACTTGTTATGCAGTCTTAATGGATGGGGGAGTTGTTAAGGTAAAACAGAAGAACAGATAATTTTTGCAGTCAGTGAGTAAGGAAAACAGATATAGCTTAGCAGAAAGAGCAAAGCAAAGGGATGATGTTGTCTAGTTTTACAGAGTAATCTATGCAGAAGAATCTTGTTGTAGTTAGACAGTGAATTAGTTCTATCAAATGTAAAACAGCCTCTCATATTCAGGAGTTCACAGTTCACAGCCTATATTAACTATGTTACTCCCTCAACTCCTCACTGGGAAAAGTATATTATACAGGCCATCTGGATTGTGTTCAAGACTCTGCCTTTTCAACGAAGCCTCTTAAGCTGGACAACTTTAAGAAAAGCTTTACAAGGTCAAATGCTCGCCCTTCCATAAGGTTGTAAAGTAGGTGCCGTCTAAAATGTAGACACAAATTCCAAGAGGATGAGTTTGCCCACTTGACCTGCCTACCCACTCCATAAGGATCAGTGGAAGGATACAGTCCTGAAGGTGCTTCCGAGTGATTGGAAGAGGCATTGCTATACATTGTACAGAAACTGGATGCATTTCTAGTGCATGTTTAGTGCTCCACTCTAGTAAGAAAGAAATGATGTAAAGGTAAATCACAAGCTGTGTATAAATAGGTGTTTGATGCAGGCCTCAACACCTATTGTTTTCATCCAAGAATTCAGTTGCATGAGGGTATTGGATTACTTCCCCAGAGTATTCCCAGGGTCACCACACTGCTGATTTATTGGGCCAGAGAAAGAAACTGAAAATTCTTGGTTGAAAGCATGTCTCTGCATAGTGAAAGCATTGTCATATAAAGGCACCAAAGCTAGTTTAAATTAAGAAGGCATTTTGCAGGGCACAATGCAGAGAAGGAAGAGATAGTGTGGCGTGGGCCTGACTGTTTTACAGGAGACTCATTCCCTGGCTGCAGTGCTGCACAGATGGGTCTTATAATGTTCCCAGACATAACTCCAGTATCTCTGGACGCTGTCAGCCTAGCCAGGAGATAAGAACCTGAACAGAAGAATAAAAGATGTTTCATCACATGTGAGGTTTGTCTCTTGGAAAGTAATTTTATAGTTTAAGGAGACTTAGAGTATAGCTCCATGAGAAGAAAGCTGAGGTGCAGGTTTGCAACATATTAACTACTCTGTGGTAATGATGAGCAATGACTTCTTCTGCAATAAATGCAAAGCAAGTTTGACCTTCAATGGAAAAGGATTAGCAATCAAAAAGTTGCTATCATCGTGCAAAAACAGTGTATACTATGTCTTCTGGAAAAGTGAAAACAAATCCAGGTTTTAAGTCACGAAGACACAAACCAGTGTGGATGTATCAACCACTTGTCATAGTCGGCATAGAATGACTTTAGGAGCTGTCATATTCAACCCAAGAGATAAAGGGTCACCAAAGGTCCCTGACAGCTGAGGATTTTCAGAAATTTATCTATGCAGAGACATTTTTAATTTTAAATCTCAGTTCTGCCTTAGATCCTATGAAAGATACTTTTAATTAGATCTGGTCAGGAAAGAGTACATTTTCCTCTGGAAAACATTGATGATGTCAAAGAACCAGTTTTTGAACAAGAAAATATTTTGATATTAAATGCTTGCTGAGCTTATTTTTAACTGATTTGTTTGTTATCGCTGCCTAGCCAGACATTTTCACACCTCTCCTAGCAAGTCCATTCAACTACGTTGTCATTTATGACCTGAATCAAAAGACTCAGTTCCTGAAACTTCTCTGACTTACACCAGACAAGAGTCTGATGTTTCTGCTTTTAAAGTGAGGGCCCTGCATCTTCACTTCATGCAGTTTTCTGACTCACATATCTCCATGCAAGGGAAACACAAAAGGCTATAAAGTTAGGGTGGTAGCAAGTGTTTACAGCCATGACATGGCATACTGTAAAAGCCAGACGCAGAGTAGGCCAAACGCATGTAATTAAGTTGTTTTCTTTTTCTCACAGGGAAATGCAGAAGGCATTTGAAAATCATTAGCAAAAGCAGGATAAGATACAAACTATTTTATAAATTATGTCAGCTCTTAGCATTTACCGATTTGGTGAAACTTCAGACACATATTTACTACTCTATCTTGGCCATACAAGGCGTCTTTTCTTACTGCCAAAGGAAGATTATCCCTCTGAGAAAATCAGTTTTTCTCAAAGGGGTATTGCAGCTAGCAGCCTCGGACTTAATCTTGGTGTCTTTAAAATCCTCTTAAACTGAGACTGGTGTACAAGATTATAACTTCATGGAGATTTTCTTTTTTCTTGCTTGTTTTTGGAGGAGGTAGGAAAGATCAATCTGGGACAGTGAATTATAATGAAAAAGTGAGATTCCCACACTCCTTGGAAGTTAAATTGCAATTGTACAATTAGGGGAGTTGTAGAATTGGTAGTAAGGTCTGTTCTGCTTTCGTGTGTTTTGAGAAATTAGTTATATAACTAAATGCAAAATGAATTCAGTTATAATCTATTGTATCTAACTGAAGCAACAATTACACCACAGAAGGGGAAAAAATAAGAAAACAATTTCTTACTGAAAAGAATTCTGCACTATACAGGGAGAAAACTAGATTCCATCATTTTTTTTTCTTTTCCTGCATGTCGTATTGATGCAGCATTGGTGACTTTCTACTATGGGAAGAGATGATGGGAATGTCCTTAAATAAAAGAATATAAATTTTAGGTCTAATCACTTAGGCAGAGTCTTTATACATCCAGGAGGGAAAAAATAAATATGCGTTAAAAAACATGTTCTTTAAAGAGCACTATTTCAAATACTATTTTAACTTTATAAGAAGTTAGCAGGAAAGTGGCCCTCTAAAATAGCCCTGATTTTCCATTTATGGGTTTTCTTTTCTGAAGAATATGACAGTTTCCATCGGACACAACAGCTTTTTAAAGGTGCCTAAAATACAGGGATGAAATCGGTCTACACAGAGAGGAATCATTCCATGACGAGGAGCTTTGGACATAACAGACATTCCATTCCCCTGCAAAGTATAAGGCAATCATGCCCAGCCAGCAGCCTCCCTGCCCAGCTGATGCTCAGCACCACAGGAGTGCCAGAATTGGGCACAGAGTATGGGGCTGATTTGCCAGACTCACAGACCTCTGCAGCTCTCTGTGCCTTGGGTATGGAGAAGGTAGGAACACTTACTTTCATTCAATATATCCATCCTTCCAATCCCCACCTAGCCATCAGGCCAATCAGGAGAGGACCTGAATGGTCAAAACCAGTAATGGCCCAGATAGGCCTCTTAGACAACCAGCCAGCTATCCACTGGATGCTTGACAAAACTCAGCCAGCTTTACCAAACATCTTCCACTGAAAAACTTTCCACCTCTAGTGCAAAAGGTTTGCATGTGAGAAAAAGTGACATATTGCAACAGGAAGAAGCATAGGGACTTGCACTTCATCACAGGATGACAAAGATTCGCAACTGTCCCAGCTGCTACCAGTACCCCATGGATACTACAGGAAGCTCAGAATTGCAGTGGCTTTTCATGCGGTTCCAAAAAACTTCTAGGCATTTGAGTTGAGTTTCTCTCTGTTGTCCCTAGCAGAATTGTATTGTGAATGGTGGCAAAACAAGCCCACAAAAGTCAAGTTCACAGAAGTCTACTAGATAGTATGCTACACCAGAAAAGCTTCCAGCTATGGCTTCTTCAAATAGTAAAAGCCAGACTTGGAGGGAGAAGTTAGGTTTGGTTCTTATTTATCAGTTCTTTAAGGTGAACAACACTGGTAGCTACCCTATCAAAATTCCTATAAAAATCAAACATATATACATTGACACTCTACTCACTTATTGCAAGAATCAGCTCCCGTCTCTGTGCAAATCCAATAAGTCTCTCTGAGTCTTTCGAAACCACTACTGGAAAGCCATTGTAGTCAGTCTCCTTGATTAGTGTCTCAACATCCTCCACCGTCATACTGTCCTGCGTCAGAACGGAGAGAGGAGCTTCACCACGCCTTGGTCTCATGACATCAGTTGCTAGGGTTCGGTGGGTGAATTCATCCTTCACATCCAGAAAGGGGTAGCCATTCAGATGAATGTGAGCTTCATAGATCCCTTCTTTCCCAAAGGCATCTGCCACCCACTTGCTTGTGACAGCTGCAGCCATAAGTGGTACAATGTACTCCAGGCCCCCAGTTAGCTCAAACATAATGACCACCAGGGAGACCGTCATTCGGGTAACACCACCTGCCAACAAGGAAAGCAGTCAAGTTTCCCTCAGTGCACTTTAAGTCCACATATGAAGCAATTCATTTATATTTTTGAATCTTACACTCAAAAAGGCATAGGATTGGCCATGCTAAGAACTTTGTAAAGTATTTTTGAGCTTATTTTACTGAAGAAAAAGATTTTTCACTTACTACAAACTTCATCAAAAAGATTGACTGAACTTGCCCAATCCAAAGAAGATAACATTGAAAAGCAAATAATGAATACAAAAGACGGAGCTATCAAACCAGAAAACATGCCAAAAATCTCAGCTGTACTGGATACCTGAGAAAATAAAGCTGAATTCTGCCAATAGTCCTCTAAAATGACTCAAAGAATCAGCAGTGTACTATGACTGGGACAGGTAGGAGCACTGGGAGCCGGCCTTCACATTGGTTTACCTGTCATGTTCATACTAAAGAGAAAGTTAAGCATCGTCTTTAGGCATGCCACAGTTACAAAATCCTATGTAAGGACAATTTAGGGCCACTGCAAGAGCTATGTTGCAGCATAAACTCTAGCATTTGGTATCAGTATGACATAGTTTCAACTATATACAACTCGTTTCAAGTCTGTCTAGGCATGCAGCTGCAGGCAGGGATATAGCTGTATTTCTCAATCTAGTCTTTCTGTATTAATTTCATAAGAAATCTCCTTACTCATTCAGTTTATATTAAAGGATAAAAACAATCACATAACTTCAGACAAGTGTGTATATATCACTGAATTATTAGGTAACATTTCTTTGCCTCTGTTCAAAAGGTAAATGTAATAAATCTGCTGGTTTTAGGCTTCAAAATACAGCACCATTTTAGATGAGAGAAATCAGAAACAGATCATTAAAAATGCTTTTAATCTAGCAGCATACTGAAAAATTAAATTGCTGATTATTTAAAATGATCCAGATATGACTTTCATTTGAGGAATGCCTTAAACTTCTGACTCTGAAAAGCTGAGCGCATGCCAGAGTAAGGATCATTTAATACTCTGTATCTCTTACTCTTACTCTTACTGCTAGTTCTTAAGCCAAAGACCTCTTACTCTTAGTGACAGTAAGAGGTCTTTGGCTTAAGAACTAGCAGTAACCATTCTGCTGATTGTCTCATCATGCTATTAAAATCACTGCACCTTGATCTGGACCTTTCAAAAGAGGAAGTGATTGCTGACTAGCAGGTAAACAGGAATAATAGAGCAAAATTTTTATGTATAATTTCTTTCATGAACATTTTCTACAGATTATTTGTGGACAAGAGGAAATGCTTCACTGTTTTTGACAGTAAGAGTCATCCTAGCTGTTCCTATATGTCTACACTGCTGTAGCTGTTCACATCAAAAGGGTTGATCTAGACTTTCTTTATAATCTCTGGAGAAAAACAAGAACTTCTTAGGCCTAATTCATCTATTCATTTGCCTGGTCTATTTCCAGATGAGACTGATCTTTCTCGTTTTTCTGTTTTTACTACGTAGGATATCAGCACAACTAACTCAGATGTTGTCTACTTTACCAATGTAAAATCTAGACAAGAAAATCCCACCCTTCCTTCCTCTATAACTGGTCACAGAAATGATCCTACTTCTCTAAACACGAGACTCAAAAATTGAAACTTTTCCATCTCTTCTCTGAGTATGTCTTTCATTTCAAATCTACCCAATTACATTAATCATGTGTTATGCCTCCCCTCTATAATTTCATCATCTAATGACAGTATTAACAACAACAAAAAGAGGTAGAGCATACAAGTACAGAAGGGGAAAGATAGCATCAGGTAAAAATGTGTTCAGATGGTATGCTTGTAACATTCCTGTTGCATCTGTGACAAGAAATTTGATATGTGAGGTATTATTCAATAAACTTGCTTTAATAGTTAACAGATCATTCCTGTTATATCCAATAAATCCTATTGATTGAATGTAATAAGATATTGGCCTATGGTCAAAACAAAAACTAAAAGACAGCACAGTCAACCATATTGTGACACAGCCAAAATAGAAACTAGTACTTTTAACTCCATATAGCTTAAAATTTGGCAAGAACTGGGAATTTTGTTTCCTGAGCTGACAGAGAGCACAGTCTAAACAAGGAATTAGCTTTAGTCCAGCTAGAGTGGATTTCATTAAAGCAAAAGAGGAAAAAAAAAGTAAATACCGCTTTTCCTTGGAAACTCTAGCCTAAATTTAATTTCTTTTCTTTCACTTTATGTGCTTTTGCACAATTACAAGGAGACTGCAAGTCTCTTTTCTATTGATTGGCAGATCATGGGAGAGACCATTTAAGGGAGCTGCCCATACTTTAGCCCATCACATCTATTAAGTCCAGAAATTCCAGCATTACACCTAACACAAACACAAAGACCTGATAAACAATTTGTTGGGGCCCAAACATCAGTGTTATCCACACAAGAAGGAAAAAACCAGCAGTTACTATACCCAAGCAAGCTGCCGCTCCCACCATAGCATAAAGTCCTGGCGTGACACAATCTGCCCCAGGTCTGCACCAGTTCCTGAAGATGATCCAGTCATGATGATGATATGCCAGCTGCTCTACTCCAATCCCAACCATCCTGCCAGCAATTGCCCCAACAGCCATGCTGGGAATGAAAAGACCTGAAGGGATCTGCAATAAAATACAGACACATGAGCACTTCGACAAAAATGACCAGTAATAAAATTGTTAAACAAACAATTTGTTATTAGTGATAACAGAATCCAGTTTACTCATTAAATACTAGCTCAGAAAGCCACAGCCTTTTGACAGCCTACAGTGATGTTTTCTTTGTGGTCTGAGATAGGTAGGCTTCTGTAGTGACTGTTTTTTTGTGGTTACTTGTGTATTAATAGCTTTATAAAATTTTAATGCATTTTTAAAGTAATTTTGAATCCTACCTGCTGCATCATACTGACATTGACAGATAAATGATGTTTCTCAATAACAGTCTGCTTTTAAAATCAAGACACTCCTGGATTTGTATGTATTGCTTTCTCAGCAGGAAATCAGGAGCTGCTGATGGTTTCATCATAAGCTTGAGAATAGGCTTAACTGAAAATAACGTCTTGATTTCAACCTCTGTCACACAGAGTACTTCACAGTTTTATTACTGCTGTTCCAGGCTAAATCAGACCAGACTTTAAATTAAGTGTGAAGCATAGAATAAAAATTTAGAGAAAGGAGTCTCACTGCTCAGAGGCAGCTATTTCTTCATCTCAGTTTGCTATATATTTTCTGGGAAGTTCTGTGAATTATTATCTTGTGTCTGCTATAAAGACAAGTCACAAATCATTAAAAAATAGTACTGTAATGAAAAATTTAAAAATAAAGAAAAATAAAATGAAAATGTACTTTGCCTTGGGTTAAGTGTATTTCCCCTTAGATGTCCAGTGTACCTATCAAGTTGGAGACAAATTTCCTTGTGGAGAAGACAACTCAGATTTGTTGCAAGGTCTTGAATGGAGATGTTGTTCATTTTAGAGGAAAGGTTGTTACATTTCATTTTTTTTAATTCTGAAAATATACTCTGAGCTTCCAAGACAACTTCTGGGCCAAGGGCATTAAGGCTGATAACAAGTCTTTAAACAAATGAACAAATGGCTGCCAGCCCAGCACAAATCACTTTCTGCGGTGAAGGGCATCTCATTTCAAATCCTCCTTCAGAAATATTCCACCTGTGCTTTAAAAACCCCACTCCTTTTCCTTGCTCAGGAAATCAGCAAGACTCAGTCACTGGACCTAAGTGACCTTCTGCCACTCAGTAGTTCCTGCCATCACAGACATCCCAAATGGAGACAATACAAAAGAAAAGCAAAACTCAAAAAACTTCCTACAATTTTGAGGGTAACAGGCCTTCTAAAAGATGGACCCTCAGTTTCAGCTCAGGTTTTAAGATAAAGATGACATGCTTTAGCTTTGAGTGTGACATAATATATAGTATATTATACTATATATCGTCTGCTGCTATCGGATGCAGAACTAAATGCCCAGATAATGGGAGCTGTAGACAGACAGATGTGTCTTATATGGGATCTAGCAATCAGATGTATAAAACTCACCACAAACAGCTTTGTATGTATTGAAAGCTTGGATAAATTATTCTCGAGCATTTCATCACCCATTTATGAGGAGCATGAGGAATGGAAGAAAAAAATTGCAAGTCCGGAATAATCAAATATTACATCTGTCAGTTTTCCCACTCATTCTTTTCTTTTTTCCCCCGAGATACAGTGCTTTAAAAGATTGAAAAACAGAATTTTCAGCTACTTCTCTATTTTTTTATGAGGTTTAAAATGTGAAAATCAGTAAATTCAAAGCTATTACTTCCCTGAGCATTGTATCTTGGGGCACATTAAGACATTAATCCAACAAGACAAACAACAATGTAAACAGTCCATATCACTGAGAGAGCTGAAGGACAGCTACAGTGGGAATCATCTGGAATTTGCTTATTGGCAAGAATTAAAATTCACACCCAGATTTCTTTTTCACTTAATAAAGCTGCAGGCGTGACAGGGACCCACAGAGCAAAGTGCTGGTGAACGAGTGAACCAGCAAACACCTCAACTACACTTGTGAGTCTGGGTGTAGGTCAGCAACACAGGAGCCCTGCCAGACAGACCAGAGCTGCTGTTGGCAACCCATCTGTGCCTGTGCTGGTGACAAAGCTTCTGCACCTGTCCCTGATTTACCTTCATGCCAAAAGTGAATATCGTGATGACAATTTTAAACACCAAAGCCAAGGCGAGCTGCCACATGGCAGTGTAGACTCCAGGGCCGGCAGGTCTGTCAGGAATGTCATCCACTGGCCGAGTCATGTTCGGGTCATTGATATAGTCACAGAGCTGTGAGGACTCCAGGGCACCGCAGTCATTGAAGAGCTCCGAGATCAGCTCACTGGTGCTCCGCCGGGTGTAGGGGTTGGGGTAGGCAATGATGGCGGTGATAGCTGTTATCACTATAACCTCCAGGACTGGGTATTTCCCAAGTCTGGTGGTTTTTCGCCTCCTGCACCAGGCGATGTTGCATCGGATAAAGAGGGTTCCCCAGAGGCCGCCAAAGACACCAAGCAGGATGAAGGGGAAGAGCTCAGCCATGTACCAGGGGGTGTGGTACTCCACGTAGAACAGGACCAGCCGGCTGTTTCCAAAAGGATTAATGGACCTCAGTGTGAAAGCAGCCACGAGAGCAGCAAAAAATGACCTCCAGAGGGTTTTAAGAGGAAAGTAGTAGCTAACCTAAAAGGAAACAGAGAACTTAAACACTCCACTGAGCATGAAAAAGGATGTTTGCTTTAATTACACACTGGAGCACTGTGCATAGTAAGTCATCACTGTGTGTTTCATCTCTGACCGTTTATGTCTGGCTTTACTGGGAACACCAGTCCTTACAACAGCCAGAATGCATCCACAAAGATATCAGAAAAGGCATGTTCAGACATCAGATAGGGACCAGCAATCAGTGAAAAAATCGATAAATCAAATCCAAAGCTGCTGGCTAGAGATGATAAGACAGGTGCTCAGCAGCTTGGCCCATGCAGCAACAAGCTGAGAAAGCTCAGCACAGTGATAAATTTCCAGATTAAATAATTCTATTTGTTTTGAAAAGGCCAGCGCTCTTCTTTTATTCAAATTATGCTAAAATACCTGGTTATTTCTTATTACTATAAATCAAATATTATTTTTGTCTTAGAAGAAAAATAAGCTTATAATTTCTTATTACTAGAAATCAAACATTATTTTTGCCTTAGATGAAATATAAGCATATAAATATTTGAAAAAAATAAAGAGGGATATTAGAAAAAGGCATCAAATGAAAATACTTTTATTGAAGGAAGCGAACTGCCAGATCTCACTCACCTCTTCCAGGCTAAAAAGCACACCTCCAATCGGAGCCCCAAAGGCAACAGAAACTCCAGCAGCTGCTGCAGCCGAGAGCACCTTCAAAGCAAGTATTTACATACAAGGCATGAGTCCTTTGAAACTCTGAGTGTCTGGACAAGGAAATAAGAGATTATTTGAGCCAATCTCACCTCTCTCCTTTTTCCTTCATTCTTGCTGTACTTTGAGAAGAGGCTGCTGAAAAAGTTCCCACAGCAACAGGCCACATGGACTAAGGGACCTTCTTTCCCAAGACTGAGGCCTGAAGATACCACCAGAACCAAGGTGACTGTTTTGATTAACAGTGTCCACTTTCCCAGGTAGCCCCTAATAATGAACCCACTCAAGATGGTTTTTATCTGAAAAGTAGGAAGAACATGTTGAAGAGCTGAAGAAACCTTTTCTACTCTGAACTTTCAAATGGAGTTAAAACCCCAGCAGAGTTAAAGAAAAAATAATAAATTGCATACTGCTTGAGAAGAGACAGTAATAGAACAAAACCATAGGCAGGGCAACTTTCCCAGAGTGATAGCTGAGCAAGGGTTAAGCAGACCATACTTTTACTGTTCTTATGGGTGGTCCCCTGCATTATTACAGAATCTTACAGAGATCAATAGAAATACAAAACTGTTACATATATCCTTGGCTTACAGGATCAGAGTTAAACTAGACTCATCTTTAACAAAGCAGAAAAAAAGCAAATAAACAACTACAAACTTTTCCCAGTTAAAACAAGAAAAAACTGTTCTAAATATTTGGAATGACCATGCCATGAAAGCATGCAAGTCTTATAAAATGAGAAAGCCTAAGAGGATCTTATTTTTACACATTTCCTCTTAATTTTGCATGTGAGTGGCTAGAATAGAGCACAATGCATATGCGTGATGTGAGACTTCAGGGTGGGATTTGGGTTTGGACTCTAGCCCTGGAAATGGACTGGAGCTGAGTATCACCTCATATGACAGATTTACCACTCAGAAACTAGATTTACATCTAACTATTAAAACCTCTAAAAAACATGTACAGATATATCGTATATGTAACAAACACACTCATGTGACTACTTTGAAACATGGAAATTATTTAGATACTTCAAATTATTTGTAGTGGGATTTTTTTTCCTTATTGGCTATGAAATATTTGGATGCTTCTCCTAGAGATGAAGAAAAAAAGTATGCCAAGATTTCTAGAATTTGGGCTGTTGATTGTCTGCCAGATTCCTAAGGAATAATCCCAGTGGTTCTATAGCAGTTTTAACCAAAGACTGCTCCGATTTAAAAGAATTTTGAGTAGTCACACTGTTTGAATTACAAGGGTCCTCATTTTAACAGCTTACACAGGGACTGAGGCTCAACATGTAAAATATTGAGAACAAGCAGAGATTTTGGCTGCCATAATGCTGTCATGCAAGCATGACATGGTGTAAAAAGATACCACCTGCAGAAGATAGATAGGCAGGCATTTTTCAGGCATTGCAAATGATAGGCATCTTGCATCTTCAATAGCTTAGGAAACCTTAGCTTTGTAGCCCTTCCTCTTTATTTTACTTTGGTTTAGTTTAAAGCCTAGCCTAGAAAATTACTGGTTTTGTAAAAGACCCAAGTAATTTAATCCAAGGAAAATTCTATGTAATCTTCTAGTGAGTATGTGCCTCAGCGATAAAAAGTTGGAGTCCACAAAATGATGACTGGGAGCCATTGATTTTTAATTCAAGCTTTGGCATTTGAATATTTCCTAATATGAAAAATTTAGATGGGCACCATAAAGGCACACTAGACAAAGAAATTAAGGCAGATGTAGATGGAAAAGTAGATGAAAAGACAGTCTTCTTGTTCGTATGCTGTCTCATAGTACAGTTCTGGAATGGGGGAAAGTGACTAAATATCTTTTCTTTGTTTTATTTGTTTTTTCAATATTCATCTACAAAGAAAAACTTACCTCTGGGATTCCAGAACCACAGGCATAGGGAGCAAACACTCTGACCAGGGAGACTGCCAGGAAAGCAAAACATAGAGCCCACATAATGTATAGAAAATAGTTTAGAATGTATGCACTTGCACCCTAAAAAAATAACAGTAACAAACATTGTTAGACAAATGCAGGTTGATAGATATCACAGTTCCACTAGGGATCACAATGGTATGGAATCTAGTCTTTTCATTTCTGTGCTGGCTGCTGCTTTTCTTTACAAAGGACAAGTGGCTTTATATACTCCAACACACTAACTCATACCTAACGCAGTCCATACAGCCTGTTTGCAAGGGACTCAAACACCTTAAACAGATCATCTTTCAAGCACTAAAAATTAAGCCATACACAAAAGTTCCAAATCATCAAACAAATTTGTCATAAGGGCAAAAGTACTTGGTGATAAAAAAGCACCTTATGAAGTAATCTGCTGTTTCATCCCATGATGGGTGACGGAGGATGACATTCTGATACATCTTTTTCTGAGGGCTGGTATTCAAAGACCAGCTCTGCGTGCAGATGCTGATCTTTTCAAATACCATCCCTGCGTATACCACAAGCCAGTTCACTTCACAAACAGAAAGAGTAAACCCATAAATAAATTATTTCCTTCTATATGATGCTATCTATGATTGGGTTGAAAATAATTTGAAAAAAAACCAATAGCTTGGCAGATCTCACTTAGATGCATCTCAGTCATTTTTACCCTGATATTTTAAAAGGATTCCAGTCAATAATAAAACCTATCTTCAGACAGAATATCTTTTCTTTACTGACAGAATGGAAAAGCTAATGATAATTTGCAATGGTTGACAGTGCAGTACCATACTGAAAGCATAATCAGTAGTGACCTTCAAGCTTTCTACCTATGTCCAATGATCAAGTCAAAACTGTTGTTTAAATCTGCCTTAGAATACCCCTCCCTCTTTACAAGCATAATTTTCCAGATTAATTTCAAGAACCCCACCTACATAGACAAAAGAGAATCTAGTCAGAGGCATCCAGTTAATACAAGGAGCTTAAGCCTTCACACAATTTCCTCTAGAAACATGACACAACAGAAGGAAAAACAAGACGAACCTCAGTGCATGAAGTGGTATGAATCCTTCACCTCTATATGAACTCTTCCTACTGGGTGCAATCCCAGCTGCTCAGGAGTACCGGGGCCCCTGCCTTTGCTCTGCAGGACAGCAGCCTGAATATCAACATTATGATAAATCAAGTATGAAAGCAGGCATTAATCAGTTATATTGTGTCTTCAGAGAGCTGGCCAGGCCCAGTTCCTGGTCATAAAAAATCTAGAGCTGAGAAGTCTCCCTGTTTGCAAGCCTGCAAGGTATTAATGTTTACCAGTGCAGATGCTTGCTAGTCTAATTTTCCAGGTCTCTGTCCAACTGAAAAGACAGTAAGGGGGTCACTGTCCTTATCCTTATGCATATATTTGGATGCAGGGCAATTGTTAAGTTTCTCTTGTGCTTGCTGAAGTTAGCAGATAGCTTTGCTGAAGAGCAATATCATGCTATCCCCCAATGCCCTAAGACTAAATAGTCATGAATCCCACACCTACAGTGACTGACAGCCGTTGATAGTAACCATGGATCTTTGTTGCTACAGCTGAAGATGGTCTCATTTCCTCATGAATGTCTTTTCCTAGTGCTTTCAATTACAAACAGCTATGGCAATATTTACTCTTCCTCTAGAGAAAACTCTGGATATGTTGCCTCAGAGCAAAATACTCCTCTCAGCGTGAACCTGAAGTAACTCCAAAGACGACCAATGCCATTACAGCAATTTGGCCCTACAATGTTCAGCAAAAGCTGCAGTCTTTCTTCTAAATTCACTGGAGTCAAATTAACTTGGTTTCTTTTTCCTTCCTTTTCTTTTATATCTGAGCAGTGACATGAAAACTATGTCATCTCATTACTGCAATCACACAAACACCGTGGCAGGACCCCAGAAGAGTCTATACAGCCAGTTCAATCTTATCCATTGGGACAACTCTCGTTGTTACATTTTCCAGATATCTGGCATTCTGCAGGTCCAATTGCAAGAGTTTCTAAAGATTACTAATAGGAAGACCTTTGGAAAGTGAAGTGGTATCACAGCACAGCAAATGGCTCATTTCTCATCCATTACATGCCATTACTAAGGCTCTGAATCTGTACAAGTCTTAAGCATGTGCACGAGAATCAGAGACCAAAAATGCTCATCAGCAGAGATGATTCTGCCAAGAACCTTTTCACTAGTGGCTCGTAGAACTCACCCTGGCAGCAATTGTAATGAGTTATGCAGGGGAACTGAGGAAAACTTTGTATTTTAGTTTGCAAGACCTAGCAGTATTTCAGACGTGGTGTCAGTCCAACCTAGGTACCAATGGAGCACAACTGAAAGCAACTGCCAAAACTTCAGAATATGGAAATAAAACATGTCTCTCAGGATGCTATCCGTGCCTGACCAATGGTTGTCTTCTCCAGAGGCTGAGAACTCTACTCTAACTCGACTTGGGATCCCACAGTTTGCAGACTCCCTCCTGTGGACGTTGCAGCACAGTGTCTCCTCAAGGTTCTTAAGGCTGACAGATACGAGGCTGCAAAACTGGGAAGTGGGTTGTTGTTGGTATAAAGGAGCTTCCTTGCTTCAGGACAGGAGATTTGGACAAGAATCCAGTCCTTTGCTGGATCTAGTGTCACGAGCCACGGAAAACACAGGGTCCAGTCTTCTACCCTTGATAGGTATAAGGTACCAGAAATGGAGTCCTCACCTACAGTGAAACTGAGGTTGAGACTAAGCTAGATGTGCAGAATAGGAAAGCTTTGAGTCACTAGATACTGGGTAGAGAACTAGCTGAAGTGGGTGACATCTGATGTGCTCTAACACATTCACTCTTCCAGTGAATTAAAGGTTTTGAAATTCTCTCGCATTAAAAAAACCTCTTCACTTGCTCTTTGGAAACAGTTCAGGACCAGAGGGATGAAGGATATCATTGGCCTACAAAACACTGATTAGGAAAGATAGCATAGCCTAGTATGTATCTGCTGTGCTATTATGTTTTCCGTAATAATTTAGATCAAGGCTCTGCTTTGGGCTTAATTTATAGGAGGATTAGAATGGAAACATTTTTCAGGAGATGCCACAGGAAATGTTACAATTCTCAGTAAGAACATATGTACAGGGTTTATCACAGCCGTAAATCGGCAAAACCACAAGGAAGAACTGATCTGAATCTTAGACCTAAAAATGTCAAATTTAGTTGGCTATGATGAGAAAAGAGTCACAGCCATGCATAAAAAAGAAAACATGTCTGACTGTAGTACCTTTAGGGAAACTATTCCAAGTAGTTTTTGTCTAAAATGTGCTCCAAATTAGTCCTTTAGTACACTGTGCATTTTATAGGGCTGTCACCCAAATGTCAGGCATAAAGTGAAGTAAAATAAAATTTTAAAAAGGCAGAATTATCCTGAAACACAGTCAAATTTTGATCCCTCTGGAGTCCTCTGCAGCTACAGGAATCATGCAAAACTTGCCCATATCGTAAGCCTTTTGCTGCAAAAGAGAATTCTTACTTCTTGTGTTCATTTTGTTGGGCTTTGCCTGGGATTTCAATGTAACAGTAACAGACAGCTCTGTTATTAATTTTTACAGCATCCATCAGGCCATGGCAGCCAGAAACCTACAGATCTTGGAGGCCCATTTGTTTTGAGAAAGACCCTAAAACTAAGCCAAGATCAAGCTTTTTTTTTTCCACCATGACAGTGAGTAAGAAGCCCAATTTGAATATAAAGTGAGTACAGTTTCACAGTGCCCATATAGCTGATACCTTTCTTATTGGCCTCAGCATACAACACTTATGTCTCCTGGTTTTGAGTAGCAGGTGAAAGCAATAAATTTTTTTGAGAATACGCTCCATTCATACATCCCAGCCTTTCAGAGTAAAAGTATGTCAAACACATGCACAAAATTTCTAAATCTCTTAACAATTGAAACATTCTCCTCTTTTTTCCCTTCCCACATTTTTTTTTTGTTCTGTTAAATTACAACATCATCCCTAGTCCTGCAGCTTTATACCAGGGTAATATTTATTCACTGTTACAAAGATATAACCACACAAACCATCTGTTGATGAAGACCAGCATGAACGTAGTAAACCTCTAGTAAAGGGAGGCTTAGCACTGTGGACCAGCAACTGTGCAGAGAGATTTCTGCCTGCTATCAAATGATGGAAATACTCAGGAACAGTGAGCACCCCACTACTTTCACTACGGTTAATCAGAACTATGGAAAGCTGAGCTATACATATTCACAGATGCTCTCATCTAGCACTACATGAATGGTAAACCTAAAGTGGTGCTGAAGGTGAAGAAAATTACAAAATTGTATGGGGAGGAAGGAGCACTCAAACACTTTCTGCAGGACCTGACCACCCCACATTGGAGAAAGTTCCAAGATTTTCTCTCCAAGTTACCCATTTTTGAATTCATAGAATGATAGAATCACCAGGTTGGAAAAGACCCACTGGATCATCGAGTCCAACCATTCCTATCAAACACTAAACCATGCCCCTCAGCTCCTCGTCCACCAGCAGCCTGTTCCAGTGCCCAATGACCCTTTCTGTGAAAAATATTTTCCTAATATTCAGCCTAAACCTCCCCTGGCGGAGCTTGAGGCCATTGCCTCTAGTCTTGTCCCCTGTCACTTGGGAGAAGAGACCAGCACCCTCCTCTCCACAACCTCCTTTGCTTGGGTGGGCATTTTTTCTCCCATATAAGTATATAATTTCTTCTCCCATTATTGACCAAACTGCATATTTTTTGTAAGTCCCATTACATACTTCACCCAGTCCTCTTCAAAGCCACATTCATCCCACCTCCCTATCACATTCAATTTTTGTCATAGTCAAGTCACCTGTATAAAAAAGGGTGCAGGGAGAACACAAGAAAATATTTCTGCCAAAAAATTCAAGTTGTGAAGGGATCAATATTATTCAGTAAAAGTAGCTTAGGTTGTAAATAAAATGTCCTTTTTATATCTTTTACGAAAGTATCTACCAAATGTTGAAACAACCATAGGAAGACTTCTGATGTCTTCAAAATAAAACTTTCACCAGCTTTGCTCTGAAATAACCTTCCTTCTATTTAAAATTAAAACATAAATAAGAAAAAAAATAGGAAAAACGTTCTTGAAAGTTAAGTTTCATTTCATTTCAGCTTTTTCACTTCCTGTCCATTATCTGCCCAGCTTTTGCCACCAGCTACATATTGTGCTGTCTGATACAGAAACTCATTGCAAGGGCATAACGAGCAGTTCTTACACAGCTCTCACTTCTTCTTGCAGCATTAGAATACCTAAAAACCACCTGCAATCCCAAAAATTTCCTCTTAAAGTGTATTTGTCAGGGATCATCTTTTTTGTCCCATAAAATTGCGTTTAGTAGAAAAAAAGGGAAAAATAAAGGGTTGCAGCTGAAGTCCCCTGGTGATTATCTTTCAAGTGTTATGAAACACTTTTGGTTTAATCTTGATAAAAAGAGAGAGTGATCTTGCAGTTTTCCAATTTCCATCACATATGACACTGAAACAATAGAATCTCTCCCAAGTTAAGCAGATCTTGCTTGTGGAAATGTCTTTTTTTGCAGCGCTCTCAGTACATTACTTTCTCTTTCAGAGGAACTCTCTGGAGGGAACATCAGCAAGTACGAAAAAGTGCATTCCCTGACCTGCTGCGACTCTGATCTAATCAGGTCTCCCATACCTCAGACTGGCCTACAAGAAGTTCAGACCATTTCTGCCACTGGGGACATTTGTCCCTGTCATTGAATGTAGTTTCACTAGACGTCCAGCAGCACTGCTCGTGGCTGTACCAGAAGGCAGACAGGCAGACTCCCTCTTTCAGGTCTGTCATCCAATCCACAGCTAAATCTATCACTCCAGCTAATGTGCCTGGGAAAAGATATGCAGAAAAAGAAAAGGTGCCGTTAAAAAATACCAACTTGCAAGGAAAATAAATCATAATAACAGCAAAAAATACCCTCAACAAACAAGCATTTAGGAAAGCAGCTTCAATGTAAGCAGGACTACACAAAGAACTGAGGGCAATGATGAGTTTGCAAAGAAACAATCACACCAGCTTGTGGCCTGACCTTCAACGCTCTGTCTCACAAGCTTTTCTTTTGAAGATTATAATTTTTCCACTGACTGATTTTCTAATAGGGAAGGCATAACTGGTGCAGGACCTGATCCCGCAGTCTGTCCCAGGATGGTGCACCATTTGGCTGACATGGACAGGATTTCACATGAGGTCTCTACACACAGGCTAACTGCAGGTCCTAAGCCACACGGTGTATTTCAGGGCTATGGGAGGAAGAAGATAGGTATGTTTTCCCATAGGCTTCTTGGTCCCAAAAGAGCAACTTATTAGAACGAAGATTTCAGTGCAATATGGATGCCAGATTCTGACTTATGAACTTAACAGAATTAGGCTCTTCATTAGCAATCCAAACATGCAGAATAAAATTGTCCTTTGAATCTTCTCAGTACCAAAGAAACCCTTATTTCAGCTTTCCCCCAGTAATTACACAGAGCTACAGTGACACCCGGTGGCCACTGGACACAGATACAGATAAATTATGTGGCCAGATCCCAGAATTAAAAAATCATCCTTTTCTGGGTGATTTAATGATCAGCAATAATAACCTGTCCAAACGCCAGCAGCCTCAGAGCAGATGTGTCCTCACTAACGCTACACCAGCAGATACAAGGGGGCTGGGAGTAGCCAGAACACAGAAAGACAGACCTGCCTTCAGTCCCTATGCTCGCAGCTTCTGGAAAACATTAATTAAACACCAACTGACAGAAAAGGCATTTAGTGCTTTCCAACCCCCTCTCACATACAATGGAAAGTAGAAGTCAACTATATGTTTGCTGGTAACCATTAATACATTTTCAGGAAATCTGAAGAATTAGATGGCGATCTCTTCATCTTTGCCTCTTCCCAGAAATACTGGAGGCACTGAGCATGTGTGTCATTTCAAAGGCAGGCAGAAAAAGTCTACAGGGCTCAGCCCAGATCATGAGCATGCACGTAATTTTTGTTTGATTCACAAGTCCTTGTCTCCTTTTAAAAAACAAACTGATTTGATTTGACTCTTCAATAAAACGTGATGCTCTGCATCCTTGTCATTGACAAGGCTGCAAAAGCTAATGCACCTCAATAGCAGCTTACCCTCAACTTCTGTTCCCAAGCTGGCTGTACCAGTGTTAGAACTTGCCAGAGGTCAGCAGCTCTGGCTTTCAATAACCTTGAGGATTTCAGTATGAGGTTTCACTGCAAACTGAAATTGAAACAAATCTTCTGGGATGTTTTTACAACGGGAGTGTGTGAGTGTATACCACATTCTCTGCACGAGTGAGGGGATTACTGACCAGCTTGTGGGAGGTAACTAGAGCCCTCCAGGGCTCACTCTAACTTTATTTTCAAACAGAATACTCCATCTCGGATTAGCTCAACCCTTGAATTCAGGCAGAGTTCAGCACCCCTCGCAGTACACAGTCTATCAGACTCTCTTCCCATGTCACCCTCTAACCTAAAGTTTTGTAGAAAAAAAAGTGTATCTCTACAAAATAATATGATTTGCCAACAATGTCACTTCAGCAACATTTTCTCACAAAATTTCTCCGTACTTCTGAGCCTCCTGAGTGACTATAATAAGCATTTTAACTTGACAGTTGGTAAGCAGGAAATTCATATCGACTGGAAATTGTGAAACTTTACATTCATACATGCACGATACAAAAGCACCTTGAAGTCACTGAAAAAAAGCATAAAAAATGGCAGCTTTTTCAACTTGGTGAGAGAAGTGCAGCTTTCCAAGTTGGAAGATGTGCTGAACTGAGCAAAACATAAGAGCAGTTCAGGAAATTAATTTATTTGCCATCTGAGTTTGGGCAGGCTGTTAAATATGTAATGTCTGTTTGGCCTGGAAGCAGATCTGAAACTGAGTCAAAACTGTATTTTCTGTTCATGCATATATAAAGAAGATAACTCAGTGGAGATAGCAATTTGCAAAGCTCCCCTCCAAGTGTCCACAACCAACATTTCCCCCACATCACATTATCTACTTGCACAATTAAAGTAAGTGAAGACAAGAAAAAAATAATCCTGCCAATAAAATTTACTTCTGTGAATCAAAGATTCAGATAGTCAAGGTAACCCATCGAATGTAAGTCATTCAGATGTGTATTCCCAAAACAAATAGAAAATTTCTCTACCAGTGAACAACATATTTTCTAAGGTCAGCACTCAACAGGAGACTTTGCAAGGGGATATTTTTCTTAAGGATTATAACTGCATGGATGCATAGCTGTCTTTTTGGCCTGAAACATCAAGGGAGAGACAGTGAAGCAAAAAGATAAACAGGTGGCACTGCAGCAAACCTGGGTAAGATAATTTCAGGAATAACTGTAACGCTAACACATACTTACCTGCTTTTAATCCTATGAGAAGCATTACAACCCATCCTGACCAGGCATCCAGCAGACTCTTGATAAACTCCCATATGGATTCCTTACTTTTGCTTGCAATCTGAAATTAAACAGATGGACATTTTGTTGAGTCAAGCCAACACAATTTTAGTATATAATGTTTAAAATATAAAATATTCAACTTTCTAGAAGGTGTATATAATTTCTCTACTCCCCTCCTGATGATTAAGTTGCTGGAAGTCCTTCCAAATTTACAAAATCAAAATATAAGACACACATATTTTTAGAAGTCCTCCTCAAGTGACGCAAAAAAGTAGGAAGCAATAACTTCAGGAAACTGCTAGTTTTCCTCCCCACCAAGATATTTGTAACCCAGGGACTGCACTACATCAAAGTCAGACACCTTTACCTTTCTATGGCGGTCAGTGTCACGTGATTTCTCTCGCAGCCAGTCAATGGTGTGGAAATCTTCATAAGTTCCAACGTCAGGGAAAGGCTCATCCAGAAAATCCATCAGGTTGCCAGAACCATTCATGTCTCCTGCATTGACCATATTAGGGTCTGTGTGTAGAAGTAAAACAAGTATGTCAATAAATACATGCAGTTTTGCCAGACGTTTCAGAATCAAGTTTTCCAAAATAGCTCCGCAAACCACAAATCCAAGAGAATATGAGTCAGCAGTCCTGGTGGACACTTACTGAAATCTATGCATTGCCACTAGAAAATGTATTTTGCTTAAGACTACTTCAACAGCTTAGCAAACTGTAGAAAGTACATACAAAAAGGACGGAGTCCAAGTGTAGAAATACCATCTTTCCTGAAAAAAAGAGCCCCAAACCCCAGGATGTTTTTGGACTTCTGCAGTGATCCTGATCACATGTTGCATTGAGTAAGCAACATCACCAACTCAGAAAACAAATGACAATATACTAGAATTTACTATTCATCACGAACCACTGATCATACATGGCACCATTAGTCCTAACACCAAAGTGTTGTCTTCTTTTAGATCCTTGAAATTCTTTGCGCTAATCAATTTTCCTTCCACTGCTCAAAAGGAAAAGCTTGGTATCACAATATGCCTACGTTGCAACAGGTCTAGAAGTGCAGTATTTTCTTCAAGTTTGCTTCTCAAGGACTAGGAGAAGAACTGTTCGTAAGAGAACTTGGGCAGTTTCCTTTTGTTCCATAGAGGAATTCTCCAAAGAATTCAAATAAGTAAGCGGGGGAGAAACAGTTGCCGCATCTCCTACTAGAGCACAAGAGGAAATACAAAGATACATATCCAGAGGCATTTGGTAGCTAAAAAGGAGATCAAAATAGGCTGTGAAATAATATACAGTCTAGAGTGTGGTGCACAGATGAAGTGGACATTTTCGACTCAGTAATTCTAGGGGACATGCTCTCTTGGTTTATAGACTACAGATATGAAAGCAGAGAAACAACCATGCCCATTGCTTTGAAGCCTTGGGAACAATACCTTGTTCATACACCCTATGTAAGCAGAGCATGAGGAAGTTAAATCATGTTCACCTTGCCTCTCTTTCACAAAGAGAACTCAGCAACATCTGGCTAGGTGCAAACATGACTGTTATCTCCTTTAAAGGTCAGATCCCAAAGTGGTCACCAATATGACAAGGTCCAGAAATGGCTGAAATAATTCCCAGTGAGAGGAGCCTTTAGTAGCATGAGAATATGTTAAATGAGGCAACTGAGGCACAGAGTTGGATTCATCCAACGTAACTTCAGCCATCCAGAAGTTTGGTGTCTGGACTGTAAAGAACCCTCTAGGCTGTCTTTAGAGACAGAAAAAGACACGTAAAAGTGTGTGGCTGGGAAGTGCCTGCCTCTTTAAAGGTTTCTGGTCAAGAACATTTTCCAATGCAACAAGGGGGATAATAAGCAAAGGAGGAAGCCTAAACAACAACATACAGGGACACAAAACTGCTGCAAATGATAAGGGAGCTGGGAACCAAACCTGATCAGTCACACTCATTGATGTGGGCACGTGGGAGTGTGAGAACGTCTACTCCAGCAAGGCTGTCTGATCAGGGACCCTGTCAATTGAGAAACGATGGGAACAGAAGGGAAAATCAGAAACAAGATACACGGAGACAGAGGCCTGACAAAGCAAACATGGAGACAGTGTTAAGATATAAACCTCATCACTCAAACTAATTTAATGGCTTTTAATTGTGTGTGTCTGGGACACATTGTCAGCTTTGCTACCACACATGGGCAAGCGCTAGCTGTGTCCTCTAGCCTGGGCAAAGACCTTGGGTCCACAGGCTGGGGTCCAGCAGCTGAGCTGGAGGAGGCGACCACGCACTTCTGCATCACTCAACAAAGTGTTGCTCCAAAGAGTGATAAATCCCATCCATCCTAAAATGGTTGGTTGGAAGAAAAAGGTCTTCCTGACCTAGGGTTTGTAATCTGAAATGTCTAGCTTAAGAAAACAGCTAACAGAGTTAGGTTAGTGTAACTGCACAAGAGAGAAAACACAAGAAAACACATAAGAAATAATGGGGAAGATACAGACATTAGGGGTTTTATAGAACCGACCCTGCAGTGCCTGTAGATCCTTGATAGATACAAGGCTGCTTTTGCAGGTCACTGATGAGGCTAACATGCTACTAACAACTGCTACCACTTTCCTCCATGGACTTCACAACTAAAGAATTTGGGTCTTTGAATCTGTGAGGGGATTTCCCAATTCTCTAACTGGAATAGGCAGCAACGTGGCAGATAAGCTTTATTCTACTGCCCATACACCCTGCTGCTCTGCTTGGCTCCCTTTATTTACTGCCTTTTTTTCTCCTCTCTCCATTTCAGTTGTTTTGTTTGAATCCTCTCCATATAATTTTTTACCCAGTGGTTACTTTAGGGATGTAACAAGCGTGAATACACAGCTTTGTCAGTGTCTGCTCTTTGCGCTCCAGCGGGTAGTACTTTTTGGACAACAAAGACAATATGGTCAGCACAAGCAGCTGAGAAAAGCATTATTTTACAGGCAACCAGCAGGCCACCATTATAATTCTAAAGCAGCACTTTTAAGTGTGGAAATCAAGTAATCTCCAAGCACTGTGGCATGTTTCTCTGAAAGAGAATCAAGCAAGAGAGCTTCAACCCACGAAAGGAAACCAAATGCAGAGCAGGTGTCCCACACAGCATTGCTGAGCACAAAATAAGCTGCCACAGGGTTGAGGCAATTTAAAAAGCAGCAGTTATGAGGAGAGACAATTGAGAATAGTAATACTTAGCCAAAGAGATGAGAGCACGTTCCTACATTAGCTAAGGGAAACTAGAGTCTGAAGGTGAGATGCTGTGGCTGACACCAGGGATCTGAGGTTACAAGTGGACCTTGAGTTCAGTGTCTTGTCAGTCATGACCAAGGACTGGAATAGGAAGCTGGAATGAGGTGGAAAATATAGACCATGCTATTATTTTCTAATAATGTGGTATTCTGCAGATCGTTTATTTCAACCTATGCTTCCCATACAGCAAAGAAGAACCTGTAAAGAACATGCAGTTCAGACTGCTTGCCCTCACAAAGCACCCCACCAGCTACATAAAGGAATTTCCAGGGACTCTTGTGCTGAAAGGTTTGGCAAGTTTTCTTTAATGCTACAAGAAAACTACCCAATATGCTAGTTATACCACATAAAAAATAGCTTAAGTATGTTGTCAGTGCCCAGCACATGACCATATTGTGATGGATGATACGAGGCCAGACCACAAGTATGTAGGATAATTACAATCTCAGCTTGAATCTACCCCAGAAATACGTGCTGCACAACACATCCAGGGAGAGAAAAATGTGCTAGAGTTTACAGGGCCATGGAAGACTAAGAAAACAAACAAACTTTGAAGTCTGGGTAGCATGCCAATATCTGGAAATTGCAAGTATCTGAGTGATTATCACTCTTAAAGTTCATGTCAGGTACAATGCTTTTGAAAGCAGAGATGAGGTATCAGATTATGCAAAACACAGATTTAGTAAATAAAACCTGACTATAATACTTTTGAACTGAGTACTACAGAGTTCCATTCTTATATCCTAGCACTAAACACCATAAATATCACTTACTTTCTTTTTATTCTCTTTATTTGCTTTTATTTAACTCGCCTTTCTTTGGCATCTGAAATGACCTCCAAAGTTTATTTCAGGATAAGCTAACTTGCCTTCTTAAGTATCTTGTAGAGATGCTTCCAGTTCAGCCAGCAGAAATAATTACTTAGTTATAGATATTTTAATTTAACACACATCGATTTAGGGCAAAATAATCTTATGCGTACACCTGAGATGTAGCAAGGTGTAGTAGAGCTCTTACAATGGCAAAAGACTGAGCATTCGTGATGCAAGTTTCATCTAGCATGAGAAATTGGCACTGGACTCTGGGCACTAAAATCTAGACTCCTTTCATAGCTGATGAGGGGAAGTAAATTCTATTCAGATGTATTTTATCTGATATATTTTGGATATTTACATTAGAATGAGATAGATTGTTTCCCAGAAGTTTTAATTTGTGTTTACTAAATACAAAAAGATGTCAGAGGTAGACATCCACATCTCATCAAATACCTCCCACACTACCAATTCAAAGAAAACATTGCAATTGTTACATGCAGAATTCGTAACAAATGCAACTCATAGCCACTCCTAACACCTGAGCATCTAAGACTTTTGGACACTCTGACAGAGCTTTGATATACTGAAACATGTTGAGCCTTTCTGTGTAACTGCTTAATATATGTATTTTGTCTCTTTGTTGTTCTTTGCTTTAGACATCCTTGCTGTCCCTTCTACTACTTTTCCAGATGCTGATGCAACACAGTTTGTGCAAGGGCAAACATTTCCTGCTTAATCCCTTATTCTTTTCCTAATATTTCCTGGCATTCCACCAGCAGACATCCAACATTTTCACTGAGCAGTCTGCTATGACTCCAAGCTATCCTTCATGAGATCCTGCAGCCAGTTTGGAGCCCATCAGTCTGTGGTCTCCTGGAGACATTTTCCCCTTTGCTCTGCCTTTAGGGACTTCGAACTACATCTGCCATTTCATTACCTCCAATACAGTTGAGAGCCTTTTTCAGCTCTGAACAGTGAGTTCTCATTTTTACTGACATGCTTAGAACAGCTGAACATGTATGTCAACGCTCTGCTTTAATAATTATGAACAGGTTCTTACTAAAAACTGAATAGGGAAACAAAGAAATCTGACTGAACCGTGAATCTCCTGAACTCAGAGGAAAAAGCCAGAAAGAGACATTATCCTACAAACATCAGAGGTGCTGCATTAGAGAAGCTAAAGGTAAGTATTAAAAGAGCAAGTTCAAAGATCAGTCCATGAGGCTTAATGACTGTAGGATACCAGGTAATTCTTAAATGAGTAATAACTGAAGCCTCTTATGTAAAGAAAGCAGAGAAAAGATCAGTGCAAACAACCTACAGAAGCCAGGGTGTGAACACAGTGAACTGCCTGATGGGCTGGGACACGCCAACAAGCACAGAAGGTATTGCATGGGCTGCAGGTCTCTCCTGTTACATTTATTCACTTTCTATAACCAAAAGACAGTAGTACTATCATATTTAACATCACGGTTTTTCTGGAGCCTCACAGTCAGTAAACTCATTATGTGAATGGGATCAGCTGTATGATATGCTGCAGCTTAAAGCCGAGTTTTACAGATGAGCGATAAACGACATTTACAACAGAAATGCTGACAACCTCTCAGATTTATAGCACTGCTACAGCATGTGCAAATGTAAAAGCCAGAGCTAGAAGAGTTCTATCAGTGAACTGACATTCTAGGTATTGTGTTGACTGACTGATTGGATCTGAAATGTATTTGACATGGCAAGCACAGGCCAAAACATCCCATGGTTCAAAGAAGCTGAAAAGTATATCGATGGGAAACGAGCTGAACAGTCTTCAAAGGAAAAGTCTTGGCCCTGACTTGTTGCTACTAGACACGCTAGTTGCATGCTATGTTCTCTTCATCCTGTTTTCTGTTTTAATTGGACACATTGCACTGAGGCAGGCAGTACATTTTTTTTAATGCAATTCCAACAAGTTTCAAGTTACTTCCAACAGATCACAGTTATTCAGTATTCTATCACCTCAAATGTTTCTAGCAGATGAGCATTCACCTACATACTTCCATCTGTATGCTGTTTTCCTTGAAGACAGTAGCGGGGGCATTGCTATGTGAAGCGTAAGAACATGCAAGCAGCAAAGCAAACCTCTCTTCAATGACTCTTCTACCATAGCACAAAGAAGAAGTGAACCCGGCAAGAAACTGGAGAAGAAAGCCGAAGCCAAAACACTAGTTGCAAGTTCCTCAATTCACATTTGTTTGGAGTGACTTCCAAGGTGTCCAAGCCATCATCTCTCCCATCTCTTACAAATGTGGCATGCGTTAGCCAACATACAAAACCAGAATACAGTGCTTTTCTGTGTTCTGGTACCAATATACATACAATAAAATGGCAGATCCTATTCCAGACATGATGTTTTTGATATGATTCGTGGTCATTTCAATCATGACTCCATCAGAGCTGAGCACACCACTGATCTGAATGGTTGGTCAGATTAGCTGTGCTTATATGGCACAACATGACAGGAGGTACTGCACAAACTAAGGAGCAGGAAGGCTATGAGAATCCCTAGGGTTTATTTTTCATAGTACCCAATAATGAAGAATTCGGTCTTACTAGTTTACTTACTGGCAATCATCACAAGATCCCTTCGTGCTGACGGATGATTTGCCACTCTCTATGCCCTTAATACTTGTATTGACCACAACTAGTACCGTATTCTGAAAACGGCCAAACATGGTGCCCCGGCCTCACGGCCATTAATTGCTTGGCATAGACTGTTGAGCAAAGGCACCTCATCTTGAGAGCGGAGAGCTCTGCCAGCATTCATCAACCCCTCATCCCAAGGAATTTAGACCTAGTTGCAGAGATAGATGCAGAGCACTCTCCACCTAAGCCTCAAGTCCAGGCAATAAGGTCAGTGGTGCCTACGCACTGAGCTGAAGAAGTCAGAGTGCAGAAAGAGCCATAAGAGAATAAGGCTGAGGGAGAGAGTTCCTAGAGCTGAGCAGTTACAAGTCTTCAAGTACCACATGGCCAAAGAAAATGGGCCCGATGGCTCAGGAAGTCAGCAAACAAGATTATTAATGGAGTCGCCTTGAAAAACAGGTACAAAGAGATGATTAGGGGCATATGCCTTTTGGGAGGGGTTGGAGAATGTCTGATAGCCTGGAGCCGGGAAGGCCAAGGTGGGTGGATGCAATTCCCCTTTAGCACTTGCAACACAGAAGACGATCTAGAAGGGAAAATATGACATCACACATAGAAAACGGGTAAATGAATGGGTTATGAAACTTTATTCTAAAGAAGTAAGGTGCTGTTGGGTAGTGATTTCACAAGGAAGATGTCTTCAGCAGAAACAAGCAGGCTGGCTCGCCAGCAAGTTAAAGGGAGGTTTTCTGCAGGTTGAACATTACTCTTAGGAAATTTAAGACTATTCAACTCAGAAGCCTCAGACTGGACAAGCCAATAGATTTTTTGACCTTCTGTCTTAATAACGGTGTTTAAAGAAAAATGTTAAAATGGCCTAGGATCAGAGAAAAATTTTGACACCTGGAAAAATAAGTAAACGCTAAACCCAGTTAAAAGTCTTTTTTTTTTTTAAATATAATATAGCACATAAAAAGCAGAGAATAGTTAAATTGGGAAAATACAGAGGGAGGATGGGACATTAAAATTGGCAAATGCCAATACTAACTGTACAGCCTTCGTATATGAGAAAACCAAACTGCAAACCCTCACCTCCTGCCACACAAGTGCAGGAAGCCTGCAATATTACAAACATTACTGTAAAATATTGCAGTGTTTTACTATATGGCCACACTACCACATATTAAGGAGTTTCCAGCTATGATATTGTGGGCAATCTAAATACAGGTCCATCTTTGATGTGCAGCTTTACCCTGAGTAACCTTTACAGAAAGAAATTATGAAGCCACAGCAGAGCTCAAAAAAACAAGGCAGCAGATCAGAGGGAAGAGGGCCCAGGAAAGAAGGGGGAGACAGGAGGGAAAATTTGGGACAAATGGCAGAAAAATGAGGCACCAAAGTCTCCTCCAGACCAAACCACAGCTTCCAACCCCCCCTCCTCAACCACCACAAGTGCTCATGGGTTGATCACAGAGGAGACAACAGGGCTGGCTGGGAGTACAGGTGAAGGGAGGCACGAGGGACATGGGGAGGACCAGCAGATCCCAGGAGCTGATAACCAACTGTCAGGGCCCCCTGCCCCTTGATGATAGCCTCACTCCCTCCTGAGAGGCCCCTGGGTCACCATGATTCTTTTCCCCTTAGGGGCAAACCTCACCCTGGTGCTCCACTTCCCACTCCTTCCTAGGACAACTCTCCCTTTAGAAGCCAATTCCCTTTGGTATGAAATACTGTGTGTCTCGTCACTGCTTGAGTTTTCTTGGAAAGTCTGAGTAAAATTAGTTCAGCTGCTGAGTTATGCCAGAAAGGGACAGGGAAAAAAAAATCCCTGCTCTTTCCCCACAAGCTCCAAGTGGAATGTTTGTACTCATATAACTCAAAATCAGCTCTGTGTAAAAAAATGCTAAACTCACATCTCTCTTTCCAGTGAGTCTTAAAGGTCTCTCCAACAAATTTAGTTGTTAGTGTAGATGTTGAGGCTGTGGAAAAAGCAGAAGGGAAGCATTGCTTGCTCTGAAACATTCATCTGTGTTTTTCAAACTGAGGTGATACATGTATATTAAAGGATGTCCCTCTGCTAATAGCCTATCAGCTTGGGCAGATGAGTCCTGTGGGCCTGTATCAACCCCACAGGACCTTGCTTCTTGAAGGAAACAAGATATGATCAGATAAAAATCAGATACTGAAGGTTTTCTGAATGAACTTCAGAAGATAGTAAGGAGTGGAAATCATCTACCAGCGTAGCAGCATGCATAGTTGCTATTCTTGAATTTCCTTCAGTCCCATTTCTTACAAAAAAAAAAAGGCGGTGAATATTCCTCCTGGATCAGCTGGTTTTATGGCAGAGCTCAAAGCCAGAGCTGAAGGTTTGGGGATACTGTTCAGTATTCCTCCTCATGCTACATGTGCCTGAGCTTTGCAGGAACAGGTCTGGGTTTCCAGTGCTGCTCTTTGTCTCCTCACTCAGAAAATGATGGAATTAAGGGGGAAAGGGAGTGGGGCAGTTCTTGGACTGCAAAAAAACAAATACATTCCAAGAGAACAGAGTTGCACTGTCAGAAAGGAAATGCCCTAATATACAGTTACTCCTAAAAAGCTCTTAAACTGTAGAATCATAGAATCATTTACTTTTACTTTTAAGACAGGGTCCAATATTTAACCCAGCCTAGTCCGCCTCTAAACCACATCCCTAAACACCATATCTACACATCTTCTACATACCACCAGGGATGGTAACTCAGCCACTTCCCCGGGCAGCCTGTTCCAGTGCTTGACAAACCTTTGAGTGAAGAAATTTTTCCTAATCCTCCCCTGGTGCAACTTGAGGCCATTTCCTCTCATCCTATCACCTACTGCTTGGGAGAAGAGACCAATATCCGTTTCACTACAACTTTCTTTTTTATCTAGTTGTAAGGAACAGCAAGGTCCCCCCACAGCCTTCTTTTCTTCCAACTAAACAACCCCGGTTCCCTCACCCTCTCCTTATAAGACTTGTGCTCTAGATCCTTCACCAGCTTTGCTGCCCTTCTCTGAAGACGCTCCAGAGCCACAACAACATTGTAGTCAGGGGCCCAAAACTGAACACAGTATTCGAGGTGCAGCCTCACCAGTGCCAAGTACAGGGAGATGGATAATCACTTCCCCAGTCCTGTTAGTCACACTGTTCCTTATACAAGCCAGGATGATGTTGGCCCTCTTGTTCACCTGGGCACACCTCTGGCTCATGTTCAGCTGGTTTTTGACCAGCTTCCTTCTCCATGTCCTTTTTTGCCAGGCAGCTTTCCAGTTGCTCCCCCGAGCCTGTAGCACCACATAGGGTTGTTGTGACTGAAATGCAGGACCTGGCATTTGGCCTTGTTGGACCTCATACAGCTGACCCTGGCCTGTTGGTTCAACTGTCTAGATCCTTCTATAAGGCCTTCCTGCTCTTGAGCAGATCAACAATCCCACGGGACTTTGTGTCATCTGCGTTGGGGTGTTCAAAAACATTAAACATACCCCTTACAAAAACCTTTTCAAGCCTTCAGCTTGAAATAAAGGTGATAAAACTGCAGCAGAAAAGCCATTAATCTGTTCTACCATGTCACTTCTCATGATCTGAGCAGAGACAGCGAGTCATTTTCACACATAGGGGGGGTAATTTTCTGTTCGCAAGGCACTGTTCCACTGCTGCATTTGGTGCCGGTGAGCTGTGCAGTTACAGACAAGTTACTTCATACCACTGAGAGGAAGCTACCCCACCTGAAAGATGTGGAAGCTTTTCCTTAGGGGGATGTTCGAGAGAAACATGTTAAAACTGTTTCAGGAATAGCAGCCCACTAACAGTTTCTCTTTTCGCATTAATGTTCATGTGTGATTATTTTTGGTTCTGCTGGATAAGTGATGAAGAAATCTGACAAAAGCCGATAGCTGGCATGTATGTATGCACGCACGCATGAGGGATTCGACTCCTCATCTACAAGCTGATTGCATTTCACTAAATAGAAAAAAATCAACATATGCACCCACCCCTTGAGCAATGTGCAAACTGAAGCCTGTGGAAAAAACAAACAGGAAAAGGATTGGTACCTGCCAACGTCGCCGTTTGAGGATTGTGCACTGTGCTGAGCTGAGGCCAGTCAGGCCTGCAAGAGGCTCACACGGCACAACACTGACCACCGATACAAACAATCTGGTCTTGAATTGTGGGCAAGGTGCGGGGTGGGAATATCCTTCTTCCCCCTGCACAAGCACTGGGCTACAGTCACGCTCCTGCTCACCTTCCCTTCCAGCCCAACGAACAACAGCTTCATGATGAAGGAGCTCCCAGACCAAGGAGGTTGTGGTATTCCAGAGGGCGTGTTTGCTCCAGTCCTGGGGCAAACACTCCAGTCTAACACCATCCCCTTCTTCTCTAGTCCTGGTTTAAAAGCCACAAGCCCCTACCTTTGAAAAGGTGCTACCATTACAAGGCAGACCTCAATGTGCAGAGTGAGCACCTGTGCACACAAGCGTTTGAGCCAGAACATGGCATCCCAGTGCTGCTTGGCAGAGAGCTGGGGATGTTTCCAAGGTCACCTTTTTATACTAAATAACTGTTAAAAGATGCAAGTCCTTCATTTCTGAGTTGCCACAGCATACATTTAAGGCTAGCACCTTGCCTTTAGTTGCACCAAGATGCCCGACAAACTGGGAGAGCAGCAGGATAACCACCACCCTTCAGTTATTTCCATAGGGCATTCAAATATGATCCTATCTGGGGGTGGGGGGGAACCCACTGTGTTTGTAAAACCCACACGTGGCAGCCCTGCTGCAAACTTCATGTGGGCAAAGAGCCAGGACCTGGTGCCCAGTGCCGGATATAATTGACCCAACCTTGACTTCAGGAGGAGTCAGGAGAATAAACTCAGCACAGGCACTGCCAGGATGCAACCCCCCTGCCACCTCATACAGTGCCAGATTTGTTTGTATTTCAATTAATTAATTCTGAGACTTCTGTTGGAGAAAATTAAAATTGAAAGGTATTTTTCTTTTCACTTTTGAAGAACTGTTGTCCTCTCTTACTTCAATTATTCATTATATACTAATTTTTTCTCCTTTATTTTCTGATGCCGACACTACCACATATCTGGTCACTGGAAACCAGAATTCACCTTTCCCCAGGATGTACAACCAACCTCCTTCTGCACAGGAGATCTAAAACCTCCCCCCCTCAACCGTATACGTGAGTACACAGAGACCCTAAACCTGCAAAATTTACATGTTTTTCCAGTAGTGGGAAAAATGTATTGGAACAAGGAACAGGATTTTCAGGAATAAGGAAACTTCCTGCAGGCTAGGAATGAAAAATCACCTGACTCTCTCCCTGATGAAGCTGCAGCTGAGTCATTCTCCATTCTCAGGCAAAGAATTATTTATCAGAATTCTTTAAAAAGGCAAAAGAAAAAAAGGGATGATTTTGTTTTTCCAATAGTATGTGCTCAAAAAATAATTTAGCTTCTTTCATTCTAACATTTGTATTAAAATAATTTTTAAAATACCTGAAATATATTTTAAAAAATCAATACAGGGGAAAAATATCTCAACATAGTACACCATTTTTTCTCCACAAATATCTGTCATCATATATTCATATAGAGTGCATAATTATACACCCACACCAGGAAAATAAAAGACTCTGGACTTCACTTATGTAAACATCAACAGTCCAAAAGAGCAGTTTAGTGTGGATTTTGAGTCTTTTGGTGATTGACATTTTCTTTAAGAAGTAAAAATCTGCTTGTTGTCTTGCCTGTTGATTGTGGAAAATAATTTTTCATGCTTGTGTTGGGCGACAAGTGAAATCTGCCTTACTCTACAGCAAATTATGCAGGAAACCTGCCGGGCTAGGTGCTTTCAAACCACATCAGCAAAAATTAACAATACAGGAAAAGCCTCTCTTCCTAAATACATCTACTAGCCCCCTAAACAAATTTATTTCCTCATTCCTTTATAATCCGAGACACATTTACCTGTACAACAATTTCCTTTAGGCATCCCAGAAAAAAATAAGCACGGGAAGCAAGCAAAGCAGTATCGCTGCGCGCTCTCTGTGCGACGGGGACGATGATGGCTGCTCTTGTAAATACAGAATTCAGACACCCGAAGGAGCCATGGACACAGGGACACAGGGAAACCTTCAGCTTAAGAGCTCCATTTGGCAGCATTTCTACTGGAGATGTCGGATGGGAGATGAGCACAGAGCCAGCAGGCAGCCTCTGCAGCTGCGAACCCTTCGCTCGCAGGGAAGCGGTGCTGCTTTATTTTCCAGCAGAAACTCTGCCCGACGAGAGCTGGAGTCTCTGGGATGGCAGCATGAAAGCAACCGGCAAATCAATTTTTTGAAGAATTATGTTGCTTACCTGCAATGCAACATCATTTAGCCCAGTCTCAAAGATTTTAATAGCATCCTTTCTTGGGTGGTACGGCTGCAAAAGCAGTGATGTCATGGGGAGGAAGCAGTAACAATCATGTGACTGCATCCACCGTCTATAGCATATCTGATAGGCGATGCAGCCAGAGGGAGACAGACCAGGCTGTAATCCCATAGGATTAAGCTACAAGCCTCTTTGCCCTAACCTATTCGGTCACCGTTAGAACGCGTGGCGCTTCCCCTCTCCCTCCATCCTTAGATAATTGTTTTAAAAAGGGCTTGTGGATTTCTTTGCAACAGTAATAACCATCACGTTTCACAACAAAAAGGCATACTAAGTACGCTACATGCAAACCAAAAAGCATTCCTGTTGACTTTGCAGCAATGCCTGTATTTTCCTTTCCTCTTTTTGAAATACGTAATCACAGCAGCTTGGAAATGGGACAAACCACAATTGCACCATCCTTTGCATTTTTCCTTCTCCCGGTGCTCCATTTCAAACTGAACCAGACTGACTTCCCTCCATCTTCTGTGTCATATACAAGCTTTCCTTAACGATTTCACCCCTGTTACCTTCACTTCTTTGTTCTCCCCACCATCCATCTGTCACTCCATTTGCAGGCTTCTGCCTTTTCTTCAATGCAACTGTCACTGCTTGAAAGATCCTCTCCTAGGATCCAGACTACTTTTGTGTTTCGAAATTTCTGCTGAAGTTTCTCCAACAAATATTTAAAAATTACAACATTATAAAAGGTTTTCCTTGACAGAGAAAGCCCAAACAACTGACATTTTTGCTAACTATCACACCTCAGAACCATATCTGGGGGGGATTTTGGTGCCTGGGGATTTTTTATTGGTGTTTTTGGGGGGTTTGGTTTTCATAATTTGATTATACTCTACAACATATTGGTGTTCTATAAAAATAATTTACAAAATTCTATAGAATTTTATATAAGCCACTAAGATCATGTTCCAGAAAAGAAAGGTTATAAACACTCTTTGTGAAGATTGTGTACATGTTTGAACACCTACAATGTGTTATATTTCAAAGCATTCACCCTACTGCTCATTTTGCCATATTTGAATATCATGCAGACTGGTTTTACCCTTAAGGATATCCACGGATGTGCTTTGTATTACAAAGCAAATGCAACAGCAAGGCAGAGGGATATTCTGCACATTAAAATATCCAGTGGTGACTGAAGACACGTTCTTTGACTTCCCCTGACTTCAACGGGTAAGGACTGCAGTTCTGGGAGACGTTCTTGTCCCAGTGTTTGAACAGGTATGCACTAAGCAGGCAGCCCAGTCCCACAAAACAAGCCAGTTGATGCAGGCTGCATCAGAATGGCTGCACAACTCCTCCAAACCTACTTCAATCCTCCAACAAGCTGAAGAAAATTCCTGTATTCCTTATTTCCAATATGGACTCCCATACGGAAGCCGCAGATTTTGGATTTTATTATGAAATCTGAACACTTAACTTGCTTCTCCTGGTGTTCTCACATTTTTCTACAGGAAGAGATTTGATTATGCCCTTCATAGGCAGCACTGCAGATCACAGTTCTTTGTGATCTCTGATCACAGAGCAGTGACAGCCCCAGGCTGACTATAACCATAATGAAGTGATACAAGCCCTAGCTTTCCGACAGTGTCTCCTCTTTGCATCCATTAAAATCAGTATTAAGGCCAAATGAATTCTGAGAAGGAAGTTAAACATTGAGTATTTAATTTTTTTTCTTGATGGTGTTATCTGCAATTTTCCTTACTCAGTTTATGAATATGAAAACAACAAGTAGCATTTAGTCAAATACAAACATCTCTACCTGTGACCCTCTGTGCCACAAAACACACTCCATAATATAAACACCACATCCTAGACACAGAACAGTAATCCTGTGCACTAACCAAATGGACACAAGGGTCTCAATCTCCCATTTTTTCCTGAGCAGATTTTCCTACATTCAAATCCTAATTTCCTTTTCTCTACTACCTCAGCCAAACTCATCAAGACTGCCAGATGTGTATAGTTAGTTGGATAGTGTAACTGCAAATGCACTAAAGGGATAGAATATATGATTCGATTCTTGATAGAAAATGTGATTCTATAATCTAGATATTTATGTACAAATTTAAGAGATTATTAGAAAACATAAGAAGTCAGAAACAGCTCCTAAGCAGCTTTCAACCTCAAGAATACTGAGGTTTTCCAAAGTGCAAGCAAATCACTTAATTGACATTCACAGACTCCAAAAACAAATGAACTTTCCTCTCTGCTATTTTCTTCCAATGATACTTAGTCTACTGAGTGGTCCCAGGAGAAAGGAAATGCTCTTCACATGATGTTTTGGAAAAGATTGTTTTCACTTTTGCTAGCCTGCACTTTCTCAAGTCACTCTGTAAATACATTTTCCCTCCTCTCAAAGATATATGACTACAGTTTAAAAGTGGATGCAAAAGAAGCTATAAAGTGCTCTCTTCCCTAAAATATCAACCTTCAGTTTTATATCCGCTGGAAACAAAATAACACATAGTTCATCTAATTCCTAAAAAAAAAAGCTCTTTTTATGCAGCACTTACCTTTAAGTCTTGTCAAGCGCTTACAAGAACTGCAGCAAGAAACGCATGCAAGATCTCATTCTTATAACAGAAAACCCATACCAACATACCCATCATAGCTTTTGTTGTTGATCCTAATGGTCGAGAGACAGAGACAGTTGGTATTCCAAATGACTATTCCTAGCAGGCTGTTTAAAAATAACCTAAACTCCGTCATACCCTTAACACCTCCCAAATACTGGACAGAGAAAGGAGTCATATGTCAGCACTATGATTTTGTCTGTGCTCCCGCAGCTTGGGTTACAGAGAGAAACTCGAGTAATGAATTTTCTGCAGTTTTGCAGGTTTAATGTTTCCTTCGTGAAAGCAGCAGCAAAGTTCAGTCTAAATAAGTTAGCTCGTATTCGTTTGAGTGGCTTCCATCTTGGAATTAACCCTAAGTAGATATTACAGAACTAATAATGTCAACTTACTTCTGTTATAACTCTATAAGGCAGTTCAATGTGTTATAACTGGAGCTACCCATGAATTCTGGGAATATTCATCTATGAGACCCCGATACAGCTGTCAGCTTATCATGAGCAATAACCACGTGGGAGAATATACCTGCTGTTCTTTAACTTTGCGCCCTCTTCAGGTCTTCAGCGTAACCTCTTTAGGATCTCTGATTTCACAGATTCCCTCTCTTATTTTTATTTGAAAATTCATTACATTCACCTAAATGATGAGTATTATTCAAAAAACAAAAGTCCCTAAGAAAGCATCCTGAATGTGGAAAATGGCAACCATTCAAAAGATGTCTTATACTCTGACACATAACAAAACTCTATTGCTGTTTATGGCAAATTATTTTATTTTGTAGAAGAAATACTTTCAAATAATACAAAAATGACACAATCATACAGAACTGACAAAAACAAGAGAGATGAATACTGAATATGATAACTCGTTATCACATCAAAACAGAACTCATTACAGCAGTCAGAATCACAGACCCAACAAGATATGCTGATAACATCCCAGCAGTCGCTGTTTAAAAACACCAACTTGAGCCCAGTGACAGAGAGGCCACCAGACATTGCCCCGTCATTATACAGTCAGAACAATTTAAGGTAGAAGGGATGTCCCAGAGCAGCCCCAATGCGATCAGCCTGCTCTGGGCCATGTCCTGTCAAGTTCTCAACCCCTCCATAGTCAGCTATGGGCAAGCTCTTCCAATAACTGACCACCCTCATGGGAACATGGTGTTGTCCACTCTTGGTATACAGCAAGTACTTCTGGTGTCACTTCATGGTAACTTTTCATAGACCTTAGTATGCAAGGGTCTCCACTGAAAATGGGACGTGAAATTCTGACTAATTGGTCTTTTCAAGTAACGAGCACTGAAAAGCTCACTGTAAAAGACTTTTACCCAAACACTAAAAATTTCTTACACAATTTGGATTTTGTCTGCATAGTTTCTGAATATGTCTAGTTGCACCCAAGAAACCCAATATACACCCACTGAAGCTTACAGGCAAAAACATGTTGCTATCACTTGATGCCTGTCATGGCATCAATGGTTATAGGCCATACTATGAAACAGGGAACACTACCTTAAATTTAAATGGCTGCATTAATCACCTTGATTGACTAATGATTAAAGTTTACCATCTTTTTTTTTTCCCCAGTAACTTTGAGTCTTAGCTTGGACAGTTTAAAGCAACTCGGTTTCAGGTCTTCCAGATCTTTGACAAGGTAACAGAGTATAAACCCTTGAAACTCACAAAGAAAACTTGCTTAAAAATATTTGAAAATATCCTGATTGGTAAGCATATCAAAGTTTGGGCTATTGTTTTGATTTCCTGAAAAATCTGGAACAAATTTGACCTTCACTTTAATTAAGAGACAGCATGATCTTGCTTCTAGGAGAACTGAAATTTGCAAAGTCAGTCTTGTGTTGGGCACCTCTCTTAGTAGGTAACGTATATTTAGAAAAATATGAGAAACTATTATAGTAGCTTAGTAAAGAAGTATTTTTTACATATTTGCAGGATGCTAGGACATAAAACTGGCATACTCGGGAATTTAGGGTGACAGTCTTTCACTAAAATAAATGGTCACAAGTAAAATTATTTCTTGCTGGATTTTAGCTGATCGAACTAGCAAACAAGTGAGCTGTACCTTCCAGAATTAATACACCTTCCTCCTGGGAAGTGTCACTGTTCAACAGAACTTGCATGCAGGAACCTCAAAGCACATCCTTTATGATGAACATGTGCCTAAGCACCATTACTTAATGCAGCTGATTCCTGAAATAAGCACATAAAGACCTTCCTGAATCAGACTGCATCTTTATAACTGTTGAAAGGACTATAACATTCCTTTAACAGTCTTTCCACACAGGTAGCTCACATTGCTCTTTTAACTCCCTTTTAATTAAATGGCAAAACAACGACATGTCACCCTTTTCCTTCCTCCGTTTGGACTGAGAATCTAGTTAAGAATATAAAGATATTTTAGACACAACTGAAATGAAAACAATCTATTAGTGCACAGTAAGAACATGCAAATGAATTTTGCAACGTTTAACATCACTTCTAATCAGTGTTAAACACATTGCAGGTGATAATATTTTGCTATAACACAGACAGTGCTAAAGGATACAATGTACATAAGCTACAGATAATAAAGCTGAAAAAAGTGACAATTTTGGAACATAGTATTTTCATTTCAGGTATCAGAAACAAAACCAGCTCAATGGTTCCATTCTACTGTATGACAAATACTGAAGAACAAAATTTCAGTCTTAAAATACATCTTAAAGTAGGTATTTTCCTTCAAGGAAAAAAGGCACTATAAATAAATTACACTACAGTGAATTTGCCTGAACTCACTTTGTTTCTGTCTTCCAGCCTTTAAGTCAAATAAAACAGCATAAAAACTGTACACGCTCTTAAAAGGATAGTCGATCTCTTATAAAATAAGTTGTCTTCAGAGATGTCAGTTTCACAACAAGGAAAAACCAAGCCTTGTTGCGGTCGCTATTATAAAATATATATGTATATATATTTATATATATGTTTTTGTTTACTTTTACTTTTTTTACTTTTTTTTATTTTTTACAAAACATGTATATTAGCTTTTGCACAATTTTTTTAAAGAAACTTGGCTACTCTAGTGACTTCATTAAAATAAAAGCGATAAATACTTCATGTTTACAATGCAACATGTCATACATCATCAGCTGGCAGAGGAGGTATGTTAATCCTTGGTCTTGTAAAAAAAGCTATCTTCTCTCTGCAATCAAAACAAGACAAAAAGGAAGCCAATCAAACAGATATCTACTTTTTTTGCCCCCAAGAACATGGATTCTTTATTCTGGTTAGCAGTTAGTATTTGTTACTTCCATACTGAACTGATGGCTTATTTCAGTACAAGAAACTTACTAAAACTACTATATCTCACTGTATACTTTTGGCAACATTCCATTAAGCACAATTAGTATTTTTGAAAATTCAGGTGGAACGTTTATACAACTCATTGAACAGCAATCATCATTGACTGTAAGAAGGTTTCACAGCAAAAGCCCTGCCTAAGCCCTGTCTGCAATGCAAAGTTCACCCTTGTACATTTTGCAGTAATGTCTACAAAAAAAAGGAGAAAAAGAAATGATGTCCAGTCATCTATGTGCTTTTTTTATTGAGCAAACAGTGCATGCTGTAAAGTAAGCGTCATAAAAAATGGACACCTGCATTAAAAGGTTAAGAGTATAAGCAAGGAAGACAACTTTTGCTTTACTTTCTACATCTCATTTTATTCTATTCCCCCTATCTTTTTATATCTCAGTGCACAAAGCATAAAAATCTCCCCTCTCATTACCAGAAACATAAGATGTAAAAACAGCCCTAAAATTTCCATTGCTCTTAGTTCCACCTCACCTTTGTAAGAAGAGCTCCCCTATATCATTCTAGAAAAAAATACATTAAAGGACAGAGGAGTTTTCTATTTCACTTAAGCATCCCCTGCAAGAAAGTTTTACAAATGGATGAAATACTACGATGCAACATTGCAACTAAGTTGTCCATCACATCTACTGCTTTCTTACTCTCCTAATAAACAATAAAAAAAATTAATGTTGAAGTTATAGTCTTCCTGCGAAATTATCAATGCCACTTGTATACAAAATAAACTGTCAGAAAAAAAAAGAAGCTAAGAGAGGACACACATCACGTGAACACAGATGAAATGAGGAAAAAAAAAAGTCCAAGGAAAAGGCTTCATGAGTGAAAGTTGGAATATTATTGAATACTTTTTAGGAAGACAGCGTTACTGATGATGTATATGTATTACATTAAAGAAATTATTTATGCCCACAGGCTTGCACTGAGGAACAGACAAATCATTTAAATTTAACAGTGAGTAGGCTAAGTTGAAAGAACCACCTAAATTAAGTTTGCACTTGAAGACTGAATTCAGTTATTTATTTAGATTCCGTGTGTTTTAAAACTGTAGCACTGCAATTTCACCTTAGCTTTGGCCCTTTGCACTACAAACAATTCAAAGGAAACTCATCTGTCTAAACCAATATACAGTTAAAAATTACAGGCTATATAGAAGATAGAATTTAAGCTAAATGCTTCAGAGAGCTTTAACCTCTCTAGTGAACTGTTCCTATGCTATTTCAGTACACGTTATCACTCACCTAAAAGTCTGCACCTGAATAGGCTCCTTCTGATTTTGCCCACGCAACTGGTATATTTCTTTTGATGCTTTCTTCAGCATCTTTTCAGCTGCTTGCTCTTGGTGATGTTCGAATTTGGTCTGTCTGGTCTGAAAACAAGAATATAATGCTTAAAATAGTCATGTGAATAAATAAAACACAAGAATACCCAGATAAAAACAACAAATTTTTTTTCCCCCACTCACTGCTGTAAAACCACACAAGTATATTGCCTGAAATAGCTTATTATCTAAGAACTATAAATTCAAACACTGACATTGTAGTTTCATTTCTTAATGCTCTTCAGGCAGATGCGTACTAAATCCATGAACATTACTGCACACAGATCGGTCAAAAAAGAATTTAAACTAAATTTAAGCTCACTCTTCCTCTCTGGTAATCCAGTGATTATTTTGTTTGTTGTGCCATGTTTGCCTATAACTTCTTTCAACAACAGGAAAAAAACACATACCCAAATGATCCAAATACTTATGGAAAATGAAATATCAAATCAGCAAAATTCTTTCAAAGATAAGAAATAAGGAAATTATTGAAGTTCCAACAATAAAAATCTAAAACAAAAAATCCAGAAACAAAACAACCCTCAAATCAAAACAAGAAGGGCCATTGGCAAATAGTGCCATTCTCCAGAATTCATCCTCCAATAAATACAGTTTGGTAGTAAGCACAATAAAAATTATTTTATTGATAACTTGAAGAATATAGAAGCAATATTCATTGTCTGAGGCTCGGTAAAAGCAGCTTGAGGTCTTGTTACAATTAAGACATTTTGAAACCAGAAGTTTCTGAACACGTCTCATGTTACCATACCTGCCTTTCTGCTTCCTTCAACAAGTTTCGGAATCGCTCATCCCGAAGGACCCAGTGGGGCAGATCTGTCTGCCCTCTGAGTTGGGCATCTTCCAGACGCTGTCTCAACTCTCTTAAAACGCATATCTCCTCATTCAGCTGTCTCTGTCTAGTTCTGGATGCCTGGAGATCCAGCTCCAGGTCTAGGGACGTCCTTGCCATAAGCTCAGCCAATGATGATCTGCAGGACTGCTGAGTTATTAGGATTCAAACAAAATGCACAATATATTAATCTTAACATGATATACTGGTCTGTCTTTAGCTATAATGAACATACATTTTCTGTACTTACTTCACACACAATGTCTTTCTTGACACAAATTTTTGGAGAGATTATTTATATCCCACAGAGAAAGGCTAAGCATGAATGTACCATACATAAACTTTTTCAATTAATGGCTTCTGCTGCCTCCTTTTACAGCCTCATTTTGGCTTATAAATATTTAACTGATTTAAGTTTATGGACTAAACTTTCATGTTATGATGATAATAAAAGGGATGTAACACAGAAAACTTACAACTCAGTGTCACGATGTCAGAAGATACCATAGTGAGCAAGGCTCCCCTTAAAAAGCTTTATTCAAAATTTGTTTTAAGATAGATTCTGAATCAAAATGGGAGGCATGGTTGTCTGCTTGCCTGCACCATTGAAAAATCAACTTCTGCTGACCAGGCTAAACTATGCAATTTCTATACAATGAATTAACACCTTACTCGCCCTTCCCTGCCCACTTGTTCTGCAGCATGTGGGGTGGCACAGGAGCAAAAGAAGAGCTTAAGCCGATTCATTCCTGAATACTTGGGCCTCAAATACTATAGTTTGCTAGGCTGCATGGGAGGGCTCTGGGTGTTACAGTGTCGCATTTATACAAGCTCCTCTGGGCCTGTGCCCTGCATCATAAACTAGAATTTAAAAATATTTAGCAAAGTTTACATCTAAATCAATACATATTCGGTCCCCATTAAGCTAATTTTTGTCTGCCACATTTCTTTTTTTCTCCTCAGTAATTGCTCACAACTATATTTCATTTCTCTATGTCTGTTAAATTTTAAAAAAACCTCAAACTGAACCAAAACACATATCCCTCCCCTAATTACATTACTGAAACCTTATATGTTTCCTAAAACCATTAGAACGTATAGACATCTAAAGCTTAGGTATCAAAGTACCAGTGAATGAGTAACTTGGTGAAAAGTAAAACCCAGTTTCCTAGGTATACCTGCTTATACCGTAGAGTACGTCTCTCCAAGGTATTCCGGACAAAAGGGGACTTCCTTGGAAGCGTTGAACTGTCACTGTCACTGCGATACAGCTGATTAGAAAAGATATTGAAAATACAAGTTGCTTACAGGATTGTCTGCATTACGAAATCTCAAATTTCTCTTGTGCTTTTAAGATTTATCTTTAAACTCTGAAACTCTCTTGTTTTAAGCATCTGTTTTTCACAGTTTTAGCTGTTTATGAGAAATCTTATATAACAGAGTAATTGAAGAAAACTGCAAAAGCCATCAAAGTTTTACAGCTGAGTTTCATCAAGCATTCTGCTAAATAGCCAGGACAATGTAGCCTCAAAAAGGGCAAGGGGGCAGTTAAAGTCAATAAAATTACTACCTAAGGCACTTACTGTCATTGTTACAAACAATACAGTCTCCCACATTTCCCATCTCCTCTGATTTTAAATAAACACAGCTTAGGTGCAGATGTTTAACAATCTCTTTTTCTGGTGTGTGAGAGTGTATTAACTCAAATTCCCTATATCATAAACAGATATGAAAACCAGAAATCAAACTGAAGAATTCAAAGGGTCCATAGATGCACTGCATGCAATGTAAATAAGAGAACTAACTCCAGAAGATCCTTAGCTTAGGAAAACGCATGGAAGTTAAAAAACATTACTGCATTTTCAAACTGAAGCTCTCAAAAGTTCATGAAAGTACAATTAAAGCTAGGTGCATTTCACCAATACTGCAAAATCAATACCCCAATACCTATGTATTGGCCTGCAATACTGTGAGTCAGCTGCTTGTAAGCCCTTTGCCATTGAACATCGCAATCAGCTTACAGAAGCTAGAAAACTGTTGTGCCAATCCTCAACTACTTGCACCAGCACACCCAGAAATCCTAGGACCCACTGTAACAGACCATCCTATGACTGACACTCATGACAGCAACCAGAGTCATATGAATATTTATGCAATAACCCTAAGATTATGCATTCAGTCCCCTTTCCCAAACTTTTAGGTACCTAAAAGTTAAACAATGTTTCTAAGCTGTTCATACACCTCATTAGACACCACTGTCCCCGTGTAAAAATTAATTACCCTAGCCTAACATCTAAGGTTGCCAGGGGAAGAGACCTTAATATCTAATTTATCATAAATTCATAAATTTTACATGAAATAAATTCAAGTTTAAACTCTTAAAATGAAAAAGGACCAGGGGACCTCATCCTCACTGCAATGTTTAAATTCAATAATACATTATGCGTTATTATTCATTCATTCAAAAGCAGCATAAGTTTTTTATACATGAAATAGAGTTTTAAGAAGAAATTACTAAAATGTACAAAATATTTGCATGGAAGCCCTTTCCGCCCTTCCTTTTTAAGCCTTACTCACTCTGCAAACATATTGACTTCGTGCTCCAGGCGAGAAAGTCTGGGAACGAACAATAGTGCTACTGCAAACAAAAGCAGAACCCCGTGGCCTGCGGCTAGTTCTCTCTTTTGGAAGAACAGGAACTTCTTCAGGAAACAGATCTTCAGTGTTAGTTTCCTTATCCACCTAAAATTTCAGTGAAAGAAAAATGTTTATTTTTCTCCTTTTCTCTCTCATCAAAAACAAGCAGAGATTTCAACACTATCAAAAGTAAACAATTCGCCCTGCTAGCTAGGTTCAACTTCTAATGAGCACTGAGAACAGAGGATCAATTGCCTCAGTTTTTTTTAAAAGTTTTAAAACTAGGTCATTCAAAATTATAAGATTACCTTTCAGAACCCTTTGCTGGAACAGTAACAATTGTGAGATGAGGTTATGACATGGATCATAGCTGCAGAGCACAAAGACTGCATTCAGCATTGGCAATTGGACATTAACTAAGCTACCACCTGATTTACAGCCTCAACAGAAGAAAACTGAGTCACCTTTCAATAAGCAACCACCTTAGAACTGGAAGAATTCAAATCAAGAGAAGAAACTGAACAAAAGGGAACTAAAAGACTTGAAATAACGATATAAGAATACTGAAGTATTTGGAAACACTGAAAACATATGCTACTCTAGCAAAGCTTCATAATTTTAAAATCATTCACTCCTCCATAGGAGGCAAGATCTTCCCTAAAATGCAGCACAAATGGCTTATGTTCTGCTGCTTCACTGGAAGCATGTCGATTTCAGCTTGTTCAGGATTATAGTCAATATCTCATTTATTGAAAATAAAAGATTTTAAATACATCTGTTTCAGCACAACTGTTCTGAAAATTTCAGCTGTATTTATCATAACACCGAATCAACAATATTAAACCTTGAAATATTAAACTTACTTCTTCCCAATTCCCTTAAAAATTCTCCTTTCTAAGAATTTGATCATGATCTTTTCTGTCACAATTTCAGGTCAACACAGATATTGATACAAGTGCATATTTACAAATTAGATAAAGGCCAGCTTGCCTTTTGTTCTAAAAAAATAATTCTGTCCAGAAATAACTAGCAAGCAAACAACAACCCCAGTCCTAAGAAGACATTTTTAGCAACTCAAAAGTCACGTGGCTGTCATGCAGGCAATGCTCATACAGGACTGTTAATGTTGTTTCTTATCCTTTTCTCTCCTTATCAATTGGGACTCAAATTCAACAAACAGCAGAAGGACACTGTGTGCCAGGCAGCACAGCAGTTTCCATACTGCAGTGTCTTCTCTCATTACCTTTATTGGTGGAGGCTGCATTTTTCCAGAACTGTACTGGCCTGCTTGAGTTGCAAACATGCGTCCAGCTAATGAATCCCCACAAAATGGCTCGGGATAAGGAGGACTGGTCTGTGTGCAATTACTGCATCCGCTGTCAACAGATTCTGCTTGCCAACTCCTAAAGTCAGAACATCAAAAGAATATTTTTGCAGTTATGCATCATGTTTATATATTGTATCATCCAGACCACTTTGTCATTTTAAACTAGTACTTCTCCAATAAAAATACATAATTTCTGAAGGTAGAACACATCCCACTCGCATCTCTGCAGATGCAAAGGCAGGCAAACACATTTCAGACCAAAAAAAAAAAAAATCACCTTCCCCACTTTTCTTAAAGTGCATGGTCTGGTGTTTATAACAGTACTAAGTTAACAACAACCAATAGAAAGATGTTACTCATGTAACAAACTAGAAGTATTATTAATGATGAAATAGCATCGTAATAAAGCCTAAAACAGAACCTCAGAATCATAGAATGATAAAATGGTTTGGGTTGGAAGGGACCTTAAAGATCATCCAACTCCAATCCCCCTGCCATGGGCAGGGACACCACCCACCAGACCAGGCTGCTCAAGGCCCCATCCAACCTGGCCTTCAACACTTCCAGGGATGGGGTAGCCACAGTTTCCGTGGGCAACCTTCCCTCTTCCAATTTAAAGCCATTCACCCTTGTCCTGTTACTACATGCCTTTGAAAAAAAGTCCCTTCCCAGTTTTCTTGTAGGCCACCTTCAGGTACTGGAAGACCACTATAAGGTAAATATAAATAAGTGAAAGTCATGTTGCATGTTCACTCCACAAACATTGCAATACATATCTTTCTTGGGCAATTTCCCACGTTACCACACAATTATTTTTTTTAGTACAGTGCTGCTGTACATTTGCCCAGTACAGTTGCCTCTCTAGCAAAGTTTGTTTCATTTAGTGTTTTTCCACTCGCCAAATTCCAAATCCTCTAAACTCATCCAGTTTCTCAAATAAAGTTTTCTCCTGTACACACATCACCAAATAATAACAGAATTTTATACTTTTAACACTAACAAAGAGCAGATCTCAGAATAACAGCCTGCTATTTCTCGTGCTGTATACCCAGGCTATACCTGTAGCATAAACACCATTCCACTGTTTGATGAGGTATTTAAACTACTTTTTTTTTTACCTTTCTGATATGGCTTCTGCTTGATCTTCCTTTCTTTCCATCTCCAGGATTTCCTCCTCTGTGTACTCCAGTTTCACCCTCTCTTCTGCCAATTCTCTCTCAACTGCTTCCAGCTGGGCAGTTGTCCTAGCTAACAGGGCTGTCACTGCATCCTGAAAGGTAAATTAGACTTCAAATAAAACCACTGGAATAAGCAATTGCATTTAACGTATCGTATTCAGAGAAAATAACACGAAACAAAATGCCATTTTATGTTCCTAAAACAAATCAAACAAAAAATCCTACAAAAACCTCACAAATCCAAAACATCTGTCTTGAATCTTCATGTTCAAAAAGTATGTGTTCCACAAATGCAACTTCTCACATAAACCAAGCAGACCTTATATCACTATGAAGCATCATCCAGCAAGTTATGTCAAAAAAGACCCATGGAGGTCATCTAGTCTGATATCCTGCCCAGGGCTTCATAGCTAAGTAACACTGCCTAGGGCTCAGTCAAAAGCTGAAAGACCCCCAAGATGGAAATTGCTCAGCCTTTCTTGACAACACCTTGAAGTGTAGTGGCAAAAAATTTCAATGAGTTTTAGTAAGTTTGACTGGAAGCGTGTGCACAAACACACACAGAATGCTATTTCAAGCCCCTGCCCTGGCATGATCTAGCTTTTAATTATTCTTTTAAAATCCAGCTCTTGATGCAAGAGCTAAATTAAGGTATGACCTTCCGTGCTCCTTGAAAACAAACTGCAATCTAGCTAAGATCATAACCACCCAGCACATCAAATAAAGTAAACAAATCATTTTCACAGAGTCATACTGTTTTAACTGTAGTTACATTTCCAGAAGACTGGGTAATACTTTCTTCACACTGGTTTTTGCTCTTTACTTTCTGAGGGTCCGAGCCAGTAAAGATCTGAACTGAATACCAGTGAAGCTGCATCTCACCAGAATTCTCTGCATCAGTCAGGTTTATTTGAGCAATGCCCTGTAAACAACAAAAAGTAGCAACCACAATAAGATAAACATACATTGTGGGACACACAGCTTCTCATTTAAAGACCAATTATAACATTAAAAACCTCACTTTATCAAACGCTAATAGTGTCTCTAAAAAGAGACACTTTTGTTCTGTTGTATTGTGATAGCTAAGATACCAAATTTCTCACCTGTTGCTTATGTCCAGACAGGATCAGAGCAAATATTCATTTTTTGTAAATTGAGAAATGAAATATGTATGACTGATGTAGGTATGATTGTTACAGTTGAGAACTCTTAATATTTTATTTTAAAAGTACAACTTACCTGATTTCTACATTTGCTTAAATTAAGAGAACTTTAACAATATTACTTTAATCTGGTTTAATTTGAGATAAATATATTCTGAGATACCATTTCTTCATCTGGTCTTCAGAGGCATAATCCACAGAGGGAAAAAACCAACGTGTAAAACAACTTTTTTTTTTTTTGCCTATTTTTATTATAAGGTAGCCTTAGAGCCTTTTTTTCCACATTCCTAACCCTGCTTACATTTCACAAATTCCAATGAAAACAGGTTTAATGGAGGCTTCTCACTACAAGTATTCCCAGCTTTAAAATAGCCCTATTAGTCAAGGGTCGTGTAAGAAACTTATGAGTGGTGTTGACCTAAAAAAATAGCTGTGAGCAAGTCCATGGGTTTTTTTTTTAATCAGTTCAGTAGCTGGAATGACTTTATATCAGCATTAATACTTTGAGTATTGCTTTTGGGTTTATCTGGCTATCTCTACAACCTATTCATTTCCATGCTAACGGACCACATGCTAAGAATGCATTCATTCATATCACTGGAAAAATCATGTAAAAATTGTCTTCCTGCCTCACAAAACAAATGCCTGGATGCAATGATTCCAACTGTAAAGGCAGTAGGAAACGTATACAGAAACCGTATGTCACTTTAGGAAGTTAAAGAAATAGTTCATTAGAAAACAATACTTTTAAAAAACATTGTATTGTTTTTCCAGGATGACTGTTCCCTGAGGCTCGGCTTAAAGAGTTGTATAAAGGATGATGGAGAAAAGTTCTTGAGACTAACAAAAGAATGTCATATCAGAATACAACATGTTACTTAGAAGTCATTTTACGTCAGTATATTGGATGCTACAGAGATGCCTTCTCTTTTATAGAAAAAAGAAGTAGATGTCTCCAAAAATCTACTTATTCTGACACAGTGTAGGAAAGAAACACGTATCAAATACTCAGACTTTTGCATTAGAATTGGAAAATGTTTAAGACATTCTAGGTTTGGGTTTAGAGGTAGAGAGAAAAGCTGTTTTCCTGTCACCAATCCCGTAAAAAACACATGTTGACTCTTAAAATGTCTAACGCTACCCTACACACCACATTTATTAAGCAGTTAAAGAATGCCAAAGAAACTGTTACTAAAACCTGAATGACTGAGTATAAAATCACCATCAAACACAATTTATAATTATCGGTACTGAAAAGACTAGTTAATGTTTCATCTCCACCCCAAAAATTTCAAACCAGCCAGGACATCAGCCCCAAGGCAGATTTAAATAAATATATTTACATTTCAAAATAGCTGAATTAAGTTAACATTTAACACATCTAAAGTTAACTCTTTTAACAGCTGTAACCTACTTAAACAACTGCTATATTTATTTGAATGCATCTACACCAGATAGCTCAGTCACCTTAAAGTAAAAGGTGCAACAGAAACCGTCCTGGGCCATGCTATCCAGCCACAGAGTTAAGATTGCTCTAACAGTAGTTTCTTGGACCACTGTTCCTTGGCAACAAGGAGTTCAAATTAGTTATCTTTTTATATGGAAACTATTTTAATGATATTGATTCAGAAGTCTTGAGCACACTGTAGTCTAAAAGCTCTTACATTAAAGTCTGTGGGGAAAAAGTTAAATTTTTACACAATGCTTTCCCTCTTGCACCAAAGTTTAGCAACAACAGATTGTCAGCTTTCCCCAAAGCAGATATTTGAAAGCAATTCATTAAATAAAAAAGAATTAACTGTTTAGCTACTAAATCCTACTGCGATGAATGCAACTGTTGTAAGTACTTACAATATGTTTCTGCAACATGAGTTATGTAACAGTAAACATAACATTATATAGAATCTTGGAAATAATTAGCAACATTAGCAGAGGTTGAGAATTGAAGCATTTTAAGCAGTGTTGAAAGTAACCTAAACTGCACCTATTTCAACTCTTTAAAAGCTCCACCTTTCACAGATACTTATGTCCTTTTTTACTGACACAACCATAACTACATATGTGAATACACATATAAACACAACTCTATCAACACACCTTATGGAAAAATAGTCTTCATTTTCTCTTTTCAATCTAAAAATGATTCCTCAAGTAACTTTGGTTTCTCACATCACAGCAGTTTTAAGAAAAACGATAACTTACCAAAAGTTCTTCTTGCTGCTGATGGTCAAGAGAACAGATATAGAGCTGCAGTGATTTTAATTTCAAAACACTTGAATGCACAGGGATTCGGAAAACTTCATTAAATACTAATGGGGTTTGAAATTCCAAAGCTCTAGAACAGTAAGTGGTTGGTGTGCCTGACTCAAGTGGTGGCAAATAAACTCTCACGTGACTGGAAACAGCAAAACAGACAAATAGCACAAATAAGATAAAGATATTTTGCATTTCTCAAAATCAAGCTAAGCAAAAACATCAGTGTAACTCCTGCATTAATAACTTCCTCTGGAACTGCTTTGTTACAGGAACTTACTTTGTAGTCTTAATACAGAAGAACTGCAAAGCTGATTGGGAAACCCTACCTTTTTCTAATTAAAACTGATTTTATTTGAACTTGTTGCTTAAGTAGAGTCACTAAGTGGCACTTGAGATGTCCTGAGGTATCCAAGGCATCTACACGGGGCTAACAAATACAACACAGGATCTACGGGAGAGCTACAGCCTTCCTGAGTAGCAGCAGCTGGAGGCCAGGTGCTATGCTACACTTTTTCAAATGGAAACACATGACTATGCTTAGGGCAACTGAATTGCCCAACACCACTGATCCATTTCTTCCCTCCACCTACTAAGCATACCCCTCCTTGCCCCCTGCCAGAAACTCAGCACAAAAGTGCTGTAAAAGAAGCCCAAAATCATTGCATCTACCTGCCATCTTGAAAAACAAATTTAAATATCTGACACTATTGCATTTGAGACTCAAAGCCAAAATTACAATCCACAACCATTATAATCTGACAGAAGGCAGTACAGCCTTCTAGAGAAGGAGGCACTAGAGAAGTGTTTGTATTCTCCCTGTCCTGACCGCTTGTCCAGCCCTTGCAATGTCCTGTTTTTTTGCCATACTTTCCCTTGTCCCAATAGACAGCTTCATGCCACAGTCTTGTGACCCAGATCAGAAAATTAAACTGCTAAAAAAGCTAAAACTGTTAAAAAGATAACTTTGCAAAAACAAGGCATGAACTCTCATGCCACCACCCAGCAGGAGCTGACACTGAAAGACAAGCAAATGGTTAGAGAACAACTAGAAGAGGTAGCTATGGTGGAACTGCAATGGTGCCATGTGCAGCATACATTAGCTAAACAGCTTTACCTGCTTTAAAAAGAGGGTGCTCTAATTCCTCTATTCATTAGCTGCTGCAGGCAACATCACTCCCCAGTAACTCTGATTCAGGGAACTTACAATTAAATGAAGAAATTGAAAGCTTGTGGTACGATAAACTTCATTTTGACTGAACCAATCAATTCACCCTGCAGCCATGCAACTGATTGATACCATCAGTGCAAGCAGTTAACAGAGAGGTATGAGGAACAAAATTGCCTTTTGAGAGCCATTTAGACACCTGATTGTCTTGATGACAGTACCCTCTGGGGTCTTTTTTTTACTTTCTGACTCTACTTAACTTTCTTCAGATTACGTGTTTATTTCTCTAATTACAAGGCAAAATGACTGAGTACTGCTTAATGCTCACATTTTTTCCCTATAGCACGCTCTAGCGCTCACACTGAAAACAAAGCATAACACTGACACTGATGCATTCACTGACATGAAGAATTTCCACTAGAGGTTTGCAGAGTTAGCAAGACCAAGCATTCTTAAAGATCAACTCATTCAGCAAGATGCACGTAAGTTTAAAAATGGAATGACATATTACAATACAACAATCATGTCTCCATTTTCCAAACAATCTCTCAGAGATAAATATGAATAATTTTCACAGGTCAAACGTCTTTAAAATACGTTAGGATACATACCACTAGATAAGATTGTGTTTTATGGCAACAATGCCATTATTTAAAAAACATCTATGGCAATAAACTAAGCCACGCTCTATATAATGTGACATGGAATTTGAAAAAAGCAGCACAGGCCAACAGAGTTTTTAAAAAAAACAATTGTTTGTTTTGATTCTCAGCTGGCAGTTGCGTTAAACTTCTCTTCGAAAGGTGTTTCACAGACATTCAAGGAAAGCCGCAATGGCCACAAAACCCTGCGAATGCCCTATGTCTTTATTTATTTATAATTTTTTGGTTGAGATAAAAGGAATCTATCTTACTGTTTAATGTAGATGATGCTGAGAGAATCTGAGAAAATTACACTAAGCCTATCCTGGGATACATCGCAGATATGCTGTAGATAAGTCATACAGGAAATAACATTTCTGGAATACTGCAGATAATGTAGACAGCTTTGGGGCCAGAAGGCACAGGATGACAGACACACGACTTTGACATTTTTGAACAAACTTTTTTGTGCATATTAAACATGGAAGAACACAGGTCACTACAGCCTATACTTGTTACCTTACCATTATGACAAAGGTTGTTTCCTTAGGTAAACTAAGGTATACCATCCTCTTCAGAAATAGTTTAATTTTGCATGAAAGCAAACAAATTTACAGCATTTATTACTGTGGCACTAACAAGCAATGATCAAATTTCAAGCGAAATTTAAGCTTACATTTTGCAGTTTTCTTTAACAACTAGATTAGTGAAGTTCTTCAGCTGTACTACATGGACTAACAGACATTCACTTCCACTGTCATGCCTGTAAAATAAATTTCCTGTGTTAGGCACCAAACATCAATACTTAGCTTAAGAGATAGACATGAAAGACTACAAAGAATTTAAGAAGGTAAAAGCATCTTTTGCTGTTAAACAAATCTTTTAAGTAAGTTTGAATCAAAAGCAATTGCAGATATCGCACTGACAACAGAGCATTACTAATATTAGGTACAGTTACAAGGTTATCACAACTGAGAGATTTAAACAGTATTCAAGTTGAAAAGAATAGTATTCTTTACTGTGACTCTTGATGGTAAATAGGCTTTAGAAAAGACCCTCCTTGGTTTAAACATTTACACCACAGGCATGCACGTGTAACATGAGTTACATTGGAAAAAAATCAGTCTGCATTACTTTCATGGGTTAATGAAAATAAATACAAGATTCTACTCTTTCACATAAGCATGAATTTTGAAATAAACTAACAAATCTGGTTGAAATTCAAAAATACTCAACCTTGGGAATTAGTTTTCCAAGGAGAAATCCAAGGACATTCCAAGGACAATTCTGGAGGGCTAATAGGACATCCTGCCTTGCACTCCTACAATCTGCCCTTGCTCACGCTACTTTCACTAACAATAGCATGCCCTAAGCACAAAGCTGTATTCAGCAGCTCTATTTGTATTTGTGTCTCGTCACCTGAAACTCTCCTAAAGTAATCCTTCTTTATCCATGATAAAAAGTCAGATTCACAAAGAGACATCTCTCTATAACCATACCATACCTACAGGCGCAGGCAATGAAAATGCTATGAAAGTAGAGCCTATCAGCCAGCATTAAAACAATTCCAAATGAACTACAGTTAAGGTGTATTCCCAGCAGAAAGTGGCATGTGATGACTAATCCATGCATCCACTAAACAATGGCTTTCAGTCCAGAAGCTTCTTAAAACTATCCGCTGCAGTTAAGTTTATTAAAAGTTAAAAGCCAAAGCCAAGAAAACTAGTAAGCAATTCTAGTGGAGTTGACAGGGAGAAAGAGGAATAAGACTACTCACAGAAAACCAACGTGTATTTGCGGTTCTTCACTGTTGGCAGCATCACCATAAACAGGCTCTTCCAGATCCTCATTCCTGCAGGAACAGAAAGTACTGTAAGCTACATACTGACCTAAGCTGTTAAAACATAATTAAAGGAACATTTATTTAGTTATTTATGAATATAAGCAATTCTTTCATAGTACAGGAGGTACTGGTAATAGAGAAAAGACTGAGATACCTAAAACCCACAGAAATAGTAATTTGCAACTTTAAAAAATGAGTTCTTAGAATACTATTTTCAAGACTTTTTAAAGTAGTTTAATTATTAGTGTCTTCCATTTCTCTTCAGCACCCTCAAAACTTACCTTCTTCTCAGCTACTGTTGTGTTAAAACAATTGTATAAAGTAACACATCTTTACGCACCCTTCAATCACTTGATCCACCAACACACTTTTAGATTTTCAGCAGTTTATATGTTCTTCCTTGCAGTTACAGATTTACCACATGCTACTCCAAATTTTAGTGTCACACTGTATAATCTTTTAGTTATAGATGGTTGAAATAAAATTAGTGATTTACAATTAGTAAGCTGAGAAAACTATCTTTCATGGGAGAGTATATGCTGTTGAAATGTTAGAGACAAAGCAAAAGGGACTGGGCACTTCAGAAGACAGCAGTGGAACAGGATATAAAAAGCTTCTTTCCTTTAAACCATGCAACCTAATAGTCTAACGTCACTAATAATTAGCAATTTTGAAAGCATATTTAGAAATTTACGAATAATTCTTTCAGACCATGTGGTAGAACAGGAATATTTCCAGCTTACTATGCATTTATACACCTGACCTTTTGCTTAAAGCTTCAAACACGCCACTGTCACTAGCCAGTGAATGATCTGAGAGACATGCTGAAACTCGCCTGGCTCTCCTCTCCAATCTTCTACCACTGTCTCCTCGCAGAGTTACAGCTATCGTGGAGAAAAAGTGAAGACAATGTCAGCTCAAGGCAATCTCTTAAAAATTAAACAAGAAAAATTTATTGTATCAAAACTAGCAGCAAAACAGTTGGCACAAATGCAGTTCATTGCTTTTTCATCCAACTAAATTTTAAAACCTAGAATACAGTTAATAGGAGACTTTCTGTGGGAGAATTAAGGAAGGAAGTTTGTGGCTAATTTCTCTATTACAAGACAAGGCATAAACCAACTGCATTGTTCTTAAAGTACTTTTCTGGTGGGATAATCCCTCCTGGAGGAAAACTTGCACTGATTCAACAGAGGTACACATGATATCCTCAACTTTTAAGACTTACCTACTGAATATACAATTGGTTGAAAACATACACACAGGCTAATTCTTTTAAGAAGTTACCTGATAACACAATGGGGGATTTTGTTCCCATTTGTTTCCTGATACAAAGTCTCAAAGCATACTGTTTATGCCATCACATAATAGCAGCTTTTATTTACAGTCTGAGAGGCATTATAAAAAAAAAAATAACCAAAAAACAAATATCGCTTTCCAACTTTGATCACTATTTTCTCAAATTCTTGGCAAATGACTTTGAACACTGACTGAAGGAGGAGGAAGCAACATTCAACCCCCTCTTCCACCCTTCCCCAAATCACCATCCACACCATGAAAATGATTGCTGAGTCACTATTTATGTTCTAAGTGTACCAACAATAATGATGTTACACACTAGGTTTTGCACAGGCAAGCAGGTAAAGCAGCTACCGTCCCTTCAAGGTACATGCACAAATGGTAACGATCAAGAATTTTACAGGTAAGGTTTTGACATTTCAGTGACAGCTTCTAACCTGAAGTTGTTTTTCTTTCCTAGAGGGAACCATTAAACCAACGTGTGGAAATGCAGTTTCTTCACTGTGCAGTGAAGAACTTTCCCAACTTTCCCCTCTTTTGCTTAAGACCCAATGACTCTCCTTAAAGCAGAAAATAAATAGCAAAGAGGTGTCACTTCAGAGGAAAGGAAAGCATGTTATTTGCTTCTACCTATGCTCAGAAACTTGAAACAGACAGCATGGAAGTATTCCCAGTTTTAGCAGACAGCACTTGCAGTAGCACAGTGCACATCACACTGGAAGCAGGCACCAGCTGACACTTACTACCCCTGACTAAGGATGAAACATGCCTCACTCGAAGTTACAATGCATTAAGTATCTCTGTTACATGTTATCTTAAGGTACCAGAAGTAAAATACTGATACCTAATCACTAAGTTTCCTTCAGCAGAGTGCCAGCCAACAGTCTGAACTCTACCTGTAGAAGCCAGCTGAGGTACAGAGAAGTGAGCCACTCCTCTGCATGGGAACCACCTTACCTCCCACCCAAGCACCACCAGGACAGGACAACAGGACTTGAAGCTTGATTAAAAATCCCCCAAATTAATACAACCACACTGCTGCTGTCAACAGAAGCGTCTGGCTAAGGTTAGCTTTAACCCACTGTGGTACTGGCAGACAGGATGCACTGAGCCCAGCAGTCCTGTGCTATCCTGAGGATTGTTCCTTTTATTGGGGCACCAACAAAACAAAATCCCAAAAGATATTCCAAAAAAAACACAGGGTCCTGTTTGTAGCTAAAATTCACTGGTTCTGTCCCAGAATGCCCCAACTCCACCCTCCCAAAAGTTGTCCCATAAACTGGACAAAGTCAGTTTGCTGCTTTGGATCCATAAGCAGCTCAAGATTTAGTCACCCTCAGCTATGGGGCAAATGCATCTCCCTTTTCTATCCAAATTCCAGTATCCTATCTTTACTGTCAATCACACAAAATGAGATCAAAGCTCTAGTACACTCACAGAAAGCAAAGAAATTGTATTTGAACAACTGTTTCTTCCATAACACTTGTACAAAAGTAGTGGGTTTGTTTCATTTTGTTTTGGTTTTTAAGAACTTTTTATTTCACAAGCCCATCTCCATGAGCACTGTCACTGAGTATTTACGCAGAATCAAAACAGTCCATGGGGACATTTTCAGTATCGAAACTTCCCAATAATTTTACATCACTGGAAAGAGGACACACTTCACAGAAATGTGTAATTTTCTATACAATACTGCTTTTATAATTTCTGTACTAATTTCAAGAAATTACATTAGGATGACTTGGTTTTGCAAATAAGCCTTTGCCTCACCCTTTTTCCAAGCACTCAGTATAGATGTAGGAGACAAAAGACCTCTTGGGCTCCCTCCTTTGGAGGTTCATGTTCCCTATTTGTCTGGAAGGAAAAATTGGTCTGAAGAACCCATATAACATCATGAAAAACTGACACGTTACAACAGTGTTGTAACTTGACAACTATTTGCCTGCAGGCCATGGAAGCATCCAATAATATCTGGACAATACCAGAGAACCTGGGAGAGATGCAAACATCAAAACATGCCCTTGACTAGAGGGAAATACAAGAAAAAAAATAAATTCCAGCACTACTGGGTGCCAAAGCTTGATAAACATAAGACAGCCCTGATTAAAAGAATATTCTCAGGTGTCATCATCTGAAAAAGGTGAACTTCAAAGGGAAATTTTGGTATCCAGTATTTCATTAGCTAGAAAATACATAAATAAATCCAAAGCAAGTTTCATAAGCTTAGGAGACTACAAATACAACGTCAGCTCAAAATGCAGTAATAAAAAAGTCAAACACTCTCATAAAACTAAATCAGAGACAGAAACAGACCTTACCTACCATGATGCTGTCAGGCATTACTATGAGATAACGAAGCTGAAACTAGCAGAACACTTTTTCCAGGGACTTAACTACAGCCATGAATATATTGTTTAGTTGACATAGCAAAAAAATTAAGTATGCCATAATGATTAAACAGATACAGCACAATATCAAACAAAACCAAATGTAGCAAAATCTTCTGTTTCTTCACATGCAACTTAAAAAAAAAAAAAAAAAAGGAAAAAACTAACCACACTTCACACAGAAAAACACACTGGGAGTTACAAGCAAAACCAGCACAATAAGTAATTTCAAGTTCACTTACAGTGAATTTTTCTCTTGTGCCGCATGAAAACAAGACAAAATAAAAAGCACAAAATGAAAAATCATATTTTAGACCTATGACAATATTTTGAGGTATTATTTAGGCATTAAAGAAAACTTGAAAGAACACTTTAGAACAGAGAGGAAAAGATACTGAAAATATTAAAGCCCAGTATTTTATTAACATGCGTCCCCCCACTTCCAGCTTTATAAATACAATGGGTTTAACCTATCAAGTGCATTTCCTCCACTCACACATACTAGCATATTTCACTGTGTCTCTCCAAGATAGATGCAGAACAATAAAACAGCAGATCAGCCACAGAATATCAAAACTGCATGAACTCCTTGAGCCTGCTGGGCAAAAAGCACGGGCAGTTTACTCAGTGTCAACCCTCCCAGAACTGGCAAAAATGACCTCACGTTTTGTTCAGTGAGAGAACGGGCCAAAGATTTGTCCCAAGCCAATACTTGCTGGTTTTCCAGTGTCGCATTATGGTACCAGACCATTGGGTGGCAGCAGCAAAGCACACTGCATAGTACCTCAGTGAAAACCAAAGCCTCCTCAACACTTGCGTGTACCCAAATTGTGCTGTACGAGCTCGATGCTCCACCAATTCTTCAAGATATTAGTAAAAATCCAAAATTATTTCAAAACTTCCAGCTGCAACTTGCAAACAACTTCATTACAATTGCAAACGAATCAGTTAGTAAGTGCAGAGCTCGAAGTAGTCATGACTTCAGCCAAATGTTAAGAAGGTTAAACAGAATTTTTTAAGCAATTATTTTCAAATTCAAATATTTTTAAAAAAAAACCTAAAAAAAGACAGCCTATCTTCTAACCATATATTCTTCCTGAGAAAGCAAGACAAAGTATTGTGTTGTTCTCAGAGAAACAGTTGTTAACTACTAGTTTAAGAGTCAGAGCTGAGCACTGCAGCACTGACAGTAGTAGCACAGGCATGTTTTGCCAGAGGTTTTCAGAGGAACGTGAAGTGTGTAGAAACATGACAAAGAAGGGTGAAAACGAAAACCAAAGCAGGAGCTTCACACTCTTCCTATTGCTCCCTAGGCCCTGAGACCAGGCCTTCACTTCTAGGAAACACATACAAAATATAAATGAACTACTAACATAGTTTCACTTACCACAATGGCTGAAGACATGCTGTGGTCTGATCTGAGGTTTAAAGAAAGCCTCAGGAAGCCTCTTCATAGCACTAATTTAAGCAAAAGCTTACACGCTGGTCTCTGGAATTCAGTTTATTTTGGTCTGACTGCTGCAATATGGGCACTAGAAATGTTTACATCTAGTAATGTAAATTCTGTAGCAGTAACTTCTGGCAATGCTAGCTGCGTTAAGGAAAGTAGGTGAGTCTAGACTCAAATGCTGTTTGAACAATACTGGCTTTTCATAGTGGTGACATTTTCTTTAAAAAAAAAAAAAAGCTGAAAGCTTTTCCTTAGATACTGTCAGTGTTCCTTCTCGTTATCCTACTGAAATCTTACTTGCCAAGTGATAAGACGATATATTCTCTGGTTATAGAATCACAGAATAGTTAGGGTTGGAATGGACCTTAAAGATCATCTAGTTCCAACCTCAAAGTCATGGGCAGGGACATCCCACTAGATCAGGTTGCCCAAGGCCCTATCCAACCTGGACTAAAAACACCTCCAAGGATAGGGCATCCACAATTTCACTTGGCAAAATTATTTCAAATATTTCATTATATTTCAAATTACTCCTGATGTCGTAAGTCCAAATGCAACATTCTACACAACTGCTAATGCAGAATTCTGAATACAGAAATGGAATGGGAATAACAATCTTTAATATTAAAAATATTCTCTAAAAGCCTCTCTCTGCTAGTATGGCTTTATTAGCAACAGGAGCAAGCCAACACAAAAAAGTCATGAAGAAAAGTTCTTTTTCATTTTAATAGTTCTTCATTCAATCAACTAAAACATGAAAATTTCTCATGTGCCTATATGCTCACATCTTTAAATTTGTTCACTTTGTTTTTTAAATAGGTTTATGTTTCTCTTTTTTGACGTCTCCAATTCATGTTTCTCATCTGCAGTGCCTCAGAAGCTTCCACCAACACAAGCTAAAGCAAGCCAATCAACTTTACAGTCAAGTAGGAAAAGAAAACTCTACAGCATGCGTGCTGTGGTAACCGCACACATCATTCATTGGCGATTACAGAGCACAGGTTCTCTGAGTCAATCACTCAAGTGGATGCTTAACTCTTCTCACACCCTCAGCAAAACATGTTCCTTGGCCAAGAAAGCTCTCTGCTCATGAGAAAGAGCACCATGCACTCAGTACTGCCACCGCGGCTTCTCCTCCATCATAGAACTCAAACATGGAAACCTGTTCAGGTAGGGGTGAGGGGTGTGTGTGAATTCAACAGTCAGCCAGCCTTCAAGGACTGCTGGTAGCATTACCTGATGTTCAGTTTGGGGTTTTTTTTCCCTATCTACTCTGGGTTTGTGTGGCTTTAAATTATCAGAATAATGGCAAAACAACTGGGTGCCTCAGACGTAACTAAACCAATTCCTGATCAAAACCCAAAATATTTATTCCTTGATGCAATCTAGATAAAGTCCATATTCCACTTAATTTCTTCCACCCAATTCACCACTATCTTAAGATCTGTTTACATGGATTTCTCTACTCTTTTCATCTCTTTGCCCTGACTCTAAATTTTGGGGGGGGGGGGGGGGGTTGAGTTTTTTCAGCTGCTGTTTTTTTAACAGCTAACATCTAGGATGTAATTTTTAACTGATGGAACTAAAATAAGTCAAACTGCATAACAATCCACTGTGTTAGTATCCTTAGGTCTACGTAAGGTTTTCTGTGATAAAGTGACAAAACAATAATGTCCACAAACTAACCTCCACCAGTTTGGACAGAAGTCAGCTGTGGTCCCATTTCACGCTGCCCTTCATTGTCCACAGGATAAGTGGACATCTGAGATGAGCTCGTTTCTTGCGTATCATCATCACCCAATGCTGTAGTCTGAGCCCTGAGCACTTCTAGGGCTCCTATGCTTGCCATCTCCTCAAAACCTTCCGACATCTGCGCCAAGGGAGAATCTCGAGATGCAGAGAGAAACGGAGTGTCCAGAGGTGAGCTTGGAGGGGACAACGATGACAAGGATGATCGTGATGACAGGGACGCCAGGGACTGTGGGGTATCCAGAGACCTCCGCTGCTTATTGAAATTTGAGTGTCCAGTGGGATCAGCATACGGTATATCCTTAGTGAGAGACTCAAAGGGAATTATGTCAAAACGTAAATGCTGCCCGTAGTCTGTAATGCTGTCTGATTTGTCATACTGTGGAAGGCCATAGATGTCTGTAAAGCTGATCGAGCTGAGGGAGCCTCTGCTGGATGCCAAGGATCCTCGACTGGAGGCCAGGGATCCCCTGCTGCTGCCAGAGGACATTGTGAGGGTGCTAGCTGACAGACTACAGCAGGCAAAGAGAAAACAAAAAAGGTCCTTTCAAATATAATCAGAAACACCAGCACAGACTTTAGAAACATCAATCCACATTACACAAGCAATTTCACATCTATTCATTACAGTGACACAGAGAGATGATTTGACATTTGAAGGTCCAACTTGTCTCTTTTGTCCTGGTCTGAAGCATGATCATAACTGAAACAGCACAAGTGACAACCAATCAGGACCATGTGCCTGAAGCCTGAAGACAAAGGGATAAGCCTTCTCTTTCCTCCAGTGCGTAAGTAGCCATAACTTGTCAGAAAGAAGCCAGAGCAGGATCTGGATCAGTGGACTCACAATGTAAAGCCAGAAATGGTAGATGATCTAGCTTGAATTTATGTTAATGATGGGTCATAAACATATCGGGGAGAAGAAGGGAGAAGGGAATTGGAAAGTCCTAAGAAACTGCTGTGTAAGCCTCATCCTTACAGGTTTATGCAGAGCAAAATAAAAAAGACATTAGGACTGATTAATCCCATTTCCAGATCCTCTTACCACTGAGACAGTTAGGGAGAGAAGAATATAAGCAATGGAGAGAGATGAAGTGAGACACAGTAGGAACTGAGCTTTTGATGTTGGCATAGTGTTGACATGAGGAATCCCCAAGAGCTGCATCTAAAAAGGCAGTGTGAATATGCAAAACGTTCGGGGCTTTCTGTGTGGGTCTTAGCACATCACTGTATTTAAATGGCAAAATTCCACCATCTCACCAGGGATCAAAGCCCTCTCCTTTTAGAGAAGGTATCAGAATATTAAACCTCACAGAACTTAAAAGAATATTACCTTCATATTAGTAAAAATAGAACAGTATTACAAGATGTTTTAAGTACATATTTCTTTCAGAAAAGAGGATAATATATAAAACGCCCAAATGCACATAATAATCTAGCCCAAATAGCCATTATTAATACTAGTTACTTGGAACACATACAAAAAAGTATTAAACTTTATAGATTATTAATATTTTTCTCTGCTGCAGTTAAACTTCAAAACCTGCTGGTTTTACATAACTCACCTTTTTAACTGGGAGTGTAAATATGAGGTTAAACGTGTAGCTTCTTCTAGCTGCATAAGCAAACAATTTCTCTTTTCCTGTAACAGTATCCTATAATTAAACAGATACACATTACTATTTTTCTTCATGACAGCAGTGCTCAAGAAGTGCTAGGAGCTTTCCAAGTACAGAAAAATGTCATTGCATTGCAGTTTGGAATATAAAAAGGCATTTCACTGTTTAATGAAAAGTTTTAATTTAAGCAGCTTATAAGTAGGCAATGGAAATTCCAGCAAGAACACAAGAACCAAGACTCCAGCAGAATTCCCAGACAAGAAAAGTAATTGAGGCATAATGCAAGAGTTATGATGTTTCAAATACACCACAGCAATTAGCAGAGTCATAAAAAGTCCTAGGTAAAAACATCAGCCTCTACAAAAGGGTTTTTTTCCCTTACACTAGCCAGGCTGTGCCAGTAAAATACAGAGAACTACTATGACTTTTGTTGCCTTGGCAGGAAAAAAAGTATTCCAAATCGTCTTATTATCCAAGCTAATTACTGTCACATTTCAATGATAAAAAAAATTTTGGAGGACTCCTGTTAAGCGGTAACCATAAAAATCAGCTTTAAACTCTAATTTTAGGTGTTCCAAGTATTTATGTATCATTATACTCAAACAAGTGATAAAGCATTTTGAACACTAAGCTATGCCAAAAGTCTCTTGCTGTGACTTATTTTTTTCTCATTCTAAGAGCAAGCAGCTGAATTACTCAGTGTCACTGCCACAACACAAAGTGAATATACCTATAATGCTGTCAGTCTCACGTGAAATAGCTTAAATTCTGAGATTATTAAAACTTCAAAGAATAGATTTTATCTATTGATACCACACTTACTCTTTTCCAGAATCCATAATTACAAGTATTCCTGGTATTTTGTTTTATGTTTTCCACTGAATTTCAAAATAAAATCAGTGTGGCAACTGTTTTGTGTTGTATATTTGTATAGCCAGGAAAGCTGCTACTCTAGCCCCGCATTCACAGGTTGTAAACTGGTATTCTGTCAGACAGTCTGCCGAAAGCAAATCGAGTTTATTTCAGTGCTTCAGACCTTCCTCAACTGCAAAGACGGCCATTAGAATTCCACAAGTTAACACGCAGGATAAAAAAAATATTAACAAAAAGGGAGTCCTTCTAGAAAAAAAATAAAACAGCAGACTTAGTTTCAATAAACTTATGATGGCTAAGATATGAAAAAAATATGTCTTTGTTAGCAGCAAAAAAAACATATATCTCTCAACTTCTTTGGCCTCCAACTTCATCAGTTCATACGCTGGCAAGGGGCTGTAGCACTACACTCCAGCAACCCCACCACTCTCTGGGGAAGCTCCCTTCATTACAACCACATGGTAGAGGCTGCAGACCCAAGTACGTGCAATGCTGAAGCTCTTCTGTTCTGGGGACCCCAGACCAGATTAACCAGCTGGTGCAAGGAAGTCTGCAGCTCAGCTATGTAAACTTACATGACAAAGGCATTGCACACAGGGACCAAAAGAAAAAGACAAGTAGATGTAAGAAATTTAACTGATCAAAAAGCTTAGACAGGAAATACAGGGTATCCACTCCGTCTACTTTAGAGAACAATCTTGGGAACCTACTCTCCACAGTCATCAATGCTGTAAGGTAGGTACCTGCGCTAAAGGGCAAAAGATGCCTCCAACTAATGTCACTAAACCTCCCTCCCGCCCCCCAAAAACCCAAACCATACAAAACCAACCAACTAATAAATGCCCCCATCTCTGTCATACAGATTTTAAGTTAGTTCTGTTCTGTGAAAAACTGAGTCTTGAAAACTCAGTAACACAACAGAAATGGTTATTAAAGAGAAGACTTATTTGTATTTCATGATTAGAAGAATGGAGAAATAGAAAAACAGAACTAAGAATGGTTTTGGTTATGCTCAGCCTAAAACAAACCAACAAATAAATTAGGGCTACTAATAGTTAAGCTTTCCACCAATTAGTTATACAAAAATAGAGTGCCCTTCAGTATTATTCTAACTTCTACTCATTTTTTTGCTAGCATTTGAAATATCAAGTATCACATTGGAACGCTGGTTTCCACAGCATGAACTACATGGAAAAACAGGCTTGGCCTTCTTGCCAACATAGCATGCACTACCTAACATGAGAGCCCAAAAACAACATATAAAACTTACTATGCTGCAGTGCAAAGTGAACTCCCTTTTCTGTCAGTTTAAGCTAGAAAACCAATGTAACAATATTGCAAAAATTGTAAAATATGTAATATTGAACCGTAAGTTGGCTGTGAATTTTCTGTTTATTGCCTAAATTTACTGCCTGAAGTAAGCCCTTCCAAAGGAACTGGAGGTTCTCAAAATTTGTATATAGAAGGCACTTCCAATATTTTAGAAGTACCTTAATTAGGTAAATATTAACCTGCACAGAGATCACATTAAAGCTGCTTCATGTAGCATTCCTCAAGGGTCAAACCTGTCTTTTTACCACCAATTCACTTCTCTATAAATGTTAAAGCTGCATTTATGGATATTGTCCACTTATCTACTTAAGAAAATTAAGTCTGGGAAATGAGCAAGTACTTTCTCACTTGTAGCAGAGACTGTTAAGAGTTTCTGTCCGTTTCTTTGGCTACAAAAGAACTGCAACTTTGAAATAAACACAGTGTTTCTGTTAATATTTTGGGGAGAGATGTTTGTTTTTACATATAAATTGATATTTAAGTTTTCAAGAATGACTCCGTTTACTATACTCTCTGAATGCCCAAGTTGGGATGTGTTCCCACTGCTGAGACTGCAAAATAAAAGGAAAAACTGCATACAAAAGGCAGTAAGGGAATCATTTAACTTTCGTTTTATAAGGCAGAATCCAAATATAGGAAACTATTTTTGTTCTGCTGCTTTTGGAGATGAGTATTACTTCACTGAAAAATAACAAAAATCTTTCATTATCCAAGTATTGTTATTCAGGTCTCTATTACTTGATAACATTACTCAGACTCATTCCAAGCATCTCTTGTGACTCTGTTTTGATCTCTTCTTCCTATTCAGACTTTTTTAGATAAATTAAAGTAAATGTAACTAGTTGACATCACTCCAACTCTCCTTCAGAATATTTCCAGAGAGACAGAATCATATAATAGCAGTCAGGAGTAGACTCCTCCTTTTCTGAAAGCAAATTACTCTAGTAATACATCTTCTTTTTACTTAAACACAGGGAAATTCCCTATTCTTCCTTTTGAAACTACCTATATGGAACTTAAAGTAGATAAGAAACAAGTTCAGTTCCCAAACCTTTCAGTGGCCCCATGAGCAGAGGTTGCTCGAGCCCGTTGAATTTCATCCTCCAATCGTCTTTTTTCTTCCTCCAAACGTGCAATGTCTTCTGGGGATCGTCTCTGCTGACTGATAAGCTGCAGCTCCTGAAGAAGAGCCTCCTTTTCTTTGATGAGCTGAAGACGGTCCCTGTCCGCTTCTGCCATTCCTGGCCAAGATTCATTTTCTAGCAAGGCCAGCTGCTGTTGTATATTTGAAACTCTTAAAAAGAGAATAAATACATTTTAAAATGCAGAAGAGACAAAGATGAAGGCAGTTAAGAGGCAAAACAAAAAAAATTAAAAAGTGAAGCCTATTGTCTTCTATGACTTTTTTCCTTCTAAACAAAAAAAAAATTAGGGGAGTTTGAAAGGATTATTTGTTTCCAATTTTGGGGTTGGGTTTGTGTTGTTGGTTTACACTTTAAACACTACAGAACTGCAAATGCGTCTACGTTTACAGCTGTATAAGAACTAAAGTACATTTACCTATGACACAGACAGTATCTGTCTTCATAGCTTCCTCATTATGTAGTAAATAGAGTCATATTTTAGGGCTCTTGAGTTTGCTGCCTGTGCAGCTGATGAAGCTGAACATTCATTCCTCACTCCCCCCCATAAGACCTTGGGATTTCAGTGCAGTGAAATTCTGAAGAGGAGGCACTTAGCTACTGACAATAGGTCCAAATTGGCTAGTAAGAGAGTGGTTCAAGGGGCTGAAAGTAACAGGCAGTCCTGACCAACAACAAAATTTTAAGAATAAATAAGCTGTCAGTAAAACAAAAACACGGGTCTGGAAAATAGATTTCGTGGTTAAAAAATGCAGGTGGCTTTATATGGATCCATCATCAAATAAGCTCACTTGTTTGGTTTTTTGCAGTAGGCTTTTTAGCCAGAAGTAGTTTCTTCTATCTCAATACACTGAGCGTATCTTAATATGCTCATCTGTTATAAGAACAATTCCACAGCTGACATTTTAAGAAAATGTTCTACTAAAACCAAATTTTTAACTCTTATAGATATTTCATAAAGGTCTCAAGGTAGAAATTTCACAACTGTGTTTCTGGAAACTTCAAAAGGTATATAAGCATAGCAGGGAGAACCCTCTTTTATTCTATGACAAGCAAAAAAACCTGACAATGGTCCATTGAGGCACTTCAGAATAGTACAGTTAAAATGAAAAGTAAATAAGAAAAAAATCTATCTTCCTGATTTTTGAAAATTTGAAACTAAAGAACTGTAAAAGAGTTATGCAATTGTATATGCAGTTTCATCTTCCATTCTGAAATGGTAGCATTCAAAGTTCAGTGCACTAGAAAATATGATCCTCCTTTAAATAAATAAAACCACATTTAAAGCTTGCCAAAAAAGTGAGATATGCGTTCATTCTTTTGGTAAGTTAGCTTTTAAAGTAATCTTTGTTTTTCAAAATATCTAGTAGAAAAGAAAAGATAATAACAAACAAAGAAAGGGAAAAAAATCACATAACAAGTAAATAGAAGATCCACAGTGTGATAACATGTGCTTAAAAATAAAAGAAAAGGCATAGACATGACAAAGGCAAGGTTTTCCCCATCTAAAACCAAAACCTCATGCAATTCTTATTTCAGACTGACATCTGGAAAGTATTTGGCCATCTTATTATCAAGGGAAGGGAAATAAAATATCGACATAAGTCATTTCACAATGACTGCATTCATATGCGAATAGGAATTTTACTGTGAATTTTGTCAAGTAGATTTCCTCACACACACACACCCCGCCCCCACCCCGGCCTTATATTTCATTTATAGCAAGTAAAGAACTTGGGTATTATGTTACATTTTAGTCTAAAGGAGAATACTTTATCAAGCCCTTCAATACCATTTCCTTCTCCTCACATTAATAACCAACTTCCTGCCAATAGCTACTGAAAGCACCATTGTGAATCAATACATATATTCTACATATTTCATGCCTCAGCTATTGTGCATGAATTCCAGATGCAGCTTCCTGAAGAACACCTCACCCCATCGACCAAATGTCAGGGCCAGGAACAGCAAGCAGAATGAGGACCACTCCTCTATGCTACCGGGGCTGCTACGCTGTTAAAGATTCAGTGAACACTCCTGAAGGCATATATAGCTTGATAGTCAAGTGTTTGGTGCCAAATGAAATAAACAGGAACTCCAGGTCCTTCCAAAAGATTTACAGAATGCAGGTACAACTGGGTTGCCATAGTCTCGCAAGCAAGTGTGAATCAGATGAGCCCTGGCAACGCATTTGAGTGACCATGTTCATAAGCTCTCACACAGCTTGAGGAGGAAAGATGATGAGATGCGTTTGCTGAAGCCTCTGGGCTGAAGGGCAAGCCTTCTCCCTTTTAACACTGACAATTGTTTGCTGGCTATTTTTCTAATGCAGAGTGAGCTGGTTTAGAAGCTGGTGATAGGATCAAATAAATGCTTATACAGGTAACAAGGAAGACAGAAGTACTAGCAAGCAAGAGAGGAAGGTGGGATCCCCCCCCCCTTCTGCATTAGCTAACCACTGAACCTGCTCAGCTGTGGAGTAGAACACCATCCTCAATACAAGAGGTTTTAATTTAGGCTCCTGAGCTTGTCAAGACTACACATATGACATTCCAGTTTAAAGTTTGGTTGCTGCCCCCCTCCCCCCAATTTCTGTTACAACAATGCTTTGAGAGTCAGAGTTGTCCCACAGTAACTTAGCTTATACTGTTTTTAATGGGCAAAGTACTCCTCTGACATGGTTTGAATCATTGAAGAGTTCTAAAATCTGATTCAGTATTTACTTTGATTCCCTTAACAATCCTAGCATTTCAGCTAACTCATCTGGTCTCTACATTTTCCCTTTAAGCACAATAAAAGCACTTGCAAAACACTACATAATGCAGGAATCTGTTGGAAGGGGAACTTCAGCACCAGCAAGCCAGCTTTCTGCAACCTGTATTTCCTGCAAATGAATCAAAGTTTTCAGAGAATTTTTGGCTTGTTTTCTACTGAAGACGCTCCGTATGGTAAGCTATTCCAAAAAGCTACCGGTGATAAACTTTTTAAGATTTACATCCTTGGCTAGAAAATACCCCTAAGGCTTTTATGGCCTAAATCACTAAGAAAAATATCTGAGGAAATATGTTCATGTCTACTAAAAACAATGAAGAATTCTCTTTAGCATGTTCCATAATTGCAGTTTGTCTTCTCCCAACATTAGCTTTTCTTCCCAAACACAATAAATGCATAAATAAGCAATTTCATTGTGCTTGTTCATGACAGATTTTATACCTATATTACACTAGCCATTCCCACTGCTGGGAAAAAATGTGGCTGGTTTGTGTTTTCAGACTCAGTGCAAATATTTATCTACCTTAAACAGCCACTTAGATAAATCAATAACTTGCAATACGCTGCAATTTAAAGGGAAAAATATTTAGGATCCTTTATGAAGCCTCTGCTTTTCAAACACATTTTTCCTTCCTACTGGTTACTTTTTAAGATACTTCTTGTTAAGTGCAGTCACTGTGAGAGTACTTTTTACCTGGCCAAATGCCAGATACTGAGGGCCCTACTGATATAGCAATTTAACATATTCCGGGGGAAAACACAGTTAATTTTGCCATCAACATTCCAGGCATTTTGCCCATTCCCATCCTTGCATAACAAGTGCTAAGGAGCTTGCATTCCATGCTGGAGTAGGTGGTATCAAATGACTGGTTTCCTAGGTAGGCAGACCAACTTGCTGCTTAGTTCAGTGTTTAAAAATTTCAAATGGAGATGAATATAACAGCTCCTGTTAAGCAGAAAAGCAGTTGGGGCACAGATAAAATGACAAGGGTTTAACCTGGTGATCTTAAGTAAACACTGATTCTAAATGGCAAATTTGCCCTGAAATGGTCACCCTAATGTTTCTAGAATGATGCCCAAGATAATGCAGACACAGCACGACAGTGGAGATCAGTACAGCCAGTAGTTCTCTATGCAAACTACGTTATGCGGGCAAAAAAAAAGCATGTATTTTCAGAACTTGCAGAATGTTTGAATTATACATCTACATAGATCCCCTCAGACAAAACAGGGCAACCCTTCTGTCATTGGAAGTAAGTGGGGAACCTAAAAGATTTTGTAAACATCTAGAATCTCATTTTCAAGGCTGCTACACGAATCCAGCACTAATAAAATTATATTGCTGAGCTGGAAAACCTTTCAGCTTAGAAAAAGTTATTTATTAAAATATAGCATATGACATGAGATTAAAGTAAAAACCAGTTTTTGTGAGATGGAAGAGTCTGATTTACAATTTCAATTGACATCTTGTTTAGACAGTTACTCAGATTATGAACAAGGCAGGTATCTTGGGAAGGGAAATGCTCTGAAAGGACACAAAGGTCCTAACTCATGCTCATAAAAGGGACACATTATAGGGGAAAAAATCCAGTAGTCCCATACATTCAAATGCCTAGACTTTGGGGCGACATAACAGATCACTCTGCAGCTGAGGCCTCTGTTACATGTGGAATGGGAAGATGAGTGGCTATAAAATAAAGAAAAAATGCAAAAATTTGGAGGACAACAGGGGCTAATATCTCACAAAAACACTGAGATGACCAACATAAATCAGCCCAGCTTACTCTTTTCCTTATGCTTATAATTGGACACAGTTCTCTGCCACTTAGGGTAACAGGGAACTTCTCCCACATGCAACATCCAGAGGAGGTGGCTGTGGGACTGAAGACACATAATGAAGGGTGTAAGAACTCAGTAATTTCTGGTATTTACAGACACTCTTGAGAGTGGATTATGATTTATATCCAAAGAGGGAAAGGCTAAAGAAAGGGGAAGAAAGAAATGGAAAGAACAAGAAACTGGGGAAGCCAGCCAAATGCTCACAAAGTTTCTCCACTGTGTCTACTTTGGCTGTTCCTGCAAGTATGTGCCACTGTGGCTTTGGCGGACAACACGAGTATGCTTTGTAGAATATCCAGCTTTCCTGGCAGTCTGATTCAATAACAAGGAGGTCTTAAATTGGCTTAAGACACTCATGAAACCTTCGGAGTCCACTGGAATACTGCAGATAAAATTAGATATTCACCTCAAGGGAAAACTGCAAAGCCTGCTAAAACCAGTGAAGGAAAGGGATTAGTGTTTTTCCCAATTCACACTGGTAAATTGGTATAATGAAAACTTCAAAGACAGTTTAAGAGCATGGCCCATCTTCCTTTATAATCCAAAGAAAAAAGTTTTATGCTAAAAAACTGACACTGACACTGGGAGATTTAGCTGACATACATTAAGCTAGATATTTATGCGATACCAGACAAATTACTTCATCCCGAAATCAGATTTTCAGATTAGTTTAGCAAAATAAAGCATACAAATCTACTGAAGTTCGCAAGAAATTAGGTAATTATACCTTGAAACCTGCCTAAACAAGATGACTTTCAACCAGAAAATACTTTACTGTGTTATTGTATCAGTACTGGAATGTTGCTATCAATATCCAACTAACATGCATTTTGTCAGTACAAACAAAATTTGTTTTTAAAAACAAATTTTTAAAAGCTTTTAAAAGCTCAACTGAAAATTCATTTGCATAATGAGACAAGTTTGCAACTAACTAACTATTTAGCAATTATACTGAAAAATAAGTAACTTAAGGGGAACATGGAAATATCAAGCATAGCTGAGGAGAAGACTTTTTCAAAGCTAAACCAAATCTGTGGTAGCCACTGTATGATTTAAACAATTCAACTGAAAAATAACCCATTTGAATTCAAATTTACATAATGCATAAAAAAATTACTGCCTTTCCAAACAAATTAGATAAACGAACAAGCATCTTCAATGAGCTTAAATCAGCTACCACCAGAGTAGATTATTAAAAAAAAAATAAAAAAAGTTTAAAAAATTGTTGCTTCTTATTAGAGGGATCATTTTTCATCTATCAATAATACAGTTCACAGGATACAAGGCTCTACAGCAATGACATTTCATGATCATTTGCTAATATACTTCACATGGTCATGACACTGATCTGCATAATTCCAGAGTTATCAAAGAAAAACAATTTGCTTTTGATTCCTCTTTCTATGAAACGGCCTATTCAGAGAAGTGCTCGAGGGTTTCACTTTCCAGTGTGCAAATGCTTTCATGAGAGGTGGTCTCACTGAAATAGCAACTGAAACTAAAAACAGTATTTATCAAGGCAGCTTGGGGCCGTCTGTTCAAAAAGACTGTCCTCCCTCCCTCCTGCTTCTCTGGAAGGCCACACTGACAGATCTGAGAGGAGAGATTTCATGGAAATAAGGTACAGTTTATTTAAAAGTAACATGAGGGGGGAGGAAGGGGGCAGAGAAAAGAGCAGAACAGCGACTGAGCCTCTCTTCAGCATGACTGGCGAGTTAAAAAGTAGAATTTACACACCTCCTCCCAGCACCTGGATCAGGCAGAGGAGGGAGGTCCCCTGCATGCTAAAGATGTCAGAATCCACAGCTCACAACATCTGAAATGCCCATGGGAAAAATTAAATTGCAAATTATCCAACTTCCTTCCAGTGGAAATCTGAAGGGGGGAAAATAGCTATGTGAACGTCTTAATTTACGCAAAGATCAAACCCCTCAGTAGTTAAGAGATATTTTTGAAGGAGGAATTAAAATCAAATTATCTTTTATGAGGGAGGAGAGATTTCAGGAGTAGAAGCCAACTTTTCTACTATCACTGGGTTTCACCTCCCATATTCAAGACTGTTCATTCAGAAATCCCAACACTGCATTTCTTTGCTGAGACACCATATACAGAGAACATACTTTTATTTTTAAAAACTACTACAGATGGCAAATCTTCTGCTCAGAACTAGGGCCGTATGATCTTCTGGCTAGATTCACAAGAGTGACTAAAATGCAACACATTGCCCTTCAGATTGTGGGGCTTTTCTCTTGCTTTCCTTTAAGGGACTAGACGTACTTTTCCCCTAAAGTCTATTTTAAAATCCTCCTATTAAAACTTGGAAGTAAGACAGTTTGTCTGTTGTACCTATTTGCTATATGTTTCCACATCCCATTTGATGAGCAAGTAGTCATAATACACTTTTTAAATTTGTGACATACTGTAGCAGTTTAATTTTCTACTCTGTAGATTTTAATCCATCGCAGCACATTCTGTCACCCACACTGTGCAGTAACAGTAGATATTTCACCAGCTAAGGCAGAATGAACACAAAGATATTTAGTAGAGACAAAAGTCCCACAGAAATGCCAGCAAGCTAAGGGGAAGGAATGCATGATAAATGAAGAATGCAACCACAGAGATAACTGGCTGGGGCAATGAGCTCTATGCAGTTCCACTCAAAAGCTGAAAGCTGATTACTTCCGTACAACATACTGGGCAGAATAAGGCTACTATTTTAACATAACTAACATGTTTTTGCTAAATAACAGACCCTTGTCAGAGCTGCTACCCTGGGACAGCAGAACTACCCTTACTGCAGTTAATGTTCTCTAGTTGGGAGGTTAGTTACTCAGATTTTCTACACATAATTAACATCAAACCTCAGCTCACTCAGAAATAGCGCATTCCATGTATAAACTCAAGTTCAGCATTTTCAGCCGGGAAATGCTTCTGCCACTAAAAAAAACCCCTACCAAACAAATCTCACCACCACTATATCTTTTCCCTGCAATAACACACAAGAAGATAATTGCTTTGAAAAACACAGAAAAGGTATGCCCCTAAACCAAACTAATAACATCTTGTACAGTCTATGTTTAGTTTAGCAGAGCATCAGTGGCTCTGCTAAACTAGACTGCATAGCAGTAAATTCTCTCCTCCTTTCAGCAACTGTAATGAACACCTAAATGTTCACTGGAATACAAATGCTAAGGGATAAACCTAAAGAGGACACAGAGGGTTTTGTTTTGTCCAACTTTTTAACCTTTATTAGGTAACAGTCACTGGTATTCACATCATATTTTACAACGTAGACTTTCGTTCCATGTACAAGTCCTGAAGATTTAGCTGTGTATCTAATATGCTTACACCGATTTAATTTTTCTTAAAAGCCTGTATTGCATCCAAATGTGGGTAAATTTTCCAAGAACAACAAAATGGCAAATTGCCTATGAAGCTTCCAATCCCTGCCAAGACACATGACAGCACTGCAGTTTCCCTCAAAGAAAAATTCACTATAATATGAAAAAAAAAAAGGCAGAAGTAGTGAACTTTTTTTTCCTTTAACCCTTGTTCCGAGAGATGTACAAAACTGGCAAAATTGACAAATTTGGAAAGAAAAAAGAAAAATACTAACTTACAAAAAACTTAGAAATTAAGGTTTTCAGAGCTGACTATGCAGAATCTTTTGTCAGTCAATTTTAATAAGAGAATATTCTATCAGCACAAATGAAAGTGATCTTAAGCGCATAAAATTAACATGTTCAAGTCACTACCTATACCTACACTATTGTCCTGAATATGCAGCAAATAGTTTGAAAACAATGAGGTTAAATGAGGACCTTCCAAGCTATACTAGTTGACAGTACTTTCTGAACAGAACTAAATAGTAACAGATTGCTTTTACAAAGCCATGAAAAGCACTGCAAGACTCACCTTCATAAAAGAAATACTTTTTTTTTGTGAAGAATTAATCTATTTTGGAGTGGGAAATGTTAAACATTTTTTTATCAGGGAGTTCTTTCTCAGTCTCAATATTTACTTTTATGTACCCTTTTGTTCAGCTCTGAACTTTATTTATCTTACAGGAATTTCTGCATTCTTTCTTCACAGTGAATTCACAACTTCAGTACACTGAACTTGCAACACAGGTATGCAAAGCTCTCAATATACTGACAAAGCCACACTGATAGAATCCAAACATAGATTAAAAGACTGTTTACGCTGAAGTTTTGGGAGAAGCAGGAAAATGTAAAACAGCTCAACTAAACTACTACAGTTCTGTGTTTATACAAGTGTTGAACAAGGTTGACATTTAGCTTTATCTCTGCAAACAAATATAATAATCTTATGATAAAGTACTATGTTTACCTAAGTTTTTATTACCTGTGAACTACTCAATAGTAAGCAAATTAGTCTTCCTAAAGACAGTTCAGCTACGAAGACACTGGTTCCAGCTCAACTTTGAAAACTTCAAATACAAGAGCAAAGCAAAATCACTCAAATTTATCTTTAATTACCTTTTCTTGGCCTCTTCATATTGCCAGTTCAGTCTTACTTTGTCTACAAGTCTTGTTTTGTCATCAAACCCAAACTTTTGTAGAGTTGAAGAACAAAGGAAAAGGGGAAAAGAAAGGGAGAAATGTGATTTTAAAAACACTTTCAGTTAAAAAGGGATAAATTAGTTTCTTTCACTGGACTCACTAAAAACATCAATACTTTAAGTAATAACATTATCACAATCAATTATATGCTTTAGAAATACAAAACTGGTTTATTGCTAAAATACATAAGATACATGAGCTCTCTCAATAAGTTATTAACCTAATTAAAGCTTAGCAAATAGAATTGCTTATTTTCAACTTTATCCAAGCTCAAAATGCAAAGAATATTTTAATCAAAATACTTTACTACTTGTACAGCTATTTTCTGGATAGTTAGAAGTAATTCAGATCACATTCCCTGTACTGTGGTTATTTAGATCATTAGTGCATTTTAAACACTATTACAAACATATCACTTGATCCTTGAACCAGTTACTTATGCTACAACTCCTACTTTATACAGTCTAGCTTCTACAGCAACTTATTTCCATCTTAGGGCACTGGTAGTTCCTCTCCTCTGAAATCTGCACACAGTCTAATAGTTAAAACCCAAATCCCTATTTAAGTGCATTGCTGCACCTCTGGATTTCCCATCTAGCTATTACTTTTGCCCTCTTTATCATCAAAAGTGTAAAAAATCCATCTCTTTTTTTCACTTGCAACCCACTATGAATAACTCAGGAAAACAACTAACAACATCATGTATTTTTCATTTTCCTAATGAAAAACTCTATACCTGATATACACAATTTTCAGACTGTACTTGACTTGTCATGGATGGCACTCAATCTATATTGTAACAGGAAAACACAGTGATTTTCCTTCTGGTAATTTGTTATGGAATTCAATAAATCACATCCATCACCAGTCAGAAAAAACAACATCCCAAAGGCACCATTTACCTAACACACTAAACTACTGCTTAGCCTTAGCTAAGTTTTCTTAGGGACTTTAGAAGTACATCATCTTAAAAACAGAAATATCCTCTTCTGTAGAGGCCCTCTGGAGACATGCAACTTGGCTCCTAGTCATCAGTGAAAGAAGACAATAGGGGAGAAATGGGATAATAAAAGCCTGATCAAAAAGGTACATAGTTCAGTAAAAATTTCTAACCATATGCTGAGTAATATCCAAACTACAGAGTCTCACTTTGCTTTATTGCCAATCTCATCCACAGAAGCAAATGTTTTACTTCTCAAGAACAGCTAGGCTGCCATAGTGCAAGCCAAGCTTTTATTTGCAATACACAATTTCTTTTACACTGAACTAAGTCCAGGGAATGCTAATATGTTCTTCTTGTATACCATATTTAAAGGCACGTTTGAACATAAATGCGTAACAGGTTAGATCAGAAGTTTTGTTAGTTTTTAATAAAAATACTTTGGGACTCAAGCATCACCCTTGTCTCAGAGAAAAGGAACAGATATACGTGAATGATGATGATAAGAATGATAAAAAAAAATATTAAAACCAACCAGAAACCATCCATTACTGTACCAAAATGCTAACACAGCACACTGTTGCTTAATATATTTTATAATTTTCTTCATCATTATTACTATTTCATTAAAGCTATTTTAGTTTCTATTTTTCCAGCTCGCAGGCCATTTCCTCTCATTTCCATTTTTCCAGGAGTGGAGGGGAAGGGAACTAGGAGTCCAACTGCTTGGTTTAAGCTGCCAAAATTGGCCAGGCCAGGTCTATACTGTGACAGGTCTCTACTGCATCTTCAAGCTGGCTGAAGCAGCTTTTTCCTTCCTGCATCATTACAACTATGATTAAGACAGATCTGGTGACAAGAGAAGAGGTCTGTGGACACCTCAGCAAGGGCTGTTACTCCACGATGAACCTGTGGTCACTAAAGTGAAAATGTAAAAAGTGGACAGTGAGGTGAGGCTACCCCAGACTGGGAGTTGATTTTACCTGGCAATGACCTGCGAGCATATTACTACACGCCTCTGCCATGCTCACATAGCAGAACCGCAAAGCCCAACAATCATGAGCACCACTCACACACTCTGGAAACAATAAGTAAATGCAACTCCCTTGCCTCCAACATCACTTTGGATTTTTTGGTTCCGCTACAGCCAATACCTCTTAAATTAAAACAGGAAATAATGATTCATCACTATAGTAAAAAAGTAGCTTATTTTCTACAGCAAATGGCTCACGTAGGAACACGTACCTCTCCAGTGATGTCAGTCTGAGAACAAGCATCGCAGTGTTGTTGAGGTAAACAGGAGTCACTGAGCAAACTAGAATTGTGCTGGAGATCCTGCAAGGAATCTGTAATACAACAGCTATTCCTGAATCCATCTGTTAGCTTGGCCAGGCTCTGCAAGAAAAGAGATTAAGAAAAAAAATTAGAAAAAAAAGATTTTTGTAATTCTTTAGTTAACAGAAAAGAAAGAAAACAGTTCTATTTAAGCTTGTCTATAAAGAGTTATTTATAGAAGGTAAAATTCATCATAGTACTACTAACATGCAGGAGCATAAACTCTTTTTAACGGATGCATCTAATAGTAAACAGATTTTAAATTATTTGTTTTATATCGATGGATGTTTTAGCTTGCGTATGGCAGCTGTTACCTTTCAGGTTAGCTGATAGGGAAGACAAACGTGATTCACCTGGCCTTTTGCCATCTTCTGCACAGGTTACATTCCTTAGCCACTACTGCTATCGTATCCAACTTGATGAATACCTTCTACTGATTGCATTTTTATGACAGCTGATTTCACCCTTGTACTCTGTTACCCAAGGTTCACATAGTTAAGGGATAGTTTACACTTTGGGTTAAGCAAGGGACATCTTTGAGATGTCCAGACAATGACACAAACTATGAGGATAAAGCACAGACCTCAAGGAAAGGAAAAGACGACAGAATCACGCAAAATAACTTGTTTGACAATACAAGCTCGGTTTGCAAGTTCTTAAAATGGCTTTTTAGAGATAGAACAAATTGTTAGTATCATCATTACTCTCTCCTTGTGCATTCTCTTTCTTCAAAAACTACAGGTAAGGTAGTATCAAATAATAAAACCACTGTGTGCGCTGCCATTCATAAAAGAGACCCGTAGCATTATGCATCAAAAGAACATTAAAAAAATACATGAAAAAATTAAAATGTCCCCTCACCAGAAGATAAACAACAATCAAATGATGTGAAAAAAATTACTAGAAACTTGAAGAGGTGTATCAAGTTATAAATCATAAACATAATTAAACCACTTGGTTCCCAAAATAGACACAAAACCTGTCAAAACTGCTTACTCCAGTGTCTAAACTACAGAATCAGAGACAAGTCTGAAGCCCTACTTTGGGAAAAAGCTGGCCCTTAGGAATCTCAGTGGCTCTGACAACTGATGATTTACAACAAGCCCAAGTTATTATGCATATCCACTTACAAGGATATTTCCATCTTCAAAGTGCAGCTTAAAAAGGAGAACACATCAATGGAGCCTTTTCTTACAACAAACTCAAGTAATGGAGTCAAGAAGATGAACATGTTTAACAAGTGGTTATTGCTCACAGGAACAGCAAGACCACCTTGAAGACAAAGGCATCCAGTTTCAGAGCCTAGGAAGCATCCATAGTGACTGCAGCAGGTCTCAAACCAACCAGAAAAAGTCGCCCAGGGAAGCTGTGGCTGCCCCATCCCTGGACATGTGCAAGGCCAGGTTAGATGGGGCCTTGGGCAGCCTGGTCTGGTGGGAGGTGTCCCATCCCACGGCAGGGGGTTTGGAACTGGATGATGTTTAATGTCCCTTCCAACCCTAAATATTCTATGATTCTCTCTCAGGATTGCCTACACTGGAAATGAAAAAGAGGGAAAATACCCAGCCTGGTGCAGGAGAAAGAAGCAGGTGGTCTCCCCAGAGAGAAGAGGTGGGGGGGCTGTGCTCCTCCCTGTTGCCCCCATGAAAACACATACAATTTGACTTCTTCCTGCTGGGGATAAGCAGGGAGTTACCCAGTATAGCCTCTTAGTATAAAGGACAAAAAATAGTTTCTTCTAAGTCCTGAGAAAGTAAAATTCAGTATTAATTTACATTGCTGAGAGGTCTCTAGCTACTGTCCCTTTATACTCACAACACTCACTGCAAAATTAACTACTCTACAATGTGACAAAAATAAAACCAGTGTCTTCTACTTTATGAAAACTGCAGAATCTTGTTCAAGGCTCTTCTTCAAAACTCACTGGAAATCATCCAGTTCAGTTAATCTCTTGCCATATGGAGGATCAGGATGGATCTCTAATGGATTTTTTTAGATGGAAATAATGATTTAAAATCATAACTACACAAATATCAAACATTCAATATGTCCTCTTCCCAGTAAAGCAAAGTCAACGACATGAACGGAAAATGAGGATTCAGAAAGCCTAAGGTTTCTCTTAAGTTACATCTCATCTGACACCTTAGGCTAATGTGTATTATGTTACAGGCATGTGTAACATCAAAGGTCCTGATGTCAGAAGTCAGATCTAAATTTTTACCCATATTTCAGCTTCTTCACATGTTCTGGCTGCCCTCCTCACGCATTTCAGGACCTCCCTGGCAGGCAACGAAGGGCTGCCTGGCTCTGATCAGGCTTTTAATCCAGGCATAGGTGCTTAAGGCTGCATAAGGCAGGTGGTAAACACCAAGTAGCACCACCTTAACTTACATCTATGCGTATAGGTGACTACGCTTTAGGGTAAGCATACAGAGTCCTTTTAGTTGGATAAGCTAAAGCACAGCCTCCAGCAATCCTCATATGGAAAATTACAACCACAGTTAGCATACTTTTAGAGAGAAACAATTTATATAAGATGCTAAGAGTAATATCTTCCCCGCCTATGTGGAGGAATCCATCTTTCATCTGGAGTTTATGGATTGTTTATGACAATCCCAGAGAAACTGCCAGATCAGGTTATCATACAGATGTGGTTATAGGCACACTAGCCCAAACCTACCTAAAAAGAGAGAAATGAGCACTGTCATTTCATCATTGATCTGTTGCTATGTGATTTGGGAGCTCTCTGCCACAGGAACTACACTGAAAGTTTGTGTCTTACTTATTTAGCCTATTTAATTGGTAAAAAAAAAGGAAAAAATGAAATAAAGAAAAAACAAAAACATTAAAAGACAAACTCCAAGGCTTCTTAAAGATAAAGGATGACATTTTAAAAGCATATGTACATACTGGAATGGAAACAAAAGTTTGAAAGGGACAGAGTGGGCAGAGTAGACACATGCTGCTTTCAGGAATCTAACCAGACACCTTAATTACTCAATCTTTTATAAGAAGTTTGCACACTTTTTTGGAACAGTGACAATGCACGTTTGGCTTTATTTGTAACCACAGCACCCAGTTTAAATCTGACCACCTTCTTCCCTTGATGGCCTTCTCTCCCACACAACTCACTCCAATTACCATACTTCTATGACAGCTACAATTTTCCAAGCACCTACACAAGACTGAGTCACTTCTACTATGTTTAGTTCTGTTGCTTACACTGGCCAGATTTAAACTAAGAAATGGTAAGAAATTGTCTATTCCTTTTCTTTGAAACAAATCCCTAGCTGTTTACACAATACTTCGAACTCCTTCATAAGGAGCTTTCAAAATAAGAACTTTTCATAAGAAAGCTTATCCTACCAACAAAGGCTTTAAAATGCAGCATTTTCAAGAACAAATCAATTTCAAATTTGCAGGAAATTAAAAATCAAATTCCAAATTCATTAGGAAGATACTTAAAACAGACATGTTTGACAAAGATAAATAAGTACACTATCATCCTTCAACTACCCAGAAAAAGGCAAAGCACAAAACTGGTGACAAAAATAACAACATTTTTGGTCAAAATTTAAAAAAATATTAGGCAGAAAGCTGAATGGTTTTGCAGAGCACAATAAGTTGGCAGAATTACACAATTTTTATAACTGTCGATCTTTTAAACCACAGCACGTAATCCTTTATTACAATTGCAACAAAAGATGCATAACTTTTGCAGGCTAGAGGCCTGTGTGGAACAACTATTTTCTAGATTCTCCAAAACTATATGTCTATTATTGGATGCCATCACAACAAATTGTCATTAATTGCAAAAGTGATACCTTCTAGACTGATTATTTCCTGTATGTTTGGTAGACTAATGAAAAAGGATGGCAACACTTTTCATTTTCGCTTCTGTCTTGTGCAACTTCTGTGTTCTGGTGCTGCCAGCATTGCCCAATCCTTGATGCTAACCTTGATCCCAGACTTCTAACTCCTTCAACACTGTATTTGAAGGAACTGTAAGTGCATTTAAAGGTGGTTTAACAGACATGATGTTCAAGGCATCTCAATGTTTACAGCTGGATTTAGTGCTACTAAGGATTGAAAATACAAGGAAATGGGCGGGGGGGAGATCTAGTGGGGAGGTCAAAACAAGGCCAGTAGTTAAGCTTCTCCAAGATTTCACACACAAGTCTTCAAATGACCATTCAGCTTCCTAAAGTGTGTGTCACTACATCCACGAAGAACTGTCTTTCCAATCATTTCTTGCTAGCCAGGCATGTGGAAGACTGAAAATCACTTTAATACTTGGCCAACACAAAGTATCAAGTATGTTAAAAGTTGCCAAGGCAGAAACTTTTCATAGTGACTTAAGTGTCCTGTCCACTTGAACAAGGATTTGTGGTCCATCAGCTGACCTCTGTGTAATGCTTTAGTGACTGAATAATTACATAACTATGGAAATTTATTATATGTAGATTACAAGGTACTCATACCATTAAACAATTTTTAAAAGTACCAATGAAACTACCGCAGAGAAAACTGAAAGAAAATGTTTGAATGACAACATTAATTTAGTACGGTCTTAAGGTAGTAGAGATGCCTTTCCATATAGCAGGTTGAAGGCTAAGCCAAGAGAATTCTCCTTGACATCTCTGTATCATCATATTTGGGCAAGTCTATATTGAAGCCCCTGTGGTGGCAGAGGCTCACAGCTCAAGCTTCCATCAAATAGACAATGCTGACAGAGTGATCAAGAGCTTGGAGCAGAATACTGAATCCATTCAAAAGTTAGATCACTACTCAGGCATGTAGCTCCCCTCAATCCTTGCGCTCTGATTGATAAAATAATCTAAAGCTTGCAAGATGGTTTCTGTATACATTGTATTTAATCATACTCTTTGAAGGTTTTGTGAGACGATTTGAAACTAAGGTGTGTCTTGTTACAGGTACTGAAGAGAAGAGTTTGAGCAAAAAAAAAGAACTTCCAAACTGTGGCATAGTGACACAAAGATACAGCTCTGTGAAATTCTCATAAAAGGAAAAACATAGGAGATAAACTAGTAACACTCCAGCACATTAATTTCTCAGTCTTACTTCATTATAGGTAATGCAAGACAACATTAAACAATATGAAATACAAGTACCATAAAACGTGAAGAGCTTCTTTAAAACGCAGCATAATTATTCCACAGCAGTCTTTGATATAGTCGGCAGCAATGGAAAACTATATTCAATGAAGACATAGACCTAAATGTAAGGATAGTACCTTATCTAAGACAAAAACTATTGAAATACATGAAGTTTTACATTCACAGCTTAGACAATGACTACTCACCCATTTCACACTGCCTGCTATTGGCAATTATCAAACTGATATTTCTGCTTAGGCCACTCCACTGCCTTATTTGAACTCAGTGACTCCAATACAATCGCAAGAAAAAAAAGGTAGGTTAGCAGCTACTTGTTCAGTAGTGTATCTTTTACCTGCATAAGGTCCTGCCTTTCTTTTTCCCCTGTGCATATAGCTTTCCTTATGGTTCGAAGCTCACTCATTATAGCCTGTGCTTCATCCAGTCTATAATTCGTATGAGCACTTGACATCTTACGATCAATCCTGTTAAAAAGATTAAGACAAGTTCAGGAATTTTCACATAATTAGAAAAGCATGTTAAGACTTCTTGTTTATTCATGTACCACTTCATTTCCAGAAATAAAATGATACTCTATTTGGAATTAACACAGCATTCAGTGCCTAGTACACTCTAAAGACAAAGCAATATAATTATCTACCCAGGTTCTGCAGAATCAACAGTTTTTCTCTTTTTAATGTCCTAATACAGAGCTTACTTATAGAAAATATCTGTGGTCTATTTCCCGCCACAAAAGCAAAATCAATATAAAACTAACCTACATGGACAGTAATAACTCGAAAGATAAAGATGTTAGCATTCTAGCTGTCACATTCCATGCAACGCTACACACAGCACGTGTTAGAAGTTTCTAACAAAGACATTTCATTTCCTGGGGAAGAAACTTTTAATTCCTTCCATTTTATTGCAAGTGCTTTCCAGCCATTATGGGCATCTTTGATTACCTATTCCAGAAGACAGCATTGTCTCGCACTGGGGAACATCACATGGGACCATCTCAGAAGATTTCAAATGCAAACCCAGGAAGGAGCAAGAGTCCTACTCACTACACCAGGTTGAAATACTGCTAACATTCCCACCTTGACATAAAAATATCCTCTCTTAAGTGGGACATCCACTGTCCAAGTTTTTATACTTTTTCCAACACTTTGCAAGAGTAATGGACCAGAACACACAAGTCTTGTCCAGTGTATAGTCTTGATAATTTGTTTTGATTTCTAGATAAAGAACAACACCAGAGGCTCTGCAGAACTTACTACAAGAACCATTTGGTCTTGGGTTTATAACAGCTATGGGATTTTAAAAGGCTACCTACAGCAGTTAGTGAAAATTGTGTTAAATCCCTGTTAAAATACAAAAACCTCATTTTTCCCATTAATCCGGCACAGAAAGTGAGTATGCATAATGATCCCTAAGGCAATGCCAAGGATGAGCATCTCCAGGATAAAGTGTCTGTTTAACAGAATTAAAGATAAAACATATTTGTCATTAGACAGGATATCTGTTTATAAGAAGATGTAGGAAGAGAGGGTATGCTATACATATATGACAAGAACACTAAAACTCTATTTAAAATATTAAGAATAAATAAAAGTTTCAAGGTAAGTACTATATTAAGCTAAGAGTGTCTACAGCACTCAGTGTGTTCTACTAGTTAAATTAAGTCAGTGAAATTCCACTTGCAGCAGATTACTTGCTTGAAAACTGAAATTAAAAAAGTGAAAAATTAAAAGGCTTGAATGATAATCCTGTGGTTTCACTGTGCAGCTCACGATAATTAGGGAAAAAAAAGCAGTTTGGTTTTCTACAATTTTGGTTTGTTTGTTTTTCTGACAGTTCCTGCTTTAGGAGACAATACACAATAAGTCTGAATCTTACCTTTCTACTTAAACACAATTTTCCCTATGTTGCATAAATATATATATATATATATGCGCCTTTATGTTTTCTGGTTCAAGAACCAGAAAGAACTTAAATGTCATGTGGATTAAAGCTAGGGGGTTTTGTTTGGTTGGTTTTGATTTCCTTTAAGTGTTTGCTTCAGACTTCACTTATTTTTAGCTAAAAACCTGAAAAGATTAGGTAAAATCATGGTAAAACAACTGATGCAATTCATCAGAAGTTTTGGGTTTTTTTAAAAGATAACATGTGGTTTTATCTGAAGGCTGTATTAATGTTAAGAGCATAAATTCCACCCAAATATTAGACCAGAAAATGTCTCCTACACAATTGCTCATTATATTGTTTGCCAGGTCCAAGGTGGCATTTCAGGAAAAGGAAATCATTTAATTTCAACCAGATTTCTGTCCAGTTACCCACATATTCACGTTCCTGGACGTCACTTTGGAGCCCAACTTATGAATTGATATTTGTTTAAGGAAAAAATTAAAGAAGTTTCTGTTGCCAGAACTATTTGAGCTTAAATCAGTATTGCTGTCAACCCAAACTGCCTTAAGCATCTTACAAAATTACTTACTATTTATTGTCTGTTAAATTTTTTTCCTCATTTCATAAAGCTCTAGTTTTGAAAGCCACAAACTTACAAGGAATCTTCCATTTTATTAATGGAAAACAGCATGATAAAAACACAGATTAGACCTCTGTATGAATACAAGGAACATTCAACTAATACACAAAACTATGAATAAAGTATACCTTTTCTGAGAGAGAGGTTTCTAGGATACACAGACTATTAATACACTTGCAACAGTTTCAATCCTACAGGGCACTTTCCCTGTTCCTGTATTTTCCTTCATGTGCTTTCAAATACATCAGACTCCTCCCTCCTCAAGAAAGCACACGTCTGCAGTTGAGTTAAAATCTAATTTCAAAGCTTTGGTCAGGTCTCATATCCTCGAAACTAGTCTGTAGCTACAAATAGTTTAGTCAGTCCTAACTCCCTGTCTTTCCTGACTTCTATCAGCGTTCACTCTGCTCTCATAGCCAACTGGCTGAGTTTTCATTTCCTTTGTTGCTACACGCCTTCTTCCTCCAAAATTCCTGCCTGTGGAAGGGTCACTGAAAGCACAGAGGAGGAGGAACTGCTCCTTATTCTCAGTCCCTGCTGTATGTCAGAAGAAGGGGTTTGTTCCAGGAAAGGTTCATCTCTAACCCTGTAAGTCTGGACTGTGACAATATCAGCTGCACCCCAGGGCAAAGGTTCCAGCGGAGACGAGGAACATCGTGTCACACAGGGCAGGATTTTTGCAGGTTTTAAATGGTGAGTTCTAGAAAGTTTCCAGTGGGCAAAGGCAGATTGTGATGTCCAAAAGCTTAGCACACCACTGCCAAATTGCTGTCCAAAATACAGCCCTAAGAAAAGGTGCAGCACTACAAAATTTGAAATTCTGACTGTGCTAGAGTTGTAGAGCTACTAAAATAAAACCTTCAATCCTCTCTCCCATACATGAAATTCCACCTTTCTCTAGTCGCCTTGTGGGTTTGTTTATTTGTTTATCCTCCTCAAAGATGGCTAATCTGTTTTATTAAAATTAAAAAAATAACAGAAAACAAAACATAGTCTAAGGCAGACACTGTATGTGGAAAATGTCAACGCAAAAAACTCACATCTAATGAAGGCATCCGAGTCAAATAGCAACATAGAAGGATGGAAATAATGAGCAACCTAACCACCTTCACCATAAAATTTGTCTCTTCTCCGAGAGTTACAGCCAGCAGAGGTTGCAGAGGGAGTCATACAACACAAGGTTTTGATACCTGCTCATAATGCTATTCAATCAGACTTTAAAGCAAATGTTCAGACAGATGTAAAGACTAAAGTGTGACAGCTCCTGGTATTGTTCTTGGCTTGTACTTGAAATAAAGTGAAGAATATGGCTTTAAAAGAGCTGAACATGAACCATGCCATTCTAGTTTGTCAGTTAATAAAAGATTTGATCTAGCATAGAAAGGAAAAAAAGTTATGCAGACTAAAAAATTGGAAAAGGTAACAAAAAGTGAAAATCTGAGATGTAAGAAAGTTGGGGCTTTTTTTTTTTTAAAAAAAAAAATAGGTGGGGAGGGGGAAATCCCTGAATTTTTGTTTCAAAGAAGGAATGCTGGGTTTCTTTTCAGACAGTATACTCACTTTGTGGATATGCAAAATGTGAAATACTCCAGCTTTGTCACTTCACTTGAGTGACTCTTTTTCTCCCAACAAATACAAGCAGTATGGGAGAGATCACCCAGGGACAACCTAGAGCAGTCACACTTTGAGCCTGATTTTTCTGCGTACTCCATGAGGAGGCTGAAGAAACTTCTCTCTTTAGTTGTCAGACAGTGCAAGTACGCTTCAAATTGGCTCACTTCCTACTAGATGCAAAATACTCAAAAGAAAGCACACATCTTACCAGGATGGCAATTATAAAATCACTTAAAAACAAAACCCACAAGCCTCTGGTTCACAAGTGATGAAGTCACTGTAGAGAACAGAGCACAGAAAGGCACAAATAGTGACAGAAATCCATTTCAATCCCAGATAACGCACAAGCAAAACACTCTCCCCAGTCTCAGCTTGCAATAACAAATACCACCCAGCGCATCAGAGAGTGATTGTAGCAACAGCAGTAATAAGCAGCACTGAAGCACTGCATTGTCACACTTGAACTGGATGATTAGATGACCACTGACTATGCAAATATACTTTAAAATAATTCCTCTCTTAAATGCCTCTCCTATACACCCATCCTGAAGCATGAGCAAATTCACTTGGGCTAAAATCCAAGACTAATATTTATATTCTTAATCATTTGCAGATATTACTTTTCAAGAAATTGCACTACTTTGCTGGACTATCTTAAATGAATTATATTAATTAAAACAATCTTGAGTTTCACAAAGCCTTCAAATACTTTCATCGTCCTAGTTAAGTGGTTAGTCCTTTTATAAAGCAATTGAACTTATACCCTTAAAATAACCCAATAATCAGGAGAAGGAAAACAAATAAAGAAAGTGGAAAAGGGAAGGCAATTCTTACTCACTTAAGGAAAATATGATTAAGAATCTTACGACAAAATTGCTTCGTTCTGTTACAGCTTACGTATCTAGGCCACCATCCTAAAGTGTTGACTATACTTAAAATAACCCTTAAAATATTTGCTGTTTCAATACAGTGAGTGCTTTACCTTAATAATTTTCAATTAATATCTAACATTAACGATTCCCTTAACTATTTGTAAATCTTTCATGTAGTCAATAAAAATATATATTTGTCTGAAAATGATTAGATTCTATCTGCCAACAAAGGATTTCAGTTGAAGAAGTTTGTTCCTCTGAAGCTTTTAGAATGTATTATAATAAAAAATAATCTTTTAAGTTTAAAAAACCCAAAACAAAACACAATATGAAGTACATCAGCTACTCCCTCTCCCTTAAAAGTAAAATCTGAGTATTTCCCTTTATATCATTTTGTTAATGCAACACTAATCAAAATCAAAAGTTGGAAAACAAGTAACCTAATTGCTTAGGATCCCTGGAACTTTGCCAGGGCTCCTGAAGCGAAAGTGTGCGCCCATGCTCTGTGGCACCACAAATCCAAAGCTTCAAAGTATTTCCACAGATACTGTACGTACACTGTAAAATGCATTAGACATGCAACGGTTCCAACTTTTTCAGGAAGCGCCTGCATCAGGCAGTTCGTTCACATGCACGCTGGAAAAATAGCCCAGATTTCTAAATGCATGGCCACATGTCCAAGGCAAATCCAAGAGCCAAATCCATATGCAGTCTATCTCCTGGCTTTGTTGAACAGATCTGGAAGTCACAACTACCTGTGTTTACCTGCTGTCTTTGCATGGCCTGGCAGCCTCTCTGCCTATCCCACTGGGCATGCCACCTACGTGCTATATGTGTGTAGGTGACCTAGCAGCACAGAGATGGAAGTTGCTCAGTTCCTATCTGATCGCCTGCAGGAAGAGTGGCAAGGAGAGGGTCACCACAACAGTTCACAACCTTTGCCACCACTGAGCACAAAGGAAACAGAATACAGGCTGCCTAATAGCCCCGGGAGCAGTGGCAAATTGCCCTGAGCTACATTTCCTCACAGCGAGGGGACAAAGAGTCACATTTACAAGCACTCATTCTGAATACATGCAACAAAATCCAAGGCCTCACAGATCTCTCAAGATCTCTCTAGAGATTTACAGTACAGACACAGGTAAACTACACTGTGCAGAACAAGATGGCCCATCCATGAGGTAAAAGGAACAAACAGTGTGGTGTACAGTCTCTGCCCCAGGAGAGGTATTGTGTCCAGCCAGAAAGCCTCAGTAACATTCACAGAAAAACTGATGGCATGGGGCTTTCAGTTGTGCTCCAGACAACAGGTATCTCCAGAAAGTGACTGGAAAATATTTCAAAGATCTACTTCCACCTTGACAATATTTTCAGGAAGAGTTAAAGAACAGTGACTATAAAGCTGGTTTAGCATGAGGATCTATGAAATCACCATTTCAAAGAATTCTGTCCAACGCTTCTTCCATCATTTCATGCTGTTTTCATCCCATGCTAGTATAACAGAAACTCTGAAGCAAACCAATTAAAAGGTTTCAATGTTTTGGGTTTTTTTTGGCAACAGATTTCTAAGAAAGTCATTCCAAGCCGAATAAAGTAAAGAAAAAATATCCTCCCACAAACTCTTAACTTACTCTTGCAAAGTTTCCACTCCTTTTTCCTTATATTGCAGCTCCTGCTTCATCTGTGCCAATTCTCGTTTTAGCCTAGAAAGCTGAATATAACAAAAGAATTTGAAGTAACAAACTTTCATAACAAAAATAGTTAATAGTTTTCAAATACAAAACGCTAAGCTAGATTACCACTTCAATTTTTTTTAATTATTTTCCGTTTTATTTGCTTTAAAATCTGCATTAAACTAACAAGAAGACTATCTGAAATATCATAAGACCCGAAGAGCAGTCACAACATTCAACTTTCAAAGTATCAATTTCCTCATCAATTCTATTAGTTTTCTATCTCCAGTACCTTTCTATCTCCAATACTGCTGGCAAGCTTGAATCTATATGATTTCCCTTCTTCCCTTGTAGCAGACAGACACCTCTCAACTGTCTTCAACTCTTTAATTGACTTAAAAAGACTGAACATTCAATGCTGTTAATGTTTCAATCTGGGAAAAACAAAATCACTGACAACAGAACTGGAGTCTCTCCCAGAAATGGCCACATGATTTTCAAAATTTATTTTCATATCATAATATTGTTGTGCACTCTCAGACCCCCCCACCAATTACCTTGATCCAATGAACAAGCATAAATCAAGTGACACAATGATGCCTTCAAAAACATATTTTTGTTGTTTTATGAAAACCTGAGTAGGTTAGACACACCTTAGAAGAGTGCTGTCAGCAGCAAGAATGATCTGCAAAGGAATAGCTTCTTGCCTTCTAAAACTGATAGATACCTTGAGGCAACAGAGGGAGGAAGGTTCAAGGGACTATAGACAAATTGGTGGAAGTGTTCCAGTGTATGGTGGTAAGGTGTAAGACTGAGAGGGGCAAGGATGGAATCAAAAAAAACTCTTCTCAAGCTATCAAATTTTATTCTATTTATAAAATTTACGTGGAGCACTCCTGAATTTCATGTGTATTAATATGTGATAAAACTTACTAAAAAAAAACAGAAAGAAAATTACTACATGTCCAGACATAGGTTAATTTTTTTAGCTCTGCTCCAAGAGTGAAGGGCTTCACAGCAACTCTGGGATGCAAACAAGAACTGCCAGAGTCCCACCATTGTGTGTAGACCTCCTTTCCCCAAGTGTTCTTGCTCTTTCCTCAAAATTCATTGCATCAGCCCCCCAAAACCTCACCAACTTCTTCAACACTCAACACAAGTAAAATGAAATAATGCATCACTAATATCATGGGATCATCAAACGGTTTGAGTTGGAAGGGACCTTAAACATCATCCAGTTCCAACCCCCCCCTGCCATGGGCCGGGACGCCTCCCACCAAACCAGGCTGCTCAAGGCCAGGCCTCAAACACCTCCAGGGATGGGCATCCACAACTTTCCTTGGCAACCTGTGCCAGTGCCTCACCACTCTCATTGTGAGGAATTTCTTCCTAGTGTTTAATCTAAATCTTCCCCCTTACAGTTTAATACAATTTACAGAAACACTTTATAATGTATATCTTTTCTATAATCTGAAATAACTCAAGGCCTATGCACACATTCAGTTGAACAGATTATCTTATACACTTAGGAGATCATTTTGCTTTAAGACGCAAGAGCAGAGATAAATAGTCATATAAGAGAACACCTCGTTTATTTTCTTTAAACATTATTTAAACAAACAAGGCTTATTTTCTAGTTTAGAATATACTGACTTACAGAGTATGTAAAACAAGCAAACACAAGTCAGCCCGTAGTAAACATACACAGATAGTACAAATGCCTTTGAAGGGTGGTGAGCAGGATTTATTTTCAGAGGCATTCATGTGAAAAGTGGTCACTACAACAAAAACAGAATATTATCCTGCAAAGATAAGTATTTTTTATTTACTTTGTGAGCTGTGGGCCTGGCATGCTAAATTCCATTTTATCCATCAGTAAAAAGAAACATACAATCTAGAAATGGTTTCTACAGCTTAATATTATGAACTGCTTTTTATACTTGTTTATGACTGCTATATCAATTTGCTTGAAACCAACATGCAGACTTCAAGTCTTTGCTAAAGCCACATGGGAGAAATTCAAGTCAACTATTCTTCCTTCAGCAAAGACAGTACCAAAAGCACTATTCTGGTTCTTTAAAATAAATAAATAAATAAATAAATAAAAATGGAACATTTTTATTACAGAACTGCCTATCACTGTCAGAATGCTTGAACTTCCCTCCCTTCATAGAGGAGCTGTGGCCAAATCAGCTAAAAAGTTCTACTTGGCCAACATGTCTACTGAATCGTGGACAGTTTTCCAAATAAATATCTAAATTTAGAGTTCAGTGACATCCACAGAACACCAGTGAAAATAGGCAAATGAGGAAAACATGAAGACAAGCGGGTTTGAACTGCACTTAAAGAACTTGGCTGCAGAGTATTTACTACTTGTGGCAGTTAACACACAGAAAGCGATTTCTGAACGGCTGGCTGAGTTTGCCTTTGACATCCATGACAAAAATCTTTACCCCTGTAACGTGGAAAAAGCATTACTCTGCAAGTCAGTGAAATGCAGATTCATTTTAATAGAGCAACAGGTCATAGTAGAAAAAGCAGTTTTCAATATTATGTTTCTAAAACGTATGCAACATTTGGTGTGAATGACAAAGTAAAAGGAAAACATAGCTCCTCTCCCTTCCCATGCCTAATTCATATTTTTACAAAACTAAAAAAGATTACTCACTCTGTCACGGCGGCTGGCTATTTCTGCTTTAATCTGATATGGGTCGTATTTGGTATTAGTTGAAAATCCAGAGAATGCTAAACAGATGGAAAACAGCATTTTACATTATTTTTTATTTAATACACTTGTTAAGCTGTGGTACTATTTAATACACCATTGCATTCATTCTTTATGTTACAAGTCACTAGGTTTTAAAATAATCCTCTGTGCTAAAGTACAACTGAAGAATTAACTTTGGCCTGACTGAAATTTTTTTGTCCTGAACAACAACAGGAACTGTATATAGCAGCACTGCATATTTCCAAAAAGCAACCGGCATCCATGACAGGATGGTGGCATTTACCCACGCAAGCCGTTTGTGTAACAGTAATTGCTAATTGCTTCCTAGGTATGTTGAATTAACACTAGGATAGGGACTGAAGTGAAAAAAAACTATTGTCAGAACAAAACTCAATCAGCTACAGAGAGAAGTTGCCTCCTAAAGCAACAGCCTAGGGAACCCATATACAGATCAGCTTCTGGCAAGTGAGCTCTTAACACAGCATATCTAGAGTCAGGCAATTATTTCAAGCTGTGGCATTAGAAGCTAAAGCTTAGACAGATGAAGTAAAGGTCCTAGAGGATACGCTGGGCAGGATCAACCATGATTTATTGAGTGAGCCATTCACAGCAGCACTGGCCCACTGAAAAATGCCTGGTATGCGAGCAGATGGGGTTGCACTGTTAGCCCTACCATCTTTTTGTAGAGCTGCAGGCTGCCGCTTTGAAACTCATATCAGTGTCTGCGTTGTGCTGAGCCTTTTGACTCTCGAAAGAATACTGCAACACCAAGCTCACGTCAAGCGTGCAGGAACTTGCCAAAATGAGTTGTCAGGCCTGGACTAATTCTCTAAATCCAGGATTTTCTATGGATTTTGGGTTTGTTTTTTTTTTTTTTAAATAGTGCTGATCACAACTGAGTCACAAAACTGCTGCATGGGCACCTCCCTGCCAACCCACAACCACTGAGTTCACATCAGCCTCCCACTCATGAGTACACGACACTGAGTCAATGGCAGCAACCACAAGTAAAAAGAAGGAAAACAGACTGTGAAGTTTTAGTTCTTTTAATGCAACAGATTGAAACAAGTACTGGTGGAGGCAGGAATATGCACAATGTAAGCACCCAACTTTGGCCATCTAATTGCAGTTGAATTAGAAGCCTAAGATTTCTATACAATGAAAGGAAAAGCAAGCATCCCAGAGTGGGATGGAGGAGTCAAATTATGAAAAACAACTGGAGAAGCCTTGGAGAATTTTGAGTTGACAGCATGATTAATCCCCAAAGGGATGTGTTTTGATTTTAAATTTACCCATGCACTAACCAGCCCATCCTATTTTCTCAAAACAGATGCAATATAAAATACATTAAGACATCTCTAGAGAACTAGACAATTTTACACCTCAAAACAAGTGGAAGTTTTTATTTAAATGATTTTACAGTATCTAATTGATTCCATAGACAATACCTTTAAACAAAAAAAGTCAGAAGGTCGAGAAACATAAGTCAACTGACATAGCATTTGCATTCATGCTCCCAATTTTGTCATTTTTCAATCATAATTTTGTTCCTGTTTCAGGTTTTTCCAAGAGCTCTAAAAAAGTGAAAGAGATGTTTTTCTGTATATGCACCTGAAGTAATTTAAAGTATCCCACAGAACTACTGCAAATTTTCAAAATAAAAAAAGTCCATGCTTCTAGAAAAATATTGTAATAAATGGAAATTTTTACTTCATAATCAAAAAAATACTGATGGCATTATCTTTTACCTTGTTCCAAGTCTTTAACTGTAGTTAAACACTCTTTAAACAATAATTTATTTTAAAAAATATTTCTTAATAAGAAAAAAATAATCTCAATAATTCTTAAAAAAATTCAAAATAACAAGGAGAAATGAGATTAGTCACATCTGTTCACTTATGTCACAAACTAAATGACAGAACATTTACATTTAAAGCTAATCAAAAAGATTAGATAATCCAAATTCAACAATAAAAGAATACTTGGTTAAGACACCTCATCCCTAGAAATCATTTTATTCAGGATTTTGGCATATAAATGCCCCAGTTATGTTTCTTTAACATTTTCAGAAAGGGCTAAGTAGAGCTTCCCTTACTTATCAAGTATTTGGTATTTACCAGCAAATCCCACCACTAAGCAACTGCTGTACACACAGCAGTCACTGAAAAGCCAGTAGTGAAACTCCACTGTATTTCCACACAGCTGGTGGGTATATCAGTTTGATGCACTTCTTTGACTTTTCAGTCAAGACACCTTTTCCTTCAGATTTCAGAAAAGGCCTACTCCAGGCTAATAGCAATATCTGAGGAATGAAAAGGGCAGCAGATCAAGGCTTCAGTACCTGCACCAGCAGCATTAGAATCAGAGGCTGGCATTCAAGAGTGAGGTGTGCCAACAGTACATCACTTCTTTCTTTGTGGTCAGAGGTACTTTTGACCACGACACCTTATCCCTAATTCTATAGATAGCTGATAAACTGACTATACACCCATATAAGCCCTCCCCTAAGCTGATGCACATCCCCTTGCCCCCATTTCAAGGGTGGAATAATCTATGAATTTAGGAGTGCTAATAGGTGGCTGGTCTAGCAAAATTCAGTCTCAACTTTGTTGACTCAAACGAAGCATCGCTCCATCTGGCTCTGAGATGGCTAGAGATGCCAACTGGAATACGCCCCTGTTCAATGTTAAAATGCTATATTCTAATAGATGTTAGAAAAATGGAAGCCCACTTCAGGATCTTCATTCAGAGGAGAATCAGGTGACAGAAACACTTCACATTATTTCTCACACCATATTGTGAAAGATAGGTGGGTAAATCAAAAAAAGACTAGTAAACTCACAGCTGGCATAAGAACGGCTGTCATCCTCACACATTTTGTGCAATTGCTGATATTCTTCTTGGGCTAGTTCAAAACGCTGCTGCTTTATTTGGTAAATTTCTTTCTTGGCATTGAGTGCCTCCTGGGCAACTATTAAATATTCCTTTAGCATACGTTCCTGTTCCCTTCTCCATTGCTCCCGTGGGTCCTCAATTTGTGTGAGCTCTAAGGAGAAAAGCATTAGAAAAAAAAAAACAACTTGTAAGACACTTGGGTACAAATTATTTTGTTAAGAACTGTTCTCACTGAGCATGCCTTACACTAAAGTGCTGAAAATTGTTCCAGCCTGGACCAGAAGGAAGCACACAATGAAGAACACAGAAAGGAAGAACAGGAGGAGCCCTTTCAAATATAAAGGGCATTTGATTTTTTTTTTTACCAACTAGAGCAAACGCAAAGAAAACTGTTTTCGCCCTAATCTTACCTCACAGCCAACTTGAAAATTCTGAGGACCACCCAAAAACCCAGAACCATGTAAGAGAGCAAAATGTATCTTAGTATTCAACCTATAACTCCATAAATTATTAGAAAACCTTTGAAATACTACATACAACTTTATAACTACCTGAAAGGAGGTTGTAGAGAGGAGGGTGATGGCCTCTTCTCCCAAGTGACAGGACGAGAGGGAATGGCCTCAAGCTCCACCAGGGGAGATTTAGGCTGGACATCAAGAAAAAATTTTTCACAGAAGGGGTCATTGGGCACTGGAACAGGCTGCCCAGGGAGGTGGTTGATTCACCTTCCCTGGAGGTGTTTAAGGCACGGGTGGACGAGGTGCTAAGGGGCATGGTTTAGTGTTTGATAGGAATGGTTGGACTTGATGATCCGGTGGGTCTCTTCCAACCTGGTTACTCTATGATTCTGTAAGTATAGCATCCAGAAAGGTGAGTAACTACACACCTGTGTAATTTAGAAAAATGAAGTAATTAAAAAAAAAAATTATCATTTTAATCTCAATACCGTAAAAGCATCCAAATTGCTTCTTTTCTGGTTTTGCCACAAGAAACAGCACCCTTGTGCTTTCCCTTTCCAGGATTTGGAATAGTTTGTATTCAAATACAAATCAAAAACAGGTCCACTCGTGGTGATGCTCAATCTAACAACTATGTTCTACATGAAGACATTCATGTAAAGTCTTGTGTCTAACTGAATGTTAATTTCTGATGACTGAGGCTCTGTGGGTAAGAATTCGCTGCAGATGCAACACCAGCATTCAAAACAGTGGCAGAACCTGCAGCACAGTCAGGAGGTAAGCACCTACTCATTTTTTCCAAACTCTGTTTCTCACAAGAGATGAAAGCTAGTTATGTTTTGTATTAATCTTGTGTACATCATATTGGTGTTAGCGATGAAATAAGAAACTATGAAAGACTGAGCCAAACACATTAAGAATTTTAATGGTGTCAAGGTCACACTGGCAGCTCTACCATTTAAAAGCCATCTGAAAAGTATATAAAACAAAAACATGAAGTTCATCAATGAACAGTACTTCTAACAGATTTGAATATAAGGTTGCTAATAACCTTTTCTCTGAACAGCTGTAACTTTTCTCTCCTCACAACTCCTCACATTGCAACAGTATGAAGATCGTGCCTGAAGTTCTGCAGTTTCTCCACAGATCCATGGGACTCTCAATTCCCAGCAGCACCTTCTGGCTCCTCTGGAGCCAGGGCAGGATGTATGGGGCTTTTTCCAGTCTCCAAAAATCCTCCTCTCCACACAGGGCAAGCAGAAGAAAATAAGAATTCACATTGCTGCCCATACTTCACTGTGGGCATGATCATTTGCACTACTACCTCATCTATCCATAAGTAATCCTGAAATCTGTGCCAATTTAATATTCCTAGAATTACTAATCCCCTATGGAAAATGCAGAAATGAATAAATACGTACGAGACAGAATACATGGATCCCAACGTCTTTTTGAATAGGAAATTAATAGCCCCAATCTCAATAAACAGCCAAGGCTAAAATGTTAAGTTGTATCAGACATTAAGCTTCCGAGGTCTTAAATTAGAGGCACTGCATTTCTTATCAAATTATTTCAGAACCCTTCTAGCAGCATTCCTCTGAGGCAGAAAACTTCTTCCGTACAGTAATGACATTCTCTTATGATTTAGAAAGTACAGAAGCTTCATATTGCCCTGGATTTCTACCCAATTTTGCCATGCAACAATAAAACTAAAACTGAACAGTATGATAAAATTCACTTTGTGCATTTCTTTATAGCCAATTTAAAAAAAAAATACAGTAATTCAAGAACAACCATAGACGAATGCACAGAATATATTATTCCCTTACTGGGGAATGCCCAACTGGTTAAAGGAGACTTCAAAGGCTTCCAAGACTCTGAGGAAGAAAGAAAGGAATTCTGTGGCTGGCAGCCACCAAGGTTTTTAAGCAATGATTGGAAGAGAGCCAAAAGCAGATTAGTAAGGGTGTCAACACAGTAGTGAATTTACAGAACAAGATGGAGACTGGGGTTGGAAACACCATTGAGATTTACAGAAGATTCCTCTGTTCCTGTGGTTTTTTAAATATAAATGAAAAGTTATTGCTTAGAAATCTTTTTATTACTTTCTGGGTAAACACACATCGCAAGAGGCTTGAAAAAAAGTCGTATGTATTATTGTTTTCTTCTAAAAGGTGCAAGGGCAAAAAGCATGAGATGTTGCACAGAGTGTGAGGCGTCCCTGGTAAGCATAACTTTACAAAGACTCTTTTTCAATTATCCCTTGCATTTTCTCACAGTATTTTTTGGAACTGAAACATTTCTAACTGTTTTCTCAATTATCACACAATTCCAGTGCTGTATAAAGCATTTAACCCAGTCAGCCACAAAAGGCAATCCGAATGTTTTCATGTGGAAGTTGCTATTCAAAGTATTTTTGACGTAGTTGGGAACACAATGTAAGGGACTTATTCCAGAAGAAAATTCTTCACTTCCTTCACCACCTCAGTCTCTTGCCTGACACCATCTCATTATACATAAGACTGTCTATTCCTTAGCTCTCACTAGTACAGAGGAGGCTAATGCAGCCTGATTGGCGAGTTTGTTGTCCATAGATACTCTGTCCAATTTTAAGCTTACTAATTTTTGAATAATGACTATCCAGCTATAATATCAACTCTGTCTTCCCTCTGAACATAAATCCTGCTTGTATATGCAAGCACTCTATTAGCCTAAGGGTGACAAACCCATTTTGCTGTGATGGTTGAATTGGTATTTAGGATAATATCTGTGGGCTGCAAGTAATTAGTTATCACGAAAGAGACAAATTTTGCAACCTTTTTAATTGCAGAATGATTCCTTTCACTCAGTTCAGCACTGGCCCTATAAAGTTTCTACCCCTCTGTTCATATAACACCTCTATTTAATTCTTAATATAATTAGCTTTACTTTGCCAGATCCATATATTATACTGATTTTCTCTCTCTGTGCCTTCCCATTGAGTATCTGGGAATTCAATTTCTCTCTGGAAAGGCTTTCTGCATTTTTTTCTGAGAGCAAAAACTGTAAGCCAGATCTGACATGTCTACAATGATTAACATCTTTTCTCTATGTTTGAACTTGATGTCTGTGGTAAAACAGCTGCTAATAAAGTCTGAAAGGAAAAAGGGAGCAATTGCTTTTGCACACACTGTTTTTCCTGTCAAGCATACCTATTGGTACGGTGCTTCAGTAGCTTTTTTAGTCACAGCATTGCAATAGGAGTTCATGTTCTACTCATTAACTACAGGGACTCCTACTAACTCCTTTTACAAACTCAAAAAAAAAAAAAAAAAAAGAAGAGTTGCCAATATCCATATTTGTGGGTTTTTTTTTAACGTGTGTATTCACACACTTGTACTTGTTTATTGATTAGAAGCTTAACGTGAGCCAGCAACTGAAGCTCCCAACCCAAAAGGCCAACTGAATCCTGAGCTGCATCAAAAGAAGTGAGGCCAGCAGGTGAAGGGAGGCGATTTTGCCTCTCTACTCTGCTCTTGTGAGAGCCCACATGGAGTATCGTGTCCAGTTCTGGAATCCTCAACATAAGAATGATATGGGACTGTTGGAACAGGTCCAGAGGAGGGCTACAAACATGATCAGAGGGCTGGAGCACCTTCCATATGAGGTGAGGCTGAGAGAGAGTCAGGGTTGTTCAGTTTGGATAAGAGAAGGCTTGAAGATCTTAAAGCAATTTTCCAGTCCCTGAAGGGGCCCTACGAGAAAGCCATGGAGGGACCATTTACAAAGGCCTGAAGTGGTAGGATGAGTGGGAATGGTTATAAATTAGAGAGGAGAAGATTTAGACTAGACATTAGGAAGAATTTCTTCACTATAAGGGTGGTGAGACACTGGAAGAGGTTGACCAGGGAAATTGTGGACACCCCCTCCCTGGAAGTGTTCAAAGACCAGGTTGGATGGGGCATTAGGCAGCCTGATCTAGTGGCAGGGAGGCTGGAACTGGATGATCTTTAAGGTCTCTTCCAACCCAAACCATTCTATGATTCTAAATGTCGGTGCAAGTGCATTCCATCACCAAACATTACCAAATGTAAATTTCATTTTTTATTCAGCTTCAACATTCATTTAAGTCACCATGACAGTTTAACCAGCAATCATTAAGCTAGTACTTCTTTTAACAGGGTCACTGTAAGAATTACCTAACAGACTGTATTTATTGCCTTTCAATTGTCTTGGCTATCTATCCTTGTGATCAGTGCATTAACAGATCTTTAAAGTTTATTATTTGATTTGTGATCTTTGTTAATTTCACAACCAATAAGTGCTCGTGTGGGTCAAACAATATCATGGGAATATTTGTTATTCTATTGAGTTGTTTGGTTTTTTTTTTTTTTTTTAAATAAGGAATTGCAAAACCACTCACACAAGTAATTCCAATGATGGCAAGAATCCAAAAACTATTCCTACACTTCTATGTTTTTATTTACTAGATTTCAAGTAGACAGTATTGAGGTTGGTTTTGCAGATTATACTATTTACCATTGCTATGATAACCCATATAACTACTTTCTTCTTTTCTCCCTCTCCCTCAACTGCCAATTCCCACAAAATTGAAAGCATTCACTCATTGGTGATAAGAAGCTTAATGATAGCAGCATAGCAGTAACAGCAGCAGTAATACAAAGCTGTAAAGATAAGACAGTTTTTTAAAAGCAGAACAGGCAAATGCGTCAGACGGTGGTGATGCAAAGCTCAGCAATTGTCCCAAAGGGAAAAACATTGAAAATTTCTGCCTCTTAGTTTCCAATAAGGACATCAGTTGCCTTTTTGATAGCATTGTGTACTGTATTAAAGCATGAACATACATTGCTTGAGAGGATGAAATTATTGTGTTTCACAGTGCTTCTAGCTAAAAAATCAGCACTTTTCTCTCAGAATGCATTTTATTTTTCAATATAGTAGAGTGAACAATGGATGACTGGAAAAATAGGAAATACAAGAGTATAGCAGGAAAATCTTCTGAACTGACACATGACAAAAGTCAACAACAAAACTACTGATACTCTATTAAGTGACAAAGCAAAATGAAATAGTTTTACATACCATAACTCGATCATACATTGTAAAATTCTTTACAAATAGAAGGAATGTGCCCCCATTTGAAAGACAAGAAAACATATCCTGCAAGAAAATTACTTGCATATGTTTTCTCACAGTCACATGAGGTGCATAAACACTGTTGGAAATCAAGTAGGCACCATGAGTTAAGATCAACTTGCTAGGATTCCTCAAAGTAATCATACATCTACTCACGATTTATGTGGTCCATATAATAAACTCCAATCTGTTGATCGTAAACAGTTTCCCATCCTAAAGGAAGCTCATCACCGACACAGTCAGCAAATGTCAATGGCTTTGTAATCCTATAAAAATAACACAAACAAATACAAAAGGTGTACAGTTTACAGTGCAATGAATGTTGTTATCTATTTTGAAGTTAACTCCACCATTTGATCAGAAACTAGTTATGCTGCTTAGGAATGCGCTAACAATTACAGTTTCCAAATAAAATTTCATTTAAATATGCTGACAGATACTCGCCAAACAGGTAAGACAAGCTTCTCCATTCAAGTTTCTATGTTTAACAGTTTAATTTCAATGGCATGCAGTCCTGCCAGTTTTTCTTCCATATTGCAAAGATCATAAAAGTGAAACTAGAGTTTATCACTGCTAAAAATTACTAGAGGCTTTATAAGCTTTAACTTCTTTAAGGTGTCAAAGCAGTGATTGTCCTTAAAAAAAATGAAGTAAAATTTTAAAAAGCACTAAGTAATAGATTTCTTCTCTTTTCAATTATACATATCCAACTATTCATGATATCTCTTAATTCATACCCACCCAAATTACTTCCTTTGCCTCTCTTCTTTTTGAGGAAAACAAGTGTCTAAAAGGAATTCTGTAGCCATTAGAGCAGAACTAGCAGCTAATAAGTAACTGCATTACTATCTAGCAGCTTAAATTATCACACCTCTTGTCAGGAAATTTCCTGGTATAACCCTGGGTAACAGGAAACCAAAACATCAATTTCAGTATTGACAGGAATGTTGCAATTACTGTGTTATGATTTCTCCAGAAAGCCTTTAAAGGACCACTGTTTTAGAATATCAAGGTATATAAACAAAACTCAAAAGAACAAATGATGCAAATAAACCCTTAACATTCAGCTGAATCACATTTATTTTCCAAATCATCATTTTAATTGTTACTTAACCCCCAAGATAAAGCTGCTATAAAATTCCTTTTCAGAAAAGCAATTATATTAATCATTTCAATTAGACATAGTACACATATCCAACACCTTCAACATTTATTCCATGAAGCATTTCTAATGCCTACAGTGATGACAGCTTAGCAAAGCTTAAACACTTGCATTAATTTAAGGACTGACTTAAGTTCAGCATAACTTATGGCAAGTGAAATTTCCATTTTACAACAAATAGTATATTCCAATACCCAATTAAGGTTTCCTGATACCACATTTGGACTATGCTTAAAAATACACTGTGGTATAGATATCATTGGGGCTGATATCACATATATATCAAACAACAACTTTGTATGAACTAGAACATATCTATTGTTGAACTATCATCCTTTCCTACTCCAAAACAAAACCAACCAGAAGAATCCAATGGTAAGGACTTCAAATGATGGAGATACTACAAGAGCTATACTTGAGTTATTCCAGTACGTGCACTAAGTGCAGCATTCAACCACTACAGAAAGCACCTGACTTTGCACATAGTAAACAGTAAAACTACATTAATCTGCCTCCTATTCCTCCTAAATCTATTTCAGTATTTTTGAGACTGAAGTGTTTGAAATTAACTGCAGTAGAATAACAAAAAAAGTATCCTACTACCTTCAACGTACCATGTTGAACAGCTCTGTACAACCCTAGAAAGATCCAGTTATTTAGGTCAACAAAAAAAAGAGCTTGATCATACTACACTATGGATTCTCAAACGTGTATACATAGTTTATTAAGATGAAGATGTACATAAGCTTGTGCACTACTATCTAAGTAAAAATTTTCCATCACTGACAAATACACTGTTTACATCAAGTAATCATGCAAATCCAAAGCTGCTGTACTGAAAGAAAAAAATGTTACTATGGACTGATACATGCATTCTTTCAGTAATTCATCTAACACTCAAGCAGACAAAAACATTGCCAAAATACTTCTCACCTCCCTGGAATTCAGTCAAATATTAAAAATATAACATGAAATATTTTCTTCTTAAACTCTCGTAGTTTTGTTCTGAAGACATTACGTTTACAATTTCTCTAAGCAACTTAGCCATTGGCTCCTACATCACCAATCTACAGACAGCATTTTCTCTGGAATGAGTTATGAGACATGCTTGCCCGTTGTATTAACACATCCTCGTCCTTTATTCAGAAATAAAACCTGCACGTGATACATGCTCTACATGCTAGTTTTTCACAGTATGAGAACTTTAATTCATCCTTCTCCATGATCCCAGCAGGGCTCAGACTTCCAGGACAAGGACAAGACTAACTTTCTGGAAAAGCGAGACTGAAAAAAAGTCAACGCATCTGGTCTAACCAGTTTTCATTCCGGTGTTACATAGCATACATGAACAGTTTAATTAATGGGTTTGAGGGAAACCTATATGAAAAAGAACACAAAAAGCTGTCTTCCAGATATCTGAGCTATTATTAATTCAATGTTACTTATTTTAAACTAAATGTTAAACTAAACCCTTCTTCATTCACCTAGGTCAAAACATACAAAGTGTAAATTAAGAATTCAAAGTTTCTCCCTGTGTTTTGCACTGGTTCAACTAAGTCAACTGAAAAATTACATTTGTGGTTTAACCAGCACAACTCTGAACATAAGATATTTCTTTTGTTTCTCCAATTAAGGCAACTAAGGGCTTCCAGAACAATAAAAACAAAATGGAACAGATGCAGATATGGATATTGGAGGACAGCCACATACTACAGCACTAGACTGCTGAAATTCAGTATCTCCTGGAAATACTGCTTTACCCTCTGGGGTTTTTTAATTAGCTTAAGGACACAGGACAGGTGCAATTATTTATTCAGAAGCAGAAAAGATAAGCTACAAGTACAACACTTCAAAGTATTAAAGACAAAAACTTTTCAAAGCATTATAAAGGCAGACAAAGACAGAACAAAAATGCTGTTATCTTTATTTAAATAAAAAAAATAACGAGGGCTGCCCTGAACTATGTTATCCACGGTAGCTGAGAAACATACTAAGGCATTTTATCTGTCACAAATGATCATCTCTTTTCATGGGTTATCAATGAGCCCCATCCTGCCCCATTGCCCACAACAACTGACAGACACTAATAGGAAGGTTCCGAACTTCCAGCTGAACACAGAATTCCTCTGGAAGCAGTTTACAACACTAACTGCTTGCAGTCACTGTATCTACAGCCAAGTGACAGTCATCTGCGAGGACCAAGTGTGCATATAACAAAGACCCAATCATAACTTCAGATTAATTGATTTGCTCATTCTTTATTATCTTGAAACATCTGTCCCAAAAGTAAAGATTCTCTTCTGTCATTCATTAGGCATCCAATCTTTTGTGACTCTGAAACCCTCCAAAAGCAAATACAGAAACACAGAAGAAAGCTTCCATAACCCAAATCCTGCACACCAAGCTGAGAGAAAAATCTTTGAGCATTGTCATGCACCTTGGATTTGTCACCTCTAACTCCGCCCAAAATAATTTTTGTTGTTAATAAGAAATGGAAGCCAGGTATTTCCCTGCAGTAAAACAGACATATGTGAAAAGCCAGTTTTTATTAACGTTTTTTCTGCATCAAATATCAAGTTAAACAGTTAGAATACAGAAATCAAATTACAAAATAAAACTGAATAGTTCAATTAAACTGTTTTTGATTAAGAGATGTTCATCCTTCTCCTTGTGTACTCATTTCATGTCCATTAGTTGTATACAGAATATTACTACAGCTTTCTGAATACGTATCAGTTAACATCAAGGAGTGGGTAGGAAGGAAAGAAGACAGCAAAAGGCAATGGCTAAATACCATTTTAGATAAGTTACTGCAAAACTGCTCTCAGCTTTATGGTACACAATCTTATTTCAACTCCCCTCCTTTAAATAATAAAGGAACACTTCTGGGTTCGAAGAAAAGGCACACTTCAAGTCTTCAAAACACAGTTTGACCACCAGCATGGGGCACCAACTTCTTTGTCATGGATCTGGAACCAGATCACTAAATACATAAGGGATCAGAAAATATTAGATACGGTCCTCATTCTTCCTGTGGCCCTGATACTATATCAGAGGTCCACAACAGCTTGAAATCTCTAGGTCAAATAGAGCAAAACTTACCTGGGAGGAACTAAACTAAACTAAATTAAATTAAGACAGAGCCTGGTTTTGCAAGCCCTTGAACAAGAAATCAAAAAGGTGTTTCTAAAGCTGAAACACCACTGCAAACTCAGTGCCATCTCTCAGACAATGTCTAGATGCCTAAACTACACCCATCAACTTATCATTCAAAGTGAGCCTGGATTAAGAGGAAAGCACTAATCATGAGGGCTAACGGTGAAAAACCACCAAGTTCTGAAGAAGGTCCACTATCTGTGGGGGAAGACCAAGGGAATGATGCAACTGTCAACAGTGCTTACATTTCTGTTCCTGATTTTGATCATGACCAACAACAGAGACAGAAGACGTCTAATACAATTTGATACTCCTCAACAGACAACCAGGAAAGAGAAAAGGTGCTTCCTACATGTTCAGAAACAGCTGCACACCAGCTTGACCCACATGGCCTCACCTCATGGTAGCACAGGCTGTTATGCAACAAATGCCTCTGTGAATTCCAGACCCACCTTACAGCACCCAGGAGTACAGCACAGTTTTCCTCATTGTCTGTCTATTACTATGGATTCTGCTCTTCTCAAGTAGCCAAGTCATAAAAATAAGCTGGATTTCGAAATAAGGTTTGGCAATTTCCATACTGACTGCTTAGTCAAAAGTACATCAAAGTTCAAACTGTATGAATAGTTTCCAGATAAAAAAATCCTTTATAATTTCTTTTTCTTAACACAAATTATATATCTGCATAATTTAACTTAGAGTTCCGAATAGAATATCTTACTCAACTTCTACTCAGTCCAAAATACAGATGACCAGAGAGAAACTTGCACAAATGAGATTCTGTGTTCAGGACAAAGACTTAAAGAAGGTAACTTGTATTCAGTCAAAGCTGGAATACATTTCCCTTAGAAATAAATGCTACCCTACAGCAAGGAAATAACAGCACCAGCTCTTCTGAAGGTCACTTGAAATTCAGCCTTTTTAAGACTACATCATATTTTGCAGCATTTTTTTTTAAACAACTTCAAATATGCACATGAAAGAGTGCTAATAATGTCAGATCAGTGTATTTGCCTCAATTAATCTTACACTAACATCAGCCAACACGGCAGACATCAATGTGCAAAAACCAGAAGGCATAGGATGATATTAGCCAGATACACCAATGAATCAACATAATTAAATGTGGAGAAAAAACTTTTTTTTTAAATGGAAAGAAGTGTTAACTGCCTTTATCACATGGTATTACAAACCTTGACAATCTATGCTGAGACAGCTGACAAGCATGTCACTCCCACAAATATTTGAGTTATTTGTTGATTACCACCTCCCAAGCCATGGTTTGCCACTGCTTACAGCATGGCAAACAAGTTGGTGGCGGTTCCTTTTAACCCCCCTCTGAAAAGCTACAGTGCTTCAGGAGCTGGTTAAAAAGCAGCTCTAACAGCTATGCAACACGGCAGTGCAGTAACTTCATCAGCCATCATACTCCTCAGATCCTAACAGCCTTTGTTTACAGCCACCTGAGCTTACATAAATGAAGAAAAGTGGTATCACCTATCTACCTCGTGCTGAAGGAACACATTCCACAAAAATGGATATAATGTTCTAAAAACTCATTGGATTGACAAGAACATACGAGCACTCTCTATTTTGGCACCTAAAACCTAGATGGAATGATTTCTTTCCTACAGCATTTCAGTTCATCACATCCTGTGTTGTGCACTACGTTGAATCAATTGACTCCAAATCAAGAAGAATTCACTCCTTCATGGCAGGCAGTCCCTTTACATTTCTTTAAATCTACTAATGCTTTTCTGATGGGCAAGCTATTACACATGTATTGATGAAAATTGCTCATCACATGCACCATATTCGCTGCTGCATGCAATTCTAATAGGACAGGTGGCCATTAAAATCCTCAACAATTAGATTTCATGATGCAAAACATATGTGAAGCTGCATCTATGAGTAAGATAACCTGTACAATATGTTGACTTTGAATGAAGAACTAACAGAAGTTTATATTGCCTACAAACACCAATGAGAAACCTACCTGGCACGCTCTAACCTTCTTTCATTCCTTCAGAAACAATAAACATCTACTAACAAGCAAAAACAGAGAATATACTTTTGTTTTTATCCTTCATCATACTGCCCAAAACAACTAAGAAATACAGGCTTAGTATGTTGGAACATAAAATAAAATGTTATGCCCAACTGCAGCTCTCGCGTAACTTGTCTGGCTGCTGAAACAGTTCCACACAAGCAGTCAAGCCTTCCAAGCAGTTATCCATTACTTAACAGCAACTATGATCCACATCCAAACTCAGAACACAGATATTATGGAAAATTGTTGCTGAAAATATACCCATCTTTAATCAAGATCACTGAAATTCCTCTTTCAAAAATTACAGCCAGGTTAAAAGTCCATACTTTTAAGAAAACTGCTTTTGTTTCTACTATTTATTATTTCTTTACAGAGGGTAAACAATAAAAAATTGCAGGCAGAGGGGTTAAGTAAGACTGTCCATGAGCACTTTAGAACATGTTTTGTTTGTGTATGCAAAACCAGCCTGAAGTTACAGGCAACTGTACAAAGCCACCAGCCAGAATCTGACACAAGTGACAGGGTAGAGACAGTTGCTGGAGGGGCTGGCTGAAGGAAAACAGTCTGGGCAGTAGGCGACTTGACATCTGTACCAGAAAACAGACAAAACTACCTATGGCAGCTAGGAATAAGCCATAAGAGGAGAACAGCAGATAAGACGGTTAAGGGAGGGAAACCAGGAGACTACAGTTCTACTAGACTGATGTTAAATTGGACCTCAGTATTGAATACATTAGACAAGTAACATGCAAGATATTTACAGCTTCTCTTTTGCCAATCCTAACAAAGCTCCCTTTGTTACTCAAAATCTTTAAATATTTATAAGATCTTCTTAAGGACTTGCATATTGAGAGAGACTAAGAAAAAACCTGAACAGATTAAAATCAAAAGCCAAAACTAAAAAATAAGGAAAATTTAATGGTATGAGAAGCAAGTTGAATTCATCCACCTATCTAGACACAGCACAGCTTTAGAGTGGACAAATAAAGTAGTGTTCTAGTTTCACCGATTATGAATTAACATTTATAACTTTTCCGCCAACTTCTGTGAATAACAGTGATCCCCAACTACATACTATTGGTAATTAAGGTCCTAGGTAGTGAAGGCCAATCATGCAGTTATCTGTTTATTTCTTCCAGTCTGCAAACCACAACTCTGCCACTTTCCACTGTAGAAGAGCAAATAACACAGATGTCCTATTTCCATGTCCTCAGAATGTATTAAAGCTTATTTCTATGTTCAGTTCAGTCTAACAAACTGCTTGCAGTTGTAACCTTAGTTTTGCAATGAGTCTTCTGGTTTGAGTACACAAATTCCTGACTTGCTTCCTTGGCTGCAATCCTGCCCACCAGCTAACTAAATCACCCTAGAAGAGTTGCTAGACCGTTGTGCAGAGGACAGCATACATGCTTCTGTGCATACGCAAAATTGTTCTCTTCTGACTGATGGTCACAACTTCTGTATGCAACTACCAGATGAGGAGCAAACACCTATACTTCTCTAATGAAAGTCATAGAATCATAGAATGACCTGAATTGGAAGTGATCCACAAGGATCATCTAGTCCAACTCCAGTCCCTGGATAGGACAACCCCAAAATTCACAACATGTGTCTGAGAGTGTTGTCCAAATGCTTCTTGAATATTGTCAACTTGGCACCACAACTACTTCCCTGACGAGCCTGTTCCAGTGCTCCACTACCTTGTGGGTGAAGAAAGTTTTCCTACTATTCAACCTAAACATCCCCAGCACATCTTCCTGCCATTCCAATGACAGGCATCTGAGTAAGCGTGACATCTGTGAGACCCTAACAGCAAGTTCTTAGTAACCAGCCCTTCAAACACGAACAATAACAACAGGAGGAGTCCAAAGCAGGAAAAAAAATTAAGAAGATGGGGAAAAGCAGGTCCCCAGCAGACAAGGAAGAACAAAACTGGCACATAAAACTCCAAATTCAAGTCCATGAAGTACAATGTTAGAAGGGGGTATCAAAATAAGCTTTACATCTCAGTAACAAGTAACTAAAATGGCCTTAAATGCAGCAAGACACTGTCATACAGTGGAATACTCCCTACAGACTCTTGCAGGATCACTCCAAGCTTACATCAAAAAAGATTAGCAATCCTCACTGTTACACTGCCTCTTCCATTTCTAGTTCATTAAGGTATCTTGGCTATCTCTAGTCTAGTACAGAAGCAAAAGGGTATAGTTTGTCAAAACTGTCTTTCCATCTACTATGTTTCACACTAACCTCATACATCTTGTATCCTGAAAAATTATGGCATTTGCTGACTAGGTTGTTACACTTAAGTCCAATACTGCTAGACTTAATTTTCTAAGTAATTTTGAAGTCTATGTGATTAACTCAAACAAAAGAGCAAAGATTTTTCTAAAACACTTTGACAGCCATTGACAATTCAAGTTTCTATACATCTGTCATGGTTAGCTATGCACTATTGAAGATTTCCCCCTCTCCCTTAGAGTTATCTTTCTTTCTTTATCAACTAGCCAGACCGGATAGCTAATGATATATATGTATGCATAATTATACATAACATAGCTGATTATATATGTGTGTGCATACACACACGTGCAGTTCATTGATTTGTCCAAATACCATTAGAGAGTCAAATGACAAAGGCTTAACTTAAACATTCTTCAATAAAGAAAGCACTGTAAAACACTTTGAATTACTTTAAACAAACCTCAGTCAGTAAAACTGAGAACCTTATGTTAACTGGTAGTCTTTGGGCTGACTAGAAGGCAAGTAGTTGAAGATGCACAGAACTTAACACCAGAATCTTCAGGTATATATGCAATAACATCCTGATGTGGTCTACAACTGCTTATTAACCAAAGAAAACTCTTCTCATACACTGAGAAGGACCATCACACTAGAAAACATGCCAGCAAACATGCTGCTAAAAGGATTTTATACTCCTGTAGTCTAGGAGTATAGCCAAAGCGTACTTTACTAGCGTTCCTCAAGAGGTAAACCGAGACTCAATGAGATTAGAAACAGACATCTCATGTCTATGTGCACCAACAAGCTCAGCACTATTATCAGTGAGAATTTAAGTATTTTGATGTTTTAAAACATTTTAAGCCCCAATCTTGCAAAAACTTACTATACTTGGAGTAGACACAGCTCTTTTTTCCTTAAGTTAACCTCATGAAACTATTTCAACCAATAAGTTTTACTCAACGACACTAGTAAAAGAGAAAACACATGCTAAAAGTTACCAGAAACCACTTCCAGAAAAATGAGGCAGAAAATGACAAACAATGGGAGGAAAAAGTAAATGCAACTGGACTGAGTATAAAACAATGGTTGGAAAAATATATATTCAAGAGACCATTCTTTTCAAGTCTCAGAACAAAGCGATGTGTAGATAAGTGCCAAAAGAATATGCATACCATGACTTCACATACATGCTATTAAAAATAAATTGTGAGGTAAAACAGTAAACAAACACCTCACACCCAGAAAAGTCTACAATGTCAGCTAATATTACAAATTCAAGACAGAAGTTTATTATTTAACCTTTCAGAAAAGCATTTTTCCTTCTCCTCTTCCAACCAGCTTGAAAACAGTATTATACTTGTCCTGTATTTTTTCCAGAAGTACGACCTATAACATTTCTCAAACATGTTCAATTACCACATTCCTGGAAGTTTTACGGATTTCTGTACCATTTCTGTGCTATTGCACTCTCATGCACTTACTCTGCCTGTAAAGCCGAGAAATTCTGCCTTGTGAAAGGCCACAGTCTTGGCCCCAAGTACGCTCAGTGCAGTGGGTGCCCATGGGCACACAGGGAAACCTGTGACCAGCAAGGGGTGTTACATTGTGCTCCAGCCCAAACTATAGCACATATCTATAACGCAGGCTTTCCAAACTGCTTATCTTTTCAAGTTTCTGAATTATGTTAATAAAGCAATACTCCATGTTGGGGTGCAAGAGTGCAACTAATGTGACACACACGCGCAATACAAGGGCATAGTTTCAATCACTTGCCTGAAGAGCTATTAAGCTTGACTGAGCTCTACGCAACTGAAGTGGAAATATGTTGACAGGATCTTTGATGTTTTTGATTTCGGACTCCATTTCTTGCAAGCAGTGATCTATGGCAGTCACCTCACTATTTAAGGTATTTTCCCCACTCTTCTAGGAGTCTGAGACCCTTAATCAAGCACATACAAACATATTTCAGCTGCCTAGAAGGGGAACAGACAAGTCATCAGTGAATATTGTATACATTAGCATACACATACAGACATCCTCAATTAACCAACTCATTTAAGAGCTACACATTTTAACTACTATTAGAAAAGCAGTTAACAGTTAGCTTTAAGGTATTAAAAGTAGTCCAAAAATAAACCCATTAAAGAAAAAAAATACACAGTTATTTTCCAAACCTATCAGATCTAACAAAAGAAAGTGTATCTCTCTAAAATTTTTCCTTCTTTTATAGTGCTGTAACAATAATTCCCCTGCTAAGTACAATTCTTTCTTTAAGGCCCAGTAACCAGTTAAGGAATAAAGCAATAGTTCTGCAATGATTTGTAGCCTTGCTACATTTTCCTCTCCACAGCTCACTGTTTGCCTTTACTTTAAAATTATACATCTAGCTGCCAAAGTATTTACACTTTATGACATGCTAGTTTATATCATTCCTAAGTTTTTGATTCTTAGCGTTCTCAACCTACTAGTCATGAATATAAATTCATGTAAGCTACAAATACATAATAGTAATGTAGTTGCTGGGGAGAAGATTGTCTAAAAATTATGTATTTAAAATCTTAAAACTGCTTCCACCATTCAGGGCGACCCTCTTGTCAGCCAGTAGTTTTCAAGATTTCAGGAAAATATAGCTCCTGTTTTCCCAATAGTTAACTATCCCAGTACTATTGCCATGTCCCAAAGACACTTGTCTCTTACAGTGCTCCTTAATGTTAACCTTGCAAACTAATGCAGTGTATTCCTCAATAGATATTAGCAGTTTAGTAATATATCCTAAAGAAAAAGATAGTTTTATAGATTTATGTTTCTCTGAAATTTTTTTACAAGGTTGAAGTTATTAAGTTTGATGTTATTACTTCTATGGTTGCCAGAACTTGTGCAATACATTATATTTAGTCTTCAAGCCAGATCAATAAAGTACTTCCAAGTAAGCAATATGAGGAATTACTCATAATTTCACTGTCATGCTTCTGCTAAAATACAGGAATAAAAAAATATTCTGTGAAAAATCCAGAGAAATCCAGCCAGATAATGTACTTTTTACTAATAGTAATAGTGCAATAAAGGAAAACTACAAAACCTTAAGACAATCTGCCCAAACCCCATATACAAAATATTTAGAACTACCAGAAAAACCCATTTTCAGTATAAGAAACTAATCAAAGAGCAAGACAGCACAATTAAAGGTTTGGGATTTTTTACTGTATAAAATTTCTGATCTACCAAAAATACGAAGGTAAAAAAAAATAAAAATCAATTAACAGGAGATAAAGCACACTTACAGAAGACAGCACGCCATCAAACCTACAGTAATCTTAACTTCAACACAGCTGAACACCTGCAAGTAACAGGTATGTCTTTGCTAGAACTGCAGTGGTAATTAGATTAAATTTATACAGTAACATACTAAAGAGACTTTGACAGTAGATGGCCGCCTCTTCTTCCTCCCTGTCTCCCATGACTGAGAAGGTTATAAATAGAGGCTTCCGCTTCCTTAGATTATTTCGCTTTAAACTCTTCTAGAGCACTGAAATTAGCTACTTTGCCAGCTTCCTACATTTGTGTTAGAAAAGAAGGAGTGTTAAAAACACGCTTCCATTTACAAGAACTCAGGAAGCTGACTTGTGTTGTTTGTATTATTATTATCATTTGTAAATGACAAGCCCCCCTAGAAGCTGTAGCTGTCTCTTCCAAAGGTTCCTCACCCAATGATCCCTTGCACCACCACAAAGTAGCATATTTGGGGGGTAATCTTTCGTACTTGCATTTTTTTCTATATTTATACATTCCTTTGTAGTTAGTAAATGCAGATATTTTCAGTGCACAACGTTCAATTCCTCATATCCAAGAGCAGCTCCACTACTGGGAAGGAGAGCTTAAGAGACACAGAAAGCCAGCCCTCCATCCTAGCCTCGTGCCTTCGAGTAAGTCAGAGCTGTAGGGAGCTTCCAGCTTCCACCACAGCAGCACAGAATGGCCCCAGATGTCCAAGTCCATATTTTAAGGTCAGAAGGAACCACTGTCATCATTTAATTGACCTCCTGCATAATTCAGGCCACAAAACTTTAGCTGGTAATGCCTCCATCTAGCCCAACATCTCGTGGTTGACCTAGAGCATATTTTCCATAGTGGTAAGAGCAGCGTTTGTTTATATTGAAAAAGATGTATATCACTGAATCTAAGTATCTGAACTGTTCATCTGGAAGTACTGCATACCAACAAACAAAAAGTAGCAGGTACTCAAACACTGCTGTACTATAAAGTTGTACCATCTACACATTACTATAATGCAGTGCCATCCATTTATTAGGAAGTCTGGTATGCTTTGTTAGGCATTGCCTCATTAGGCAATTTTTTGATTGGTTCCGATTTTGCTAGACGGAAGGCTTCCTGGCTCAAGTTCTCCATCCTGAGGGTGTGCCCCATTCTCATCTCTTGTGAGAACCTCAATTAACAGCTCAGCCTTTCGAAACAATTAAGCCGAGAAAAAAATGCTGCCCCTCCCCACCATCAAGCTAGAATTCCTACAGCAGGCTCCCAGATAAATCCCAGCACTAGTAACACTGGGACCTGAATTTTTCAAGTTTCCTATTATCCCCACAGAAAAATACTCAAGTTTGGTCAAGGGACCTGGGATTGGAAGAGAGAGAGCACTGCTGCACATGCTCAACATAACTCTGAGAAGTACGGAAGCCCTGTTCTTTGCAGATTTAATCTCCACTGGACCCGTGCCAGCTTCTCAGGAACTCTCCTCGCTACACTCTCATCCAACCCCTGTGTGCCAGGACATCGCAATGCTTGCTCCAGCTGCATGGAGCAGCTCCAGAGAAACATTTCCAGTACAACTCTGCTCCCTTCTCCCTGTATTCTGGCAACAGAGACTAAAAAGACAGTTTCTCCTTCCAGTCTCAGTGCAGTCCCTATTAGCACCTGAACACCATGGAGGAAAAGAAGGAAGCAGGCACACAGTGATACAGAAGGATGAGGAGCATGGGAATGACGTGCTAGAAGAGGAGGAGACGACAATCAGAAAGCAATAAATGGTGCAGGGAGACACAGAGAGAAGCAGCAGCACAGGGAGTACTAACAACTGAAGGGACTGGCTAGGAGCAGTACGAACAGGCCACAGCCTGATCAGCAGAATGGGGAAAGACAGGACTAGCCAATGATGCTGCCCTCTGCATTTCTCTCCTCCAAGACTCCAAATACAGCTCTGTTCTCCCCTGTGCACTCCATTCCAACTACACCGTACACTCCATCTGTAGTTTTGTATGGAAATTGGATTAACAGCTTGGTACTAGCAGACTGGAGAGATTCCTGTTGCCTTCAAATGCAGTCCCTTCTGCTGCCCTACACGGCACAGTCCCACCATTTCATAGCACTACTTGCAACACCCATCTGCTCATACAGTACTACACTTCACCTCACTAGAACTGCAAAAAAAGTAACAAGGAAAGTAGTAATTTGGGGGGGGGGGGGGGGGGGGTTAACCCCACAGTTACTGAATGGCATCAGTTTACTTCACTATTAGATGACCAAAACAGCAGTGTAGAGGAGGAAGAAGGGAGCAAGATCTCCTACTGTTCTGAAAAAGCTGTTAATCCAACTTGCAGCATCCCAAGGGTACACTAAGCCTTGCTTCTTGGATAGATTTTTTTGGTGTCCCCCCAGCCCCCCAAACATGCAGACCTCTAATCCTGACATTTTAGAATAGATCCATGTTTGCCTACAGAACTTTAATAAACACACACACACACAAAAGAAGTTACAAATAAATCACAAAAGATTCTCAGTTACCAAAAGTACAATCGGGCACCAGGACCCATATCTTAAGGAGCCTTATAAAGTTTGAGGGAAGAACAAAGCCTATTTTAGACGTCTGATTCTTTCCCGAGAAAGTCAAGTATAGAGCAAATCAAAACCCAAAATTTCAAAAGTACCCCTGAATATCTACTGCTAGGCATTTGTACTCTTGTGCCTAGGAACAGTAATCCCCGATATGAACACTTCCTTCATTGCTCATTAGCAGCATAGGAACTTGACATGGATAAATGGATTAATTAGGTGGTTTCCAAACATGTTATCTGTTAAGACGCATTAAGAAAAGCAGCACATACTGGGAGTTACTCAGGAAATACATAGACATTCATGAAGGAAATGAACTACTAAAACACATAATGATTGATTGACCAAACACCCCTTAAAAGGTGTGCAAAAAGACAGCTATTGTGTTTTGAGACACAGCCTCAACAACATGCTTACTAAAATGTATTTTTTTCATAGTAACTGCAATTAAAATCTCTCCACCCAGCTTCTCTTTTTCTTCTCACATAAGATCAAGCCTATCCTTAATGCAGAGAGCACTTACATGCAACAACAGAAAAGCCACAAAGACATCAGAAATGCAGATTAAAGGAACTGCAGAAGTGGATCAAGAACGGGAAAAACATTTGCATTTCCAAGAGGCCTGTCTGGTACTGAGTAACAGGCAGGTTGGACAGATACATTCAGGAGAGAAATGGCAGTTTATGTATGATGCAGCATAAGTCTAAGCTCTTCTTAGTGCAGGCAGAAGGAACATAATGGTTCCTTTCCTTAAAATACAGAAAATTACTTGCCCACAGAAATGCAATGAAGCCTTGTCAGGTTAACCCTTCCCCGCATTTCATATTCTGTTTTACTAGCAATGGAAGCATCTAAACTTTCAGTTTCCTTAAATCCTATTTACCTTTCTTCAAAATTATTTACAGCTAAGACTTAACCATTAATGGGACCCTCTTGAACTTTGAAGTGAGGCTAATTGGTAGAAGAATCTCATGGACACAGGAGCTGATCAGCAAAATTTGAGACAGGTGGCAAACTTCTCTCAACAATAGCAGCTATTTCCAAATATTGAAAGATCGACTGATTCGATCCATTTTCTCTTGAAAGAGAAAAAATCCACGGTGTTCAGAAGTGTTGTAAGCCTGCCTGGGTTGATGAGCAATGCTTCAGGAGATCCAGTAAAAGGAAGGCATGAAGCAGACTGAACCACAATTACTATTCCAGACAGCAGATGCCTAATGTGTGCTGAAAACTTGGTGACTAAAGTCTGTTTAAGAAACCAGGACTTAAAAAATTACCACCAGCTCCTCAAAGGCTATTAGGAAACCCAAGTGAACTGAAAGGGAAATGATGGCGCACAGGAAGGCAGGAGAGCATACAAGCATGACAGGAAATTCCCAGAAAAATGTGGTAATGACTCTTAGGCACTTATTCTGCTCCACACATTTTCACGTTTTAGCATTTTCTAAAAACCTTTTACTATTACCCATTAAGCAAGATGACACCCTCACATAAGGCAGCTGTGGAAAAACAGGAGTACTCCCTCTTTCCTTCCCTATGTTGCCCTTATGTCACAACAGAAAACTAATTTGAAGAGGAGATTTTTCTCACCATTTCCTAGACTGCCGCTGCTGCCAGCCTGCCTTGTGCCGTCACCCTTCCTCTAGCTTCCTTTTGCAGGTCTTACTCCCCTATAAGTGAACTCAGATGTTTACATACATTGCCACTCTCAGCCCTTCTCAGCATTAAATTCACAGCACTCTTAGTCACAGGATTTGGATTTTCTGATTTCATACTGCCACAACATGACAGCAAGGAGCTACTGAAGACAGAAGCTGTCAGAATAGCAAAGGTCTTCAGTCCATCCCTTCCCTATTCAACATCATAGTTCAAAGTCTGATCCTAAACGTTTAATGTCCGTGAGAAGTTAATCTTGACAATTTTCCCCCTCAAATTCTAGCTAAAAAACAACAAAGACATCATCAGTTAAATAATCATATTCCATGAAATCTACATTCCCTCCCAACATTAACAAGTTATTTTACATGGCCATTCAGCAGCACTGCTTTTCAGCCTACCAGATCACCTACAATCTCTTCTCAGAACAGCCCTCTGATGCAAGAAACCTCACTGCATGCCTAGATTAACCCCATTGCTCTGCTCTAATACTTTTAAATGGAAGCCTGAGTTTTACAGCTATGAATGGTCTAGACCCCTTCCTTCCCTCTGGCAATATATTGAGCAATGCATCTTACTCACAATGAGTTAATGCTTATAATCCCTGCAAAAGTTAGTTTTATGGAAACAATTAATTGTCCGTAACTTCTTTCAACAAAGGAGCAGTAATAAATACATTAGTTTAAAAATGGCACCAGTCAAGTCTCAAGTGGACAACTGATTTGGGGAAGAACACCAAATCCAACCCACTCCACCATAAAAAATACCAAACAAACTCCAACCTCTCTAAAACAAAGCACAACATGCAAGGCAGCATATCAACTATCTAAGACACCTCCAAACCACCCTGCTTTCTGAGGTGGCAGTACAGCAACACTAAGGGCGCTCATCCATGAATGCAAGTACATTTCTAGTGATGGAATAACCTGTACTTTTCAAAATTCCAGCAAACACATAAAAGGAGCACTATTCAGCATTCACTTCTTCCCAGAAAATGAATGCTGACAGAAGCAAAAGACAGGATGGCATCGTTGTTGCCATAATATAAATCCAGAATACTTAAAAGGATAGCACACAATTTATTGACAACTGAGCCAAAATAATTTCACAATGTAACATTTTATGCAATCCAAGAACAGTTGAAAAGTACACAAAAATGTTTAAAGTGCTCTTGTATATGGATTCTAATTGCTTTTTAAAAGGAAAAAAAAATACCTAAATGCCATTTGCAATAGAAGCTTGTCTAAGACATGGTTTAATTTAACAGGTATTAAAAACCTTTTAAATACTATAAGCATGGACAAGCTCTTCTGGCAACTTTACCATCCATCAAACAAAACAATGAAAAAAATCATTGTTTTCAGAAATCCAACAAAAATTTTATTTTTATTTCTTGCTTCCTTCATAAGTAGACATGAAAATGAACTCACCCTGTCCTCAGCAAGCAGCTCACCCTCATTTATTTTGTACAAGCCCAGAACATTCTTCCATTGTTCTGAACCTACACCACTTTGATCTCCAATTCCCACAATTGGAAAACTACAAAAGCATTTTCAAACACACCTTCCAGATCAGACATGCTTAAACACACACATATATATTAATGGCACAAATTACTCTCTTCCCTTTAGATTGCTGTTAATCACACATGCTCCTCCAGCTTGTTTCAGTCCAAGAGTGAGACGCAGTTCCAGGCACTAGTACAGGAGCAGCAAACGCTGACATCTTCATGATACAGTGTTGCAGAGGAGAAACTGGAAGGTTACTTGACATTCATTATAAATACAATCTTTCCTATCACATGCTGTCAATAGTCGCGTGCATCTTAATTTCCAAAGCATTCTGACAGCCTTATGGCTACTGCTTTCCCAGAACAAAACTGCTAAGGGTTAAGCTGCCAACTCTTCTGCACTGTGGCAGATGCCTACTACTTGCCCCAATCAACCTAATACAAAGAAAACTTTTAACTCAAGCTAAATAGCTTAAAGACACAGACTAACACATGAGAGAAAGTACACTTATAGAAATAAAGAACCATCTGCGTTTATCTTATTGAGCTTGGCAAACAACTTTCATGTCTATGAAGATCAATAAATGAACAATTTTTAATGCTCCTTAAAAAAAACACATTACACCTACTGCCTTTGATAGCAAAGTAGAAAGGAGCTGGGGAAAGAAGGAGAGAAACACCAAACCACCATAACCTCAAATCAAGCTTGCTCACTGCTACGTTTCTTTGCACTATCATCAGCAAAACTTAACTTCAAATATTTAGGCAAAGTAACACAAGACTCAGAAATCAAGGTCTTCCACCTCTAGAAGCCTGTAACTGAAATATCGAGTATAACAAATTTTCACAGAATCACAGAATGGGTTGGGTTGGAAGGGACCTAAACATCATCCAGTTCCAACCCCCCTGCCATGGTCAGCAACACCTCCCACTAGATCAGGCTGCTCAAGGCCCCATCCAACAATTCAAGGCCTTGAACAATTCCAGGGAAGGAGCATCCGGAGCAATCCGTTCCAGTGCCTCATCATGCTCACTGTGAAGAGTTTCCTTCCAATGCCTAGTCTAAATCTTCCCCTCTCCAATTTATAGCCCTTTTAGAAAGTGCTTTGCAAAGTAAAAGCATGAAAGTTAGCAAACAAAGCAAAAAAAAAGATAATTAAATCTTTACATTACTCTTTTTTTACTTGTAATACAATCATATTATTCATTTATAATCAGAACACAAACATGAAGTTAAGAAATACCATAAATAGTACCCACCTAAACACCAGATTCAAGGTGTTCAAAAATTACATCACACAAAAAAATATGCACCAGAGCAGAGAACTGAACCCTAATCTCTCAAATCCCCAACCTGTATGAGTGAACTATATACTATCTCTTGCTTTGAAAAGGCATGAATAAAAGAGGGAAACAACATTTCAGAACTGATATTTCACAACAACTACAAGAGGAGGTCAGAAAAGGCATTGCAGCCCCGAGACAGGACTATGCACTTAAAAGCAGGATTTTGGAAGACTGGGAAGAAAAACTTAAAAGGCATTTTTCTATCAGGTATTTGAAAAGAGGAATTTAATTGTCTGCTTTGAAGATTCAACTTATCCTTCCAAGCAGCTATTGTGATTAGATTATATTAGAAATCTTCCTGAAGTCATGGCTTTTTTTCCAAGATCTTTGCTTAAGACAACTTCATTATTTACAAAATGCTCTACTACCGTAAATGAACAGGTAAGAAAGCAATGAATCCACTTAACTAACAGTGGTGATAGGTGATATATCCTATGATTATATGTGTTATGTATGCTTTATAAGTAGAACCCTATGAGAAATAACAAATACCTACAACTTGTACAAAAAGAACATAAACTGATCTCCATAGAGAAAGTAATATAACAGTAAAGGTACTGTAAATTCATATAGTCAATAAATTACTCCACACAAACACCTCTACATTTTGCCTGCAGAGGATGTTTCCAGCAGATCCAAAGCAGTTCTGCCCTGACTCTCAAGCATACAGCTCCCACTTACTTCAGTGGGGCACAGAGCTCTGTCTAATATAACCTAGCCTACACAGGGCTTGTTAGCTCAGGTTTGGTGATGAATTAACCACAGCCACCTGGCTCCCCACCAGCTCAAAGCACGAGCTGAATTTGCAACACAGCATTTAGACACAACTGACAGTGTCTCATAAGGAAATTGCTTGCTCACCTTATTCACCTCACTTACTTCATCTAGTGGAATAAACTACTCACCTGTGTTGCTACACGAAAAGCATTCACATGGAAGATTGAAGGCGCTGTTTATTCACACCCAAGCTTACTGAACTCCAGCTTTTTCAGGCAGAAAAATACCTATTAATGGAGGTCAAAACCCAAGTGAACAATCTTTGCTGAAAACAAAACCAATGGCACTCACTACCCTTGACAGTATTTCACACAATACACAGCTCTGATGCATATGAACAACAAACAACTGCTAACAGCTCCAAGAGGTACATTAATAGCAGGTATCTCACTGATGAAACTTCTGCAGAACTCTGGATCTCTACTCAAGATTGATTTCCTACGTGTATGAACAAATAGTGCAAACTTCAACGCCAGGCATCACGCCACAAGTAACACAGCCTTACAGCTACATTGCTAACTTCTATCTGTCTAACGCTTTGTTTACTTTGTGGAGAAATAGCACACCCATTGCATACACACCACAGAATGATTATAGTCCAGGCCTGCACCATAAGATCTGGCACACTAATCTCAAAACATCTGTATTGCTCATAAGGTAAAAACATCACTTTGTTTTTAGGAATTTGCTTTGCTTCAGTGCGCTAGCTACTAAAAGCTAGCACACAACAGGGGCATAAAAAAAAATGAACGGCTTTTAGTCCCAGCTCCGATAAAAAATATGGATGTAATAATATTAATTAATACATCTAAGTCTATTTGGGGTTTATTCCACGATGACCTTCAAATTTAGGGAAGCTCCTGAGATAAACCTCCATAGGTATTTGAGTTATTCAAACAGCTGACCTAGTAGAAAGCAAGAAGCCCATGTTTACACCTAATCAGGTATCAGAAAATATGCTCAGGAGCAAGTAGATGCAATATGCCAAAGCAAAAAGCATCCAGCAGAGAACTTTACCTTCACAAACACCAAAGTCAATCAGCCACAAGACACTAACCCACAGGAATCCAGACTTCATTAGTTCCGGTACTCATGGAAATACCTTATTTCTATAAATGGTAACATGTTCCACATAACATCTACTGTGAGCTTCCTCAGCACATCAAGCTTGGTACCCTGCAAGGCATCTCCCCACCCTGCCCTAGACATTCACACGCAAGCTACCCAAATATTTTCCCTTCCAAATGTTATTTTCTTTAAAATTACATTAAATATTTCCTTTAAAAGTCTACAGCCAGCCCTACTTGCTGGGTGGAACAAAGTTAGATGCTAAGCTGGAAATACCATAACAGCTGAGTATTTTAACTGGCAACACCCTTGTAATGACATGCCTGTGTGTCATATCAACTATACAGTTTGCAACCTTACAAATCTGAAATCTCCCTGCTCAAAAAATTAATTTAGCAAGTCTATCACAAATTCACATGCACATTTTCACAGACATTCTTGAGTTAAAAATACCCAAGAGCACTGTATTAAAGTGTATATTCACAAGTTTAATGCTTGTCAGTAACAATCTCTGTAGCCAACTCAGGCAGGTCAATGCACCATCCCTACAAGACTGAACAGAACTTTTATGCCATGCTGTAATGCGATTTTCATTACAGTATTTTTTCTGTAAAATAAAAATGTGAAGTGGAGATTATATATTGTTTTTTAAACACTGATTTTTTTTCTCTTTCCAAATAAAGATCAATAGCCTTATTATCTGTACTGTTCTGTCAATACAGGTGTGCACTATTTACATAGATTAGCAGTATCACACAAGGAATTTGTCTTAAATAAACATAAATTGTATAAGGATAGTGTAGTTCCTTCTGCACTGAGCACTGCTGGGCTTGGAAGAGGTGAGGCTTTTTTCCAATATTTGAAAGCAAAGGTATGTCAATATATAATAAGACTACACTGTTTCCTTAACACAGGCACCAAACAAAAAAAAAGCTGAGTTTATTCCCAATTTGAGTTCTTTCTGGCACTTTGTCGCCACATTTTATAACTTGAACTTTGCTGAGGTCTATTTTGTTGCATTTTGTAAATGTAACAAATGAGGAGGGTGGGAGGGTGGACACTTAGGGGTAAGGCTGGATTCAGCAACCCAGTAGCTCTCCGAGTCTCGATTAAAAATATTTCTCCTGATTAAAAGCGACCCACCCATGAGAATCAAAGAGAGGAATTTGGAGACATGCCAGTTCATACAATAATTATGTTTATTTGTCTTAATAAATATTTAAGAAACATGACTTGTGGTATTTGATATAACTGAGTCCATGGTTAAAAGGCCTCTCCATGACATAAGCAAATACAGTCTATCCTCTTTATTTGTTCGACTTCTCTTCAACATTCAAGGCTAATCTAGTTTTAGGCCAGGAAAAAGACTGCAGTCTATCATTTTAAACAAACCATTGTAGTAAAACGTGAACAGGAAATTCCTAACTACACTGTTCAAAGAACAATGATTAGAAAAACAATGCTAGCTCACGAAGTACAAGGAACCTTCGAACTATCAAAGGACAGTTTGAGGAGAAAATAAAACCAAAAAATCAAACACACACCTAAGTTACCATCCTCATTTTTTAATTTGCTCCCAGTGTTCCTCACTCCGTCCTCCTCACAGTGACCAGAGGTCCTCTGGACCTTGCCAATGGAGAAACCTTTGGATCTGAAGGGGGAAGAGAACAGTATACACAGCTCTGTCTGATACCTTGGAAATATCCGGCCTGCGGGAGTTAGCGCAGGCATGCCATTCATTCCACAACATATAAATGCCCTCTTTAGAGCCTCATCTAAGCAGCAGTTTCATTTGGATTTTGAGGCACAGGTCTGCCTTGTTTTTCAATAAGCTGCAAGCTATTTTTACCATTAAAAAAAAAACCAACAACATTTTAAAGCCATGCTTGCTAGCATAACCAGAGTATATAAAACTGATAAAGTGTGAACTTCAGAAAAATCTACTCTATTAGCACTCTAATCACAGCACATATTTCTATCCTAAAAAAAAAAAAAAAGCAAAAAAAAAAAAAAAAGGCAAAAAACCCAAACCAAAACAACCAGAAACACACCAACCCAAAACCTAAAGCCCCCAAGCCCCACCAAAATTCATGTATTTTAAATCCTACCAGGTCTGTTACCTTAAAACACTCAAATTCTTTAACTAAAGTGCTCTCACAACTATTTGGAGTTAATGTGCTCCAGAGCACATATCTGAAAAGCCAAAGACAGAAAAATGAATGTGTGATCCTAAAAGACTTTCATTTTAAAGGACACCATTCATGGATTGGAGGACAGGGAGAGCACTTCCACAGCCAAGATACTATCCATGGTTTTGGGGTGTACCTATTGACACCCGAGGTTTGGACACAGGGTAATTTATTTTTCAAAGAGAACAGAAAAGCCTTTTATAAAATGTTTCAGATTCTAAATGTAAAGAAAAGAAACTTAGGGTTGCAATTAACGTAAAAAACAAACACTATTTTCTTTATGAACTGTACTCAGGAAGAACTAAACAAATATCTGGAGAACAGTTTGGACAAAGAGTCATATGTGCAAAACTTCAAAAATCCCAGATGTTCACATACTGTACATAATTAAACACAGGAGATATTCCACAAATTATTAAAGTAAATTTGAAGAATAGAATGATGCAGCTGTATTTTAAAACAAGAAAATAAAACTTTTTTTTAAATTCTGAACCTCTTACATGTAAGGAGTTTGAAGAAAAAACATCATAATAGTCTCTTTCAATTACTGTTATCAAAAGAACCAGGTAATGGCCAAAAATCTTCATACAAGACAGAAACTAGCAGAAGACAGTGTCTTGAGCTCAAGGATCTGAACCGAGACCTGGTCAATAATAATGACAGTGTATTATCACCTTAAAGTTGTTTGGCAGATATTGCAAAACAGAATGGAAGACACAGTTCACTCCTAGCAGGCAAATGTTCAGAGAACAAGAGCAGCTACATCATCCTGTTACCGAACAGAAGCTCTGAACAGGCACAAACAGATCTACAAGATTACTCCCAGAAGAAATTTACCTAACAGAATATTACAGCATGCTCTGGTACAAATAAGTTCTCTCTGGACCTGTAACAAGCTCTACTTATAAGTCACTTAACATTTCAGTGGAAGGGAGGACTTTACAAAAATGGACTATTTTCTATAATCACTGGAACTTTATCTGGTCTGTCAGATTTCCAGAACATTGTGACAAATTTTATTAACGTTTATTTTATGTATATGTGTGTATATATATATACACACATCTTTACCCATCCGGTGTGTTGCCTTTTTTAAAGTCATAGAAAGACATCCTATAACCTGGCCTAGCACATTTACATTTAAGCTTAATGAAACGCTCAAGGTTTGTTTTTAGATGCCCTCCTGGGGAAACTTAAGACTTTTTAAAGCACGACACACTCATAGAAGAGAAAAAGTCAGGATATGAAATTTTGTGCTTAAGTTCCCACAAACTGTTTTTGAAAATGCATTAAGAACGAGGGTAATCAGTAATTCCCTAAGACTGAAACGCTAGGAACAACACAAAGAATTAAGAGGTTCTAAGTGACATTCATAGCCAGTGATGGGCAATACTAGTGCACATGTCCTTTTTTAAAACAGAAAAAAAAAACCCACCTGATAATGGCTCAGCAGATCTTCCACAGATCACCTACCACAAACATTTTTCATCTCCAATTTTCCGGACTGTAAAGTCAGAGTAATGTCTACCAACAGAAACACTGAGGCTATAGCATCTACAGGATTTGTTACAGCTAAGTTCCCTAAAATTTCAGATGATTAAATGACATTGCACAAAACATTCACATATTCCTTCCCACATATTTGCGTTGGGATACCTGCCTATGGACTAAGAGAGCTTTTTCTTCTGAAAGCCCTCTATCATGTTTAACTGAAGAAATATGTAACTTTCCTCCAAAACTTCATATAAGCATGTAATGAAAACTATTTAAAAAGACAACCAGGAATTTGCAAGGCAGCTTATTTTACAATAGGAAAATATTTCCTGGAACTGGAAACACATTATCTTCATAGTACCATCAATCAATCAAGAATCCAAGAGTCAGCCTATTATAAACACCTTGACATTTTACTCCAAAAACAGGCTAAAGGAAAAGATTTTTTTAAAAGAAGAAATTAAAAGGTTTCTTTCACAATTTCTTGGAAAAAAAATTGTACCCTACCAAAAAAACCAAAAAAAAAACCAAAAAAAACCCTCCACAAAACAAAACACCATAAACAAAACAACAAAATCCCAAACTACCACTTTATCACTGTTTAGGTCAAGTATGCAGGGTTCAGCAGTTATTTCTTTTCCCCTCAATATCATCCTGTTCCTGAACAGAAAGCATTTAACACACTTCAAGAACAGTAATCATGCTCCATGCCACAGGTCAACTTAATGTGTCTTAACTAAAGCTAGCTATTCATCAAAACAAAAAAAACCCACTTCTTAAATTCAGTGCATTACATGCTGTTATGAGAAATCAACACTGGTACACAAGACTCAAAGTGCAGAGAATTATTACATATAAACAATGCCAAAGGAAGAATGAGGCCAAGCCCTAGAATATCTCACTGCCTCTGTACATGCTCACCTTGACTAAGGCAAAAGGCTTAAGAAATCTGTTATTTCTTGGACTCCTAGACAGCTTATGTTGCAGCTACTTCTGACTGATATGGGGTAACAGTAGAGTCACTTCTTTCTGAGGTCAAGGCTAGTGCATTAAAACACTGGACCACATGTGCATTAAGCTGCACTTTCAAAGGATTGAGAACTGAGTGGAATCAAAAAGAAGCTTCCACGACAGTTCTTCCTCTCGATGACATGAGATTAACTCCTGCAGTCCCTCTTGAGCCAACACAAATTTGTGGCTAACCAGTTCAGATGCAAAATAAAGCTGATCCAAAAACATCTGACCATTTTGAATTAAAACTCTTGCTTTTTCCTTTGGGTAGAAAATAATTTTCAAAAACCTTTGTGAAACACAGAGATATAGTCAGAACAAGGTCTTCTGCTATATAGACAAGACAGTGGCACCAAAAATCAAACTAAGTAGGCTACAGTGGATTATCAAAGTACTTCTAAACAAAGAATTCACTGTCTGAAGCATTGTCAAATGAAGACGCTGAAAGCTCACATGTGCAGGTGTATTTAGGGAAGAACTGCATTTGATTACTCACAGGAATCTCGAGACACGCAAGAAATTAGACTGTATTTTCAACCATCTGTTCCGCAAGCTGGTACCAGTAAACATTTTTCTAAACAAATAATTCCATGATTTAATTGGCCCAACCGAGCAGCGACATTAAACACAGAAGTCTTGAGCACATGGTGCCTATTTATCACAGATCTTAGTACACGTAACCACAAGAGCACTACTAGGTTTTTCCCTTAATAAACTATGAGCTGGCAAAAAAAAAAAAAAAAAAGAAAAACAAAAAAGATAAGACAATTCAAATCAAGACAATGTGGAGTACACTCGATTTTGACAAATTATCTTTGGCATTCCCAGTCTTTACATGCATTTCTGTTTTTTACTATATAAAGGAGAGGTCAATTATGCTTTCTCTAGCTCATAACTACTAAATATGATTCGTTATCCAACAGCCATGATGGTTTTTAAATGAACTTTTCTTGAGTTTTGTGGTTAACTTATTCTGAAGTTTAGGGTTCAGGGATTTTTATATCATATCTTTAACAGCGTGAGTCTTAGTCTTATCCAAAAGATCACACAATCAGCAAATGGTTTGGGTCAGAAGGGACCTTAAACATCATCCAGTTCCACTCCCCTGCCACGGGCAGAGACACCTCCCACCAGACCAGGCTGCTCAAGGCCCCATCCAATCTGGCCTTAAACATTCCAGGGATGGGGCATCCCCAACTTCCCTGGGCAACCCTTGCCTGTCCCTTACCACCCTCATCATTAATAATTTCTTCCTAATACCTAATATAAATCTTTCACTCTCCAATGCAAAGCCACTGCCCATTGCCCTATCACTGCATAGCCTTGCCAAAAGTCCCTCCTTAAGTTTTCTTGTAGGCCTTCTTCAGGTCCTTGAAGGTCACCATAAGGCCTTCACCTTCACCCCCACCCCTATTCATTCTGGGGGAAGCAAAAGACACACAAGTGTCTGAACAGTAATTTCCAAAGACAATACTCTCTCTATATAATTATACCTACATTGCCAAAAAAATGAAACAAACAAAAAACCCAAAAAAATCTACTACCAATGGTAGCTTCCTTTTTGATTCCAAAACTGCCGTTTAAGCATGCATGGAACTGCTGTTCAAGTCAAGTAACTTTGGACTGTATCCTCCTTTGAGGAGTGTGTCACAACTTGTTTATGCTATAGAATTAGATAATTGTGCAGCACTTCAGCTGCCTTCCCAAACATGGATAAGCCACTCTTTCTAAATGCATTGTGTATGAAGGTTTTCAAGAAGTCTTTTTAACTGTAATCCGAGATTAAATAAATCACTTTGGAAATATTATACATTTTCCACTTTGATACCAAACTTTGCATTTTACCATGAATACTCACGACCGTGTGTGAAAGCTTCAGCTCAAGCAGAGCTAAATATAAACTAAAATAATATCAACAAGATTATCCATAGATATTTTATCTTGAAAATAACTCTTTCAGAAAGCTATGAAAGACAGCCTTCGATCCTCTGTTGCTGGTTCAAGGGTGTTGATACCACTGTACTTTATTTTTGTCCCACTGCCAATTAAATATACTGAAATAGAAAAGTCTTTGAAAACAAAAGCTAGTCACTTCAGTTTTTGATATTCACTAATTCGTCCTTTGATGGCAATCAGCTCCTTCAGCCAAGAGTTCTACCAATACAGCACAGAAGCACCTCCATCCTACAAACCACAGGGAGACCAAGCTCATCACTGGATGCAAAAGCTTTCCTGCTCCAGCAAACACCCACAAAAAGACTGGGAGAGAAACAAACTTATAGCTAAAGCAAGCCTCGCTAGGAGGCCAGCTGTATCAAGTGGCTGACTGAAACGATTCAATGGGCCATTAAAAGTGACAGATCATGTCTCACCATGCTTTTGGCACACCCTAGTTGTACTAAGCCCAAATTAATTTCCCTATCTGGAATAAAATCCAGAAACAACCAAGACCCTTGTAGCATGGCAAAATAAAGCCTTTATCTCCACTCCCTTGCCATAAACAACTAGTTACTTAAGAACCAAGGGATTTATCTCTGTTTAATAGGCTCAGGAGTGGTAGCAAGGCAAAATTACAACATCAGCATCTCCGCTGCTCTCCATAACCAGAAGGAGAAAAGGCTTTTTCAACCAATTCAAATATTATGAACTTCCCCTCTATGACCTGGCAACTTCAGCCTCAACCCATTCAGGTCCCTTAAAAATTCCCCAGTCACATGGTCACAATCTTTTGATGAATTACAGCTCAAAACACTGGTGATAAAGCCATCTTCTAAGCCCCCAAAGGCTGTTCTGTTGTTTTTGTTATTACCTCAACACACCTTTTCACACTCCACCCTTCCCCAGTTGCTCTCTATGCTTCCACACCAAAGTGAGATCCTTCTTGGGGGTGCTCCACTGTCAACAACCCCCTCCCCTGCATCTAACTGATCTTCTACCCAATTTCCTCTCACACATATCTTCAAGGTACTGCACTGCTGATAAACTCTTCAGACACCTGTCTGGTCCTGGATCCAATTCTCTCACACACTAACTTCAGTCCCTGTCAGTGATGGCAACGCTCACCGCTGACTTCACCAAACCTTTCAGGAACGTTTCCAAGCTGCCATCGATACCCCAAAGTCAGTCCCCAAATCAGTTCTGCTCATGGTAGCCCTCTCACTTCTTGGCAGTCACTTCAACGCTGCTACTTGACTAGAAAAACCTTACTCTGACATCTATTTAATTGAATTCTGTTGGCTTTCATACATCCAGCTTGCATCTGAAAAGTGCATTCTTCCTTTGAAACATAACTTGACGCTTATTTGGAGATGTGTTGTCTTACTATGGCGGTATTTTAGAAATAAGTAGTCGGGACTAGCCATTCACAAAGAGGATTTACTCAAAGGAGGTTTTAACCCGACTCATCACTTTTGCCTAAGCCAATTCCTTATTGAATGAAACTTAATTGACATAAGCCACTTAAATACCCATCTGCCTTGAAGGTTTAGTCAGCTTAGGGAACTAAACTGGCTGAAAATTGCACTCCTCAAAAAGAGACAAATGAAATACCACATTGGGGTATTTTTCCCTAACTTGTCTTACTGTAGAGTCAGATAAGCATCGTTACCAGTGCAAGAGAGGGCTGAGACCATGTGGCTAGCCAGGAGGACGCTACTGCTTTTGGTAGCAGCTAAACAGTAGCTCAAGGGTGCTGTATTGCGAAACCTTGCTGAGCGTGCCCACTGCTCTGCCACAGCAAGCAGAGAGGTAGGAAAAGTACCTAGAGCATGTTTACTTTAGCAAGCTTCTTTCAACCAGAAACAAGTTGAAGATTACTTAAAAGCTGTGATACTGGCTGGCTTTGCTGGTGAATGTGAACTGTCACATCTGCAGCAGATAAGATATTCAGGAAGTTCTATTTTTAACCATAGGCAGAAAAAGTATTAGTTTTACTTTGTTCCACCAAAATATCAACTAAATACTTCTGTTTGGCCTCACACACAACTTTACAAAGCTCCACCGTCTGGTAAAAAAAAAACCAAAAATAACCCCAACAAAATGATAAACCAACATTACATTCAACAGGCACCTCCATGAAGCTTGTTAACAGGACTTTGCTACAGATAAGTTTCTGATTTTTTTATTGCCTACAAGTCATTAGTTCTTATGTTTGCACAGTGCTGTCACTATATTTACATTCACTAGAAACACCAAGTTGTTATCTCTGAAACTAAACCTATCACTAGAATCCAAGCCTAAATAGGATTTTTTTCCTCCAGATAATAAAACTTACAACCCAGCCCTAGCCTTGTGACATTTTAAATCTTGCATTCTCACATGGGCAGATTATAGATCCTGAAAAGGAGACACTTCCCCGCCACATCCTTTAGAAGGCACGTTAATGCAAATACCTGATTTTCTTTTAACAATGCTCAGTTCTGTTTAATCACAATAAATACAACCATTATGCTTGTACTGACTTAGGTATACGTCAATTTATACATACAAGAAACAGGAAAGCTCCTTCTCCAACAATTTTGATCACTAACAACATCCCACAGATCATAGCTTCCCAGTTTACAAGATCCAACTCATTTGTGAGGCAGTCAATACCATCCCACAGAATCCTTCAAAGAAAAGCCCTCATAACATCTGCCATCGCAACACACTGAAGTCACAAGTGCTAATTTAGTCCTTTCTAGCACGCACACAAATACAATAAGGCAGGCGTCTGCATTCTTTACCTAATTGCTGGCAGTACATCCATTTAGAGGTAAAAACTACACACACACACAAAAAATCTTTCACCTTTAACAAAAAGTTAAGAAACTTATGAGCATCTTTTTGTTACTGCGGTTTAAGTGGCTCGATAGCTGTTTTGATGCTTCAGCATACGCGAATTAGGTCTTGCAGTTTTATGCCAGCTGGGCTAGACCTTCAAAGTAGTATTTTGACTAACAAAAAGCAATTAAACAAACCAGAACTCACTACTGTTGTACTAGAAGGAAAACCTTTCACCTTCCACCTCTACTTTCTGAGGCACTGAAAAGCTACTACAAACATTTATAACACTCGATGGCTGGAGATGTAGCACTCATTTTTAACAACACTGAGTTACAAGAAAATATGAATGCTCACTTCATAAAGGCATTGCTTTTTCCCAAACAACATAAAACTGAAAAGAAATTAAAAACTACTTTTTTAAAACATTTAAATGAGAAAGCTGTGATAGGGGGAAGAAGATCAATAATTCAAAATCATTTACCATGAATCAGCTGATTAACATTTACTTGTTATCAGAATCTACCAATCAAACAAAAGACTTGGCTTGAAAAACATACATAATACCAACTAACATTAATTCTAGGATGCTTATGCCTAGATTCATTTTTAATCATAAACATTTTCATGGAAATCGCTCACAATATAAAGTTAAATGTCTGCCTGTTTGAAGACCTGTTAGCCAGGATGAAAGAAAATATTAATGTATGTGCCTTCTGTAAGGCTAAAAAACAGATTTATCACAGTGTGTGCATGTGTTATATGCAACTTTCAGAATAAATGTCAGCTACAGCATGCCTTTAAAGATGTTACTGAATTATTCCGAACAAGAACTAAAGTACAAATATGTGCAGACTGACCAGAGAGGCTTAGAGCACCACAGTCCTTTCTCAACACCATGTGCTACAGCTACAGTCGCACAGTCGCACAGCCTTCCCATTCACGCCGTGGCTGCATCCAGGCCTGACATTCACACAGAAAATTCAAAACATCTTGACCACAAGTATTACTTTATATGCAATGTTTTTAATATAAATTCTATCAAGTTCATTGTATTTACTGCTAACTTGAGGTAATCAAATGATGCAACTGCAGTGACACAGATGCCTCAAGTGACAGGGATAAACTGAGCTTCTTCCTTGCTGTGTTGAGAGAAACAATCAAATAGAGAAGCTCTCCATTTTCTAGTGAAAGGATGGCTGCTCTAACGATCCTTACGAGATATATTTAGTTATATATATTATACATAAAGTCAAATGATATATCATGCAAGGGAGGCAGAAAAATAGAAGTCAGACAATGAGACTTCAAGCACTAGGTTTGCTTTAACTCATGCAAAAAAATTGCATTAGACAATTTTAACTAGAGGGCTAAGGGAGTGGATATTTAACACTGACATTTAATATCTCTTATTATTAAAAACATAACATATTTTGGTTTCAACTTCTGATTATCAGATGTTATTGTGAATCTACTAAACAGAAGAGCTCTGAAGTCTCTAGTATTATCTCTTTTTATGAACAGTACTCAAACCACTTCTTAAACACCTCTTCAGCTGAGTAAATTCAGCTCTTTTGCTCTCATATTTTCCAGATCTATATTCAATCAATATATATATTTTTTTCCTTTACAATCATCTCCACCTCTGGTGAGCTTGGCACTGACAGACCAGAGAGCCAATTTATAAAAGCAGAACCAAATGAATATTTCAGTAGTTCTGCTCCTCTTTAAACATTTCCAAAGGATAACTTCCAAAACATATTTCTGTACCCTATAGGCTATATTTTATGTTTCACATTAACGGTTTGCATCACAGTCAATAAGGCGTGTGATTTAAATATGCCCAGTCATCGTCATGTTTTCAGAGAGACTATTACAATAACAGTCAACAATCACTTTGTTTTCTTTCCATTCCACAAATAGCATTAGTTCAAAACAGAACTGTGAGTTAGCACAGTTGATAGTTGAAATATAACAAAAGGAAGTAGGCACACAAAGTCTAAAAACACATAAGAACTAGAAGCAAACTTGCAAAAAAGGCAGCGGTCCCAACTGTTGTGTAGCCTCCATCTTTCTGGCATTTTACATTAATAGTATTTGAATTCTAATACTGAATGACACCAACTGCAACACCCAGTGGAGGGGCATCAGCCACGCCCAGGGAAACGCTATTTGTGAAAAATCTTATTTAAATGCTTCTTCTGATAGTCTTTGTGCTCCTGAGTAATATCAGCTGGAAAGATACATCCCAGTACCGCAGGAGATAGTCTCTCGCCTTGACAAAGAGGTCATTACCTTTCTGTTTCATGGACTGGTATGCCAAAAGATCCTTTTCCTCACTAGAGAGAGGCACATCTTTCAACTCTGCCAAAAAGCTTTAGAAGTAATTCTCATCTACTTCACAGCCCTCTGATCTGGCCTCAGAGCTGCTCCTCTCCATGATATAAGACAAGAAAAGATATGAAAAAGTTTGTGACTAAAAATCCTGTCTTAAATTTCCTTAACTACTATTTGTTTTGTATTACGTCTGGAATTTCCTAGCTTTAAATATCTAACATGAATATTCTCTTGATTTAACCTCCCCACTTGCAATCTCCTATTTCTTTATAAAACCAAACTCTTTATAAAACCAAACTCAGGAAAGAGAAATTGCATCGTGCAGCACCACACTGGCACACGAGTTGGACACTCACTTTGCCACTTGCCATTATAGAGGAACCAACAGTGGTAATGGACTGTCGCTGCCCTACTCCTCAGAGAAAAGAGGCAAACTGGGTAATACAGACATTTGCTAAAAGCAAATAAAAGATGAGAAAGAGGAGTCCTAAAATAGTTCAGCAAAATAACAGCCAGCACTTCTGAACTTTTCTGCTCATTACTCGAACATTTCTGCTCTGCACACCTTATCACATAAACACCTGCCTAGTGACTGACTCCTTGTTTCAAACCCACTAGCCTTTCCTGTTTATTTCCAATCTCTACAATTCTGATATTTCATCAGTCTCCTTGTCCAGGACTTAGTACGCTTCCTGATCCCCATCCTCATATTTCACACATGGCTCATATCTCACCTTCCAACTATCTTCCCTTCTTCACCTAGACTTTGCCTCCTACCTTGAATGCACATTTTCTGATTCTGAAGATTCCTTATTCAAACCCAGTTCCCCTTTTCCCTCGGGGTTCCCTGTACAGCCAAGAGCTGACACCCTCACACCCTGAACCCTCACTAGACCGGTTTCTTCCTACCTGTTTTTCCCTGCGCTACTGGTTTTCAGTCCAGTTCCTCAACTTTTTTCTTCCCAGGCTCCAGGTGCCATCCTCCTTCTCCCTACCCCCAGCTCCTCATAACTTTGCTTTCCACAACCTACTGAAATATCCTTTCCCCACCCCCAATAAATTCCAAGGCCAACTCTACTTGTTTCCCTACTCCTTGTTCAAACCCACCTCTTCTACAAGGCCAGGGTTTTTCTCCTGCGCTCAAATTAAGCAGCTTTCAGGTCTCAGAATTAAGATGCTGATGAGGATGCAGAATGAAAAAACTCCCTGACTTCAATTAGCGTGCCAGCAGTCCAGCCTGCAGGAAGTTTCTGCAAACACAGCTGCTAAAATCTAAGCATTTGCCCAGCCCATACTGATTTTTCAGTGCCTCCCAAACTGGCTCAAATGGATGACTTCTCCATGCAAAAGTACTGCTACCTCTTATAAGTTTCAAATCCTCACTCCAAAACAAGGTTATTTCAATCTCCAAACAAACAAGACAACTCACATTAAGATGCTGAAGAAAACACTCCCTCTCCCCTAACATTGTTCCAAAAACACATCACTGTATTTCAGCTGAAGTTTCCATATACAAGAAACCTAACAAAACTCACCAGCCTGGAAAGCTTTTGCCGAAATCAAGTATTTTTGGCTAAGCTCTAATCACTTGAAAACAAAGTCTTACAACAAATAGCAACAGTAATAAGATCCTTGGTGTCACAAGGATCAGTGTCAACCACAAACACAGTCAGTTTTTTATAAGATCATTTACAATCCCCAGTTATTGACCAGAATCTCAATATAGCAAGTACTGTGAAAACACAAGATAAAAAGGCAGTTTGCTGCCTTCAAAACCTTAAAATTTATTAAGATAAAAGACAACTACTACTGCGAGATGAAAACATGCACTGAATGGCTCCATTCTGAGATCTACAGGATCTGCTAGACAACCATCACCAATCTATTTATTGCACACAATCCACACAGATTAACAGTGTCTCCCCAACCTTACCACTGATTTGATATCAAAGACGTTTCTTAAACCTGCTCTTTTCATTACTCTTCCACAATTCTACCTCTTTTTTAGTTCACTTACTCCTCCTTTTTTCTTACCATACAAAATCATAAGATATCCCATTCCAGGTCCTTTATCTCCTCTCACTCTGTGTATTATTTTGACTTACCTCCTTGCCCTCATCACCTTCTCTTTCCTAAAATCCAAAACCCTTTACAGAACACATTTCTCCTTCCTCAACTTCTCCAAATGGCATTTCCTTCTATTCTTGGCATCAACGTAAAAAAACATTTAGGGGACAGGAGAATTTTGTTTTGTTTTCTTTAATCAAGTAACTCCTTCAAATTAAATTCATTAACCAAACTATACAAAAGGGTGAGAAATCTCAGGGGGAATGCTGAAAAGAAAAACAAACTACTAAGTGCTAGCTACAGGGAAATAGGAGCCTGTGGGGATGCTTACGAGACTAGTGCCCATAGGAAAGCTTGGAGGTGCCGATTCTAAAAGCCCTGATCAAGTGCAGCATGGCCTGAGGTCCCATAGTTTTTCTCCAGTTCCTCCAGGACAGAAAGAAAACCACTGAAACATAGAAATGCAGGGCTGATCTGTCACTAAATGTAAATTCAAAATGCTAAAGTACAAGTAGGTTATTCTGTCTATACTTTTCCAACTTCTGTTGCAAAAACACAGCTTCAGCATGATTTCCCTGCTTCTCTGACCTTTCTTTCCCAAACTTTGGCAGAACACACCTAACCTGATCCCTTCCTACTTTGTTGCTGCCCATGGGAATCTGAATAGCTGCAACGAAATCAAAAAAGAGGGGTCATTTTCCGACGTGTAGAAGAATACAGACATCTCACAAACATAACAACAGTAGTCTGTTCTCAACCACAGTGAACTCTGCAGTCATAAAACTAGCTCCTGCTGCTTGAAGTCTGTAGAAACTACTCATTTGTGCTCATGAAAACATTGCATCTTTACTATCTGCCCCAATGTAAATACCTCGATATCTGCTCTACGGCCTGGTTTTACCCAATGTGAAAAATAAATCCCAGCTTAAATACTGGTGTGAAATATTTATACAAGTTCTCAAGCATTGTGTGGCATGTTAATTATTCCTTCAAAACACAAAGTCATAGTTTTAGCCATACTATTTAGAGTTGAACTGTAACCAAATTTAAATACTGCAGTAAATGGCTTAATATATTTTGTCATTTCTGTATGCAAGATATTCCAGAAGACAAAACCACATATCCTGTGAAATACAATGGAAAGGATGACATGCAGAGAAGACACAGCAGACATGTTGTTCTGTCACTGGTTACCTTTAAAATGGAGTATTGCACATAAGCCAACATCAAAATGCATGTACATATTGTAGAAAAACATGCTATCTAAAGCACACTAACAATTTTTGCCTCAGCAAAAATATATGTGCATGCATAAGTATGTCTAAATAACGAGACAAAAGATCCTGATCTGATAGGTAAATATTTAGGCAATTTAAACAGTTACATATCATTGTGCAAGACTACAGAATCGCTCAAATTACTACAATCTTTAACCCAGACTGTGCTTAAACGTTTCTGTGGCCTGCTTAACATTCCAGGCATACTTCTGGCAAGGTAGCCCTGGCTGAGGTTCAAACTGTCCTTGTCCAACTTTCACTTACTATAAAAACATTGTTTAATATAGAAAAGCATACGCAGAGACATATGTTTCTTGTTTCGCAGACACCTAGAATCCTTACACTTGTGTTCAAAGTAACTGTGCATGGAAATTTTTAGCCGAAAGCTTTCCAACGAGGTTGTACGGACTGGGCCGTACCCGCTATGGAGAGCTGAAAATCGGTGGGGCACAGACTGTGACATTTCAATATGGCTTATAACGCAATTCTACCGAAATACGTAAAGCTTGTCCATATCTATTCACCCTAATTAAAATGAAAAGGCCTAACCCCATCTTACCAGGCCCGAGAGACGGGAGAACGCAATCCCGAAACAAGGCAGCAGACAAGTAATTTATAGCAGGCCGCGTATTTGTCAAATTAACTGCAGGAATTTACCGGTTTGCTTACCTCCACGCAGCGTTATCTTTTATGAGAAGGTAATCTACCAAATTACTTCAGCATGCCTCCAGCCTGCTGCTGCCAATTAGTTCAGCCGGGCTAATAAATCAGGATGGCCGAGCCAAACCGGCTACAGCGGGGCTAGCAGAGAATTTGAGGCGGGGGATAAGGAGAGGCGGGATGTCCCTGCCTGCAGAGAGGCAACGCTCGGTCTGAGCACCCACCAGGGGCAAAAGAACCTTGATTCTCCGGTTTTTTAAGCAAAATAAAAAACTAAGTTAAGATGAACACCAGGGACAGATACATCCGCGGCTGGGGCTGCCCCTCGGGTCTCCAACAGGTTTCAGCCGAGAAGAGTGGGTGCCACAGGGTCCCATCGCACCCCTGCTCGCCTCCTGCCCTCGGAGGGGGGCGCAGAGCCCCCCGGCCCCGCCGCCCGCGCCCTCCCGGCCGGGGAAGGGAAATGTCGCCAGCAGTTTCCAGCCCGGGCCCCGGGGGAAGAGGGAGAGCGGGACGGGGAAGGGCGGGGAGGCACTGGCACGGGCTGCCCGGGAAAGCTGTGGATCTCCTCTCCTCCCTGGAGGTGTCCGAGGCCAGGTTGGATGGGGCTTCGAGCAGCCCGCTCTGGCGGGAGGTGTCCCTGCCCAAGGCAGGGGGACTGGAACCGGATGATATTTAAGGTCCCTTCCAACCCAAGCCGTTTGATTCTGAGTTAAGAACGCATTCCGTGATTCTAAGTTAACAACGTATTCCCAAACAACACCAACTCAGTCCCTTGAAACTGGGAAATACCCTGCCAAGGACTTATACTGCGATTCCAATCGTGTTCCATTCGCATTCGCCCCATTTAAGTCGCAGCTCTGCGAACATTAACCGCTGCTGCGCGGTTATAAATGCAGGAAATCGGGGAACTGCTGCTCCTGACTTCTTACAGGCCTTTCCCCGTCTCTTTCTTCTATTCCCCTCGCCCCAAACCACCAAGCCATGAGTTACCAAAGCACGGGGCACCGCAGCAGCAGGGGTAACGGCGCAGATGGGGCGTTTTAGCTGCGTTTTAGGGGTTATTTCAGCGGCAGCAGCGCGGGGTCCCCTCCCCGGGGCTGCTGCCAGCAGGGAGGCGCGATCGGGGAGCACCACGCGCCGCGGAGCGATGAAAGGGAAGCAGCGACCGCGGCTGCGAGGGCAGCGGGGAGGCGGGTGAGAAACGCGGCGGCCGGGGCTCCCTCCCCCGCCCTGCCCCCCCGCCCTTACCGATCCCGGGGGTCGATCCACGAGGTCTGCCGGGTGTTGTGGTCGATGTAGAAGACCCTGCCGTCGAAATCCCTGGCTTCCTCCCACCCGGCGGGCAGCGGGAGCTCCGAGCTCTCCCGTCCCCGCTGCCCGCCGCCCTGCGCCGCCGCTGCCCCGGGCTGCTGCCGCCGCCGCCGCCCGCCGCTCAGCCACGGCATGGCCGCTCCGCTCCGCCGCCCGGCTCCCACCGCCGCCCGCTCCTCCTCCTCCAGCGCTAAGAGGCGCCCCCGCGGGGAGCGGGACTCGGGCTGCTGCGCCGCGCCGGGATCATCCCGCGCCGCGCCGGGACCGGCCCCGCCCTGCCCCGCGAGCGCCGAGCTCGGGCCGGGAGCCCCCGCTCCGCAGCGACCCGCGCCCGCCCCGCCCCGAGGCCGCCCCGCCCCGCCCCGCCAGGGCGGCCCCGCGCCGACAGGGGGCGGGAGGCCCGGCCCGGCCCGGCCCTCGGCGCGGCGGGGCCCGAGCGCGAGCACGTCGGCTACGGGGGGAATCGCGGGATGCCGGGAGCGTACGGTCATGGCATCGCAGCAGCGCGGAATCAGGATCTTAGAATCGTGGAGCTGCCTCGTTGGAAAAGACCAGTGAGGTCATCGGGTCCAGCCGTACCTGCCCACCGCTAAATTATAGAATCATAGAATGGTTTGGGTTGGAAGGGAACTTAAAGCCCATCCAGTTCCAACCCGCCTGCCACGGGCAGGGACGCCTCCCACTAGACCAGGCTGCCCAAGGCCCCATCCAGCCTGACCTTGAACACCTCCAGGGATGGGGCAGCCACAGCTTCCCTGTGCAGCCTGTGCCAGTGCCTCACCGCTCTCATGGTGAAGAAGTTCTTGCTAATTACTCTAAATCTACCCCTCTCCAGTTTATACCCATTACCCCTCATCCTATCGCTACCAGCCTTCGTAGTCCCTAAGCACTTCATCATGTCCCTAAGCACTTAATCTGCCCATCTTTTAAACACCTCCAGGGATGGTGACTCCACCACCTCCCTGGGCAGCTTCTGCCAGTGCCCAAATGACCCTTTCAGTGGAGAACTTTTCCCTAATGTCCAATCTGAACCTCCTTTGGTGCCTCTTGAGGCCGTCTCCTCTCATCCTATCGCCTGTCACCTGGAAGAAGAGACCAACACCTGCCTCTCTGCTACCTCCTTTCAGATACTTGTAGAGAATGATAAGGTCTTCCCTCAGCTTCCTCTTCTCAAGGCTAAACAACCCCGGTTCCCTCAGCCGCTCCTCATAAGGTTTGTGCCCCAGCCCCATCACCAGCTTTGTTGCCCTTCTGTGGACATGCTCCAGGACCTCAATGTCTTCTTGTAGTGAGAAGTCTTTCTTGAGTGACGTAGGAAAGCAGCCCTCCAGCCCAGGCCCAGGGAAGGTGGTTGAGGCCACACCAGGGCTCATCCTGTCCCACCCTAGAGCCTGTGCACTGCCACAACCTGTTGGGGACCCACGGGGTGAAGGAAAAGGGGAGATCTGCCCCGTGTCATGCATCACATGGTGCCCAACCCAAAAGCTCCAGGGGTGCTGGGCAATCTGGATGTGCTCAGGGAAGGGACAGAGGTCAGATGATCATAGAAGCATACAATAGGTAGGGTTGGAAGGAACCTTAAACATCACCCAGTTCCAACTCCCCTGCCATGAGCAGGCACGCATCCCACCAGATCAGGCTGCCCAAGGTACCATCCAACCTGGCCTTGAACACCTTCAGGGATGGGCAGCCACAATTTCCCTGGGCAACCTCTTCCAGGGCCTCATCATCCCCACTGTGAAGAATTTCTTCCTAATATCTAACCTGAATCTTCCTCCTTCCAATTTAAAGCCATTGCCCCTCATCACTATACATCCTTGTCAAAAGTTCCTCCCCAGCTTTCCTGTACACCCCCTTTTGGGTACTACACGGCTGCTATAAGTTGTCCCTGGAGCCTTCTCTTTTTCAGGCTGAACAACCCCCACTCTCTCAGCCTGTCCTCATAGCGGAGGTGCTCCAGCACTCTGATCATCTTCGTGGTCCTCCTCTGGACCCATTCCAACAGTTCTGTATCCTTCTTATGTTGGGAATTCCAGAACAGGACACAATACCCCAGGTGGAGCCTCACAAGAGAGGAATAGAGGGGCAGAATCACCTCCCTCAACCTGCTGGCCACGCTTCTTTTGATGCAGCCCAGAATACATTTTGCCTTCTGGGCTGCAAGCACACATTGCCAGCTCGTGTCGAGCTTATCATCAACCAGCATCCCCAAGTCCTTCTCCACAGGGCTCCTCTCAGTGGTGGAGAGATGCTGAAGACCACATGAGTTACAGCAACCATGCTGTATCAATGCTTGGATAATGGGTGGTGAAAAATTATACATCCAACTCACCTGACATCTCAACCTGTTCCCTTAACCTCATCCCATACAGCAGAAAGCAGCCATGTCTGATTTGACCTAAGCCTGCTGGAGACCACAACACTTATTCCAGCTACCACCTAGAACTGGATTCACCGAAACTTAGAATAGAGTTATAGCCAGCCTGTGGTATTCCATGCCTTTCCAGGACACTGACTTCAGATGAACCTTTGAAGATCTGGAAATAAAGAGCTAAGGTAATGCAGGCTCAGCTTCTGAAAACTAGGCAAGGAGTTAACAATATATTCTCAAACAAGCTTAACTCAGCCCCTTGAAATTGGCTATACCCTGCCAGGGATTATATTGCAATTCCAATTATGTTCCACTTGCATTCACCGTTTTAAGTTACAACTCTATGAACATTAATTGCTGCAATGTGATTATAAATGCAGGAAATTAGAGGACTTTTGCTCATGACTTCTTAGGCCTTTCTCTGTCTCTGTCTCATTCAACCTGCCCTGAGCCACCAAACCATTAGTTATCAAAGAGCAGAGCAGTCTGAGAAAGAAGCAGTAGAAATAGCAGGGCAGATTAGGCATTTTGCCTGTGTTTTACAGGTTATTTCAGCAGTAGTAGATTGGGGTCTTCTTCCCAGGGCTGTTGCCAGCAGGGAGGTGTGATAGGGGAGTAATATGTGTTTTTAGTGATGAAAGGAAAGCCATGCATGAAGCTCTGAGAGAAATGGTGAAGTAGATTAAAAATGTGGTAAAGGTGTAAAATTTAGCAAGTGCAAGCACTACAGCTTATGTTTGCATCAGCTCATCTCAACAGAGGTTTTGCTTCAGCAAGCACTAGGTGTTAGGCTGTGTGTTACGGATATTTTTGAGGTGTATTTCAAAGAAGGCAGAGCTAAGGATTGGTAGAAACTCTCTGTTTTTCAGTGGTTGTAGTTTAAGTTATTTAAATGATGTCTCCCAGATTTTCAGAAGTTTTATTCAGCAGAGGCAGGCATTCTCATATGGCTGAGGTCTATGTTAACATTGTTTTGGGACACTAGATTTCCTTGTTTAAAAAAGAAAAGAAAAGAAAAACCTAAAACCTCTCCTGTGTACACCACAGCACAACTCTCCCTTCATCGCTTTTAATGCTCTTGCAGTAATTACCTTAGCACAATGTCTGCACAGCACAGCACCATGCCAAGACACTGCACTAGTTCATAATACCTGGAAGCAGCAGAGCCAGGTTGCTATAATAATCCGCCAAGACTAATTAACCCTGCTGAGGATACGTGCAGCATCGCTCTCCAACATGGGCTGGTTCTTCCTCATTGGTCCCTAGAGTCCCAAGAGAGGGTCAAGCTTCAGTGAAGATCCTACAGACAGAGGCTGCAGAAACAGCGTGGGACTGACCAGGTAGGCAGCAAAAATATTTCAAATGTTGGTGGGGAGTTCAGCACAGCTATAGGCAAAAGGGGAAATGAGGGGATTGAATGTGGAACATTTCATTCAGCTCATAGGCCTTCAACTCGATTCTCATCTTAATTTTGGCAAATTACTTCTAGTTAGAGCCAGAAAATGAATTGGCTGGGCTATGGTTTCTCAAGCAGAATTATGATGCACGTGTTCCATGTAAAATGTGAGCTGCATGTCCAGTGTGGCCTGGATCTCATAGGCTTATTTTAAATGCAGATGAGGATGTCTATGCTGCTATTAAAAGACAGGTCAAAGATTTTTCAGGTGCACTGTAGCTGCTTCTGGAACTGATAGGTTACATCTCCCTAAATCTTGAACAAACATGAAAAAAATCCTTAGATTCTGCCTTGGCAAAGTGTGCAGGCTGAACATGAGAACATCTCCTTAAAAAGTCAGATTTAAAATTGTCCTGGACTTCAGATTTAATTTTTAAACTCTCTGTGTTTATAAAAGGTCATTAGCTTCAGTTAGGAGCTGAAGGTTCTTAAATGCTTATGAATAAAGGTGTTGAAAAACCTGATTCCAAGAGTCCAGCTGACTGTGCACAGAGCTGCCTGCAGGAACCAGTAGGAAATGATAGGACTAGCAATTACCTTACAAGAATAGAAAATCCCTCTGTCTGCAGCATGCTCATGCCAAGATGCCAGGCAGGAACTCTCAATTCTTTCTTGGGCCAGAATGGTACCCTTCCTCGGATGTTACCTCATCCTTCTGCCTGTTTCTTGGGAGGAAATTAACAAAGCATTCAGGAGCCAAGGGTTGTTTTTGAGTAACATGAAAAGGCAAGAAGAGAAGAACCTGAAAGTCACTGTAGTTTTCATGCCAAAGCACTAATTTGCAATACATTCTGTGCCATTCTTAGCCTACAATGAAACACTCCCAAGCCTGTCTTGCTGCTTCCTCCCTTTTCTTTTCCTTCCTTTTCCATGTCTGTCATACTTCATTAGGCTAAAGGGAAAGAGAGGGATGGAGAATTTGGCACAGCACAGTGTGTCTCTCTTCTGAGCTGGAGAAAGAAACATTTCTGCCAAAAAAAGACAACCTCCAGAGTATGGAACAGGTTAGAACATGAAAGACACAGACTTAGGAGAAACTGAAGTGAAGGGTCATAAAGTTGATCAGAGGACTGGAGCACCTCCCCTATGAAGACAGGCTGAGAGAGTTGGGGTTACTCAGTGTGGAGAAGAGACAACTCCAGAGAAACCTTATAGCAGCTTTCCAGTACCTAAAGGGGACCTACAAGAAAGCTGGAGAGGGACTTTTTACAAGACCATGTAGTGATAGGACAAGAGTTAACGGCTTTAAATTGAAAGAGGGTAGATTCAGATTAGATAAAATGAAGAAATTCTTCACGATGAGGGTGGGGAGGCACTGGCACAGGTTGCCCAGGGAAGCTGTGGACGCCCCCTCCCTGGAAGTGTTCTAGGCCAGGTTCAACAAGGCTTTGAGCAACCCGATCTAGTGGGAGGTGTCCCTGCTCATAGCAGGGGGGTTGAAACTGGATGTTGTTTAAGGTCCCTTCTAACTCAAACCATTCTATGATTCTATGATTCTGTAAGGCCTGCCACAAGAAATTAAATGCACATAGTGAATATTTTAATCTATCTGCACAAATACCAATATATTATATTTCATATAAAGGTCTATCTATGTAAATTTACATTAGTCCCTTGTCTCATTTATCTTTTCCATGTATACATAATGCAGATCTCAGCTCTCATGTATTTCACACACCTTCATTCCACACCTGTTTTCCTTTCCTTCCATTTTTTTCCAGCCACAAACATTGCTCACGCATTCACTCATTCCTCAGGCACACCTATTTCCATTAACTCAAAATTACATAAGTAGCTCTTCTTTATGTATCCTCCCTTGCTATCTTAAGTGTTTATAATCAGATTCTCAATTACACATGTGCTTATACCCAGGTCTGTAATAGATATCACAACATTTTCCATAGAAAATATGGGTAACGTTTCTCCTGCTGTCCACAGGAAAAGCCCTTAGATCTGCATAAAAATCCCAACCTTATTTTGGCACTGCACTTCTTTCTCACAATTGCTTGAAAATGGCAGCCAGTCAGAACTGTTACCTCATTGCGTATAATAACAACTCTATCCCAATTTTATAGTTGTGAGAACTTATTTGCAATTTACTTCCCATTTTCCATATCTTCCAACTGCTGTGGGACCTTTACACTGCCTTCACACGTAACTAAAAAATGTCACTCCTTTGTGACCTTAGATGTCTCTTGGAATGGCTAAGTGAAAGCTCCTTCATCATATTTGTCCTTCCAATGGCCAGTTACCCACTCATCCTGTAAGCTGAAGCTTGCTACTTCTCCCCGTCCAACAGAATAAAATACCCAAAAGAGACTGGGATTTATTAGCTCTGTCCCTCCAGGTCTCTTCTGTTCACCATACACACACATATGGATGTAAAAGTACAAATATAAATGTAAATATAAATGAGATAGATAGAGATAGAGATAGAGATAGAGATAGAGATAGAGATAGAGATAGAGATAGAGATAGAGATAGAGATAGAGATAGAGATAGAGATAGAGATAGAGATAGAGATAGAGATAGAGATAGAGATAGAGATAGAGATGATAGAGGTAGAGGTAGAGATAGAGGTAGAGATAGAGGTAGAGGTAGAGATAGAGATAGAGATAGAGATGCACACACACGTATGTATGTACGCGTGTCTCCAAACCAAATAAATCTACATGCTGCATATGTCAACTCGTTATCTGGTTGAATTGCTTTACTGCTGAGAAACTAGTCTCAGGGGAAGGCTCTCCTTGGGCTGCTGTACAGAGTAGTCTCCAGCATGGGCGAAACTGGTATGGCTGATTCACTTTTGCAGCCGCAGGCTGGCATGGTGTCTGAAGTTCTTTCAGAGGCTCAACAAGCAAAGGAGAGATCTTTGGGATCTTGAGTTTAAATACATGAAGCAAAGTAGGAAACTTATCCTTCCATAAAGGTAGCAATTAAGATGGCATGGAAGGGGAACCAGATAAGCACCAGTTCCTGTGGGCTACATAGGGATTCAGGGACAGAGTAATAGGCAACCCAGAGAGACAAGGTATATAGCAGGAAGCATGGTTAACAGTTACCCACTGCAACAGAATCAAGAGTAGCAAACCCTCAAGCTTTGCTTGCTGTCTGTAGCCAAGAGTAGGGCTCTGGGAATAGGGGTTCTGTCAATGATCATTCTTTGGCTCAGATACAGGTGTGAAGGGTGCCAAGATGGAGAGCAGAAATGTAAAATCCCTGAGGGCTTTCAGGGTGGGAGACAGAGGAGGGAACTCGTCTGTGTACAGGTGAAGGAAGCAAGTCTTTCCCTCTATGTGCTGAGCAGGTCTGGTAAGATACTCTTTTTGAGGCAAAGCATATCCACACAGAAAATAGGCTGAAAATCCCAAATAACTGGGAAAAAACAGACAAATCTGACTCTAACATGAAGTGTAACTGAATATTTCATAAACAAGGGTGTTTTTTGTAAGGCATGTATATAGGGGAAGATTTATTCATTCTGCAGTAGCAAGTTTATCTGAGAAAAGGAGTCTTCCTACAAGCTTTTGTAGTCATTGATGTTTATCCCCCTGCTTCTTTTCTTCATAGTACTTCCAATGAAACGGGGCATGGAAGGTCTTTGGGTCAGTAGTCCACATCCAGCCAAGGCAATAATAACAAGCTGTCTTTGGTGCTACACCTCCTGATAGGGAAATGGCATAACAAGTTGCATTGCCATAGGGCATGGCATGCATAAATGACACATGAGAATATTGCCTTACAGTGTTTTTAGTTCAAGTGTTAAGGGTGTGGTTAGCCTTTGAATGAACATAATCAAGTGCTCTGTGCAGTGAAACAAATACACAACTGTTTCTTCTCATATGCTTACGCTCATTAAGCATTGAAATATGTATATAATGTTCTTCTATAATGTACAATTGAAATTCCATTTCATGCCAAAAATCTTCATTTATGACACTGATCTGATGCACACTGTATAGGTGGAATTGTTGAACAAAATACTTTAAAGAAACCAGATTATGTAGAAACACTAAAGTAAGATGCTTCTCCAGGCTTCATAGCTTAATAAGACTGCTACAACCAGAAAAGTTATGAAATATACAGAAGTTAGATATTAAATAACAGTAGCAATAGATTTAAATATAGATCAGTTCCTCTGAGTGCACAGGCCTGCTTACATTCAACTTTCATATCCCTTCCTAATCATCTATTTCATGGCACCTACTCACTTGTCTCTAAAATGCCTGAGGTAAAGGCAATGTGAATTTCTCTCTATCATTCCTAATATAATGTTTCACTCTACTTATTTATCAGCTGTCAGTAGTATTTGCTTAGAACAGTGTAAGTGCTCATACTCAGGAAGTCTCACTGACCACGTTCCCCTGGACAAATCCCATTCTTCATGCTACACTCTACCTTGCCAACCATTTAAATGCCCAGATTCAGCATTTTATCTATCAAGAAAAGTAAGATGTTTAAAATTATGGGTTTTTTTGAAGAAAAAAATCTCATGTAGAGACCAGAAGTTTCTTGTGTGCCTTCCTGTGGTACATTTTGTCCCAGTCAGCTTTCAAGTCTGAAGTTCATCATGAAGTGCTCTGCATAAATTGCACAACATTTAAAATTTCAGATTTTTTAAATTCTCTGTGGGGATCTCATGAGTCATCAGGCTAATTCAGTCAATACAAAAATCCTGCTGTAACATCCCACCACAGGGTTTCAGAGGGTTGGGGGGTGGTTCCTTGACAGTCACCTCTCTCTCATCTCTATCTTCACTGTGAAAGCTCACTCACTTATTCTATTTGCAAACTTAAGCCTATTCCACTTAAGTGCTTTCCCAGACAACTATAAATAGGCTCTTAGAAGTGGTAATTAAGTCAGGACCACATTCACTCACAGGAATTTAACAGCTTCTCCTGGCAGAATACAATTGTTTTTTCCTTCTCCATCCAGATCTTTACAATTGGCCATAGAGGACCTGGAATGCTTTAATAGTTCAAACCATTTCCAGTATAATTGTATACTGGAACATTATTATTCCCTTTGCCTTGTTATTCATGCTGCTATTAATTTTTAGGAAAAAAAATAATGTTGAGGAACAGATTCCATCTGAGCTCAGACTTGTCATGTGCCCAAAATAAACCAGGATAGTGGAAGAGAGGGTGAGACTAACCTTGAGTACCCAAAAGCTGGAGGACAATATGGTGGGTGCCAGGGAGAACCTGTGGAGATAAGAGCAGAGAAAAGTGTGAACCCTAGCATATAAAAATACAATTCAACTGACAGGTTATAATTTAAGGCTTATTAATACTCTGTTTACCCTGTATTATACTCATCAGACAGGGTGCTACACAGAAGGCCTGAATTCTGATAGGTGCCTTGTGTTGATTTGAAAGATGGTCAGTTTATTCACTTTCCTACGTAGTTTTTTAAAAAAAGAGAAATAAAGATCTTTCTCTATAAATTACCATATATAGTCTTTCTGCAGGGTTTCCCAGCACGTTCAGTCAGTGACTCCCAATTATTTCAACAACACTGTAGTGCTTGTTCTCAAATTGACATCACCAGAGAGATATTTATTCCAAAGCAAGATGTTTGCTGTGTAGAATACATCCAATTTTGTTTTACAAAAGCCCATTATTACAGCTCATTTTTCATTTTCATCCAGAGATGTATTGTCTGTGGTACTGCATACTCTCAGGGAAAGAAACAGCACAACCCTTCCGCAATCTCGTTTTTATCTGTCTAAAGAAACATGCCAGTTCACATGTGTTCCAGTAAGCATACATTCCAATTCAGCAATACAAGAATAACACTGGCAATGTATGCTGTGATTCATATACTGGAAACGTTCTATAAAACCTCTGTAACATGAGAATGATTCTGTCAAGTCAAAGTAAAGTCCAGCCATCCCAGCAATGTGTTTCTAGTGGTGGCCACTACCAGCCGCTCAGAGGACTATAAGAACAGATCAGACATATTGTGATATTTTTCAAGCACTGTCTTCCCATCTCCAGTGAATTCCGGCTCAAGTTGTTCTGGTCTAGAGCTGCTATCCTCATGTTCAACAGATGCCAAAGGATTTTCTTTATTGAATTCATCCAACTGTTTTAGCATGCTCAACAGACATGGCAAAGATCTTTATCTACACACCTTGAGAAGTATTACCTTTTGTTTTGAACCTTCACGCTATTACAGGATGCCTCCTGTCTGTTGTGCTAAAGGAAACTGTTGTCTCTGTCTTTGCTGTGCAGATGCATCATATTTCCCTCCATCCTTGCCATGATGTGATTTTTGTGATCTTCCCAGCCTCATGGAGGAGGAAATCTCCTCTTCATTTCACTCAACCTGGTCTGAAGTTATCATTGCCCTTCATTCACTATGACTGACCAACAAATTAGAAAACAGGGTTGGATAATAGTCCTCAATAGTCTGTCCTTTCAGAAATGAAGGCAAATATACAATTCAATGGTTTACTTGGGCCTTTGGTGCTGAAATGCCAAATCTTAGGACCCCTGAAAGCTATACTAGTTCAGAAAAGCAGAATTCCTTACAGAATTCCCCAGCATGTCCAGATCAGAAAAACACAGCCATAGTACTACTACATTAATGTTACAGGAGCATAATTTTCATAATCAGTTCCTCTGCAGCAGTTATTGATATTTGTTGAGGGATTTTAGTGTTTTCTTTTTGTTTGGTTTTATTTTTTTAATTTGTTCTGGACAGCACTGCCAACCCAGCTGGGTGGATATGGTTCTTTTAAGCTGACAACACCCTCAGAATCAAGTCAATAATTTATAGTGGTGTAACTGATCATTGCTAGAAGCAGAGTATTGGCAAAGAATTTCTAATTTCTTTAATGTCTAATGCTCAAATCAGAAAAAAAAAAGTAAAAGTAGTTTGATGCTTGTTCTTCATAATTTTTGTCCTCCATCATCCCCTAGTGAATGCTGTCTCATCAAAACTACCTAGACAAAGTACCTAGGCAGAAGATTTCTATGTGCTCTGAGAGTTTTTAAAGTTCAGATATCCTCAAGTTGTTATTAAGTTAACATCAACAGTTAAATTGACTTCAAGAGGTTATTTTTTAAGTATTATCGGATTAGTATTCTCAGTAGATCACATACAGTGTTAAGGAAAGTTTAAATTATCATGTTGGCTGCTTAAAATTTTTTCCAGTGTTTAAAACCCTGTAAAAAATAAAAAAAAAAAATTCTAAGATCTCTCAGACCTTTAAAATCAAATTTGTAAAATCAAGGCTCTTTTCCTTTATTTTACCTTTACTATAGGAAAATCTGCAAGTTTCTGTGATGCCTAGTATTGTAAAAACTATATTGCTATGCTTGGTATAGCAATACTAGAGTCTAAGGAGAAGCATCTGCTGAGCTCACTACAATGAATTATATTCCTATCCAGCAGTGAGTGTCTGTCACTAAACAGAGCAATCTGGTACAAAGATTAAAACCAAGTTTTTTATTCATTACTTGATCCAATACGTCATCAGCACCAAAAATCTCTTATGTCAAGGTCAGCACCTTCAGAACAATTTGATGCTGGAGAGATCTGTGCTGAGTTATTCCTTAGTTCATGCCAATATAACTTTGAAGATTTGGTCCAGCTCCAAACAGAGCAAGATTCTTTTCCATGACCCCTAGAAAAGTAAATGTACCTTCCTCTCCATTGACTTTACAAGCAATGTAGGCATCTTGCTTTGGAAGCTCTGGATTTTTATGTCTAAGTTACACACTTTGAATTGCCTAAAGCAGACAATGTAGATACTACCCTTCAGTAAGATCTCTTATAACAGGCTGCCCATCATCGCAAAGAATGAAGAATGTTGTGGCAAAGGCAAAGCTACAACCCAGTTCTCTTGGGTTGGGAGACAGCTGATAAAATCATCAGACTTTCTCTTTACTCAGCGTCTTGCCACATTTACTAAACACCTCCAGCTTTTGAGACACAAAAGTGAAAAATGCCAAGTTCTGTCGAAGTTGAAAGGTTTAAAACAACACTGAGTATGCAGCTGAAGAGACTTGCCTCGATGACCAGGACGGCACTGGTCTGTGCCACTGACATTAGGCTTTGTGGGTTCAAAGGCCGCATGTTTCCTTCACAAACTCTGACACTGGGATTGAAACCAAACTGTATGTGCGATGTGCTTTAAGTCTCGTGAAATGTAATTTTAATCTATGCCTAAACTGAAGAGCACGGATTATGCTGATTTAATTTCATGTTCACATCTGATACAATAATAAGGAAGTCTCATAGGAAAAAAAATAAAGAAAGAAAGCATTAATTTACACTGCTTTTCAGAACATGATAATTAAGTGCGTGAACCCTATCTTAGTCCATTGGATCTTCCTGTTACCATACAGCTGGCATACATAATTAATGTGCGCTTTTCTATAACCACTAGCTCTGCTGAAGTTTTGGTCAGCATACTTACGATGTCCCATATTCTGCTGTGAGAATAAAGGAAAGTCTAGCAAATAAGCAATGACCATTTCAGGTGGTGTTCTCTTTTCCATTGTTAAATTCCTGACTGTGGTTTCTTTCTTTGCTGTGGCTGTCAGCATTATGATGAAGTTCAAGAACTGCACCGTACAAAACATGCCCTGTGAAGCATATGTCGGTGGTGTGGTTTAGGGGTGAAAAAGTAGAGTTTTGCTTTTGCCTGGAAACACTTATAAATGACATTTTCATTTCCACAGAGGTTATTCCAATGCATTACTACTTCTTCTATGAGGCAGACTGTATATGAACTAGGTTAATAGCTGCTAATTTTCCTCATATCGTTACCCTCTGAGAGTATCATTTTACTAGAAGTTAAATGACATATGATCCTCCTCCTCAGCATTAACATTATTTATTACTACTCTATTAATAGATCCTGTAACTTGGTTTTATTAACAAAAGATATGACTGCATATTTGGTAGTAACTCTCTTGATATCAAGGCAAAAATCCACGAATCATATTTTTGCAAAAGCACTTTCTAACAATAGATAGAATTCAGACCAAAGAACATCTTGCTAAGAATAGATGGAATTATTGTGTAAAAATGCTTCATGCACAATGGAAAAAATTCCAATAATTTTGGCTGTGAGGCTATAATAATTTGTGATAAAATGAAAAAGCTGCTGTGCAGAAAAATGTTTTAGCTCTGCTAGGGTGCTGCTTGCTTGTTCACTCACAGCTGAGCATTTCACAGTCTTTTGGAAGAACTTAACCTTTTTAAGAACTTGCCACTTTTAGGTAGTTGTCTGTCTTCTGCATTTAAAATGTAGTTGTGACTGCCTTATGTGAATAAAAATTGAGATTACTTTTTCTTTGGATCACTGTTTTTTTAAATCATCCCAGTGTAACTTGTCTTGAGGAGGATTGCTTCAGTAATATCTTCAAAGCTACCTCACTAATCCTCAAAACAAAATTTAATGTTATCTGCGTGAAATCTTACTGCAGTTATACTGCCAGTGTGCTGACTTGAGTATTACACTGACTAATACTTTATCACACTTCCCTTACACGTGTCTTTCTTGACTTTTCAAGCTCCTTCAGCAGAACAAGATCCTACCATTCTTAAAATCTAGCCCATAATCAGCACAATTAGAAGCATCAGTTTCTTGATTCTTGTTTTTAGCATCCCCTTTACATCTTGGGAAAAAAAATGTACAGTGTCTCTAGTTTACAGCTATGCTTTTTTTTTTCAGTAGTGACATAAATCATGCCATTCCACTACAATTACCATGAGAAAGGACAGCCTGTTCTTTGGGTACAGTCAACAGATGTGAAATGTGCATGTTTCATGTCGTGTGAACATGTGACTTGAACAAATCACTCCCCAACGCAGCTGTTCCATCCAAACCAAAGCGCATAGACTCACCTCCAGCTCCAGCAAAGCCATGTTGAATGGAGCACCTGCTAACGAAAGCCCTCTGCCCACACCATGCAGAAAGATGACACTCCTCACTGCTGCGTGGTCCCCCTTCCCTTTGCCTTGCACCCCATGAATGAGGTGGGGAAACGAAAGCCAGGCAGCTCCAATGTGGGTTATGAGAACAGGACCTGAATGGCAAGCTGTGGGGTAGCACTGGACCACATTCTTGGTGGTGGGCACTTGGTGGGTTTGTGCATTGAAAGCAGGGAGGCGTGACTTCCATTTAGTAGCTCTGCCAAAGCAGCTAAATGTAAATGCTCATATATACCCCATTTAGAGAAATTTAAAGTCTACTATAGAAGAATCATTACTTTTCATTACTACATTTTAATTTTGCTGTATTTTATTTAAATGATTTCTTAATTTAATTTTGGACTTGTCTACCCATAAATTTGAAATGATCTAAAGAAATCTGTTCCTGGCAGTTGGAACTAATTGTGCATATTTGAATTGAGACAGGGCATTGGCATCAGAAGTCCTGCTACACTATACAGCTGATAGGAAGGTTGAGTTTAAAGGTCTCTAAAGGGTACACGTTTTGGGAGATAGCTTAATTTCCTGTTCTCAAAAATCACTGTGGTTCTTTTCTATGCAAATGTCTTCAGTATGTTCTCTCACAGTGTGAAAAGCACTCCTGCATCTCAAAATCTTTTTGAAGAGTCATGTCTGGAAGCCAAATTTCCTTCCGGGTGTTTGCGGCTTCAAATTTTGCTTCCCGTACTAGCCACAAAATGCAGACCTGCCTCTTTAAAAAAGAAAGAAAAAAAAAAAGTTAGCAAGTGTGGCTTGCAGTGATTTTTATGTTCTTTCCCATTTTCCTGCCACACTTCCTTTATTTTTGTCTGGCATTAAGTTAATTGTAATTTCATCTGGCTTATGAATCTGTCATTTTGTTTATCTTTTCTGTAGGATACATACCAATGGCACTGTATAAGTAACAGTACAATTGTGTTTATGTTAAAAACAACAAGCATACAAGGAATTGTTCTGTCAGGTGCTATCTAACTGCATTCCATTAAAAGAATAGCTTACTAGTGAACACCAAACACCTGTTTTTTACATTCTTTTGTAAATGACTAATGTTTATGTACAAAGAGAAGGTGACATCAATTGCAAGCTGCAGCAGATGGCAATCACATTGCCAAATCCTTGCAAATGTTAGCTGGTTAGCAAAAACAGTTTTCTTTTTGCGACTTCCAACCACCAGCTTTATTTGTGTACAGCTTACTCAAGTATTACCTACATGTACAAGATCACAGGCAAAAGAACTTCCTGTGACCAGCTGCTGGCACTGAGTGTGCCCGATTGATTGATAGCTAAAGTGGCACGATCACAGGATTTATCTCAACAAAGGACTTCACAGGTTATTGGAGAAAGAGGAGAAAGATGCTATACGTAAGCAATGCAAAGCCTTACAGGGTACCTAGAGGAGGAGCAAACCTGATTTCCTGCCTGGCTGGGATGGAGGGCAGGCGGAAAGGAGGAGGAAAGGAGATACTTCCATTGTTTCCAAGAGAATAGAAATTCCAGCTCTCTGAGACCAAGTGGCAAAGGCCTAAAAAGACATAATGGCATTCCTCCTGTCTCACGTGTTCACCTCCAACTGGTCTTTGAGAAATGTTTCCATAAATACCTTCCATGAGAAGAAGGTGAAAACTGTTCCTAATCTTCCCACAAAACACATGCAAAACACGAGCATCCGAACAACACATAATTCTAGATGGAAGAATATTTCATCGACATGAAAATCAACGCAGCACATTACATTACATTCAACTGACACCTCTAGTTCAGAGGGAAGCAGATTTTCCACATTCCTACCCAAACAAAGCCAGAGACAGAGATACTGGTATGATTCACAAATCACAGCCTCTAGTTTGCCTGTTCATGGTACTGCAGGTTAACAGCCCGCACAGTAACCATGAGAGAAACAAGCTATCTTTTCAAAGGAAATTGCTTGTTTTACAAGGAAACATTCAGAAGTCTTTATGAAAGCTAAATAGCCAAGCAGATCCTTTGGCAGCACTGAAGTAAAAAACAATGCATTAATGATTATCACTGTATACATGTCAATTAAAAGCAAACCAGTTTAATTACTAATATTGATAGTGGGGGTTTATTTCCTGGTTGTAAGAAAATAAAATCTTGTGAATGTGTTTGCATTTTACTCACAGTCCTACAAGTTGTTCCATAGGAACTTTACTTGTTCATATACATGAAGCTGTTCACTTGCAGGGCATATGCGTTAAGGTGACCAACCCATATTTCAAAATTATTAGCAAGGAATATAAGTTCCACCTATTTAATTGTTCTGACTGTTGTTTTAATTAAGTATTTCATGATATACGTTTTGTCATCATGTTTGGACAATATAACTGTATTTATTAAAAGCAGTCTATATATAGGTCTAAAATATTTTTTTCTAGAATTCAAGTTACTTTAGGTTCCTTCTTTCCATCTTAATCTATTTTGGAACCTAGACCAAGACTGAAGATAGTCAGCCAGAAGAAGTGTTTGTGGTACTAGCCAGGGCACAACATATACCTGCTTACACGCAAACACTCCCTCTTGCTGCACAGTACTGCAATTTCTTTCCAGCTTTGTAGATGTCTCTTATAAAGTCAATCTATGGGTAAGGCTTATCCATTGAAAACTGTCATAGTAGCATCTGAGTTAAATTAGGTGTAGCATAATTCATTTTTTGGGCAGTATAAGCTAGTTTTTGCCTTCTGTCTTCAGTCTTGTATTGCCTATCAATTTTACCTGCTAAGGAGTTTCCCTTTTCCACCCCAGCTTAATTTTCGTTTAGACAGAAGTCTGAAACATGGAATGGAACTTAGACATCCAATACCGACTTTCAGTTAAAGAAAAAGGAAAGCTTCTGGTCAATAGCAGCTGAGAACCAATCATCCTTAAATCTTTTGAAAACCCCTAGCTCTAACGTAATGTGAATATGCTATTCTATGCATCTAGTCTCCTCTCCCTCCTTCCTTAAATCAGTGCCAAATGGCACTGGCTTAAGCAGCGTGTGTTTAAATGGTAGAGCAAAGGGCAATTTATTAGCTGTATTTAATAGCTGCAAGATTTCTGCACCATTGTGTTATCTTAGTTCTGTAACATCTAATTATATAAATCCTTCTGAACATTTATATACTTTAAAGTGGATACCATACTCTGCTACCCACATACCTTAATGACAGACTTAAAAGTAGAGAGGATACTAAAAATCAGGTATTTCCTACCTGGTCAAGGCTCTTTCTAGCTGCATCTGTGAGACAACCACAGGTTATTTTTAAATAAAAACTTTTTTTTCCCCTTTCTATAAATTCTCTAAAGGAAGGAAATCTTTACCAGAAAGCTCCTCAGGTTGGTTTCCTTTTACTGGCATAAGAAATATCATTTGATGGTTTACCTTGAAACTAAATCTAGTCTCAGTGTAACTAAGTGGAACCTTGGAAATGTTATATATAAATGTAATTCTGCGCTGTGGTATAAACATAGCAGTACCTTCTCTTGTCACGTGGAAACATACATCATTCAAGTAACATTAACATCCTTTTTACCACACCAGAGTAGCATTGTGTAGCGTGGGAACAGAGCAAGCACCCTAGGAAGGCTCCGGAGCAATACAGCGTGCCACTACTGCATGGTTTGACAAGCTTCACGGTCTCAGTCCTGTAAACTGGAGTCATGAATTTCTGAAATTGATTTTCTAGAAGTGCTAGAACTTCAAAGTCAGTGGAATAGGACAAAATTGTATTGATATGTGAGAAAAAAAATACTAAGCAGGGGCATCTTTATTCCCCTTCAGGCAATTTCTAAATTTGGCTTCAAGAAACACTTCATGAACCACAATAGTAAAAAATGTCACTGTTCAAGGGGAAAAAATACACCTCAAATTTGTTGAACCATGTATTATTTGGGGGGAAAAACTTTATTGAATAAATGCAACTAATATACCTTGCACCATATACTGCAAATATTCAATGAAACAACATAAGGAATTTTTTTTTTAAAGGAAGTTATTAAATGATTGGAATGATGAGAAAAAGGATTAAAAGGATGCAGAGGGTCGATCATATCTACCTTTCATCAAAACCAGTTTTCCAGCTCCTTGGCCAGGCATCTCCTGAGAAATATTTCTGAAAGTCACTCCTGGACACAGCCAGTGATTCACGCTCACATGCTGTCTTGCCTTGTCTTCTCCATGAGTGTCTGGTGGGGGACTTAAAATAAGTCACCTTGAAATCCTCCTCTCTCTAGAGGATTTCAAAGGAGGTGTGTCATGAGGTGGGTGCTGCTCTCTTCTCCCAAATAACAGGTGATAGGACAAGAAGCCTCAAGTTGAACCAGGGGAGGTTTGGATTGGATATTAGAAAAAAATTCTTTACTGAAAGAGCAGTCTAGCATTGGAATGGGCTGCCCAGGGAAGTGCTGGAGTCTTCACAGAATCATAGAATAGTTTGGGTTAGAAGCGACCTTAAAGATCATCTAGTTCCATCCCCCATGCCACAGGCAGGGCCACCTACTGCTGGATCAGGCTGCCCAAGGCCCCATCCAACCTGGCCTTGAACACATCCAGGGATGGGGCAGCCACAGCTACCCTGGGCAACCTGTGCCAGTGCCTCACCCCTTCATGGTGAAGAAATTCTTCCTAATGTCTAGTCTGAATCTGCCCCTCTCCAGTTTATACCTGTTCCCCCTTGCCCTTTCACCACAAGCCTTTATGAACAGTCCCTCCCCAGGATTCTTGTAGGTCCCCTTCAGGTACTGGAAGGTCGCTATAAGGTCTCCTTGGAGCCTTCTCTTCTGAAGGCTGAACAAGCCCAACTCTCTTGGCCTGTCCTCATATGGGAGGTGCTCCAGCTCTCTGATCATCCTTGTAGCCCTCCTCTGGACGCGTTCCAGCAGTTCAATCTCCTTCTTATCTTGAGGATTCCAGAACTGAACAGAATACTCCGGGTGAGGTGTCACAGGAGAGGCACAGAGGGGCAGAATCACTTCCCGCAACCTGCTGGCCACGATTCTTTCGACGCAGCCCAGGATTTGGTTGGCCTTCTGGGCTGCGAGCGCACACTGCCGGCTCATGTCGAGCTTCTCATCGGCCAGCACCTCTGCAAGGCTGCTCTCAATCACGACACCCCTCATCGTGTAAGTGAAATCGGGGATTGCCCCGACCCAGGTGCAGGACCTTGCGCTTGGCCCTGCTGAGCCCCACGCCTTCACAGCACCCACAGCTCTGGCCTCCGGGCTCTGCTCACAGGCGGGGGGCGGGGCTGCGTCTCCCCGCTCGCAGCGCCCCCTGCCGGCCGCCGCCTCCTCCCGGCGGGCGCGCCAGCTTCCCCCGCACATCGCGCGGGCTTTGTCTCCGGTTTTCTTTTTTTGGAGGGAGAAGAGGAGGGCAGGACACCATGTGCCTCGTCCAGAGAGCTCTGCGGTGCCGGGGGCTCGGCAGGAGGAGAGCCGTCGGCTGAAGCCGAGGGTGCTGAGCTCCCCGCAGCCCCTGACATTTACACGGCAACGTTTTTGTAGGCTTTCACCTCAGACCTGCCTCTTTATCTTGGACCGAACGTCCTAATTATTAACCGTATGTACGGTTTGAAGCTATTTGAAGGAAAGCTTTGCTTTCTCATCTGAAGACCCCTCAGCCCTAGGATGCCCCGTGTATGTCTTTTCCGACTTGTGTCACCAGCCTGTCACCCCTGCCACCATCCCTTGAGTAAAGCTCTGCATGTGCCAGCAACCTTTCATTCTGTTGCTGCTGGTACTCCTGCCTTGTTTCTTCTTTGGCTTGTTCTCAAATGCGCATGGTGCACGGTCTGCATCCAGTTGTGACCCTGAACCTGGTTCCTGTTCCAAACAGAAGTGCCGTAGGGAGGGAACTGTGAGTTCACTGCCACCCTCATCTCCCAGACAAACCCTGGAGGGACGTCTCAAATTAACTGACTCTCCTAGGTATCCTTTTGTCTGAGGAGAAAGGCCCAAATAACGACTTTTGGGAAACGTTTGTGGCTGCAACTGCTTTCTTCTAGAGTATGTTGGGACCACGTTGCCCTGGGGATGTGCAACAACCAGAAGGAGGTGCAAAACTTTCAGATGAAGAAGTGCATGGCTGAGACTGCTGGCTGCCAGCTGGAGCGACAGGGTTTGAAGCTAGTGAAAAAGTCAGTGAATGAGATGATGATGGGAGTTCTGAAGTACAGTTATGCCCAGTGGAGAAATGCAACACCCCATATCTACCAGCGTGACCAGTCAGTGCAGGCAAAGCTGTGGTTTCAAAGTCAAATGCTCTGTGTTCAGTTAATGGAGCGCGAGAATCTTGTGGCATTATGATGCTTTTGCTTTCCACAGCTGCCCACAAGGGTGAATCCCTTGAAAAGCCACAACAGCCTTCACCAATAGAACAATAATATCATTAGAGAGAGGCAATGTCTCTCTGAAAATATTTGGTTTATTTGGTGTGTATTTAGAGTGACTTTTCTGACTTAGCTTTCTCAAAAATGAAGAACATTCACACTTACCAAAACCGCTCTACAATACAAAACAATGGTATTAGTCATTTGCAATATATGTGACATTGCACTGACCTGCACATTTACAATGAAGTTTGTCATGTTCTGGGTAATTACTCATGCATCCTGGTGCCCACTTGTTGAACTCCCAGCTGGTTTTCTCCAGTGAATTGTTGGCAGGTGTGCACCTCCTCTTGCAAGTTCAGTTAAAGGCAAGAAAATGGGTTGTTAAACCTTTCTCTTTTTCCTTTACTATGAAAACCAGGGTTGTGACTTTGCTGCAAAAAGAAGTAAGGTGGGTACAATGGGTTCATAGCAATGCTGCCTAAGGCTTCTTGTGCCCTCTTCTGCGGCTTCTTTGCACACATATTCAAGGCAGCCCCACAGAAACAACAGCGTCTTAGTGGCAATGCAGAAAAGCACTCTAAGCCAATCCCTTTCCAGACAGACAAAGATTATAATTAATTTTTTCTAATCCTCATACATTCTGAAAGGTGAAATAAACAGAAAGTTGTGGCTGCGAACATGCACAAGTTAAGCCATGGAAGGTAAAGCTAGCCTAAACCCTGTAAATATTTGGCATGGCCATCATGGACAATATTGCCCCACCCCAGTTTTGGCAACTTTGCCAGACTGACCTCATATCTCAGGTTTGCAGTCCTTGCTTTTAAAGAGCACTCTACTCATTTCTTGTGCTTTTAAATGTAGGGTTTACTTACTTTTATGCAGTGCCACTATAAATGTATTCATCAAGTTTTTCTTCACAAGATATGGGCCATTAAGAGGTAGAAAGTCTGCACATGAACAAGATATCATCAAGAAAACAAACACCTACCCTTTTTTTCACTTGTTAAAAGCCTTAATTTTTATAAAGGAATAACTTGACAGAGAAGCAGCAGCTGAAAATAAATACCAGCTCTAAAGCTAAACAATCCCTCACATGGTTGTAGCTTACACATTTCATAGAATCATAGAATCATAGAATAACCAGGTTGGAAGAGACCAATCAATAGTAATATATTATTTTCAAAGGCAATTTCATGAGGTGCTGGATCTAAAATATAAAATATCACCATCCATTAACTGTAAGGATGTAAAGGCATTCAGCTTTTTAGTATTTGTACATACCCACAGGTATTGGAGGTGGTGAGGTCAGGCCAAAAAGTGGCCCTGAAAAGGGATAATATACTGAAGGAGGTAGTAGGAGACACAGCTCTCACCAGAGGACACAAAGCTGGTTTCTCTTCCCCGTCATACAGGTGCAACACTTGCAGAATTGCAGTGACAGAATTTGCTTACTCACACTCCAGATATATCGAAGTGCATGATGTAACGAACTTTAATGAAAGACACCAATAAGAAGCCAGAGCTTTTTAAGGCCTCAAACCAACATAACATATGTCATGACATTCCATTTTCTGCCAAGTGAAGATAGCCTTCATTTTGTTATTCCATTTCCAGAGATTTTATGAAACTTCTGTTTTAAAGATGCAGTTTGAAACTGGCTAGCCATACTGAAGATAAAGACTTTTTCCATGAATTGCTGAAAGATCCATGACAGACCTTACAAACATTTAGTTTTGCCATGGAAGATATACAACAGCAGGGTGAGAGATGTTGGTCTCAGGTTTTTGTTGCAAAAGTTCTTTTGGAGACACAAGATATTTCACACAAATAATCCCAGAGCACCTATTGGTATCAAATACTTTGAGCACCATGATTCAAATTGATAACCCAGAGCTACAAAGAAGATATGTTTGTTCTGAGTAGACTAGACAGAAAGAATTTTCTTTTCTTATTTGCAAGAGCCCAAATTTCATAAAACCATAGAATAGTTAGGGTTGGAAGGGACCTTCAATATCATCTAGTTCCAATATTTGACAGGACAAGGTTGCCCAAGGCCCCATCCAACCTGGCCTTGAATACCTCCAGGGATGGGGCAGCCACAACTTTCCTGGGCAATCCGTGCCAGCACCTCACCACTCTCACGGTGAAGAAATTCTTCCTTATGTGAAGCCTAAATCTGCCCCTCTCCAGTTTATACCCATTCCTCCTTGTCCTATCACTGCAAGCCTTTGTGAACAGTCCTTCCCCAGCTTTCTTGTAGGCCCCTTTCAGGTACTGAAACGTCGCTACAAGATGTTCTCGGAGCCTTCTCCAGGCTGAACACGCCCAACTCTCTCAGTCTGTCCTCATATGGGAGGTGTTCCTGCCCTCTGATGATCCTTGTAGCCCTCCTCTGGACTTATTCCAACAGTTCCATGCCCTTTTTATGTTGAGGATTCCAGAACTGGACACAATACTATAGATGAGGTCTCACAAGAGAGGAATAGAGGGGCAGAATCACCTCCCTCGACCTGCTGGCCACACTTCTTTTGATGCAGCCCAGGATACGGTTGGCCTTTAGGCTGCAAGCACACATTGCTGGCTCGTGTTGAGCTTCTCATCACCCAGCACCTCCAGGTTCTTCCCTGCAGGGCAGCTCTCAATCAAATCACCCCCATCGTGTACTGAAATTGGGGATTGCCCTGACCCAGGTGCAGGACCTTGTACTTGGCCCTGTTGAACCTCATGAGGTTCGCACAGGCTCAATTTAGACATTTGGTTTTTATTGGCAAGATATACCCTATAAAAAACATCTGCAAAAGATAAGTAAGACTCCACTTAATAACGGCATAACAGCAAAAGTGAAATCAATAGAACCAACAACCCCAGCTTCCTGAGGAGAAATCCTCCTCCTGGGTTGGAGGAGAGTTTGAAATAAGGGGAAAAAGACATGTTCTGATTTTTAATTGCTAGTTGAACTCAAGATGACTGTCATTAAAACTGCATTACTGGGAATGGTGTTCAGGATTCCTCCCACAAGACAAAATAAGATACAGTTTTGAAACTCTTTGCTGGAGGTATTTCATGGCAGCAGCTAGCATAGGACAGTCTTGGTTGGCAGCAATTTCCCTGGAGGCCAGAGGATTATAACATAAATGGTAAAAACTTATATTAAGAATTTTGTTCAAATAATATGTGTTTTTCCAGAGTCTGAACCATAAAACATCCGCAGATGAGCTGAAAGTAACATCCTCAGCTTACTACAGTATCTGTTCTATAGGAAGCATTAATACTACACACAATTCCATCTTATCATATGGAAAGCAATTCCAATTAAGTGATATAAAAAATTATGGACAAGAAACTTTTAACCTAAGGTGATGCACTGTTGTCACAGTTTTTGTTGCGTGTGGTATTGGCTGTGAAGAAAACTAATAATTCACTGAGAAAACCAGTACATGTAGTGTGTGTGAGGAAAGGCCTGAGTTCTGAGATGAGCCAAAGTCAAAGTTGTGGTTTTTGTGTCTTGCAGGTAGGTAACTGCTGCTAAGCCCCCATTAGATACAAGCAACATGATCTGTCAATACCTCTGGAAAGCCCTATAATATATTTGACTGTCATCACGTGGATCCAGCCCCTTACAACATGCAGTGACAGCTACTTTAAATAATGACTGCAAGTAATTTAACCACCATTTTCTATCAGAAGAGAACATTACTTTTAAAAGTGAGTGACCTGACTTCAAGGCCCTCCTTATCTAGAGCGACCAGACAGGTTCTGCGGTTAGCACTGCTGAGCCCCCAGCTGTGCAGTCAAGCTTTTCTGTATGATCAAAGCCTTGCATTTATTTTTTTGCCACTGGGTGACTCAGTTTCAGCAGAAGGAACGGAGGACTGGGGTATCCCCAGAGCTTCCACACATTTAACTCTGTGTAATGCTTTGCTCTGTGCATAGAGTTTAAAGGTAGGTTTTTCTTTAAAATGTGACTGAAGAAAAATATTTTTATTCTCATTAACTGAGCTGGGAACAAAGCTGCAAAGCCTGAGGTTTCTGGGCTTCTAAAATACCTGTGTTTGAGCATGTAAGCATCCACACTTTTGCTTGAAATGGGCACCAACTCATTCCTTATCTCAGGTCTCTGGTAGGTACGCCAATGGATTAATTACAGGACCTTGTAGCAATGACAAATTATTGCTTGATTTTGCTGTAGTGGGCTGCATCTATAAAAAATCCTCACACTACTGTCCTAAAATTTTAATTTAGATATTTGACCAGAAAATTATAAATTATTGTAGTTAATTAACACTGAAATTGTCAAAGAAGGTAGATGTCCATTAAGAAAACAAGTGGCTGTCGCAAGACAACAGCACTGCAATTGCATATGTAATCTAAAACACTTGACCAAGTTATTTTAAGAGGAATCTTTCCCTTTTAATGATTTTGCCTAGATCCATAAGAAGGAAGTTTTCCTTCATTCTTTTTGTGGGAATATAGTTTATCAAAATACAACTAGTTTCAGGTTTTACGATTTCCTTCTGCAAGTGTCCCCAGGCTCAAATCAGTTATTTCTCTCAGTAATAACTTTCCAGGCTTCCAGTCTGAAGAAGTACAGTCTTTCAATAATAAAAAAGGAAAAGAATTCATGCAAAAAATTATTTGACAAGTGATCAGAAAAGAAAATTCAAATAATGATCACTGACATCACAAATAACATGACGGGGTTTTTTTCATAATCCTATTGCCAGGTGATGACTTCAAGAAGGCTGAACTAAGCTTAATAGAGTTTTTCTGCATATTTAATCTTCACTTACATCTATTATAGGATAAGACCCAGTTTCTCAACTGATATTTTTTCAGTTTGTGATGTTGCCTGATAGTTTTTTCCCCAGGGATGATTTGGCAAAAAGGCAGTCTGTCCTAAAACAAAACTAGTGTCTGTAGCTACTTACTTACTACTCGCTCTTAATGGTATCAGATCACTGATCCTTAGTTCAGCAGTCCAGGTGTTGTCTAAGCATTGCAAACAATTTTCTGAGTAGTTTGCAGACATGAATGTATCTCTTAACATTTGTGTGTCTAGCCATCGCACAGCAATTAGATCACTTACCACAGGGGCTGGGTAACAGCATTTTTGTGGTCCCTAATCCAGACTTTGGTAACCAACACCAGTCTCCCAAAGCAGACAGATATAAAAACTTCTGCTGTTTGTAAAAGCTTGAAAGCAGAAGCTACTCTTATCAAGTCTATCCACTCTGTTGTAAATTGTTTCTGGTTTAAAAGACAGAGAGTTCTTTTTCTTTGGGACTTTCTGCTTTTTTGTTTACCCACCAGCACTGAATTCATCAGAGAAAGCATTTATAGAAAGCTATGTTAACATGGGCTTCCTCTGCTGGCTTTCCAGTAACTGAGCACAATTTCTAAGTTTTTGTGTAAATATTGGATTAAATTAGATTTGGGCTTAAATCTTCCTCTTGCAGCATAATTCATCAAACTGCATTGAATGGACAAAGTTAATAGTTCAGAGAAACTAACATGGATATATCCACTCAGGATGAAGATGTTGGTCATCCCAAATAAGATGCTGGCCATCCATTTACAAGCCACTGTAAATCCAAAAGTTAATTCCTGAAAAAGGCTCAGGCAGATGAATACAATTATTGAGGAAAGGAACTGCAAAGACTCATGTGTGCTGCAAAATCTATATACCTGTTATATAAATCTGCAGTAATTTGCATTCTGCCCTGCCAGATCTACCAGCTCTAAGTTCTCCACATTTGAGTGCTAGGCCTTCATTCAGTCATGAAATTAGAGGCCAGCTATGTTATCTCTCTGTATAGCATTATTTCTGTCTTTCTTCTGAATCTGAATCCCTAAAGTAGAAGTGCCTGTTCTCATTTTCTAAGTAGACGACCATTCCAGGCTGAATTCTGTACTGGCAAAACCTGTATTTTCTGAATCTCCAAGCAGATTTTATCCTTTACTTTTCCTTGTCTTTGTTAGACCACCTTCCTTTTGCTTTCCCTTTCATCTTCTTTCTTCTTCATTCACATTCTCCTGCCTCTCTGTTTTGTCCTCAGTGACTCACTCAACTTTCTTCTCCTTTACCCCTCACAACCCTTTTTATATCGTTCTACAGTGTTGCTCTTCTTCTCTGCCTCCCATGGCTTGTCTTTCATGCTCATATGCTTGTTCTTTTTTTTTTTTTACTCTTGATCTTTAGTTTGCATGGTTGTTTAGACAAGAAAAAAAAAATTTACATCTCTTAAAGCTTTGGAGTGGCCATTATGATAAGGGTGGGTTTAATTTAGGTAATTTAAAAATAATTAGAATTTCTTGTCAGATTTTCTAGAAACAACATTATTTACAAATAGAATAATGGCATAATTTAGGTGGTATGGACTTCTGATAGTTTTCTTCAAACTACCTGGTATTTCTCTAGCATAAACCAAGAAGTTGTGACAGCATGTCCTTGGGCAGTTACATTGCATATCATAGAATCATAGAATCACCAGGTTGGAAGAGACCCATGGGATCATTGAGTCCAACCACTCCTATCAAACACTAAACCATGCCCCTTAGCACCTCGTCCACCCCTGCCTTAAACACCTCCAGGGAAGGTGACTCAATCACCTCCCTGGGCAGCCTCTGCCAGTGCCCAATGACCCTTTCCGTGAAAAATTTTTTCATAATGTCCAGCCTAAATCTCCCCTGGCAGAGCTTGAGGCCATTCCCTCTCATCCTGCCCCCTGTCACTTGGGACAAGAGGCCAGCACCCTCCTCTCTACAACCTCCTTTCAGGTAGTTATAGAGAGCAATGAAGTCTCCTCTCAGCCTGCTCTTCTCCAGGCTAAACACCCCCAGCTCTCTCAGCCGCTCCTCATAAGGCCTGTTCTCCAGCCCCTTCACCAGCTTCGTTGCTCTTCTCTGGACTCGCTCCAGAGCCTCAACATCCTTCTTGTGGTGAGGGGCCCAGAACTGAAAACAGTATTTGAGGTGCAGCCTCACCCGTGCTGAGAACAGGGGGAGAAGAACCTCCCTGGACCTGCTGGTCATGCCGTTTCAGATACAAGCCAGGATGCCATTGGCCTTCAATATAGCTTAGCCTTTTAGAATAGAATTAAAGAGAAATTCTGCAAGATGCTGAGTACTTTCCTAAATGTCATTTGACTTTCATGATGAGATTCCTGTAAGACTCGCTTTTCGTGTTAAAAGCCTTAATTGTTACTCAGGTTCATTTTGGGTATACCTACTCCAGAGAACTTTGTATTTGCTGCTGTAAATACAAGGTTCCACTAACAAAACATATTTTCTAATGTGCTGCTTTTGTCAGAAGCAAGTTTTTCTGACCAAGGAATACAATCTTGACATGACAGTTGTTTAAATATTTGTGTCAAAGCTTGTGAAATTTGTGGACAAAACTCTTTCTGGCATAGATTGTGGGTGGTATCAATGCAGTCTTTGACTGGGTTGATGACCAGCCTTTCAAAGGGAAGAGCAGCACCTGACAGCAGTGTCAGAGTCCTGGACTGAGCACAGCAGCTAGAAGGATCCTGGAGGCACTGGAGACTAGTACCAACTTTGATAACTGCATCAGCTTTGAATTTGGACCATTTGGGAGTTCTGGACTACAAGCAAACGAAGAACATTTACTATATACAGCTGCTTAATGTAAGTCTCAGAATTCCTGAGTTTTCAAGGGAAATTAAGCTATTTATAGAGAGGTGTCCCAGCAGATACAAATATTTTTGAGAAACAGTGGCAAGAAGATAAGGTATTAACACACTCTTGCAACTAATCACATTGAAAGGTTCATGGGCTATGCTTTCATGGCCTGTGCTCAGAGAAAGATAAGGTGAACTGGCATGTGCTGAGCACCTTCCTGCCACAGGGGTATTATGCCAGTTAGTCTGAAAGTACATTAAAAAGTATAACCCTTTCAACATAATTTTATTCCTAACATAGGTTATAATACTTAAAGCTACACTTAACCGTGGCAAATACTGCATCTGTCCTCCTACATAATGCGGGCTATGACCTCTGTGTGAACTAGCATAGCTCAATTCTAAAATAATATCATTAAAAGAAGCATCCTTCAGGTGTTTTTTGGGAAAGAGTCCATTGATACAGCACTTGATTACAGTAGGCAAAATTCAATTAAGTGAACACTGCTTTTACATACCTCTGAAAACCAAACAAAATGCAGGCCACCTATACAGAAGGTCACTTTAAAATTAACATAATATTTTTTAAATAATATTTTTTAAAGTAAAATAGTGTGGCAGTGTTTTGGAGTTAGTTAACCGAAATATTTCTTTGGGTGAAAATCACTTGTCATATAGTTTATTCCTGTTCCTCTGAATTCAGACATCAACTTATGAATGTCACTGAAGAGTCACAGTTGAACCCATAGAGCATCTTGAGCAGATGAAGTCACTAGGTTGCTATGTTTATCCTGTAGCCCGACCTCACATTTCTCAGAGGCATCTGAAGCCTGTATTATCAGAAGGAACCTTGGCATCCAGCACAATAGCATGTTTATGTTAAAGAGAAAGAGTCCCACTCACGAGCAGCAGGACATGGGCTGTGATCCCAGTAGGAGAGGCTGCACTGGCTTCCTGCACCCCAGGCTGGCGTGGGGAGAAAGGGAAATGAGATACTGTGGCTCTACACTGCAGAACAGAAATTGCAGCTCACAGGGATTAGCAGACGTATGCCAGTGAACATTTTCAACACCCCTCAGCTGGGGAAAAGCTGATACATGGATTTTGAGCCCATATAAATATTTCTTAGAGCAAATCTTGTAGGCTTTTCCTAGTGGTTCTAGGATCATAGAATCCAGTGAAAGCATCTGAGCAAAAAGGGTTTCTGGAGGATGATGTCTTCACTGAGTAACCGTCACTTTGTGACAGATCTTTATTCGAAAGTCCTGCAGACTCTTCAAGTTTCCCAGTTCACACCTTGAACCACGCTGGGGGAGATGATGTAGGTGTTAGTATGCCATGCTCAGCACTGCTCAGAAGGTTATGCATCCAGCCCACCCTATTTGATGCTGATCAAATCAAGGTAGTGCCAAACGAGGCATAGATCAGACTCCTCTGCAAACTTCCACAGCCATGCCACACAGAAGCATGGCCCATGATGGATACATTGGGAGAAAAAGAAAAACAAGTACAGTACATTATTTTACTGCCTGTCTTGAGCACACAGGGGTTTAGAGCATGCAGCTGCTGCCTGTGCTTGGTCAGTCAAGTCCCTGATGTCCTCAGGGCCACAAAAGGATGCAGTTTCCACCTAATTCACTGCCAAAGTGCTCTGCTGCGGCTAGTGTAGTTGGATAGTGGGCTCCCTCCTTACACTTTTGCTGTATTGTCTTCTGTATTATCTACCTCTTTTTATTTCTTCTTTTCTTCATTTCATTTTCATGTCTCTTTGAAACATATGATTCCTGCTTTCTTGTTCACCTTTTTTTCCATGTTTGACTCATCATTTCTTAGTCAGCTCTTCTGCCTGATGTTTCAAAGTTTATCAACTATTTATTGTCATGATGTCAAATGGTGGCAATGTTTTATAATTTTGTAACATCCGGGAGTTTTTCTTGTTTTCCTTTTCATTCTCTCTTTTTCTTCCTTCTTTTCCCTTGCTGTCCCTCTCCCCATCCCTCCCTCTTTCCTTTCAATGGCACCATTCCTCCCCTGCCTCTGCTCTTTTAGTAACAGCAAGGCATCTTCACACTCTCAGGGGACTTCTGCATACCTTGGTATGGCTGAACCCAGAGGTTCAGCAGATTATTTCAGTGCCTTCGGTGGCTTCCATCATACTAATCTCTAATGGATTTATTGCCGTAACTTCTGGTTTTAAGTTATTTAAATTCACCTCAAAGTCTAGTCTTTTTTTTTTTCCTTTTTGTCCATGTCTGTAAGAGACAGATGAAATATCTCCATATCGGCCTGTTTTATTCCCATACCTTCAAACTACAGTAGCACTGATATTTCAAATGTATTCCCCAAGATGTGAATGTTTCATTTCCAGTTCTGTAGCCTTTGGGGGGTTTTAAGCACTTCTGTTGTGCAAGGGATTTATTCCCTCAATTTCAGTCAAGTAGCAGCTGCAATATGCTTATATAGTGGGTGCAATGCATTTAGCTGCCCAGCTCCCATATGCTTTCTCTCCTACTTAAAATGTCTTTCTTGAGGCCATGTGGCGCAAGCTGGGTGGGCAGGTACAAATTCTTCTCATCATCTGATCTCAGGTATCTGGTAGTATTCTGGCACTGTTAATTCACAGCAAGATCTTACTTTTTTTTTTTTTTTTTTTCACCTTTACCAATTTAATTCATAATGGGTCTGCATATTTAGCCAGCCTACATGTGCAGAAACCTTGGATGGCGATGGGTATAAAATCCTGCCCATAATGTATATGCTTCTCCAAAATATCCCTCTGGGAATTATCCTCCCACTCAGAGGATATATACAAGAGAAAGGGGGTGACATGACATTTTGTGTACCCTGTTCCCAAAATGAGCTAGTATTTATTGGTTTTGTAATTCTGAGACGAGATTCACTTACATTTTCTTGATTGGTGTCTCATTGGTTTTGACACAATAATTGAAACCCAATATGCTCTAAAACACCATGTTAATTATTGAACAATCTCACCTCTCTCAAGCAAAGGAAACAGAGTACATTATTTCAGTAGTGGAAAAGGAATATATCAGTTGAAAATATTTTTTTATGAATGATTACCAGATCTGACAATACAGATGTTGGCAAGAATGAAAGGAATTCCAGTTCAGCTTTGAAATAGGTATATATATTTTTTTTTTTCAGAGAACATGTCTCTTCTGAGAACCTTTAATTTAACATACACTGGTTTCCTATTTTAAGAAAATAATTTGCTGTTAAGCACTATGCCAGCTAGACTTACTTTTTTTAAGCAAAACCTCTTTTTCCTGAAGTATTTTAATGGCCTAAAGAGCAGGAAATTGTCTGTGACATTTCAATTTTTCCATTCTAAGGGAAAAATTGTCCAAGGTCTAAAAATAGCTCACTCCTGAAAACCACCCTCCCTCTCATCATTGTAATATACTATAAGCCATGTGACAACAAAGACATTTCTTTCAGAGACTGGTGGTGGTTTTAATCAGCTAAAGAACTCAAAACTGGCAATTAAGACTCTCTTCATGTAAAACTGCTGATTGCAGTAAAAATTGTGTTTGCTGACTAAATTCAAATAATTTGATGACCTACCCTGCAGTACACATCTCCAGTTCCTCCCTCTCCCTTTACTTGATCACAAATGATGTTGCTCAGAATTGTCTATTCACTTGGGAAGAAAATCTCAGAAGACTTTGTGTCATGGGCTTGTTTTGCCATTAGGCACTTTCCAGTTCCATCTGCTATTTGAGCATCTCTCATTGTGAAGAATATTGAATAGATATTCGTACACAATTTGTTCTGCAGCCATGAATGGACAGGTGAGGTAGATTATACACATAAATAAGATTAACAAAACACAATACCTGGTAGATTAATAGCAAGGAGTATGTTATGGAGGTCAAAGATTAATGTCTTACCGCTGTGCCTAGGTAGCCAGCAGGATAGCCAAAAGGACTCTTGGTATTCAGATCATTCCTTTAGCAGTGGATTCAGACATGTGAGTGAATCACAAGATACTTGTTTATTGTCAGCTCAGAAAATATAAAGCAAGACTGGTTTATGTGTAGACTGAGGCCAGCGTGGAGACATTCCTAGACAGGGTGGAGCCCACAAAACGAGCGGTGCTGTCACAAGGGGGGCAGCAGGTCCCAGTCTGCAGTGAAGCTGGAGACAGAGTTGAGCGATATGATCTTTTCGGTGGGGAAATTTGCTTAAGAGATCCTTGCCCCTTATCTCTCTACTTAAGACTCTGACCACTCACTCCTGTCTTCGCGCTACAGCTCACTGCCAGTCCTTAACTGTACTACTACAAATGAATGCAAGGCCAGGCTATAATGTAACTTCCTAAAGTAATCTAGGTTTAAAATAGCCTTCCAGAAAGGTTTTACATTTTTTAGTTTTACATTGAAATAATTTCAGCTGCCTAATTTTACAGACAGCCCTAAAAGTAGCTGTATAAGCAGGACTGAAAATGACAACAAAATTGACCTACTGAAAGGTAACAGCTTCTCCGATTCTGAAACAAATGTGTCGCAAAAATATGTGCATGGAAACTACGCCTCTCACTGATGAAATAAAAGCACAAGGGCTTTACTTTCCTCTAATACCAAAATCTGAATGAACACAAAGATGCATTAAAATTTAATGAATCATACAGCCCTGGGGGATCAAGATTAGACCTGATTGCAATCACATTGAAATCAATGGAAGTTTTGTCTGTCCCTTGTTTTGAGCTAAGATTTTTTTTTTCTCCTATCTTTTCTTCAGGGAAGGATTGGGAGTTTTAATTTACCCTGCTATTTGATGATAGACTAAATTTTATTACATAGCAACATACAATCTGGACTTTGTGACTATTGACGGACTTCTTTATTAGAGACCTAGGAGGTACAGTGGGAAAAGATGCCAAGAGCTCTATCTAGATCCCCCCTCTGTCCTGAGATAGGCGCATTCATATTCATACCCATACCTACAGTCTTCATGTCACTACTTGTCTAAACTTATTTTTCGCAAAATATTATTTTAAAACCTGATACATCTCCTCAGATGATTGATTCCACTGTTCAGATGTGGAATTTCCTCACCATCTAGCTTATGTAAGACACCCCCCCAGTGTTTTATAGCCACACATCAGGACAGATCAACAGAATCCCCGGTGGAAACAGCTGTGGCAGCAATGTAGAAACTTGGTTTGGTGTTGTTTGCTGTTTTTTTCTTTTAGCCAAGAGGAATAAATGTAAATTGAACCTCATCAGCTGAGAAATACTGTTGCACTTACTGACGCTTCTGTGCACACATGAACTCAAAATGATTTGAAGAATCCATCACAGAATCATAGAATGGTTTGGGCTGGAAGGGTCCTTAAAGGTCATCCAGTTCCAACCCTCTGCCACCAGCAGGCACATTTCCCACTACACCAGGCTGCCCACGGCCCCATCCAACCTGGCCGCGAACACCTCCAGGGATGGGGCAGCCACAGCTACCCTGGGCAACCTGTGCCAGGCCTCATCATCCTCACTGTGAAGAATTTCTTCCTAATTGCTTGTCTAAATCTTTGCCTCTCCAGTTTAAAGCCATTCCCCCTTGTCCTATCACTACATGGTCTTGTAAACAGTCCCTCCCCAGCTTTCCTGTAGGCTCCCTTCAGGTACTTTAAGGTCACTATAAGGTCTCCTTGGAGCCTTCTCTTCTCCAGGCTGAACAGTCCTCAACCTGTCCTCATGGCAGAGGTTCTCCAGCCCTCTGATCATCTTTGTAGCCCTCCTCTGGAGATCAAATTCCTTGCCAGGGAATATTGGTATTTTATTAATGTGGGGAAATGCTGGCATAAATACACGGATAGTTCTTTTTTTAACTAACAACTGCAATAAGATAAAATCTAATAACATTGTAGTCCCTGTGGGAAGATATAAGAGTTCTATTGAGTTGCACAGTTAAATTGAAACCCACCAATATTGTAAAGCAGAAATCAAACTAGAAACAATATAGAACAAACAAACTATTAAATCACTTGCCTTCATTGAAACATCACTTGAAAGTGCTTTACAGCATTGTAAACAGTCAAAAGATAAACCCTTTCAGCAGATGAAAAAATGACAAATGATGAGATAAGCTAGTATTTCAGAAGAGACTGGAAGGCCAGAGAGGAAATGAAGGTGCTGTAGGGGTTCTGTGCAGATGATTGGTACAGCAAAGTTGAGACCATGTGGAAAATGTAGAGAAAGAAATGGACTGCTAGAACAACTTGAGGTAGTAACAGCCACAAACCGTAAGATCTGGTTTGCTGGTATTTAACCTTCTTGCAATGAACAAGAATTGTCAAATTTTTGTTGCATTTTCTTTTCTTCTTTCTCTGAATCCATGGGTATTTTAGAAAATGGAATAAATTAAAAGAGTAAAACTAAATTACTAAGATCCCTGTAGCATTTCTTTAAATGTAATAACCTTTTTGAGGAACCTTTTTTCAAGAGATCATCATTTTGTCAACACTGTTTACACCTTCCTCCTAGCATTTTTTTTTTTTAAATAGCCATTATTGCAGCATTTGGAACAATTTTTTTTTTAATGACACTGGCATATGAAATGCCACTTAAATGACAGATTGATTTCACCTAACTTACCCAGCATAGGTGAAGTTTGGTTGCGTACAATAGTGTTAGAAACTATAGTTATTGGAGTCATTACAATGGATTAAGACAAACAGGGTTTTAGGAAGAATGTAATCTCCAGCCATTCTAGGCATCAGTTTTGCAAACAGACTGTCTTTGTCTCTACATTGACTATAAAGGGAACCCGAAGTGACTGGTTTAGGTATAGATGTCTGGAACTTGCACTAAATATTCCTGGTTACTGAGAGCACAGATTCTGACAGTGGTTTTGCAATGACTTGTAGAAGCTGTTTCCATCTTTTGCAATACCTTTAGATTCAATGTAGTGTCTGATGAAGAAGCAAAGACTTGCAGACTTTTGGCCCTGCTTAAGTGGGGAACTAAGAGCACACCTTGCCCACAGGCAAACATGTTGCAACATAAAATGCAAATTGCTTGAAAGAAAATAGAAGCATTAAAGATAAAGCTCTTCATGTGCCCTAGGGGAAGAGGAGAAACTGGCAAGACCTTTGTAAGACAATTCAGGGAAGACTCATTTGACACAACCATGATGACACTCACATTATTGGCGGTAAAAGTCTTGACTTGTCACAAAACATGCTTTACTACAAATGTAATTAAATAATGGACAAAATAGCTTAGTAACAATAAGGAAACAAGTTCACATTTAACATGTTATTTCAGGTTTTTCCTACCAGGGCAGTTAATTAAAAGTCAGGTCTTTGAGTACGGTAAATATCTTACACAACAAATAAATTAATCAATAACATTTGTATATACAAAAGAGGACAATTGGTAAAACTTAATCAAAGTTGCTGCTTAATAGCAATTATCTCTAAGGCAAGCCCCTGGTCATGTGTGACAACTAAGATGGTAATTCAGTTGGTTCATATAAGAAAATAATGTGGCTCCTATAAACTAAAATTAAATTTGGGAGTTCCTTGACTATAAAATCACTGCTGCTGCTGTCTTTATCTCTTGACTATACTCTTGTTCTGAAACAGCACAGGGGGGATTAATCCTGTCAGGATTTCATGGTAGTGTTTGCAGTCACAGGAAATCTGTATGAGAGGGAAAAAGTCCCACTTAACAGCAGGAGAATGACAGCTACAATTCCAATAGGAATGGCAGCTCCAGCTTCCTGTGCTGCTGGGCTGGAAGGCATGTAGTAAGAAGGAGGAAAAGCGATGCTCTGGTTATGTGTTATAGAATAGAAATTCCAGCTCACAGGAATAAGGACACACAGACCAGCCAATATGTAGAAGAAGCCAGCCACCAGGAAGAAACGGGTAATAAGAGTCTTGTGAATGATTCCCATATAAATCTTTCTCAGAGCAAATATTGTGGCAGTCACTCCCAGCAAGCCCAAGAACATGGCTATCAACAGGAGACCCTGAGCTGCATAAATTTCATGGGGGATAGAGGATTCGTAGCCACTGAATTTATGGCAGAACTGTTCTTTATAGCCAGGTGAGACATGAAGATAACTGATGAAGCAGACTTTCCAAATCCCCACCCAGGCAATACCGGAGGATATGACCGTGGTGTTGTTCACATGCCACACTCTCCATTCCACAAGTCCCATTGAAATGGTGCACAGGATCCAGCCTACTGTACCCAGAGCAAAGGCAGCTAGCTGGAGGTGCGAGGTGCTGACCAGGGAGTTCATCCTCTGGAGGTCTTCTACTCTGTCACAGACACGGTTGCCATGTGAAGAAAGAGAAGCACTAGAAGAACACACAGCATAAAATTACAAAGGCAATTATTTGTGTGAACAGGTGAACATGAAAATGTTAGTGAAAAATCAGGAGAGAATACCTGTACAGAGTGAGGATGGTAGTAATTTTTCTTTAACTGTAGCGATTTGTTGAAGTTTAATGCCCATAGACAAATAATACCTGAGCTTTAAGTTTGTGTATTTCATTATATCACAAGGAGAAGAAGGATCTCTCATTAGTTCCCATTACAATCTCCGTGTTGCATTCCCAAAAGGAGAATTCATATCTTTTCCCAAGTTACTTTCTTCCTTGATAACTAACCGTTATGTTCAACAGCCCTTACACACATCGTATGTGATCAGGAGCCCTAAGTTTACCAGCTAGCTGAAACTATACCAGACAAAATCCTCAGGATCCCAGCTGTTGCAAGAGATCCTACAAAGCATCCTCAGAAGCTGTGCTCCTCTCTCCTGGCAGCTGGGCTTTCAGTGGAGCAGCCCACCCTGAATGGACTTCTGCTTTTGTGCTGCCTTTACTGAGAGCTGCTGGGAACAGCATCCAGCAGAAAACGCCATAGTTCAGAAGCATGAGCAAGTCCTGGCCACAAAATCTAATAATGGCCACTGAACTTTGGCATTTTTTTAGATTATTTAGGCATGGACAAATAAGCAGAAATACTTGAGTAAATCAGAACTATGACGCTTTTGCAGGGACTGGAGCCTGGATGTTCTGCCATTGCTTTCCAGCCTCAAACTTCAACCAAGTTTCTTTAGTGTTTTACCTTCACAAATTACATTAATTTATAACCTGCCCAGCTTCTCTAATGCAAATAATTCTAACATTGCAGGGGAAAAGATTTTAGTAATTTAAGCCAGAAAAAGATTCTAGGTTTGTTTGTTGACTGTACCTACTGAGCGCAAATTAGGAATTTACTCTAAATTTAAAATAATCTGTTCATTTTCCACGTCTCGTACAACCTCTAAACAATTATAGGAATGATTTGTGGGCAGAGAAGACGTGGCCTTGGTTTTATTATCCAGATATGAAAGATTTTAGGGATCTTTATATTTTACGAGTTATCTAAAATACTTTTTCTCCTGCTTGCATTTCATTAAAGACAGAAAAATCACTGTACCAAGTTCACTCGAATAACAAGGAGATAGATCTGCAAATATGTTTTGTTACTAGAGCAATAAATATTCTATTTACTTATCTTAACCCAACAGATGTAGTGACACAATCTAGTTGCAAAAATCCAGCTGTGGAAATATTAAATAAAAAATATCTTCCCAATAATACTGCCTTAAGTAAACACTTTCTGTCTTCTCATAATGGAGCCCAGTATATACTTACTTCAGCCTCAAAGCTGATGCCAGAGATAAGATGCTGGAGCACAGTGGATTTAGATGTCAGTCAAATGTGCTAACGTCTGCTATTTTGGCATTTTGGTCTCCCAGTTCATCTATGTATCTCAGATAGGACAGATTTTTTGTGGGATATATTAATCTACATTATTGCAAACGTATATCTAACCCTTTCTTGCATGGAGGAAATTGCTCTGGAACTGCCTCCTGTGTTTTTATCTACTTAAAAAAACCATCCTAATTTCTAAACTCTATCTCAATCTGCCTCATTATTTACAAAGCAATTATAATATCTTCTATCTAATTAACAGTTGTTACCAGCTGTACAACATAGCAGCCCCACAGGAAATTATGAATGGTTTTCTTTCTGTCCCAAATCCACATAAAAGCTGTGTCATTTCTCTACATATCTAGTGACGGGAAGATGCTAGAGAGAAAAGAAGGCAATCAAAGGAGTCCTGTGCTGACTCCCTTCTGCTTCTGTTTGAAACAGTTGAGCACACAGAGGCCAAACCTGAATTAGATTAAAACACCATTTTGCACAGCACCTATATTTCTGTAATGCTTTTCATATGCATCATAAACATTCATTTGAACCACTTGCTCAAGATCATAAAAGATAAGCAAGGAGGCAGATTCATGTCACTGAGAGCTGTTTACCGCATGATATCAGTATATCTCGTGGATTGAATTTACTCACTTGTCTTCCCACAGAATTAAAAGATATTATATACACAATTACTGAACACTTTATCAAACCTTCATGTGCTAAGTTACTTAGAATGGCATCCAGCTCTGAATTATATGATTAAAAATCAGGAAAAGATCTTTTTTCCCCCATGAGATTCACAAAAAACCACAGACCAAGCAAACATGAAGGATGAAAGAATTCAAAGCTTATACAAAAATTCTGAAAACACCAGAGAATAATCAGCTAACAAAGATGAGCTTTAGATGAGGTATCAAAATGTCTAGACACAATAACATTGCTTATGTAGGAAATGATTCATTTTGGCTCATTTCTCCACACCCTACCCCCTGGAACTTATTTGATCTAACCTTATAGTACCAACTGGCTTAGAGAAAAATCAAGGTGACAAAGAAGTATTTTTGAGATCAATGATGACATCGAATTGCTTTTATCGTACCTGCCTGTTTTGGAAATATCAAACAAAAACCTGTACTTACAACCTCTTAGTGTTAAGTTTCAGCAAGAAAATAAGGAAATAAGTATCAAGGTGAAACAGAAAATATGTCAAAATTAAAACAAAGATAAGGTTCCTGATTCCAGTCTCTATGACTATGAATATTAAAAAGCACACTATGTGTTTTGTGAGTGTCATCAAATGAGAACGGGTATACATCACCTGCCAGAAGCACTGCTCTTAAGGGAATATTTTGGATAAGAACATTTTTAGTCCCAAGTTTATGTCAGAAACCCCAAGCCTGAGCCTTGCTGCAGCGCGCAGCACCCAGGTGAGCGTGCCATGGGTTGGGAGCCTCCCACCAGGTGCTCCAGCCTCAGCATCAGCCAAAGACATCAGGCAAACTCGTTTTCCCCCAAATGTAGCCAGTTACGTTTATTTTTCAGGACTACAGTGCAAGCGTTTGAGAAACCAGAAAGACATTTCGCTTGCAGATGCCAAGTAAAACCGTGAATGAGCTGCAGAGGGCGTCTCCCTCCAGGATTTCACCCGTCTCAGCAGCTCGCTTGCTGAGACACAGAGTCACACGGAATCATTTTGGTTGGAAAAGACCTTCAAGATCATCAAGTCCAACCCTTAGCCTCACGCTACCAAGGCCATCAATAAACCACGTCCCTAAGTGCCATATCTACATGTCTTTTAAACACCTCCAGGAACAGTGACTCAATCGTTTCCCTGGGCAGCCCATTCCAGTGCTTGACAACCCTTTTGGTGGAGAAATCTTTCCTAATACCCAATCTGAACCTCACCTGGAGCAGCTTGAGGCCATTTTCTCTCATCCTGCCGCTTGTTACTTGGGAGAAAACACCAACACCCACCTTATCACAACCTCCTTTCAAGGCATTGAAGCAAATGATAAGGTCTCCTCCGAGCATCCTTTTCTCCAGGCTGAAGAACTTCAGTTCCTTCAGCTGCTCCTCATGAGACTTGTGCTCTAAACCTGAGAGACCTTGAGGAAGAAAGGAGGAAAGAAGAAGGCAACCTTGTAGCTAGAAGAACTGAAGCTCACAGGGGCACCAGGCTTTGGCAGCTACGTCACAGATGGATTTTTTGCCTCAGCATCTGGGAACTGGGAGCACCAGGCGAGGCCGAGGGCTCTGTACAAGTCTCCATCCACGGGAGGTGATGCAGGTGCTGAACTCGGCTCTGGCACCAGCAGTGCCCTTCCTGTAGGTTTCAAAGACAGAAGCTTCCCCTTTGGAAAGGAAGAACTGGATCCATCACTAACTTGCCATTAGCATAAAAAAGCAAAGTAGTAATTTTCTTGATAGAACGTTTTGGTCCCTGTGCAAATGCCCTTTCCAGCCTTCTAACAGAAAAATGTGAACATTCAGCCCCTTCATGTTTACAGCTATGTCGGATAAAATACAGTTCAAAGCCCAGATCATATGGCAGACTGTGCTAACACAGACAGCACTAGCAGAATCTGTTGGATGGTTTAATGCTTTAGTAATTATATAAATACTTTGAATTAATTTAATTAGTATAGTAAGATTACCTATGCAGTCTGAATAATGCAATGATGTAACACCACCACTATATGAAATTTCCTAAGGCAAATGAACTCATATCCAGTCAGCTACAGGAGTCCTTCTGAATAATTACTTGATGTTGCTGGCACGCAGGTCTTGATTTGGAAGTTCACTCCGAGTTGAAGATCTCAGCATTCAAAGTCTGCATGCCAGCTGTTTCATGGGATGGAGGTAGCCTACAAAGGCAATTCAGCCAGGAGGAAAAAGCTAGGTCTGCATGGTGTGCATACAAGAAGGACTGTATGGCTGAAGACCCATTTCACTCAAAGAAGCGAGAAGTGTGTTAAGAGGTGGTTATGGCAAAAGATACGTTAGTGAATTAATCCAAATACAGAAACTGGAAAGATCCGTTTAGTTTTATTGCTTATTTTTATTTAAATCAAACACTGCACAGTGAGTAGCTGTTTATGAAAAATGCGTTGAGCCCTTGCCTCTATACTTCAGGGACGGAATGAGACAGAATTTCCCACTCGTAGCTACAAGAGCCAGAGGAATATGCCTGGGACAAGCATTAACTTTACTACAGCTGCAGGCTTGCTTCTAGGATTAAAAATGGAAGCAAGCTGCTCTCTCAACTGCCAAGTGGTTCCATAGAGGAGTTTTTGGGTCACATGTGCAGCAGGGTTACCTTTAAAAAGACTAAAATGAAATGCTGCAGTCAAAAAAGTAAAGGTCCGTTCTTTGTGACCACAGCCCCACCACCTGATGTTCTCAGCAGCAGGAACAAATGGAAATGCAGCTATATGGGAAATTTTTTTAACACTGCTTTTGCTTCCAGTAATTGCTAGTGACAAAAGGCTAGGGCTACAATATCAGTTCTCAGAGCAGAGAAACCTAAATGGCACCAAATACATTTCACTTCTGGAATTAATATGAATCCCCTGAAAAGCTGTTTTAATTACATTCAGCAGTTTATATGTATCAGATGGATTTCAGATCTGCTTTCTAAAACACAATCTGTCTTAAGTTACTGAAACAAAGATTTTTAAAATCCCGCAGGTAAATGCAGGAAAAAAAGCTAGTATGCTCTCTTAATTATGCATTTAAATATAATTGGGCCTTTCAGGTTACTGGGGCTTCCTCAAAAGGGTCTGTGCTGGGAATAGACATCCAACTTGTAGGGAGGCATAAGAGAGTGGCCCCAACCATGCAATCACCCACAAGACTTGTCTTTAAATGCACTATTTCATATGATTGTGTGAGGGTCAGATGGCACTAGCTTTCAGCAAAGTGGAGGGAGTTTAGCGTTCAGCAGAGGTCCTTTAGAGGTAAGTATGTGCTAGGCAATACATTCCCCGGCAGTATCATCTCCTGCAGTAACTCTCCCTCTTTGAAACATGAATCGCTAGGCAGAGTTGGATGCAAGATCTCATACATGGAAAGAAGATAGAGGGAAATGTGAGATGAAGCTGGGTCCTGCCGTGTGAATTTGTGGTAGTCCTACATAAATGGCACAATCCTTGACATGATACTCAAAGACTGTACTTATATTCTAGACCCTTGAATACGGATGTGTCCAGGAGAGAACTTTTTAGGAAAGAAACAGGTTCTGCCATCACTGTTTCAGCACAGCTCTGACTGAGTGTGGCTTTATCTCTAAGGTTATCTTCTTGCTATGTTCCATGCCACAACAATTGCCAGCAATGGCTACTAAACCAGTCTCTTCCTAGCTTCTTCAAAAGGCACTTCTTCAAAAACTCAGTGTGGCAATTCTGTACCTAGGAAAACAGGACTGAAAAAGTTAGCTGCATTTATGACCCCTTCCTTGAATACTGTCTCCCTGACATTCATGAAGATTGGAACCCTGATGTCTCATGTTGAGATGTCAGTTTTCACTAAGGTACTCATTGTCAATTAGAAAAGACAAACTAGTAGGTCAGAGTCTTAAAAGTCACTATAGAGCATCTCCAGATTTGACACACCTATATACTCCCTCCCAAATGCCGATATCCAGCATTATAACCTCTGCTACTTCCTTTGCTGCTTCCACTTTCTCATTGTTTCAAAACAAGTAAACCAAACTAATCTTCATTTTGTATTCCACCAAGTAAGAATACATTGAAATTTAGCTGTGTAAAGGCTCTTTGATATTTCAGGAAAAGATTTTACTTGATTTCCTTTGATGGCAGAATCAAGAGAAAGCAATCATTACTAGGTATTCCTTGCTGTTTATTCAGGCCATAATTTACGTTTCTGTGGTTGAGCCTACCTTAATCTCTCGTCAAATAAGGAAATGTTGCAGGTTTGTAGGCAATGATACGTCAGTAGGCTTGACCAAGGACCCAGATGACCCCATCATAGTTTCAACAGATTGTTTTGCCTCTGCCCAGAAGGGAGCTCGACTTAAAGCCTACATAGATCGGTTTAGGGACATGCCAGGAGTGAAAGCCCCCAGAAAACCAAGGCAGAAACACTGGCTATGTTGAGATGGGATCCTCTCAGGAAGCTTCATAAAGCAGAGGGAAGTCCAAAAGTTTGTCTACTTTAGGTGCCTAGTACTGAGAAAATAGTGCTAATGGGTCAGAAGTGTGACTAAAGTGACCACATCGAGGTCCCAGAAAGCTCTCATGTGACATGGAAGATAAGGGCACTGAATACAGGCTTGGAGAATGGGAAGATGTCACCAAGAGTAGTCTCCTTCTAGACAAATGAACAGTAGTTAATGCTACCTGGTGTGTGCAAGAGAAATGAAGAACACCTGAAGCACCCAGAGCATCAGCCTGGACATGCTGCACGGGCACCTGACTGGGAGGAATGAGGGTTGCCTGTGCTGACAGCGCAGATGGAAATGCCAGCAGAACAGGGAACTGTGGAGCACACAGCCTGCACACAACAACCTCACGGTGAGATTTTCTTCCCAGACATTAGGTTGGTGGTTTAAAGAAGAGCACTCCAAAAGGACAGGGGACAATACTTGTTTCTTTGTAAGTGATAGCATGGCTAAAATAAAATACCATTGTAACAATAGAAGAATGAAGTATGTGTCTCCCTGTCTGCAGTCTGTCTGCCTATTGAGAGGTGATTTTGGTTTAGAAATTCTACTTGTAACCATCTTGAAGAGTAAGTTCATGATAAAGTTGTCCTATATGAAATATGTACAAAGTTATTTTTTCCAAACTATGTAAGCAGGAATTCATTTATTTCACATTTTAAGCAAATATTTTTTTCTTAAATGTTGGCAGGCACTGCACGCATTTTGAAATTAACATTCAAATCCTGCTTTTGTAAAGTTTTATAGCATAGATGCAGCTTTATTAGTCTATACTGGACATGGCTTACTAACCAAATCCTTTGTTCAATCTAAGTCTTGCAGCAGAAAGGGAGTTTAAAAAACCCAACAGCATAATAATTAAGAAGGTCTCCTCTTAGCAATATCCCCATGATTTAATGCTTGAAAACTTAATTCTTCAATTCCCAGTTGGGAAAACATTCTTTATAGGAAACAAATAAATATTTAAATCTCTCTCCATCTGTTCTCTATCAGCACTTCATAAAATAGGTCATATTAAAAAAAAAAGGAGACTTACTTCTGTGAGTCTGAGAGTTGCCTAAGGCTTTGAAGCAGTGTCAGCTGGGTGAAGCAAGTTCCAGAAGGGAGGTGGATAAAAATGCCCGTGCAAAGCATCTGACTTGTTACGCTACCAAATAGGTACCTCACTGTTCCTTGTCACTCTTCCACTAAATCAACAAAGATCTAGGAAGTCAGTTAATCATTAACATGTTATAAAAATATGAAAGCTTTATCATATTGGTTTTTTTCTAATTGCTCTAAAACACTTACCAAGGTTTATAGATAACTCCCATGGAAAACTTCATTTTCTGTGAGATACCCTTTCAGAAAATCTGCTTCTGTGATTACATGACTTTCCCGCCTGCAATGACCATGATGTGCCAGCCTGACAGCTTGAAGGACACTGAATTCTTCTTATCTGAAAGAGGATGAAGTGATTTGATAACCCTTTCTTCTTTATTAGAGTTTTCCTCCTGTATTCATGCAGCCCAAATCAGTGCAGCTCTGCAGTGAGAAGAAATATAAGGGAGAAGGAGGAGGTTTTCCAAGGAGCAAACTCAAGCTGAACTGGTCTGTTGTTGAACTGTGACTGGCAGTACCCACACCTTAGTACAAATAATACCACGCTTGTTATCTCAGATGTTTTTTTTTAAAAAAAACAACACTTTTTTTATTATGTTATGCTTGCCTTGCTAGGGGTTTTTCCAAGAATGTAAACAATGGTTCTTGCAAATGCTAAGAGAGTTTTTAACTCCATTCTGGTTTGTCCTCTTTAAAACCTAGAATAAAGCATGCTTACCTCCAAACGATGCACTGGCTCTACAGTGGGAGGATACTTCCAAGGCATGAAGTTTATTTCATGAAAGTATCCTGAAATGGGAAGCCCTCATTGAAAAGCTCTTCTTTCCTGTAACACACACACCATGGCAGGTTACTGTCACCACTAAAGAAGGCTACAAAATAGCATCTGTATCCTTCAATTATCTGCATTACCTTTGGTCCTGTTCCCCTCCTCTCTTGCTAATCTTCCTGCTGACACTAATTCACTGATTTCATGTACAGGTGATGCAGTTTTGATATGGCAACACAGTTCTCCCTTCTGCAGCTCACCAGACTTGGGTCTTTTCTCTAACTCAGTACAGCTAGATGATGTTGGCTTGTTGCACAGGCAAACTCAGCTACTCAGGCTTTACTATTGGTTGCCAAAAAGTCCTAACATGGATAGTCCCCAATGGGCTGCTTGTTATGTGTTAGACTCGAGTGTGGAGTTTTGATATGATGATAGGTCTCCTAATTCAGAAGGACAGCATCCTTGGGCAGGAGGCAGCTGGCAGATAGATTCCTTTTTTTTTGGATTTAATAGCTATGTGAGATAAAATTTGCAGGCAAATTTATTGCTGATTTTACACATGAAGGCTTTGTACACAGTGTCTTTGACTAACTGTGATAAGAGCGGCAATCCTTACAATACTCCCAGAACATCACACCCCTTCCCCTCCCCCAATTCTGTATCTCTGACCTGTTTCTTCTCAGTCACGAAAAAAAACTGTGATGTTTTAAAGATTAAAATGCACAGAAAAATAATAATTTAAATATATATTTGTCAACTACCATCAGTGCAGTGAAATTTAATTCAACTGGAAATCTATAGTGCTTAGTGATAGCATAACCTAGCAGCACAAGCACTATTACACCAGTGATAAACACAATACACACAAAATGCAATGGAAGCAAGGTAGGAAGCAAACAGCAGTATTGCTTTTTTTCTTAGAATATGACTATGACATCTATGAACACCTCCCTTCTTAGTGTATTAGTGACAAATTATTAAGAAGTAGATGGAAGTTAAGTAATTTTCTGACTGCCTTATTTAAAGGAATACATTTTACACAACTGACTTTGTTCTTTGAATACCACTGGTTAATACATTTTTAAGCATAAAACATTTGCTTTCTTTCTCTTGTGGCCTTGACCCGAAGCGCATTGAAATCAGTGGGAATAGTTCTGCTGACTTCAAAGACCTTTAGATCAAGCACGGTCCCTTCTGTGGTTTACAATTTCATTGCTAAATACCACAGAACAGGAAATAGTTGTTTCAAGTTATTTTTCCTTTCATTTGCCCTGTTGAAAAGAACAGCCTGAAAGCAAGATGCTCTGCAGACACATTGCCCAAAGGATGGTACCAAACGGGCAGCAGAAAGAACCCTGTAAACAGCTCAGAGGCTCAGGTACAAGCACTTTCTCACTTTTTGTTTTGAGACAAAAGTGAATTCTCTCAGGAAACCCAGCAGCTACCTTGCATACAGTCTATGATCAGTGAACTGGGGATTAGAGTTGTTGCATCCTCACCTTTTGTCACTATTTGTCCTCAGCAGATCACCAGACCAACACCTCTTCAAATCCAACACCAGTGTGGGCCTCTAAAACCACAGCTCTGGTCTGAGAAAAATATTTACATAAATACCTTTCCTAACTATATACCTTTGTACTGAAACTAAGTTGTTCTTTGAAACCTTGGAAATTCAGAGATGAGACAACTCCACCAAACTCAACACAATTCATGGCACTGTTTCACAAACCATTAGCAGCACAATCTCTACCCATTTTCACAGAATCACAGAATAAGCAGGTTGGAAGAGACCCACTGGATCGTGGAGTCCAACCATTCCCACCAATCCCTAAATCATGCCCCTAAGTACCTCATCCACCCTAACCTTAAACACCTCCAGGGACGGCAACTCAACCACCTCCCTTGGCAGACCGTTCCAGTGCCTCTGCAAATATGAGTGGCAAATACATTGTCATCAGTATGTTAAATGACCATGAAAAGTAGAACACTTAAAAAGATGCAAATGTGTTTTCAGAGAGCTCATGGTAACCTCATTGAAATTGTTGCCCTGACGTTGAGGTTGATTCCATAAACAGCCCACTGGATATCTGCATTTATGACCTTTCCAGCTGCTGTGAAACCGAACACCCCAAAGCAAGATGGGCATTTTAAAGGGTTAAAACCCCATGCACTTCATTCTGCATGCCTTAGGAAGGGCAAAGTAAGCTTCCAGACAAGGGGGTTGGGAGCCCTCCAGGCAGGTAAGCTCCATGTTGCCCTGTAGATAGGGGAGGTCAGGTTTGGTGGGATGGACAGGCCACAGCAGGATCCTTCCCATGTTCCTAAACATGACGCTGGCGCAGGGGTGTTCTCATCACAGCATGGCAAAGGGATCACTTGTTAGACAGCTTGACTTTTGGTTTTAGAGCTGTTATCTCTCTCCTCATCCTGCCAAGCCCAAGAGCATCCAGCAGTCAGACTGCTCAAGGTTTACTTCTAAAGAGAGGCACCCGCTACCAAGCTTAATAGACTCATTATCAGATACTCAACTCACTCCTAGACGACATGCATCCCGTTCTTAGTTGCCTGTGAGTGCTGCTTGCTTTTACCAGGTTCTCTGGCTCCAGAGAACTTGGTAATAGTTTTGTTGTGCTACTGTCATTATGCCATTGCATTTTGCTAGCTTTGAGTTCTCATCTGTTTCGTGAAGTCCCAAATTAATACCCAAAATGCTCAGTCCCTACAATCTTCTGTGTTAGATCCGTTTATGATTTTTCTATCCAGTGTGGGTGAGATTTAAATGTCTGTTTTAGTCTTACAACCTAGTGGACCCTGACATTACATGAGGGGCATTATATGTTGTCCCTCCTAGCAAGAGGGACAGTGTTCAATGTTTAGTTTAAATATTAGAAGCTGGGGAGCCTATACTTCACCCATATCTGGATTTGCTTCCTTCCAAACAGTTTTGCACAGCACTGATATTGCTACCAATGGTCAAATACCTTTTTAGTGCTTCTTCTATCCAAACTACGTCAGAGATGTTTTGTCCACCATCAGTACCACCAGTAGTGTCCTCAGACTCCCTGCTGACACACTAATAGCTCTTTTTTATTTTGTACTTAACTTTTCCTGGAGTTCCCTTATAACTGAGCTGGAAGACCCACAGAAACTTCCTGTGAAGAACTTGATCCTTTTACTATCAGTCAATTGAAAAAAAAAGGGAGAAATGGAAACACAGAACACTGCTTCCCATATTATCTCCAGCATGGGTTGGTTAGCTGTTTTCTTCAGAGACAAGAAGCTATAGAACCTTTGGAATGGGCTCAATATTTGTTTTTGAAGTAAAATTGAGGTGACAATTAGAGATTAAATAATTTCAAGAGGGATGATTTCACTGTGATCATGACTCAGCAAGGGTCAATTTAAAACCAAAAAAATTTGTCTTTGGCTCAGCAAGAACTTGATGTTTATTTCCGGGAAATTCAGAATGCAGAAGCTCGCATGCACAAAATGAAGGGCTGCTAAAATTAGATGCACTCTTGTGGTTTGGGTAGGCTTCTGGTTATTCCCAGCTACCCAAAAGTAGGTCGTTCAGAGCTTAACAAAGACATTTCCCTCAGACTTGTTGACATTTCAGGGCTAGTAGGAAAGACCACCTGATGTGAGGATGTTATCAACATGTCACGCTCAAGTTTCACTCCGCCTTGGCAGCAATTCGGCACCGTGAGAATGCTGCAGTGTTACAACACCAGGCTTTTTTTCCACTTCATTGGAGCTGCCTTAGCGGTTTGTTCTTATCAGCTCTTAGTAGTCACTAGAAAAACCAAATTCCTAATAATTTTCATTAAAGGGAAAGAAAATAGGAGATTATTGAAAACCTGTAGCTGGTGACATATCACGGGGGGTTTAAAGCTTTACAAAGCGACTCCCTGCACAAATTATGGGACATTACTAAAGTGATAATTTAGGAGAAAGATGTGAATCACTGGTTGTTCATTACCTGACCATGGCTATGGCCTCAACTATGTGATAATCTTCAGGATCTTTACTGACAACCTTAAAGGGTTTCTGTCCCTTTACCCTCCTTCCTGGTTATCGTCAGAGCTGTACAATGACTGTGCTCTTTCACCTTAGCAAGACTCTACTAAGATTGATGCAGTAGCAAATAAATACAAATGTTCAGGGGAGACAGAACACAAATAAAATAGGATTCTGCAGAAAGCAGAATAGATTTGTTACGAACTACCTTACCTCTACAAGCAGAGTTGTGGGGAGCAGAAGGATGCAGTTCTGTAAAGAGCTCGAAACAAGGCAAGATTCTTACGTGTGTAAGCTGCAGCTGCTTTTCAAAGGCATTTTATTACACCGACTCTGCCTTAGAGGTAAGACAGCTCCTCTTTTTATCCTTGTGTTGGTCTGTCATTTACCTGGGTGCTGGGGGAAAGAGGTGTCACGCTGTCCCTGCTTTCCCTCAAAGCACTACGTAGCCAGCTTACAAATTACAAGGCAAAAGAGATGAAAGGGCATTGATATGCAGGGGAAATTTCAAGAAAGGCAGGCAATCACTTAGAAGGAGCTGATGAAGAGAAATCAGCTTTATGTTGGCTCAGGAGAAGGTTTGTACAGACAGCGGAGTTTGTCAGTATGAGAGCACTGGTAGGAGACACCCTTATACAATGCGTTATCTCAGAAAACACGAGGAAATCCAAAAGCAAACTTAGTAACTAACCAAACTAGCCTAAGGAGAAGATTTTGTGTTAATTCTGTAGATGCGTGTGTGGAGAGGATCTGTAATAGAAGAAGAAAGATCATCTGAGATGAGCTGCCTGGAGCACTGAAGCCCCATTCGCCAACTGAGGGCTTGCAAACTCCCACCTGTCAACCTACAAAAGCCACACGTTACAATTACTCCTGCACTTTTACAAGCCCAGTTATAAAACCGTTGGCAATCTAAATATTTACCAAAGTAGTCATACCCTGGTATGTGAGCGTGTAATGCAAGAATTTCAAACACGAAGGGTGGATTTATAGTGATCATAAAATTTTCATCCCGAGTTTCCCGACTTGCAGAGACTTAACAGCCAGCCTTTACCCTGCACGTCTCCCACAGTTCATGACAACAGTACCGTACTCCTGACACCTTTGAACATTTGCAGCTGATTCTTATTTTATCTGTCTCGTGCTCGCTGGTCCTTGATAAGGCTTGCTCGGCTAAATGAGTCTATTTGATATGTGATGCTGGGCAGTGCACACCTGGCATTCTTTAAATCCCACTTTTGCTCAGTGAGTTCTCTTTGGTTTTGTCTCTCTACTCTAATAATTTACATAAGACTTTCATCGTGCTTTCCAGTTTTACAACACCTTTGCTTGGGTAGGGAGAGCAGAATCAGACACAATATTTTAGAAAGTTCTCAGGAATATTGCATAGTTGGATATTACTTGCTCCATGTTCCCATTCTCTTCCAAGGCTCTGTTTCCTAGAGAATAAACTTCATATGAGCTATTCATTCACTGTGACCACATGCAGTTTTGACTCATTTCCTTTTGGTCTAGATGCCATCACCCTGTCCATGTGATCTTCATCACTTGCTCCTTAATTAATTGCTTTTCATGTCACCATATGAAATGGTGATTTGTTTGAACACACCCAGACTACCAATCTTGCTCTATCCAAGTTTCCTCTTCACTGTTTGCTATATGTGTGGCAAGCAGTGACCATTGCCACCGTGCCTCTTTTGTAATCATCTCTTTTATTTGTGGAACTGCCTGTCACCTAAAAATGCCAGTCTAATTATCTTCACAAGTTCTTTTTTTCCCCATTGCAGTAAAAATAAGAGGAAAAGCCATTCTGTTACTTCTTGAACTGTAAATACATACAAACACACAGAGGACTGGGAGAGCAGAGTGATTGAATAGAGTTTTGCAAGAATCCCTAGATCTCAAACCTAAGAGATAAACAGTCTGTACTAAAGTCAAAGGGATTCCATCTGTGCAGGCATTTGACAAAAGGACCTACAACTAATGCTGTGAACCACAACCCCCAGGCGTTTAGAATTTAATGCTGATTTAGGCATCTAAGGCATGGATTAATCCCACTTTTCCTTTTAATGCTTAAATTAGGAGTTTTGCTTTCATAGAGAAAGACAAGGAGGTGGGAAAGGAGATAAATGCAAGTTGACTAAAGCTCTTGTGGTAACCCATCTTGGCTTGTCTGTAGAGGGGGGAATCAAGACTAGTTAGGCTCCTAAGTTAGGTCCCCAGCTGTTTACCTAAATGGCAACCCAGATCTAACAGCCCACGCTCACTGAAGAGGAAGAGTTAGACTTCAGTACTGATATTAATATCAGCGTCCACATCCAGGCAACTCAGACTGAAAAAAACCCAACCCAGCTCAAACCCAACAGACCCCAAATCCCCAAAACCCAGAAGAAAGGTGCACACCGGCTGCTGTATCCCCAACAGCCTTTGGCATTTACCTTGATGCAGCAGCCAGCCAGCACTTTAAACTTGAATTCAGACCCTGCTGTCATCCCCTGCATCTGGAAAGTGGGTAGGACAGTGGGACAGATGCTGGGATCCCTTCTTCCCTAGACCATTCCTAGTTTTTCAATTCATTGACTGTCTACCATGAACTATGTAAGCAGTCCTAGAAACAGAAACCCAGGAACTGAAACCCAGATGCTGGGGCTGAGTATTTACAGATTTTGCTTCTGGCTTTCTAAATCACACTTTCCTGGCCATGCACAATGGTTTAGCTTAAGCAGGAATTGGATACTGCTCTGCCCTTAACCAAAGGTCTAGTGGTAAAGCCAACTCTTAAGTGGCAGCAATCGTGGAAGCAAAACCTCAGAGAGGCAGCCAGGTCAGTCACTTGGTAAATGTGTGGTGTGCTGTACAAGATGGAAAACACCCTCATTACACAGCCTGGGTGACTAAAGCATCTCAGCACAACTAACTAGCTGGGCTCTTTGGAGGCTTTAGGATGGCTAGAGAGGAGGGATGACTTTGCCTCAATGCTGAGTGCTCAGTGAGTGCCAGAGCACCAACCCAGTATCTCCTGAGGCAAGAAAGGGAGTTACCAAATGCATTTGACAGCTTGACGGTCTCATCCTCACAGAGTGACTCTGAGATTCTGAAACTCTTGAGCTGTTCCCAGCAAGTTTAAATTTCAAAGATGCTTTTTTTTCCACTACAGGAATGCAAAATGCCTGCCCCATCATACAGGGATGGTACGGTTTTGCTGTATCATGTACGGAGAAAGAAGAAAGTAGGAAATTCACAGCCCTGATGCAGTTCACTGCTTGTTTAGTTTTAGTTCCTTCAGGCTGCTGATCCTTCCAGGTTTCCCTAGTTTTTACTTCCTTGAGATATCACCCCATGACTAATAAAAATATCTTGATCCTTCCAGGTTTCCCTAGTTTTTACTTCCTTGAGATATCACCCCATGACTAACAAAAATATCTTGACCCGCTCCACTCCTTTAAGGTCAACGTTGGCCACTTTGATCATCACAACTTGATTTTTCCCTTCCCTATAGAGGAACCGTACCTGTGTGTGAAAGCTGCTGAATGTGTAATACTTGGGAGTGGCTATGAATGGTGCTCACAAGACTCATGTTTTTCTGTTTAAATATCGAGATAAATAATCTTATCTTCCATTGCTTATTATTTAATCTGTAAATGCTAATTGCATTTATATTTCTCCGAGGCTGTTAGGGAAGACACGCCCGATTTATAAGCAACAAACACTTTATGAAGAGCAGACAGCTGGGAAGTGAAACAGATGTTGAAACCAAATGCTCGAAACAATCTTCATTGAGAGGATTCTGTTAATTCCTCACAGGCTTTTGGACTATACAGCTCTACCAAAATAACATTTTGGTGCAGCTTTTGGAACTATGCATCGGTTATCCGGTTTACAGAATATCCTCTCCATCAGGAGGCGAGCAAACGTTGCTATCACCAGGCAAGGTTTTCAAAAGAAGCAGCAGGCAATAGGTAATGAGTGAGTAGACGAGTTGCTTGTTAACCTTACCAATTAGCAGTTCATAGCATCCAGAAGAATTGAAGGAAGTAAGAATTGGTTTTGCAGCAAGAGACTCCACTGATACCGATAAGCTGGCAGTAGCAGAAGGCACCGCCTAGTCACAAGGCCACCTCCCCTTACCAAATTTAAGAAACTGTCTCCAAGGCAGAGATATCAAAGCACCTAAAAATGAAGCCTTTATGAGAGTTTTTAAGATAGGCAAGAAAAAATCCCCAACATTTCACTAGCCTTGTTCTCAACAAAGGCTCAACTTCTTTGACTGAAGTAAGTATCTTGGTCTAAAATAAAAAACAACCATATAAAGTATCTGCCTACATAGCCACAACCGAGAAAAAGGTCCTAAGCACGATCCATCCTGAAAAGATTATACCTGCTGTGCTTGTTGGTGCGCTGTCACGGTCTGGGAGAAACTACCTTCTACATTGAATTCACTTTAATTCAGATTTTCTCCTGAGGTGTGTTAAGTTACAATTACGTTAACCTACTTTAAATGGAACAACTCTACTCACAGAAACATTATCAAAACAGTCAGAAGGGAGAACGAAAGCCAAGATTTCAGAGGTGACCTGCTAAACCACATGGGTAACCCATTGTACAATTTGTAGATCATTGTAATTAGTTAAGTTACAGACTGGGACTGTGGTAAGTGAATGTGATGTCTGATTTACCACTGCTGACAATCGACAATAGGTAGTGCAGTACTTTTAAGATGTAATTATTAATTTTTATAACATTTACTATGTGGGCAGGTTCTACCCAAGTATGTAGAAAAACCAACATATACTCTAAAAAAACCCCCACAACTGAGAAACCCTTAATTAGGACAAACCTATCAACTTCTCCAGTACATAACTGGACACCACTAAAATAGGGGTTCCTATTGCACACCTCTCCTAAAGCCTTGCTAGCTACTGCATCGCCAACAGATTACTAAAGTTCTAAAAAGTGAGACAATTAAACAGACTAGAATTCATCAACAGAGCTTGATTAGGAAAGAACAGCATGAAACTGTGACTCCTTTGAAATCTGAGGGTCTCAAATACTCCAAAACAGAATAAAGAACCTAATTTCAGCTAAAGAAAAGTTATATTTTCCAATTCAAACAGTACAAAAAAACTAGACTGTTATTGCTCCATAGACAGCATCCTGAATTATACCAAGTGCCCAGGAAAGCAACACAGAGAGGTGGGTCCACGTGCATGCAGAGGGAGAGCAGAAGGGGTTGAAAAACATCATTAAGAGTTTAGAAAAATGCTATGAATACCCAAGTATTTTTCTTTCCCTAACTTCCTTTTCCCAGACAGTTTCTACAATAAAGACCTTCACAGAGAATTAATTTCCAGGATGACTTACCAAGCTGTTAAACATTACAACACATTCGTGCACACTTAACAGTGTTTCCCAATCACAGAATCATTAAGGCTGGAAAAGACCTCTAGGTCCAGCTGTCAGCGCAACACTACCATGCCTAATAAACCATGTTACAAAGTGCCATGCCTACATATTTTTTAATATCTCCAGGAATGGTGGCTCTACTACTTCCCTGGGCAGCCAGTTCCAATCCTTGACCACTCTTTGTGGTGAAGAATGTTTTTCTAATATCCAATCTAAATGCCCCCTAGCACAACTTGAGGCTATTACCTTCTCATCCTATTGCTAGTCACTTGGGAGAAGTAACTTCTGCCAGTAAAGCTGAAGATTCTGCAGTTAAGCTGAGAACCTCCATTAAATTGCAATAAAATGATTTCTGTGGAAGTCTGATAGAGATGGAGAATTCATAGTGATCTGTTCTTGCAAAAGCTCTTAGGAACAACTTTAGATATTTCCATATGAAGTACCATTTTAAACACAGGATGAAGCCAAACTAGCGTATAGTTGTCCAGGCAGAAAAATCTTAACTCCTTCCATGATCTACACTCCATAAGCTGTGAGCGATTGTTTTATTTCATCCACCTCATAATGCAGCTGCCTTTCTGCCCTCTCATACTCACACATCTAAAATACTGAGTAGACATGAACACATTTCTGATGCTTACTTACACTGGGAACTTGAGAATGATCAATGAAGTCAACATGTCAAATAACCTGTGAAAAGACAGCAAGGTATTTCAGACCATCGGAGAACTGGCCTGGCCTTTAAAAGCTACAGACACTGTTGATTGGCATCATGAGATGGCTAATGCTGCACAGAAGAACAGTAGGTTTTTGTCAGTTAAAACTGCACACAAAAACTAACTCTACATTGAAATATACAGTTTATTTTCTCAAAGTCAAGCAATACCATTTGTCAGTAGGTAAGTGTGAAGTGTCAGGCAGGAAAACTGTACATTTTCACTCTGGGCTGCAGGGTCCAAACAGTTGGAGAGACATAGTGGAAATCTTTCACTATACAAAGAGATCTAGAACTGAGAACAATATGAGGATGCCGAAGGCAAAACATTAGCACCAGATTTTTTTTTCAAAAAGCAACAGTAAAGCTATTTACAGATTTACACATAAGATTGGGAGGCAATCACCTTCAGGTTCCCAGGGTGAGAGATTTTCAACACAGCTTTAAAAAAGGAAAGAAAAGAATAGTGTCTATTCAAGTGTTCTGTGAAAAGGATATTATATATATAGCATTCACAATATTGCTACCTTTTATAGGAAGTTCTAAATCAAAGTACTCTATACACACACATTGTAATTATATTATTATTCACATTTCACATACACATTTCAGAGTATCCACAATATGTAAAATTTTAAAAATGCCACAGATAAAACAATGCACAATTTTCTCCAAGCTAAAAGACAAGCATAATTTATTCAGGAATTGTTTAGGTTTGGGTTTGTTTCAGTTAAGGGATAAGTTTAAGGACAGAGATCACTTGTCCTAGGAACATAGCAGCAAATAATTGTGAGATGCCAGAGACTACATTTCTGAACTAGGAGGAAGAAACTAAGGTCAGCTGTAGGTCTTGCAAAAGACCTTATTTCATTAAAGATTTGGTCCAGGTATACAAAGTAGTGCACTGTAAAGGGGGCAACAGTCCTTTTAATGCTTGCCCCTGTCTGTAATGGAACTGGTTCTAGATTTTGGCTCCCCAGTTCCCGAGCTTGCAAGGAATTTGCTGATCAGTGCCTCTCCAGTTCTCTCCTCACAAAAGAGAGGATTTAGGCAAGAAGGACAGAAAACCTTTTGCAAATGATGCCACTGCAAGAATAGCGGGAAGAATCATTTTCTCTCTCTTTACAACACCTAACTACTTGTATTTTCAACCTGATAAGCTATAGACTGGCATTCACATGCGCCTCAAAAATGGCTTCTTGTTGGGCAACATGTTTGTCTACAGAGAGATAAATGTTCTCCACACTACAACATAAATGGCATATACATAAAGTCATCCCAGACTTTACCTTGCCTGCAAAATTTTATCTTAACATAGAACTTGACATTTAGACAGTACAGAATTTCTCTGTAGGTATCTAAGCAAGTCAGCATAACATATTACTGTGCTAAAACATAAATTAGCACCTCTTTTTAGAGCTACTGGAAATCATCTGTTGTGAGTGACAGTATTACTAGAACACAACCAGTAATCTGATACTGTGAACTAGCATCCTCTTATTTACCATTGTGTAATGCAAAGAACAAACAAACCAGCCAACCCCACTTATGGTTCACAGTTACAAAGCAGAGTTGCTCCAAGTAATGCACAGTATTTACATGGCAGAAGTTGTTTATATTGCATTTGGTAGTTTCAGAAAGAGAAAAGAATAAACAGCACTATGTAGGTCAACTTCAGTAAAAGTTCACTGTCTATATAAAACCATCATAGCGTTGAACGATCAGAAGAAATACAGAAGCAGTGTCCTTAGCCTACATTTATTTTCATAAAGTGTAGCATTTTGGGGGCAGGAAGAATAAAAACATGCATAAAAAGCACAAGAAAGAGCAAATGAGCTTTCTAAATAATTTAGATGAGAAATGTTTTGAACAACATCAGCACAGTACTTCCAGTCCATTTCTTAAATCAAGTAAAACTTTGAAAAGAAAACTACTTGCATTGCAGTAAAAGGGGGTACAAGTATGTCTTGCAAAATGATTTAAAAAAAAGTCTTCAGCAAGGTAGCCATTGGGTCATTTGCAAGCTAGTTTAAGAAGTGTTTAACTGAGACAGATCATAAAGTTATTTTCTGTAAGGGGAAAGTGTTATCCTATATACAATATTACAAAAAGTGTCTGATGCCACAGGATCAGAGTGACACTACATTTCAGCAATCTGAATATATTAGCTATAAGATGCACGCTTCCCCTATTCAATGTGTCTTTGAAAAAAAAAAAAAAAAAAAGAAAAAGCAACTAAATTTACAGTTTCTAAATTTGTGTGCATTCATAAATTGCTGGGCGTTTCCCAGCGGTCTGTACAGCATCTCAACACAAAGAAGGTATACAAACTATTCTAAAAGACATTGTTTGCATGCACAACTGTCACAGACTTTCATCTTACTGAGCAAAAGTTAATAGTCTATCCTTTTCCATGGAGTTGAGCAATGAGAAACAGCTGTAGAGTCCAGCAATAAAAATGTGTTCTAAAAAATTAAATACATGACCCTCCAAAAAAAATAAAGAGAGCATTATTGCTGTTGAGAGCTATTTTTCCTTTGTGCACTTGTTTCTCTACCAGACGCTCAGACAAGCCAAGATACTCATTTGTATACCTGGCAACTCTCCCATCCCTTCCTTCTTCCCCATTTTCACATCCTTGGTCAAACTTCGTCCTCTTATTTGAGCCGTTCAGGTTGAAGGCTATCAGTCAGACACTTCAGTTGCTCTTCCCCCAGCTTGATCTTGTCCTCAAGCTCTCGTTGCTCAATGATAAGGGCCGATTTCATTTTTACAAAGTGCTCATAGTCTGCTAAGTTCTCCTCACTCAAGTAGTTTGCCAGAATGTCAAAGACGATGCGCTCTCGACGATCCAGGTTTTCCTTCAGCTCCTTTGCATCTTCATGTTGCTGGGTTAGCAGCTTCTGTTTCTCTACCAATGTCCGCTTAGAAGAAAAGAAAAACAGTTAGAAATTCACTATGCTGGGACAACAGCTTCAGTGCTTAAACCTCAAGTCTGTTTTACCTGCAAAGGCAGATTTCCCTGAATACTTAGAGAGATGGACTACAACTGCTCCTTAAAGTTTATTTGAATAAAATGCATTAACAAACTGGGGAAAAAAAAAAAAAAGTAGTGAATCAATGAAAGATGCACCATTAATTTGTATTGGCCTCAACAACAAGAACTTGAAAGACTACTTTACTATTAATGTTCAAAATATTTATATAAAATAGAGTTGCCTTTGAGGAACATCCAAGTTCTCCAGATTAGGACTTCACTCAGCAGCATCTTACATCTTCCAGACAGAGCACTGAACTTCCACACTAAAATGGCTGTGGTTAGAGAACCCAGAAACATACTAATTAACAGAGTGAATTGTTCTTACACAGTTCCTGACACTGAGGCATCTCACAGTTCTGCTGCAACCTGCATGGCTTCTCCATGAGATGTGAAGTCATGAGGTCTTAAGACATGAGCAAGAGCCAGAGCTGGGGCAAGACATCAGGATGGAATAAGAATTTTTTAAAAAGCATTAGCTTCTCCAAAAGGCTGTAAACTTTCTAAAGGCTTTGTGCCCTCAAAAGAGACAAAGTAGGAAAAAGAGAGTTTGAACGGAGAAGCACACAAAGAAAGAGGGGTGAGGTCCATCTCCTTCAACTTCACCTGTCTGCACAGTAGGCAGCTACATTTGAATCACTCAGCTACATTCCCTTAGCAATACATGGAAAGAAACAGGAGCATTATTAATCTGACCTATTTCAGATGTCTGCCTAGATGCCTTTTTCCAGTGACAGAGTATGGCTGGCCTACTCTGATGTCAAGAATTCCTGTACAGGCTTCTGATCTTAATTAAAAAGTGCCCCTAAGAGGTACCACTCCATAACTTTTAGCTTTGCTTCAGAGAGGAATTTTCTTTAAGAACATTTATCTTCAAATAAACCACAGTCTGTTCAAATAAATGTGTTCATTTTTTTTCCACGTAGACTTTATGTTAAATCACACATGCCATAATAAGCCTAAAGGATTTACAGTAAACTATTTTTGTAGACTGCAAAATAGGCCCTTTTCAGGATGGAAATAGGAGACAAAGGGGGATACAGACCAGCAAGCTCTAACAGGCACTTCTGTCAGAGTTGCACATGTATCCTATGCTGCCTCTTTTTCTATAGGCAGTAGAAAGCTCAGAGGGAAGAAACGCTTTCAGACTTGAGCTTTCAATGTACTTAAAATACACAGCCTAGATTAACTCAGGATTCAAGAAAGCTATGAAAGACAAGTCACTGAAATCACACATTATTAGAAAAACCACAGTCTAATCTTCCTTTGAGCTTAGGCCAGGAAAAAAAATTCCACTGTAAGTTGCAAGCAGAACTATCTGCTGCAAAGAGATTGAAATACTGTTCTCATAAATTCACCAGGGGAACTAACAGCCAAGCCTAAACTCAGGAGCTAGACCTCTCTCCAGGGCAGCCTTGCAGCTTGAGTGTACACCAAGTAGTAGAATTATAATTTGATGAACACAAGAGTTACCTGCCTAACCTTGGGATGCAACAGCTCTGTTTTTCAAGCTGTAAGCTAAGCTATCACCGTCAACAATCAAATGTTTACTGTTTCATAACAATTTCTGAGATTTAAGTTGTATGGTTTCTCCTTACCAAGCCTATAGCATGACTTTAAGATGAACATGAATAACCTGACAGTTTAAGGAAAGTAAGTACTACTTTTGTACTGAACTTTGCATGACACCTTAGCTCCTCTGCTCTTGTGGAGGTTTAGGGAAGTGGGGTGTCAAAGATGACAGACAACAGAAAGCCTGTTTTGTAGGGTAAAGCGAAACATGCTGCAGGCTCAAAACACCACTACTAAGGATCTTTGGGCAACATGTAAATGGCTCACCAGGCCTAAAGAGGTAAATGATGTAAGATGGTTTCATCTGACTGTTTTCAACCAGCCAAAGCCAAGAAGAGTGCAGGAGAGTTAGCGTTACTCTGAAGCCCCAGCCAAACACAGGCCATATGAAGTTTTTCTGATAGACTCTCAGTAGGCAGAGCCAAAGATTGTCCTTTCTCAAGAATTATTTACTGTGTTGAACCACAGCCATATGAACAGGAACTGAAGCATGTCCAGAGAAAAGCAACAAAGCTGCTGAAGGGGCTGGAGAACAAGTCTTATGAAGAATGGCTGAGTGAACTGAGGTTGTTTAGCCTGGAGAAGAGCAGGCTGAGAGGAGACCTTATTGCTTTCTATAACTACCTAAAAGGAGGTTATAGAGAGGTGGATGTTGGTCTCTTCGCCCAAATGACAGGTGATAGGATGAGCGGGAATGGCCTCAAGCTCCACCAGGGGAGGTTCAGGCTTGAGATCAGGAAAAAAAATTTCACAGAAAGGTCATTGGGCATTGGAACAGGCTGCCCAGGGAGTTGGTTGAGTCACCTTCCCTGCAGGTGTTTAAAGGACAGGTGGATGAGGTGCTGAGGGGCATGGTTTAGTAATTGATGGGAATGGTTGGACTCGATGATCCAGTGGGTCTTTTCCAACCTAGTGATTTTTTCCAACCTAGTGATTTTGTGACACTCACCTTCTTCCTTTTTCACACCTAGTCAATAAGTTATTTTTATCACAGCTTTCACACAGTGTTTCCTATATCCTTATATTATCTTGTAGCTCTTTCCCCAGCTTATGCTCCCATCTTTGAGCCCATTAGGCAACTGCAATCATACTTAGAAAAAAGAAGTCTAAAGAAGGATTAGATTTCTTTAAATTCCAGAAGCTTTGATCTGCCCTCTAATAAGCTGTCAAACACCTTCCCTTTACCTCAGTTGGAAAGGGGTCTGGACAAGTATGTTTGACAGAGGTGAGGGCCAAACAGCTTCAAGCTAGTCCCAGCACTTACTGGTTTTTACTGGTGAAAAAACAAAGCAGGCTGAAGTAACACAACATGAATCCACAGCCCATGGTAAAAATTCTGTTACAACACTTAGGTCGACTGCTGGCATTTCAATTGCCAGCTACGATACAAAAATCGCTTTTCACATTCATTTAACTGCAGAAGGTAACCTCACTTGACACTTACTGGCCTCTCACTCTTTCTCTTTTATTTGTTGTAGCCTTAAGTTTTGCACATGTCTACATCTCTCCTTTGGTACATTTCTGTATTGGTAGGTACCTGCTTCCCAGCTTATGTCTGATGGGATCTGGAGAAAAACAAAGTGTTGCCAGCAGAGGTGGGGTCCAACAGAGCACCTCAAATGCTCCTGAAATTTTCACATCTGCTGCAATTCTTCTACATCACTACTGGGCTATTATAGTTGTGTGTTTTCTATTGAAAAATTCTTTTTGCAACGTCTCTCTCTCCCTCTTGCTCTGGCCCCACTGCCTTTTATTTATTTTTTTTAAAGACTTATCCTGTCATTTCCTGCCCTTCTTTCTTGCTGGACATTGTGGAGGAGGCTGTAGTAGATAAGACCATCTTGGATGAGGCTATGAGCAACCTGATCTAGTAGAAAGTGTCCCCACCTAAGGCAGGGGAGTTGGAACTGGATAATCTTTAAGGTCCCTTCCAACCCTAACCATTTTGATTCTATGACTCTGTAAGAAACATCTTTGTAACAATCTTACAGATTTTTTCAAGATCCTTGTTGAGTATAAATAATTTTGTAAGCTTTCTGCATTACAGCACATTTTTCATCTTGAACTGTCAGAATATTTTACTTTGCCTCCTTTTTATACTCTTACCAGTAGTTCTCCTCTTTCTTTAAACTCCTGCTAAGTCTCTTTTCCAGTATGTTGCACCCCAAACCACCATTTTTTTCTCACCAAGTCACTTGCAGTATTAGGAATTCCAAGCAAAAGCAAGGCAAAGAGAAAAGTTTTAAGGAATCTAAAGAAAATGGCCTTATTAGATTTACCCATTCACTATCCCTCATCTTGAGCTCTGCAATTTAGATAAACAAACCCAAGCAAACACCCCCACACCAGGATCACTAAATGCATGATTTAATTATTGGTCTTTCTCACCCGTTCTTCCGGAGAGGTATTTTCATCGAGGTTATTAAGGGCATTTTCCACCCGGGCCAGGCGACCTGATAGTGACAGCAGGAGGTTGACCACTTTGTCAAGGTCACCGATAAACATCTTGAATTTGTCAAACTCATTTGGTTTGCAGACTTCTTTCACAACAGCCTCTACCTCCTCGCCCAGTAGATTGTTTGCTTGGATGTCTTCCAGAAGTGTCTCCCGTGCTTCCCTCAGCACCTGCAGCTTCCTACTGATGCTGTCAATAAGTTCTTGCTGTGGAAAACAAAGGGGATGAGAATTAATCAGCACTTCTGCATTTTTTTCCCCACTACAGAAAGTCATGTCAGGAATCTACTATTTTAACACAATGAAACTCCCATGGGGCTCTGGCAATGAATGCATTACAAATAAATGTCTAAGTATGCATCTAAGGTCTATGCCTCTGGATTCAAAGGTTCGGGATGTAGGTCTACAACACTCAGCTTGAGACTTGTTTTAAAGCAATTCACCTTTGAGGCAAAAGACAAAGGACACTCCACTTTCCATCCCCTAGCAAGCATTCCTGCTTGTTCTTTGAAGAGCTTCAAAGCCTGCTATGGAGCAGCAGAAAGTATATCGCATCCTATTCTCTCTGCATACCAGCTCCATAATACCTTTCTGAAGAGTTACACTTTGGAAAATAAACAGTACCAGGAAAACAACCCTGTATTTTCCACACTGCAGTTAAAACTAGGGCACTGTCAAGCTTTTTCTTCCTTTCTGCACAATATTAGCATCCCTCCAATAGCAGTCCTTCCGCGCTCAGAAAATCTTGGCGTTAACATTGCCTTACAATACTTCCGTAGGGAAATCATAATCCCTGTGGCACAGAAGAGGGAACAAAATCTGCTTCTGTATTGCGCAAAGCAGCACAGTGCAAAGTAGCTTCGCCAAAAGACCAAAGAAGCATCTTTGGCTGTTATGGTTCTATGCCAGGCAAATATACCACCTCATCTGCATTTTGACAGGATTTCTCCAGTATAATACCCCATTGCCCGAGATACACATACCCTGGCTTAGAAAAAGCACATTAGGTGCATCACCAGCACAGCCAGATGAGAAAACCACATCTCCTCCCTCCTTGTGCTGCATTTATGCTGCCCAGTTATCTTGCTGTGTTTGGGCAAAAGGGTTTGTTTCTTACATGCCCATTAGTTTTCACTTGTGTACAAGAGGTGGAACTCAGTTCAGCCAGTCATCTACAGTTATGTGATATGAACCATACTCGAAAAATGCCTCATTCATTTAAATGTAGATGCTTACTTAGCATTCAGCTAATTTCAGGTAAGAAAAATTCCCAAAGTATTCTTAAAACCTACACATCATATTGCAACTTCTAAGTGAAAATCACATCCTTTAAAATAGTCGTTATTTCATAGCAAGTTTTTTTGGAAAAAAATTACTCATGACATTTTTTAGGAACTCTCCCTTCTACCTGTAAATCTGATTACAAGCCTTCATGATTATCAAGAAACATACTGATTAGCAGCTACTGCTCTCATACATCACTGAACAGCCATTGCCCATCTATTTTGGGAACAAATAAAATGTCTGCCATCTTAGTAGAAAGCAACTACACCCTGAAAATTTAACATCCTTTTAGAAAGTAGAAATTCAACACATGGATTATCTGGGCTGGTTTTCTCCCTTTTGATTTAATATACTCAGGCCAGGTTAATCTGGATTTGGGTTATCTGTTAGTCTGGGTGCCCAAAAGATTAAGGTAGTAAGCAGTTCTACAGATGCTTGCTTTACTGACTGATTAATCTGCAGGATTTGATTTTTTCCTTCCCTTCTCTCAATGCAAATGCAGTTTGATTTGGATTATGTAGGTCACAGTGCTACGCTCTCATTTCTCTCAGATGACATGCACAATGCTGCTGTTTCACCATCCACAGCACAACAGGATAGTGTTGTGCTCTATGTTATCATCTCGAGTTTTTCACTTCTGCAGCTGTGCTGCGACATTCTTGGATGAAAAAAAAGCAATACGAGTGCCCAATGTTTACCAATCTGGTCTGACAATCCAGACCAGCTCTCTCATAAAGCTTCTTTCTTTAAACCCACCCTCTCCAAAAAAGTCATTTTCCCAGTAGTATCCTATTTAGATGTCCCCAAGTAGAAGACAATAGCCTCTAAAGGACCGCTTTTGAAGTTGAGAAGGCCATAAAGTACTCACCCCTCTTTCAGACCGTTTTATCTATTAAGACTTGGATTATGATTCCTGACTGCTTTCTACCCTGATGAAGCAGGCTTTGGATGCAGCAACTGTGAGCTCACTACATGCTTTTGCTAACCAGCAGAAAACCTATATTACATTCAATATCTTCTGAGTCAAAAAGGCTCCAATCTACATCTCGAAACTGGCAAATGAATAATTTATAACTCTGAATTCTATACCAACAAACAATAAAAACTCATCTTTTTCCAGTAATTCTTGCTGATCTCACTAGCAGCACAGAAAGCAGCTCAGCAGAGCACTGTTCCAGCGGCTCTGCTTGGCATGCCTTATGTAAATTACTCTGCTTTCAGCTCACCACCCCATTTCACATGTAGTTCAGGCCAAAAAGCAGAAGAAACTTGGCATTTTTCTTTTATGTTTACCCTCTTCAGGAGTTGCTAAATTTTCCTAAAGGCAAAGGGGACAACACTTCTTACTCAGCCACACATGAATTTTCCTTACTACAAAAACCACTCCTACAGTGTTTTCAACATCTGTTCAGTATTTTACAATTGTGGTAAACCTACATTGAATTCAAGACATGAAACACACACACTCCGTTCCTGCTATCAGGGAATACAGGGATTGTCCCAAACTAAAAATAAATAAATAAAATTGATAATTCTATACGAAATTCCTGTACTCATTTCAAAAGAAAAAAAAAACGCACCACACATTTCTGGTTTGCAGAGCAGAGACTGACAAATATCAGAAACATTCCACAGTGGACTGCAATTAAGGTATCTCATAACAGAACTGACCCATTTCTAGGAACCAAGGATAGGTTCTAGGCATATCCGTCCCCTAAAATAACTGTAGTCGTAAAGCGTTCAGGTCCTTAACGATCTTGCGTTAAAACTCTTGCCAAATACGTGAAGCTGGGCCAAGTTATATACTCTGCCTGTCTTATGAAGATGCCTTGACCCACTTACATGAGTTTTATAGACTTTCTGACAAGATCCAAGATGAAAGCCCGCTAAACTGAGTGCTCGCATCCTAATGCATGTGGAGGAGCGGGGAAAGAAGTAAGCAGCAATGTACACGCGGCTACAACAGCACATATATTCAGAGAAGAAGATGGGAGACCTCTGCTAAAAGCTCTTCATGAAACATTACACATTCTATCTCCTATGATTAGTGGTGTATCTTGGAGTTGGGGGGGATGGAGGGAAAAGCATGCAAAGGCTCAGTATGACTTTCCTGTTAACAAACACCAACACAAATAAATGACACTTATGCTTACAGCAGTTTCAGTATTTAGTTTTGTTGGGCAAACAAGAAAGGTTTAATTTTAACACCCCCATACATACAGTCCGTAATTAATAAGAGGGAAACTAATCGCAGCAAAAAACTATGAACATGAACAGCACGTGTGGCACCAGATAAAACCAAGTTATTCCAAATGCAGCAAAATCCTTAATTTGTCTAAGTAGTATAGCTGTTGGATTCAGCGGCTCTCTGGCAAGAAGGTAAGGGCAGCTCTCCTGCTGCAGTCATGCCCCGGCCCCAGCAACGCATGTCGTACTGAACTCTGTGACGCAGGGCGGGCAGAGGAAGGAAAGGCTGAGGGACGAAAAATACCCAGAGGGGTAACACAAAACACTACAGCTTCCTCAAATGCAGTGGCATCTGCTCCTGCACTGAACAGGAGGTGGGAATTTCCTAAGGAATCTCTCATTCTTAATGATTAAATATATTCCTAAAATGCAATCAAAAGACATTTCTTTGGCACTGGACTACCAAATGTGCCCTGCTTGTTGATTATTAAGCAGAGAGATGACTTTAAAAGGAAAGATTTGCACACTATTGCATTACTGACTTAGGTAAACAGAGTTAAACTGCATTACTTGAACTGATCAAACAGACCATTTCCTCCAGCTTATCCATGCTGGGGACTATGACTAAAATATTTCATGCCAAATCACTAATGAGATGAGTGCAACCATTTTAAAGTAGGACAACACTTTCTCGGATTACAGAAATGCCATTATACCACCATTTTAATACCTGGGGTATTATGTTAACCTCAGATCAAAAACAAAACACCAAAGGGTGGGGATGAACAAGAGTCGAGAAGACCGTCTTGTGACAAATAACCTCCACGCAATCCACCAAGCTGATTAGCTGTCGCCCACCACTACTGTTATGAATTTGAGAGGTAGGAGAAACAAAGGGCAAAGTGGTATGTATAAGTGCATGCAGGCGCATACGCGTGCGAGGTGGAACAGCTACAACCACCACCAGTTACAGGTGGTTACACAAGCCCTACTTTTTCTTTGTATATAGCAAGTTAGAGAAACACACCAAAATGGAAAACAGAATAGGAAAATAACCTCCCCCAAGCTTCTCCCCTTGCCACCTTCCAAAATATGTATCAAGCTTCAAAAAGCACCTAATATGAAGTTCCTAAATTCACAGTTGGACATTTAACAATTCCTCCCACCCTTCAAAAAAAAAAAAAAAAAAAGGCCAGTTTTCCAAGTGATCCTATACCTTTTATTTAGGGCTGTTTACCTAGCAAATTCACTGTTAATGATATGCATGTAACCGAGAGCCTTCTAGAACACTTTTAGAAATGTCTCTTACCTTCTTTTCTGACAAGTCATGATCCAGCTCATCTTCAGAATCGTCCTCGCTCTGCTGCTGTTGCTGCTGCTCCTGCATGTCCTTCATTTTAATCAGAAGTTCTGCCTTCGGTGCAGATGTGCTGTAGTAAGTGGAATTGGTTGTCAGGGAGATGGCAGACGGCACACTCTGCTCCTCTTTCCTGGTAAAAAGACAAAACTTTAATTAACTGCCTTAGCACCCCAGCCACTGAAAAGAAAGACCAAACTTTTAGTGCCATCATTTCAGCAAGCGAGCAGGGGGTTCAACAGAAAGACATCACCTTTGAGAACAGGATAAATAAGTTCTGTCTCTGAAGAAAATTTTTTGTGAACTCAGCACATGCCCACCAAAAGCTAAAACTGAAGTAGTGCAGAAGACCTTTCACGGTCACAGTGAATGAAACAGACCTAAGATAGCTCAGCTGGAAACAAAACGTGAAGTTATATTTTATTAAGTAGCACAAAGACCTGTGTCATAGGGTATCTTTTCAGACTTCCAAATGAGAGATACTACAACGTAAGTATTTATCTTTTTGATTATGGAATTATACATGAACTTCTTGAGAAGGCTACAACTTAATCTGATAACTCATATCAAGAAACTAAAAGACTCACATAACATCAACATGGATGGAATTTAACAGAGTTTAAGTATTTTCTTACTTGACTCTCATTCACTTCCAGGAAATGCTTCATGTTCACTTCAAGCTGTATTTGTAAATTTTCATTGCATAAAAAGGCTAAAATATTGTTCCTTTTCTATCCAGTTACAGGACTGTATAGTCATGGTAAAATATCTAATCACTATTAAATGGAGGAAGCTAATTATTCCAACCTGGTGATTCTTGATTCCTTAAGTACTCATACAAATAGTTTTCAACCAGGTCTTGACACTTAATATTGCACAACACTGCTCTTTTTCTTGTCATTAATGGTATCATTAACAGTATTATGCCCGACTCCTATTACAATGGAAAAATCTTAGAAAAGCCTCAGACCCCAACAGCAGGAAGATCCTCACCCTCAGTTCCCTAGGAAAACAGACACATTTTGGACAGCAGCCAGCAAGGAACCACTGGCTTACGGAAAGTAATACTTACTTCTCCTCTGAAACTTTTGGAGAAGGAACTTTTGGCAAGAGCTTCCTGCGTTGCTGAGCTTCTTCTAGGAGGTGTTCATCTTTAGGGAATATTCCAACCATCAGATCCATTGTTGTTTTTATTTTCACATTAGGATCTAGTATGTCTGCTAGAGATTTATCTCTTCCCACAATCTCTCTAGCTAGCTCCTCTGACTTCCAGTCTTCCAAGGTCTTCTCTTTGGCCTTTACATAGCTGACTACTGGCATGGCAGCACTGCTGTCCTTCAAGTTGCTCCCAGGTTCTTCAGCTGGTTGAGGCTCAGTTGGTTTGGTTCTAGCTTCTGGCTCTGGCTCTACACCTTGCCTGGTGTAAGCACAGAATCGTGAATAGGATTGCTCAGAAGTGCTGAGTGTTTTAATCTGGTCCTTTTCCAAACCACTGGGTAAAGCAGGAGGCTCCATAGTAGTGACAAGACTTTGCCGACTCTCCTTCTCTGCGTTGCTCTCAGAATGAACTATCTTGATGGGAACCATTTTCACCGTAGTGTTGTTGTCTATAATCTTTTCAATTCTGGAAAAGAAGGAAAATTTATCTTTAGAAACGGAAGAACCTTACATATGAATGCTTATCTGCAAATCAGAGGGGACGCTCAAGTATGGAAAAAGGCAGATAAGAGATTTAGGTAATGGAATATTCCTTGCATTGCGTCTCAAACTCTACACCTACACATCTTTTCTGCCCACGCATTTTAAGCAGTGTTGGTTCAATTGTAAGTAATAAGCCTTGCACAATACTCATGGTACAGGACTTCAGTTTGTCTCCATGAACGCAAGGGTCCAGTCTTAGCAGCCATGCCCCAGATTTGAGGGAGTGCTGCTGAACTGCCTTTTACCTCTGCGCTGCCACACATACTGAGAAAAACATGCCTTGGGCTCAACCTCATGGCCTTGCACAGACCCAACAGTAGCCTCAGCTTTTGGCCTGACGGGCAGTTTAGCTGCCTGGGGAATTTGTGATGTCCTCACATCAATTCCCAGCTCTTCCAAGGGAAGAGACGACAGACCAGATGGAAGCTTCCTGCAGGCTAGGTCTTTGCTGATCTACAAGAACAACAAATAATCACACATGGAAAAGTGGGAAATCATTCAAAACTTATTATTTAAGAAAAATGATCTGTATTTATAAAATTGCACACAAGATACAGAAATTTAATAAACATATCCCACCATAGTGTCCTAGTTTTTTACTTCAAGACATAAAAACAGCCACTGAAGAGGATAACACACAAATCTGGATACTCCTTTTAAGAGAAGCTTATAGCAAAAATTCTGTATTGCATAGCACATAGGGTCATGGTGGACATTCAGTAAGACAAGCTATATAAAGGGGAGGCTAACCTTGATTTTTAAATTGGACAATAACATGTTAAATAACATTACTGAAACATCTGTGCCGTATATAAACTGTATAAGAAACTGAAATCTAGTTTGGTGGTTTTAAGTTTGCAGAAAGTTTAAAATTATTGTCATACTGTGGGTTTGGAAGCTCTACAGCAAGCAAAGGAACATTGCCTACTAGCTAAAATATCTGATTTCATCTGGCTGGGTTGCTTGCTGCCTTTCAGATATGTGAGCAAGACATACTAGGGCTGTTTTCCTCTAAGTGTGGGTGTGTCACTTTCCTTAAAAATAAAGTTTTATTTTGTCATGCTACACTTACCTTTCACAGCAAAATCTGTTTGACTTCACTTTTTTTTCCGAAGTTGTAAATATAAAGGTATATTTGCTCCTGAATGAACATGCAGCCTCCCAATAGCTATTTACTTTCCTCAAATGATTTGCAGACATACTGTGGCACACTGATCCAATTTTTAGGGCAGGTTTTCCAGCCCATGCTGAATGATGCTCCCCTCTCCATTCAGTCAGAGTTTTTTCATTCAAGGTGACTGAAAGGCAGGTCTTGCCAGAGTAATCTGATCACCTTCTATGACCGAGTGACTAGACTCTTGGACGAGGGAAAGGCTGTGGATGTATCTTCCTGGACTTCAGTAAAGCCTTTGATACAGTTTCTCCCAGCATTCTGCTTCGGAAACTGTCGCCTCTGGCCTGGACAGGCGCACACTCTCCTGGGTGGAAAACTGGTTGGATGGCCAAGCCCAGAGAGTGGTGGGAAATGGAGTTAAATCCAGCTGGAGGCCAGTGACAAGTGGGGTTCCCCAGGGCTCAGTCCTGGGTCCAGTCCTGTTTAATGTCTTTATCAACGACCTGGATGAAGGCATTGAGTCCTCCCTTAGCAAGTTTGCAGATGACACCAAGCTGGGTGGAAGTGTCGATCTGCTGGAGGGTCGGGAGGCTCTGCAAAGGGACCTGAACAGGCTGGACCTCTGGGCTGAGACCAACGGCATGAGGTTTAACAAGGCCAAATGCCGGGTCCTGCACTTGGGGCACAACAACCCTAAGCAGAGGTACAAACTAGGAGAAACCTGGCTGGAAAGCTGCCAGGAGGAGAGGGACCTGGGGGTGTTGGTTGACAACCGACTGAACATGAGCCAGCAGTGTGCCCAGGTGGCCAAGAAGGCCAATGGCATCCTGGCTTGTATCAGAAACGGTGTAACCAGCAGGTCCAGGGAAGTTCTTCTCCCCCTGTACTTGGCACTGGTGAGACCGCACCTCGAGTCCTGTGTTCAGTTCTGGGCCCCTCACCACAAGAGGGATGTTGTGGCTCTGGAGCGAGTCCAGAGAAGAGCAACAAAGCTGGTGAAGGGGCTGGAGAACAGGCCTTATGAGGAGCGGCTGAGGGAGCTGGGGTTGTTTAGCCTGGAGAAGAGGAGGCTGAGGGGAGACCTCATTGCTCTCTACAACTACCTGAAGGGAGGTTGTGGAAAGGAGAGAGCTGGCCTCTTCTCCCAAGTGACAGGGGACAGGATGAGAGGGAATGGCCTCAAGCTCCGCCAGGGGAGATTCAGGCTTGAGAAAAGGAAAAAATTCTTCACGGAAAGGGTCGTTAAGTATTGGAACAGTCTGCCCAGGCAGGTGGTTGACTCGCCTTCCCTGGAGGTGTTTAAGGTAAGGGTGGATGTGATACTTGCGGGCATGGTTTAGAGATCGGTGGGAATGGTTGGACTCAATGATCCGGTGGGTCTCTTCCAACCTGGTTATTCTGTGATTCTGTGATTCATTTTAATTTGCTCCTGTGTCCACCACTCTGCCCCAGCTCCCTGCCTGAAGATGCAGGCTGTCCTCCTAGCTACAGCAGAGCTGGGCAGAGATGTGCCACTCCCCTCAACCTCTAATTTTGTTTGGTTTTGAATTCAGGCCACACCTTTTGAACTCTACCAGACTGTGAGGAGGAGCACAATTTTGAATTTGGGGGAAACAAAAGATGCTTGTGTAAGTCTATATAGAGCAACTGGAAGAGAAGGGAGCTGATTGCAATTTTTTACCTAAAATGCCCAGCATTTGTTTTGAGACTGAGTACATTCCTCTCAGCCTAGTAAAAATTTTTCAGATACTTAAAGCATCATCAAGTCAACTGATTTCAGTCAGAGAAAAGACAGTTCAGCAACAGGTGCTTTAGAAATTCCATTTCTGCAGTCACTATCCTCCTGACTTCTGAAGGTTTTCCATTTGTGGGACTGTAGCATGAAATTTTGACTTGCAACAACTCTGCTTGTGGCCATTACGAAGCTTTATGCCAACCACCAGCACAGTCACTCCTTAATCTGAATGTATGTTTACATCTACTAGACCTACAGTCTGTTGACGCACATCTACTGATGCAGTCTTTTCATCTTTATTATGGCTAAACAGCTGTCTTTTGAAATAGCTAGGTTCTACACACCATCAGTATTTCCTCACACTACACTGTTCTACCTAAAGGAAACCCCACACACTCACTCAGTTTATCCTATTGATAAACAAGACATTTCTTAAAGGAGAGTAAATAGCTACATGTTGACACCATCAAACAGCTGGACACAGCATGCCAACTGGCATGTCCAATAGCTTACATGCAAGGAGCCAACAGAAGTAACAAACCAAATCTAATTAATTGCAAATTAAGATAAATCTACTTAACACATTTAACTCATGAAATAAATACTAGATAGTAAATATTATACAGAAGGTTCTAGAGGTATGGTCCACATGTCTTTCCTTTTTTGCTGTACCCGTTTTATTGAGTCATGTTATTATTAACTGAGGACAATACATATACACAAAAGCTGCTTGAGCTTAAGAATTTTAAATGTTAACAAAAGATTTGGAGAGTAAATATACTATTTGGACATGGGCATATAATTAGGCAAAACTCAGTGTTCATTTCAGCATCAAAGCTAAGTAGAAAGGAAGGACAAATACAATCGGCTTCCTATGCATCCTTAGTATCTACTCAAAGCAATACATTAAGAAAGTCAAAGCAATACATTGAAGAAGTCATTACTGTCATCTACCCTTGCAAATAGATGCTAGGGTTCACTTTACACGTTGCACTTTCCATGGTGAACTCTCTTATTACTTCATGTTAAAAACACTGCAGGATGAAATATAATTTTTTTCCTCTGGTTATAAGAGGAAAAACATCAAGGCATGTTTAGGAAAAACAGCAATTCATGTTTTCTATGTCATAAGGCACACTGGAATATAACATAATTGAGTCTATTCAACCATTCACAGTACAGCAGAGAAAAGCCATTCCAACCACTTTTGCTCAAAGAAATAACCTCTGCATCCATTCAGCTTGGAGGTTCTGTTTTCATTCCTTAGCTGTGAATTATAGTGCTGAAGGATTTATGAAAAATAAGATTCCTGAGCTTCCTGGAAAAGTTCATTATCTTGTGGGAGAATAACCTTTTATGGTATTAGTAGCAAGTGACAGACAGCAATCAATTAATTTCACTTGGCACGTCTAGTTCAGATTTTATCTATCCTGGGAAAGGACTGATTTTCTCCTGCTGAATCTTGAGTCCATCTCAACACGAACAGTGCTGCGAAGCCCTCTGCAGACTACCTAGAGTACCATGTTTCATTGTAAAAGCAACATGAAAAATGTAATGATCTGGCAGTGTGCCTTACAGAATCGTGGATTCATAGAATGGTTTGGGTTGCAAGGGATCTTCGAAGATCCAGCTCCCCTGTCATGGATCAGGTTGCTCATGGCCCCATCCAACTTGGCCTCGAACACCTCCAGGGATGGGGCAGCCACAACTTCTCTGGGTAACCTGTGCCAGTGCCTCACCGTGAAATAGTTCCTCCTTATATCTAATCTAAACCTACCCTCTTCAGCTTGAAACTGTTACCCCTCATCCTGTAACTGCACTCTTGATAAATAGCCTCTCCCGGGCTTTCCTGAATGCCCCTATAAGTACTGAAATGTTGCTATAAGGTCTCCTTGGAGACTTCTCTTTGCGAGGCTGAAAAACCCCAACTCTCTCAGCCTGTCCTCACGGGGAACTGCTCCAGCCCTACTTACCGTGTATGCACTTTCAAAACAGATGTTCACACAAATGTTAGTTTCCCTTCTGACATCTGCTTTGTCCTTACATTGATTCATGTTCATATACCGACTCAGGCAGGGGAAATGATGACAGGAAATCTTCTGATTTCAGACTTACAGTGGAAAATCCATTTGAATCCGTCCCTTTAATTTTCTAACTACCACCTGTAACACCTGAGCAGCACCACCTGACTAATAGAAACCACAGACCAGTTGAAGGACTTAAACAGCACCGATTGAAATTTCACACAAGTCTTAAGCCTCTTTAGGACACATTGGGATGCCTCCTGCTTAATGAAACCAAAGGATGTGCTTTCAGTAAAGAAAACAAACAGTCAACCATTAGTAAGGTCTAACTGGGCAAAAAAGGTGTTAATAAAATAGTAAAGCAGTTACATCTAGTACCTGGCTGAGTTCTCATCCTGTACCGACACAGGAGGTTTATCAGTGAGCTTCTGTGGTGCAAACTGAGGAGAAGGGGACCTTGATGTCTCCATGGCAGGTTTTTGAAGATACCGATACTTGGAAGATAATGCAGACTCAGACCTAAGGTGCGTTTTTTCTTCTAAGTGCTGACAAACATTCTCTGTGGACGATGCTTGATGGAGCTGCTGTGAATTAGCACTCTTCAGTTTTCCATTGAAAGCTGCAGGACTCTGACAGAGAGAGGAGTGACTGGCAAATACTTCAGTGGAGCTGGGGGATAAGGAAGGAAAAGGCCGGCTGGGCGCTACCAGCAGAGATTCAGAAGAGGTGCCGAGTGACAGTGCAGTATTATCTGGTCGCTTGTATTTATCTCTTTTAGGTGGTGGTGGCCTCTGAGGAGCAGGCCCACGCTTCTTGTTCAGCAGTGCTGGCTCTACTCTATGGTTTTCCTCTCCTTTGCCCCAGGATAGACAGGAGTGGTTCTCATTCAAGGTTTGAGACTCAGAGCAGGGAAGATGAGGCAGGCTGTGATCCTGGCTCCTCTCACTCAAGTTTTCCTCAGAGTATCGGTAATCACTAGGCAACGTCCCAGATCTCCCCCGACTCTCGTGAGGCAGAACTGTAGGCTCTCGTGCATGCAAAGGTCTGACAGACGCCTTCCACTTGTGGCTTAAATTCTGGTTCAGCTGATCCCTCTTTGCCTGTGGGTTTTCCCTCAGGGCCCCTGGGTCAGCTTGCCTAGAGAGAAGAACATATCATCAGTGCTTTGTGGGCTTATTTCCTTCGGCGCGAGGCCACTGCACCGACCCAGGAAGGTTGAGCACTGAGATCACATCCAACATTTAACATTCAACATCAACTCCTCCAATCTACAATAACTATATGGCACAAAAACATCCCCTCATGTACAGGCACGCATGCTGTACCTAATCCAACGCGATGAGTCAAAGCATAATGTCAGGCTAAATTAGGGTATGGAGTGCCACAGGATGCAACACAACCTTCGCGCAACCTGAGGCACCGCCGTGTGCACAGCATGGTTAAATACACGGCACGTCGCCAGTGCTGATGTATGTCACACAGCCAAATCTTGGTAGAAAATAAAACTGTCTCAAGAAGAGGAATCCAAATACTAATATTTAATTTTCTTTTTGTTTCAGAGTCAGCAATGAAGTGTGGAAAATAAGTTTATTCTCTATGTGCAAAACTTCAGTATCATTTTAAATGTGAATTGAATACCATGAACTTTAATTATCAATCTGGAAGCTGATTTTTTGCAATGAGTGAAAAAATAAACAAGTGCAAACAAAACATATGGTGAAGCAAAAATACTGGAAAAAGGAAAATGAACACCTGAAAAAAAAAGTCAGAAAAGGAAATCTAGAAGGGATGGTATTTTTAAGGATAGTATTTTCCAGTCAGGCCTATTTTAAACTTGAACTTCTTTTACCCTGTCAGCACAAATGACAAACAGTGGCCAAAAAGACCTTAGACACATTTTTGGGGTTAATCCCAATTTTACACTTTCTGTTTCTCTAGCCAGGAAACAAGGCTTTCGCAGTTCCAGGCTTGTGCTTTGCCACAAGACATGTAATGTAAGTTCATTTGTGCTCACCAGATAAAGACAAATTGGGAAAGATTCAGAAGGCAGGGAATAAAAAAAACGTACCTCTGGAGCTCCAAGAGGAGACAGGTTTGCTCTCTGCTTAAAGGAGGCTGAAAAGACTCTGTGAGCTTAGAAAAGAGACTGCAACAGAGAAGTAAAAGGCTTCAGAGAACTGCTAATATAATTTGTGCTACTGACAGTGCTGGTCTCTGTATTTGGAAATAATAGCCCTATAGAAGGGCGCTGCCCAAGCTCTTTTTTGAGGGAACTGTGAAAAGATGCACCTTTCCCTGCCTATTTGTAATGTGAGGTTAATTGGAATTTTCAATGCAAACAGGTTATTAACCTTTCTGCACTAGTTTTGAGAACCAGTCTATAGGTACTTAACATGTATTTATGGAAACAAAAGCTGAGATCAAAACACGTAAAATAAGTAATAAGTAAAGCCTATAATAAATTCAAGAAGAAAAAAAAATGTAGCAATTACACCCTGCACTACTATTTTACCTAAATTAAACCAAATCTTCAAAATTAATTCTTGTTGGAAGAGAATTGATCACTTGTGAATTCTACTTTCACACCTGTACAAGCAAACAACATTCAAACTTATTATTTTTTTAGTCATTGGATCTGTGATGTTTCAGGACTTATGGGAAGAAGTTCTAAAAAAATTTGGACATTGTCCCTAAACTGTCTGATGTATGGGATTTTTAATTCTTCACACAGATTTTTACACATCAGTATTAAAATAGCATTGTACTTTCAAGAGAGATGGCTTTTTCATAATTTAATTCTTGAACAGCCATATACATAATCTACTATGTGTGAAGTATTAGATTTTAAAATTCAATTTTAATGGGTAAATTTTCATTTTAACATGACTGAGGAGCTCAATATTGTTTAAACTCTGGTATCTTCATATTGTTTTAACTAAGAGCAGTTGGTTCAGATAGCTTCAAGCCATTTGACAAATCCAGAATAAATTCTGTTTTATCACCACCATTTATTAACTCCTGTATTAACACTAAACAAATTACACCTTTGTTAAGTAAAAGGACGTAAGGCCAGAATGGCCAGTACTATTCAGATTTGGTTACAAGGCATCTTTAGAGTCAGCTGGTTTTCCTGTCATGAGTTCAATGTAAGCAGAACTGGGCCTGTAAGTCGTTCCACTAATTTTCATGGGAATACTTACCATATGAAGACTGCAGCCCTTAAGCATTAAATATTGTGTTTAAATAAGCATTTTTCATTGTCTAGATAACCCACGTCGAGACAATTTTCATTGTCTAGATAACCTGTGCCAAAAAATTCTTCAGGTCCATCTCTATTCATCTTCACATAGGTTAGCCATAACACAAGGCAGTGTAACAGCTGCACTTAGATGCAGAGAAGAACCAAGGGCATTGCACAAAAAGTTGCAAAGACATAAACTACATGCACTGCCTCAGCCAGTTTGCAAAGTATACACTGAACTTCTCATGCACATCAGGAACAGTTGTGCTGGCAGAAGCAAACAGGACAGAGTATACCACGATTCCGACATGTTTACATATCCAAAGCATGTAACCAAATTTGTTTAATATTACCCTGGCTCAGAAGCAATGAATGCTTTAGTAGTCAATCACTTTACAAAATAGAGTAAAGGGAAGTAAAGAACCACAGCAGAGAAATTTGGAGATGCCACATTTGCAAACATGGAGATAAAATTCAGAGATTACATACATGCCTTCATACAACTTCCACAAAATTAAACAAACATCTTGCAGTGCCATAGAAAATGGATCTGAGGAAAGGTGGCGACATCCAGCACTGAGGCTAGTTTGCATTCCGTGTGAGTGCGTCCTCATGCAAAACATGCTTATCACGTTACTTTGGAGAGATTTGAGCTTACTGTTCAGAAAGGAGGAAAAGAAAGCAAGCTTCAAGCCCCAGAAGAACACAGTAGCAAGAACCTGCAAAGGTGTTACATTATTATCAATACCAAGAAACCTACTAAACTACTTTAAATCTGTAGGTGCTTCATGTAACGATATGCCCAGGATAAAGCTGTTTCAAAAATGAGGCCCATGAGATTATACAAGGATCATGTACCCTGAAAAGAACTCACCACTTATAATCAAACACCATAAAGTGAGAGAGACAGGGCAGTTTTAAATAATCTGAAAACATGACAATTAACAGGTAACACTTCCATTCTAGATAAGAAACCAGTTATAAAAAATTTTAAACTTCTAAGTTATGTTCAAACCAAACCTCCCCTATCCCCATCCCCATGATATAGTAACACAGCAATCCAAATGCAAGAGAGCTGGGAAAGTTCACACCACCTTCGCCATCCCTGGCACACGATGACTTACACTGCTCACTTCACCTGAAGTGCAAAGCAAGTGTAATCAACACAACTACGCTGCTGATACAAAGCAGTGTTCAGTAAGGGTCAGTCTGGTACAGGAGGCTAATGTGAGCCTTTACTGCTGTACCTGCTTTTAGTATTTAAGGTATATAAAGGGATATAAGTATAGGAGGCTTCATATCTAAATGGTGGGGGGCAGAAACCCAAAACATGCTTCCCACTGAAAAAAAAAAAAAGAAGGAATTGCTTGCTTCATTACAAAAACTACATTTTTGATAAGCTGGCATTTAGAATATGGCTCATCTGTCTCAGAGGAGGTCTGTGTGGAGAGACAAGAGGTTGCACATTCATCAGCCAGGTAAGGTCAGAACAAGCTCTGCTTCATGGCTTGCACCTTTCATCTAACAGCCCTACTTATCAAACGCAAGGTCACCGCTTACCACCATGGGGGTGGAAATGTGTATCTCCTTAATGGCACTAAGCATTTTCTACCCAGATGGACAAGTACATCTCTCTGTTTCCCTCTGGCTCCATTAGCTTGGGGCATACATGCTCTGGACTGAAATGTAAAGGACAAGTGAACGCTAAGCTGGGGAAATGAACCAAGCCTCCTTCTCAGCTCCAGACATCCCAGCTTCCCAGCAGTAATCCAATAGGCTATCCTAACAAAGCAGAGACAGGTAACAGTAGTGTAAGCTGTTATAGGTAAGTTAAACCACAGATAAATCTACACACACGCACGCACACACACACACAAGCACGTGTGTATTAATAAGAGCCTGCCAGTAGTGTAAATGAGCAATTACCAAAATGAATCATTATGTATAGATGCCTATCACAAGGATAACATTTCTGGTTGCCATAACAAACAACCCCAAACCACTTCCTTCATTTGCCCCATACTCAGGGTTTGACTAAATCTGGATCAAGAGGTAGAATGATCTGACTTCATGTCGTATTTCAATACATGAAAGTCACTTCTATCAACTCAATGTGTCTGATTTTTATCTGCCTAATTTACAGTTTCTTGAGAATGCTTCAGGCCAAGTCAGACAGTGCCCAAGACACTCCAACTTTAAAATCCCACACTAGATAACTTTGCAAAAATACATTAGCCAACATTTGAAAAATGTGTTGTTTGTTAAAGACCTGACCTCTGTGCAAAGGCTTCACCATAAAACATAGAACAGTTATGTAAGCAACGATGTGTCCTGTGCTTAGTGGCAAAAGAGTGCAACAGGAATAGCTGTTTCTGATTTAGCTTAAATTCCTTCTCAAATGCTACAAGCTACACTAAGGCCTTCATACCCAAGTAAGACTCCTCACGCTGTAGTAACAACCATCCCCTCATAACCGAGGTCATTGTTTTGCAGTCCCTTTAAACTGATCTAAATGCAGATATTTTGCCAGAAGATGTAGCTTCCTTCATAGTCCACTCTGATTTTGTCTTCCTGTTCTCTCCGTTGTATTAGCACACTAGGCATTGTAGAGCCCCCCTGAAAATTGCATCAAGGAACTGGCTCAAAACAGGTAGTTTTGGGGCTTAAAGCAGTTGTGAAACACAGTCTTTGATTATGCCAAACCCCAGTTTATAGGCAGAGCCCTTGCCAATATGATACTTTTTGAGCTGTGAACTTTATCTGCTGAAACTGTGTTTTCATTGTGTCTTACCTGGCAGTTGGCACAGTGGGACCCAAAAGCACTTCTGCAACAGTCCTTAAATAAAGAGTAGTTACTTCTACCCCGTATAGTTCTTCTTCAGACCACAACAGGATGCTACAAAGTTGGAACTGCATGCACGGGATTTTCAAAACTTAAGAGAAAGTTGGAGGTCTAATAACACATTTTAATCCCTACTGATCTGGTAGGTAGTGCAATCTCATAGATTCAGCTCTTGCTAAAGTAGTATCTACAAGTAAATCACATATTGGTTTCACTGACTAAGGGATCAATTTAGCTACCAAACATAGATGTCTTGTACCATTTAAAAACTTTAAAGATTCAAAGGCATCAGTTTCCCTAAGAGATGGCAGCTGGAAGCCAAATGGGATATGTCGGGCTATCTCAGGTCTCATTAGACACCTGTGTTTAGCCAACTGAATCAAGTCCAAGATCTCTATGGATTATAACTCAAGTCAGCACTTCACTTGCATGCCAAAACCTTATTTCTACTAGGTATCTGAATCCTCATCTGAGTTCCACATGTTTTTTCTTTCAGAGGCTCCAGAAACTCAAAGGTTTTTGAAACCCTCAAATTGGCTTTACTATTGCAATGCCAAGGAGAGATTGACACCAGAACACCACAATCTGGACATCCAGTACAAGGGCAATTATATTACCAGGGGTTCATTTTTTCCTATGAGCTATCAGATGTATCTGCTATCACTATTGAGTCAATACAGAATGCACTACCCACCACATAGTGACACATGAAGCATATTCCAAAGATCCCAAGTGAGAACTTGGGCCACAAAATTACTTAGAAACCTCTAAAGACAAATGCATAAGAATAAAGGACCCTCCAGAAAATAGATCATAATGGCTGTAGTGCTCACTCCAGGAAGAGGCACAGCACATAAGCCACTACAAAGAAGTAGAGCTATTTGCTGCCTTGGTCTGAAGAGGCAGACGATGAAAACTAGCATCCCAGAAGCACTACTGAAGCGAACAGTCTTAAAGCCAAAGCATGTGTTAAGATGAAAAGAATAATGAATGCTGAGAGAATGCGCCCTCCCTCTTCCTCTCTCAAAAAAACAAGAACAAAAGAGATGCCCTGACATATGTCAGAAGACAACTGAAGGTACAAAACCAGCAAGGTATCTCAGAGTATACCCCATGGCACATCACAGTTACACTACAACCTATTTACCCTGATGTTAGTCTTTGTTTTCTGCTTCTGTCTCTGAATGCCTGTTAACATTATCTGCGCCTTGATGGCGGCTATCTGTTTAGTCAGTCACACTAAATACAGCTTTGCTGTTGCACCCACATCATAAAGCAAAATGTCACTCTAGCTTAACAACCCTTACATTATCATCTGGCTTTTTCACAGAATGAAATATGATAACAAATGCTGCTCGCTAGTCCATCGATCCCACCAGAATTTCTCTCTTGTCCTGCCTGCATGGCAACATATGCAACAACGGCTTTTCATTTCATGTTCTTTCTCTCTCTAAACATTTTATTTCTCACTTCATGAAAATAAAAAATAAACTCAAATGACTCACTCTAACTCTGCAGTAGATAAGCAAAGTTATGTTGATTGACAAAACGTAGGCCAGTCAGTCATAGGTAAGAACAAAAAGCATAGGCCCACAGTAGAAAAAAAATCTGATTAAAATTTAAGTTCTTATAAAAGCACAAGGGCCTTTATGCAGAAGAGACGAATCTTGTGGGAAAAGGCAGAGGGAGGGATGTTTTTTTCCCTTAGTTCAGAAAATAAAAGCCCCTCCTCCGTTCTGCTGCACATCAAAAAATCAATGATAAAAAAATAATTTTATGTCTGTATTCTTACTTGCTTTATCTGCTGCATTCCTGGCACACAGGGGATTGCCTGCATAGAATTAAAACGATTTCTGCTCACTTAAGTCAACCAGTTAATATGTTCTGTACTTAAACACTGAATTCAATCATTAGACTATCCCAACAGTATAACAAGAGCCATCATATTACACAAATGGCAACCATTGCAGAGACAAAAGACAATACTTTCCAACATTGCTAACAAGGAAATCACAGTCATGTTAAAAAACCTCAAAGAAAATGACTGTTTTGATAATTTAGTAAAAAGGAAAAAAAAAAGAAAAAAGAACCCTACATTCCAGTTGCCACTCCTTATTTCCCCCCCACCCCCAATCCAGACTTTTTTTTTACCCGATACGCTGTTGCTATATTCTTGTTGCTACTCCTACTGAAAACAGCTGCTTGCAGCTGAACAAAAATTTGGTAACAGAACAGAAGCTATAAAATGAAATAGTGAATACCAGCTAGGTCACTTGGGTTTATCAGGCAGGCACCAAAATGAACACGTACCTCATCTCTAAAGGAGAAAAAAAAATTCTAAACCAGTTATTTAAATTAATTAGCATGCATATGCACATATTTCAATAGCCATCTTTTCACTCAGCGCCACACTCACCACTTGCTTCCGATAGTAACATCCAATTCTCTTACACTCCCAGCTAATATCTCCTGCTGCTGTGGAAAAGGTCTTCGTGCAAGCCTGCACTCACAGTAACAGGCTTGCCAGGAAAATGACAAGATGAAAAGCCTTTGCACCACCCCTAGCTGAGAGGAACCCCGAGCCTGGCACCCCGAGCCACAACAACGGCACTGCAGCCCTCGGTCCAGAAAACAAATATTTTCAAAAGGCACTGCCTTCTAATTCCAATGTGCATGATGCCAACTGTGAAAACAAAAGCTGCTAAAAACAGCACGCGTGTGTTAGCACATGCACACAGAGCATCTTAGCTGGAATTAACTCACATTTTCCCCCCTATTCTCCCAAATTATCACTGAACAGAGCAGTCGATTACACTAAGCAAAATAAAATTCCATATCAAGCATTGCATTGTTCCTAAATTGCTACTGTAGCTTCTACTGATAGGGATAGGGACAGAAGATGCAGCCTGTACTCAAAGACCTGGAGAACAAAAGAAATGCTGTATGAATTAATACTGCAAATTTTGATTCAGAACCGACAGAAAAAGGTATTAAGGCACACACTCTAGCTGTTTCTCTCATGCTTTAACACTAAAGACAAGACAATCTTACCAGGATTTATAGCTGTTTACCCATATTCACTGGATATGTGAGCTTTGCATCCTCACAAACGTGCCAGCCAGTTTGAAAGCCTTGCAGAACTGAATCTGTCTCAACCTCTGCGTCTCATTTACTGTAACACAGAGGATTTTCAAAGCCATGCCTCACAACAGCTGGCTTGTTTTTGCCTGCTTCCTATGATTGACAAGTTCATACAAGCTCTGTCAACTTTAACCTTGATAAGTGAAGGCTTGGTCTGTATTGTATCTTACATCATCAGAAACTTCTGACCTCAGGGAGAAGATCTCGGAGACTTCAAAGCTTTTCCCTTCCCCCACTCCCACCCCCTGGATTTGGTTATTAAAAAAAAAAAAAAAAAAAAGATTTTAAAAGTCCTTTAATTTTTTACGAGTTTTTCCTTTCATTTGTGAAACACCATTATCCACATTTCAGCAACAACAGTTCTGCAAGCTTTAAATATTCAACATTATTTTAAAAGATCAGGGTGTCACTAGGCTCTTTCCTGAACAATGTTCAAATAACCAAGTCTTTAATTGTAGAGGAGAGGCTCCATCAACAGCCCTCCAGCTTGAATTTTTTTGCATGCGTTGTATGTACAGGCCTCTCCTCTTGCAGGAGATTTTGCAAGGAAAGACCTAAATGCTTTCATGCTGCATGAGCAAATTACCACCCCCACACTCCAATCTTTAGAAACCAAAGGCACTGTGGCCTTCTTCAGAGCAAAGCCCAAGCTCCTTTCAATTTTTCTACAAGAACACATTAATGATTTAATAGAGAAACTGTGGACAAGGCTTTAATAGGTATTAAAAGATCATTTTAAAGATGACCACTTTAATAGGAAAATGCACAGAAAAATCCCATACAGGGGTTAGATATTATGATACAGCACTGCTATCCATTTAATCTCCTCCTCTAAATTTTTTTCTTGCTCCTCTAAAATTTTTCTACCTCCCCAAGCTGTGTAGTTGATTTCAAGATAGAGAGAACGACTTCAATAAAACTCACCTGTTTAAGTAACACAACACAACGGGTTAACATAGTGCAGCAGGTCTGGTTGGCCCGAGCATAGAAATGGAAGTTATAGCTGTCACATTTCCTTTTAACATAAAACTCTACTCAAATTTATTGGCATAAACAGTCCCTTATGTGACAGCAAAACATAATCCATGTTGCCTAAGGCATTACAGCAGAAGGTGAATGTTCCACAGGCCAGCTTTTAGTAGAGGGTTTTTCTCCCTCTGTACTCGGCACTGGTGAGACCGCACCTCGACTCCTGTGTTCAGTTCTGGGCCCCTCACCACAAGAAGGATGTTGTGGCTCTGGAGCGAGTGCAGAGAAGAGCAACAAAGCTGGTGAAGGGGCTGGAGAACAAATCTTATGAGGAGCGGCTGAGAGAGCTGGGGCTGTTTAGCCTGGAGAAGAGGAGGCTGAGAGGAGACCTCATTGCTCTCTACAACTACCTGAGGGGAGGTTGTGGAGAGGAGGGTGCTGGCCTCTTCTCCCAAGTGACAGGGGACAGGATGAGAGGGAATGGCCTCAAGCTCCACCAGGGGAGGTTCAGGCTCAACATAAGGAAAAAATTCTTCACTGAAAGGGTCATTAGGCAATGGAACGGTCTGCCCAGGAGGTGGTTGACTCGCCTTCCCTGGAGGTGTTTAAGGGGCAGGTGGATGAGATGCTGAGGGGCATAGTTTAGAGACTGGTGGGAATGGTTGGACTCGATGATCCGGTGGGTCCCCTCCAACTTGGTGATTCTGTGATTCTATAAGAACACCATAAAGCCACCCCATATGTTAGAAATATATGAACTGTTGCACTGAGGAGAGAAATTAATCGCCTATTATCAAAGATGCTTTTCATCAAGCAACTTAGGGGAAAATAAAATCTACAATCCATCAGCATATGATGCTTTTATGAGTACTGCCACTGGAGACTATATCTTATATTATCTCTAATCTCCTTACTCAACTGTTATCATTGAAATAGCCACAAGAAGATAGCTGGATTTCAAATGATGCAACGAAAACTTAGTCTTCAGATACTTTTCATTCTAATCCTCTTTCCAGGGAATGCAGTAAAACCAAATCAGAACACAAAAAATGGGCTCATGCTTACAAATTTATCTTTGTTTCCCTCTCCATAAACTTTTTTTTGTGTGCTGTTCCTTTTGCCCACCCCCAATTTCAGTACCTTCAGAATCATGTCTAGGAACTTCTCCCACCTTCTCATGATTGGTAACAGTTACATTTTGGGGGTAGGGGAAGAAAATTTTCATTAAGAAAAAACTATCCTGCAACACTTCCTTTTATCAGATCACAGGGGCCTCACAAAACCTTAGCGGTCACTACATTAACTGTGGAGAACAGGTGTGCCAGCAGCAATTAAACAAAAAGAACTTCACTTGCTGAATAAGAAGGTGGAAATGGTGAAAAAGGGGCTATGTGAGGTGGGGGGGCTACCCTCAAGTTCAGAAACAGGGATTCAAAATTCACCTAACAAAGGCAGAGGGAGAAGCCACATTTCCAAGGGTGTTGGCAACAAGGAAATTGGATGGGGGAGAAACAGAGCTGTGTTACTGTAATGCACAGTAAACCAAACACAGGCTTTGAAGACAGTCTAGCACCCATTTAATATGATCCAGCAGCTGCTGGTGAGCCAGAGTGGAGCATCACACTGACCTGCAGGATGCGTATCTGAGAGCTGCTGGGCTGAGTATCACCAGTAAGCGAGGAATGGAAAGGCAATGAGGGGATCCTGCAAGATTTAGCACTCTCATTTAGCCACAACCAGTCCTAGAAACAAAATAATGCATTGGGGATGCTCCTGGAGAATCATGTATCTCTCAAATCAAGCAGCCTCAAAGTTTTAAAATGGACATGAGGAAGAAGAAAAAGACTACAAGTGGGATAATTTATCATCAAGTCCTGCCTTAATCTGGAGGTACGAGAAGAATCTGGTTCAGAACTTTGCTACTTGAAGAGCTACTTTGTGCCTGTGGCCATATGTATATAGATCAATCATTCTTGAAAGATCAAAAATCCATATTGTGGTATTTAATTTTGAAAAGGGCATTTACATACATGAGAGGAATATTTTTTCAAAGAAACAAGCCAGATGGTATAATGCTAAGAGATAATATGCGATAGAAGATACAATATATGAAACTCAGAGAAAATATGTAACACCTACCAAATAATTCAGAAGAGCACTTTTTCCTCTCTCCTCTCTGTCCATTCTGAAGGCTTGACTAAACAGTAATTAAGAGGACAATCACCAGACAGCTAAGCACCTAACTAAAGGAGGAAAATCCAGAAATATTCTAGCAAAACAGAAGTATAAACATAATAAGGTAAAAAAAAAATAAAAAAGGCTGAGGTACAAATTCTTAAAGGGGTTAGGACCAAGGAAAAAAGTGATTTATCAACACAGCTATCTGTGAGACAGGTTATAGGGCCAAAAGTACAATAATAAGTATACGAAGAAAGTAAGGCCATCACAGAAAACTGGCATGGACTCCATTTCACACCTCCATGAGCAAACAGCTGCCTGTGCTGTCCATCATTAAGTGGGTAGACATGAATTACCCCAGCCTGATGATAATCAAGAGAAACTCCCATAGGACATGGCTGCATCAGTAGCTGTGATGCACAACTACCCATTCCTCTGATACTTGGGCAACTGCTCAAGCAAAGTGACACACACAATGTCTGGGGAGGGAAGGCAGAAGGTGTTCAAAAGTAAGTGTGGAAGAAAGACTGAGAGTCAAAAATACACTTATTATGAATCTGGAGAACCTCAGAACCATAAACTTAACATCTAAACAAAGCAAACGGGTAGAAATTACATGAAGAGATTCAAGAGCTGCACTAACTAGCATGTTAAAACGTCAAAGAATCATTTGAGCTTGTGCAAAAAAGCTGTGTCTCTGATGTATTACTATTCTAAAGAGTCACTATACAGGTGGACAACAGTAACCTGGACAAAGAGAAAGTATTTAGACTTTCAGTTGATTCTAAAAAAAACCCTAATTATCTCCACCAGAGGCTCTTAAAAAAACCTGACTGACATAGGACAAAGTCCTCACTTGCATCATTACATAATTAACAGCTGGTTAGATCTAGAGGATTTACAAAAGTAGTGAAAAAGGTGAGAGCAATAGCTGCTGCTGTGAGGAAATTATTCTGAGTAATAATGACACAAGCCAAAGACTTCCTATCATTGTGTTAAAGGGCCATAAAACAACACAAGAAATTCAGATTTAATAAATGCAAAGGATAGCTTTTCCCATACCTCAGCAACATATACCATGAAGCATAACTGAAATTACTGCTATGCAGGAAGGAAAAGCTGGATTTCACAAACAGTTCTATGAACAAATCATGTCTGTATTCCACAGCAGTAAAAAAAAGGAATAAAAAAGTCAAGATAAAGGAAGCATCATGTTACTTTATCCATTCATAATGCACCCCAATGTTTCTGCAGTTCTCACACTGCTCCAAAAGGAACACATGAGAATATGGAAAGACAAAGAAAATAAGGATGGGCAAGGCCACACAACAGCTTTCAGAGATGTCCCATCTACTCTCTGCAGAAGAAATGCTTTTCCTCACAACACATCAGCACTAAAAGCTATGGATGTCAAAAGTCAACGTGGGTCCAAAACCAGTTAGACACTTTACTGAAAGAAATGTTTATCAAAGGCTCTTAACCACAAATACTTAGGATTGCACCTGTCAGCTGCAGATCAGCAGAGGCTGGGCAAGGATACCCAGCAGCACAGTTCTAGATTTACCTTGCCTGTCTTCTCTGGCCTTCTGCTACTGTTCAGTCAGAGAAAGGAAACCTGCTTAGGTAGAACTTTGAAGTGTAGCACAACTATTCTTAAGAATCAGCTTCCATCAACTTCCCTCATGTATTACTGATTCAAGGTGACACTGACTCAAAGAAAGACATTTATTTAGCTGTTATTAGTCAGTCACATACACTAGTACACTGGAAAGACACAGTGATTCCTAACAATGAAATCTGTATGAATTACAAATATTTACAGAAGTTTACACTGCACATTAGATAAATTATAAAATATGCACAATTACTTCTGTTTACCACAAAATACTACTTGTTAGGTCTTAGCAAATTGATAGGAAATATTTCTTTCCTTTAGAACTTATGTAAAAAATGACAATTGCTGTAGGTGAAGTGTGAAACAGAGAACTCGGACTTCTTTCATACCATAAAATATCAAAGTTTTTTAATACATGTATGGAATATTTGCCAAAGTAATTCTTCACTGATTTGTAAGGAAGCAGTTGCCCAAGTTTATACCATTTCTTTCTCAAGAGGAAAAGGGATGAAGGGGAAAACATTTTGTTCATAGAGTTCTGGTTACAACATTAAATGTGGGCATTTAATTTAACTTCAGTGTCAAGAATGACTTTTACTTTCGTGTTGTATAGTAAAGGGTGGTTCTCTGTCTTCAAGAGCTGAAACAGAAGCAACTAGCAGGGCATGAAAAGTCTAAAAGAAACATAGGATTTAGAGTTGTGTCACGCTGTGGCCCCGTATTTGACATGTACTTAACTCTTGTACTTGACACCAATTAAATGATGAAAGATTTCCTGTCACCTGTGATCTTATAAATCGTTTTTCACTTCTTGAAACTGTAATTTTCATAGACTTTGCAGAAGCAAATTAATAGAGATACGAGTCAACTGTTCCTAGAAAGTAAATAAGAGCAATGGCTGTGAACACTACTCGTAGATGGCAGTCTTAAGAATGAGATGATATAGCACTACTCTTTTGATGGAGATTGACTTTTATGTGTGCTGTGAAATACTGCAGGAAGCCACAGATGATAGGCCAGAGCACACATTTCCATCTTTAACCTTTTGAAGGGTTATGTCGGTTCAGAAATTGTGGAGACATCTATAGGGAAGCTAACTATATAACCAGCATATGTCATCTGACAAACAGAGAAATAGACACCTGTTTAAAGAAGGATAGACTTTATATCTGTGAAAAGCTAAGCCTTTTTAACTAACTGGAAATAGAAAGAGTAGCATCGTTAAAAACAAAAAAGCATCAACTGTTTTATAATCAGACTCAAATAACACTTTTAAAGCAGTCTTGAAATTAAAAATATATTTAGAATTGCATCCAGCATCAGTATAAATACATGCAGCTCATGTCAGTTGTCTGCTCGCATGCCTGTAAGTTCATAATAAAAGTGGCTTGGCTCTTGCACGAGAGATGATCATGACTACCATGGACCACTATTTTCTCTTCCTATAAAATAATACTCCAAGCTATTAAATACTGCAATTTGGAAGAACATGTTTTAGCTTTTCTGAAAAGGGAGATGAAACAACCTGAATTCATTGGAAGCACTCAGTAATCTCAGAGGGGAAAAATACAAGCCAAAGATGAAAGGCATTCACAAATTATCTTCATCAATTTGAAAAAAAAACCCCAACTTTCAATTCAGGTTTTGCAACTGTGTGTTAAGAAAAAGCACCCAAAAATACTCAAGCAAAATGGACCAGCAGCAAAAAGTCCAGGAGAAAAAAAATTGCTTATCAAGCACTTCCTTCTCATATTTTTAACTATTTGCTGTTACAATATTCCAATTCTTTCATTCCAAATTCAGTGCATTAAAAAGATTCTCATTCCCTCTGAAAATAATCAGGGAAGCTGTAACAATAAACATTCAATGCTTACTTGAAACCCAAATAATTAATTTTTTTCTTTTTTTTTTTTTCTTTTGCTGCACCCTGCAGCATTGGACAATCTGTAATCCAGAGAAGGAACCCGTGGGCTCCACTGCTAGCTCTAACTAGGTCCCTGCACATCTAACCCACGGAAATGCCAGAGGCCTGCTCTTGCATCCAGAAGAGTCGTGCCAGATTTGGTAGCACAAAGGCAGTTGTAGCACAGAGGTCAAAATAAGGGCCATCAGCAAGACAATCCAAATCCTAAATTTCAAATAAAATATTAAGTATGACAACAAGGAAGACCTTAGGTTTGGTTAATATTTATGTTCTAGAACATACCACAGATTCGGTAAATTTGCTAGCCATTTGCAGATTGCTAGCTTTTAAATGCAGGAAATCACATGCCTCTAGGGTAGGTAAAAAATCATAAAATCAATTCATGTCATGATGAGTTCAGTTCCTTTTGAGCACAGGAAAGCCTTGCAAAAAAAGTGCAAATGGACATACATATTATTTCCCATAGGACGGCCATTTCTCACCATGTAGTAGGTAGTAAACCACACAGGAATTTAAATGCCTAAAGGAAAGATTTTATTTAATCACTTTTTTTGAATCCACAAGACTTACAAACCCTCTGTATAACACAAGTGCTAAGGGAAAGACTACAAAAGAGACCGTTTTACAAAACCTCCTGTAACTCGGTGAAGTGGCCAAACACTACATCTGAAATAGCATGTCAAAATACGCTTTGGCTTAAAAAAAATTAAAAAAAATAGTAGCTATTGCAGCTGGTGCCCAGTCATGTGATTTGCATGGATTCCATGATTATAAAGCAAGAATTGTGCTGCACAAACACTGCTAAAATGCTGGCGTAGGAGTATTATTCATACGCTTTTGTGACTAGGGTTCAGCACTGGTGGATGGAAATCATTTTACTTGTCCAGAGATGCTGCCTGCCTGCAAAAGGATGTCTGCTCCCAGCTGACTGTCCTGCCACCTCCCCCCCTCCCTCCCCTCCAGCCGCCTGTGCACAAGGGCGCACGCATGCATTCACATCCTCATTTTGAAATCAGTACGGTAGGTACAAAGGGCTGCAAAGAATTAGGAAAATAGCAGATGGTCTCTTCAGCTGGGCCATAAGCAATGCAAGATACAACCATATAAAAGCACAAATACATACTAATTTTTACAAGCTTTTATGGTCATGACTGGAGGACAAGTTTGCTACAGTTTGTAGTTTTCTCTTCCCTTGTGAGATTAATACCATTTACAGAACTGAGGAAAGCCTGTAGAAGTTATTTTTCCTGTACGTGTGCTACTTCTGTTACAAAAACGGGAGCCACCAACACCTGGTGATAGCAGTGTGTGCACAATCTCAATTCAGCTGCCACGCACCACTTAAGCGGCCCCAGTATCAGCGACTGCTGAAATCACTGCTTAAATTACAACAGCTCCAGCAAACTGTGGGGCAGGGGGAGGGCACCCCCTGTGTGCTGGATATATAGGGACTTCCAGCATTGTGTAGATAGTCAAATATTTGAAAAGGATCTGAAAATATTGTTCAGTTTAATTAAAACAGGAATTAACAGAGAAAAGTGGAGCTGATCAAATAGGAAAACAACTTCTGGTAGCTTCTGTTCATCTACTGCATTCTGTAGAGGCACAAATAGAAAAAAGTCCCATTTACAGCGCTACTGTTTTCCAGCAGCATGCCATCTTTGCCAAGGATAATACTGGAAAACTGTTCTAGGAAACCTCAGGCGTTCCCTCCCTCCCCAGCCCTTGTCAAAAACCTGCAGCTGACAAAAAGAAAAATATCTGAACTGTATCATGCACAAAAATAAGAATCATCTGGCTCCAAAGAAACTGTAATATACTCAACACTTGACTTCAAACACACCCTAGAATCCCCATAAATTTCAGTGCCAACATTAATTCTATAGTGCATGTGGAAGTATGTGGGGAGAAGGAGGGAAAAAAAGGGAAAAAGGCATTACAGCCTAAAAAATCATCACAGCAAAACTTCCAGTTCGGGTCAAGAAAAGATCAGATCAGATCAGAGTTGTCATAAGAAATCTCTTATAGGCAGAAATTGAGAAATACTTACCTTACAGTGCAGTTCCTTTCATTCAGATCGTTAACGTGTGAGAAAATACACTCCCCATCTTCCCCTAAATCCTCTGCTTGCCTCCTTACTTCAACTGAGACTTCCTAAAAGTGGTTTATAGCACAAGTAAGACACCAAGTCATCATGTTTCAGACTCACAAAAAAAAAAAAATCTATGATTATGGAACCTCTTATTTGTGGGTTTGCTCTGCTTGAATATACATGAAGTCAACAGCATAGCATGTCTTAAGCTTGTTAAGTTTTAAGTAGTACTGTATGCTGCTATGTGACCTCTTGTGCAGAAATACCGACCTAGCTGTGCTCCTCTTACTGCTCCGCTTTGTCAAGAAGAGCTTAACATTGATATAAAAGTTTGCAACTTCCATTCGCAAAGACAAAAATAAAAGTTATAGAAGACTTGCTCACATTCCAGAAGAGGCAATTATGCACCAGCTTTTGAATCCCTGAATGTGTACTTTAGTTTCTCGGTAAAACACACAACATCGCTGTTCCAGAATTTTATTATCTCACTATCTTCAAACAACCCCACACCCAAAGCATAGCTTTGCATTACAAATACTGAACCTACAGGAAATTTAATTGTGCATTAGCACTGGAATCATCTGAATCATATATGCAAAACATGATCTTTATTTACTTCAGTCTCTTGCAAGCATCTTCAATGCACTTATCACCATATTTTCCAGGTGCCTAAACAGGTGTCTACTTTTTGCCCCAGGAGGCCTATACTGAACTTAAAGACACTGACTAATAAACCAGAAATGTATACATGGAATAGATAACATGATAATTTTTATGCTGGGTAGGCAATTATTTAATAATTCAGTTAATTTAATTTTCAAAATAACTTCCAGGTGGGTATTTTCAGTGCTTGGAATCTCTACCCTAGTAAATTATCCATGTTCTTAAGTCTATATGTAGAGTTAAAAAATAAAAATAACTTTTGCAAAACCTAAATCCACAAAAAAACTTAAGACAAAAAGAGTCCACAGCTTTTAGAGATCAACATATTTAGTTGCTTTCTGAGCTATTCTCATTCTACTCCCTGTGTATACACAAACACACACAGAGGTGTTGCGTGGATGTGTGAAATGTTTTTACCTCCTTTCTTGCACAAGGTGAAATTCAACACAGGCTGAACACATTGTAACTCCTTATACATATCAGGCAATCTTGTAGCAGCTTGAACATCTTTTAAACAGAGAACATAAGAGACTTGGTTTCTCTGTTTACTTCCCCTGTCACCTGCCAACTGTTCCCTGGCCTGGCTTGGTTAAAAATTAACTTAATATTTACTTCCAAGTTGAACAGCCACTTGGCATCTCTCTGAGATATAAATTTATACACCTTAAATGCAGCAAACTGACATAAAATAAAACCCTAAGCAGTTTCATTTGTTGCTGTAGTGCAGCTTTAACATGAATGGGCATATTTTTAATTTCCAAACTTTTCTGGACAGAAATTTTGTCTTATGTATCTTCTGCATCAAGCAAGTTTAGAATAAAGGAGGAAATCCATGGAAGGTTATTAAACCATTAACAAAATTGGACAAAAGTAGATATTATTTCCTCTTGAAACATTTTTCTTTATAATTTCAGAGAAATTAAAGCCTTAAATTGGGAAAGGGGGCAGCCATGCCAATGAAGAAGTAACTCTGGCTGAAGATTGCTTTGATCCTCCTATACCTCCACTGTAAAAAAAAGGAGGATATTCTCAAACCAAATGGGGTTGTGTTTTTTCTAATCTGGCTACAACATGCAAGAAATTTACTGTATCCAATTGCTCCTTGCTACACTCGGTTCCTGTGCAATACAAACTTTGATCTTTCTCATGTTTCTTATGAGAGCTACCTATAACAATTATTCCATTACTGACAAAAGGCAAAAAGCACAATACATTGTCTTCCTAAACTGGAAATTTTCACAAAAGTTATCTCATTCCCCGCCCAGCCCCCCTACTCCTCCAATAATTTAAAGGATAATGTGAAAGACACTTGTACCTGTTTGTAAAAATCAGTAGAAGGGGATGATCTCGACCTTTCATGGGTATACTGGGGTTTCTCATGTTGTTCATGGCCTGCATCAAGGATATTATCAGCTGAATGGTACCTTCCTGAGCTCCTCGACTCTATTGGCTTCCTCTGCTCTTTCCACGATGCCTGATACTCTGCAAAGGTTCCCAGGCGCTGCGGCTGTTCAGATTTCACAATCTTATCAGCAGCCTTATTGCTGCCACTGTGGTAGATGTTATCTTTTGAAGCATGTGCAGTTTCAAGCCCAACAGAGGCGTCCCGACCTCTTCTCTCATACCATGAGTCCTCTCCCTCTTGTCCACCATGAGCTTTCCTATCTGGCCTCTCAGGCAGTGCCTCAGCTTGACCGTGGGGAACTGGTTTCTGTGCCAATTTCCTACAGGCAGGCTTACTTGTTTCTTCAAAAAATTTCCATCTGTCTGCAAACGAGCCCAGGGCTTCTTCAGTTGTATTTGGACAGCAATGTGCATGGAACTCATCCTCTGACATCCCCACCTCATTTATCTTCTCTGGTTCAGAGTAAGACTTCAGTTTTTGCTCTGTTGTGAATCTCTTCCTGGCTCCAATGCGAGAGACGTGATGAGTGCCACTCCCTGTAGTGTTTGGTTTAGCTTGTGTAGCCTCAAGGAATCCAGGCAGATCTTCAGAAACCAAAGCCAATAATGAAGAGTTGTAACTACCAGTTTTCCGCTCAGGTGACCTGGGGACATATTCAGCAGGGCTGGGTTCCAAGTCCCGCCGTTTGAAGGATGTTGCCCTCAGAACCCTGGCCTGTGCTTCCTTGAGGTGATCCTTGTAGGTGCTAGTAAAATTAGTGTCAGGGGAAGCCGTGACATTTTCTGCTGAATCTGGCTTCCAGGTCTCACTGCACTCCTCTGTTTCAGACGACCCTACTAACGTAACAGTACTTCTACTTTTTTGCAGCTTTGCTCTTCTCATTTGGATCTCATTCCTCAGGGTTGTTGCAAAACGGTCACTCCTTCGTGCCTGTTTGGACAAGTGAGTGTCAAATGGGGCCTGCCGCTCTGTTACTGCTTCTGGGCTGTTGCCAGACTGTTTTTTCCCTTCCTGAGCTAAAGAGTGCAACATTGGGGTCTTCTGAGGAGAAATCTTGCTAGTCTCATCTTTCCCCCACCTAAAATCTTTCTGAGCACCTCTGTTTTCAGCGGTAAGGACACAGCCCTTTACATACACCTGCTGAACATACCTAGTTTCACTTTCCTCAGAGCTGCCCTCAAAGTTTTTCTTTTGTCCAGATTTTTCAGTATGATTGAGTTTTTTAGCTTCTTCTACGACAGCACACCTAGCATCTCCCTCTCTGTCCACTGGGTAATGACTACTATTCTCACATCCTTTCAGTGAAGATTCAACAGAGAGTTGAGGTAGGTAGTGTTTTGGTTTTTGGACCATTGTGACAACTGCAGGATTTTCCTGAAGTCCAAGTGACGCATCAGCCCCCACTGCAGGTTTCCAGCTGTCCTCCTTGAATTGTAGTGGCTTTGAGCCTCCTTGAGCAGGCTGTTTTGCTGTCACACAATAATAGCGACTCTGTCCAGTGTTGTCCACCTTCTGTTCAGCAGCACTGTTGGAAGAAGAGGAAGCGTTGAGAAGACTAGCTTGGTTTGGACTGTATAGATGAAAATGATCTCTAGGTAACTCCTGAATGCCACTATAGGACAGATAATGTTGCTGATCTTTAGGTGCAGCTAAGATTCTTGCATTGTGAAAAAAAGTGCTTTCATCACTGTACTGGTGCTGGTGGTGGTAACTGTAAGTAGGCTGTGCAAACCGAACATCAGTGCTGGACAAGGATGACTGCAGTTTGTTCACAGTTCCTGCATTACTATTGTACCTTTCACCAGTTGAAGAAAAAGTGTGTTCTGAACTGAGATCAGATTTATAATTAGAGCTGCTGACCCTCCTGTCACATGCTCTGGAGGGCCACCGCTGCTGCTCCACGGTTTCTAAGTTCCAGTCACTCCTGGGCTGAGACTGATTCAGAGCTGTAAAATTTTGCATGCTGGCACCTTCTGAGTACACAGGGCCATGGGCTTTCTCATGGCCTTTGGTAGCAGCAAAGCTGTCACTACGAAGAGGTGGAAGTGGGGGAGGAGGTGATGAAGACCTCTTCTTATCAGGAACATACCAGACAGGTCCAAAACTGGATCTTCCAGAGCTAGTGAGCTTGCCATCAGGTTGTTCCTCTACTCTAGGACTTCTGTTGTTCTCATATTGGATGAGAGCTGGCAGATACCCAGGTTTGTCCTCTGTTCCACTGCTGTCACTGAAGAACTGGCCAGGCTTGTTTCCATGCTTAGCAGTCTCCCAGTGGCCTACTTTATACAGCATGTTCTCTGTTGAAGAAGTGTCTGCACTGGACAGAGTGTGGTCAGGGGTGCTAGAACTTGTGGAGAAAGACCCATAGGCTGAATCCCGCTTACTTTGGCTCCCTAGATGATCAATGCTGCTATTAGACCTCGCAGAAGAAAGTCTTCCATACTGGGCTACTTGAGGAGTGTGGTCCCAGCTGTCCATACTTCCCAAAGAGCTGAACTGGTCAGAAGTGCGATGTAGACTTGACTGATCCCATGAATTCGACAGGTCTTGAGAAGAACAACTATATTATGAAACAAACAAAAAGCCTCAGCATAAATATACCAGTCAAAAAATGCCACAACATAATTATAAATATATAGGCAACAATTTTACTAACATTGCCTAAGACCCAGCAGTTACTCAAGACAAACAAACTAAATTGGAAGTTTGAACACAAAATCAGGGCTTTATCTTCATATTCTGCCACTGATTCAAAGCTCGAAACCTTAATAACTAACTCAACTTCCCCTCGTAAGGTTACCAGTAAGTGATAACATTTATCTCCATGAAGGCTGCCTTCTCCCTCAGCAAATTGTTGATTTTGCTGACTTGACTTTTAGACAAATTTAGAGCTCCACTAGATCTCTCTTTCCCAGGACAAAACATCAACTTAGATTTCAGCTTTCTTCCAGGAATCTCAGTTCTTCCAGCTTTAAACTCATGCACTTCCCTGTTCATCTTTTGTAATGTCACTACATTTCTTTAGTTCATACAATTATTATTCCTTTGTCCTGCTTATCCAAATCTATCCATTCATTTAACATTTTCACTTCCGAAGTGGAGGTTCACCAAAAACATTTGCCTCAAATGCCACCATTTTAGTTCTGAGCCTCCATGTTCACCTTATCAATGTGGTTTCAAACCACTGTCAGCTTGACATCCTTACAACAATGTCTTTCAATTCCACCCCATTCTACAGCACTGACAGGAAAATGTCAGGACAAGATGTCGGTGCAACATAAGCTTTGCATGGACAAAAAGAAACTTCTCAACTTCCTTCAAGAATCCTTACTACCATGTCATCTTTGACACTGTACATTCTCTAGATCATTTGCTTAGGACACTATTTCAAAATCTTGCCGCTTCTGTTGTTTTCCTACCCCATCAGTTTTGTTCTGTTTTCTTGTCTTTTCTGTCTTTCACAGCACCCACCTCCTGTCAAGCCAACACACTGATGATAGTCTTTCCAATTATTCTCATCACATCTCCCCATCTGAACTTCACTGGCAGCCCTTCCTGCTTTTATATACCAAATTCAAATTCTTGCCCTTGCATGCAAAGCCCCTTGGTAGAAATCCCAGAATTATTCCACTCCCCTTTAGCTATAATTATATGAAGCATCTATCAAATCTTGTGCAGTAAAGAAACCTGTGAAAGCTAGCAATGAAATTAGATTAGTACACATAAAAAAACCCCAAAGAATAATTTAGATATTTTTTCTATTAAAAATATTGAAAAGTTTAACTCAACAGTTTTTCAGTATTCACATGAGAATTCCTTTTTCTCTTGTCCATTACTATGGTCTTTTTAACTTATTTCATACAACACGGTCAAAAGCAATTCATGTGCAATAAGAGAAGCTATAATTTGTGCTTATTTTCTAAAAGCATTTTATTAACCAAATAGACCAGCATTGGCCTCATTCTGTGGGTTTTTTGTTCTTTCATGCTTTTATTTTCAGCATTTTAAAATATCTTGCTGAATATTTAAGAAGGTCTTAATTGCTGTCTTAGGCAGATTTTTTGAATTAAAGTCACATAATAAAAAATAGACATATAGGGATGGATACCAAGAACTGGGCTCCAGAACTACCCTCTCTGGTACAGTCTGTTTTGGTTTGCCTGCCTTTCTCTAGCTTCATGAGCCTTCTCAAAGGCCCAAATTAAGTAGGTTGGCAAAAAACTCCCACCAAAATCAACCAAAAAACCACCCCAAACCAATGAAGTTATCTATGGCTTAATCTAGCATCTACCTAGATAATATGGACAATTTTCAGAGGCCAGTTGTGCCAAGCTGTGCCCCATACCCACAATACACAAAATCCAGGTATATCCAGCTTGGAAGAGAGCAAAAGCATCTCTCCCTGATTGAAACCTCCATGATTTATAAGTGCTTTAGTCCTCACACTCAGAGAATGCAGGCAGGCACATTCAGAAGGTTTTTTTGGCTGTGAATTGCCATCTCAGAAGCTTAGCCCAAGCAATGACAAAAAATTCCAGAAAAAGCCCAAGGATGGGCTAGAACATGACTTCCCAGGGCTACTTCTATTATCTCTTCACTTACTGCTGCTTTCAGCTAGTGGGTGCTGTGTGTCCAGTTCAGCTTGGTGCTTGACTTGGAGTGCAGGGTGCTTTCTCAGTTTTGTGAATTGTACTTTGAAAGTGGAGAGTCTCTGAAACGAGCAAACCCAAAGACAGCCGCTCTGCAACTGGTATCCTCAAAACACCCAAATCCTTGGGTTGGCACTGTGGGAATTCTGGGTGTCCAGCAGCCATAGTCTGAAGTCAGCTCTGCCGCTGAAACTGTGATAGCCAACAGACACCAGGGCTGACAGATCTCCCAAATACATCACCTTTCAAGTGAGCAGCACAGGCGGCCAAAGAGATCACGATAGCAGTTTCCAGGGAACCCTAGTATTAGTCTGTGCTAAAGCCACTAAATATCTTTCAGGGGCATCCGAGAAAGGAGAATTTGCCCTTTTTATTAATACTGATGTCTACCAGGAGTTGATGCTATTTCTGATATGGGGGAAGGGGAAGAGGATTGCTCTATTCCTCCTCCTCTGCTTTCCTTTCCGTACACAATTTCCTGCCCAAAGTTCATTTCAAATTGGCCTTGAACTAAACTAATACCTGTTTTTTCCTTTTTCAACTATTGTGATTCACCCAGCCCCTATCAAATCACTCTTTGAGAAATATATCTTGTAATATTTTACTTTCACAAGGTACAAGGACAACCATGAGGAAGAACAGGATGCATATACTGATTTATAGCTCTCCCAGGAGACTCAACAGACTGAAAGCAGAAATAGTCTTGAATTAGCATTACAATCAGGCACTCTATAAAGTTTTTAGAAATTTCTGAACTTTGTTTCTATGTACAAGCACTTCTATTGTCTTCAAATCTATAAATCTAATTCAACCCATGTACATGAAAATTAACCACCAACTCTTGAAATCTGTGTAAATCAGCAGCAATTATAAAAGAGGATTTGAGAGCTATAATATGCTAAAATTTCTGCTAATTAAATATTACAAAGTGCATTTAAAAAACCTTTCTGTCTAAATGTTAGCAACCATTCTTTATTCAAGGTCAGACACTAAGTTATCTTAAAAACAGTAGGGAGCTTCCAAAGAAACAAAATTATACAAAAACTATTGTAAAAATGAGAGGAAAAATAAAATCTTAAAGTATGAACATTCTTCTGTTTTAACTACCATGATTTAAGTAACATTTTTAAAAGTAATGATGAAGAACATACAGCAATAAGTATAGAAAATAAAAACCAACTTTCCAAACTGGGATTGTGTATCAGACTCATTTTCTTTAACACGCTATGTAACTATGGCCCAATGGCAACTAAGAAGAAAAAAGCAAAAAAAGAATAACAAAAAAAAAAAAAAGACCTCTTAAAAATGCTGAAGAATGTCACCTATGAGCAGGAAACAAACAAGAACCTGTAACCAGTCACAAACAGGCGTTATCTAAAAGTTCAAAGTTTCACACCTAAAACTGCACAGGTGCCAGCCTTTCTCCTCTAGTGCTGAATGAGACCTAAAAATATTAAGGTGCTTAAGGTAGTGGCTGAAAATCATTAGCCTTTTTATCTCTCTACACAAGCAAGAGCACAGCTGTAGGAAAGATCACATTGCAGAGACAATTCAACTAATAAAACCAGTAATACCTTAAAGCCCACAGTGAAACCCTCACTTTAGGAAAAGGCTTTTTAACAGTCTGAAACAGTACTTTTCAGTTTCTTCTTCCTTTACTGTTTTACTTAATTATTATGCTAATTTTGATGGTTTCTTTTTGCTTACAAAGGTTCAGGATTTTACCAGTGGACTCTGAAAGGAAATGCAGAGCAAGAAACATAACCTTTTGAGTGCCTTTAAAGGTAGCTTCTTACCTTTCAGTCACATGCACACATCATATACTGTTTCTGAAATCCACTCTCTCATAAGTCAAACTTCCCACGCTCCCCCTTCAAGCACTGAAAGGGCAGGCAAGACTAAAGACGCACAATACAACCATTCAGCATTTGTGATTTTAAAACTACAGTCAACATCATGAGCTGCATTATTATTGCAGTGCTGTTGGAGCTTAATGTGTGTAACTTAAAGAGAGACTCACCTCGCATGATAGCGCGAGTGCCAGGAAGCGCAGGCGTTGGATGAGGAAAGGTGTGACGTGGCTGTCTCAGGTTGACTTTCTGTAAATTTGGTTGCGTGCCAGGAGTGGGGCCTGCAGGCTAGGTCATTTCTTCTGAAAATGAAAGAGGCAGAGTACTAGTTTAATGCAAGCAGTTCAGTAACCGCAAAAAATCTACCAAAGCAGCAAACGCTACACAGATGGGACAGAGGCATAATAACTTGACGGCAAATGAGAAGACTTTCTACATGCATGCCAGGTTTGAAAAGACATCAGCATTCCTTTAAAATGCTTGAGATGCAGTGAAACATCGATACTCCCCAAGGTCGGTGTTTTTTGTTGTGTTTTCCTATGCTGTGTTTTTCTTGTTTGAGTTCTTTTGGTGGCTTTAAATTTTTTTAAAATTTATTTATTTATTTTAGCAGTGGGGTGGTTTTTATGAAGGGTGGTGACAGGCAAACAAATTTTAAAGTACCTGACGTGTACCCAGAGCTTTAACAGTTAAAGCTAATACTGGGACTTATGACTCTTTTACAACATGCCAACAGTGAGGCTTTGGCAAGGTAGGTATGTGGTTACACACTTTAGGTATGTGGTTGTGGGAGGAGATGGGAAGAAAAGAGTTAATGATAGGAAGGAATAAGCCCATGTACACTGTTTCATACAAGTTAGTAAGAGTGATATAACTAATGAGTTTAACTCCAGCCAAGTTCCGCTTCAGCTCTTGAAATGCTTGGCACCCCAGGTATGCTGGAGGGGGTTGTTTGTTTTAGGGCTTTTCTTTATTTTTTTAAAGAATATATCTCAAAAATAGTTCAGCAATTCTAAGTTCCCAAATATCTCCTGGGATATCACCTCCCAGTGTACATGCTTGTTTAACTGAAGAGATCCCTTCTAACAAGTACAATGAGTTGTTAGAGCTTTGTACCTTGCAAACCCTTCTGCAAAACAGCTCTACACTCCTCTGCCCCTTCCTTCAGTTCAGCCTGCACTTTCTTCCAGGAACCTGCTGTTCATAACAGCTCTTGGCACTTGCAAAATAAGTGCATTCTTTTCCTCCAATATTAAACAAGCCTTCTGGGTGGAATTCAGCTACTTCTGTTTCAGTCAGCAGATGCTGAGCACAGGCCACTTGTCTAAAACTTCTCAGTCGCATGGGAATGAAGCAGGAACTTCCTGAAGGCAATTAATCCTGACCTGCTCTTTGGTTCATCTTTGGGGGAAGTGCAATTTAAAATTTAGACGAGGCATAAGGTGAGAGAGATCTCATCCTTCCAAGCTACAACAAGTCTGAAAAAAAAAAAAAGGCTTACAGGACCTTAAATCTTAGGGGTTTTTTTTTTTTCAAATGCACTTATGTATTTTGTTTACGTGCTTATGAAGTTTATTACTGCAAAGTTAAGTAATTTGTCTATGTTACAGAGTAATTTGAAAAGCTGAGAAAGCGTTCCCTATTTCCAATGTGAACTCCAAAGGCAGTTCTACATTTTTTTATTCATTCCCCCTCTTTACCAGAGAGTTGCTGGGCTTAGAGAACAAAATTAAAGGCTATTATAAATGCAGTATTTTCAAAACAGGACAAATTTGAGTGCACTGCTTTTTGCAGTACATTCAGGTAGGTCTGATGAATTCAATGATGAATTGCCTTTCCAAACTCTGCATGCAGGACTACAAGAAGGAGAATAATAATTTTACAGGGAAGCTGTAATTTCAGCAAGAAGTGTAGCATCCTTACTGTCACTAAAAAAAGAAGTAATTGTTTCCATAAACAAAAGCCTACTCTTCACAGCATGACAAAAAAGAAAACAGTTAAGCAGAGCTTTACTATGTTCTTTTTCCTTGGTAGAAAGTGAAATTCAGGGAGTAGGCAGAAGAGCCAAATACTCTCAGTGCAAACAAATGAGAAAGGCTCTGTTCAGCCATGCAGTGCTGGGCTCCAGACAGTCCTTGCATACTCTAAGGACCCTAAGATTGTGTTCAGGTAGAGAAAAAAAGTTGTTCCAGCTGCACAGAACATCAGGATTATTTTTCCCCATGGCTCACCCACCTCTAAGGTACTGACACCAGCTTGGCAAACCACAAATATCTATTCAGGCAAATTCAAAAGACCACCTAAGTACCAATTCAGCAAAAAGGTTTATCTGTCATGAGACAATTACTTTTTATGATGCACCACTAAGGAAACACAAGACTAGAAAACTACCATGACACAGTCAATGTTTGGAGAGGGAGGAAACAAAGGATGGGAAAAAGGACTTCCTTGGCCACAGTTTGCTACGAGTTTGGCAAATGGTAGAGGAATTCAATCACTGGGAAGGAACAGAAGGGATGCACCTGTAAAGTTAGTACTGTACCTCATGGAACTTCTCAAGATCTTCATAAGATAGTTTCTTGCCACATGAACATCATTTTCAGATGGCATTTTCTGTGCTACAATATCCACCACCACTTTCATCTTCCTGAGCAGCCAAGCAAGGGGAGGAACAGACTGGACTGAGTTGTGAGGTGAGGCAAGCCACGTGGACAAGAACGTACAAGTTCTATTTCAATTTTTTGTATTTGTGTACATACATATATTTTGAGACATTCTTTTTTTAGACATAATAGCCTAAAAATACTGGTGGGATACCTGGAAGGTGGGATCACATAGACACTGGCTTTTTTTGAAGACCAGAAGGTGACTAAACATTTATTTACCATGCATAGTTAACAACAATTGTCACTAGATTCTCAATATTTAATTGCATTTAATATTTCCTACAATTCAAGAAGCAAGTTTTTCTATCCGTAAGTGGATAGAAACTTAATATGACTATTAATTCCAAAACTCAGCACAAATGGGTACAAAGATTGGAAACAAAAAGCATTAAAGACTCAAACCAGGAATATTTTGTAGGCAACTAAAGATGCTGGAAATGGAGCAGTTATATTCTAATGTAATACCTCCATATTAATTCTGAGTGACAGAATGAGATCATCTGAAGCTACAACCCAGAAAACCTCCAGCATTAACGGAAACATTAATAAAAACATTTCACTGAGAGTGTCTGTCTACCAGTGCTTTTACAAAAGCTGCTGGAAGGAAAATGCCAATAAAGCTTTGAAGATAAGCTACAAAGAGTAAAAAACAATTTCTATTGACTATAAGCAATCCATTAGGTACTGGTCTCAATGACATGTGCAAACACTTTAGCGATAAAACAACCTTTCCAATCCAGTTTTTCAGAATAATTCTGTCTTTTTCTGGTTACTGCTTGGAAGTCATTACGAAAGACATTCTGAATTTCACAGGCTATAGAGATTAGAAATACTGGCTTGGATTACTGCAGCTATACTGAGGAGGTTGACTGGGCATTGGGGGGAGTAGCAAGGAGGGGGGAAGAAAACCTAAGAGAGGAAAACATGAGAGGAAAACAATTAAACTGAACAAGCAGACTGATCTGTAAATAACAAAAGTCAAAAAAGATCTTAAAAAACTAAAAGCAGACAGGAAATCGAACAAATTAACTGAACCACCTCAGCATACAACAAGAATATCAATGAATACAAGCCATATCCTCTGTTTTCAGATGCATTTTGAATTCCTGTAGGTACCATTTACAACAACAACCCCAACAGAATTTCTGTTTTATTCCCACCTACTAGAGAGCCCCCTTGTAACCCTATCACACAGGCTTTTACATTTGGAGTCCCAAAGCAAAAGGAGTACAGGCAGATCCAGGTACTCGCATCCAGGTGGAAAGCAATCACTAGGATGTATTTACCTGTTCATGTTTCATTCCAGCTCTCTGCAACCAAGACAGAAGGCTGGACTGCTGGCTAACATGTAAGCATAAGGCTGCAGGTCTTTCACCGCAAGTAATAGAAGCTACACACAGCAGAGGATGCACAGTACGTCTGGAACTGAAAACTGGCTGTCATTCATCTCCTTGCCTGCCCCTTCTCTTTAGCTCAAAGGAGTGTTTCCAATGCACTTCAGGAGACCTTAGAGCAGCCTTTCCAGTACTATGGGAAAGATGGGGAAGGACTCTTTATCGGGGAGTGCAGTGATAGGACAAGAGGTAATGGTTTAAAGCTGAAAGAGGAGAGATTTAGATTAGATATTAGGAAGAATTTTTTTTTTACTGTGGGGGTGGTGAGGCACTGTCACAGGTTGTCTGGGGAAGTTGTGGATGCGCCACCCCTGGAGGTGTTCAAGGCCGGGTTCCTTGAGGCTTTGAGCAGCCTGCTCTTGCAGGAGCTCTCAGACTGCAGAATTCACAGCACCAGTAATCTTTTACAGTCAAGGTTCCCTATGGCGCATCCAACTGGAAGTGGGCATTTGATGTCAGCCCTTGCGAATACAATGCTTAAAGGTCAAAACATGCAGATGATGAGCATTCTCAAACAAGCAGCACACTGGGACATGAATAGTATGATTGCTTCAAAGCCTAATAAACCAAATCAAGCCACAATTGTTTATCCTATGGAAAATAACCTTCCATACATCACTAAGACAGCCAGTTACAAACAGCATTTACCTGTGTCAGCCATGCAACTATGAGAAGTTCTGTCTTTGGGATTTCCGCAGCAAGTGACTTATCCATCATTTTTCATTCCATGTAGCGAAAATGTCAAGTGACATTCGCAATGACAGCACAGGTGCCCTTGCTTGTCCAGTTATAAAACCCAAAGGACTTCATAGTTTCCAGCTTTCTCTCCTCATCTTTGAAATAAACCTAAGCCAGACTTAATGACACTGCATTAACTTTTTCTTTTTAATAAATCTGTATCTGGTGGGGGGAAAAAAATATAAATCCTTCCTAGCCATGTCTTCAAGTTTTTCAGCAGTTCACCAATCTTGTGTCTAATGGATTAAAATAGAGTAGAATGCAATTAAATGGGTATACAAAAAGAAAACACTACCAAATCACTTATTCAACTTATGAAAAACATTATTCAGGTATTTTTCATCTTCTGAATCCTTGAGGGGAAGAAGCTGAAAATCACCATGACGCTACAGTTACTCAAAGGGGCCTCAAATCTTAATAAGAAATATCAATGTCACCAGTTTTCCTCCCCAAAATAGTTCAGTATATTTTTCCCTGCAGATTGTAAAGACTTCACCCAACTTCCTGACCCGGGAGCTCACAACTAGAACAGGATGATTTTTTTTTTTCCCCTTTAGGGAAGACAAAATTGCTACCTAAACAAGCCAAATATTTTTTTGAATTTAGTCAAAACATCTTTCTTTCTTTCTTCTTAAATTCCCTTCCAACAGACAAACAACATTTTTTTTGATAGTAGGAGACAGAGGGGAGCCATCGCCCTCTGCAGACAAATACTAGGTGTTTTCTCTCTCAGGCAACTATATTCATAGAATTCAAGTTACTTCCCATTTTAGCCACCACTGACAGATATATCTGCCAGAATAACACAGGGATGAAGTACGTAAAATTTGGTAAAAGACTAAGGTCCAGCAGCAAAACTATATGAGGAATATGAACAGCTTCTTGTGTCATTCTCAATAATTCAATAGAACCATGAGTTGTCCTAATCTAGGCTCAAACACTTGTTATCAATTCCATAAAGAAGCTTTCAGTTAAGTGCAATACAATCCTCTCCTCCTATCCCCTTGTCATTTTCAGTATTGTACTGCCTCCTAACATACCCGTCTGTATCTTTGGATGTAACAAAACCCCAAGCATTGGGTACAAGTGACATCAAAGGACAAAATGTCCACAACTCAAGGTTGAACCCTTTTCCTGAACAGTTATTTCCCACTTTATTTCCTCCTAATTTCTTTGAAAATGGAGAAAGCAACGGGGGTGGGGTTTGTACGATGAAAGAATATGAAAGGGAAGAAAAACACAGAAAGCGCCCAGAAAATTTTCATGCAGAAATTCCACATCGAAGTATTTCCACCAAATGAAAGAACTCCCACAATATATTTTGAAGTATAGCTTCACTACCTGTCATTCATAACCAACACAGATGATTAAAAAAGTTATAAGTATATGCACACACTTCTCTATATTGATATGCATAAGCATATGATAAATACATATATCTGTATCCATACATATAAGCAAAATCACTTTAGACTTCTCAAAATTCAAAATATACCCACAAGTTCTCTGTCCAGGTTGATGGTTTTGCACTTCAACCACTTTGGTCTTGCCAATATACTAAAGCCCAGTTAAAATCTGACCCACAGTCCATTCTGTATTCACCTCCCTGCTTCTCTCCAGAGCATCACAGCCTGAACTGCTTTGTTCCTTTTTTCATAAGGTTGTTCTACTGCTTTTCGCTCAGATTCAGCCTCGGGTGCCCGAACTTCTTGCTGTCCTGAGGACAGACAGCAGCAATTTCAATGCTTTTTCTAAAGTATACTCTTCAAAAGCATGTCTACCCAGGAGAGCCTTAAATGTCCTTTCAAAGAGGGACAAGTAAATGTAGGCTTTGTTTGGGTCAGCCACAGAGTGACTGTATAAAACTCTCTCAAAACCAACAAAGCAGGGACCATCCTAGCTAAGGCAGAACCATCAGGACCTGAATTTTTAAGGTGACTGTGTGGAGACATCACGCCCTCACTTTTAGAGAGGTTAAACTTAAAGTACATAAAATGCCTGTTCATGGTGAGCAATAAACCTAAAAACTACTGGTAAATATCATCATCGTGTTTTAAGGCAATGCCTTTTACATCTGCAGATCTATAGCGTGCTTTATAAAAATAACACACACCCTCCCCTCTCATACACACTCCCTGAATACAAAAAAATGCCTTTGTGGAACTTTATTTGGGATGAAAAATTGTTGAAGGTTGCCATATTAGCTGTCTGCTGAAGATCAAATGGAAATGCTTTCTCATAGTAACTGATCAAATGCTGCTATGAGCTTAAAAAAACCCCAGTATGCCAAATAAATACCTAAAAGCCAATTCAAAGGGAAGGTCTTAATATCAGAAATTGTTAACAGCAACATTACTGTTAGTTTGCCAGCTGCACACTGTTTTCCAAAATAAACACAGGAGGGCTGGCATATACAAATTCAAATTACTACCAGCAATACTTAAGCTATACCAGAGTTTTTGTTTTAAGACTCTGCTTCTCTCCATTAACAGCAGCACGCACCCCATCTGTTGTCAAAACCATCTCTCCTTGTTTATTAGCATCTTTTCTTTCGGGGAAAATCCCTTGTGACATGCTTCACTGAAATGGCATGAACCAGTGATGAAAACTAATCAGCCTGGTATATGAAAAACTCATCTCTGACCTCAGACAGCTGAGCCCTGCTGTCTACACCCCCTTGTCCATTGACAGCTCGATTAGCCATAGGCAAAAAAACCCAGACATCCAAGACACTGTATGTAACACACAGAGACAAACAAACTGCAGAAGATGAACTGTTCAGAGAGAGAGCAGTTGGCAGTCTCAAGCAACGCTGATACCATGTATAGAAATTTAAAATAAAGAATAAAATATTTAAGCAAAAACTCATAAGAAGTTTTATCATCCTAAGACAAATCTAAGATTGCCCTAGCATACAACCCTTTTCAAAGTTTAAATGATTTTGACAAGCAGAAAAAAATTAAAGGGAAGTTGTTCTCAGCTTTGTGAAACCAGCTAAATTATCAAATAGTAAAATACTATACTTTCTGGTTAAAAGATATTGAAAACACATTTTAGTTGAATTAAATTGTGTCTTAATTAAGGGAAGTTGTTAACAATCAAATAACCATGAAGCAGTGAACCAGCCTGGACTATCAGCAAACCACCCAATTCCTTATCCTTACCAAATACAAAAGCTCCTTGCAACAAGTTTTCATATCCTCACCTTCCATGCTAGCAGCTCTTGCTCACAACCATCTCCCTGGATGCCCAGATCCAGGGAGTCACAAATGTGATTCCTACCAGATCCTCCTCACCACCTCCATCTTCACATCCTCTCCTGCCCCATACTTGTTCGGGGTTGGCTATTCCTCCTTCCCCTCTCCAAGACCACAGTAAGCTCACACTCCTCTTGCAGGCCCACTCCTACACAGTCTTTTCCCACACGTGTCTTTTGGCAGCCAGACAGGCTTTTTGTGGATATACTGTAGTGTAAGAAAGTTGCAACAATTGAAGATGGTGGTGTAGTCACTCAATAATCAAGTTGAAACATGTAGGAAAACGCTGATTATGTATTAAATCCAGTGTATCAGGCTACTTAATTATAACACATTTAAGAGCTCTGTCAATGGCTGTTAAGAATTATTTAATGGTTTAGATAAACTGCCTTCAAAACCTGTTTAGTTCAGGGACAATTTGTAGGCTTGAGTTCAAAGTAGGCATCAAAGCTGAATCTTCCAAACCCTACAGAATTTCAACTTATGTACATGCAAACCTGCATATTAATTTACAATAGAATAACCAACATTATATGCCTGAAAAAAAATTAAATATAACCCCACACCATATGTGGGTGTGTGCATTGACTGATCTTCAACATGAATAAAGAAAACACAGGAAGACAAGATCTGCCTTTTGTTCCATCAGAATCCACAGGACATTTCAGCACTACATGATCACCAAGCAAAATACTCTTCTCAAAATTAAACATCAGAGTCTGTCAGTTCCCCCTACTCTAGTACACCCAACCTCCATTTACTCCTGACATGCCCTACACTGGCAGCTGAGTTTTCTCCAGCCCAGAGATCTCAAAAGCAATACCTTGAGCTCTACAAAAATCTTACTCTCAACACATATAGATTTACAATACTATAAATGTAAGTTTCCATGCATAAAAAATAAACCCAGTACCTTCCTGCCTTAAGGTGGGAATTATTTATCTAACTTCTGAAATGTGGAAGCTACATTAACACATAGAGGATGCGGAACTATCAAACTCTAACAACAAACCATCTTATTCCTAATCTAGAACTGGTGTAAGCTGGACAGAAACAGCTTCTGTTTTCTTCCAGGAATGATTACTGTTCCCTCTATCTTGTCCAATTTGAAGCTGCAATATTGAGATCACCACCATGCTGCAAAGGAGATATGGGCATTCTGACATTAGGAGACCTACAGTGCTGTACCAGGAACAACTCAGTTTCCTGCTTCTTGATCTTCTGCATCAGCATTTTAAATCAAATCCCCAACTATTTCTAAACCAGAGCAATAGTGAAATTCTGGCTTTCCCACAGCTATTCTGAAACCTTTTCAAGTGACATATCACATCGCTCTGCCTCCAAACTACAGGGGCAGAAATTACTTGAGTAAAGCAAAACCTAACAGAAGGAATGCTGAAAATAATACCAGCCAACAGGATCAGCAAGACATTCAGAATGACAAACTTCTGGCCCACTTTAGGCTTCTCTACCCAAAAGCCTTTCCCAAACTTCTGTTGAAACTGTGCTGGCAGTGGTGGCATAGAAACAGAGAGGATAATGCAACCTCAATGACACATTATGCAATAAAATTGTTCACAAAAAGGAATGGCTAAAGCAGATGCACTGACGAATGGTATTTAATTAAATAAATATTTATAACAATATCACAAGTCTACATTAACAACTATATAGTTTTTCCCCCAGAAAAAAACATTGGAATAAGTAGCACCACAAACTCAACAGAACCACATGAAATCTTTTTGCTCATCTGTTTAAGAGCTTGCATTCAAATATTGCTTCTCAGTCTATTCTCACAACACTTGGGTTTCTCAAGTAATCTTCCAAATAAATATTTACACAGCATCCAAGTCCCATTTAGCCCAGTTTAGCCATACTGAGACAAAATATGAGTGCAATAGTGTAGAAAAAAATTACAATATTTTTCACATTAATAAAGAACTGAATACACTTTTAATGCAGAAACTTTCCCTTGAGGCATCTTGTTCTCAGAAGGACAACAGATATTTGAAAGGAAAAACCACTGCATAAAAAATAAAGGGGAAAAAACCCCAAAACCCTCTTCTGGGAGAGCCTCTTGTGGACTACTCATACACACATGTGTAAGAATTTACAGTTCTTCCACTGAACCTGATAGTTGGAGATAGCTATGCGACAGTAAATCACTCTGATATATGACACTGTTTCTAAAAAAATATTTTCATTGTCATAATAACTATTTTCAGATTAAAACAGACATTAGAGTTTTGGCACATTACAGAGCTCATGATCTGGGCATAAAATCTCAGCTGCCTTAACGTGTTGGAAGCCGGAGGCATAAGCTGGTTATAGTTGCATAATCATCTCTGAAGTAACCTCTCCCTTCTTACCTCTCAGGGGCATATCAAGTTTCAGGTCGAGAAGCTAATTACTCAATTCCAAGTTATATCCCCTTCTTAATCTCCAACTGATGGCTGCAACAGTAACATCATTAGAACAAGAAACAGTACAACCCGAAACACTTAAGCATCCCCATCTACAATTTCTCCACTGGCAAAGAGCAGATATTTTCCCACAGCTTCTTTGAGTATGAGAACCTCTCCTCCTCTGTCTGTATTAATTCGGGACCAATTTCTGCAACACTGTGTGCAGAGACTCTTCAATGAAGTAGTGGAAATCTTCATGGGCAGGTATAACGTCGTGACTGCTGTCCCAAACACTTTCTACCAGCCTGTGGAGCTGCAGATCTGTGCCTTACCCTGAGAAAGGCAAGGCCACCACTCTCCATCCTTAGAGTGGAGATGAGGGCTGCAGTGAACCAAGTGAAAGAATCTGGCCCCTTTCCTAGGGCTGGCTCTAAGTCCTCCCTCACCTTCTGTTATTTTATTTTGGGAGAAACAGAGCTAGATCCCCACTTTCAACCCTCCCTGCTACGAGACAGTGCAGATCCTTACTATAAAGTGGTTATGCAAGACTAAGATCCAGCTGATGGCTGCAGAAGCACAAAACAGATAAGAGTGACCTTTATTCCCCTGCATTGTCTCTCTTGAGGATGAGTATCTGGGTCATCTAGAGACAGTGATAATCATCTTCCTATTGCAAAGGGCCTAGCAGCTATGCTGGGAAATGGTGGGTCCCTCCCTGCACTCAGTATGGTACCTACAGGATGCACAGACTTGTCCCTGTTTCTACTCTGTCCAGACCTTCCTCCTTCCACCACACACAAAGAAACAAGAGGGGTAAGTCTGAGTCTGGGAAATAGAGAGCTTAACTTTTTCATTCCTCTCAATAACGTCAGACTGTTCCAGAAATGCAGACACAAACTAAGGGTTCACAAAAATGGAATGCAACGAACCCAAGTATATTCAACAGACAATACCCCTGACAAAGATACACTCACGACAGCCACCTCACACTCTATCCCAGAGACAGAGCGGTAGATATGCACAAATCACCCTCCCCTGTGCCACCTCTGTGGTTCAGCCCCTCAGACAGCAGCTCCCAGAGCTGCTGGCCTGAGCCATCTGCTCTGGTGAAGAACCCACTACAATCCAGCCAACTGTGGAAACACACTCAAGTGTTCAGTGAATTTATGCTAATCAAAAAAATCCACCCTACTTAACCTATTTACTGCAACAATGCTGCTTCCCTTTATTTGGATACACTGGGAACATGTCCAAGCCTTACTTTGAGCAGATGTACGGCAGCCTTAAAACACTTAAAATCACTTACAGCTGGAACTTTAGAAGTGACCAGACAACGCTGATTTCTCGGACTCCCAGAGCAGAGCTGATTTTGTTTAGTGGATAATGTTCTTGCAGGCTTTGAGGCTGAATGTGCCAAGATACACACCCAATTTAACATCATTAGACTTGAAAGCTGGGTTCGGTCACTTCACAGGAAAATAAAAGCTATTTTCCAAGCAAAATTGAAAACAGAATCACTTCACAGCAATAATACTACAAATCTTCAATAGATTATTCCTCATCCAGCCCACTTCACACCACCCCTTTAGATCTCAATCTTTAGTCACTCTAATTATCACCGAGAGTGAGTTTTACAAGAGAGTCAATCTGGCAAAAATAAAACGAAAAAAACAAGCTGAAACATGTGTTTGGATACAAAGAAATCAAATCAGAAACTACCTCAATGATTTTCCAAGGCCAGGTCAGTTACAATAGAATACAGGAAAAAAAAAAAAAACCCTCTAGATAATATTCATAAATAGTTACGCTGCAGCTAAAGCTTCCATGTTAAAAAGCTGCAGGGTCTATCAGCAACCCTCTGAAGTGAATGAGTAGCTTAATAACTGAACTCATCCATGCACTCTTTCCACACAAACCAAGGTATGGATCCTGATGCAAGTTATCTACGGACAATCTCACAACAAGTAATAATGCCATATTCACACACAAGTTGTGTTCACATCACTGTTTTTATACCCAGAGCAGTGAATGTAGCTCTGTCTAGCAGTGAACACTCAGTTGTTTGCGTTATATGTGTTACATTTAGTCTTCTTCAGCTGGAAAACAAAACTGAGTTGTAACCCTGGCATTAGGGTGGTATAGAGCTCCCTCAGGGAAGTCTTTCACACATAAAAAACATGACTGAAGGAGACATACTGAATACTACATATGAGCTCCAAGTGGTTAATGAGTCTAGTATCTTATAGCTTTAGTTGAAGTTCAGTGAGGTCAATAGAAACATGTGATGTGTTTTATGTGCTCTGCTACATACTACTAAACTTCATTCTAAACCAACAGTAACCTGCAGAAGTTGATCATAACTCTTTTGGGATCCTGCCTCACAATTACAATGGGCAGCTCACATTGGAGGGAAGCTCCATTAACCTCAATAGATTAAGGATTTCTCTAATGGAACTGGCCGCTCTGTCTGGTCACCACTAAGCAGATAGAGATAGAAACACATCCTGAGCCCACGCTGCTCCGGCACCCCACCTTCACAGCATATGTTCTTTAAAAGCAGGAAGCAGTGACTGCCTGGTAGTGAGAAAAAAGATCTTATTCTGCCAAATTTAAACACCCTTCCACCACTTCCCAAAACTGCTTAAGACAAGCGTATTGAAAAGGGTTTTTTGTTGATTCTCCAGTTTTGCTCACTACTTCATAATCCTCTCCTTTCCAAGGAGAAATCCCACAATCTCTTCTTTAGGTTTACAAGGAGAAACCAATAATTTTGGTCTCATGCATTTATCAGCATACTTGTTTCCCCTTGCACTGTGCCATAAAAATCCCCTTGCATCCTTGTGAAACATTTGTGCATGTCAGCAAACTGCTCACAGCCTGGGAGACTTTTTCCATTGAATTTTCTTTTAACACCAATAAAAGTTCAGGACTGAAAAAACTCTCAGGCGCAGACACTAAGTTTCACTAAAGAGAATGATTCTGCTACTCCATTTGTCCTGATGATATATGCAGGCATGAAGAGACCAGTCCAAGAAAACTAGTTGCAGACCTCTTCGAAAACAGCATTTGCAAACTACCTCAGTGTATGGCATCACTGGAAGATGAGCAGTTTTGCTTAGGAACACAAACCACTCTTAAGCAAGGTCTGTGTGAGAAATAAGAGACAAAACGGCAAGCAAACCACAAAATACTCTTCTAAATGTCGCCTTCCTTCTTCCACACCTGCTGATTTCATTTCAACATAATTTCCTATTATGAAATTGCAATGGGACACATTTGAGACAACCCGGCACAGTTCCCCCCGCTGCCAGACCAGTTATTAAGATACAAAAAAAGCCAGAAGAAAGGCACCCTGAGCACCTGTTTATCCCACTGATGGACCATAACAGTGAAGAGCTGCTGGACCCAATCAGGTGCTGGTGCCCTGCCTCCTGGCCAGCCTGGCAGAAGCCTCCCCTAACTGTGCAGCCCTAGGTACCTACCCAAGCACCGTGCTGGGCAGCGCCTCCTCCCCAGACCCTTTCCTCAGGGACCAGGCACGGCTCCTGGATGGCAGGCCAACCTCTGTGTCAGGGAGAGGGACTGGGCCAAGAGAGAAGCGCTGGGGCCCCCGCTGCGGGCTGGGGCAGCCACGCGTTGCGTACGGGTGGCAGCTGCCTGGGGTCTGTCCCTGGCAAACGCAGGCGATGCTGGTGGAGCAGAGCGCTGGACCCTGCAGCCCTCTGTGATCGACTGTCCTCCTCCTGCACTAATCCACCCGCTCTGCCAGCTTAGGGGATATAATTAGACTCACAAAGGAGCCTTGTTGCTCCCTGCTAAGAGGCCGTAGCAGTTTTGATTAGTCATACCAGCGACTTTGGTGAACACTGCCTGCAAGAGCTTGGCAAGGGAAAGCTGAGCAAAGCCTGAAGAATGAAACCAGAGAACTTTTACTGAAGGAGGACAGGGGAGGGAGGGGATTTTTATTTTTAATTTGAAGTGGTGCTTGACACAGCATGTGGCAAATACACTGAGATTACACTGCTGAAACTGTTTGGGTTTTTCAGCTATTCCATCATTTCCTTTACCAATCTTCTACATAAATATGTGAGTGAACAGTCCAGTCTAGGGCACTACACTGAAAAAAGTTAACATCACCCATGAGATGACAAATCTTCTCAAGGAGCAAAGGTATAATAAAATCTCTAGAACAACCTTTGTGTCTTAAGATCTGATGGGCTTTCAATAGCTTCGAGAGTTACAGATATTTTTCCTATACATTAAAACCAACCAGTCAGTCTTCCCAGGGAGCAGCACTTCCCCCAAAAGAGAGGTAGCATGTGATATCCCTAGAAATAAATAACTTCTGTACTCGGAAAGGCATTGGAAATCATCATCTATGAAGAAAAGGGGCAGGAAGGTCCTTCCATGCCCCAGGGAGACTCCTGTTACTAATCCTGGAGAATTTTTTAAAGACAATTTATTTTAATAATCTTTTGAAAAAATAAGCTTGATTCTACAGTCATAGCATTAATCCCCTGCCACTGGCCAGATTTGCGCATATAAGCTTACTATTGTTGCTGACCATCATCACACATGAGGATGTAAAGGATATAGTAAGAGGCTGCACAAAGTTTATTTGGGGTAAAAAGATTAGTTCTGCTGTATTCTTAAGGATCAGCCCACGAGAGTAAGAGGGAGAAACTTTCTTCTTATGCACTGGCCTGTGTGCTGAGATCAAGTTTTCCTTAGATTCACTGATCCATCATCCTAAACACACAATGACTACACACTTTATTTGTTCTGTACCATAATAGGGCAGACTGATTGCCTCAAGAATCTGACCACGCGCAGCATCCCTACCAACTGACTGACCCACATACTGGCTTTTCACAGGTCAAAGGAGGATGCACATACAGTTGTAAAGGAGATGCTGGAAGTATCCTGGTTTTACAGAAGTCCTCAAACTTCAGGAGGGAGAAGGAGGCTGGCAAAGCAGCAAGAACTGGTCTTATTTTAAGCAGGCATATTTAGATTTTAATGAGACATCTAGTTAAGACAGCATATGGCAGAATTACACTACCACAAAGAAGTCCAATAGCTCCACTCTGAACTTGCTGCAAGTTTGATGGTATATGGCTAAAACTTTCCCAGCCAGATCACAGTATTTTATTAAAGAAGTGACTGCGCTTCATATAAAGTTAAGAATATTGATTTCTCATTGATGTTACAGTTAATATAATGAGGGTAGGTTTTGGAAGTAGTCTGGATAAAGGCAAGCTAGCATGATACTTTGCTTATCAACATTAATACACATGCGTGTGTGTACGCGTGCACACTCTCTCCAGAGAAAGGACTTTCATTTGCCAGGTCACTTTAATATTGTTTCTGAAAGAGTCTAAAAAACATGGAGTTGTTGTTGTGTGAATGAGGATGCAAAGTCCAGCTGACAAAGGCTATTCTATACTTGGCAACTTACTTGGCAAAGCAGGGAAGTAAAATCAAATGGAAAAGAGAAATTTTTTTGCTGGATTTCCAGCAGCAGGTCTATCTTCATGCTATGAAATAGAAGAATGAATTGCAGAGTGAGTACTATTGAATCTACGGGAAAATAATACTGAAAAAGCATGAGAATTACATTGGTACAGAGGCAAAAAAAAAAAAAAAAAGAGGAAAACTAAGCTAAAAAGCAAGTTTATCCTTCATTTTGAAGAAAAGGAAAATATGAACCTCAAAATATAGTTGGTTTGCAATTTGGTTCTAAAAAGCTTTTTTTAGTCGTAATCTGCAGACACTGATGAACTGTCTTCCTAGACTACTGCCAGAACAGCAAACAGACAAAGCAAGCTCATCTTACCTTCTCTACAAGGACTGTTGGGCATGGCACTACATTTGCTGGAAAACAGCTGTAAATAAGCAGTTAGCAAACTGCTGCGGAAGTATTTATAAAAGACTAGTTGAAATTTCAAAAATATATCTTGATGGAATGGGATTATTACCATGTTTATTTTACACATAGGAGCCAAAGATCAGAGGGAGGTGACCAAATGCCATGCACAAAGATTTTATCCTACTGAAGAATAGAGACATCTCAATCAAGTGTTTTGAAGGCAAAGACATCTCTCACTCAAGGCCTTATCTCAAGCGTAAATCGACCTCTCTCCAAGAAAGTACAACTAAGTAAATAACCTGGGATCATTACTCTAATTGCTGTTGGATTACAAGACAGATGGAAAAGGAGCCTACAGCTGCCTTTGCATATTTAGTACTAGTGCAGACATGCTTACAAAGCTATGACACTGGATTTGTAACCATGATGATACTGAGTCTATGTAGTGCCAACTTGTCCTTAATTACTGCTTTTTTTCTTAAAAGAACTGTATATTCCTAGTTCAAAGGAAACCCCTCCATGCCCCAACTGGAGCCTCCATAAGGCTTTGCCTTCTTACTAAAAATATAACACCAGCTAAGAGCTTTGTAATTCCAAAACAGAATGGGTCAAGGACTACCCATGCCACCATCTCCTCTCATGGAATCATAAAACAGCAACTGAGGGTGCAAAACTTTCACCAGGAACACACGTATCAGTTTCACTGCAAATGGTTTCCTACATCCTTATTTTTCATTCATTTTAATAACCAAAGTTGTGTCGAGTAATCTGCTTATCATTTAGCAGTGCCACAGGCAAAGCTGCATCTGTGATCAAGCTTGCTGCCAAAGGTGCTCATCCCAGTTTGTCCTCCACTTGACTCTGGCTGCCAATGCAGAATCTACTCCCCTCTGAGCCTCTCACTTGTGCTTCAGCAGGGATACAGCTTAACAGGCATGCCCCTTTTGAGATCTCCTTGGAAGCACATCTGGGATGCTTTTGCCTAGATTGATGTTCCTGCATAATTAAAATATATATTACCACATTTAATATAGGAATGTTTACCAAAAAAAGAGATTGTGTGTGTTCTAAGGCAGAAATCTCTAAATTATATCCTTTCTTTTTTAAAAAAGTCATTGGATGTCAATAATAGCCACAAGAGGGCGCTACCACCAAAGGATTCAACCACAGGGAAAACGACAGACTTGAAGCTATTCAAATGAAAAAAAAGCATCTGTTACGGTCAAGTGGTCTTATTTGCACATTTAAAAGAAGTCTTCAGACATTTAATTGCTATAGTTGTGATCTTCAGAAGTCGAGAGAGATTCTTTATGTCTCTATTTGTGAACGTGGACTTCAAGACGCGTTCATTGTTCTTTCTCTTTGTTTTCAAAGGGAGATCACTCAGCAGTTTTTGGATTTTAGACACCTTTAAATGACAGAGATACCCAAAATTAACAAATTAACAATCTGTTTTCTAACATTATGACTTTTGTGGTTTGTTTTGGGTTTGTTTTTTTTAAACATTTGTAACTCACTAAAGCTCAATGCAATTAGCTAAAACATCAAAACTGTGTTTGTAGCTTTGCTCTTTGTTTTCTGTCTCTATCTGAATACATTGCACTCCCTCCTTACTTACCTTTCCTAGCAAAGTGCTGACAAATTGCAACAACTACAAAATCAGCCTGTATTTCTGGAAGCAGCAAATAAAACTGCAGCATTTTTTCCCACGTAAACAGGAGGAATTCCTGGTTTTGCATTTTCCTCTTCTAGTAACTTATCATAAAAGGAAGTGACTCTCCAAGAGTGTCCTTAAAGAAGTGACTTAGAATTTGGAAACAAAACAACAAGAAAGTAACAACCATGTGATCAACCTATAGACTTCTGGGGGCAAGGATGGGATCTAAAAGACAAAAGTAGTAAGAAAAGAAAACTATTAATATTCAGGTATCTTAGAATGACAAATTGAACCAGTATTTTGACAGGCAAGTTACTGACAGAAGTCTATGGTACAGGTACTTGTCCAAATCCTCAAAATTTCAGGAAAGAAGCATATCCTACCTTAAATGCCTAATTTCACATGCCAAAATTTGCACAAAGATTTATGCAATTAACTTTTGCCTTGCTCTCAACCACAGCAAGACCTATAGAGCCTGCAGCATTGCTCTTTGCTTGCTCCTCCCATAAGTCGGGTAACCAGTCTGTCTGACCTTCCATCTGCCAGTCACTCTGTGTCTGAAAAGGGCGCAAACAGCAATGCTGCACTACAGCCAACAGTGCTTCTTTTAAAATGAGTCGTGCTGGAAGGGGCAGGAGGAGCTGGGCCTCGTGGCAGGACAACAGAGCAGCTCCTTTCCTGCCCCACGACCAGGTAAGTTATATTTTACATAAAAAGAAAGTAAAGAGATCGGCAAAATCCTCTGCTTGGGTCTGTGAAAACAAATAAATGCAAATAAATTATCAAGTCTTAGTGCCCTTAAAAGAGTTCACTCATTAACTCGGGCAAATCAGGATTACACCATCACAGTTTATTCTGGTTTTCCTTGTACCTCGGCCCAACTATACAGGCTTGAGCAGGATGGAACAGCAATTTCATTTACAAATAAGATATGCACTGTCAACAATGAGGTATTAAATCATCAATCCTCCTAGCTGCTAAGTTCCCAATAGACTACCATGATAAAATTTTCACATTCTGGAACTGTTTTTCCTTGTTCTGCCGTGGGGAACTAGATAGGCGCATCTGGATGTCTGAGATAAGTGTTGGATCTTGGGATTTATGGTATACTATATAAGCTAATATCTTTTCTTTATTCTTATTTTGTGCATATTCTGCTACCTTTTGATGAATAGATAGTATTAAACTCCTGATGTCATTCTCTAGCCTCAGTTTTTGACATGATTTATCAGAATTCCTCTAAAGGATAATAAAACATTTTTTAATGAGTATTCAGCATCTGGAAGCATCTAAAATGCTTCACATATTGAAGAATCAGCTCCAAATGCTGGTTACAGCAGGGTTTACTTTCAGACATTTTGGAAGGGCTTCATTCACCACTAATGCTGAAGAAAAACACAGCCTCTGACAGGGCAAATGGTAACAGCAGCAGCAGAAGTCAAAACACACAGAAGATTTTAGGCTGTCCCACGGCTGAGGCAAAGATTGAGAAGCAAGTGAAAAGGACGCTGAGCAGCTTTTGGACACACTCCCCACCACCACCTTTGCCCAGGATAGAGTTAGCAAGCACAGCAGCACGCAGCTGCCTACAACAGCCCAACATGCTGCCTTCAGCAAGAAGGAACTTGCTGTGTCCTGGAAGCACGCGGCCGTGGCAACTCTGCTTTGCTTGTGGCCAGAAACAACGGGCGTGTTTTGCCTCCCAGCCACTTACCACAATGAGCTTACCATTTGATAGCTATCCCACATGAACCAAGTTTCCTCAGAAACCACATTTCACATTCCAGTGTTCCTACCACAAGGTGTGGTGTGTTCCCACGCCAACTGCAGATGTGATATACCTAACCATGTCCAAGGTGACCCAAAAACAGGAGTGAGGAAAGAGAGTTCCTCCAGTCCCGGGGCATTTCAGGAGACTGCCCAACCTTAGTTTGGCTCATTCTTGGTTAAAACACCATAGCCACATGATGCAAATTATTGAGCCTTCACAAAGAACAATGCCATGAGCTGAGATGGTTCAAGTTTTATTTAGGAATGCTGTTTTGCTTTGACATGCCCTGTATGCCAGATCAGATTTTGAAGACAGTACCATCCCCTACAGTGCTTTCTTCCCCATCAGATACCATCCCCTACTTTGGCTGCCCACCTACCAGCAAGGCTGCAGTGCAAGCCAGACCAAAGAACTGACTCCGATTTCAATTGTAACCTAGCAGAAACTTCCCCAAACCCCAACTTTTGCCACTCTGTTCTTCCTCTGCATTCAGCATGAAGCTGGACTAAAAGCATAAGAAACGTATAACTCAGCAGTGTGGTAACTGTGCCAGCCCTTGCTTTGCCAGGTGATCCAGTATTATGCAGACTCAGCGGCAATGACCATAAAATAATGGGTTTCTTGTGTAAGAGATAAGACGTAAATTTGTTCAGTTATTCAGTAACTAAAGCTGCAATACTCTTGCATTTCTGCCTTTCTTTAAGTGGTTGAATTTCTGGAGTTAAGGGTTACTTTCAGAAATTATTTTAAAACATTTTTATAATCTTTTCAAATTGGAAGGTGTTATATGTAGTTACATGACCAAGTAGACATGACATCTCTACATGCAACAGGGTAGGCTACTTGACACTGAAACATTTAAGAGGCATCCAAGTTCTCAATTTTTTCAGTCATACAGGAGGTGAAAGATGTAACCTGAAAGTGCCACAAGGAGAACTGTAACACACTGAAACATGACTATTACTACTCTCCTGAAGCTGTATATGTGCATGTTGAAGTTCCTGACAGTGTTTAAATAAACTTCAGACCCCTAAATTTTAGAAGGCTCACCTCTTTCCCCCTTCTCCCCGAGGAGCTACATATTACAGATTGCAGCACCTACAATGAAATTCACCAGTGGAAAGTAGCTTTAAGAATAAATCCAATGTAATATTTAACCAAACTACTGTTAAATCCTGTAAGCACTTGTATACTTTTTCATCTTCAGTCATGTAAGTGCTCTCACTAAACTGGATGAGACTACTCATGCTCAAAATTAACCATTTCAACAAGTGCTTGCAGGATTGAAGAAAAAATCCCCTAGAAAGCAGTCATGACTCACAGGTCGTTACCACCTGATGCACATTCCATTCCACAAAAAGTAACATTGCCCAGTATTGGTAATTACTTCACAAATGAATAGCATTGCCACAAATAACCTTTTGAATAAGCATATTCAAATTATAGAGGATTCCTTTTACCCACAAAGCATCTATGCCCTTCCTAGTACTCCAAATATCACTATAATGGAGCTGACTTGGTAAAATACGGCAACATCTGTTGTATTTTTTCCTTTCTCTTATTCAGGCTTTACAGGCTGCTTTTTTTTTTTAGATTAGTAAAGCAACAAATTATGAAAGTCGCCACAACATAAAAAACATGTCAGTCACAACATACATATCAAGAACGTCCTGATAGTTGTACAAGACATGCATCCAAAATCATGAGACAATAACATGTTCTTTGAAAGTAGGGACAACACACCACCAACCAGAAACTGAAGCTTATGTTCAGTGTCCATCGATGTGTCACTAACAGCATGAATCAAACCATGTTAATGCAAAACAGGTGAGGTGGGTAGAAAATTAAGAAATAAAAGTGGGTTTAGATATACGCTCTACCCCTCAAAATACAGCTGGCATGGGAAACGTCTGAACGCCTGGGTGGTATTGGTAGAGTCATGGTGAAGGGAACAGATCCACACTATTTCTCTGTGGGTTAAGTGACTGCATGGATAGTTAGGCAACCAGGGAAATGGTCTTGCTCAGGGCTCTTCCAAGACGTAATTTGTTGAAAACATAAAGGTGAAAGTGCACACTCCTTTTTTCCCATCCATTCCTTCCATCAGTGGTGCATAGCCCTTCCACCACCTGCAGCCACATAGAAACTCTCCAGCCTTGTCCTTGACAGCTGTTTGCACCTGCCACAAATACCCACTCACAAAGTCTGTATACCCAAGATTTGCACAGGCACAAGCTGTTCCACACCCACATTGATTTCAAGAAAAATGGGTAGAGAGGTGGGTATCACACCTGTCTGCTTCTTACAGCAATGGTATGTGCATGCATATACAGCCTTGGTAAGGCCTGCTAGAGTTTCCTACCTATTCCTAAAGTCTGGCTGAAAATAGTCATTAAAAAAACCCAAAATCTGTTCTTGGTTAGTCAAGGCCAAGGCCATTTTCAGAAAGGAAAAACTCTGTCTGCTGGGCAACAAGAGAGCAATCACTGCTATTTGTTCTGCCATAACAAATCACAGTTCAAGGAGCAATGAAATCAAATTTAATGGCAAAACAGATTTTACTCCTACTCAGTACTGATTCTCCATAAATACATTTGGTTTATTGAGCAATACTTAACCTAACTATATACTAAATAGAATACTTGCTTCAAACCTGCACAACTACATGTATCTTTCTACTTTGATACCTATAAAACTAGAACTATCAAGTGGCCACACAAACAAGAGGCAGAATTCAGTCCTCAATTCGTATCTTGTAACTGTAGAGAGAACACAAATCCTTCATCTTCCCAAGTTGTTTCACAAATCAGTATTGCCAAGTTTCATAGAGTACTCCTGCAGCCAAAAGGAGCTACAAAGCACACTGCTAGCTGTTCCACAAGTGATAAACGGGTAAGACTAGATCTCCTTGGAAAAGGTCACTGGTGGTGTTGAACCTTTTTCTGCTCAGAACATGGCAAAATTTCAGTGATCTCCCATCCGAACGCTGAAAATGACTGTCAGATTTTTATTCCCAGACTTCTGCTCATGTTTCAGGTTCTGAAACACTACAGTACAATCTCAGAGCCCCTGGGCATTCATTAAAAGCTCTCCTCCTGTTGTGCTTCAATTAAATGCCTGTCTCTTCTCATGAAGCTCCATGCAAATAAAGATTATCCTAACTTTTCCACATCTAGGTGTTTATAGATCATTCATCATGTCATTCACTTCCCTTATGAGGATTTTGCACAACAAATTTCAGCATTCAGACTACATTTCTGTGGTGTGCTTGATCTCACTCTCCTTCCGTCTTCTGTAACAATGGACTCTTCAGCATTGGAAAAACAGCTTGCACTTTTTCCACAAAAAGGTACCAAACCAAAATGCTATATAAAAGGAATAAACCTCATGTTTTACATGTGCATATATAGACATGCACACATCTTTTCCAAAACAAGAGAAATTCACATATAATTCCTGTAAGAATTGTCCTAAACATGCTTTTCTTTCCATTTTCCCAAGAAAAGACTCTACTCAAGAAACAACTCAGTACTACACTGAAGAACTAGTATGTAATTAAGATGTGTTGTTTTGACGAATCCACTGGAGAAAACTACACGAAGACTCTTGAGTCTTCTTTTAATCCAAGACCAAAACTATACAACATTTGCTCAACCACCAATATATGTTGAGTACTTAAACGTCCTGTTTGTTTTTCAACCAGTTGCACAATCCTGATTTGGTTTAGATCAACTGAGCAATGTTTCAAAAAAAATACAGCAAAATGTGTGTGCTGATAGAGTATTTATGCTGAGTATTTGGTACTGCAGGAACTTTTATTTAGAGACAAACGGTATTTTCCCTATGCAAGTCTAGCATTAGATTCTTTAAAAAGAGCAGATGAAAATGATTCTGTGGAAGCCAGCTACCATCACGGAGCAACACTAGCCCCCTGGAGAAACCACTGCTACAGTCACAACTTAATTATTGTGAATGAAACACATTACTCACTACGGCAAAACTTTTTCACTTGGATTTGGCTGTAGCTACATTAGACTTCTACACTGAAAATACCAATGCCTTCTTGCTTACCAGGCAGAGAAATAGTTAGATGAGTACAAGACTGGTATGTGGGAGTATTGCATGAAGGAGTGACCTGTATGAACAAATTTCACATGGACACAATTCTCTGTGACAAATAAAACGTCTTTACCGGATTAATTCTACTGACATGAGTAGAAAGAGAACTCTCTACTTTCCAGAAGAATTTTCTTTAAAAGTAATTTTTGCACATCATGACAGTTCTAAAAAAGTGTGCTTTTCCCTTATGGATCAATCTACAAGTCAATACCACAAGCAATCTTGAGGAAAAATGTTTTCAACACAAAATCTAGATCTTGGCTTCCCAAGCTAACCAATCACAGCAAGGATAAAAAACATTATTAAAATAAATAGTTTTTTAACCTTCAGAACTGTCTTGTTGAACTTCGAACCACTTGTCCCTTTTGTTCTTCAGATTATCACACTGACACCCATAGAGAATAAAATGTTAAATCAACGTCATCGAGAATCCTGACAGTGTTAGACAAAAGAAAGACACGGGACAAGCAGACAAAAGGATGCTAAGACAACTTGCAGATCAATACTTCATCTTATACGTAACTCAATGGAAGAGAATTGTGGGATTATCCTCAGTCTCCCCAGAGAACAGTAAGGGTAGATCTAAAGAACACTGAAATAGTCTAAAAATGCTAAAGCAGCCATTTCAAGATTGCTGTAATTAATTAAAGTGCAGGCTGCCTCTAAAAGGGGTGGTCCTATCCAGCTGTAAACCTACTTCCCCAAGTAATTTTGCAGTCAGATCAGTTCCCCGATCCAATTCAATCCAGGCCTGCAGGAGTGCTCACAGAAAGATTAAACAACTGGGTAGCTTAAAGACAGAACTGTTTAAACCACTCAAAAATTCAGCCTAAGATTCAGGGCAAACAGAACAAAACATTACTGTTGTTCAAACCATAACTTCTGAAAATAGGCATGCAACAAGGCTTTTATAAGAACCTGCATCGTTTGAACTTCGAACAGGAAAAGAAAAGCTATTTCAGCACACATACTGTAGTGCATGAGAACAAGTTGGCTAAGAATAAAACGAGACTGGGTGTTAAAAGGTTTCTGACCGTCAAAAGACTGATGTCCTAAGGCAACTTTCCAAGAGAAAGAGCAAAGTTGAAAAAACACAGACAAAAACCTCTAGCTAATTTCATTCAGTAAGTTTTACGAAATTTTATCCAATATTATGCAGACTTGTCAAATGACCCAAAAAGCCCTTGCCACTTTTGGGAGTTGTGGAAGTTCATAAATTTAAGACAAAAATGTATTCCCTAACAACAGCCACTATTTCAGCCTCTTGGCTAGAATAGCTAGCTTGCTTTTGCCCACTGCACATGTGCTAGGGAAGGAAAAAAAGGGGGGATGAGAAAGGACTGATGAAAATCCATCAGCTTTGCACCAAACTGTAGGCAGGCATGCATAGCAATGGGGCTCTGTTGCCTGCAGAGAACAACCACAAATCCCCAGCAGCAAATCAGTGCTTGATTAACTGTATGAAAGTTCTCCAAAATCACATCTGTGAAGTACTTGTGACAAAGAATGACAAGAATGGCATAGCTGTACCTCTTATGAAGGTATTTCAGCATGAAATTTTCTGCCATTTCCAAAGATAAATCAGAATTCACAAGTTCTAAGCAAGTTACTACATTACTGAAAAGCACTAGGAAAGAGGAAATATTTCCACTTGGTCTGAAGCTTTTTGTAGTAACTAAGACTTGCTGTCTTGGCAGATTCTTCAGCATCTATAAAACTTCTCAACCCTGAAGTTCTCCCTTTCTGTAACAGAAACAGCTGATGTAACCTCTGCTAACAAAAGTGCTATTACGGAAATAGTCAGTGCAAGTCTTGTGAATGTTGTGAATGTCTTTTTTTTTTTGCATTTATTAGCTTTAATGGTACAAAAACTTTGGGAATGCTTCCAAAAGTAGCTATTGCTAAGGATACAAACTATCATCTATAACAGAGATGCAGGTTTAATTTCAACGTCAAAAACACCTTAAACCAAAGGTGAAAATCATGCTTTTGTACCTCTCTTACCTACTAGTGATATTTCACAAAAAATAATCCTCAGTTAAGATAGCCTCAAAGAGTGGTTATATTAACATACTGAGTCATCATAGCTGTCAAACCCCAATTCTCAGCATTTTCAGTACTACAACAAAAGTCTTTGATCCTAACAAAGACACTCAAAATTACTTCATGAAAGACTTGTTGGTGTAACTCGATAAGAGTAATTAATTAGAAAGTAATTGGAAATATTTTGCTTTTCGAATTTCCTGGCTTCTATTTTTTTCAGAAGTTACAAGATTTAACCTACTTTAACTTCTGTTCACTTTTGTCAAAATGATTTTAACCAACTTATTTTTAATTCGTTTGTAAAAAAAGTGTGAGCTTAAACTTGCAAGCCAAAATGACAAAAAGTTTCCATAACATGTTCTCTTTTGATAAATGCAAGAAATGCTTGAGACCTCAAATATTCTCACAAAGCAGGAAGAAGCTTTTCCAAAAGCTTCCCAGTGTAATCCACTCCTCACAGTCCAACTGGCCTGCACAACAAATGCCCTAAAAAGCATTTCCCGTGCCTGCATACTGAAGGTAGCGACGCACAGCCAGCTGGACAGCCTGATTCTGGCCCTGCACTTCAGGGAGACAGAAAGGAACGGAGTCCCAAGTCATCACATCACAACAGTATTCACAGAACACATTGCCTCTGATCAATAGGCTGCCTTTCCCCATGTCTTCATCTATAAAGACTCTCTGTTCAAGAAGGAGGTAACACTGCATAATATGCACATTAATAACACTGAATGAACATCGTTTTCTTGCCAAGCCTTGCAAATTTAGTTGCCCAGTAGCTTACAAGGCTGCAACACACTTGGTTTTCCAGCTGACCGACACAAACTTACCTTTTTACTACAAGCTTCAGTGTCTTGTGTGAACCTTTCACCAGACAGATTGCTTCTTGTCGGAAACCGGAGAGACCCACATCATTAATGCCAACAATTTCATCCCCAGCCAGTAATTTGTCCACAGCTGCAGCTTTGCTCCCATCTTCAATCTGAAGAAAAAGCATATCAAATGACAGAATATTCAGGTTGCATAGTGACACCTTTAAAAAAAGTTAATGAGCTTTCAATATTGGCTGCATGCAACACAGTATTTAAGTGGTCACAAGGATTTTTAAAAAGACATTTAAAAATGCTATATAGAGTAATGATATCAAGACAATCGCAACAGGAAAGAAATGGAAGGCAGAAAATATGAGAAAAGGAAAAAGCTTGATGGGAATTTGGGAGTCAAAAGCATCTGTGCTCTTGAGCTCCATTCAATACAGGACAGGTAATCATACTTGCAAATAGAGCTTTAGGCAGGCATCTTAAAATCTGGTTCTCCAGAGAGGGTAAGCAATAATATTAACCATATAATCAATAACGTTAATCACAGTGTCAATTCCAAAAGTTACAGCATGTTATGAAACCCCAAAATAAGGCATAAGAAGCTGGTCTGGCAAATAAAGTGATTTTCATCAGGCACATAATGTTTAAGAAAATACCTGGGAATTTACAATCCATACAGCTAACTGACAGCTCCGGCCAGAAGAAGAAATGATGGTCTGAGATCCAAGGAAGAAAAACTGCACGGTATACCGCCAAAGACCACCACAATATTAAGGGAAATTCACTCTAAGATTATATTGCTGCCACAGGCATCTCATGCATGCACTAAATTTATGCACACAACTACACATAACATGTGGCAAAACATGCACAAGATTAATTAGTCAGATTTTGGTAATTCCCAACCCAATGAGGAAAACAAATGCATTACGAGTTACTCATCTTTAAAATTTAAAACAAATCCCAAAAGCTTGATAAGCCAGACTAGCAAGTACTAACAGTTTGAACTGACTTCAAATATAGTTGTAGGTGTTGAACACTTTGCAATTCAGGCCCTCTGCTTTCCCAGTTTCTCCTCATCTTCTTTGCTGTCAACACAGCCTTTGGCTTCTCAGTTTTTTGGGCTCATGATCTATGCATTTAATTTTATTTCTCCCTCACTTGCTCGCAATCCATATCTCACCTCATTTTGCAGATTTGACACTTTTGTCTTCAAAGTAAAGACTTTAATTTATGTCTTCATTATATAGTGCCTTGACTACAGTATCTGAGTCCCACAGTATTAAATGCCAGTGAAACTACAAAGAAGAAATCCTTGTAATTGCCTCAACTACAGAAAGCTCCATAAAGAACTGCCATCTTCTGAGGCACCAACATCAATCAACAACGAGATAAATCCAGAGGAACTTCATGAATTCTGAAGCTCATAGTATAGGTTTCAGCAACTAAAGTGTAAACTAAATAAGCTAATAAAATAAAGCAATATCTCTTGATGAAAGTATATTAGGATGATCTCATGCACCCAGCAATCCCATTGCAGGCACATAAAAGCTCTCTTTATGTAAGCCTAGAATAAATGTTCTTAAAAATCTTCAGTCCTGTAAATCTAAGCTCAGAAGAATGCCATTTAAAATGCTTGGTCTTATACCCCATTATAAGGTGCTCATTATTAATACTAATGATAGTCATTATTAATACTAATGAAACAATATAATTGAAATTGTAGAACTTCTTATCTTAATAAAAACACAGATAATTGAAGACAGAAGAAGTTTTTACATCCTGATATACCTGGTTCTCAAGCTATGACCTGCCTCTGACCTGCCTGCATATCCTCTGACCATCAAGAATTTAACAGAACACCAAATTATTGCAGCAAATCTCCAGTAAAGTTGAAAACAAGGGAGTAGCAGTAGAAATCGCTTATATGCTAGGAAAGATTTCAGTTTAGTGATAATCGAGTACAGAGTGGCTGCCATGTAAGGACCCTGGAGTCAGGGAAAGCAGAACAAGAGGAGGCAGACAGGGACTCATGAATTTCAATCCTCCTAACAGGCAAGCACAAATCTTTAAAGTGTTCAGATGCATTTCTGGGTTACTACCAAATAAACTGTGTTTGGAGGTCTGAAGTCCTACAGGTCAGAAAAGCAGCACAAAAACATTGATGAAAGTCAGAGTTGAATCAATAGAGTTGTAGGGAGAAGGTCAAAACAGAGGTAAAAAATACTAATAAAAAAAAAAAAACCAAAAAAACCCCCAGGGAAAACATCTTGTAGGGGGACACATTTTAAATTCCAAAATGTAGATGCCAACCAGTTGCAGACCTTATGCTCTTAGCGAGGCACCAGATAAACGCCAAGGTTTGAGAAGCCCCTGGGCTCTGCCACCTGGGCCTGAAGACCTCAATAGGGTCTTTTTTTGTCTTTAAGGAAAGAAAAAAAAAAAAGGCAAAAATCTGTCTCCTAGGGTTTCAAGGAATGTTCATTGTTCACAGTAAGCGTGTTTGTTTTTTCTTCAGGCTGGCAATGCACTGGTGGCAGGGAGTATTCAGTTTCCCCCCCTCTGAGTTTTCATTTCAGCAGGGAGACTATACATTCCACACAGTGTGAGCTTTCCAAAGAGACTCTGGTGTCCAAAACAATGTTAATACAGAAAAAAAAAAATTCCACCTAAAAAAAAAAATATCAAAACCTAGATACAATGCTGAAGCCATCCTCATGAAAACTAGAAGTGGGTTTCTTTAATATCTTGCCCAGATCAGCTGCAGCTAGGGAGAATAAAAACTACGCATACATTCACAGTTAAAGTCTCTTCAAACCAAGCAAATTTAAATGTAAACCTTCTGCACTTGTTTTACTTCAGATCCCCAAATAGTTGCATGAACGTGATTCTACTTGACAATGCACTTTTAAGTGGAAATGGCAATGGCAACTGGACAGGAAAAAAACAATTTCTTCAGTTACACTAAAAAGTCCTTTAGTCATAACTAAAAAAACCCTTAACAGTTTGCACACAAAACCAAAAAACCCATGAGGAAAAGACCAGTCCAGAAACACTGCCCTACTAACCTGCCTCCTCAGCTCAAACTTGGACAATGTCATTCCAACGTTCCCTTCAGATTTTTTTTCTGTTTACTAGTAATTTCCTTTATTTTTATTTATTCATCCATTGATAAACTTTCTCTCCCATCAGACCTTCACTAAAAGTGTAAGTCCCAACCAAAACATATAAACATCTTAGAACTAGCAAATACACAACTAGCAAATTTCACAACTATTTGCCATACCTTAAATATGAACGTTAACATTACTATGCTGTGTTCAGGATTTAAGACTGAATTTTAAGTTCACTAGAACTAGAAACATCCATTAGTTAACTAGAAACATCCAGTTCTTTCTGAATTTCAGGTGCCCAGAAAAGCTAACAGGCAAGAGCTGAAAATAAAGCCTTGAAAATGCAGTTTAAGATGAAGTCTTTCAAGACTTCAGTTAACAAGAAGAGATCTGCCTCAGTCACTGCCAGCAGGCAGACACGACTGGATGTAACCCTGAAGAAACCCTCTGCTCTCTCAGGGGTACTTGCAGGAACTGAATGCCCATAAAATATACATCTTAACATTTTCATAGCAATGCCAGGAAACAAGACACATACAAGAGAAACAAATCAACACCTTATTTTCTAATAAATAACAGACATAAACCTTCAAAAAATCAGGTATAGTTACATTACCTATCTTGGATGAATTAAGAGGAGTTCTAGAAATGTCCTCAAATCGTGCTTTCAATATGTGTTAACAAATCATGTCTCTTACTCTGCTAAATTAACAAGAATAAATACTGTGACATCCTAGTCTTAGCAGGGATATTGATACTGGTACTAAAAAAAGTGTTTTCAAGAGGAGATGAAAAGGATGTTTGTTGATGAAAAGCATCTGTTTAAACTGTCTCCAACTCTCACCCTCCTGTCCCTGATGAGCGCCATACGGCCAAGAGCAAAGGCAAACTTTGGGATCTTTGCATCAGGGAAGACCGGAACGGCAGACTTCTGCTATCTTAACAGTATCTACATTAACTGTTAAATCTTCCCAAATTTATTTTTGCTTATAAAATACCACATCCACAAAACAGGAAGAGGCACTGATACAAGACACAGATGTAGATAATGGTTAGGATTAAAAAAAAAAGTGATTGAAAAACCAACGTATGTATTACTTGTATGAGAAGAGAAAGCCTTGAAAAGGGGGAATAGCTGAGCCATGGAGAAAGCCTAATGGCTAGATATGCAAACACAATCAAATGACACTTACAAGTCCTTATTCCCACTGTTGGTAAAGCACACGAAAGGGAAAACAAAGGCCTATACTTGCAGCTTTAAAATGCTCTAGTATTGAAGAGGGGGCACCACTTTTAGAATGTGACCCCTTCACTTTGTGTTTATCAGGTCTGACACTTTACTTAAAATATCCACATTCCTCTCCAGGCACCTGTATAAACAACCAGGAGACAGGTTGGGGAAATGCCCTGACACAAGAGATCTAGTTTTGTTTACAGTGACGACAGTTTCTTGTCCACGCTTTCTCTGGACTGGGTGGGAGACGGGATGGCAACCCAAACCCAGAGACAAACACAGGAAAAAACATCACCATTTATCAGCATTCCGCTATTGCCATGATAAATTATTTTATCATAATTCACATGCAGCCAAGAAATGGTTCTGTGGTGGTTTTTCTTACGAACATCTCATGCAGAATTTTCTCAAAAAACTAAGTCTTTATATGACATCTTCAGAACAAGTAACAAGCACTGAGCTAAGGAAAGGAGAAACATCTTTACAGCTCAAGCCTAGCATTTGTGTACCTTTGAGGAATCAACATAGAAATACAAAAACTGAACTAACTCCAGTTACACCTTCGGCAAGTGCCTGAGTGTCGAGGATTGAATCCACCAGCACAACTCATGGTCATGCTGAGGCAAGATAAAACAGAGGTGCAAACTGAAAGAGGACCATACTGATCCAAAGAGAACAGGTGTGTAACCGTAAGGCATCTCACTGAGGCAAGCAAGCCCTGGAAGCTGGGCAAGGTTATTTTTATATTCTCTCACATCCTCTCTCTTCTGCTTCAGATTTACTACTTCAGATTTACTACTTCAACATTGAAGAGACTGATGAAAGGACACCTGGCAGGGAACTAACTCTATATGCATTTTACAGACAGACTCAGAAGCGTATATTGGAAAGAGGCCCAAATGATGCGTGTGGTAAAGTAAGGAGTTCCACGCAACCCTTCATGTTACTAGAAGGTATCCACCACCCTGAAGCACCTCTCCCCATAGTCTCTGGGTCCAAAAACCAGCATAAACTACCCAACACAAACTTTAAGGAACACTATACAAAGAAAAGAAAGCTTAACTACATGCCATCAACTTGCAAAATCTGAGCCTATCCAGTACTATTCAAGTCTATTAACTTAGCATTTGCCACGCTTTCACAGAATCATTAAGGTTGGAAAAGACCTCTAAGATAACCCAGTCCAACTGTCAGCCCAACACTACCATGTCTACAAAAACATGTCCCGTAAGTGCCACTTTGATGAGGCAGCATCCGCTGCATTTGGTGACACTATAAATTAACACAGAATTCAGAATTTCCCTTTTGCCTGGTATCATCATTTCACACCCCACCATCACTCACAGACCCTTTTCCCCCAGTTATTTTTAAAGCAGAGAAACCCACCTTGGACAGCTGCTCTTTGAGTGCTCCCCATCGCACCGCACTGACAGTGAGCCGTCAGGCTGGCAGGAGTGCTGTCTTCTGTCAACAGGTGGCTCTTAAAAATCAATTTGGAAATATTTTTTTAAAGGGTAGAGTTCAGTAACAGGACACAGTCTATTGTGGCCCTTTCCAACTGCTCTTTATTTGGTGCATTTAAACAGCTGGATATTTGCCCAGTGATTTTTTTGGCTGTTGTTTTTCCTGTTTTGTTTGTTTGGGGTTTTTTTGTTTTAAAGAAAGCATCACATTTTGAAAAGCTGTCATGTGCTACAGTTCCTTAAGTATTTATTTAATTCTTATAATTCTGCCTACTCCACTGTTTTGATTAAGGGCTTGCTGTCACTTCCTTTAGAACAGGCCATTTTTGTGGGGGATTTATTACAGCTGTAAAAACTGACTCCAGGCCCAAACTTAACTTCAGAGTTCCTCAGTCCAGAAGTGCTTAAAAAGTATTGTAAACTCCCTATCAATTTGCTTTTTAAAAATTATTACAAATACAGAAATTGATTAATACTTTGTTTAAGCCTACATCTAAAACAATACCTACCATTAGGCCATGTAAGACCTTTCTGATTATAAATCATCAGTTACTATAATATTTCTAAGAGAATACTGTTAATATGTCTTAGTTTATTTAAATCACAGGGCCATTATGAGCTACACAAACTGAGGACCAATTAAGTATAAACGTAATGAACCTTTGCCTCAAGACACTAATGATGACAAGTTCTGTGTGAAAAGTATGAGGAAAAGAGACTCCACATGGATTTGTAGGATTTAAAAAAGGAAGAATAGATGTTTGTATTTAAAGTTTTTTCCAGAGTGATTCCATTGCTTCAGTAACAGAAGCTGTAAACATTTCATCACCGCTGAACTAGAACTAAAACCAAAATAAAACAAAAACAAAACAGAAAAACAAAACAAACCAAGAACCTAAAAAACACCTTGATGCTTTGAAAGCACAGAGCAAATATATCAGGAAAAGGACAGTGGGGCTGCTCGGTGTCAGGGATAAGGTTTTTGTTATCAGTATCTAAGCTTTGCTAGATATATTGCATAGTTTTTGAATAAAAAGTGCTTTTTCCAACTCAGTGAGATTTACCACAAAAGCATTTAAACGCATATGCAGCCTTTTCATCCTGCATAACTCACACCACCAGGTCTGAATGTATTCCACCTCCACAGAGCAACTAAACAGGTACAAACTTTAGTCTTTGGGGTTCTTTCTATGCAAGAGCCCATCCAGGGTGGCTCGGGGCCAGCAGGGAAGTTTCCTAGCCCTTATTGCCCTGATAGCCCCAGGCTGGGCCCTGACAAAAGCAAAGGAAAAACATACACAGCTTACCTGGAGCAAGAATAAGGTCAAGACAAGCGTGGAAAAGACAGAGACGTTGCAAGAGGCAGAGGAAAAAGCGTGCCGTCAGTGCTAATTCTGAACATGCAGAACTCTAGTGCCATCCCACCCTCACACCAACGTTCCTGTAATGCTTGCAAAGCGCATCTCAGGTTCCTTTTTTTCCTAGCACCTCATCAACACCTAGACATCCACCTATTGATGTTTAGTACAGAATTTGCCCAGACAAGCTGTACATGTCTTATTCAAAAATTGCTGAGAAATAACCGCCACTCACTTTTAGCCAAGAGTTTGGGTTTGCATTTTACAGAAGTTAAATAGCTTCCAACCCAGAAGAACCCATCTGAACTCTTGGATATGTCACACTACTCTTAAACAAACCTTCCTATCTTTTTTCCCCAAAATGACAAAATAACCTGTACAAGAATGGAGAACATACCTATGCCATGAAAAAAGAGCCAGAAGGCCACAAGAGAACTTCTTTCTCTATGTGTAGTTTGCTTAATCTCACAAGCCTTCTACCAGAGAAGTTCAAAAGGGGTAGCTTATCCGTATTTACTTGTGCAAGTTTACTTATGGATAATTATATATATAGGCTGTTTATATATGTAATCTGTGTGGTAAACATTAAGCATTTTTATAGGTCTTCATTTTTGTACTTTCAGCTACTATGAACAATGATAAGAATGGTTAAAAAAAGAGGTTATGCATAGAAACAACTCGCGTTTTATCTTTTCAAACTGATAACAGGAACAGACTTCCAAGAGGAGAAATATGACCTGACAAAGTAATCTTTATGATCAGAAGGTTCAAGGATTTTTACTTTGCAACCACCATACACTTCCACAAGGTTGGCTTATCTTTCCTGCCTTCCTGTCCATGCCAGGAATATAAAGTCACAGCTGGCTAACGTGCCCTTGACAATAACATACTGAATACAATCCAACAGCCTGTAAACCACCACTGCTTAACTAGAAAAAAAGAATGCCTTACTATCAAATAAAAGAAAAAAAATGAATGGTCATGTAGGCATGGTTGTGCGTTAATGACAAAGAAAAAGCACAGTTTCATCAACTTACAGTTTGTTTCTGAAGAATTTGAACGTGCCTTGAATTAAGACCTCATAGACAGCAATATAATACTTACTGAAAACAAATTTCACTTATCAGGCTATATCAGACAGCAATCAGTCTAGATGAAACCTTTTACATAAGATTTAAGTTGTGTCTATGCCTATGTCTACAGAGTGCTGTGGTTTTCAGAAAAAATCAAGACTCCTATAGACACAGGTAGCACTGATTAAGACTCAGCAACAGAAAAAACTTCATAGGCTGTTAGTTTCAAAAAGCCTATGATGGGTCTGCCAAAAGCCACAGGAATGTTACAAATGGTGTTACATTCCATTTTAAATACATTCTCTTGCACAGCCCATTTTTAACTTAATACTTATCTTGACAAACTCATACTATCTGTGGGTTAGTCATGCCTGCTATTTGGGACCTTCCATTTTTGTTGTAGTACAGGTGCTGATTTTTCAGACACGGATTCCCCACTAATTCTTACAAGAATAGCCCAATCTACTCCTGACAACCTCAGTTTTAATAGTTGCCACTGAAGTATTCATTAAGGAACCCACCACTACACCCAATGAGCAGAACATAACATTGCACTTCAAAGCAACATCTGGCACACACAAGCATTCATGAGAATTGAATGACCTACTCTCAATGATTCAGAGCAATTTCTTCAACAAGAATTCCCCCTTAGCACTGCTACTCAGCTTAACAAAAAAGTCTCACTAAGCTGCTGAATTTTAAAACATTTTACTGTTTAATTCCCTCACCCATTTCCCTAGAAAGAAGCTCTAAAAAGAAGGGTCAGGCTCCTTCTAACATTAGAGTTAGCTGACAACAGACTGTTCTTTGCATTAACTTCTGCTTATTTAGAACTACTACTCCACTTGACAGGAGGAAGGGACAACTCTCCATGGGGAGCCCTTAGAGTTAGGCTTAGGGTTCTCTCTGGGGAAAGGTGTCTTAGATCTAATTCTGAGAGCACTGAAATTACACACTGAAGCTTTCCTTTGCTACTATCTTCCAAAAAAATATTCCAGTATTGAAAGCTAAGTTCAAACAAGAAGGGATATTTACTCCTTCCTCCTCTACCTCAACAAACAACTGTTATAGACAACAAATCCTAAAGCAGTCTTAAGTCATCATTATATAATTCCGTTTACTCCAAGTACGTAGTACTCCAAACTGAATAGATGATGCAGGTATCCACTGACACTCTACCAAACCCATGTTACGCTATGCAACCTTAATTCTCCTTTCTTAAAGCAATAAAAAAACTCAGAAGCTAGCAGAGTGACCCTTAACGAAAATGCATATCATTACAGAAACAAAACACGTCTGGGTAACCTTGCCCTCAGCTTCTCCTCTGTTCTTGCTTATTATTAGTGTCCCAGCAAGGGAAGAGAGTTTCCCCACTTCACTTTCACCCAGAATTCAAATGTGAAAAGACGAAGCAAGCAAATGCTAAATGTGGCATTAAATATAGGGCAGAAGCTGCAAAACAATTACTTCTAAAATTATCAAACAAGGTTCACAAAGCAAGCTGCATAAAGGACTGCATGACAGTTTCTGCCCAAACTGTCCCACCTTGTCAGCTTACAGGACCTGAACTGACTGGTATGGTCAGACACCGGAGAGCCGCTCTTACAGGCAGACTGTTAATATAATCAATGTAAATCTCTCATAAAGCCACAGTAATAAAAGCCAAAAGCCTGTCAAAATGAAGCCAACCAACGTTTTCATGCAGTTTATTGACAAGATGAAATAGTACCCATCTGTCTTCCTAGGGTATCTGCTCATGTGAGCAGGGCATGAAACATTCATGTAGCTAGAATTAAGCACCAACGTCTTCAGTGTGCTGCGAGTCAGGAACCTGAAAAAAAGCAAAATCCAATTCTGTGGAGATGGACTAATCTATATTAATCTATATTAGAATTATACCCACAGGTATCATTCACATTGTGGTGTCCTGCCCTTTTCCTTTAACCATCGGTGCTCTGTTGCAATGTATTTCAGGTTTTTTTTTAAAATAAAAAATGAAATCTTTCTTAAAAAAATATTTCTTCCCTTTTTTTCTTAGCAGACTTAGGTGTTCACAATTTCAGATTCTTCATTTTGGGTAGTTCTTTGATATGCCATTCCTTACAACTCTGTTACTTAATATCACCACAGAACACTAGTAAAAAAATCTTTCCTCATGAAAAATCTACCATAGGAATCAGACACGCAAGCATTTTTGGCATCTCTGTGAGTATCTTGCCACCTTTTCTCTACTTTAGAGGTCTAGCTTTTCCTAGGATTAATGGCAGATAATCAACCAATAAGATAATTATACTAGGTCATGTAATTCATACTCACATGACAGGTAATTTTTTTCTTAAGAAATTATAGGATTGTGCTGTGAATTAGCAACAAATGCACTAAAATGACCACGGATTAAAATAATGGAAATCTACATAAAACATACAAATCGCAAATCGATATGGATTTTTAATGCTAAGTGGTAAATAGCACAGTGGAATTTTTATATTCAGAAATTAGAGTAAGCTTCCTACTCTAAATGGACATTTTCCAAACTGGGTTTCATTTGTAGCTCTCTTTCAAAAGCTGCATTGTATAACACATGTTGCTGACACAATTAGGTCTGAGAGCAAGCATATTACTCCAAAGACATTAAAAAAATTCCCAAATATTACACATGTAATTAGCTGCTTTTCCTGATTAAGACAGTATATATTTAATTATGACTCAGTTTGACAAACACCTTTATTTGCCTGGCAAAATTATCCGCCATGTGCAGATGCAGTTACTAAAGAGACACATCCTTCTCATGCAGCACGAGTCAGAACTCCAGAGCACTGCACTTGCTCAACTATGAGCAGAACTTCAGAGAATAATGTTTGTATAATAATTTTTTGCATTGATAATGTTTGTATAATAACTTTTAGCATTGGTGGTGGGATCACTACACGTGCCCATGTCAGCACATGCGTAGCTTATGTCTCCCAGCGCTGCCTATGCTGGTGAACACAAAAGCTTCTCAGAAGTGTGTATTCCAGCAGTATGCAACCATCCTAATGAAAAATTCATGTCTTAGCATACTAGTTTAGGATGTCAGTGTTGCCAGGAGGTAGACTGAAATACCGCACCGCACAGGAGATTTTGAACTTGCATATCTTGATAATGGATGGACTGTTAAAAGACTGCCAGCACCGACTTTCTGAAATGAGTCTGTAACATGGTTAAGGAAACCGAGTACTTTGTGGAACCCTCAAGATACCATCTGTATTATTTATGAACACCATCAAACAGCTGTTTTCCTTTGAGACAAGACAGGTCTTAAAAGCCTAATGTTGAAGTACACAAAAGCTGGGAGTAAAGTAGTATTTTCACCCACTGTTCGATAGTCCTGACAATTTCCCATGGGCACATTCTCATCATCATCTTCAGGGAAGAGCAACACGGTCTTTTGGAGTGCCTGCCCACTGTAGATAGTGCTTACATTTGAAACTTGCCTTTCATTCTCCAGCCTGTCACTAGAGCCTGCCTTCCACCAAAAGCACAATCCAAGCAGAGACCTGATTATTCAAATAGTGAAGTATGATGAATTCCCTAGGCAAAAACTCTGAATTTTGTTTTACGTAGAAGATCTATGCATGTAGGCTGAGATTCAGTAACAAAAAAATATTTTTGTAAACACTGACTTGGAAGTTGAAATTTTAAAAGTAAACCTTAAACTCATCCTGCAAAGATCATTAGCTCACAAAGCACTACAGGACTTAATTGAGTTTGACAAAAAACATCTATCACCACAAAAACCAGAGAAATTATCTACTTCTGAATGATACTCAAATATCTCAACTGCATTCTACATTACAACTGCTACATACTGTAAAATTTTGTTTGTACTGTATTTAAATTCTCTAAACTCAGTAGTTTTTACACTGTAAATTAGAGGAAAATATTTTATTAAAATCTTATGTATCAAGGTATAAGAAAGTTAGTTTGAGTAAAGCAGCAACTGGAAAGCCTTCTGCTTTCCAAATTAAACAGGCAACAAATTTCAGCATCATTTGTTTTGGGGAGTGAAAATGACCAGTCTTCTACACGATAATCTGATGTTTTGTGATTCAGGAAACTAGTACCTGTTGAGAATCCTGTTATATATCCAAGACTATGATCAGCATTATATTACTTGTATTACAAAATCAATGAGAATGATTTTTTTTTTAATAAAAACTACATTCAGAGGCATGTAATTCTAATCATACTTTGGCTTCTGAAGACACCTACTGCCTTTGCCTCATTCCTGGCTTCTTTCTGGATCACAGATCATACATCCTTAGACTTCACTAGTACACAACTACCTGCAGGGCTGAATCATGTAAGTACCAGAAAGAAGGGGAATGTCTTGCATTCTTCAGTAAATCCATCATCTAACTGGTCTTCTACAATTTCCCAGTGGAAGCTTAAAATTTATAGCTCAAACTTACTTTAGGCTTTGCATTATACTATGCAATCCTTCCAAAAAGGCAGTTCACTGCCTTCTTTTATTGTAGAAATAATAAGCTGTTTCTCAAAACAGTCTCAAAATCTGGCCAAATTAATGCATTTTTGCCCACTGGAAAATCCTTCCTGGGATTCCCCATTTATAGTTGCCTGAAGAACAAGTGGTATACTTTAAGATGCTGAAAAAAATTAATTGGAGAGCATGGTACATCACTGAGTGGTTCTGAATCAGTATTTATGCTGAGGAATGGGCTGCAGCTGACTCAGCTGGATTTTTAGGAGATTGAGTATCTCCCCCTCCTATAAGTGCTAATGACACAGAAACACACTTTGAATCTCAGCTTATTAGGAAGGGGCTCTAAAAAAGATGGCATATTCACAGAGAAGAGTAATGGCAGGTTTCTTTCTCTGATTTAGTGAGCATTTACACACTTCATGTTCCTCATTAACCAGACATGCATACTGGAAGCTGAAACCTGTACCTAAGCCTGCCACATTCACCTATCCTCCATAAAGGATCATGGTCTGCAAGAAAAAAAGAAAGAAAAAAAGTGGGAGGTGAAGTGGGATGGAAATCACATTCCCTTTGAACTCTCATCCCAGCCCTACTAGTCCAGGATTCTTTCCACACAGTGGTTGAGGACAGGAGCACCACACTGTTCCAGCATGCACTCTGGTGGTTAGGGCAGTCTCTCAGTTGTAGACGGTGCGAGCTCAAACCCTCCAGGCAGAAGAAAGAAGTGTCTCTACTTTCTGGACAGGCATCCCAACATTTGGATAGAATATAAAAGATGAGCAAGCGCTACTTTGCTGCTGCCTGCTTTGGCTTAGTTTTAAAAGAAGGGTAATTAGTATCCCCAACTCAGAAAAAGGAAGGAAAAAAAGAACAGGATGGGGAGGGAAGACATAGTTCACCCTGAACTTGTGGTCTGTAAATTCACTTTGCTACTGCAGTCCTGACTCTCCTCCTTGAATGAAGGGGAGGAGGTATGCAGAATTCAGACCTTTTCTACATTCAGACATGTATGTTGGAATACTCTAATTCTTCCTTTTTTGGCAGGGAGGTGTCTGGATTACCCATTTCAAGCATTTGATTACTATAAACTGTACATGGACTCAAGGAGCTAAATGTCAGACACTGTAATTACCAACTTGTAAGCTTCTAGATTTTTTGTTTGGCCTAGCTATACACCTGAAATCCATTAATATATTTTTTAATATTTGTCATCTCAGCATCTGAAGATGAACCTTGCTGGTTTTGCTGAGAATGACAATTCTCTTTTTAACAGGTACAACAGACAGTATACCTAAGTATACATTTGAAACTTTTGCTTTTGTTTGTTTTCAGTATTTAAATAGTATATTGTTACTGCAGCTAGAAGTTCAGGTCTGATGAAAATAAGAACATACTACAAACATCTTGCTAAGCAAGTAAGTACAAAAACACTGTATTTTTATTAGACAGCTATTCCTATTTCCTGTGCTATTCTTGGTTTCTCTCTCAAGTACAGCTAGATATTGAGAAGTGTGAGTTCAGGTGGCTTAGCATTTCAGAAATACAGGTCCGTGCCTTCAAAGGCACCTTGACAAGAGAAAAGCACTACACAGACACACCAGAAAGACATGCAGCCATGTCAAGTGGAGGAAACTTGCAGATTTGAGTTTTGCTCTTGCCTTTAGAGGTGTAGATGGGCCATCTGAGAGCACATCCCCAAACTCTCAGTTTCTTGGTTAAGATGAACAACACAGTCCATTTCTAGTGAATTGTTATGTGAATAGTTATGTGAAAAGCAGCAACGGACTAGCAATAGTTGATCTGGATCAGTACCACAGAGCAGGTATTAGCAGCCACAGTATCGTGTCAATGTGGGCTTCTTGAACTGCGAGGGAAGAACTGCAGCTTTTTATAGTAGGGGTTTTCCAGAGCATGAGCAAGGCTGAAGTGCAGGAAGTTAGATAACTCTGCAACAAAAGACCTAAAATTCCCATTTCATTATCAAATGAAAGCTGCAGGAACTCCTGCTGCATTCACATACTTTTGTTTCCAAGCTGTACAAAGCAACTGTAAGACAAAACATGTCATATCTCTCAAGTGCGGGGACATTAGCAGTTAAAGCAAGTGTGGTGTATCTACTAGACAGTACCTCATATTTCCTTCATTTTCTAAACCACAGGTTTATGTTTCTTTAAAGAAAAAGCAGGACTTTTCTTACTCTGAAATATTAGCTAGTTACATGAAGCTAAAAAGACTGGTTGTCTATATGCAAGATTTTAGAGCTCTAACAGGTCCATTACAGTTATCCGTCATAGGTCTTTCCTTGTCTGGGCATCATCCAGTCTAAGTTTACAAATAAAATCTCACTACATTTTCCATGCAGTTATCCAAACCACAAGTTTGGTTTTGTCTTTTGTTCACAGCGTTCCCATTACAAATGCCAGTCCATCTCTCATCCCTCTTTTACCAGTTATCGACTATGGTTACTATTTATATTTCGAGACTGTTTCAAAAATTGAATTAACTATCTGGAAGTACTATCCTTTTAGTACATACCCTTTGAATTTGTCACTGTTTTACTATTTGGACTTCAGAACTTTTTCTGTACAGTGGTCCTTCCATGAAGTTTAAAGATTGTGATCCAGAGGAATAGCCATATGCTACTTCTGGAATACTGTTGTACTTGATTTCTTATGGGAGTTTCAAATTACCTATTTATCAGTGAGGAATGTCATGCAAAGAACAAGTCTCCAGTTTAGTTATTAACAAAAGTGACTGAAGAACTTTTGGGGTCCAATACACAGCTATGCTGTACAGCAACATATTACGAATAAAAAAGAAAGCCTACAAAGAGTCTATTCGTTCTGCTTCAGAAGTTACCCCCTCAGCCCTACCTGGCATAGCCACTACAGAGCGGATTGCATTAAAAGCTACTGTTTTTCCCCATTCATTACTTCACTGTAAGCAAATCTCCAAAGGAATACAGGTAGCATAAACTCTATTACATATACAGAGTTCTCTACAGTTATCTTCTAAAAGACAGAGGACCAGACAATCCGCTGCCACAAAGCCAGCAATATCATCCAACATCAGAACTATAGCTGGCTATCTCGGTATCAATTTTTCAAGTGCTTAGCACAAAACAGTGCATTAACATGAAAGTTAGTGTACTTAATGGTGCTACAGTTTACTCACTACAATGGGTTAATGCTGCAAAAATGTAATTTAAAGAAGTTGCCTACAAACAGGAAACTGAAGCGTTCAAAACTCAGTGAACACATAGCTACCTTCACACAAAATCTTAATGTCCATTTTCAGGATTCTTGCAGGAAGCCTGTCAAATACAAAAAAAAAAAAAGAAAAAACTGGCTGAGTTTTTAAAATTCTGCTGCTTAAAAAACGGTCTCACGATAAGGAACACAAGCCTCTTTCCTGATAAGTGTTATTAATTGGTAACGTTATCCTGTGCTGGCATTACCTTGCGCCTCAGCCTTTCATTCTTCTCTTTGTGAAAGGAAAACATTTTTTTCTTCAGGATGATAATCTAGATCAGCAGGCAATACATGCAGCTTGTTAACTATACGTATGCGTCAGGAGCACAAGAATTGCCCTGCTTCTCAAGAAGATTTGAAATATAAGCAATACAGGGCCAGAAAAAAACCAACTTATTTTGAAGACTTTGGGTTTTCTATCATAATATTACTAGTAAAGAAGTGCAGCTCGTTTACTGATTAAAAAAAACCCAAACAACTTACATAAGATTACCAGTACATACTCAAATCCTTTGCAAAGAAAAATATGGAAAGTCACATTTTAATCAACATTAACATTGTGGATATTTTCAGTACAGTGAATGATACAACTATAAGGCATTTAAAATTACATCTCAGGCCACTCCATTTTGCAAAACATGTTGTAATATTATAAGACGACAGCAGAAGAAATTGCTTATCTCCAAAACCACAACAGTCAGCCTCCTTTAACAGGGAAGCATCATCCTTAACTTACATGGCTGTACCAGCAGTTTCAAAAGTAACAACTATTTTCTGAACTTAAAAAAAAAAAAAAAAAAAGAATAAAAAGGGAAAAAGAAGACAAAGCTATATAAAAATAAAAATCTGCCCTTAGGAAATTCATTTGTGACATGGCTGCTTTTATGCAGCCCTATTACAAAGGGGGAAAAACAAAGGGTAATTCCATCAATCCATGTACAACTCAAAGCAACCTCCTGGCACCGAACAAGAAAGCAAAGCCAAACTGGCCCTTGTGAGAGTCCATGGCTGCATTTGCTGACCTAGCCACGCTTCACACCTCCTCTTCCAGAGCTCCTGCCTGCCTGCTCCAGGGTGCTGGCAGCAGCGACAGCTCCGAGTGGCCCTGAGGTTCCATGAGTGCTTGGGTACAGAGAGATCTGTGCAATACCTTTGTTGCTATTTGTGCAAACGTGGTGATGTGCAGAAGGTCCCCATCATAGAGTCATAGAATCACTAGGTTGGAAAAGACCTCTTGGATCATTGAGTCCTACCTGAAGGCTCTCTCACAACTGTCTCATCCCAGCTATATCTGCTGCAAAACACTCAGGCTCTAACATCAGCAAATTACAGTGCAGAAACCTAACGAACACTTAAAGCAGCATTTTTTCCCCTTTCACCCCAAAATAAAGACCCTTCCCTTTGCTTTCAAGCACACTGTTTTTACATTGGAGCATTATTCAGCAATGTACTGAATATTATCTTTACACAACTACCTCAACTATAAATTATGCTGAAATAGTTACAGCACTACAATGTTAATAGAGCTGAAATATTTACAGATTTGCCTAAGCCTATCAAATACTCACTTGTCTTTTGGGAAAAAAGTTACAATGTATAAAATTTGAGTCAGGGATTCTCTCTGTTTCTGTGGCTGACAAATTTATAATAGTTTGTACCAGGCTGCGCATTATTTGCAAATGACCGCATCCCAAATGCTAAACAAACTGATAGATGGAAGAGACGAAATACAGAACCAGTCTCCAGCCTTCAAAATCTGCCTGCCTGCTCGATCAGCAGCACAGAAGCTCAGAAGTGTTTTAAGGAGCTCTGTAGAAAAAAGAGCTAGCGTTTTTTTGTGGCATGAGAAGACATGCAGCAGAATATGAATCCTATTGACTTAAGTAATGCGCCAAGCAAAAAAAACCCCAAAAACTACCCAAATCAATTAATGAACCAGGGAGATGGCAAGAAAGCAAAATAACCCAATCAAGTGAGGTATATTCTTCAGCAGTTGTTCTGTGGTTGAAGAGACAAAACACCTCACTGTTAAATGGACACACTGGCAACACTTGAGAGCATTAAGGAATTATTTTAGGGTAATGTCTAAACATGTTGACATTTAACAAGTTTTCTTTTAGTCTCATGGAAACCGCCACATGACACCAGTCATGAAAATCTTTTTTTTTTTTTTTTTTTTTTTTTGTAAAGGAAGGTGTAAAGATTGCACAAGATAAATGAACAAATACAATACTGGTATAGATGATGTATCAAGCTCTATCCCACAGTATAGAATAACCACACAAACCAAGTACCTATTGCTTTAATTGGCATTAGAGCAATATTGTGATATTTGCTGTGTCTTTGTTGCATTAAGCAACAGCAAAACAGGATCCCTTCCAAAGTATTTAGTGCTAGAGCACATTTCTATTAAATTTACAGTTTGCCAAGATGCTGGGCAAGCAGAACTGAAACACATTAAGACTTTACCAGCTAATTCCTCTAGACTCAAGGATAGTTTTAAGGGAATGCTTGCAGAATGACTAGGCCAGATAAGAAACTCCTCAGCTAACTTTGGCCACCTCCCAAACTGGAATCACTTAACACAGTTGTTTGAATTTGGAAAGTGGTTTTAAAAAAAAAAAAAAAGTTATCTGGATCATGACATTTAACATCTGACTTGTGGAAAAAATGAAAAAAATGTCATTCTGTTAAGTATTTTCACTTTCAGGACAGAATTTATTAACCAAGGAAAGAAGAGGACAAGTAAAAGTGCTTGGGCTCTCTAGCAGCATACCTAAAGCTCAAGGTTAAAGTACAACTGGCCCCACACGGAGCTATTTGTACATGTGCCAAATGCATGAAGTTAGGAGGTTTCATGCTCTGCTAAGGCAACTTTCACATCACTCATTGGCTTCATCTCAGACCAAAAACACTAAAAGAAAAACTGTGCAGAGAATCTTATTACAGATGGCTTTTACTGATGCTTTCCACTTAATCTCCTCTGGAATGCGAGGTCACAGCCCTCCTGTATTTTAAAAGGGATCTATATACTATATGCACGTTCAACTAATGTCACTATTTTGCTTTCTCATCTGAGCAACCTAACTTAAGGAGATTATTGCAGCCCAGATCAACACCCACAAAACATGCATATGGCTGTATGGCTTCAGATGCAACTGCGCTTTCCACAGCACTCACTGCCTTGTAAATACAAAGATATTTCATAAGTTTGTGGTTATCTGTACTACAGGCTGTAAAGGTGAAGGGCTGGAGTGGTACTTTCTGTGCTGTAAGGATCACCCTAATCTTTCAGGATTTGCCTGCCTGGGAGGAACATATCTACAGTATGGTAGCCTTGGTACATTGTTAACTCCTCTTTCCCTTTTGTCTGTGGAACAAGTCTGTCTTCATGCATACTGGTTACATGTCACAGAACAGGTTTCAATCAACAAAATCCAGAAAATCCAAGGTCTTACACACATCAGACAGAAGACTCATTCTTCTCCTAGGTCTAAACCTCCAAACACTTAAGAAGAAATGAAACTGGTTTGCTTTAACCTCTCTTTTCTCCAAGATATTCTATTAAAAGTTGCCTCTGTCACATATCCACAAAACAATTAAAAAAGAAAATAATCTGAACTTTCCACTCAAGATTTATTACAACACTGTTGGATATGTCCTTCTGTTGGGAGAGAAAATATTGTGTATCTTAAGTAATGCACAAAACCCTAATGATTTGAAAACTGTGCATTTCCTGTTATTAAAAATCTCAACAACTTTGAAAAGCATAAAACTGATGCTGGTCAAAGCATTCTACTTGAAAATACACTAAAGCAAACATTCTTTGAAAATAACAAATCTTAAGTAACTTATTCAAAACAGCTTCCTTGCTGTTTTTTAAAGTATTGACCCCCTCTCTCTTTTCCAAGTCAAAGGCGGTGGTGGTGAATAGAGCAGAAAAGTTGTTTTACTTTCCTATTTTCAAACTCCAAGTTAGTTTTTAAATTTTCAGTAAGTGTCCTATGTATTCCAGTTAGCATTTTCCAAAGAATCACAACTAACAATTTGTTAGAAACACCAAAGAAACAGAGATGTATTTTTTTATTTTGTACAATATACAGATGTTTTAATATAAGACATAGTACCGTTTCTCTGAATAAAATTTAAACAGTAGTCAGGGTAAAGTCTTTCAGATTTTCATATGAAAAGCACTAGATTGGATGAAAGCAGATCAATAATCCTAGAAAAGTCAGCTAGAAAGCTCTTTTCTTCCTTAGTTTTTGAAGAGGTACAGGCTCTTGGACTCTGAGACCTCTCATTTTCACATTCCTTGCTTTTTCTGGCCAGAAATCCCTCCTCCAAGTAATTGTTTCACAATTAGAGATATGAAAGGGTGATGAAGATATTCCTATAAAGGTAGTCTTCACCTAATGGGCCTTCTCCCCCATTTTATCCTACATACATGTATGTGCTAGCACTTGCATACACCACAGTGTAGCAAACTAAAACATTAAAAAAGTATCCTTGGGTTTCAAACCAGAAGTCAGTTCCCCCAAAGATGAGGAAACATAGAACTGCAGTTAACTGCATAAACAATGAAAAGCTTGCACGAAATTGGTCTTTTAGAGCCTCAGTCAAGCACCAAGACCTGTCTACTATGCACCACAATAATACAGTTCAAGGAGACTGTTTCTTCACCTGAAGAATTTAGAACTGAAGTACATAAGAAAATGTACTGTTATTCATCAGAATACTAAGTACTAATTCAGTCCTCTACAGGGAGCAGCTACTTAAGATAAGTACAAGGCAAATAAACATTTTTTGCTAAACCTTAGAATAAGTGTCAAACTGAAATTAAAATTACAGGTCGAGAAGCAGCATAAACCAACTCAGTAACAGATCAGAGAAGATAAGCTTACCAGCTTTCATACAAGAGCAAAGTCAAAAAAAAAAGTGCAGAGAGGTAGTCTCATTCAAAGCAATAGTGGTTTCAGTTGTTTTAAACCCTCTTGACTTAGTCTACAGCTCAGCCGCTCATCAGCAAGTTCAACTCTTAAACCTGTACCATCAATTCCCAAAGGTTCCTTTGCTAGACCATCAGCTGGGAAAGGGCTCCCAAGAATAGGTGCACGTATTCAGTGAAGGTAAGAAATCAAACTACTGGTCTAAAATTAGGGAATCACAGCATAATCTGCCTACAATTTCAGGCACTTCTCTAGTTTGCAGTCTTTAAGGGCTCTTCAAGCCAAGTTCCACAATACCAAATGACAGGATGTGTCAAACGAACCTGCAGTGAACTTCAGTCCAACTGAGTAACATTTGCTAGCTTGAATATTTCCTTTCCTCTTAGCCCTAACCTAATTCTGGCTCATGTTTCTGTCTCCTTCAAACAAATAAATATATGGGCAAAGAGGAAACAGGCAGAACAATCAGATAAATCTCCTCCAGGAAAGCTATTTCCAACATCCCAGCTTCCATTGCCTTGCTTACCTGTTTCATGGCAAGTAAAACCGTGAATGTTGTTTGCACACATCACCGGTGGGTTTCCAAAATTAGAGAAAAGTAGACAAATGCTTTCTTAAGATCACATAAGACCATGTCTCCCACTACAATAGTGTCACCCTCAAGTCCAGAGAGACCACACATCAATCCCACTAAAATAACTCAGAATAAAAACAAGTGAAACAACCTAAATGCACCAGGGAAAAACAATCTCACACTCTGATACTCAATTGGTAATCAACAAAAGGAAAGATTTGGGGTCTTCTCAATCCAAGTATTTAAGTTTACAATAAAAAACAATAAGAATTCACATGCACCATGTGCTAGAGAGTGGTTTTGAGAAAAATCATTCCAAACATCCCAAGCTGTTCAAAACACCCAGTCACTCCTTATCCTGATGATTACACATATAGGTGGACAATAAGAAATTAAAGCTCCTCGATTCTCAACTGCTTTGAGTCAATTAGTCCTAAAGTAATCAGATTAGCATTAGAAGGAAGACGCTCTTGGTTATCGCTAGTTAGTAGCCTCTTAGGAAGAAACATTATTTGTAACCTCTTTCAACAGTTTTAATGCAGAAGCCAGGAATTCCACACAGCAGAACTCTAGCAGTCCCCTCATCCTCAGGAACAGGTCTCTCAAGGCCAGGCTTAAAACACATTTAGCAGTGCTACACGAGGCAGTTTGACAACTCTCTCTTTGTGCTATTTTTCCTCTACAGATAGTGGATCAATCACTAAAGTTGTCAAAATATCATTTTTTTTCATAAATCCCGATATAAATATGAATGGGTAATGGGAAATACAGATGTGAAGGCATGCTAAGCAGCTCCTAAAGCTTCTTTCTTGAACCAGCAGGCCAGGGCACCCATTCCAGGTTAGGGGTTTTGTTTGTTCGGGTGGGGGAGGGGGAAAGAAGGGTAAAAAGAGAAGGATGTAAATGAAATGTTAAATCTATCCCAAGCCTCCACCACAGCTGTTAAGACACTGCAGGAGGGATCTGGATATTGTACTTACTGAATCAGCTAAAGACGTCTAAGCAAACTGGTGTTCATAAAGAGAACTGTAGAATTTCATTCAGACAATGGGTGGCAACTGGCCAAGGATAACTTGCTAAAAATAAGAGGCCTAGAATGATTAAAAAGCAAAAACATTTATTGCAATATAGAACTAGAAAAGGGCCAGATATCCCTACACATCTAACTAAAACTACCCCCTCCTTCAGCAAGGTCTTTCCAGGAATATACCATTTCCAATGATAAAAATGGGAACAAATGGAGTAATCCTCTGTAGATAAATGAAAAAGAGAAAACTTGACTGTTTGGGAGTTTCAGAAATATGGTGGAAGACATATTTTACATTAATACTACACTATCACTAGGCAGCTTGATAAAGCTCAAAGTGAAAGGGGCAATTTGGATGAATCTTTGTGCATCTCACCTATATGCTAAATAAAATAATACTACTTCTTTGAATGTCTTCCCTTGAGGTTTGGTGAAAATATTAAAGTTCAAAATTATAAAGCCTAAAAATCAAGATACCTAGCACTCGGAACACTAAAAGAGTATTTTTAAAAACTACAATTGCATGGCTAGGAGTTCACAGAGATATTTTTCAACCTCCTTCATCTGCATAGGTAAGTTATTTTTACAGGGATGATGCAACATGAAACAACAGACAGAGAACTAAAAGGATGTGCTCTCATCAGTACAAGATAGTTTCCTTGGCCATGAAAAGTATTTCTTTACTATCCTCTGCAAGAAGGAGGACTTTAGCTGATAGCACAGAAAGCATTTCCATCCTTCCCCCCACGTCCTTCCCTTTCCTGCCTTCCCACTCAGAGTAAAATCCCATTGATATGGAGCCTTTGGTTGGAGTAACCTCACTTCTTCAACAAAGAAGCTTGCCTTTTTCCCAGACAAATGACTGAACTCACGAATCTCCTTTTACTATTAAAAAAATCTGCAATAACTGCTGTTATAAGAAAAATAACAGAATCTAGAGTGGAAAAAACTTACTGAATCAGGCTTCCAAGAGTCAGCAAGTCTTAAGAGTTTATTTAAACAGAATAGTCACTCAAATACCAGCACAATGCATGGACCACACTAAGAGGGAACTGAATAACATAAATCAGGTGACTATTGTAACTTCCCCAACAAAATCTGAACTATAGCTCTTTACAAAACATCAAGACAGCTGAATCTCAGCCGAGTTGCTGAAAACTGCTGCATGCATTTAATTAAGTCAAAATTGAAGCCAGATGGCACATACTGCTTTTCCAATAGACTGGATGCTGTCACAAGAGGCACTACTTAAGCATTCCTTGATGATTCCTGGCACCAGTGGCTACAAAATCTCTTTCTACCATCTACCATATATCCCCTCCTTATTTTTTTCCAGTCACCAAGCCTTTAAAGAGGGTGGAGAGGAGGAAAAAGGGAGCCCCTGAGATAAATTGACTCAGTGTGTGGAATGCAAGGCAAACATTCCTGTACAAATTCAGATTTGATTTATTTTCTTTAGGAAACTCCAGCTGCAGGAGAAACCCCCAATTGTTGGTCATTGCCTTATACCTCCTAAGGTCATCATCTGTCTTACAGGGAGAAAATAAAGATAGATAATTATATTTCTAAAGTACTGCATAGCAGGAAATGTTAATACTTTAGCCAGTAACAAACACAAGTGAACTGGCTAAAAAAAAAAAAAAAGGCCTTAAGAATCTGGAATTGTACGGCTGAGAGGAAACATTTAACATTTCATGCCTGGACTGCATAACCTCTCAGTCCAACATGAGAGTATAGGCTTTTTGTGGTCAGCACTCAGTGAACTCCTCCCACTCATCAAAAAGACTAGCAGGAGTTAGCCCCTAGTTGTAGTCAGCCAAAGTTACACTGGATTGAGTCAGAACATGCAATACTATATTTTACTTTCAGTACTGCACCCTCTAGTACATGGAATTAAACAGAGAGGCAGGAGCCATGTTGCTGGTGATGTTTCTCAATGCTTGTACAAGCCAGACAGTCTGGAAGGCCTTGGGGAAGAAAGAGTATCAGAAGTTAAACAGTTACACATATGAGAAATATGCTACTGACAAAACTCCTTGACTTTTACTTTCAGACTTTTCTGTTCTAAAATTACTTAAGCGGTTACAATATTGCTCCCAAAAGGACTTCTAAAGCTGTTTAGAGCAAAAGGTGGAATCCATTACACATTTTTAATAGACAACAAGAAAGGCTCAGAGGGCTTTCTTGTATTCTCTCTCCATGTCTCCATCAAAACCCTTGGAAAAGTGAAACACAGTCAGTGTCTCATTGTTTGAGTAATCAAACACAAAGCATACTCATGGACAAAGGCATAGGACTATAATTTTAGGTTATTTCTAACTGAATGATCCCCTACTGAGCAATACTGTGGTCTAAGGTTTACTTAAGTGCTTAATTACGATTGACACTTTTATACGTCCCCAATCTCACCTTTCATTAAAAAAAGGAATTACACTCTTGCACTGAATATCTTTCTGCTTGGGCAATCTGTTAAAAACTCATTTTCAGCACTACTGAGAATAAAAACCTGTCTGCTGAAAAGAGTGGATGTGTTTAACAATTTCAGCAGAACAATCCTTCTCTCCTGGCTAGTTTAAAGCTCCATTAATCTTAATTGAAAACAAAACAGTTGCCTTTAACAACCAGATTTTTGACCTTGAGTTGTTCTAGTGTTGAAGTTGGGGGCTGGGGTAGAAAGGACCTGGACTGACCACAGCTAAGAATTAAGAGAGTAAAACAAACCAGAACACAGATTATGTCTACGAAAAACTACAATCTCCACCACTGCCATGGAAACCCAGACAACCCCACTTCAAAATTTCTGCTACTCATTTTCAGATAAATTTTAAAATATTAGCAGTGATGAAGATTATCAGAAGATGACCAAGAATGCACAGGCTAATGGCTTCTAAGTCATCTGTCCTAACAGTGACCCACATTACTAGCCATTAAGTACATTTAGAGAGTAATGATGCAAATGAAACCCAGACTACTATGGAGCATTATTTTCAGTGTGGAAAAATAAGATCTACAGATGCTTTCTTCTTAGTTGTTGAAAATCTCTTATTTAAATCCTTTAATTTTCTTGATTCAAGATGGATCTGCTCAAAACATCATTCCTATATAAACCCAACCCAGAGCTGGACAAAATAAGGTCTTTAAACTTAAAAATACTCTTACCAGTCCACATTCACAGGGCTTCTTACATACAGGTTTTACAGTCCCTTATCCAGTGCTTTTCCATGACTGTACCTGTTTAATTACCGAAAACATGCTCAGCTCAGCATGGTCCAGAGAGTAAAACCTATCCTCATTACCAGGACATTACAATATATGTAATAGACTGAGGTGGCAGAACACATTTGAGCAGCACCTAAAATGGCATTAAATTCCCTGTGATTTATCTTCATACTTTAAGTTGTAATGAGGAAATCATGCTTTAATACATCTTGTAAGGTACAAATTCAAACACTTGACAGAATTTGCAAAGCACTAACTCTGGCTAAGAAGAGGGCACGCAGCAGTTTGTGGCATCGCTTCTAGGTCTCCCACACCAGCAACATCTTACCCAGAAAAAACAGCTCCTCAAGGCAGCTTTTAATTGAAACACTGCTAGGGCTTCAGCTATTTAAATGGCTCAAAGACTGGTGAATTATTCTTTATCAGTGCTTACAAATGTTTGAGAGGCTTTCTCAGACAGGGAAGGACTGGACTAAGGATTATATAGGCTGAACTAAGGACAAGGTCTTGCTTAAGAACTCTGGACATTCCCCTTCAACTGTGTTTTTGGTTTAGTCAGAAGTTGCAGGCACACCATAATGTGCAGAGACAATGCCATCATTTGGATTACGTTGACATATCTGATTTTCGAATGCAGGTGCAGAAGGCTGTAAAACCAGAGGTATGCTGACCACCACTGTCCTCTCATTACAAGGAAAATCTTTTCTGTTTCCACAAGACAAAGGAATGTTTCAGACCCTCTTCTGTGCTGACTCAGTTGCTTCTTGGCCAAAATCATTACTGTTTACCATACATTTCTACATGGTTTAGTCAACATTTCATATTAAAGCACTCATTATTTTTGCAATATTTGTTACATGAAGACACTTCTAAAGGCTGAAGAATTTTTCTTAACAATTTGTTCACTAGTCAGAAGTACTGTAGTGACTACAGTGACAGAGCTAGCTTTATACACAGCCTCAACAGCTACTTCAGTGTTAAAATCAAGAGTAATTACTGATGTGCACAGGAAATGATAGTCTCACAATGTCCTCATCACTTCGTGGGAAGCAGCAGCAGTTCAGCCTTGGTTTGACTTACTGTGAATCCAACTCAACTTGGCTGAACCCACAGAAAGATGGATCCATTGTTCTGACAATCCTGAAGACTTTTTTTAGTCTAAGGCAAGTCATTTGCATAAAACCTTTTGTTCCAAAACCAGGAAAGTGGTGACCTACATAAACACTTAATGCCAAGTAAAACTTTAACCAAGTGGCCTCCTCTATCTTCCTCAACTTGTAACAGAAGAAGTTGTATAACAAAGCAATTGAAACAGCAGAGCAAAGACAGCAGGTGGTTCCATCTTAGAAGGCATTTACAAAATACAAGTTCTATTATTTTGTACAAAACTTGCTGCAATCACAGAGGAATGTTTCCTTTGGCTACTCTTTTGCTCACTTCCATGTATTTATAGAGAGCAAAAAGCAAACAATATTTTCTATTTTCTTACCTTGTCTTCTTTCTCATCTACAGATGGTACAAAATGGTAGAATGATAAAGATGCACAACAGACTTCTATCTTCTACTGAACAGATATGAGTGTTTTGCTAGTATGAGAATTTTACTGCCTACTTTACTCGATTATGGAAGAAAGAGGGTCCAGGAAACATCTTGAGAAGTTTGTTTTGTTATTCAAAGAAATGAAAAAAAAAAAAAACCCAAACCCAACATTCCAGATACCAAAAGGTACTGTTTTTACAACAACATCCTTAAAATAGTCTAATTTACCTTCATCTTAGTAATAACAGAGATTACCACTCTACTCTTTCTTCAAGAGTATTGGAATATTGTGCTTGCTAAATCTCTCTGCATGAAAAGGCTGGAAAGCGGAACAATGACTAGCGCAAATCACAAATCTCTTCTCAGTTATTTAATAACAAATTACAAAAATCTGAGCTAACTATATACTTTAAAAAGACCTAGAAAGGCTGAGCACAAACTGAACAGGTTACAAAATAAAAAGTTTGTCTTGCCTATTTCTCCACATTTTATTTCAAGTTTTGTTATACCAATGTTATCTCCTTATATTTAACTACAACAAATCCACTGATTAGAAGTAGAAAACTGTAAGCAACTCGGCCTAAATGCTACACAGCTTCTTTGCACACAAACACAAGCAGTATGGCATCTTACAATTAATTAGTCCGTTTACAGTAAAGCAAACCCACAGCTCAGCTAAGAAGCCAGTCTGCTGTATTTTCCAATCAGCCAGCCCACACAGTATGTTGAAAGCAAAGATATTTTCTCTTAAGTAAAGCAACAGTTGAGTTCGTACAGATGTAAGCGAATAAAGGCGTGGCAAAATAACAAAAAAAGGAGATTACAATGGAAGCCTCAATCTTAAATTGAGGTTTCTTTTGCCAAAATCAGACTCAAAGCACAAGTGCATTTTTTTTAACAAAACCTGAAGCAGGATCCAGGCTCTTGGGTAAAACCTAGTTCACAAATAACCTTACATGACCTTATTTTTCAGTAATCTCAATCTTGAAAAATAAATCAAACACCTAGTTATTCAAAGACTTGTAATTTCAGAAAACCATCTCACAGCTCAGAACTCTTCTTGTAATAAGGGAAGCAACATTGTAATTATGGCTTTAATACAGAAAAACAGCTTCATAGCTTCCTAGAGCCTAAGAAAAGCAAATGATACTCCTATGTGGACAACGGTAGATAAGCCAATTATGTTGAATAAGCACTTAGAGAAATGGAAGAAAACAAATACAGTCAGGTAATGCTATACCACAGACAAAAAAGAACATACTGAAAAACCATACAAAGCATTATTAATTTATGCAAGTGGGTTTAGGCCCAGCCATCCTCAAATGTCAAGCCTCAGAGTCAGGTGGTGATCTGAAAAAAAGCTTTTAAGACCAATGAGTCAGGACTATCAGAACAAATTCACGATAGGACTGGCTGGACAGGAGTCCAACAAATAGGACTGTGTTATTGAGAAACGGCTGCCTCCTAGAAAGACGGAGCCAACTGCCTGATTAAGCAATAACTCAAAGAATGCTTAATAATTTATAAAAAATAACTAGGCTATGGATTGTTATTATGCAAGACTGTGCACACAGAAAAAAACCAAACCCCAAAAAACCCCACTACCCACAAAGGAAAGCATGTTCAAATTTTCCTGGTAATTATCCCTGACCAGAAAATGGAATTGGGTTCTTGCCTTATAAACAAGGTACAGGAGCACTCACACACAGTAAAATACACATCTGCTCGATAGAACTGCTTTTGGTCAGGTGTTTGAGATCAAGTACATTACTTACACTGCAAATCAAATTTTATTTCAAGTCATTCTCTACAAAGCAATAGAGCCAAACAGCTTTATATTGTAAACAGCCTTTCCTGCTCACTTAAAATCACAATGCTGCTATTTTAATGAATACCAATAACCAAACTAGAAACTTCCAGAAAAGGATCAATATTTGATCTGGGAAGCCAAAATCAATAATTTGGAGCAGCAGCCACAAACTTTTGCAGTTCCTGAGTAACTATCTGCATATAACACATTCAGCAAGTTGTTGCATTACCACTGAGAGCGAGGTGAACCACTCCGTAAAATTCGAGAAAAAAAGTTCCAGAGAAAGTCCAAGAAATTCCCACATAGCAGAATAATTTCTTACAAAAGGAAGCATCTGTAGAACAGTCACAAACTGAAGCATCAGCAAGAGGCAGGTAAAAACATCCAAGCCCACAACCACCTTCAATACTTCAAGAGTACACTGTATTTTAAAGTAACTCACACTGCAGAGTATAACCTCTCATTTAAAACCACCTTGCTACCTCACAAAAGAAAGGAGCGTATGAAAGTAATTTCCACAGTGACCCCCCATGAGCACTATAGTTTCTACTGATTTATACTCTACAGAAGAGATGGCATTAGTAAGCAGCAGCAGACAGCAGGCTTCACTCTCACAGTTGTGTTACAATTCTTTGAAGACTTCAACACAAAGAATTATCCAAGCAGTACAACTTCCCCCTCCTTCTCTCCCCCCTACCCCCCAAAGTGCTTCTGTCATGTTTTCGACCCAGCTGGCCACAAAGAACCACAGGGTCACTCACTTACTCTTCTTTTTGCCCCACCTCCCTTAGAAGCATTGCTGGGAGCCAGTTGCTGAAGCCATCTGCAGTCCCATCACCACTGCACTTTGCTCAGTTTCATCAAAGTTCATTTTTCATTAATTTGGGTTATTTTTACTTTAATATACTCAATATGGCATATAGCAATTGTAGTAGTGATGACATACAATGGAAGGCTGTTCAGCAATTAACATAATACAATTTAATTTATTGGCTATCCTCAGCCAAAATAAAATACCCCGAGGTGTCCATAGGAATTCCCCATCCTGTTACATCACTTACCAAGGGTACTCAGGTTCTTGAGCAAAATTAGTCTCACAGATGTGTTTGCCTTTGCCTGAGGTGGACTAACCCAGACTGTCTTCCCTGACATATTCTTTATGCACACTCCAGGGACTTTATCCTCTTCTACAGTACATGGAAGTTTTGACTGAGCAGGGCCAGCTTTATCAGTAGATCCTCTACTGTTAACTAACCAGGTAGCTTTTGCCAAATGTGTATCCCAATGTTTAAAGATTCCACCACTCCAGTGTAACCTTTAGCAGCCCATTTTATCATTTCATTTTCCTGGTGACAGGGGATGTGATATGCCCATTCAATACACAGGTCTCTATAAGGCTGTTTCATAAGTGAGTCCCATTGTCTGACTCATTTCTTTCTGGGGTGCCATATTACCACAGGAATTGCTTCTCAAAGCCCAGGATAGTTTCTGGGCAGTGGCATGGGGTACAAGATACATTTCCAGCCATTTGGTGGTTGCTTCTACCACTGTAAGGACATAGTGCTTGCCTTGGCAGGTTTGTGGGAGTGCAATACAGTCAATCTGTCTTGCCTCTCTGTATTTATACTTCAGCTATTGTTCTTTATATCACTGAGGCTGTACTTGTTTGGCTTGCAAGATCGCAGAGCATGTTACACATTCATAGATAACTTGCGTGACAGTGTCTATGGTCAAGTCTACCCCTCAATCACAAATCTGTCTGTTGTTGCATCCCTTCCTTGATAGCATGAGGTGTCAGGGGCCCACCTGGCTATAAATAATTCACCCTTATGTTGCCAGTCCAAATCCACCTGAGCTACTTCTATCTTAGCAGCCTGACCTACCTGCTAGTTGTTTGATATTCTTCAGTGGCTCAACTCTTGGGTACATGGGCATCCAGGTGACATACTTTTATAACCACATTCTCTAGCCAGGCAGCAACATCTTGCCACAATGGGGCAGGCCTGGTGGGTTTGCTCTGTTTCCATTGCCATAACTATTCCCACAGGGAACTTGTCAACATCCATTAGTCAGTATAAAGTATTGGCCATTTTTCTTGTTCAGCAATATCTAAAGGTAGCTGTATGGCTTTCACCTCTGCAAACTGACTCAATTCACCTTGTCTCTCAGCAGCTTTTGTGACTTGTGTAGGATTCCACCAAGCAGACTTCCACCTTCTGTTTTTTCCAATAGTAGCACACAACCCATCAGTGATCAGAGAATATTCTCATTTTCTGGTAGTTTATTACACAGTGGAGCCTATTCAGCATGCATCTCTGGTGATGCTCTGAAATCTTTTCTGGCCAGTCCTTGATCACTTCCAAAATTCTGAGGTGGCTGAAATTTCCCATTCTATCCCACAGTGCAATCAGCATGACCCACTTAGTCCATGTGGCATCAGTTGCACGATGTGTGGAGGAGACTCGCCCTTTGAACAGGCTGCTGAGAGAAGCTCTGCTTCAGCACCAATTACTTCCAAAGCAGCTCAAATCCATTTATATGCTGCCGATATCTCTTTTTCTGTTGGAGTAAAGCAGGCCTTGGATCCATCTGTATCCCAGACTCCAAAACTCTGTGGGTCAGCCTTGAGTCTCCTCTGGTGCTTTCTGCCAGAGGCTCCAGGTAGGGCCACTCTCCTCACCTGTGCTGTAGAGCACATTTTTAACATCCTGTCATGACCGGACTGGCCCAGGGGATACTGCATGAACTATTTCACACTTAATCAATTCAAAGGCTTGTCATTGCTCAAGGTCCTGTTTAAAATTGTTCTTCTTCTGGGTCACTTGATAGAGAGAGTTTACAATTTAAGTGTCATTTGGAATATGCATCCTCCAGGAACCCACAACATCTAAGAAAGCTTATGTTTCTTTTTTGTTCATTGTTGGAGACAGCTCTTATTTTGTTGATCATATCCACTGGGATCTGATGACTCTCATCTTGCCATCTTATTCCTGAAATCTGAATATCCTGCACAGGCCCCGTGATCTTACTTTGTTTCATTGCAAAACCAGCTTTCAGAAAGATTTGAACTATTTTTGCCCCTTTCTCAAAAACTTCTTCTGCTGTGTTGCCCCATACAATGATGTTGTCAATATACTGCAGGTGTTCTGGAGCTTCACCCTGTTCCAGTGCAGTCTGGATCAGCCCACGGCAAATGGTAAGGCTGTGTTCCCATCCCTGAGGCAGTCGATTCCAGGTGTACAGGATGGCCTCCAAGTGAAAGAAAACTATCGTGCGCTCTGCTGCCAAAAGGACTTGGAAAAATGCATTATCAATATCAGTTGTGGTGCACCACTTTGCTGCCTTTGACTCCAGTTCACATTTAAGTTCTAGCATGTCTGGAACAGCAGCACTCAGCAGTGGCCTGGCTTCAATCAAGCCACAACAGCCTACTGCTAGTTTCCACTGACCATCAGACTTTTGCACCAGCCATACAGAACTATTAAGCTAAGATAATGAATGCTTATAACATAATTGTTTTAACTGACCCTGGTCAGATGTGTCATTATCCCAACCCTTCATGCCCCACATTGGGCACTAAAAAGGACTGTCATGTTTTAGCCCCAGCCAGCTCAATCCTTCCTACTCTGCCCCGGTGGGACAGGGTGAAGTTTGGAAACAAAGAACGTGAAAACTCGTGGGTTGGGATAAGAACAGTTAACAGGATAGTAAAGGAGGAGAAAAACAGTAACTACAATGACTTTGTGTATACTAAAAAGTATACACAAAGCAAATGATACACAGCACAAACCGCTCACTGCCTAGAAACTGATGCCTCATGTGCTCCCAAGTTGTGATCCCAAGCTGTATTTACCAAGTCATGACTACAAAGCTGCAAACCCCAACCCCCAACCAACTATCCCCCCTTATATCCTACACATGATGTCATTGTGTCAAATAACCCTTTGGCCAGTTTGAGTCAGCTGCTTTGCCTATCACCCTTCCCAGCTTCTTCTGATAATTAACTCTATCCTAGCCAAACCCAGGACAGTTTCTTATATTTTTTGACACTGCTTCTTAGCAAAACTTGCTAAAGAAATTATGCTGTCATGGGACTAAACAAAAAAATACTCTCCAAAAGATCACCTAGGAAAAAGCAAGGAATAGAAAAGAAAGACCAGTTTCACAACAGAAACCGAGTATCAAGAGTCTCACTAGCCTCTATGTTATGGCCTGTGCTGTTAAATTATTTTCATTCTGGGCTTTTGTTCAGTTAGGGGTTTCTTTGAGTTGCTTTTTGTGGGTTTGGGGAAGGAGAGGTGTTAGCTGGTTGCTTGGTTTTTGTTTTGTTTGGGTTTTTTGTTTGTTTTTTTTAAACAAGTGATCTGCAAGCAGATTAACAATCAAAATTTACTGATAATTCAAGACTACCTGGATTAGTCTGAGATGCACTGGCTGCAAAGGGCTACAACAGTAAAGACTGCATTGCTTAAAGTCATTGTAGATAAAGCCACACACACAAAACTCCCACACATACCCACAAGCAATAAACACAGACCCATAAGCAAGCAATGGGGAGCTGGCCAGAGATCCTTACTTGCATCATGTGAGGCCATGCTCTGAAAACACCAGTTCAGCAGGCAACAGTAGACAAGTAAATAAAACATCTGGAGTTATTAGAAAGTACCATCATGTGTGAGTGAGAAGAGAAAGCCTATGTCAATCAATCTTCTATGTTATTATAAACTGAAAGTTTCATGTAATCCTTGTTATGCCACCAAAATAAAAATCCAGCAGAATTTAGAAATGTAAAGGAAAAGAACAGGTCAGAGGGACCGATCAATATTTACACGAGGAAAAATTAACTGGGACAAAGACTTGAGCTTAGAAAAGCTGTAGGGAGAGGAACTATTATTTAGTATTTTATATTATGTTTCAGTCTATAATACATGGATCCACAGAGTGGAGATGTTAAGTTATTTTTCAGAAATATAATAAGGCCATTTAACAGATACCTGTGTAAAACAGCACCTCTTTCTTAAAAGCAGGTATGAAACATTGCTAGTAGATACTGGGAAAGGCAAAAATATAAAAATAGAGTGAGGTTAAAAAAAAGTAAAAAAAAAAACCACTGCTGCCACAAATTTGATAACTGAATTTTAAACGTAAATTATTTAGACAGTCCTAACTTGCTGATTATTAAAAAACTGTATCAAAAGGAAGAGGGGAAATAATATTTAAAAAAATAATACAATCATACTTTATTTCTTAGAACCACTCCTCAATTATTAACTCCCAGCAACTTCCAATAACAGGAAACAAGGTCTGGCAGACTTTGTCCCTACTCACTAGAACTGTCCTTATGCTCCCAGACAGAGCAGACACGACTGCCCAAACAACATCTGCATCTCACGATGCTTAGGAGGAAGGCAGGGGGTGGAGGTAGGAAGGAAGGATGAAATCAATCCAAAACACAAAGAGCACATTAAACTGGGCTGTAGAGCAGCTCCCATAAAATGCATAACGTTAGCAAGTTGAGACTAACAAAAACTAATTACCTTTTTGATTTGAAAATAAAGGATACTGACAACAATTCCAGGTAAGGCATTTTTAGAAAGAGGTGCAAGGTCACACTGTCACTAAGCAATATTGTAATAGTCAGGAGTAGCAGCTGTTTCCAAGTGTAAACAGGTTTCTGAAAACAGCAGTAGAAGACTGCGTCCATAAAACAGATATTCATAGGATGGCTATCTCAAATGAAGGAGCTACAAACTACAAAATACAGGGCTCTGACTATGGGGACAAGAACAAACACATGCAACTATGACAGAACAGAAATAAAGGCAATATTCAATAAAAATTCTTAAACTGCACTGTACCATTTAGCCTGTAAGTTTCGTGCCAACAATGCATGTGGAGCAGTAAGACTATTTTTTTCTTTAAATGCCAAACAGAAGCTTTTGAAAAAATAGAATGGATCGATAAAAATCTGTATTATTATTAATGATATTTATAAAAAGGAAACATTACTGACTTGTAAGCACAGCTAGCTTAGCAAGCTCTCCGATTTGGACTGGACAGTAGGTGAATCATTATTCTTTCAGTGAACACTGACAGAGGCCCATCACCAACAGACTCACCAGAGACTCACCATTGCCAACAGCTATCATTTATGATATGAAAGTTTCTCAGCTGAGAATTTTAAAGCTGCATGAGGAAATTGCAACTCCAGTCCCTAAATTAGGCTGGAAGGTACTCAGTTGTGACAAAAGCTTAGAATATCAAGGTGATAAATAAAATTAGTCTAGTTACATGAATCTATGACTAAATACAAGTAGTTCACGTAAGTTTTCTTCTTACTTGCAGTAACTCCACAAACGCACACTTAAATATAAAGAATAGGAATCTTCCTAGGCAATATAACTTCAATTGAAATTATTGGTCTCCTAAGTTTTCCAAAGCTTCCCTATAACTATTTTTAATTCCAGGAATCATTAGGGTATGTTCTCTCCACATAGAAAATACTGTTTCTCTCTAAATGTGTGAAATTAACAACATGAAACACATTGGAAGCTGCACAGAATATACAGAAGTATTCCGGCAATAATCATTACACTCAGACTGCAGCAAATCAAGGAAAAAATATGCCTAGTCCTTGACAGAAGCCTTTGATTAGTACACCAACAAAGATGTTTTCCTCATCAATGGGGATGCCCAATACATCATTAAGGTTCATGTCCTGCATGTTAAGAGCTTATCACATTTGCAAATGTATTAGTCACATTTATTTCCCACAGATCTTTCCTTCTGAATCTACAAAGCAACCAGAAACTGTGCCTTGTTACAATTCCCATGCGCAAGGTGTCACAAAGCTGACTCTTGCCAGGTTATGACAGAGCAGTCATACATCAGTATGACACAGGCTCCTTGAGGAAGTTTTCCTTGAGAGGATTATAAGCACACCACTGATACAGCCACTGAGATAACCACAAATTGCTGCTATTGTGATCTTGCTTGGGTAATTGCCTCCAGTGCCGCTGCACACCCTCTCAGGTCTCCACCCCCAAGCAAAACACTGGACTGCCTCTAAGGGTGGAACACCAAATCCCACAGCCAGCTAGTGAGCATTTCCAATATAAGAGCACAAGTTTTCACCTCCAACAAGCTACATTTTCATAAAACTTCCAAAAGTTTGTTATTGCACTCTTCAGGTAGCATCCAGCACATTGCTCGTCTGGCAGACAGAAGCAGATTGCTCTAAGAGGAATCTGAGAGGATTCAGCACAATAAACTGAAGTTTCTTGTTACCAGTGCCACTGGTACAACCCAGACTCAAGCTGCAGAAATTCAAACTTCCATTTTCAAAGTATGGGAGGGAACAAAGGGAACAAAGCATCTGAACATTCTCCTCAAGTACTTCTTATTTAATATTCAATGTTGATGCCTACAGAGTAGATCGCTCAAACCAAGTCAAAGCAGACAACTTTAAGCTTTAATCCTTCTGTTTATTTTATGATTAACATAGGCAATCTGTAAAAGCAGAGGAGCTAGATCTAGTTTTGCTACAGGAAATCAGCTTTTACATGACCAGAGAACGTGCAGCATATCCATGTTTTATTGCTAGATCGCCATTTTTTAGAACACAGACTTATATTGTATAGTTACTTATCTATTTGGCATTTCTTGGAAAAATGGAGAGCCACCACTAGTGGATGTAGCCACTACTTGCAAAAGGCTGCAAGGGGTTGAATAAAGGTTCAAATCCATAATCAAGCCTGATACGTACACCATCACCATCTTCAATGCAATTCTCAAAGGTGGCTTAACGCTCAGACTAATGAATGTTACCACATCACAGGCTGCTTCCACACTTTTTTAGAAATTTTACTTAAGTGATAATGGCTACCTAGTCTTACAAAAGCAGATACTCTGTCCATCACTGTTAATAAACAGAGGGCTCCAGGTATGTTTTCCACTAAGAATATAAACTGCTGGCAGAAAAGACAGATAATGTTTAACATGTTTAACATTAAGTGCACATGAACCAGAAGAACCAGATCTAGTTTTCATAAAAAGAAAATAAAAAAATAAAAGAGATGGTACTATACAATTCCCTAAGCAATGTTTGCTTTGCTCACCTTTGAGCAATACCCAGTATGTTGTTGCATTGATATTATGTCTGCTTCAAGTATTTCTTTCTATTGACATGTCACTACTTGCAGTATCTTAGTTGAACTGTCTGCCAACATGTTTCAAGCAGTATGACAAAACTACTCTACAAGTTTACAAAAGAGCTGGTGGCAATTCAACCCATACAAGCTCATTCTAACACACATTGTTATATCTGTTTTCAGTATGCAATGAGCATTTCCAATTTTCTCCATGGAACAGAAGAAGATAAATCAGTAACAACAGCAGAGTTAAAAACCTGTGGCTAACAGAAATTTTTCAGGCAGAGAGACACAGACATTTCGTTTGGCTCAACATCCAGCATAAAAGAAATGTCAGCATCTTTTTAAGCATCTGTTTTTTCAAAGGAAATTAATCATCCTTATTACATAGCTAATTTTCTAGGATCTGGAAATAATCTGAACTCAAAAGCAGAAATACAATGACCAACAGGGTCACCTTCCCCTGGATCAGGTTGCTCACAGCCTCATCCAGCCTGGCCCTGAACATCTCCAGGGCATCCATGACTTCTCTAGACAACTTGTTCTGATGCCTCACCACACTCACTGGAAAAAAAATTCTTCATAATATCTAATCCAAAGCTTCCTTCTTTCATCTTAAAAATGTTACCCCTTGTCCTCTCACTGTACTCCCTGATAAAGAGTCCTTCCCCAGCTTTCCTGGAGTCCCCCTTCAGGTACTGGAAGGTCTTCCCAGAGCCTTCTCTTCTCCAGACTGAACAAACTCAGCTCTCCCAGCCTGTCCTCATATGGAGGTACTAGAGCCCTCAGGTCACCTTCAATGACTATGATTCTAAGCGGATGTGCACCAACAGAATTTCACGAAAACATAGGCCTCTGTTGATGTGAGGAGTGGTACCTTGGAAGAAAATAGCCACTAGCATATGTTATACCTTAGTACTAAAGAACTTTTAACACATTCCTACCTGGTATGCTGCATGTTACCTTTTGTTTTCAGTAAAATCGGGTTATGATTCGGGTATTTTTACACATCAGAAGGGACAGCGCTCCAAACTATGAGGAAGAATTAAAACCGCTGTACAAGCAATGAGAAAACTAAGGAATCCAAAGTAAGAAATAAATACATTTAATTTTCAACCCTAAATATTTTAAGGGGTTTATTTTCACTGCTAAGGTGGGCCCTTTGAAAAGAAAATGGGTAGATTTAAGAATTTTCTACACCTCAGAAAAAAAAAAGCTACAAAGGAAACTTTACCCCTAAACATTAAGACTTCACTAAAACATAAGGTTAAGAATCACTGGCAAGAGCAGGAAATAATACAAAATACAGAAATGTTATGTAGAGATACAGCATATAAGTAGAATAATTTAATTGCAACTTGTATTTAAGTAATCTCAGTAATTTTTCAAGAAGTACTAAAGAAATCATCCATTAAAAATTAAAAGAGGAATAAAATACAATGACTGAAGAAAAAAGAAATTGCAATGACTGAAGCAATTCACACCACTGTCCATTCTATTCTCAGAAGTCTTTTGGAGTTTAACTGATAAACGAAAATACTGTGCTATTTCAGACTAAGATCTGATCTCATATCTTATATAAACAATCTTGTGATCATGGAAAAACAGGGATTCAAAGCTGTGTTTAACTACCAACAAAGCCACATATTTTCATTTGTGTATCCTGCAAACACAATGCAACACAAAACAAACCTCATTTCTTCCTTTACTTGACCTGAATGGTATCAGTCAAAAGTTTCACTGTTCAGTTCCCCTGTGTCTAATTAATGGGTTTATAGACTATAGATCCTACAATTTGCTGGCATTTAGTCTGCCATCACACAACTCAAAGCTTTTTGATTTGGAGTCCCAATGTCTATTTCTGTTTCTTCAGAAACTAAATACCTGTGAATGGACAAAACACTAAGAGAGTCTACCAGTTTACAATCCAACATGATTTCTGATCTGCTTTCCTTCAGGTACATTAATACTAAGCCAAATAACTTGTTGACATTAAGCAAATATCTTTCAAAAAACCCACCAATCAACAGAAATCATTAATCAATGTGCCTTGGAATTGTGCTCCTAAGGTTAGAAACTACTGTGGTTATTACAACATGGCAATTCTTCATGTTTGTTATATATTAAAAATCTATTGAATTTTAGCCTGTGTTTCAATTTCCTTGGGCCAAATGCATTTTGTTAGTTTAAGTTAGTGTTATACCACTTTCCAGTACCCTACTCAATTTTCAACATCCACTTAATAAAATGAAAGCCTGCCTCAACCACTGTGCGCCAGATAAAAAACTCACCTATTCATAGTGACTGCGCCCTTTTCTGTAACACCCAAGACCGGTTTGGGGTTTTTGACCAGTGCTTTGAGGCTGAGGTCCAGCACTCGGTAATTAAAGCTTATCAACTCTGAGATTTAATTTTAATTATAAAATCTTGAAACACTTGAAGAAATTGGCATCCACCATCAGGATTCTGGCCAGTTTAGGACATGGATTTGTGACCGTAAACCAGATGAGAACAAAATGCATTTAAACTTTCTTTTTCTTTTTTTTAAGAAAAAAACCCACAAAACCAAAACACTGGAATGTGCTGGAGGTCATAAGGTGTTCCTGCTTTCCTTCCAAAACTGCAAGCTCTGAATAGTACGTGCCCAAGAACGGAAAATTCCTTTTCTGTCACTGTATGTTAAAGCTAGTTCTGCTTTTTTAAATGTTGAATCTGAATACTACCTCATTCTCCTCCTGCCTCAACTCATCACCTCATTGGAAAGGGAAATAACTCTTCAAATAAAGAAGACATTTTTATGGTGCTTTGCTACAATTTAATCATCACTTAGACAACTATCAAACACCACAAAACATCCACTAACCTTGCTAGACACTCTTCAAAGCTAAAGCTGGATGAGATATCTTAGCTGTATGTGTCACAGGCATAGAGAAAAAACAAAGTACTTTGTTGCATACCATTATTCACCAGATACATTTCTGGGTAACAGTCTAACATGCACTCCGGCTTTGAAATAAAAAAAGCAGACTGATTAACTTCAACTACAGAACATAACAATCACTGTCCTTCCTGAAAGTTCTCAACCTCCTCTTCATTGTACCATAAATTTCAATACAAACAAGTACAGATATCTGTTTGTTGTTCTTATTTACATTCTACACCTTTCTAATAAAGTAGTATCTGAGCTACAGTACATCCTCATCTCACTCTAAGATCCATTACAGTCATTAAGCACAGGTGTATTAGCAACTTCACTAATCAAAGTTGTTCAATGCTACCCATCCTGAGATCATTTTTTCTTTCAGAATATGATGAATTTGCTATACTTCCCCTAGGTAGGCAGAAATTCTCCATTGTGCATGTCAGCCTCAAGCCTTTGATTTTCTTAAATTCCATCGAACCATAGAATGGTTTGGGTTGGAAAGACCTTCAAGATCATCCAGTTCCAACCTTCCTGCCATGCGCAGGGGCACCTACTAGATCTCATTGCTCAAAGTCCCATCCAACCTGGCCTTGAACACCTCCAGGGATTTCTTCCTAATATCTAGTCTATATCTCCCCTCTTTCAGCCTTAAACCGTTACCCCACATCCTATCACTGCACTCCCTGATAAAAAGCCCCTCCTCAGCTTTACTGTAGGCTCCCTTTAAGTACTGGAAGGCTCCTATAAAGTCTCCCAGGAGCCTTCTCTCCTCTAGGCTGAGCCACACCAACTTACTCAGCCTTTCCTCATAGCAGAGGTGCTCAAGCCCTCTGATCATCTTTGTGGCCCTCATCTGCACTTGCTCTAACAGATCCATGTCCTTCCTGTGTTGAAAAATTAAACTGAAATGGTTCAACCAGTCCCAAGAAACAACTAATTAAGTACTTAACATTAAAAAACAGAACTGACAACTTAATTTGAAACACTCTAGAGAACCCTGCTTCAGTAACAGAAGTAATCCAACAGCATCCAGGATGTGCACATGGTTGTCTGAATGCGTATGTATATGCCTTATGTTATTTGAGTTAAACACCTTTGAAAGCAAGCAGCTATTAGAAGTCTCAGTCAACTGCAAGTCCTGTGAGAAGATCCTCCATGCTAGATATTTTGTAGGCCTGGGGCTTTAAGCAGAGAAGTGCCAAGGAAAAGAGGAGGTGACATTAAGCCAAACTCCACACAGCTGAAAAAGGTGAAACGTGATTTGGAGTTAAGAGTAGAAATAAGAGTAAGAGAAACTAGTAAAGAAATAAGATTTTATCTACTGAACTGAATCCAGAACCACTCAGATGACCAGTAAGAAAGCAGTAAAACTGGAAGAAGTTAGATGAAATTCAGAAAAGGCTGGGACCAAGCATTGAAAGAAGTGGCACAACTACAACATACTCCTTCTAGAACCTGGAGGCTGAATTCTTGCATCTGAACACACCTGTGGCAGCAGAGAAACTTAAACCTGGTGGGCAAGGTACTCCAGATGCCTTATAGTGTTCATCCCCACAGGAAACAATAACCTATCTTTGCTCCTGTTAATTTGGAAAATCGCAGTTCAGATGACAAAATTACATGGACTCCACTAGGATGCTAGAATTATAACTAAGTAAAAGCAAACAAGCACAAACCCCATTACAAGAATATGAAATTTACAGAGGAAATCACCCCAGAGAATGATTTAAACTTCTGAAATTGTGTTGTATATACAACCCTAGCCCACACTTCTTACAACCATACATGATAACACATCAAATTCCATGGCAAATAGCACACCTTCTCCTTGTTCTCAATTTACTCCAAATATTACCTCCAGTGTCTAAAGACCGATTGGGTGGGTGGAGCCACTTTTCAGGACACTGAGTGTAATTATGTTTAGGAAGGTGGAAGCCAGTCATCTTATTCAAGACAGTCAAACACATGCATGAGGAATTTTCCTTGAAACGTTTTGCAACAATATAGATCTATATGCAGCTTTTCCAGTGACCAAGAAGTAGTTAAATTAGCACTGGAATGGCTACAAAACAGTTGAATCTGAAAACTAAAAGAGAGTTTCCAGTCCAAAGTTCAAAAACATTTTTAAAAGTAATAATCCCTCGCAGTACAAAAAGTATACAACTTTTTTTTTTTTTATTTCATGTCAAAACAAGCTACACAAAAAAAGTCCTCATAGAAACTTCTCCAAAACTCGAAGAGAAGAAAAACTGGCCACAACAAACTTCAGCTCTAAGCTTTTAGATAAAGCTGTACCCACAACAGATGCAGACCTAGTTATAATATGTCATGACTTATTTTAGTGCTGATTTAGTGGACATGTTCTTCTAGACGTTTACATGTGAAATATTTTGGTAATAAAAATTAAAACAAGCAATTTTTTTTTTACGCCAATCTTAACAGTTACGTCCACTTTGTCCTCAGAAAAGGACTGGATGCATTTTTTTTGAAATTACAAGATGAAGAAAGAGCAGACATCTGGATTTACACAGCTCATTAATAAAAACTGAAAAGTCATAGATGTTTATCTCCTATTTTCTAAAACTATTTCCATGCTTCAAATTAATTTCCACTGGAAGTCAGCTGGACTACAGCCTGTAAGTCACTGTGGGGCGTGTGAATGGATACCACGATATTGCCACTCCCTGCTGCTCATCTCCACTCCCTCTAATCAGCTAATTAAATTGCTCATGCAACATTTCCCAGGTCAGCTTTCAGCAAAATAAACTAGGTTGCTAAAGATCTACTGTTTACAGCACTGGATTTAGGATGGAGAATCTACACTAGCCCAACACCTCTGGCCTGGGGCAATTATATCAATCAATGATACAACATAATGGAGCAAATAGTAGCCTCCAATTAGAGATAGTGTTGTGCAGATGAAGAAACAAAATTTTTAAGCTGGTCTGCAGTTAGAAGAAAACATGTGTGTGCTTTCTTCACTCCACTGAAACCTGTATCCTATGTGACCAACTTAGATGATAAAGGCCCTTAAGTTTACCATCAGTTGTCAAGCTACTAACAGCATATTTCTATCAAGGAGCTGAAAATAGGTCATAGTCATTAGAAAGTGAAGGAAATTCAAGTGGCCAGCAAGGATGTGTGCTTTGGCTACAAAAAAAATATTTCCTTAGGAAACTCTATTGCTAACAAATGTTTCAAATTTCACAGATTCAAATGACTGGTTGACCTTTCACATAAGAAGTCCACATCACGCATTTTTCTCCCCCTTCTAGTCAGGTGCTGACAGCTTGTCTCACTCCATTCTTCTTTTCTACTTTTCTGAGGCACTGAGAGCATCCGTGCATTTTGAGCATGTGGTGGGGTTTAATTTTGTGAAAAAGAGATCTAATTGTACACTTTGGTATATTATTTATGATAAACGCTGGAGATAGCAGTGTTTTGTGCTTGTGTATCTCTTGAATTATTTACTCTTGACAGAATGACACAACTACAGCATTTTAAGACAACTCTCTATATGCATTCCTACAGTTTCCATAAATTTGGGTTCTCTGTTTCACTAAAAGGACTATAAAGTCTTTCTCACCGTAACACTTCAACATCCAGTCTGTTTCATGAGAAACACACTTCTGTGAAGCTGAGAAATATTGTTACTCCTATTCAATATCAGAGACCAAGACAAAGACCTCACACAGAATCACCCTGTGAAAAAACAAGCAACTTATTTCATGGATCTCCCAATATCCAATGCACTAACATTTCAAGTTCACTTCTCACATGGTTCTGTGTTGAAGCTTTGCAAATTCCAACTCTGGCTTTGATGGCTTCATGGGACCAAAACATCACCAAAGTGCTACACGCTTCTCCACCCTCACATTTTAATCACCTACACCTTTGACATAATAGGTCATGGCTATGATATTTTTTAAGATGACTATTTCCTTAATCAGCCAAAAGAAATTCAGTTGAGCAACAAAAGACTTGCCTTACACCCCTCCCTAACATCAGATTGAGCAATCACAGAAACTCCTTAGGTCTTCAAGGTGTCAGGAAAGGCATAGCCCTCCTCCCCGCTCTTGATAGTCATCTCCCTCAGCAGTCAGGAAAAACATCAAGTTCCCAGAAGGTAAAGGCTGTAGAAATAAAAATCTATTTTACTAATAAAGCACTTTAGCTTAAGTTTTAGAAGCAGGGGAGCAAACTGATGAGTTATGCCTTTTACAAAACGAGAAAGGAAAAAGAATAGGAAATACAAAAGTTCTTGCACATACTAAGAATATATAGTCTAAAAGGAGAAAAATATTTACCTTAGACCCTTAATTTTTTGGAAATAAGATATAACACTGTGGCTCATTTAAGAGAATCCAGTATTTATATAACATCTCACCTCAGAACAAAGACACTTCTTTTTAATTCTACAGAAACCTTTATATTTAGACATAAAGGCACCTTACTAAAATAGTCATGTAAGAAACAGATTACAAATTTTTTAATAAAAGCTAATTTTGAAAGTGTTAATTACTCTTAAACCTTGACTAAATTAATTACATTTATCAAGTACATAAAGGATCAAGACTTCCCTGTTATCTTAACATTCTTTCCATATAAACACCTAGTAAAACACTACCTTATGCCAACACGTTTCCATCTTTCTTTAATTTAAATGAGTGCAAGTGGATGCTTTGCTATTCCATTAAAAAAAATGAAACAACTGCCGATTTCTCTTATGAAAACCTCATGTCCTCCTTTCTTCTGGATCAAATACACGTTTGTAGAAAAAAAGAAAGCTATTTACAATACTGTAACAATTCAGGACCTAGGAGTATTTGTTATATCAGATATAAGCCAGCCAGACACCCACAAACTCATTGTGGTATCTAATTTATTTAAGATTAACACAGTGATGACTAACTGAAACTGTGTAGGAAGCGTTTTGCTTCCTTTACCATGAAATCATGTTTCTATGATACCATCCTAAAAGATTATAGTATTTTAATGAAAAATACGCAGCTTCCAAATAACGTATTGCTACCTCCCAACAGTAACTTTTTATAGCATTCACTGAAACATATCAGAGTTTTATTTCCTAAAGAATGTTGGAAAGTTTATATGTATTTGGGAAACTAAGAGATACTGCTTTGTTCCATAGTTTACGTTGGAAACTTTCAAAGCAAGTGTATAACAAAGTACGTTTTATCTCAAGAGACAGGAAAAAAAAATCTTGTTTTATAGCTTCGTGAAGGGATTTTGAGAACAATCATCTATTTTTACTGAAGAGGAAAAGTACTGAAACTGCAATTTAAAGTACACCAATAGGTATACATGCTTCACTTTTGAACAAATTTATTGTACTCTCATAGACAGATCTCTCTCTATTTCAGCCATTCAGACTTGGCTGCAAGTCCATTACAGAAAGAATATAATAGAAGAACTGAGAATGAAGAATTTATTAATGTAAAACTAAAGTGTCTGTCTATTGCAACAGGTTCTGGACAGGTTCAGGGTTTGTTTCAAGTTTCACTAATGCTTGGACCTTTTTCTATTTAAAAACCCCCACAACTTAAAACAGTCTTAAGTTTCCACTAAAAAAAACCTCTGAATTAGTTTCATCAGGTTATGCTACAGCTTTAACACCACCAAACTGAATTCAACTTCACAGCTCAGGAGGAACAATCTCTGCCAAACTGCTCAGAAATAACAGCCTCTCTGCTATTGCCAGAACATTAAATATGCCACTGTTGTAGATGACAAACACACAGCAAAGGCCTAGACTACAATATGTATAGAAAAGTCCAAACTATGAGAACAGAAATGTTCTAGATCTTTGAAACAAGACTGACAGAACAGCTAAGAGCCTGGAGCAATGAAAGTATCAGATAAGGCTACCTACAACCACAATAATAAGAGAACCTTCAATCATGATCCAACTTTTGTCATCCACCTGAACAAATGGCTGCAAGGAAGGATGAAACTTCACTGTTACTAGCTATCCAAAGGGATACAGCCTCTCAAGCACTGCAGTCGAGGTCCCCATATATTCCCTGTTTCCAGCTTTCAGTCACATTTTCTGCCCTTTGTACCACCCTTGAACAACAGGCCACATCCCTTCCCAAACCTCTTCACCAAGCACAATTCTTTAGAAACTCTGTTAAAGTAACATGATTGTACTTCCTAACCCACCTTTCAGAGTAGATGGATGTGTGTAAATAATTAGCAGAATTTATATACTCCAAAGAATCTAATAATTTAGAAATTAAGAAGGATCTAAAGGGGAAGAGAGCAAGGCTGGTGGCAGAGGAGGTGGCTTCCTTTCTACAGAAGTGAGGCAAGAGAAGCATAGGGACACAGGACATGAAGCCCTCCAGTGTCTTTGCCCAAAATGTTTAAAGTTTTCAATCAATTTTGCCATTTCACTGGGGTCCAGAGGAACTTTGAAATAACATCCTTTTTTCTACCAAACACTATATTCCATCTATTTCTAATTTAAGATCCAATCCAAGAATTGTGCACCTGACAAAAGCAATTTAGTTTCTCAAAGCAGAAATTTGCTGCATTTCCAGCATTTACCAGTCACCTCTTTCTTGAGGACTTCAGCCCCCTACAATGACCCTCAGGTACATGCAAAGGCCACTAAAAAGATCCCCCAACAACTTATGCTGCAGAAGCCGTTTCTCTTATCTTGGTGACCTGACCCATGCTTACCAAGACTGCTCTGAATTTATTTAATTAGAGACTGACTACTAACACTGTCTGAACTTACAGGGAGGGGAAGGAAGTTCTCTCTTAAGTTCATAAGTGTCATCGTCCTTGGTACGCTGCAATCTTCTACTCATAAGTTCAATAAATCAAACTGAAAAGCTGCGTCCTTCTGAAGTTCAGAAACAAAACACAATGAGAGGAATTAGGAATTTCCCAACATTTGGGGGAGCAGCCACACACATTGCGAATATGCAGACAGTAATCTTGCTTGAGTGTGTTTCATATTACTACAGGTACCTACACAGGCACCTAGGTATATATTGAGGAAGCATCTCAGCTTCTCACACACGTTGACAGCACACGGTAGGCACCTTGCAGAGCATGTAAGTCTTGTCTAATGTAAACACTAGAAATCTCTTTCCAAAAATATCTAGTTCTATTAAACATCTAGCTTAAGTCTGGGTGAGCACCACCAAAAGTCTGCTGCTTGGCCAAGCATATATCAAGGATGCAAACACATTCTGCAAGTACATCAAGTTGAATTACAGCTCATAACTTTGTAGATGTTTTATATCACCAAACGAAAGCATTTACACAAAAAGTTTAAATTATCCATTCCATAAAACTTACATTCCACCTTGCTTGAATGTGATCATATCTGTGAAGTTAAAAGTACCACAAAAATTAGAACCCTTAAAAATTCACCAGAAGACTGGGGAGAAGCAACACAGCATACTTACTGCATAGCCTTTATGAAACTGAAAATATTGTGCAGTGAGGAATTAGAAAGCTTCCAAATCTGTTTATTATCTTAAAGATAATCCAAAAAACCCTCAACACCTCACCACCCCCAGAAAACCAAAAACCCAGAAGGGCTTTAACTTCTACAGAGAGGCACCAATATTTCTCCTTATGTATATATTAAAAAACCTTCACTTAACTTTATATCAAATAGTCTCAAAACATGGACAACAGAAAGCGAGTCTGCTTACATTAAGTTGCTGAAGTCTCAACATAACTGCATCAATTTTTACCTCTCTGGGAAACTCTTCATGCACTGTATCTCTTAAATGTACACCAAGTAAAAAAATCTGCTTAATGGCAGAAGCCTCAAACTTCTGTAATAAAGTGAAGCACAGAACTAGATCTATGTACATATTAGGTACTCTCTGTATAGATTACAAATGCATAGGAAGACTAAACACAAATAGTTCTCCTCAAGAAAGAAGTTCACATATGCAATGTAATATTTGCTTGGTTACAACTAAACAGTTGTTTTCTTCAATCTATTCAAGACTAGGTTTCATTTCCCCATTTACCTTGTTCTTTCCACATTCCCATACTTTAAATATTAATTAAGCAGGAGAACACACAATGAATTAAGTTCTATGGGAAAAAAACATACAGTTTGTTACACAGTATAGGTAGCATATGTGTAAACACCACACAAGCCCACACTTTTTCCCTCTTGTAGAAAAAACAAACTAAACCACAAGCATGATAGATAAATAGGTAAGAAATAGCATTACTGGATATCCTCTGACAATAGCAAGTAATAACTAGAGGTCTCTTGCTGCTCTTTTATTTTTATGCTAATGTCCATGGTAGCAGCCAAAATTCATACTGAAAGGTAGCAACAGACATTAATAACAAGAGAATTTTAAGTTGTCTTCTAATTAGACTAACTTAATAACTCAAACAGGCAATCACACTGCCTAACTCTTATTGCACTAACTATTTGCACAAAACACACCAATACCTCTGCCAGACTCCACAGACACCAATGGTTTTGTTTATATTTTGTTTTAAACTAAAAAGACATGATAGATTTTGACAACTTTTGACTAAGTGGTTAGAAGGGGGAAATGCAGAGGAGAAAATAAACAAGCAATTTGGAAAAATAACAAGTATTTCTGAAAGTTAAAAGCTTAATTGTTGTGAGAAAGTTTGTTAGTTCTGATTTTAAACACAGCATTCTGACTCTGTCTCAGGAGGATATTTGTCCTGAAATGTAGCGCGAAATGCACAAAGGAAAACTGCAGTTTCAGGACTGCAAACACCCACCCACCCTTTCTTAAATCACACACGTTTGACTTCTAAGCATGGAACTCAATTGACTTGAAACTACCAAGTCACAAGCCTTTTAAACCATCCTCTCATTTCAACTCCCTAAACAGTCTGTAGACCATACGCAGCAATATCCAAGACAGTTTTAAAATGCGGTTTCTGGTATTGATGGAATTTCAACTATTAATGCCCTTCCAAAAAGAACTCTCTCTTAAACTTCAAACTTCCACAGCCAGACCGTTTACACCACATATGAGTGCTAGTGGGCTTCGCTCTGCCAGTACAGTCAAAGTCATAATAAAAAATTAATTCAACAGTCATTAAAGTGGCAAAATTGAGAGCACTCCTTTCATCAATCAGCTTTCCAAAGTAAAAAGCAATAACATCTTGCAAAGCAAACCAACTCCTCTCTTCCAATAATAGATACCTGGGGTCTAGCAATCACACACAAAGGTAAACACCACTCAAAACAGTTTCTACCGCACTGAAAAAACCCACAACTTTTAGCATATTTGACAAGGAAAAAAAGACAAATACCTATGTGAAACTATTTAAATCCCAAAACATTCATTCTAATATATAAATATTTCTTACAATTTCTCAACTATCAAATTTAACAGCACAAAGAAAAGGTCACACTCAGACCAATCTTTCCCAAACAATACATGCTTCTCATAAATTAAGAGGTTGAACAAAGGTTTCAAAATAAATATAGAATGTGATTAGGCACATTCTTTTAAAATTTCTGGTTAAGATACATGTTCAAATTACAACCCATACAGGTCAGTAATTTTGCTTGCTTTTGATAGCAAATACAATATGGATGGAAAATAAAATGGAAGGAATACTCCTTCATGTATTATCTTTCTAGAACTGAAGGAAGCGAATGAAATTTGCCAGGATATGAAAACCTAGCTTAGAACTCTCAGCCACAGCACAATGGCTCCTAATAACTTACAAATCAGCTCTTTACACAAATGACTACATTTATGTGTAAGTGGTCAGTAATTTCCCAGCATTACCATTAAATGCTGGTTTTCTGAACATCAAGCTTCACAGCCACATTTAAGAATCATTCATGTCTGGGAGCAATGCAGCTCATCTCAAAGACCAAACTTGAGGGAGGCAATTGGTATTTATGTTTGAAAATGTCTTCACCATTAAAGGTTCTCTTCCTCATATATTGTTGCAGTATGCCAATGCACGCAATTGCATTTAGTAATATGTTTAACACCAGAGGAAAATTAATTGCTAAATGGAAACAGTAATCACTTCACTTGCTACCAAAGTAATTAATTGATACAAGTCACATAGAGAAGTCCTGCAGCCAATTACCAGAGAAGCATTCCTTCATACAATTGCAATAATTATAAGGTTAAACAAATTACAATTCACATCTACCCATAGACAGAAGCAGGTTAGGAAAGCACAATGGAATAAGGAGAAATTAAAAAAAAAAGGTTCAGATCTGTCTGATACTGCTGCTTCTTGAAAGACAGCACCTCCAGCTGGGGCATGAATTCAGCACTGATTCAGGAGACAAGAACTCTATCTACTAAATCAACAACAAAACTCCTTGCAACAGTCCAGGTTTCGCTTGGAAATCTTGCCGAAATACCAGCCAAGCCCAGCCTTGATTAGCCTGCAATGAGATCATAGCTTGAGGAGGTATAGCTTTAGGCCCTTGTAAAGCTGATACTAAAGAGGAATTTATTTAAATAGCACATCAATCTTTCTTGAAATGTAAACGGTAATGTTTTCATATTTATTAATGTTATATGGGTAAAGCTGACTGCAGAACAGCTTCAGAGTTCCTAAGGATAGTGTTAGTACAGGAAGTGAAATGACTTTCTATCCATCACCCACAATCAATACCGTGATTGACACAAGTTGCGCATCTCAGATAAGAGTCATTTTAAAGTAAAAGTAATCAAGATAATGCAGGTATGGGAAACATTCACAAGATCTACAATCGAGTCTCCTAACTTTTCATTTTCATGACTTCCAGGAAGCTGTTCCTCTTCAGCATTTACTTTTGTTTCTAAAAAGAGTTAATTTTTAAAGATAAAGGAGGCTTTTGAGACTTCTAATTAAAAGTCCTCAAAGTTGTCATTTCGCCTTCTGTTGAAATACACGTGTTGCTATAAAAAGCAAGACCTTTCTTTCAAGATGTCAAATTAGGCAACAACAAGCTGCCTTTGGGCAATTGTTTCAGAATGTTAACATACACACATGCAGAGATAAGGAAAAATGTAAAGCATTTTTTTAAAGGGACAGTATAAAAATAATAGTAAGCAGCATGGCAACTACGCTATAAGACATTTTTTATTAAATATTAGCAACACCACTTGCACGTGGGTGGGGCAAGTTTTAGAAGACCAGCTATGTTTAAAGATCAAGCAAGCTGCATCATGCACTGTTCCTCTGTGCTCATTGTAGCAACAAGAGAAAGGGCAAGGGAATGGGAAAATAAATAAAAAGGCTTGCGCCTGGCAGGTGAACTGCATATTCTGCTCACCTGGCTCAGGACTATTTCTCTAAGTCTTGTTTCAGTTAAAGAATGAAATGCTATGATGAAAGAAGGAGCCCTGCCCACCCAGCAATGGCAGGGCCCGCTACCAAGCGCCAGCAGCCTGACTGCGGGCTGACCTCTCCTGGAGCAAAGCATTTTCCCTCCCGACATTCCAGCAGCTGAGCACACGTTTTATCCCCCTGCTGAGACTGAACGCATTTTCTCCTCTCCAGCATGCCTTCAACTCCCTGAGTATCGGTAGTTCGGTGGATCAAAGGACGCTCTTGTTTTAATTGACTAGATTTCCAGCTAATAAATTCCCAAACAGTGTTTCCACTTCTTCTTGCCCTAGAATTCCACTATGGTATCTGTTATAAAAAGTTTCCCTGTCCTGTCAGCAAGTGACTGAGCCACACAGGCAGAGAAACCAACACCCTAGAGGTGTGCTACACTGAAAGTGCTGCAAGATGAACAACAAGCTCACTAACTTTTCAATTACAGTGCAAGCATTTTCTAGCACTGTTTTTCAGACAGCTCTCGTAGTTGTCCTATATATGCTAAGGAAAGCAAGAAAATAGCCACACCACAGACTTCCCAGCATTTACATAAAGGTGCAACTTTCTTCAAAGGCTGAGCTTGATTTTGAGACAGCAGTAAGCAAGGAAAAAGGCAGAATTTTAGAAATCCTCCTTAAGCAGCTACTATTTGAGACTCAATTCACACCTTGTCACATTCCTCTCCTTAAAAGTTGCAGTTGGCACCAGTCCAACCTCACATCCCCAGAGCTTCCCTGGACTAGAGAGAGGCAGAGCTCCATAGCTAGCTCACACTTACGCACTTTAGTTTAATCCACAAAATCAGCAATTTTTCTATAGATATCCTGAAGGAGTCAGTCCAGTGGGCCTTCTTGGATTCCCCCACTGACCATCCACCAGCCTGCCTGAGAAGGGACAACACAGGGAGTGAAGAAACATGCAGGTGAAGCAGCATCCCCTTCTGTGACAGCCCAGCAATCTCCATGTGCACTCTGGGAGGGAGTAGCCCTAGTTCAGGGCTCTCTTCAGCTAGGAAGATACAAATTTTATATCTCATGTTGCAAGAAGGGACTGTTTTAGCCATTCAGTACTAACTTACTCTTCCCAGTAGCTTTCCACCACTAGAAACAGTACAGAAAAAAACCCTAAAACACAACAGCTAGATGGGTGGGCCAAACCAAAAAGATGATTTTGCAGCTAAGGAATTGGAGTCCTGGGGACGTGGGAGACATGAGCTCCAGCTCCTGGTTTCAAAACTAATTTCAAGCACTCATATCCAACAATGACAAATGAAAATACACTCCAAAATTTAGACCCAAGGATCCAGGCAGTCTCTTCTTTCTAGATCAGCACCAACAGATCTAGATTTCTCTCCCACACAGCAGGATGGTTTCAGGAGGTATCAATGGTATTATTCCACTTAATTATTCCATTGCAACAGACCCAGTTTACAAGGTTCCCATCCTCAGACACTTCTCCCCACATACCCAGCCACATCCTCATGCCACAAATATTTAAGCCTGTTACTTAATACCTAGGGAACATTACGAATAAGTATCACTGTATCGCTGATCAGTCTTTAGATGTAGCACCTATTAGCCATTACCAGAAAGCTGGAAGTATTTTATTTGGCGCTTGATAGCTAGTACACACACAGTAAGTAGCTGTTTTCTCCTTGCCTCAAACGGTCCCAGGTTTAATATTCTGTAATTCAGGGCACGGGTACGAGGCCAACAGATGCACAGACATTTTTCAGAATATACACCTTACACTGACTGCTGTTCCTTGAAAAACAGTAGCAGATGCAGACAAGGAAAAGACACTCTAACTTGGCAAGTCCATAATGCAATAATTTCATGTGTGGGAGAAGGGAACCAACCGGACAACTGACAATGAAACCAACTGAAAAAATAAGATTAGAAGAATTTTTGCTGTGGGTAAAACAGCACTTGTTGACCTCTGACACAGTGAACTTCTAACATGGGAAGAGGCAGAAATCCACATGGCCTGTATACAAAGTATATATCTTTCCTACAGATCTTGAGCAAAATGTGTTTTGCTAATGTGGATTTTTTTTTCCCAACTCCTTACAGATCTATTTTGATGTGTTTTCACCAGGCAATGAGAAAGCGTTCTTAACAGCAAAACCCAAGTTACCGGGAACGGCGGTTAAGTCAAAACACATCCAGATGATAAACACTTTCTAGAAAACATGATGTATTTCTTCAACTCACGCCCAATATTCCGAAATTAAAGCTGTGACTATACAAGGACATATAAAAAAAAAAAAAAAAAGCAATAAGCAAAGAAAAAAGCTAGAAGAGGGGAGATTTAGAATAGATATTAGATAGAAATTTCTTTACAGCGAGGGCGGCAAGGCACTGGCACCGGTTGCAGGGGTGTCCCATCCCTGGAGATGCTCAAGGCCAGGCTGTTTGGGGCTCCGAGCAGCCCGACCCGGAGGAAGGCAAGGGGGGGGTTGGAACTGGATGATCATTAATGTCCCTTCCAACCCAAACCATTCCACGGTTCCACAATTCTACGCAGAAACACCACCGAGGCAACCAGAAAGCGCCCGCATCCCCGGGAGCCTCCCCCTCCCCCCCACCCCGGGAGCACGGATTCGGTCATTATCCACAAGACCTTTTGTTCCGAGGAGAGAGTTACAAAAGGTTACTCGAACTATTTCGAATTCGCAAGCGTGGCGGCGAACGGAGGCAAACCCAGCCGCAGAGCCGGGGCTCCCGGTCCCCACGCCCTCCCCGGGCCGGTTCCCGACGGAGAACGGGGGCGGCCGGAGGCACCGGCGGGGCTGGAGGAGCCGGGACGCCGCCGGCACTCGACAACCTGTTGCCGCAGCCCCGACTCCGCGACGCCCGGACGGACGGGCGCCTCTCACCTTGGTGATGATGAGCGGCTCGCCGTGCTCTCGCCCGCCCCTGAGGGTGAAGCCCCACGGGGCCCCGCCGCTGAGCAGCACCTCCACCAGCCTGTAGCCCTCGGCCGCGCGCTGCTCCACCATGGCCACCATCGGCCCCGGCTGCCCCAGCCGAGCGCCGAGCGACGGACGCTGCCCGCCCCGCGGCACCAGCACCGCCCTCGCCCCGCCCCCCGGGAGGGGCCGCAGCGGCACCTCGGCGGCGGGAGAGCGGCGCGCCCCGTCTCCCAGCCGGCCTCCCCTCCTGCCTGACCTTCCTCCCTCCTTGTCTCCCTCCCTGCCTCCCTCGCCCCTCTCCCTGCCTTCTGCCCCGCTCCCTGCCTCGCCTCTCTCTGCGCCTCCCTCCCCCCCCGCCTTATTCCCCCTCCTCTCTCCCTGCCTCCCCCCCCACCTCCTTCCCCTCCCCGCCTCCTTCCCCCTTCTCTCTCCCTGCCTCCTTCCCCCTTCTCTCTCCCTGCCTCCCTCCGCCCTCTCTCCCTGCCTTCCGCCCCGGTGGGAGCCGCCCGCCCCTTCCCAAGCGCCGGCGGCCCCGCTTCCCCCGGCGCGAGGGAGCGGAGAGGGACAAAAGGACCTCGGGCGGCGGGGCCGCCCCCGATCCCGGCGTCGCGCTGCGGCCGCTCCCTCCGCCCCGCGTTTTGTTCCCAAACAAAAGCGGCGAGGCAGGTGGAGGGCGGGCGGCTCGGCCCGGCTGGGAGGAGGAGCGGCTCCTCCCGCCGCGACCGCGGGAGCCGGGAAGGGGGCGGGGGCCGAGGGAGCCTTTTTGCTGTTGACCCCCTGGCGGCAGCCCCGGCGCCCGGGGGCTCGCCCCGGGGATGGAGCGCGGTGGGAGCGAAGGCGCCGGCGGGGCAAGGGGAGCCTGCGGGAAAAAGAAACTCCGAGCGGGTAACGGTCTGGCGGCGCAGGGAGACCCCCTGCACAAGGAGCGTCAAAAAAGTTTGATGGAGGAGCACGAGGAAGGACTGAAGTGGTGATGGACAGATAAATCTTGTTTTACGGATGGGAACCGTGGCGTTTGGGGTTGCCTGGTCTCTGGATTAGTGCCTCTTCACTGAGCTAGAGCTGCGCCTGGGAGCAAAATGCTTATTTCTTGCAGGGTATCGTTCTCTTAGCTTCATTTGTTCAGTGCTGAGACCCCTGCTACAAGAAGGATGTTGAGACTCTGGAGCGAGTCCAGAGAAGAGCAACGAAGCTGGTGAAGGGGCTGGAGAACAGGCCTTATGAGGAGCGGCTGAGAGAGCTGGGGGTGTTCAGCCTGGAGAAGAGGAGGCTGAGGGGAGACCTCATTGCTCTCTATAACTACCTGAAAGGAGGTTGTGGAGAGGAGGGCAATGGCCTCTTCTCCCAAGTTGACAGGGGACAGGACAAGGGGTAATGGCCTCAAGCTCCACCAGGGAGGTTCAGACTAGATAACAGGAAAAAAAGTTTTGACAGAAAGGGTCATTAGACACTGGAACAAGCTGCCCAGGGAGTTGATTGAATCACCATTCCTGGAGGTATTTAAAAGACGGGTAGACAAGGTGCTCAAGGACGTGGTTTAGTGACAGATAGGGATGGTGGGACTCGATGATTCAAGAGGTCTTTTCCAACCTAATGATTCTATGATTCTATTTCATCATTTTATCAGAAGTTTCAGTGACTTAAATTGGGACCAGATTTGGCTTGAAGTACCTGAGTACCAGCACACAATGGTTCTTTGCTTTTCAGTACCAAGCACATGATGCACTGCTTGATCTCAGACACAGGAAAATGCATATTATAGTTTCTGAAAGACTGGTGCTTCCAGTGTGAAAATCTCAAGGAAGTGCCTGATGTATGCAGTGGGATTTCAAGGGTTTATATACATGTCACAGTTCATATATTTTGTCTCTGAAAGTGGCTGTTAGGTTGTTTGATCCTCTGACTCCTGTTTCATCTGGTTTATTCTTTGGAAAGTTCTCCTGCCTTCATCTAAAGACAGCTTTTTTTTTTTTTTTTCCTGTAATACCTTCAGCGTTGCCTACTCTTTGTTTCTCTAATACTCAAAGAAAACTTTAGTTTCAAGATTGAGAGCCTTTGAGGTCATCAGTCCTGGTAGGAGATTGGAAGACATAAAGAAATAGGAGAAAAATATTTGATTGTTGTTCCCTCTTGATTTAAGGAACAGAAGGAACCATGGAGGGAGAACCTAAATTGCACCAACTTAAACACAGAGTCATGGACTTGTTGTGGTTGGAAAAGACCTTTAAGATCATCAAGTCAAACATTAACGTAGCACTCCCGAGTCCACCACTAAACTGTATCCTGAAGCACCACATCTACACTTCTCTTAAGTACCTCTAGGGCTGGTGACTCAACCACTTCCCTGGGCAGCCTGTTGCAAAGCTTGAGAGCCCTTTCCATGAAGTGACATTTCCTAATACATATTCTAAACTTTCCTTGGCGCAACTTGAGGCCATTTCCTCTCCTCCTATCACTTGTTACCAAAGCTATGCAAGGGCTCAAATGACTTGCAGATTCTCAGTCAGATTTCTTCTCTAATTCTTTTCCATCATATAAACAAGTGCTAATTGTAAGACTAATAATAATAATAATAAAGCACAAGTAAAGGGAAGTATGAGTAGTTTTTTCCATTCCCTTTCTCCAGGTGTTCTTGGAATCTGAGACGAGTGTTCAGTTATGTTTGTGTAACATGTTGTCTACATGACACTGTATAATCAGTAACCTGCTGGAAGTTTCAAAGAGCTGCAGTATAAAATTTTGTTGTTTGTATTCATGATAATTAAAGAAAGATCCAGAATAGTAAATTGAACTTTAATGTATCCTCAAGTATGCACATTGAAATGAAACAGAAATAAAATAGCTTACATCATTAATGAGAAGAGCAAATTGTGCTTCCAAAAATGTCTTCTGTGCTTGTATCCTCTATTTTTCAGTTGCCAAACATTTGTTGTCCTTAAGACATTGAAGATCTACATTACTGTTCTGACTTTTTATTTGGTCTTATGAATTTGGTATTGAAGAATAATGAAGAAAACTCAGCACAGATTTTAAAACTGGAATATCTAGAGGAATAGAACCAGCATCTATGTTAAGGAAGCCAAGTGAAAAAATCTTCAAACTCTGCTACTGTAAGTGTATCAGTGGACGATGTGAACATGTAGCTCTTGGGAAAGCAGTTGCCTTAGGAATATCTGAAAGCTTTCACACTCCTGATTAAGAGGGACCTCAGTAAAGAACAACTTTCTAGCTAATGCTTGCTTGGAGCCTGATGGTCTGACAGAGTTGTCAAACAAGTACTCAGCTTGTGGCTGATAGTTCTTTTGATGATTATTTTGAATATCACCTTTTTTTGCCTTTTCTCCTTTAATATTACCAATGGAGAAACTAAGAGACCAGCATGTAAAGTTCATACATGTAAGTTTGACAAGCCAAAGCAAGACAGGAATTCTCTTTTGTCATATTGGTCAAATTTCACATCTTCTATATCCTCCCTCTATGTGGCAATTAAAGCTTGTTCAGAACTCAGCTGGAGACTTGTCCTTTTCTTAATACACATGATAATTTTATTAATTGAATATAGAATCATAGAATAGTTTGGATTGGAAGAGACCTTAAAGATCATCCAGTTCAAGCCCCCTGCCATGGGCAGAGACACCTCCCACCAGATCAGGCCACATCCAACCTGGCCTTGAACACCTCCAGGGACAGGGCGTCCACAACTTCCCTGGGCAATCTGTGCCAGTGCCTCACCACCCTCATGGGGAAGAAATTCTTATGTCTAGTCTAAATCTGCTCCTTTCCAGTTCATACCCATTGTCCCTAGTCCTATCACTACAAGCCTTTGTAAACAGTCTGTACCTTCTGCCAGCCTTCGTAAGGTTTCAGATAGTCATAAAGAACAAAGGATTTAGTAAATATAGTTTAAAATATTACTTTTCATTTGTGTCATAAGAAAACCAATGGTAACTGTATTTGTCTAACAAAAGCCTCAGTGACCAAATCTTCATTTTTCTCTCTTACATCTAGTGTCATCTGCCTGATGTCTAAGTATACAGAAGTTAGCAACAGAACATAGAAATGCAAGATATATCTAGGTGCCATAAAGGTACTAAAGGACTTAACAGACTTTTTCACACTAACAATAGAGAATGATGCAGCCGTGACTTATGTGGTGTGAAGGATTCCCTTCTCTAACAACATATGCCATTAATATTATCAAAGATACTTTGCAGTGATACTTAAAGTTACCCAAACATCTCTTCTTGCCATGCAAAAGGAATCATCAGTCTTCATTAAGGGTTAGTTTCCACAGACCCAGTTTGCAAGTCTCTGCCCTGTAACAAGAAAAGCTTTCTGCAGTAAACGAGGCTCCTTCCACTTCATTTGTCTTCCCACCTTGGTACTTCAAGCTTAGTTAACAATTTCACATGAAATTTTGTTCTACAGAATTTACTCTGCCCGAGTTCTTTCTGTTGCACAGATTGCATATCTGTTCCCTATTTAGTCATTGAGATTACCAAAACTGAATAAATTCCTCTGTGGCAGGATTTCATTCAAACAGTACCAGGCACAGTATGCTGTTAAGGCACAGCCTGTTTCACCTTTGTGTCTACACACCATATGCCTTTTCTTTCAGGCACCCTGCCCTGAAGTGCGCAGGATACCTGCAGGATGGATCTAGAATACTCTCAGTCTTGAGAACATTCATTTTACTGGACCTTGCAACGCCTGCAGTGCCCTTTTTCCTCAGCAGCTGAGAAATCTGAAAGAAGTAGAGGCTTCTAACTCATAGTCACAGAGCAAAAACTGAGATGAGTTTAGCCTTTATAGCCTTCCACGGTTTACCGCCACTCCTTTCCTGGAGAAAACCACCAAACGTCACAGTTCAGTGAAGAGACAAAGTGCCTCTGCCTCAGCCATTTGAAATAACAAATTGATGACCTCGGGCCTGCATAGTTCATCGACAATGTAAGTTAAGATGCTGGGCTATGAAACGGAGCAGCTAATCCATGGCACATGTTCTGCACTTTTATCTCAATTGTAGGGGTCACAACCTCCGGCAGAGAGGCAGAGCAGACCCATGCATGTTCTCAGTGGCATTTGCCAAAATATCCTAGCTATTTGGTAATTGTACCAATACAACTTCTTCTATGTAGTCAGCTGTCATAGCTGCTGAAGAAATATCATTTGAGTCACCAGTAGTGGAAGAACTGTTGGTAGATAGAAATGTGTGTATAGTGAGATCTCTACAGTGAAGACAAAAAGATTCAAACCCCCCTTTTCTTAAGGCTAGATTTTTGTGAGAATACTGTGAATCCAGTGACAATACTGCCAGAACTGAAACGAAAAATGATTTACAAGGTAGGGGTTATGGACTTACATATCCTGTTCTGAGAGAGCTCTGTATAGACCTCAGTTCCACTGGCACAGGAATAAGTAATATTACTGTTGAAGTCTACAGGCAGGCAGGCATGCATGTTGTATGTGGAGCAAAAGTTAATCCTATGGTTTGGGGCTGGAAAAGACCTTTAAATATCATCTAGTCCAACATTCCATGGGCTGTCTTCAAGATCAGGATGAATGGGGCTTTGAGCAACCTGATCTAGTGGAAAGTGTCCCTGCTTTTGGAAGGGGGTTGGAACTGACTGTTCTTTAAAGGTCCCTTCCAATCTAAACTGTTCTATGATCTATGACTTAGGTATGTTCAGGTTCAGTTATTCTTGAACTTGACCTTCTCCTACAATGGGAGGGACTTCCTTTTCTGGCCAACATACCTGTAGAAGCCCTGTGTGTATTTTTCACATCTCTCACCAAATTCAGCTCCACCTGTGCCTTATCACTTCTAACCCCATTTCTACACATCCGGGCAACATCCTTATGCCTTACGTACTCCTGGTTCCACTGTACATTTCATTCTTACACTTTAGTTTGACCAGAAGGTTCTTACTGAGCTATGCTAGTCTCCTGCCTTTCCTGCCTGATTTTTTTTACGTGTGGGAGCTGAGGCTATTTTGCCCTAAGAAAAACAACCTTAAAGAGCTCTATTGAGCTCCTGTGTCCCTGAAAGTAGTTTTCCAAGTGGTCCCATCCATTAATTTCTCACACAACTGAAAGTTACTCTCCTAATATTCAGCATCCTGGCCCTACTCTTCAGCTGGTTCGTATTCCTCAAGACTGTGAATCCCATCAGAATATGATTATTGTAGCCCAGGCTGCCACAAATCTTGATATCTCTAATTAGTTCATCTGTGTTAGTAAACAACAGTTGTGGTAATACGTCTCTTCCAGTTAAGCTGTCTGTCACCTAGAGTAAGAAAATATTCTCAGTGTCCTCTAAGAGTCTCCTGCACTGCTTGTAGCTTGCTCTGGTGCTTTTCCAGCAGCTGTCAGGGTCACTGAAGCCACCTGGGAGGATCAGAGCCTAGGAGCATGATGCTTCCTGTAGCTGAAGAAACACCACTTTGTCAGCAAACTCCCCTTGCTGGTGCAGCCTCTAGTAAACACCAACCATGAGGTTTCCTTTGTTGGCTTGGCCACAGATCTTTACTCATAAGTTCTCAACCTGTTCATTGCTGCTTTTCTAAGGCAGCTCTATGCCATCAAACCAACTTATTTTTTTTTACATGGAGGAAAACTCCCCCTTCCTTGTCTCATTCTCTCATTCTCATTCTGAACAGAATGTAGCCATCAATTGTAGCCCTCCAGTCATGCAATTCATTCTACCATGTTTCAGTGATAGTGATTAGATTGTGGCTTTCTAGCTGCACAGTGGCTTCCATCTCCTTCCTATATGAAATTCTAGTGTCTTTGAAAATAACCATCAGAAACACCAAAACAACTGATGTAGTGATAAGAGGTTCCTGTAACAGAAGTGGATGGATTTTTTGATCAAGTCATTCAAGATCTGGCAAGTTGCTAACAGTTTATTGTGGAGTCTGAAAGTCCTGAGAACCTGGAGAAACAGGTTGGGTAGCAGCCCAAGAGACAGACAGCCTGGCATAGCTGGAAATCAAGAGGGTTTGCTTTGGAAAACTGCCATGTTTCTTCTGATGAATTCAGCATAATCATGTTCTTCTGCAAAACACTTTGATTCCAACAAATTATCCATTTTCCCAGAATGAAAAATACAGTGTTGAAAAACTCAAGCAGTATGTCTCCTTTGTGATTTGAGCACTTTAAAAACCTTTCCCAACTGTGTCTTGTTTCACCTGTGTTGCAAATAAGGCTTCATCAGCACATAATTAGTGCTGGAGAAACCCTTAGATATTCTCAAGCTTTCAGATAAATACTTAAATATGATGGCTTATTCAGTTCTTTAGGAACAACAACCACAACGCTTCTTTGTTCTTTATCTAGGTCCCTTAATAAAACTGAAATTTGTGAAGGAATAGCATTTCATATGAAACTCTGGTATTTCTATCCCTATGATGGTTTTGATTGAAACTTTGTCCAGTTCTTAAGCATCCTCACAACACCACATATACTTCGTGGGCAGTTTTCTGAGAGTGTTAGTACTCATGGACAAACTGTGGCATGAGTGACCAAGAGGAAAAAACCCATGATTTGCTGACAGTAATATTCCAGGATCCTGAGATCTATTAGACCTGTAGACAGAGAGAGATAAGTGCAATACAGACCCTAGTAATTCATAACCCACCTCCAGATTTGTAATTTTCATGATTTTGCATGATAATGATTGAAAGTCAAAGATAAGGGCAATCGCAACTCATGTGGTTGTAGAGTTAGAAGGCAGCATGCAGGCTAACAAGAGGAGGTGAATCGGTAACCAGTTTTCCCTGTGGATGGGGCTCTCAGCTAGCTGTCAAATTCAGGCACAAGTTAAGTCATGCCTTGGGCCCTAAGTCTCTCTGATATCTGTGTAATTTTTTCTTTTCCAGTTCTTGTATTAGGGCCCTTTGCAAATTGTGTTACAGCACTTCAGATTATCACGTTATAAAGTAACCAGAGAGCAAAGTGGGAGCACATGGGTTGAAGCACTGGTACATGACAATCTGTACTGCTTCATTGTCAGCAGACTATGCAATACTTGGGCACAGTTTCGGGGATAGCATGGGCCAGTGAGTGTTACTATGAGGCATTATGGATGAAGTCCCCCTTATTTGGATGTGAAAGAGAGTTCAGCAGCATATGCATATACCTATATACCTATATTTGGTCATATGTCTGTGTGTTGTAACTTCATTAACCTGGGTTTTGTTTGAATTTTTTTTTTTTTTGCTTTACGGAGTTCCATCATTTCAGTGAAGCATCATTGGTAATGTTTATTCTTGCTGCTACATGTCTGAATGTGGTACATTAGATAGTGTTCTTCACTGTACATCTTTGATAACACACTTTACAGGATAACTTTCTCTATACAAACTGTGCTGTGCCACTTGCCCCTATGTGCCTAAAACCAGGCACTGGTCCGTTTTAATTACTTGAGGGACATAGCCACAAGCCAAACAGTCTTCAATGCCTTTAAACTCTCATAGCACGGCATGTTATATCTAAATTCTATACTTGATGAAGATGATCACTGGAGCAGAGATGATCAGAGAAAGGGCCAAAGGGAGAATTTCAAATGCTCATTTAGCAGAAAATGCTGTGAAGACTTTTAAAAGGTAGATAAATTGCAAGAGACCAGAGTATCCATGAGAGCAGACAAAAGCCTTGCAATAAGGTATTTTTCATTTGGACTTTGTCTTCATTTTGCTAGATAATCCTAAACAGACCTTCATTTTTCTGCCTGTCAGCAATGTGTAAATAAATCTTTCAGTGCGTTCTATAAATAGACACAATTCCTTCATTACAAATGATCTTTCTACTACTAGCTTGGTTATACAGAAAATGAACAGTGTCCAGGCAGAGGTCATAGGATGTAGCATCTTGTGAGAGTCCAGCTAAGCATACATGTAGCATAAAGTAAATGTTGTTTGTTTGGGTTTTTTTGCAGTGCTATAGCAGTTTGCTCCAAAGCATCAGGTGTTCACAACAGGCTATGGTCCAGCAGTGCCAGGCCTATGATATTGCATGAATTTAGTGATATTATGCCTGATAAAAGGCTGATTTGAACATTCCCAGGGGTCCATGAGGGCAGAAGTTCTGTCCATGCCTTCTCCCCATAGATTGCTAAGCCCCTTTATACTGAATGTATATGTAGATGTGGTCTCCTCTCTCAGATCAAGACAGAATGGTTAGCACTTCATGGGAGATTTGAGAAAATCCTGCCAAGTCATACAAATGAGTAAAAAAGGCCAACATTTGAATTAACTTTTCCTGGATTATGTTAGATTTAGAAAGGATAAGGCTGTTGTGGGATGTAGTGCTTTTCTAGCTTGAATTTTGTCTACAGCATAGAGTGTGTTTATGTCAGTGGGGCATTGTTAGTAATATCCTAAGGAAACAGCTTCGAGGTGCGGGGTGGTTTTTATTGTCTATCTTCTGTGATAACACAGATCCTATTACAATCCCAAAGACTGGTTTCTTTTGAAAGTCTGAATTATGTAGTATTAAAGGTACACAGGAGTTCTTCCAGAACACTGCAGTTTCTGAAGCAGTTTTGGGACCAACACATTTCTTGGAGTCTTGCTGCCAGGAAGTTGACAAACTGAAGTAGTTGAGGTAGCCAAGCCATAATATAAGTGTATAGTGTAGCCATATTGCTTGCCTGAAGAGTGTACCCAGTAAACTACTTTCAATGCTGATGGAGTTACTCTCACTACTTTGTCCACTCTGGACAGCGAATTTCACCTAGGACAATGAGTCCATGATCTTCAGTCTTGAAGAAGAGAAAAGTCAGAAGATCTTAAGTACTTCCTGCATTGTAATGTTTCTGCTGCAGTTACTGAGTTTTGTCTTGATTCCCTGAGCCAGCTAAGGCATGCTTTTGGGCTTTCTGCTCATTTCAGAAACTACCAGACAACAATTTTTGGAGCAGAAGGTTGCAACTTTCCTTCACTGGGTCCCAAAATGCTACAGGGCTGACTGCAGGCCTTGCAGCTACTGGAGAGGGAAGAAACTCAGTGATGCTCATGGAATTTCAAAGGGGAGCATTTGCTCGTCCCTGTGGTGACTGCACACTTTGTCAGAATTCCCTTTAATACTCTGTTATAGCTGAGTTCCATCTAACTGACCATGGAATGCTGACTTTTTTAGCAATGTAATTAGCAGAGCCTCAGATACTCCTCGTATTGTGAGAGCCTAGAAATTAGTGCTGTAACACCTTTTGATTTGGTTACATATACTGGCCTCAGAAAAGAGGTCTTATAAGATAATTTGCTAGTGGACTATGAAAATATAACTTCTGGGTTGTGGGAGATATAATCTAACAAGATCCCACAGTCTAAGAATTGTAACAAGGATATAAATGTATCCCACCTAATTACTCCTAAGGAAGCCAGCAAATGCAGCTTCTGAAAGAAAGAGCAGAAGTAGAGGAGCCTAGGAAACCTTGGGAAGATACTGAGGCCAGGGCAGACTTTCAACACCTTTGTAGGTCAGGGTAACTTCTGCATGCTTGTGAATATTAAAACCGAATATTCATTATCACTGTGTGTGGAGGGGATACACTTGTTTTCCCCAGTCTTTTTCGTCATCTTTTTCATCAGTCAGATTCCATGCAAACTGTGTCTCATGCAGGCTTAGTAAGTGTGGGACAAGGTTTTTCACTTACATGTATACTGAAAGGGAATTATCTTTTTGTCCTGTGAATTAATGTAATAATGGCAATGATTAATGGTGTAATTTGTCTGGAAATGTGGCTACAAAATCTGTCATAATGCAGATTCAAAGACTGCCATATTCTCAACACTGGCATAGAGAAATGAGGATTCTGTTCTTCCAAAACTTAAACAAAAATTGTGTTCTCCAGTTTATAGATGCATTTTTCTACTCAGTTATTTTGTGCTTCATCCATATAGACCTTATTTACTAATTTAAATATATAATAGGAAAGGTTTCAGTAACTAATTTGTGTATGTTTCCACACAAAAGTCAGGTAGGATAACATTTCCCTGGAGAATGTATATAAGACGTCAATAGAACATATGTAACAGTTGCATCAGTCAAATACACTCAATTACTGAGCTGTTCAAATGTACGCTTATATCATGTATTTATGTTTTCATTCTTAAAGAACTAAAAACTTAATTATTTTTATGCAAAGGAGATAGATACATTCATTCTTATCCTTTTAAATTATTGTTCAACATCTCTAAATGTAAATTAATAATTTACAAGTCTATAATTATATTCAAATCACTGAGGGAATTGTACCTTTCTTTTTCTTCTTGTCCTTTTTAATGGAGTCTGTTGCTGTTATAATCATGACGTATGTTCCACTTTGAATATCACTATTGTTCCAAGTTCCCTACCTGAATATACAGAAAAGCTGAAATAGAAATAATGAGGTGTGTATTTCATAGAATCATAGAATGATAGAATAACCAGGTTGGAAGAGACTCACTGGATCATCGAGTCCAACCATTCCTATCAAACACTAAACCATGCCCCTTAGCACCTCGTCCACCCGTGCCTTAAACACCTTCAGGGAAGGTGAATCAACCACCTCCCTGGGCAGCCTGTTCCAGTGCCCAATGACCCTTTCTGTGAAAAATTTTTTCATAATGTCTAAACCTCCCCTGGTGGAGCTTGAGGCCATTCCCTCTCATCCTGCCCCTGTCACTTGGGAGAAGAGGCCAGCACCCTCCTCTCTACAACCTCCCTTCAGGTAGTTATAGAGAGCAATATGGTCTCCTCTCAGCCTTGTCTTCCCAGGCTAAACAACCCCAGCTCTCTCAGTCATTCCTCATAAGGCCTGTTCTCCAGCCCCTTCACCAGCTTCGTTGCTCTTCTCTGGACTCGCTCCAGAGCCTCAACATCCTTCTTGTGGTGAGGGGCCCAGAACTGAACACAGTACTCGAGGTTCGGTCTCACCAGTGCCGAGTACAGGGGGAGAATAACCTCCCTGGACCTGCTGGTCACGCCATTTCTGATACAAGCCAGGATGCCATTGGCCTTCTTGGCCACCTGGGCACACTGCTGGCTCATGTTCAGTCGGCTGTCAACCAACACCCCCAGGTCCTTCTCCTCCTGGCAGCTTTCTAGACAGACTTCTCCTAGTCTGTAGCTCTGCAAGGGTTGTTGTGCCCCAAATGCAGGACCCGGCATTTGGCCTTGTTAAACCTCATGCCATTGGTCTCAGCCCAGCAGTCCAGCCTGTTCAGATCCCTTTGCAGAGCCTCCCGACCCTCCAGCAGATCGACACTTCCACCCAGCTTAGTGTCATCTGCAAACTCGCTAAGGGTGCACTCGATGCCTTCATCCAGGTCATTGATAAAGACATTGAACAGGGCTGGACCCAGGACTGAGCCCTGGGGAACCCCACTTGTCACTGGCCTCCAGCTGGATTTAACACCATTTCCCACCACTCTCAGGGCCTGGCCATCCAACCAGTTTTTCACCCAGGAGAGTGTGCGCCCATCCAGGCCAGAGGCTGACAGTTTCCAAAGCAGAATGCTGTGAGAAACTGTGTCAAAGGCTTTACTGAGGTCCAGGAAGATACATCCACAGCCTTTCCCTTGTCCAGCAGCCAAGTCACTTTGTCATAGAAGGTGATCAGGTTAGTTTGGCAAGACCTGCCTTTTGTGAATCCGTGTTGACTGGGCCTGATCACCCAGTGCTCTTGTATGTGCTTCACGATCGCACTCAAGATCGCCTGTTTCGTGACTTTCCCTGGCACTGAGGTCAGACTGACAGGCCTGTAGTTCCCTGGATCCTTCCTGCGACTCTTCTTGTAGATGGGCACAACATCAGCCAGCCTCCAGTCCAGTGGAACTTCCCCAGTCTTCCAGGACTGTTGGAAGATGATGGAAAGGGGTTAGGCCAGCACATCTGCCAGCTCCTTCCATACCCTCGGGTGAATCCCATCCAGCCCCATAGACTTGTGGGTGTCTAGTCAGGCTAGCAAGGCTCTGACCACCTCCTCTTGGATCATGGGAACCTCATTTTGCTCCTCTAGCTCCTGAGTTTGTACACAGATGGAACAACTTTCTTTACAATTAAAGACTGAGGCAAAGAAGGCATTAAATACCTCAGCCTTTTCCTCATCCCCTGTCACCATTTTTCCTTCTGCATCCAATAGGGACTGTATGGTCTCCCTAGTCCTCCTTTTATTATTCATATATTTATAGAAAGAGTTTTTGTTATCTTTCACAGACTTTGCCAATCTGATTTCTAGCTGAGCCTTAGCCCTTCTTATTTTTTCTCTACACAATCTCACTTCCCTCCTATAGTCCACCCAAGAGGCCTGTCCCCTCTTCCAAAGCCCATAAAGCTCTTCTTCTTGATATCACTCAAGATCTCTCTGTTCAACCAAGCTGGGTTTTTTCCCCTGCTGGCTTTTTTTCTGGAACATGGGGATGGCTTTCTCCTGAGCTGCTAGGATCTCCTTTCTGAAGAGCTCCCAGCCCTCATGGGCTCCCTTGCCCTTAAGCACTGTCTCCCATGAGACTTTGCCAACCAGCCTTCTGAAGAGTTCAAACTCTGCCCTCTGGAAATTTAATGCTAGTGTCCTGCTAACCACCCTCTTCACTTCACCTAGAACAGAAAACCCTATCATCTCATGATCGCTTAGTCCTAGGCGTCCTCCTACTGCCACATCCCCCACAAGGCCTTCTCTGTTCACAAACAGCAGGTCCAGGAGGGCACCTTCCCGTGTTTGTTCATTCACCAGCTGTGCAAGGAAGTTTTCTTCCATGCACTCCAGGAACCTCCTAGACTGCTTCCTTTCTGCTCTATTGTACTTCCAGCAGATATCAGGAAGATTGAAGTCTCCCACAAGAACAAGAGGCACTGATCTAGAGATTAACCCCAGCTGTTTGTAGAAGAGCTCGTCAGCTGCTTCTCCTTAGCTGGATGGTCTGTAACAGACTCCCATCACAAAATCTACCTTCTTATGGGCTCCTCTGATTTTAACCCACAGGCATTCAATCTCCTCATCACCACAATCCATCTCAACAGTGTCCAAGTCCTCCCTTACAAAGAGGGCTACCCCGCCTCCTCTCCTTCCCTTCCTATCCCGCCTGAAGAGTTTGTACCCCACCATAGCTGCACTCCAATTATATGAGTCATCCCACCATGTTTCCATGATGGCAACAAACATCATAGGCTCCTTGCCCTACGACAGCTTCCAGCTCTTCCTTCTTATTACCCATGCTGTGTGCATTGGTATAAATGCACTTCAGCTGAGCTGCCGAGCCTTCAGCCCTCTTAGAGGGAACAGAGTTCATTCCCAATCACCTGGTAACTGGAGTAGCTAGCATCAGAGTGCCCGTATCTCTCTTACCACCCCCAGGTGTGTTCTCCCCCACTTTCTGTGTGGTGATGTACTGGTGGTCCTCTCCAGCACACCCTCTCCAAATCACTAGTTCCCTACATCCAGGCTCACTCCTGTCTAGCCTGGTCTCAACCCCCTCCCCTTTCACATCTAGTTTAAAGCACAATTTGTGAGCTTAGCTAGGCTTTTAGCAAGGGCTTTAGCCCCTCTAGGAGACACACGTGTCCCATCCTTAGCAACAAAGCCTGGGGGTGCGTGAGCCACCCCATGATCAAAGAAGCCAAAGCCCCTTTCCTCACACCAGGCTTGGAGCCAGGCATCAATCGAGTTCTTCTTCCTGACTTCCAGCTCCCCTCTATTTAGCCTGGGGATGGAGTAGAATACTATTTGTGCCCCAGAGCCCTCCATCATTTTCCCAATGGCCCTGAAGTCTTTCTTGATGGCTTTGGTCTTTCTGCATTTAATTCAGCTATGCATTAAGTGAAATGCCAGTTTAAAATTAGCTTTAAAAATTAGTACCGATAATTATGGGAATCATATTATCATAGAATCACCAGGTTGGAAAAGACCTCTTGGATCATCAAGTCAAATCATTCCTATCTGCCACTAAACCATGCCCCTGAGCACCTTGTATACTTGTCTTCTAAACATCTCCAGGGATGGTGACTCAACCACCTCCCTGGGCAGCTTGTACCAGTGCCCGATGACCCTTTCTGTCAAAAATTTCTTTCTGATATCTAGTCTGAAGCTCCCTTGGTGCAGCTTCAGGCCATACCCCCTTGTCCTGTCCCCTGTCACTTGAGAGAAGAGGCCAGCACCCTCCTCCCTACAACCTCCTTTCAGGTAGTTATAGAGAGCAATAAGGTTTCCCCTTCCCATCAGCCTCCTCTTCTCAAGGATAAACAACCCCAGTTCCCTCAGCTGCTCCTTGTAAGACTTGTTCTCCAGCCCCTTCACCAGCTTCGTTGCTCTTCTCAGGACACACACCAGAGCCTCAACATCCTTCTTGTGGCGAGGGGCCCAGAAGGACATATCTTATAGGTCCTTTCAAAGTAAATCTAATTGCAGGGGGTCTATGTGGATAAAATGAAGAGCGATGCTAAGCATATAGAAGATTTGTATGCTAAAGCCTTTAAGAACGTATTGCAAGATCTGCTGGGGAGATCATCATAACTGGTTTTATTACATCCATTTAGCTTGAAGGCAGATCCAGCTTTCATCAGCTTGGGAAATGCTATGTCACATAATATGTAAAAGACTATGAGATCACAAACTCTTAATAAAATACAGTTTTTACATTCACAAAGTAGCTAAGTTCTTCATTGGAAACTAAATTCAGGCATTGCTGCTTTGAACTGTACTCAGAAACAAAAATAAGTCTTCATCTGTCCATATACTCATAAATATCCATCTCCTTTGTAAACCAGTGCTGTAGTCCCAGATTTAATTAAAACAGTGATTAAAGTGTCTATAACTGCACACTCAAGCATAAGTTACAGCACACTCCTTAGCAGCAGAACTACATGCTTGTCATATTTTTGTAGACTTGTTACTTTCCCTTAGAAGCAGGCAAGCCAGTGTTTTATCTTAATGATGAACATGAGCAAGGCTGAAATATTATGTTCCAGGTCCAAGGAGAATGTGAGTAGGTATTTCTAAAAACTGTGCATATGGAGTATATGCCCATATTCCTCACAAGAAGTGCAGTATTTTTCTCATTCTTAAGCACATTTTTGCCAATATACGAATCCTATACTTGAATTTTCAGTGTTTTGCAGTGTTGTATTTATTCTGTAAGTTTGATTGATTGGTATTTGCAATGACAGGATTAGGGGTTTTGTGGTTTTTTTTCTTAATGCTTCGCTTGTGTGTGCTAATGATTGTCTCCAAGTTACAACGTTTGCTTAACTGAGATCCTACCTTGGTACAGAAATGAGAAACATACCATACTGGTGAGTCTGTTTCATACCACTGGTGGCAGTGTGAACTCCATCAACAATTGCAGAAGAAAGGACATTTAGGACCCGTAGGGCATTCTAAATTTTACTGAGTACTAAATAGTGTTCCTCAGAAAGGCAAAATAATTCTTCTCTTCGATTTTTTCATTACTTTTCTGTTTCCTTTGTCTTTGTGCCCAGCTTTTATCCTTTTTTTTTTCCTAATCATGAGAAGCCAAATCAATCTTGGGTGTAAGACTGCCAAACCAGCTTTGAATTTCTTTGACTGTTCTGACTCTTTGTACTTTGGCCCCAGCAATGAGGACTAGAGACTACCTAGACCTTACCAGCTAAGATGTTGGTTGGCTCATTAGTTTAGTAGATCCGTGTCCTGTTCAAACTCAGAAGTCCACATGTAAAGACACATCCACTCTTATCATGACATGTCTCCATTTAGAATCATAGAATCATAGAACAACCAGGTTGGAAGAGACCCACTGGATCATCGAGTCCAACCATTCCTATCAAACACTAAACCATGACCCTCAGCACCTCGTCCACCTGTGCCTTAAACACAACTCCCTGGGTAGCCTGTTCCAGTGCCCAATGACCCTTTCTGTGAAAAATTTTTTTTCTTAATGTCCAGCGTAGATCTCCCCTGGTGGAGGTTGTGGCCATTCCCTCTTGTCCTGACCCCTGTCACTTGGGAGAAGAGGCCAGCACCCTCCTCTCTACAACCTCCCTTCAGGTAGTTATAGAGAGCAATATGGTCTCCTCTCAGCCTTGTCTTCCCAGGCTAAACAACCCCAGCTCTCTCAGTCGTTCCTCATAAGGCCTGTTCTCCAGCCCCTTCACCAGCTTCATTGCTCTTCTCTGTTCTCGCTCCAGAGCCTCAACATCCTTCTTGTGGTGAGGGGCCCAGAACTGAACACAGTACTCGAGGTGCGGTCTCACCAGTGCCGAGTACAGAGGGAGAATAACCTCCCTGTACCTGCTGGTCACGCCGTTTCTGATACAAGCCAGGATGCCATTGGCCTTCTTGGCCACCTGGACACACTGCTGGCTCATGTTCAGTTGGCTGTCAACCAATAACCCCCGGTCCTTCTCCTCCTGGCAGCTTTCTAGACAGACTTCTCCTAGTCTGTAGCTCTGCACAGGGTTATTGTTCCCCAAGTGCAGGACTTGGCATTTGGCCTTGTTAAACCTCATGCCATTTACTTATGAGTTGCTTATTTCCATTTTGTACTATATATGCTACAGGTCATATACTTTACTTCCAATAAAAATTACTTGCTCCCTCTATAAGTAGCTGTGTAATCAAATACTCAGAGAGTAGGAACAAATGGATCAAGAAGAATTTGAAAAAACAGTCCTCTACTCAGAGAAGTAAAGCAAAAAATGTAGGGTGTGCAGCTGGCAAAATTGTGGAAAGAAAAGGAGAGAAGGACTAAAAACTTAATCTCCAGAGTGTAGACTACCATTGAAGAATAAAAGCAATTTCAGATTTCTGAAGGAAGGAAAATGGCAACATGAATAGTAAGGGGAGTAATTTTAGAAACTGATAGTGGGAATCAAAGGCTTCTTTTGAACAATTTTCCTTTCTGTCTAATAATCTAAATTTTTTACTGTCTTAAGTATAGATCAGGCAACATAAATTTACCTTCAAATAAGAGCAAACATAATGTGTTTTAATATGTGTTTACATTATATATGTAGTATATGATGGCTTTGTTTTAAATAATCATTTGACTATGTGGAATCCTTGTAATTTTTGCTCTTTAGTAGCCAGGTCCCTAGCTTATACCAACAACAGCATCTTGTATTGGCAACGGAGTATAGGTATTCTCATTTACTTCAACATAAGCTTGTGTTTCTGCAGCACAGCAGTCTGGTTCACAACCTTGCTGTCCCTAGTATATTTTTGTATACAAGGTGGTAACAAGACAAGGGATGGCAACATCCTGTCACTTGTCTGTCCTCATACACAGAACAGGAAAATCTCCTTATGCCAGAAAGCAGCAAAAACATCCAAGTAACATTCAGCCTCAAAATCAGCTGCCTGGATTTCGGAGTCCTTAATGATGTGTATGGTTGTATTCCCATTATAGTCAGTGCAGCCTACTCAGATCACAGTGTGCATATATTTTAGGAAGAGCAGAACAGCTCTCTGGATGAAGTCTAGACTCTAGACTTAGCTACAAAAGATCTTGATTGACTATACAAGAGTTCAGACACCTTTCTGATGTACGGACACTTATGTGTAGGAGCCTGAATCTGCAAGCTAACATCCTGCCCTTTGGGTGGTGTAGCCCAGGCAGAGCACCGAGCAATTACCTGGGTGCAGGCTAAGTGGACTATGCATGACGTGTCTAGCAGCTTGGGCTTCAACTGCCATCCAATTCCTGTGCCATCCCATAATGGGATGCCATCTGGTCCCCATCAGCAATCAGCAGGCTGATGAGCTTCATTCTTTCACTGGCATCAAGTGTATAATGTGTCTCAAAGAACTTGGCAGGTACATTTTGTGTTGGACTGGTGGCTGTTTTCTCTATTGACCACAAAAATACTGGCTGAAGCCTCCGTGTTTCATGACCCCTGCACACACAATATCCCACTGTCATTCAGGCCTTCATAGTTTCTGCTAAAAAAAATAAGCTGAACTTTTGGAAAAAAAATTTGAAAAAAGATTAGGTCATCTGTCCTTTTAGGGACTAATTATAACATCTATGACTGTGGTTTTTAGCATTCAGTTCACTTTAAATCTATTTGCAGTGCTCCTTCTTGTATTTCCTGAACGTGCTCTTAAAAACAAGATTTCTGGAGAGGTGAGGGCTGACTTAAAGGGTTTGAAACTCAGCTGAAAGAGGAGAATTAATTTTTGTATTTATGATTGTGAGTGTATGCTGCTATGTCAAGTAAGACCTCTGACTTAAAGGATATTGTCTAGCTTATAAAGTAAAAGCAAATACTACAGATCAAATTCCTGTTTTCATAATAAACTCTTACCAAATAATAATAGTAATAAAATATTATTGATAAATGGAAGGTTCTGTAATTTTCCGTGTCAAGCTGATCCAACCCAGACAGTATAGTCTAAACAGAAGATTTAGTGTGCTTGCGGATTAAATAAGATGAGGTTAATATTGTTTCCCTAAATGTAATCTTATTCTACAGTTATAGGATATCAACTTTCTAATTTTAGTTACAGAGATGGGTGGCTTGAATCACTAAAATATAGATTTAGGTTAGGGTGTGGTTTTACAGCCTTGCTCCTCCCTATAAAGGCTGGAACTACTTGTGTCTGGACTCATCTTTTCAATTAATTTGCAGTAATTAAAGGGTGCTGTGTGGGATGGGGCTAAAGAGAAACACAATTAAAATATAATGCTTCTCTTTTGGTATCTGCATCTTTATTTATTTAAATCATATTCAATGCTCTGCTGAGTTTAAGTCTTCCTGTATCAAATACTGTGCAAGCAGAAATATGTGAGTGAACTGTTGCCAATTGCTCTGAGCAAGCATGAGCAATGTTTCAGATTACACTGTGTTTTCTTGTTTGGATTTGATCTCCTTGCTAGGAGAGGCTGAGAAAGGCAGCTCTAGGGGATTTACTTCTAGCAGCAGCAGCACATGATCCATCAATCGCGTGATTCTCAGCACTGAGGACTAATGGGAAAAGTGGAGAAAAAGTAAGTGCTGCCTTGAGGAAGCAACAACATTTTCTTCTGCTCGTTGGGCCCCTCCAACAGCCGAATGCTTCATGGCTTCTCCAAGGTTAGAAACCTACTGCTGCCCGAACCGAGATGCAGCTACACAGCTAGTGATGAACTTTCAGCCTGAAGTTTTCAGTGGAGTTTGCATTGGCAGCGCCTCCTTCAGTCTGTTACTGACCATCCTGCAGCTCCTGCCGAAGAAGGGACAGAGCCCACGGAAGATGCCCAAAGCCTCCTCCTCTTCCACCATACTTCTTCTTATCTCCATTTGTGACATCCTTGGTGGCTTAGGTAAGCACTAGCTTAATGTCCCTCATCGTTTCTGTAGCTTGTTGCTCTGAGGCACCACAGCCAAATGAATCTGGTGAGTGCATAGCGCAAATTTCTGACCGAATCATGCTGTATGTAATCACAGGAAGATTTGGGCTAAGTTAGATGAGAAAACAATGGGCCTTTGGGGGATAGAGGTCTTACTTAATAGTTATGTTTTAGAAGTACAAGTTTTGACAGATCAACACCAAAATCTCTTCTTTAAAACAAATTAAAATCCAGAAAAATGGCTGGTTCTCAGAGTAAGATGTAAAAGTGGAGGTGAGAAAGTGCGTTTAAAACTAGATCTGACATCAAACACTTAGCCAGTCCTTAAGACTACATTTTAAAAACACTTCCGTATGTCTTGAAATCCTCTCAGAGCAAGTTTGCAATCTTGTTCATATGCCAGCCACTTCTCTGGGTACATCACATTGACAGCAAATGAGTTTGAATTGCAGCTGTACACAGATAACACCTTTGAAACGTGAGTGAAGCTTCCTTATCAATGACAACCTGCTGCTTGGCTCCTGGCTCGTAGGCTGGGGGAATAAAACAACAGAGACTAAAACAAAACTCATGAGTCAAAATGAAACTAGTGTGTCTAAAGCTATCCCATCAGTCTATGGCATTTACTGCCAAATTAGCTATAAATTACCATGACACATGCTATGAAAATAGAGGATGAGTTTGTTTCTACAGTAGAATTTTTCCCCCTCACATTAGGTAACATAAGTAGTGCTGTTTTGTAAGGCTCTCTCGCTGCACGGGGAAAGAGTGGGAGTTCAAGTCTTTCTGCTTTCATGTCTAACCAGGTTGTCTCCAGTATATAGGGAGTGCCAATATTAAAAAAAAAAATACAGAGAAAAGGAAAAATATATAGGGGAGGAGATACAGAAAAAATGTGCTTGCACTCACCTGGAAAAGGTCCTTTCAGTCAGATAAGCCAGCAACACACAAAGTTATTCTTCTCCCTTTCTCTTTCACTGGCAAACTGAAACTATTTATTCATCGTTGTCTTTGAATTAGTCACTTTGGTGCTTGGGAAACCAATTTGTTCTGCTATATGTTGGTGCTTTAATGCCTATTTCAAGCAAAACCAGAAAAATCTCACTTACAAATTCTAAGTTCATTGAGAAAAATGGATATTGTTCTCACCTAGTTCCAAAGCCCTACTTTGTTCAGTTCTGTGACAGGAAAAGAGCTGCTTGTAAAAATTAAGATAGTGAAAAGTTGGAGGTACGTTTTTTCTGCAATGATAGTTATATAGATACATGAACATTAGCATATGAATACATGCTGGTAAAATTGTAAATAGTTATTGGTTTATGTCAATCTGTTAAATGCTACCCAATTTACTTTAGGGACATGCATGACAGTATCTGTAAGTAAGTGAGATTTAATCTGTACAAAATTTGAAGTCCCAGCAGACTTTTGGGGCTACTTTTCCTGAGCAACTAAACCAACATTTAAATAGCACCGTTGTTCCTACCCTGCTCCTCTGTAGCTGTAGCCTTCCTGTGGATGCACGAAATCTGGGCTGCGATGTGAAATATGTGGCTGGGGAGAAGCACGTGACCTAAATCACACCAGCAGATTCAAAGATTTAATACTATTTTTTTTCTTCCTTAGGTATAATCTTCAGGTCCAGTGTATGGATAGGCTTCCCAGGCTTCATAGCTAACATTTCTGTGGTGAACAGGACTGACATGTGGCCTTCTGCTTTCTGTGTGGGGAGCGCGGTAGGTACAGAGATCATCTCCCCTTCCTCCTGCTCCCAGTTGATAGTCTGGGGAGTCTGAAAGGCAAACCACTGTGTTTGAGAGGAAATTGTGAGTCACAACCTGAATATGATCGTTTCAGTCTCTGCCGCACCCCTGCAAGCGTGTTCATGCCTCCCGCTGAAAGCCTGGATCAGGGTGGGTCGGGTGCCAGATGCTGCATGTTGCATTTGAGGGCACAGAGCAGTGTCGGTCAGGCCACATCTGTACTAAGCCAAGGATATGGAGGCATAAGAGAATGGACATTTCTGAATGGGCTGTGAAACCATCAGTTTGGTTTGTGCTGGTGCAGCATTGCTAATGTCCTGGCAGCTCTGTCGCACCCATAGCCCACGGGTATCTGCTGCCTTCTCCAGCAGAAATGACAGCCTGCATGGTGGCAGTGGGGACCATCTGAAACCAGCAACTTGGAGAGCTTAAATTAGCTCTGGGAGTGTGAGAGTTTGTGGTTTAGACACACAGGGACTGCGGGATAAATATACCCAAAGATGCAGAGCTGCTGCAGAAGTTCTAGCCCTGCCATACAGGATTACATCTTAGATTACTGTTTATATGGGTGTTCACAAATGCAGACTGCATCTGGCCTGGAGTAATTAAATATCTTCTGGATTAAAACACACAGAATTAGAAAATGTAAATGCATTACAGAAGTGCAGATTGAAACTCAGTTTCAAATATTACAATCACAGTACCGTCTGAGACATATAATTTGAATTCACTGTACAAGAAAATCCCATGTTTTTACCAAAACGTGGAAAACAATAAATAAGACAGATCATCACTTTAGCCAAATTCAGTAGGGTGCCCAATGAATTAATGGATGACCAATAACAGTATTAGCTTTACAATTCAAAGTTTTGTCACAAAATCATTCCATTCAAGCAGTATTTTAGTAAAACAATATGTGCCAAAATGCAACTCTCTTTATCTTATATACCTATATAATGACAATTTCAGACAAAATAGGGTTGTGCTGTAGAAGCAAATGTTAGCTATATGAACCTATCAATTTTCAGTCATCATACATGTTTAAATTTTGCATATTAGATGCAATGTTGAATTTTTGTTTCTTTGGGAAGGGGGAACTAGCAACATCAATATCTTATGGCAAGAACATCCTATTTAAAAAACATATTTCCCCTTGTCTTATATTTTCCTTTCTGCCCCTTAACACAATAAATTAATATTTTAAAGCAGTGGCAAAGGTACAGTATGCAGACTGTTTGTTTTTCATTTTGGTCTCAGGTTAGATGATAAGCAGCATAGTAGTCTTCCACAGTTTTTATTTTCCCTTTCTTGGACTCTAACAATGCACTGTAGAATTATAGAATCATACAATCTTAAGGTTGGAAATGACCCCTTGGATCACTGAGTCCAACCATTCCTATCTGCCACTAAACCATGTCCCTGAGCATCTTGTCCACCCATCTCTGAAACACCTCCACGGATGGTGATACAATCACCTCCCTGGGCAGACTGTTCCAGTGCTCAATGACTCTTTCTGTGAAAAGGTTTTTTTCAAGAAATCCAGTCTGACCCTCCCCTGGTGGAGCTTGAGGCCATTCTGTCTTTTCCTGTCCCCTGTCACTTGGGAGAAGAGGCCAACACCCTCCTCTCTACAACCTCCCTTCAGGTAGTTATAGAGAGCAATGAGGTCTCCTCTCAGCCTCCTCTTCTCCAGGCTAAACAATCCCAGTTCCCTCAGCCACTCCTCATAAGACTTGTTCACCAGCTTTGTAGCTCTTCTCTGGACTTGCTCCAGAGCCTCAACATCCTTCTTGTGGTGAGGGGCCCAGAACTGAACACAGGATTCGAGGTGCGGTCTCACCAGTGCCGAGTACAGAGGGAGAATGGACCTGCTGGCCACGCTGTTTCTGATACAAGCCAAGATGCCACTGGCCTTCTTGGCCACCTGGGCACACTGCTGGCTCATGTTCAGTCGGCTGTCAACCAGCACCCCCAGGTCTTTCTCCTCCTGGCAGCTTTCCAGCCAGGCTTCTCCTAGTCTGTAGCTCTGCACAGGGTTGTTGTTCCCCAAGTGCAGGACCCAGCATTTGGCCTTGTTAAACCTCATGCCATTGCTCTCAGCCCAGTGGTCCAGCCTGTTTAGATCCCTTTGCAGAGCCTCCCGACCCTCCAACAGATTGAAACCTCCACCCAGTTAGTGTGATCTGCAAACTTGCTAAAGGTGCACTCAATGTCTTCATCTAGGTCATTGATGTTGAACAGGACTGGACCCCCAGACTGTAGTTCGAGTCACTTGCTAAACTTGGATTTAATTATACTGGAATGAAAAACAACCCCCTTTCTACTCACTTCCTCTAACATAATCTCATGTGAGTTAATCAAATCTTTCTGATTCCATTTTATTTTTCTTTTAGTGCTGTAGTTTGATTTCTGGTCTTCAGAGGGGTATCTTTTCAGGCACTGGGAGCAACGTGTCATTTTGCAAAAAAAAGTGAGGTGGCATATTTAGATTTTGGAGTTAGGTACATATGATTTATATTATTTCTGCAGGCAGTCTTGCCTATGTTGTTTTTTCCAGGCAGAAAGACCCCACAGTTTGTGTATGCTTCTGTGTATGTATATAGTTTAAATTGCGCATTTTTTTACTGTAAATATGTACAAGTACAGATGAAGTTACATGCTGAGTGCTGTGGACAAAGTGCATTACAAGGAAGCCTGAGGTTTTATTTTCTGTGCAGTAGAAAATTGTTAGTGCACTCCTGTTTGCTAGCAAAAAATGTGAACTAACAAAGTGTTTGAATTCAATACTAAATCTTTTATGTCATAAATGACCAGAGGCAGGCTCCACACTCATAGTGGAAAGAAATATTTCCCAGTTTGATTTACTTTTGGGAGGAAGGAATGGTAGATCTTTATACTGCTGTTTGGCTCGGTAACAAGTATGTTGGTTTCTAGCTGTAAAAGGTTGCTACCATGGAGCCATGATGAAGGATATTTAGATAAGAAGTGAAAGAGTGCTCAGAGGGAAGGTAATAGGAATATTAAAGTAGTTCCAGACTATTACAAAAAACCAGCTCCTCTGGAGAAGAAATTTGGAATTTATAAACAGCAGCAGAGAAAGGTCACTTATCTTATATAAGTTCACAGGAAAAATGCATAGGGTCAGCTCATGAACACTGGAATTTAGCTCGACTTGAACCTGTTTCCTTTGGAACTTTATTGAAGAAATCAGTCAGGGAGTTTAGTATGGATTATTTTTAGAGGGCGAGTGATATTTTTTTTATGACCTTTCTTTTTCTTCATAACCACTCCCTGAATTGGGCTCTTGTGCTTGGATAAAATGCTTGTCACATGCTGAACCCAAGATGCATAGACACACTGTGTTCATCAGTGATCTCAGTTATCTTTTCTTGCCTCAGCTACTGAGAAACTACTAAATTTTTAACCTAAAATTAAAACAACCTTACTATACATTTTTTAAGCCTTCACTCACAGCATTGAGGATTAGGATTGGGGAGGTAAATAACAGACTCTCTAAACGACAGAATAAGCTATGAAAGCAAGTGCTGTTCAACTTACCTATGACTTGACCCACTGGCTACAGCAATGCTGTCCCTGTGATTTTGAGTAAGATTTCATAATTAATAATCTCAGCTGGAAAATACACACATTTAAAGAACAGGTCCGAATCCCTTCCCTGCCCCCAGTAGTACTTGAGAAGCAGCTGTAACATTTGGCAATTTTTTCCCTGCAGATGTGGATCCAGCTGTTATATAGTGCTGGCTTTTGGTGGTTGTTTTGCTATGCTGTTGATTCTTACTTGGTGGTAAGAAGATCAGCTGGACTGAGGTATACCAGATTTAAAGCACTGAATTTGCTGTTTTCCTTCCAACACTGTATGTCCATGTTTGTCTGCAGCTATCTAAGTGCATAAATGAAGTCTGTAAAAATATCTGATGTTCATCCATTTACCAGGTAATGATATGGATGAGTGGTGTGCTAAGTGCTTAAATTACCAGGGAAATGCTCATTGTTTTGTCTATGTTGAGCTGGAACTTGGATGTAACTGAATTAATTTAACATTTGGAGAAAAGAGGAGCAGATTGGGCTCTATAAACTTTTATTACAGTGAGATAACTATTTTTGTCCCTGCTGTGTACTTGAAATTGATTCTTGTCACAAAAAAAAAAAAAAAGTCATCCTGAAAGTAAAAAGATGTGGAGGGAGAAAGTGATGTATTTCATATAATTCGTTCTCCAGGTGTTTTTTTTTCAGATTTTCTGTTTTATTCACTTCTCAGCCTTAGAACAGAATAGTATCATTAAGGTTGGAAAAGACTTCTACAATCATCAAGTCCAAATGTCAGCCCAGCATTGCCATGCCTACTAAATCTTGTCCCAAACTGCCATGTCTACATGCTTTTTGAACACCTCCAGTAGGGGAGACTTTAAGTTAACTTCACCCTGTGAAGGATAAACCTGATTTTGTGAAGTCCCATAGTTCTAGTCTAAGACAACTGAGACCTGCATCTTTCTCCCACCCCTGTTAACCAATACAATAAAAGTGTATTTGGACTTGATTCTGAGATCAGAGCAAACAGGGAAAGACTTTCTACTGACACAGATCTGAATCTCCCCGAGATGGAAGCAGTATCCAACTCTGAAAGCTAAACATAATTCTCTGCAAATGACAGAAGGGTAATCAGACTGTTCAGACCCATTCTTAAGTTTTAATCCCCTAGTTTGCTCTCTGCAGGAGAAATCAAGGGTGCAAGGGCTCCTTCTGGAGATTCGGTGGTAAGGGAAAGGCTCTCCACCCTAAACAACTGCTTTGGCTCATCCTTTTTCTGAAGCTCCCTCCCCTCACCCCAACTTCTCTCCTTAGTGTTGTGTATTGCTTGTGTTCTGCATCACTTTGTATCTGTAAAACCCTGTTTCAGTGAGGGTCCTATTTTTATGTTGCACTGTGGGAAGTGTAAGGTTTGGCTTCTCTAATTACACCTGTCCTGCTTGGTGCCTGCAGTACGATTGTGCTGTACCACATGATGACTTGGGGCCTTGCGGTGATGCTCTGCGTGGAGGGAATTGCACTGCTTTACTACCCTTCTCTCTCCAGGTAAGCAGGGCTCTGGGAATAGACTGTGAAATCATAGTACTCTGTAGGTCAGTGTTAGAGACAGACATCCAAATGGAGGGCTTTTTTGATCTTTGACATGTGTATTCCACTGAGTTAGTGAATATTCTGGAAATACCTGCCTGGGTTTCAGGGGACCCTGAAGAAGTATGCCAGGCAATACAGGCACTTGGGCTTGCTGCAGCTCTGTGGTACAGCGTCTTACTCTTGGGTTTAGCTTTGTATTTGTTCCTTTAAGTTTGTAGTGCTTATTAAAAATCAATTTTGTGTCCAGTGTGAACTAGTGGTGAAAGTGTGTGAATTAAAACTTTTGTATGCTTGCTTCATTCAATTTAGTTTTTTATGACAAAGGTGGCATATACAAAATAACCAAAATGATCAGATGTGGAAAAAAAATGCATGAGCTGTTATTGTTTTCTTCTCAGCTGTGAAAATGGTGTGGAGCATGCAATCCCACATTACATTACAACCTATGCCCCACTGCTGCTAGTGCTGGTTGTCAACCCAATCCTGTTTAGGAAGACAGTATCAGCAGGTATGTTCCTAACAGGCAACGTCAATCTGTATGTGATATTTAGTGACATAATAATGCTGTAAAAAGCCATGCCTGAGTATTCAGTGACGCAGATATCTCCTCCTTAATTCATGAGGATGCAGCAAAGGGTGAGAGGGAATTGCCTATTGAAATGAAGATATCAAGATATCATCTGGATTGGAAGTTTGCCCTACAGAGACACTCTGATGATGTACTCAAGTTATGCTGTTATAAACCTCTACTGCAGATTGGCAAAGCTGTTTCTGTGTTACTAAATTACTGTTCATTTGATGTATTTTAGGCAATGTGTAGTGGATGCTTAACTGTACTGTAGTATTCATACTGTCCTGGATTTTGAAATGTAATTTATTCTGGTTTAAGGATAATGGTGCAATAAGATAGTTGATTTAATCTTTTGGCAGCCCTGGAGCTAAAAAAATCATTAAATATGATCAGAATTTTGTTACTCCTGATTCTGAGATTATTAAACAAATTGAAATTGTACAAAGTTCAGATGGGATCCCATATAATTTATTATCCAGTGCTTTGAAGTTATGAGACTGAAGAAAGGCCACAGATTTAATGCATTCTTTGCATGTAACACAATCAGTGCTAGAGGTTTGCAGCACCTGAAATTATACTCATCATCTATGTATTAAATATATAAAAACAGCAATAGAATATGTATTCAAATGAAGACTGAACTGTATTCTCAGTTCAGCTGTCATCTTGTATTTCCTGCGACCCTCAGTACTACTAATTTTCAAAAGGTAAAGTTTTCCTTGAAAATGTTCTTATAAAAAGTTGCTCTTTGTAAAGGAAAATACACACTGAGTATATTTTTGTTCATGCCACAGCACGTGACACAACTGCCTATGTTTGCTGACATTATGTCTTCAAGTTTTAGAGGTGTAGATGATGCTGTATCAATTCCACAATGAAATATAATGTGCATAAGATAGAATGCATTCTATTTTAGTCTAAACATCACATAATGTCATTATATAGAAGCTGTAAGCACTCTCTTTTTGCTCTAAAGGAAAAGTACGTTGAACATATCATTTTGTGTTTTCAGTGAGACTAAGACAAGAAAAAACGTCTAGTGGGTATCACTCATTTTAGGAATCCACAGTGGATGGACTGCTTTTTCTTTAGTATGAGGGCATATATGAGATTCCTTGATGATGATCTTTTCAGCTTCTGAAAAGCTGCTGGAGACAAATCCATCCATTCCTTTGTTCCCTCTTTACAGACATCCGTCTTCTGAATCCTTGTGCCTATAACTAACAAGATGCATGTGTATTAATGGACATAATTGTATACTTTCCAGTTGCCTCTTTACTGAAAGGGAGACAAGGGATTTACACAGAGAATGAGAGACGTCTGGGGACAGAAATCCAGATCCGCTTCTTCAAAATTATGCTGGTATTCGTCATTTGGTAAGAGGTGCATTATTTTGGTTTAAACTGCTTTTTTTTTTCCCAGCTGGAGAAGGTTGGGAATAAGAACAGAGTCTGATGAGTTACTTCATTTGTTTGTCTTTAAGCTTGGAAGGGAAGGTGTCTAAGGAAGAAGTAGTTCTAAACTAATTCACCAGCTAGTTGAACCACTCAAGTAGCATCATGAGTCTGTGAGGAAATGATAAAAATGTTTAACCAACAGGAAAACAATGACAGCAAGAAACAATAACCAAATATATATATATAAAGTTTGCACACAGCCTAAAACTGTCTGGAACAGCAGCTCCTCAGCACTGTGGACTGATATGCGTTTTTCTGTACTCAAGATTTCTCAGAGCCTCTTGTGATCAAACATACCATTGAAAATGTACAATAAATATGCTTCTAAGACTGCCTTCATGGCCCTGACTATAATTAGATAATGCAGCCACCTCTGTGGTCTTCAGATCCCAAGTGTGTGAAAAAAACGTGAATACTGACGGGAAATAGAGACCTATATGTAAACATAGAAAAGAAATCGCTACATGATTTTCTGTGAAATTTTTAATGTTTAGTCTTTTTGTGTCATTTTCCATCTTTCTCCATGAAAACAGTACTTCGGGGTAGGACAGGAAAGTGATAGAGAGGGAGTAAGGGACTAAGGAAGGAGGGACAGTGCACACCTCATCCCCAAATCTCCGCACCTCTGCTCCAGCAGCACCATCCAGTGGAGTGATAACTGGAACTGGAGATATTGGGTGCACACCGAAAAACTGAGCTGGAATAGGGCCTCCTTTTGGAGAAAATAGCTTTTACTGGAATCTCACAATGATCACACAGCAATAAGGGCACCAGAAGGGGTGGTGATTCCACTCTACAGGGATCTGTGCAATGACCTAGCATGAAGTGATCGCTGCTGTGAAGTGTTTGCTACCTACATGGGTTAAAAAATGGACAGAGGGAGGAAGGAGACGGTCTTGGAGTTGTGAAGTTACTTGGACAGATTTCACAGTGTCTACAGCTACTTAGATTTCTTATATGCAGGTACCTTAATGCATGCTACATTACCTTAAAAGGATGAGCAGGTAGGAAGACTGCCTTTTTATCTTATCCTGGTTTCTGTATATTAGAGTATTCTGGAGGGAAATGATTGTCTTGTCTTGGGGAATAACAAAGTCTGTTAGGCTCAGGAGAGATGTTTCTAGTGTGAAGGGTGGGGTTTCCAGCAGGAAAGGGGAGTGAGATAACAGTGAACAAGCCTGTAGCATGTCTTCCCGGAAAACTGAAATGATGAGAAGCCAAGATTTAGCCAGGCTTCCAGGATTTTGGAAAGAGTGAAGATTATTCTGAAGCCCAAAGACACCATAGAGGTGCATTGCCACCTAAGGAATGGTGGCCAGCTTGCTGGTCTGGGACAAAACTTGAAAGAAAGAACCAATTCTCCAAGGACACAGAGGGGACATTTATTTATTTCTGTTCTGTCTCATTCTGGGCTTTCTTATTAAAAAATAAACATGACTGATAGAACATAAGCTTTAGAATGTAAAAACTCTCAAAGCTTACTGTTGGGAAAAGCTGAGGCAGTCTTAGGGAAGATGCTTTTCTGTCCCAGAGGTCAAACATGAGATGAGTCAGTCAAAGACAGCAGGTTGGGGCAACATGAAGCAGAATAGATGCCTGCAGGTTTGGGATGGGACAGCAAGAGGATTTACATTGCGATAAAAATATAATTGCAGGAAAGACATGTGTAAACCCCTTCAGAAGATATGACACAGTGCTGATAGTTTCCTTTCTGATGGTGCACTAGATCTGTAAAGAAACACTGGTCTGTTTAGAAGTCATAAGAAGTTACAGACATCTACTATAACCTTTATTCAGCATAGAATATCTTCAGTTTCATTCACAAGATGAGGTTTGATTATGCTTCTCCTTCTTTGGAAACAGAAATTACCTTTATTCCAAAAGGTTCATGGCTTTTTCAGGGATTTTAAAGTCAACTTTTGTTTTGATTTGTAGTATTTTTACATATGCTTTAAAAGTCTGCTGTAATCTAATCCTGAATTGTAATTCCACCTGGAGTTTCTGCAGCCTTTTACAACACTCAAGCATGTATTTGGTTTTCTTGTCTGTGAGCACTATCCTTTGAAGACACAAGCAAAAGAAGTCAGCATGATGTTCCCGTTATGGACCACAATTGTTTATTGTCCCAATTTTATCCTGCAGTTTACTTTTCTGCAGCAAGCTCAAAATTCTTTGTCTAGGGCTAGCAGATAAATGTCTGGGTTTGATCTCAGAGACCTACTGATCCCTTCATACTGAGACTTAAAATTAAAAAAAATCTTACGCTCCTTATTAGTGATCCTAATCTCTATAATTTGGAAGTAAACCATTTATTTATGCATATATACATATGTGTATATATATGTGTGTCTTATTCTCTTCCTGTTCTTTATTCCTTCCATAGCTGGTCATCCAATATCATCAACGAGAGCCTTTTGTTCTACCTTGAAATGCAGCCAGATATCAATGAATTGCCCCTGAAGAACATTAGAAGTGCTGCACTGATCACATGGATTATAATGGTAGGTGAGCCGTGACATTGCTTAGTCTTTGAAATCACTTCTATAGACTGGCAGAGCAGCAGGAGTGTAGTGATTGTAGTTCATGATTTTGGGGAACATAAAAACTCCAAAAATCAAGGACAAAAAGGAAAGTGAGAGGAAGGTGTGGTCACTGGGAGTGCTTTTCACATATAAACTCTGCTAAAAACACACCAGACACCAGCTTTTTCTCCTATTTACTGGAGTATACATTATATAGTGATTGCTACCCATTTTAAGATCCTTATCAGACTGCTACAGTGATTTAGGGTCTAACCTTGCTAACCTCTACAATAACGCAATCTACAAATTTTTAGCTCACTATTCCTGAAGGTTGCCCTGTAAAATAGGTATTTTCTGATAATTCTCTGTTTTATTTATTAATGATTTATAAAGAATACTAGATCTTATAACTTTTGGATAATTATCTGGGGTCAAGCACCAGAAAAATCTTGAAAGCAATGCACTAGAAGATCAGGTACTGGCAACCTACTGTCTCCTACCCTCTTTTCTGTTATTGGAATATTTGACAAAGATTTTCAGAGGTGATATTGCAGTTTCCTTTTTCAAAAGAGTATGTTCTGGAGCTGTTAAATACCTGTAAGGCCTGAGCATGCTTTACATAGTTAAATCCTTAAGCCACTTTTTACTGAAGGGTTAAGCAAGGAAACAAGTTTGATACAACTTCCTCCTCTAACAAGGATCAAACACATTCACAGGACAGAGACCATGCTCTTGCTTACCTGCAGACCAAGTGATCAGGTGGAAGAGCTAAGTAATTTTTAAATTAGCTGTAAAAAATAATTTGCTTTTTTTTCATGAGAAAAATGGAAACAACTAAAGTAATTTACTTAGCAAGCATCCCACACCATTTGCAACAGAGACAATTATTTTAGAAATCACTTGGGGTTCTTTTCAGTGTCTGTCTCCACTTTTCCATCCCACTTTGATGGACACTTTCACTGGCTCAGGAATCTGCAGCAGTTCCAGACAGATCAAGTGCTGCTATTTTAAAAAACTTGCCTCTGTGTGCTAGTGTCTAGTCTTATATATTTGACTTGGCTTATAGTAAAAATATAATATTTGCTTTTGTGAATAAAAAAGTCTAGAGCTTGTGGGGAATGCTAACAACACACCAGGGGATTGACCAGCTTAAATACATGCTAGAAAACTATTTGGTGCTTACCGTTCCCTTGGATGGCCTCAGCAAATTGGAAAAACAAGTTGTGGTATTTCACTCTGACTTGTTTGTGTCAGCAGTGGGAACAACATACACTTTTATTTGCATGCATCTCACATCTTTTAAATTGCAAAATGAAGCCTTGCTGGTTTAACACTTGTTGCACTTCTCTTTCCTAGGGGGTCCTTAACCCAATGCAAGGCTTCCTCTTCACGTTAGCTTTCTATGGCTGGACAGGATGGAGAGTGGATCTGAAATGGCGAAAAAGAGAAATACCCTGGGAATCATTGTCCTCATCAACTGCGGGTGAAAATACCTATCCCTCACCTGTGAACTACCAAAGCAACATCCATGATTCAAAGAAGATATCAACAACTGACAGCCAGCAGACGGATGAAGCTATAAGCATGTTGTCTGAAGGTAACACTAGTGGTGATGACAGGGCAACCAGGAGCTCTCCCATCTACCAGGGCTGGTAGTTTATGGGCACAGAGCTGGATCACACTTCTCATATTGTCAAGACTCATAAATCCACATCACTGTGTGAACCATTGCGTACTGTGGAATTAGGTTTGCACCCAGTGGCTTGATATCATTTCCAATAACTTGTGTGTTTGTGTGAAAAAGAGTATGTGAGACAGAAAGGTATTACAGATTATACCTTATAGAAGATGTGTTAACAGGCATAAGTGCCTGATCCTTTTTCAGCAGAAGTAGATCTCTGCAAAGATCTATGTTAGTTATGGCTCATTTTCATCTATTTTGTTTTAATCTCTCTTGTAACCCCCATATGGTAGAAGAGTCTTGTTTAAATAAATGGGCTATTAATACGTTGGGTTTTTAAATGTGTTGCCTTTGCTCAGCATAAAATTCCTCACCCAGAGTTACAGCTCCAGGATTTCTGAGACACCACTTCCAGCTTTGACACTCTGGCAAAACATTAGTGACAGCAAACTTCGACTTAAGCACACATATTTCCTGTTTATATCAATTCTCACTGACACAGTCTTGTTTTAGCTTGTTTATATGATTTTTTTGCTTTGGTTTTATCTGGGGAGCTGAAGGCTTTTTAAAAAAAAAAAAACCTCAAGCCCAACCTAGGCTCTATAAACATTTCAGAGTGATGTTTCCAGTTCATTCCTGGTTCAAGCAAAAATAACCCTTCAAACTATTTTTCAGTATGGATTCAGTTTGATCCTTACATGCACCTGTCTAGCAGGATTATGACTGTTAGGGGCAGGTGCATTGAGAGGTAACATTTACAAAAAACCACTTACATGATCTTAGTGCTCATCAAAACCTGAAATAAGTAGAATCAATAGTTCTTTCTCTGAGGTGTACTCCATTTTATGTCTTTATCTGCTGAATGAATAACCAGTAAATCCATTCTGCTTATCTTCTTAGATACATACATCTTTTAATGCAGTGCACTGAGTACTTATATCCAAGCTCGAATTGGTTGAAAGTTAAGAAAAAATGATGTTTGTGGCTATCTCAGGCTTTAAGCTTCATCAAAAGTAGAAGTAGAAGAATTTATGTTTGCTTGTACTGTTTGTTGATGTTTGACTGATGGCATGGTGGGAGCCCCCTGACCCCTGGTAACCTTCCTCCTTTCCTTCAGCATGTGGCGCATCGTAAGACAAAAGTTATTTTTGAAACCCTGTTCAGCTCCAGCTTGGCTAAGCTGTACTGGCTATCCACACCTTTCTCTTCCAACCCAGTTCAGTTTCAGCTGTTATAAAAATATACATATATGTATTATGAAAGACAGCTGGAAGGTTAGTGTAGTAATAACATGAAGTTTAAGCTGCTGTGTTACTCACAGGAGTCTCAAGGTAGTTAGAGACACAGATCAGCAGAAACTATACAGAAAAATATTGATTTGCTGTTTTAAATAAATCACCTTCTCAAACTGATTGTTAGATACAAAGGTTTTGGGCAATGATCCCATATTATTTAGGCAGATCATTGCAGAGCTGTGGTGGGTTTGTAGCAAATCTTGCCCTGTAAAAACCTTTGTGGGTTTATGGCTTTATATTGCTGTTCTAGTTGTCAGAAATCCTGGCAGATCACCAGACCCTTTTTTTTTCACCACAGTCAATTCTTTCCTAGCTAAGCAGGAAAAGAAAGCAAGGACTTGGGACTAGATTATACTGATCTTTATGAAACAGAGACCACAGTTTTAGTGCAATATTCATCACAATAAGGTTCAAAAGAGCAGGAAAAAAGCAGAAGTGGAATTGTTCCTAAACCTTTCCAGATGCTAGGGTGTGGGCCTATCTACAAAACCCTAAACCAAATAAACAGCCTCTGGCTGAACAGGAATAATCATGTGGTATGCAAGCACTTGGGAGGTGACAGGCTGCAGCAAGAGGGCATGTGAGTGAACCAAACAACTGATCCATCCTTCCTTTCACTAGTCCAGGGCATATGTGGGACCAGGACATATGCAATGCCCCTGCCTGAACCTGCTGAAGCTGTGACAGCCCCTGAGCAGCGAAAAGTGGCTGCTGACACTGGAGAACCTTTGTGCTGGGACAGCCTCCTGCAAGGACTGTGCTTTGCTCCCCTCCTTGTCCTTTCAAGTTTGTCCTTGGGGCGTATGTGGCGTGTATCCACATGAAAGCTCAGGAGTCATCGGAGAGCTTAAGAAAGACAACTGAACTAGTGGTGATGGGGCATAGCAGAGAAAACCAACAGCAGTTTTTACCTTGCAAAAGAAATAGTTGTGAGGAGTGTTTCCTTAGCTGCTGTTCCCAGCCTCTACTGAATGCACATGAGACATTCCTCCATGGCTTGAAATGGAGTGATAATTGATTCTGCTCATGTGTAACCATGGCAGTACTTTTGTCTCCCAGTACATTGTCTAATAAAATAAAGTGCTGTTTTGAGAGTACAGCAATTGCCAATTTTAGCTTCTTGTATTTTAGGCATATTAGAGCATTATAAAGCCTTTCTGAAATTACTCAAGCTAAAAACCAAGTAAATTTAAAAAAAAAAAAAAGTTGAATCCATGAACTGAAGTAAAATTACTATAGTGAAATCTCCTAAAAAAGGATATCTATGCATAGAGGGCAGTGCAGCATGAATGGCCTCCTTGCCTCCCAGTCAGCTTATCAAATCCAGCCATACACACTAAGTGTTTTCTCTCTCTCACCAAAACGTATTTTAAGTCCTCAAAGATAAAGTGAAAACTTCCAGGAAAAATGTCCTCTTGTATCCTGTAATACTTTCTTAAACACTTCTTAGCTGTCCTCTGTTGGTGGAAGAGGTTGTAGGGAGCTGAATTTGACCTGCCAGTCTCATACATTTAACCAGTATTTTATTTGGCCAGATGTTCAGGCTAATTGCAAAGCTGAAATATGAGCATTACTACAATAATAAACTACTTGAATAGGTAGACTTCTTGCATACTGAAGCTCTGCATGTATGCGGTCCACCATATGTCTAAATACCAAAATCCTAACTATATTTCTCATTAAGCCCTTCCACTGGTTTTGTAGACCAAAAACACGGAGAAAGCTAGAAAGTGAAATGGTAAATGTAATTCTCCCTTGTTGTCCCCTGTATAACAGGACTGGACTTGTAATTCAGAACTTGTCCTTGTGTATTCATGATGAAAAGTTACCTCATCTAAAATTTTCTTAATTTTCACAGATTACTCAAGTTTACAGTAATCCTAGATGGAAATCATTAAACCACATTGTAGCTAATGTAATTTTAAGACAGGTCATATGATGTCTGGGTCACCCGCCCTTTAAGGAGCAGGCATGCATCTGGGTGGACATTGAAGTTGGCAGCTGAAGAAGATGCAGTTTTACTGAGAGAAAAACAGGGACCACAGACAAATGCAGTGATGTGTTTGAAACTATTTTCCTGGGCAGTTTCATAGGATACGCTGTGACCTGTATGAAAAGTTGGTTCTCTCATCGCACCTCTCTAAGTAAATCCTTAAACATTCAGAGAACTAAACTCACGAGGGGATTTGTAGGTAAAGTTTTCAAAGGGTTGAGAAAATTCACTGTGTCATGGTAGCATTTGCGTTTACACCCAAGACAAAACCCGAAAGACAACTAGAGCACTTTCTTCCATGCAGCTAAGAAGAACAGGTGTCTTTCTTGGTCTCACCAGCTCTGTGTGCTCACACTATACAAGGTTTAAAGAATTCTAGAAAAGAAATCAGAATGTCATGCCTAGAAAGAGGCACTGTAGCCATCCGTAGACCTTTGACAGGTCAATGGTTTTAGACTGTGTTCCCAGCTACCCTACCCTGTCCTTGCTCAGTATGTTTAAATGTGCAGTACACTGGTGACCTGCTGGGCTATGGACTTGAACAGCTCAATCTACAGAAAAGACCAGGATACACGAGGATGGTTTTGTGTGTGCTGTGTAACTGAAAGCCTCAAGAAGACTTCTTACTGTTGATGGCATTGTCAGAGCAAGAGCAGAAAGGCCAAAAATACAGATGATCTTGCCAGAGCACACCACAGCCAACAGGACCATGTGAATTTGGTTGAACGCAATAGAAATAAAACGTTGGTGACACCCAAGGTTGGTATGCACACATAGAAAAGCCCGTGTTTCTAATCAATATAGGAACACTTAGATCTCAAAGGCAGAAAGCTCAATTCTGAATCTTGATTTGCATATATACAAGATTAAAGAGTTTTTAGAGCCCTGGAAATTAGTTCAGGCTTCTGAACTGAAGAGATTATTTTGTGAAGTGGTAAAAAAAAAAAACCAAAACCAAAACCCAAAACAACAAAATCCATTTAATGGGCTTCTTCAATGCCTCATAAATCATGTGTGTTTTAACAAGCTTGTATTGGATAAGTCAAGTTCAGGCCAATTGTATTCATTGGCGCATTAGTCAACGTGATCATTTATGACATAGAGTGGACTCTTCATACGTTAGCTGCATTTGCTTCTCCATGACTCTCTGGCTGAGCCAACATTTATCTCAACTTTTATTTCTAGTACCTTTTACAAGCAGAATGAGAGGTGAAAATACAAGACCATGTTAACAGAGAAAGGTATCTGTTATTTATCTGTATTATGGTAGGTGCCTTCTGTGCCTAAATGACTATAATACCCTTGGCTTTAGAAAACGCTATAATGTGTCTGGGAAGTTGGACTAACATAAAAACAGTCCATGGAGTTAGAGCTTGGGTTTGGATGTGTACAAGCAAGAAGGTGCATAATGCAATGAAAGTGAAGAAACAAATTCTTCAGAGTGGAAGTGTCCTAACTTTTCCTTTCCTCATTCCAAAATGAATTAGCTCCTGTGCAATACCCTGAAAGAGAAATATCCTGTGATGTTGAGTGCAACATCACATTCTGAGCAACTTCTAGATAAGTTTAGGATTTTGCAAGCACAAAGTCTCAGCCACAAGGAGCGGTGAGAGCCCCTTTAGTCAGAATGATCACTGAAATTTATTGCAATCCTTGTGAAGCATTACGTGATCTGTTGCTGCTTGGGAGTTCAGTGGACTGTACAGAGTATTTTGCAGTTCCTTAGCAGAGGTATAGAGAAATAGTATAGAGTAAATGATTGATTTTTTTCCCCAGCAGACACTAGTTCTCCACCGAGCTTGGAGTTTCTTCCACTACTTTTAATGGAAAAACTTCTGTGAGAAGAGTGCAGCTTTTATACAATAAGCTGTACAGGGCTGGCTTGAATTGACATTTCCAGTTTGTTTGAACAGGTTAGAAACCTGATGGCTAGTCCAGGGGAAGGCTCTGCTGTAAAAGGCATTTGAGAGTTAAGAATTTCAGCTCTCACAGTGCCGATATGGATCCAGTTTCACATTAGTGGGGTATCAAAGTGCATTGCCATCTAGTGACACTGTGCTGGCTTCTGTGAAAACGGTTTGTAATCTTACTTTGGCTCCCAAAATGCAGGTGCTCATTTTGGAGGAGCTGCCCCAGGGGGCAAGAACTGGAAGCACCTGAGCAGAATGTGTATTTCCTGTATCACTGACCTGGGCAACTGACTGCAGGTGGCCCTCTTGGAGCAGGTAGTTGGACAAGGTGACCTCTAGAGGTCCCTTTCCACCTCAACCAGTCTGTGATTCAAAGCCTCCAGTGATGTGAGCTCTCAACCCCATTAGGTCTTTTGATCAGATGTTGGACACAGACTACGGGATATTGGAGAAGCTCGTGTTATTGTTTCTGAGCTGGAAGAATGTGCAGAACATTTTCTAGTCTGAGTCTTTTGAGGGATCTGAAGACTGAATTCACCCAGGAGGATGAAAGAGCAGCTGGTTTTGCTGTGCATCATGATGTTTGTCATCTGTGGAAATGAAGGGAATTCCAGCTGGAGGTGTTAGTCTGCTGTGGCTGGTAACTATTATTTGTAACAACCACGCATGTTAGTGTGCCTCTCTCTTCCTGCCATTTATATTTACAACTCTGAGTATGGTATGATCTTAATCAGAATGAAAATTCACAACAGGTAAATTTGCCCTGTGAAGCTTGAATAGAATAAAATGGGTATTCTTTAATTGCCCAAATGTAAAAATAGTATTTGTATAAAAATAACCCAGTGAATTTAAAAAATAATACCAGTCTGTTGAAAAAAAAGTCAGTATGCCAAAAGAGCTCCCCATGTAAGTTGTATTGCCTGAATGCAATAGGAAGACAGCTGCGAAATCCACCTAAGCATCCATTGGAAAAGATCTATGATGAACAAAAGGACACCTTATCTTCTGTTTATACATAAGAAGATCTATAGTTAAAACAACCCCAAGACAGCTTTCAAGACCCCTTTGTAACATCACAAGAGGGGGCTTATTGCACTTTTTTCAATGGGCCTTGTTACTTCACCAGAGTTTATGAACAGCAGCACTACCTTCCCATCCCTGGCAGAAGGGAGGAGCGAGTATGGTGACATCTTGGAAACCATCCAGTCATGGGGCTCATTGCTGGGGCTCACTGCATTTTAGGGTGGCAAGGATCCTTTTATGCTTTCAGGCTTCTCTTCAGGGGACATTGGTCTCTTTGCAAAGCCAGTGCCTTTAGCTCAGGAGGCTGGCAAGGTGTCAGCTCGCTATTGCCTGTGGCTCTGTCTTACTGTGAGTTATCTGAGGGGGCTGTGAGTCTCTTTTTGTGCTTTGATGTTGTATTTGGATGAGACTCAGGCAGCCTCTGCCCTAACTTCTGTGGGAAGGAAACCACATTTTAAGGGGTGGAGAAGAGCAATAATGGATTGAGATGGGTTTCTCTCTCTGCAGAACACAATGACTGCATGTTTGATAATAAAGGCAACCTGTGTTGATGAAGCCTTGTCCTGTCCTTTTCTCTGCCTCCCATGAATGCTTTCGCACAGCGTAGCCGAGAGGTATGCAAAGGGTAAATAGATGCCCTGGATCCTTGCTCTTCGGCTGCTACCGGGGAGGAATGCACCCACTTAAACATCTATGAGCCTCCTGAAGAGTCTTGAAAAATGTGTAAAACCAAACATGCCTTCTTTCATCACGCTTATTAAAAACCTCATGTTTTTAAAGTCACAGGTCTAAAGCAATGCAGTGGGGATTTTTTTTTCCCTCAATGTAAGGAACTAACTGTGCTGGCTGGGTTGTCCTTGCAGCATCCTCCTCCCTCAGTGGGCATCAAGGCTCAGGACAGCATGAAAACACTGGCAGCCATTCAACACAGCTGTAGCCACGTGATAGCATTTGCTCCTGTTTTTCTGCCTGCTCCAGCAAATCTTGAGTGAACTTCCTTGAGGAAGAGAGAAAACAAAGCAGTAATACAAATCCTTAGGCAAAAGCACCGGTCCAAGCATTATGTTTTAGGTGGCAATGAAATAGTGTCCTTCCCCCAGTCATGTGCCTCCATTGGAGGGGGAGCACAGCCTTCCTCTCGCCAGCCCTTTCCTCAAGGCACCAGACAGGCTCTACCAAGGATCAGAGACATTCCCTCAGCTGGGCTAAGTGCTCTGGGTAACAACTCAGCTCTGCAAACACCCGGTGTCAGGCAGTTAGCCATCCCCTAGGAATGCAATTACACCCAGATAAGCAGGCTCTTTCCTTAGTTCCCAGGGATTTTATAAGCTGAAAGCTGGTGTACCCAGATTCCTTCAATACAGTGCTTGAATTTAAAATGAAAAAAAATATCATAACAACATTAACAAAAATATTTTTGTTAAAAAAAAAAAGAGTTTTCATTTGCTGAGTTCTGACACTAGGGTGCTCTGTGGGGCTAACGTTGAATAACTGGAAACCTGTGGAAGGCACAAGTGGGTGAGCTGAAAACACAAAGGCAGCCATAAGGGTGTGAGAACTGTTTCTCTCTTCTGCATGTATCTATCCCCCCACAGGGCGGTGGGACACACAAGTGCCCTGCTGCTAATGCCACTTCTGCCATCATGCCAGTCCCACCCCTGCCTCTTGGAGCCCCTCCTCTACACCCATAAAATTAAATATTCACTGGCCCAGTAAGAGGGGAGGAGAACTGAGTGATAGTGACTTTACAGCCTAGCAGTAGGAGACCTGTGTTCATCCTCTTTCTTTCAGTTTGGCACCATTTCTGTCCACAGGGAGAGTTGCAGCCCCATGCTCAGGGCTCTTGTGGGGCTGCAATGGATGGTCTGGTGTTGGCTACAGATCTTAACCCTGGAAAAGTTATATATACCTATTTTTTGTGGCTCTCATTTCAGGTATTAGTTTTATTAGTACATTACTGGGAGACAAAAAAATGCTATGCATTGTTTTGGTATATTAGTAGATACCCAATTAATGGATTTGTTTATGCCAGATGAGATTCCAATCATACCTATGGAACTGTTGGGGTTGCTGCTTGTCCTCCTCCTGTAGACACTTGTGAAAGAAACTGGTACATACTCAAGAAAAATTACATGAACAACCCACATGTTAGTGCACAGATATGTAGGAACACATGTACAAACATATAAGTACTCCGTAGTTTTTAACATTGTAATGTCATAATTTCAGGTGATGCATAAACTATAAATGAATTTTTTTTGTTTAGAACTTTTTTTGCGGTTCTCCCCCAAATGCCTTGTCTTAAAAACCAACAACAAACTCCCCAGAAGATACTACTGAAATGATAAACAAATATTCTGTTTTAAAAACTTAAATTTTCATTGAAATAAAATTTCAATAAGCAATCCATTGCTGCCCCAAATATCCTCCAAATCCACCATAAAAATATCCAGCAACTTTTTCTCAGTAAATTGCCGTTGCTTTGTTTTCTCAGTATTTTTTTCAGGGCTGGTTTCTAACAATACCTGAGGGAGTTGGTTGATTTTATTTCATTTCAACCAACTCAAGCAATAATCTATTACGTGGGCCACCAAGAGGCTACTGCTGAAAGAGTGGAGTTTAGATTAGGTATTAGGAAGAAGTTTTTGCTGTAAGGATGGTGAGTACAGGTTGCTGAGGGAAGTTGTGGATGCTCCATCCCTGAAGGTGTTCAAGGCCATGTTGGACGAGGCTTTGGGCAACATGATCTGGTAGGAGGTGTCCCTGCCCATGGCAAGGGGGTTGGAACTAGATGATCTTTAAGGGCCCTTCCAACTCAAACTATTCTATGATTCACACCAGGAGGGTGCTACAACATAGGAGCAGGTTTTCTAGAGAGAGCATGAGGAGGGAAAGTAACAGGAAAGTAAAGAGAAAGTATATTCTCTCCCGAGGCAACAACTTAGCCAAGCCCTGTGGCAAGGCTCCCAGACTCTTACCCAGCTGCAGCAGCAGAAGCAGCAGAGAGGAGCCCGTGGCAGGGACAGAGCAGAGCAAGTTCTGCCCTTGCCTGTATCCAATCCTCATACTCAAACAAAGGGGCTTCAATGTCTGTAGAAGTCTGGTAACTAACCCTCACTGCACACAGCACGACGCCCACCAGGGTCAGGATGTGGCTGATGCCACGGCCACTGTCCCTGACAGTGTGCAAAGCACAAATGCCGGGGCCTGGAAACCGCCCCAGAAAGAGCTGCAGGGGTACCAATCCTGTCTGGAAGAAGAGCAAACAAGGCCACAATGACCTAAGCAATCTGTAAGCATGCAGAACCATTTTTATTGAAATGTCTAAACTACGTGGAAAACATCTCCTGTTTACCTTATCTATGTTTACCAAGACTATCCTCTATGTCCTACACATCTCTAACTATTCTTGGAGGTATTCCTCAGCCCAGACTGCAGGAGCACGAGGCAGGCCATGCTGTCCCTTGGCACTGGAGCGATGGAGCGAATAAGACCCAGACTGGAGGCATCCAGAGCTGGTCCAAGCAGTCCCATTCCCCACATGGAGGCAGGGGTGGCTGCCAAGGTTGTGCAGGAAGCAGGAGCCCAGGCTTCTCTCCAGCTCATCCTCAAGGTGTAGGAGGAATCAAAGCTACTCCAGGCTGCACATGGACACCAGCTTCAAGCAGATGCAGCAGAGCCTCGCAGGCATCTCCCACGATGCTCATTTCCTGAGGAAGAAGTGCCGGATGGCTGGTCTCAGTTGCACGAGCAGGTGGTCACTGATGTTGTCCTTGTGTGCCTTGAGGTGTTTGGAAGCACTTCCCTGTCACGGGTCTGGATTCAGACAGTCAGAAAGTTCCTCGTGGGAAGGGCTTGGGGAAAGCAGCAGAGGTCCCCACTTAGGATCCACACGCACGAAGTCCTCTTTGCCCGCAGCTCTCCACCACGCTCCTGTCACTTGTGCTTCTTAGTAGTTGTTTAAAACTCACACCAATGCTTCCGGAATGCCCACTTCAGTCATTCACGAGTGAGCAGCTGCCTCTGGGATGCAAGAATCACCTCCTCCCTTCTGGGCTTTCCTCGCTCTGGGGACAAGCTGTCTGCATTGAACTAGCGCTGGGCTGAAGAACATAATGTCTGTGCTGCTGACCCTCCTCGATGGAGTGTTGCTCCGGACGCTGTGGCAGAGTATCTTAAGGGCCTGGTTTCTCCTCCCAGAAACCCTCCTCAGTCTCCTCCTCATCACTGCAGGAGTTTCCCTGCTGGCTGCTGCTCTCCCTGGGCAGCCAGTAGAGCCCAAAGATTATGAGCAGGATTTCGGCACACACCCCAAACCACAAGTTATGGCAGATAGCGACGAACAAGCCTTGCAGGGCGACTTTGTCTGGGTCTGGGGCTGCTCTGTTCCATCTCCTCCAGCCAATCCATCATCCAGTCCTCAGGCTCAAACAAAGGGACTTCAAAGTCTGCAGAGGTCTCGTAACCAACTCTGAGTGCATACGTCACGACACTCACCAGAGTCATGATGTGGCTGACACCCAGAGCCATGGCCTGGAGGAGGAGGGAGAGAAGAGGCTCAGCAGGGCTGGGTGGGAGGGAGATGGCAGCTGGGGCACTGGAGACAGGAGACCAAGGGACCTGGGGACGGGAGGGAGATAGGGCAAGGGTGCTCACAGGTGGCAAGCAGAAGGTTTATGAGTGCTGCGAGGATGGGGGCACATCCCTGCAGTCCCCCGGGCTCCTCTGCATCGAGCCCCGAGGATGGCATCTGTCTCGCCCCAAGCGCTCTCCGCAGCGGCTGTGCCCTCATGCCAACCTTAGAACCCTCCCCAGGGGCCGCTGCTTTTCCCTGTCCCTTGTCCAGCGCAGCCTTCCCCACAGCTGCCACACTCACCGCTGGCCTGAGGCGCTATGCTGCAGCGGTGCTGCTGGCTTGCTGTCCTGCTGGCGAGCCTTGGTGACACGCTGATGTCACGGGCACCGGTGTCCCACAACGACACTGTGCCCGGCCGGCCACGGCCTCTGTCCCTGGCAGCGTGCAAAACACAAGCCCCAGGACCCCAAATCTACCCCAAAAAGAGCTGCAGGGGTGCCAGAAGGGCATCCCTGGCTTGCACAAGTTGCTCCACACGCAGCTGAGACACAGGATCAGGCTCTCGGCTCCCTCCATGTCACCAGCAGAAGTAGGGAGGATCCTTGGAGGAGCAGCTATTTCTCATGATTTCATACATGTCCCTGTGGTGTTCCCACTTCTGCTGCTCCAGCCTATGGTAGACAATTACATACCTGCATTGTAGGCAGGGGCTTTTCAGTTCCCAGCCTGGCAAGAAAGCACAAACCCATTTCTCAGAGGAGTTTGGAGCCGTATTTATTTAGTGGCCCTATTACTACCGTGGAAATAAATTAATGAGAAAGAAAAGGCAAAGCAGACGTTTTTTCCAGGGGAGCAGCCCACCCTAGCCCCGTGGCTGGGCTCCAGGTCCCAGCTCCCTCGCCAGCGGCAGCAGCAGAGGAGCCTGTGGCTGGGACAGAGCAGAGCAAGCTCTGCCCTTGCCTGCCCGAGGGCTTTGCTCCTTGGCAGCCCTGCAAGCCAGCTCCTCCCTGCTCTTCCCCGAGGGCCCCTCCTGCTGGGGCAAGATTTGTCCGTCAAGCCCCTAGAATCAAGAGGAAGAAAAAGCCTTTCCCTGGGCAAACATAAACCGTGCTGCAGCCCTGACTGTGGGTGCCGACATTTCCCCTGCCAGGCCAGACCCGGGCCGGAGAGCGTATGGCGAGGCACCTGGCTCTGGGACACCCGGTGCTCCTGGGGCAGCTCCTCTGCAGCTCCCAGGGGGCCCAACCTGACCCGAGAGGAGAAGGGAACCTGGGGAAGGGCCCCGAGCAGCCTGCAGTTCCCTGTCCGAGTGCGACGCTGTCCTGCTGGGGTTCTGCAGGGCCAGGGAAAGCCTCGTCAGACAGCGGTCATCGGGAGAGAAAGGAGACGACTGGAAGCTCTTGTCATGGCTGGGACACCTCCTGCACACCTTCCTTTCCCTCTGCAGGACCGTATCCAGCTCAGCCCCAGGCAGCAGCTCCTTTGGTCACATTGTTCTAGTTGTTCGAGAGGTGCCCGGGGAGCAGCCAGTGCCTCGCAGTGACCCCGGCTGCAGTGCCTGCTCCTCGGAACAGAACAATGTGCTCCGGTTGGTGGTGGGTGGGCACCAGATGCTGCCAGGAGGCCGCCCAGGTGCTGTCTCCATCACCTCTCCGGAGGCTTGTGGAGAAAAGAAGACGGGAAAGCTTTTAGATCACAAGGAAGGCAAGGGAGATCTCTCTGTCAGCGATCTGGATGCGGGAGTTAAATGCACCATTTCCAGGCTTGCTGATGGTACTAAACAGGGAGGTGCCGTGGACTCCTTGCAGCGGAATCTGGATAGGGTTGAGCACTGGGCACTTACCAGTGGCAAAAAAATTAACAAAAACTAATGTCAGATTCTGCCCCAGGGACGCAGTAGCACCTGGCAGGGAGGGGAGAGGAGTCGCTGGAGAGCAGCCCTGTAGAAAGGGATCTGGGCTGCTGGAGTACTGTACCTAGTTCTGGAATCCTCAACATAAGAAGGATATGGAATTGTTGGAACAGGTCCAGAGGAGGCCCTACAGAGATTATCATAGGTCTGGAGCACCTCACACAGGAGGACAGGCTGCGAGAGATGGGCTTGTTCAGCCTAGAGAAGAGAAAGCTCCAAGGAGATCTTATAGCGACCTTCCAGTAGCTGAAAGGGTCTACAAGAAAGCTGAGGAGGCATTGTTCACAAAGGCTTGTAGTAATAGGATGAGGGGGAATGGGTATAAACTGGAGAGGGGCAGATTTAGACTAGACATAAGGAAGAATTTCTTCACCATGAGAGTGGTGAGGCACTGGCACAGGTTGCCCAGGGAAGCTGTGGCTGCCCCATCCCTGGAGGTGTTCAGAGGTGTTCAAGGCCAGGCTGGATGGGGCCTTGGGCAGCCTGGTCTGGTGGGAGGTGTCCCTGCCCTTGGCAGGGGGGTTGGAACTTGGTGATCTTTAAGGTCCCCTCCAACCCAAACTATTCTATGATTCCATGATTCTTGGGAGAAGGAAGTCCACTTTAGATAAGAATCCAGATAGACAGCTCTTTCTGGGTAATAACATCTTCATCAGTCCAAGACATCCAGGGCATAGAAGGACAGTATTATTGAATTAGGATAAAATAGTAGAGTAGAAAGCAAGGTGTTCTTCAGTCTCGTAATTTCATTTTGGGGATTGATCAGCTCATCTTTCCACCAAAGGAGGAATGAGCACCAAACCTTTTCTGTTTCAGAGTGTGGAAAGGAATGACAGAGCAGCAAGAAATATTAAGATGAAATTAATTCTTTTCTGCTAGAGGTGATGCTGTGAGTTCAGTCCCTGCAGGAACAGATTTGGCTCAAGAAATGGATCTGGGCAGTGTCTGGATTTTTAAAGTAAATGTTTTTAAGCTTTGGTGGGGCATGCTGAGCTGTGGAAAACTTTCTTGGCCTGCATGTAAACTAGCTCCTCTCCCCCACCCAAGTGCTGATAATTTTTGCTCACTGCATTGACACTGCAGAGTGGAAAAAACCAGGCTAGTTTGTATTAATAACATTTTTTGGTGGTTTTTTTTTAAGTCGTCTGCAGTGGTGTATGCCGGAGAGCTGGTGGAACTTCTGCAGTGATTAGAAATGGTGGTTATTTCCATACCAATACCTTCGGTTTTCAACTTCACTCACAGAGAAATATACTTAAGCTATGACTCTTTTGCAGAGTCTAGCAAATTCCAAAGCATTTATTTTCTGGTTGTATATTTTTTTGTAATTTTTATAGTGACATAATTCTTTAACCATTCTGTTACCAGATCTAGAATTTTCTGTATCACAACCTAATGCTTCTTGCCTGTGAAAACATTTCTACAGATCTTACTCCAGTCTTCAGCAATATCTCCATACTGAAGCAGGCTTAAGTATAAATGCCATTCTTGAAGTCTGTAGATTAGAAAAGTTCCATTGTTTTGGGTTAATTGCTTTGATCTGTATTCCTTGATCAAGTCATGAGACCTGGACCTTTAATGTGGGTATGGACCTTTCATGTGGACATGGATCTCTTCCTGTGCCATCCTCTGTGGAGGAAGGCGAGTAGATGGATGATTAGACATGGTCATGTTATTGTGCAGGAACTCCTCATGATTCTCCCCAAACTAGCCTCCGGGAAAGAAGCTGACAAGCAGCTATTGTACAGCTTTAAGGAGGCACCATAATGCTGTGGACTTGTCCCATCAGTTGTCGGTTACAGACGCTCTGGAGTCTGGAATCACAGAATCACAGAATCACAGAATCACTAGATTTAAAAGACCCCCAGCATCATTGAGTCCAACCATTCCTGTCAACCATTAAACCATGTTCAGATCCCTCTGCAGAGCTTTCCTGCCCCCCAGCAGATCCACGCTTTGTCCCAGCTTAGTGTCGTCTGCAAACTTGCTAAGGGTGCACTCGATGCCTTCATCCAGGTCATTGATAAAGACATTGAACAGGGCTGGACCCAGCACTGAGCCCTGGGGGACACCACTTGTCACTGGCCTCCAGCGGGAGTTAACTCCATTCACCACCACTCTCTGGGCCCGGTCATTTAACCAGTTTTCCACCCAGAGAGCGTGCGCGGGTCCAGGCCAGAGGCCGACAGTTTCTGAAGCAGAATGCTGTGAGAAACTGCAATCCTGTCCACCCTAAGCATTCTCACTGATGGTATTCTCTGTAGGGCCTCGACACCTTTTTCAGTCCACCTGGCAGAACACCACGGCTGTAAGGTTTATAGAAAGCCTGAAAACCCTTCTAAGGGTTTGATCTTTCTGTCTTATCCACAAAGAAAATATTCAGAGTTTTTCAGAAACTGCAACACAGTGTGGAAGGATGTGAAGCTCACTAGACACCACTGATTTTCAGAAGCCTAGCATGATAATTCTGAATTTTGGAACAGCAGAATGGCACTGCTTCACAACTAAATCCTGTCTGGTTTTTTTGTGCATTTCTTACTGTGATGAATTACTCTAGCAAAGGCCTGAGATGCCAGCTTTGCCCCAGTTTTAAGTGGGAACAACTTGGAAAGGGATAGGCAGAATTTTTCTTGATCTTTTCCACTGAGACAGGTACCAACTATTTACACAGTGAAGCCAAGGCGTCTTCTGTGAAAGTAGATGATGTTAGACTTTGCAGCAGGAAAAGAGGATTTAGCTGTTTTCCTGTGGTTATTAGAGTTTTATATTCTTTTGGTTTTGTGAATATATTCAAAAGGAAATAGAAAAAATCTCTAGGTAAGCAAAGATTTTCCTTCCTGTTGGGAAAGGAGTCAGCAAGGATGGTAAATTCTTTGCCAAATGAGTCATTTCTTTGTGTAAGTGACTTCAAGGCTTTACAAATTATTTTCTGGACCATGGAACTTAGATATGAAATCTCACGCTCTCTTAAGGGGCGAAGCTGATCTTTCCCTTGACAGGAAATGATACACAGAAAGGTGGCGGGGAAGTAAGTGGTTTGCAGTGAGGTGCGGCATTATTACTTCTTCCTAGAACAGCTCTAATGAATGCTCTTTTATTGTAGAACATGCTGACAGAGGTAAGAAGCTCATATTCAGGACTGCTCAATGGTTCCAGTGTTAGCTGTCAAATAGTTTACAGGCCAAATAAACATTTATAGGATAAATAAAGGAAAACTAAATAACAATTTTAGTTTGGCAGTCATGTATGTTCTTGAAACATGCCTGGAAATTATGTGACTAAAAAACAGAAGCGTCACATAGCATTTACTTAAAGAGGCAGGTAAAGTGAGAGCTTTTGTACAGTGCTGCCAATTAAAGCTCTAGCCCCATTGTGGCCGCCTCCTTAGCTCTCATGTTCTTTATTTTGAGAAACTGTCACGAAGGCTGCAGGCGTTCCTGGTCTTGTGAGAGCCAATTATTTCACTTTTACTTCCGCAGATCTAGAACACAAACCTGGAGAGAAAAGACTCAGCATTAAGAACCATTTCTGAAGGCGATGGGCAATTCCTGTTCCTATACAGCTCCGTCCATGGGCTGACCAGCCAGCTGGATGTTACGCTGCCCAGCTTCAAGTCAGCCTGTCTCAAGCCTGTCACACGCCCACAAGCAAGGGAACAAACCATCATGGGAGAAAACCCAAGTGAAAACCATAATTTAACATTTAGCTCAGCTTTCACTGGATTACAAACAAACATTTTGGTGGCACATCCCAGATCAGACTATGGGCTCTATTTGCTTGCCTGAATCCGGTGATTTCCATTTCTGAACTACATCCAGAGAAGATGCTCAGACCTGGCAGGCAAGACACGGCTCTTAGAGAGGACTCGTGCCCACTTGGAACAGCTGCTGGAAGGCAGGCATGGTGCCATCTCAAACGGCACGACGACCAAGCTCAAGCAACTGAATCACGTTGTAGGTGTACTTGTTGTTGAAACCTGCTGAAAAACACTGCTCTGAATAGTTACACCTGCAGCCGTGTAGAAGAGCTTTCTTAAAAAACTGCAGCATGTGTTATAACATCTGTGTCTTCTTCATCTTGATCAAGATACAACTGATTATTTTTTTTTTAAGTAACACTAACAGCAAACCAGTAATGAATAATCAGTATCTCTACAGCAATATTTCTCCTTTACCACGTGATGAAATCCTTGGGCATTGTTCTGAAAAGTTCTTTCTTTAGGTATTGTTCAAGAGTAAATGTCTGTGGGGTAAAAGTCAGAAAATCCCAGGACAACTCTTTAATAGAGTTGATTGGTCTGATCTGATCTCTGAATTTGCTTCATTAAAAATTGACAGATGAGATAAATATTGATAGAAACAACACCACTGTTGTTCTTATCAAACATGTATTTTAAAATTATTTCCATCTCTGGTGATATTCAGGAATTTCACAAGCCGTCTTAGTTTCCATTAGGAACATCATGTCCAAAACTTCCAAACCAGTAGTGTTTTTACCATACTCCAGTGAACCACCAAAACCACAAAAAAAAGATGTTTTCTGTAAGAACTTCCCATGTTTCACGTACTTCTTCCTTAGAAAGGCCTGTGTGAACTTTCCACAAGACCTTAGACCCTTGCCGGGGATGACAAAGGTCAGTGTGAACTTTCTACTAGATTTTGGACCCTCGCCAGGGATGCCAGATGAGTCAAAACTCCGTGACATGGATCACCTGCAAAGTGAGATTCTTGTCGTTTTGTTGTTTCCCCAGTCCCACGTCTGGGGCCATTTTATTTTGCCTTCCCACCTCTGGGATGGCTGGTCCCATTTGAGAACTGCCTAAGGCGCTTGGTGCCCAATATAAACATGTAAATAATCTTATTGTGAGTATATCTGCTGTCACATTATGGATGTTTGCTTTACTACTACTAACTCTGATGCAAGCTGTAATATTATAGATAACTCCTTGCTGCTATTATCAGATGCTGCTCTGATTGTTGCTATAATTGATCATTGCTATATTATTGATTATTGCTACCCTGTTACTTGATGCAAGTAACTTGTAATAGCCCGAGAGACACACACACACACATATATATATATTCACTTTCTTAATCACAGGTACACTTAGTAGTGGTGATTTGTGTGGGATTTGTGGCAACCCGTTATAAAAAAATAGAAATTTAGAGAAAAAGCTTCAATGCCCTTGTGTATTACAAAATCCATGAACTCGCAGTCTTGATATTTATAAACCCATGGGCCGGGCAATCCATCAGGTCATGACACCACATTACAGCTTAAGACACCCAACCCCAGCTCTAAAGTGCAAGATTTAAAATAACCAGAGAAGAATAAGGAACAACACGCACAGAATTCTCTAATATCAAAATATAGCAATTTATTCAAGACACTGAATATGATCTGTTGATTCTCTCCTTAAAACAAATGAGCTACAATACACAAGGTGAATTTGAAGGAAGTGTGGGTGGGGGAGAAACAAAATAAGGTTTGATGGTGTTTCAACAGAACCTGGGAAATGTGGAAATGAGAACCAAGTCTGGCTGCAAGTCTGACACAGACAATAAAAACTGCAGAAGCCAGAATTCAGAATTTTAGTGAGTGGCTGAAAGAACATTTCTGCAAATTGACCAAGAACCACATCTTTTAAAAAGGCAAAAAGAGGAAAAAAAAGGAGGAAAAATTAAAAAGGCGAAAAAGAAAAAAGAAACCCCAAAACAAAGCAGACCCTTACATTTGACAAAGTGCACTTCACTTGGCTCTAAAATTAGCTATTTTTTCTTTTTTTTTCTTTTTTTTTTTAAAACAAATTAAAAGGAAATTTCTAAGATGTAGCATGGGGTTAATATGTATATAACCCTGTAAGTCAGGCCCTTCAGTGCCCCACAAGGGACCCAGTGTTTTCTACATAAAAGATTCAGTATCCTTCTAACACACAGAGCTGAGTGGTTTATCAGAAACTGTCTTTTTTCACTTCAAGGCCAGTTCCAGACAGCCAGCAATGAAAATAATCCAGCAAGACTCGCAATGGTTTCATTGTCCTATTTCGTCACTTAGGTTTTTTGATTTCTCTTCTGTTACACAAAACAATAAACAAAATTATCAAAGAAATATTGTATGAGAAAAAACAATGACGTCCATCGGCTGGGTGCTTCACATGGTTCTGTTCCAGGGGGGTGCAGAAGGGCACCACTAGCCAGGGGATGCTGCCGCAGCAGTGGAGGAAAGCGAGAGCTCCCACAAGGATAGCTCTGCAAGCGTACACTTAGATGTCCACATGGAACTACACCCTGGAAAAGACTCCCTCCCCATTGCCCATCTCCTAGAGAAAGCAGATCACTAGGCTAGGATTAGCCTTTGCAACTCCATCTTCTGGCTTCCTTAATAGCTAGAAACTATATTCAGCTTTTTCCTGAAAACTCTCTAGGGCTTATTTTTGAGGATTTTCTAGGCTTTGGGATCTTGAGGAGGGAGAGAAAGGTGAATTTTCTTAGTTTTTCACATACGCTGCTTTCAAATCTGACAGTGTCTTTGGAAAACTCTCTGTAGAGCAGCCTCTCGCACACAGAGGCTTTGTAAATCAACTGATTGATTTTTAATTTTTTTTCCTCTTGGCTGCTTACCTCCAGGTAGGCAGGCAGATGGAAGGCGATATCCTGACAATTTAAAAGAAAGGAAAAAGAAACAAGCATCATGGACACTGCCAAGGTGTCTACAGTAGCCATCCTGGAAACAACTACAAAACACGGGCTGTGTACCTAGCCAGCCACGTGGCATCGCTGAACTCACATTGAGCAACCTCATCCCTCTGAATCCTGAAGTCTGGCTTATTCAGACATTACTTGACGGACAAAGGCAAGGACAAGGCCCCATCTGCACTGCCCTCCACTGCCTGCAGATCAGGAGCTTCTGCATGCTACTCCCAGAAATACCACCCAAAAGCAGCTTAAGAAGTTAACCGTGTACATGTGATGACTATAATCAAATCATCGACACAACCGTGCTTTATAAAACCACATTAAAGCTTTGTATTCAAATTCAAGTCGGTCTGTGAACAAGTACTCTTTTTGTTCAAGTAGTGACTTTAAATTAGTAGGTACATGTGGTTATTATAAAACTATGCAAAACAGCCCGTGCTCTTGGAGCAGAAAATTAAAACCAACACATGAATGTATTTAACACCAAAAATAATCCTTGATACCTGCCAGTGTCCAATTCCTTGATATAAAATATAAACAAGCCTAACTATCATTAATGACCACCATTTTTATTCACTTCAAGACTGAGTCTCCCTTTTAGCAGTTAATCCTTTTCATTTTCTTTTCTTTCCAAATGTGTAGCTTTAAGAAATGCAGCAGAAGCTGGCAGTGGTTTATTCCACCAGAATGACTAAGATACGGAACAGATGCAAGTGTAAAGAGAGGAAAACACTGGAGAAAAAATGGAGTCCACAACATCATGTTGATGCCATGATGCTTGCTGGGTCCAGTACTAGGGCTCTGGTTTTGGTTTTACTCAGATCAAATCATCACCTCAGCAGCTGTGGTCAAATCAAAGGGAAGATCCTGTGTTACAGAAATAGCGATTCTGGGTGGGAAGGGACTACTGGATGTTATGGGGGTTCTCTGCTTGTTTGTTTTTCTCTCTTCTACAAATGCTAGCCTAGCATCTGGGCTAGAGAGGACACCTGTTTGAGGATTTACCTAGCTAATGGCTTGTTACCACTCTGAGGTTGCCTTAAAGCACTTCCAATAAACTCTGCTTACACACCCTTCTTCATTTGCACCATTTGCTCTTAGAGTAACGTCGTCTTCAGCAGGCAGCCCTGCAGGTGTCTAGCTTGCAGTAAGGAAATCTTGTCTGAAGTGGATAGGTGGTGCTTTGTAGACTTTATTGTCATTCTGATCATTTCACCCACCCTAACTTCATAGGGATATACATGTTGAGATATAATTGAGATAATATCCTTTATCATGTCCTCAAGTAATTGAGAGTTCTGCGTTGTCTTCTGAGCACCGCACCGAGGACACTCTCAAGGCTAAACGTCTCTGGATGAGTGCAGATCCAAAGGTTTCCTTGTAGCATGCGCAGTGGGGGTGACAGCAGCACCACATATTGCCCAGTGCAATGGAAGAGGCTGCTTCTAGGTGGGTGCTGACCATGGATGGACAGAAGCTTGGTAAAAGTCCATTCTTCAGTCATGAGAGATGCAGTCAGTGGTGGAGGAGAGCACTGCTCAGCAAGGCCAGGGGCAGTCAAACCCCTGTTCTGTATGAAACTCAAACTACTGCTAAAGGAAAGGAGATACACAAGTGCTTTCCCCTGGTTACCAAGGATAAATGAAAATACGGACTCAAGAAAATGAATGCTATATTTATAGTCTCAGACTTACGAATCCCTTTTAATAAGTGTACATCATCAAACAGCCACAAAAATGAAATGAGACTATATAAATGCCTGGCTGCTGGAAGAGGACTCTTAGGAAATGACTGGCATTTACTGTATCAAATGGCATTTTTTTTTCCTTACAGCACTTTCTGAGAGAGAAGAGAAAAAGGATACTGCACCTTTCACGTTCCTTGGACTCTGTGTCATTCTTTTTGCTTGAATTACACAACTGGTCTACGTTTGGTGGCCATTTTAGGCTTTGAAAACTGTTTAACATAAAAAATATTTTTTTTCCAAAAATACACTGGGTTCTTTCTGTTAAAAGTCATCTTTCTCCTGTAAAAATCTTCCCCAGCACTGCATTCTTATATAAAGCACTTATTACACAATTTGCTCAAAGTGCCCTTGAGACGCTAAGATCTGAAGCATGGAGGATTTTTTTTTCTTCTAAACGGAGAGAAAGAAAGGAAAAGGAAGAGAGGGAAGAGAGAAGCAGTCTGTCAAAAATTTTCATTGTCATGTCCACCTGGCTGCATCTACTATGGGCATACAAGGAAAAAAAAAAAAACCAAAAAAAGGGCAAGAAATAAGAGGAGAAAAAAAAGGAAGGAGAAGTTGGGAGTGGAAGGGAGAAATAAAAGGAAAACAAAAGTTTCATCCTAAGCCTGGGATCCTCCAGGCTGTAATATTCCAGCTGATAGAAAAACCACTGAACAAAAAAGTAGTCTAGAAAATAGAAAGTGTCGTGATTACAAAGTTGAGCATTTCATCAGTACAAACTGGTCTTTTGAACGTCCTTTGGGAGAGCAACTGTAGTGTCCAAATTGGAAGGAAAAAATACAACACCGCATGGAGGAGGATTTTTTTTCCCTTTTGGTTTATCACAGCATATCTCTTTTTTTAATTAATTTTTTTTGGCACAGCTTTTTTTTTTTTTTTTTTTCCTAGCCATCAGAGCAAGTTCTCAGATGCAAACCAAACAGTGCAAAGCCTAGTTGGTGGCTTCATGCTTCCAAGGCTGAATGTTCCAGGTGGAAACCATTCCCTCCCCCTCTGAAGTGACTGCGTTTTTACTCCTCGATGAAGTTTACGGACAAAATACTAGACACCTGTGGCCAGGGAGAGTTGGTTTCACGGTACACTCTAACTTTGTTCAAGTTCGTACAGTTCTGGAGCTGTTAAGAATAGTTTTGAAGAGTGCTTCTCCCCACACATTCACTGCTGGTCCATTTGAAATTTCTTCTAAAACATTTCGCTTTTACTTCCGCAGATCTAGAACACAAACCTGGAGAGAAAAGACTCAGCATTAAGAACCATTTCTGAAGGCGATGGGCAATTCCTGTTCCTATACAGCTCCGTCCATGGGCTGACCAGCCAGCTGGATGTTACGCTGCCCAGCTTCAAGTCAGCCTGTCTCAAGCCTGTCACACGCCCACAAGCAAGGGAACAAACCATCATGGGAGAAAACCCAAGTGAAAACCATAATTTAAAATTTAACTCAGCTTTCACTGGATTACAAACAAACATTTTGGTGGCACATCCCAGATCAGACTATGGGCTCTATTTGCTTGCCTGAATCCGGTGATTTCCATTTCTGAACTACATCCAGAGAAGATGCTCAGGCCTGGCAGGCAAGACACGGCTCTTAGAGAGGACTCGTGCCCACTTGGAACAGCTGCCGGAAGGCAGGCATGGTGCCATCTCAAACGGCACGACAACCAACTCAAGCAACTGAATCACGTTGTAGGTGTACTTGTTGTTGAAACCTGCTGAAAAACACTGCTCTGGAATAGTTACACCTGCAGCCGTGTAGAAGAGCTTTCTTAAAAAAGCTGCAGCATGTGTTATAACATCTGTGTCTTCTTCATCTTGATCAAGATACAACTGATTTTTTTTTAAAGTAACACTAACAGCAAACCAGTAATGAATAATCAGTATCTCTACAGCAATATTTCTCCTTTACCACGTGATGAAATCCTTGGGCATTGTTCTGAAAACTTCTTTCTTTAGGTATTGTTCAAGAGTAAATGTCTGTGGGGTAAAAGTCGGAAAATCCCAGGACAATTCTTTAATAGAGTTGATTGGTCTGATCTGACCTTCATTAAAAACTGACGGATGACATAAATATTGATAGAAACAATACCACTGTTGTTTTTATCATACACTTAATTTAAAATACAATTTTAAAGTAATTTCCATCTCTGGCGATATTCAGCCATTTCACAAGCAGTCTTTATTTCCATTAGGAACACCACCTCCTACTATTCAAACCTTCCAAACCAGTAGAACCACTTCTTTCTCACTCCTTGAGCTGTTTATCTTTTGGCTTTGTCCAGAGAAGGCAGTATGGCATGTATGGCGTTTGTTGACACTTTCCAGACAGGTAATCTCTGCCCAGAATTTATAATGCGTAAAGCTTCTTACCGATCCATCTGATGCGCTTGCTCCCACTTTGTCTCCTCTAGCATTCCAGCAGACTTCAAAGATGCCCCCAGTGCCTCGGTAGCTATGTACTAGAGTTCCACTCTACAAAGCAAAACAGCATGCAAACATTTAATACGAAGTTCCCCTTCTCTTTTTCTGTTGTGTGGCACTACATTAAAAAGAAGAGAGTGGTGGCAAGGGGAGGGCTATTTACATCACCCAACTATGCTGAGGTAAGGAAACTGGTCTTTGATAATGAAGAGTAACAGGCTCCTCCAGAAAGCAAGCCAAGTAGGACTCTTGGACATCTGTTTTTGTACACTTTATAACAGTAAAGGCCTGAGGTGGGTTAGGTGGAGGTGGTCTTTTCTAGAGTTTGTTAATTCAGGCTGTAAAGAATGTTAATTCTGGCATTCAAATCTGTGCAACTATGGTGTCCCACCTTTTTCCAGAATATCCCCAGTCTCTAGTCTGTATACCCTTTGTATTTATCACCTCCTCATCACTAAGTATAAGCCAGGTACATCAGACTCATAACTGAACTCAGCTTGTTACTAAATCAAAGTATCACTTATTTCTACGAATCAATCCACACCTTTGCTTCACAATGCTGACGGCACAATGTGATGTACCTAACTTCACGCATACATTTTTTTAGTATATAATGAAGCCTGAACAGAAATGTTCTGGACAGTCACCTCACTTCACCTTAGTGACTCAACCATTTTGCTAGGATTTACATCAGCCAATACAATCAGGTTCACCTTGGCTGGCAGGTTAGACACTGGAGAGGTACATATAGTCTCCATTTAAGCTTTGCTGTTAATGTGTCATCTAAACAAGATGTACTTCACATGAAGAAAAACGGTACCTGAGTATTCCATATATGGACACATTTGTCAAAGGACCCACTGGCTAGATATTTTCCATCAGGACTAAAAGCTACACTGTAGACAGGCTCTTGATGTTTCGTTAACGTATGGATGCAGACTCCTCGGTCAACGTCCCACAGCCGAACAGTGGAATCAAACGAAGCACTGCACAAGACACAAGCATGTCTTAATCTGGATGTTAATCAATTTGTCATTTGATACTGTAAATGTTTCAAGAAAGTAACACATTGTTTTTAACTTAGCCAAGCAAGAAATAATGTTTCAAATAGAAAAGCTAATAGTCACTACAGCCTGTATGGTTTTTATGACAAGAACTATACAGACCTGAAATCTTGTACCAAGGGCCCTTAAAGTTTATCTAGATGTGCTGTATACAGGATCGGATCAACAGCCTTAGGAAGGCCAAGGTCACTCCTTCTGAAATTCTACCTGCTATTATTAAGGAAGGTCAAATATATGTTGCCATCAATAGGATACTGGTTCTAGAGAGATCTCATTCCTAATGGATTTGCATTATTTAATGAGTTAGCATTCTGTTATACTCTAGAACTCTGGCTGTTTTCACTTTGTTTCAGTGCTGTTTTTTGCTACACTTCATCAAAATCCCAAACTATGGACTTAGAGAAAGGCATAGGAAATGATTAGTATTAAAAATAATATTAAAGGAACAACTGTAAGAAAGTGAAATTTGGCCCTGTCCACTGGCAGATTAAGGACTAAAATAAATAAAACACCTTCAATACAACTTCTCCCCAAATTTCATACACTGTGAACTGATTTGGTAATACCATGGTTCTACCATCAATTGGCATTCTAAAAGTAAAAATATATCCTAAACTCGAAGAAGAATTTGGAACAGATTTTGTAGTGAAATTATAAAGATAATCCAAACTTTTCTCTGTTAGTTAACAAGGTTATAAAAACTGTTAATGTCTGCCCAAGTGAGCTCCATGATCCTTGTCAGAACATATTCCAGCTGGCTGAATGGGCTGCCATCTGCTTCATTAAGTGCTTTCATTCCTAATAACCAGATGCCAGATGTGAAGGTACAATGCCAAATTTACAAACTTTTATCAAGGCAGCCAAAAAGTTAAATATCGCACGATTCAGTTTTTCTTCTTTTTCTTCTTCCTTTTTAAAATGTAATTATTTTTCCTTTCTATCCACTCCCCTAATTCACAAACACAGGTATGTTTTAGTGGAATTGTTTGCAGGAAGACTGATGGCAAGGCAGCAGTAGTGTTGCATGCCAGAAAGATGATCCTTCTTCTTGGCAGGCAACAGAAAGAAATTTATTTTTTACCTTGCTAACATGATGTTGGAATTTGGGTTGCTGGTGCCTGGTCCTGTAGGACTCCATTTGATAGTATAAATCTCTTTGCTGTGAGCCTGAAGATCATGTACACAGGTATCTTGCTTCATACTCCAAATCTAAAGGTAATTATGAAGGGGAAGAAACACAATGTTACTAATCTCTTCCCAGCTGAATTATTTCAGTTCTATGTTATTCTTACCATTTGTTTATTTAAGATCTTGACGCACGTGTGTACACATAACAATTTATTAATGCAGCAGTTTTGTCACATTAGAATAAACTCATTAGAGGAAAGAGCCACACATTTAATAGCATTTATTCAACAGGTAAGAAGAACTAAATAGCTTCTGTACTGCTTGTAGCCTGTAACTGTATTTTCATACAGAAGCTTAAGTCATTCCATTTAGAGAAGTTTAAGTCACACATTGCAACAGCAGTCATTTTAAAGACTGTAAAGAATGCTTCAATAACTACTAAGAACCTAGTAATTTTCTCTTATGCCAGTAAAATTTGCCTTTTCCTCCTGAACTGTTTTCCTGATGTTTTTAACAGCACAGGTGACGGAAGATGATCAGCTGTTTATGCAGTTTTACATGGCCAAATACTTCAAGGTGAGATAAAGAATATGCTCAGCAGAGATGACAGGCACATCTTCCCTTCAGCTAACTGTGAACACAAGATGAAGGTAATTCACAGCAGGGAAAGTAACTCAAATTAGTCAGTGAGGTTCAGAGAGATACCAAAAATGATTTAACTCACTTGTTACAAGCCTGCACTGTGAGGGAAATAATGTGCTCTTACACTGAATTTTCATCAGCATAACCAAGTCTGCTTTTGGAAATGTTACACAAAGTTTAGCCATGTTCTACGACTAACAGGAGACATGTTCCAAAAAGTTGTAGAACAATATCAAAACTCAAAAAAACCCAAAAACAAAAAAAAAGAAAAAGAAGCCAGAGGGAACTGGAAAATAATAATTGCCTGAAGAGGATTTGCACTCTCCATCACTGAAGGGTTTTTAGAACTGGTGAGGCCAGAGACAGCAAACCATCAGCTCTGGTGCCAAATTTAATGGTCAGAAATTTGAACTGGTACCAACAACACTGAGCCACAGTGGCTTTTAAAACACAGCACGCAACGGGTCACCAAAAAAATATGCTACCACTGGGTCAGAATGTTTAAGCAGAGCAACAATGGTTACTACAATACGGCTTCGTAGCAGTATAACAAACAAGGTGCTCTCTTTCAGTCTCTTCTAGCCCTGTTTTCTGTAAATTTCCAGTTCTGTGAGTAGTCTGCAATAATAAAACTACCTGAAAGGAAATTGTTGAGAGGAGGAGGCTGGTTTCTTCTCCCAAGTGACAGGGAACAGGACAAGAGGGAATGGCCTCAAGCTGCACCAAGGGAAATTCAGACTGGACATCAGGAAAAAATCACTGAAAGGGTCATTGGGCACTGGCAGAGGCTGCCCAGGGAGGTGGTTGAGTTACAATCCCTGGAGGTCTTTTAAAGATGGGTAGATGAGGTGCTTGGGGACATGGTTTAGTGGCAGATAAGAATGGTTGGACTTGATGATCCAAGAGATCTTTTCCAACTTGGTGATTCTATAATCTATGATTCTAAAAAATTGTTCCCTCTGTGCACAACCCCAGGGGTTGGAAGAGAAGTATGAGATTCCCAAGGTCCAAGAGGAGGTGGTTAGAGACTTGCTTGCCCAGCTAGATGCCCACAAGTCTATGGGGCCAGATGGAGTCCACCCAGGAGTTTTGAGGGAACTGGCGGATGTGCTGGCCAAACCCCTTTCCATCATCTTCCAACAGTCCTGGATGACTGGGGAGGTTCCACTGGACTGGAGGCTGGCTGATGTTGTGCCCATCTACAAGAAGGGGCGCAGGGAGGATCCGGGGAACTACAGGCCTGTCAGTCTGACCTCGGTACCGGGGAAAGTCATGGAGCAGGTGATCTTGAGTGCTATCAAGAAGCACTTGTGAGAGAACTGGGTGATCAGGCCCAGTCAACACGGGTTCATGAAAGGCAGGTCTTGCCAGAGTAATCTGATCACCTTCTATGACCGAGTAAATTCTTGGACGAGGGAAAGGCTGTGGATGTGGTCTTCCTGGACTTCAGTAAAGCCTTTGATACAGTTTCTCACAGCATTCTGCTTTGGAAATTCTCAGCCTCTGGCCTGGACGGGTGCACACTCTCCTGGGTGAAAAACTGGTTGAATGACCAGGCCCAGAGGGTGATGGTAAACGGAGTTAAATCCAGCTGGAGGCCAGTGACAAGTGGGGTTCCCCAGGGCTCAGTTCTGGGTCCAGTCCTGTTTAATGTCTTTATCAACGACCTGGATGAAGGCATTGAGTGCTCCCTTAGCAAGTTTGCGGATGACACCAAGCTGGGTGGAAGTGTCGATCTGCTGGAGGGTCGGGAGGCTCTGCAAAGGGATCTGAACAGGCTGGACTGCTGGGCTGAGACCAACGACATGAGGTTTAACAAGGCCAAATGCCGGGTCCTGCACTTGGGGCACAACAACCCTAAGCAGAGCTACAGACTAGAAGACTGGCTGGAAAGCTGCCAGGAGGAGAAGGACCTGGAGGTGCTGGTTGACAGCCGACTGAACATGAGCCAGCAGTGTGCCCAGGTGGCCAAGAAGGCTAATGGCATCTTGGCTTATATCAGGAACGGCGTGACCAGCAGGTCCCGGGAGGTTCTTCTCCCTCTGTACTTGGCACTGGTGAGACTGCACCTCGAGTCCTGTGTTCAGTTCTGGGCCCCTCACCACAAGAGGGATGTTGTGGCTCTGGAGAGAGTCCAGAGAAGAGCAACAAAGCTGGTGAACAAATCTTATGAGGAGCGACTGAGAGAGCTGGGGCTGTTTAGCCTGGAGAAGAGGAGGCTGAAAGGAGATCTTATTATTCTCTACAACTACCTGGAGGGAGGTTGTGGAGAGGAGGGTGCTGGCCTCTTCTCCCAAGTGACAGGGGACAGGACGAGAGGGAATGGCCTCAAGCTCTGCCAGGGGAGATTTAGGCTTGAGATTAGGAAAAAATTCTTCATGGAGAGGGTGGTTAGGCATTGGAACAGTCTGCCCAGGGAGGTGGTTGAGTCACCGTCCCTGGAAGTGTTTAAGGTGAGGGTGGATGAGGTACTTAGGGGCATGATTTAGGGATTGGTGGGAATGGTTGGACTTGAAGATCCAGTGGGTCTCTTCCAACCTCGTTATTCTGTGATTCTGTGATTCTGTAAACCTTTCTTGGGATGTTTGCTTTCCTCAAAGAGCCAGGAAAAATGAACAGTGCAGCAGGCGGGCTTTGCTGGTAGAACATACAGCTGTTTCTATGTGGGGATAGCCTTCCTTCACTGTGGCTCAGAAAGGAGAATGAGACTGAGTGCTGGAAAAGCTCTATTGTGAAAAGTACTTCTGCAAGCCCAGATTCCCCCTGTATTCGCAATACTTTACTGAAGTAGCCCATGCTGTCTGCAAGCCAGAATCCAGATTCATTCCATCTCACTTCAGGCACCTAGCAGAGGCAAGTACATCAGCAGCATACCTGCCTCAGGCTTCTCATACAGTGAATGGATAAGATAAGCATCTTCAGAGGGCAGATTTTTGGGGTGCTCTAAATATATATGTCATATCCTATTGCTTAGTCCAAGGCTACTAAGAAAATAATCAAACATCTCCATTAAAATTATTTTCAGAAATAAAAGTATCCAAAGGGAAAATTCTTTATTTTTATATTCTTTTTGAAGGGTAACCAATAGACTACTTTTAGCATAGGGATTGTGCCTCTGCTGACAGACAAGGAGGTAAACACGTGTATATTTAAACTATGACTATCCTGTGACAGTGATGGATCAGTCACTTAACAGTTACTTGAATAGGCTGTCACAGTTTTCCTGGTGGCTATTTCTCTGTTTTCAGTTTTCCACATTGACTTTAAGAAATAGGGAAAAAATTAAAAAACCCCAAAAACCTAATTCAGAGTTTTAAGTGCTACAGTGCCAGCATTCTGGAAAGGATTAAAAAATAGATATAAATTTTATCTTTACCTTTTGAACCACAGGAATGGAAATCATATTACCTTTAATGTCATATCATCGGAGCAAGATGCTAGTAGCATGCCAGATGGGTCCCATTTGATTGCATTAACCTCGTTCTGAAATAAAAGTGTGACTTATTAAGTAATACTACCTGCATTGTACTAGGCATGCAGCAGAGGGCACTCAAGATTTACTCATGCAAGAAGTATAAACACAAATTACAGCCCCGGTTGCCTTATGGGTGAACAAAAGCAGTGCTGCTTCCATAATGTGCTATTTAAGTGCAATTGAGGAACGGTAACCATTTTGTCTGTGAACAATACAAACAATCAGTCTTCTAATACATCGCGTGTCACAGTCTCCCGTACCATGTCGTCATAGAGGATATAAATAAACCTTCAAACGAGACAGATCGATGATAATGCAGTAACTTCTTTTTAAAACTGAGATATTTCTTAGGTAAATATTCTGTAGACCCTGGAGATACAAATTTTCAATAAGAAATACTGGTGGGGTGCAAAGTATTGGGGGGTGTATTACTCTTAGTATTGCAGCTTTATAACAGTGCTGGTCTCTCTGAACAGAGGTGTATGAGCAAAGGAAATCCAGCACAGAATACTGAATAGTTGACAATGCTTTCACTACAAATCTTTCTAGCACCTTGTAATAAACTAAACCTAGTGTATCTCCTTGGTAATAAATATATTTCCCGTGCTTTTGTGGGGGTAATACATACAGGGGGAAAAAAGCATTTCATAAAAAGGGAAAGATTGTTTTTTAAAAACATAAGTTGGCTAAGGGTCTTAATGAAAATCCTGGAAAATATTTAATTTTACTTTATCAATTTTACATTTTTCAGTCATAATTTAAAGGAACAGTACAGATATTCTTAAATAAAAATTTGTATCATGTGCAAGATGGTGCCTTTCATAAAAAGCACTGGTCTGTTGGTAGGAATGTACAACAACCTATTATGAAATATCAGTTTAACCACAGACTAGCTAAAGGTCTCCAAATACACAACTTCTCCCCAGTGAGGAGGCAGCAGGTTCTGGGAGTTAATATCTAAATTACAGGTCAGTATATGGCAGCAGTTTTCGCATGAATGAAAGCTAGAAAAAGTAGCCTTTGTCAGTCGTTAAATATCACCAGGAAAAGAGGGGGGGGAAGATACATCTTGAATAGATCTTATTAGGTGAAATTGGTTCTAAAACTCAACAATGACTGGAGGTAAATTGTTTTCTCCATATTCATAGTTCTCATTTACTAAAGGAAATTAAGACAGTGGAAAAAAAAATCTTATTTATTAATGTGCCCTTAGGCTGCAGCTCATGCTACAGATAAATAGTCTCACTGTTGACCCTGCAGGTTTTGCCTCCTACGGTGATGTAGAACATTTATCCGCCCTCACAGGCAGTGAGTCACTCCTGAGGAATATGGTTTTAGGGAAGTAACGGGATGCAACATTTCTGGTGCCAGAATACACCCTGCAAACACATCATCTGCCATCATCGTAGCACGCTGCTGTACATTTCTCACTAACATTTTGGATTTCTTAAACTTACTGTGTGTCCTTGAAAGGTTTTAACAGGGCGATCACAGCCAAGTCTGCATACATGAATGCACATGTCAGTGCTGCAGGAGGCAAAAGTAGTGTTGTTCTGCCAGTCTACATCCAGAGCAGGAGCTGTGAAGTACAAACAATGGAGGGAAGATCAGGGAACACAGAAAATGAACAGCTACTTGAACAGTCACTGATCTTGATCAAATGGCCTAAAAATGACTTCTTGGCCTACAATCACCTACAGGGATGATAGGGATGGCCTGAAGGGCCAAAAAAACAAAATATGTTTTTCTCTTGCAGTGGGTAATCTGGATGCTTTGCAAAGAACCTGGAAGAAAACTAACCCAGAAAAACATGGATAGTTTCAGCTGGGTTAGAAAAAACATTCCTGCGAATGCCAGACACAACACATGGAAGGGAAAAGCAGCAGCTGGCCATCTTCCTTTACTCTGGCTTTATGCAGCCACCAGTACAAACCTATTGTTCTGCGCAGACAAGTGGATTAGTAGCACATAAATTCAGTTTAATTTGGTAGGGTGTTCATTTAGCAGACACGGATCAAGCTGATTTGAAATGAGAGCAAGAGTTTCTGTAAAGTGGCACAAAATAGAAATCAAGTAATGAAACTTTGTATGCAGACAGCACATGAACATGCAACTGGTGCCTGTGTGCAACACACACGCTTTACAAAAAGTGTGGAATAAGCCACCAAACCACGCTTCTACAGCATGTGGTTGCAGACCAAAAGCATGCACAGGAGTAGAAGGGACCTCCTGATACACAGCTTGCTTGTGCTTCTATGACTGCTGCTTGGCTTTTTTTGCTCAGGAGAGAGCTTAGCTGCCCTCCAGAGGATGACATAAGATTTGCTAAAATATGGAAATCTTCATTCTCGGCACACTTCTGTGAGAAGTAAATGTGTCAGAACGAGACCAGCATATAGGAAGCAAAGTCGAATATCTTTCTGGCAACAATACAATGCAAGTGTAGCATGTAAATGAAACCAAGAAATGTCATATTCAAACACCTTCAGAGACATGCTTCTGTAATACAGAGGAGAAAAGACATCTGAGCTGCTGAGCCTATTGTATTTAAGTATGTTTTTTCCTGTTATAATTTTTATGAACTGCAAAATGAGATTGAATCATGTCACCTTCCAAATCATGAGGTACCTCTCTAAATGAGAACAGAGGGCTGAAATAGTTCTAAATACAAACAGTTTTTAGAATATTAATGAAAAAGATGAATAATTCTGTGTGACACGTAAGGAATTTCTAAATGGTAGAAACATAAAGGAAAATTGTGTGAGGAAGGCAGATTATTTCCATTGAACATGAATGAGGATCAGAAAATAGAAAAGGATTTTGTTTTGCTAACTGCCTGTTTGTCTTTATTTTTATGCTGCAAGCTTCATGTTAATGTTGCAGAGCAAACAAAAATCTGTCTTCATTAACAGCAATATGCCTTCAGGGCTAATATCTAGCAGTATATATGAGAGATGAAAAGGAATCTTCTGAGAGCTACTGGCTCCTAAAGCGATGGATTTGCACTGCAGCATAATTTGAATCATGAAGTGTTGGTGATTAATACTGATTCATTTATCGGTGTATTTAATTGTATGTTTAACAGATAAGTAACTACAGAAAATGGTCTGGAAAAAACAACCAGTTGTGGGTTTTGGTGCAAGTGATCAAATTGCCAAAGTGTCTCCAAAAACACAGGATACTAGCCAACTGCATAAATACAATTAGAATGTCACCTAATAAAAGCAGCAACAAACCCTTAAGAAATACAGCTAAAATAAATATCAACAATAAAATGCTACAATAATTATTAGTTTATTTAAGCTTTTTCTAATCAAATTTAAGTGTGATTCAAAATTAAAAGCTCAGAAGTGCAGAGTTAAGTGTCTTCATGGACTGATTCAGTGCACTTAGATGTCTAAAACTGGGTCACAAAAATCCCTCTTATTGTATCACTTAGCCAACTTGCTCCTGCATGCACAGACATTGGTCCACATCTACCCATAGATGTGGAAATTCGATTATTTCACTACATTTTAAAGAAACAGGCTTTGTGAATATATATTTTGATTAAATGACCTATGATAACTCAAAATTTTACAAAGAATAATGAAACTTTAGAAGCTACTTTTCCACACAGTTACATATTTGGACCATAAAACTTTAAAGTGACATGCAGACATCAGTGATATAGAGGCCTTTAAGACCTAGACAAAGGAGTCTTCCGCATGTATGTTAAAATGACAGTTTTGTCCATATGGCTGTAAATTAAACAAGTTGTTGTAAAGCAGCAGAGAGTAAAAAATTTATGTTATTCCCAGGTCAGCTCTCTCTGGACTTCAAAGAAGTATGCAGAGATGTACATGACACAAGTATGTGTTAAAGGAACGGGACTGTCTAGATTAGACTTCTAGTTGTTAAAATGCCACCTTTAATCCTTGTGTAGACGAGGTTTGCAGATTCCAGATATGGTAAGGAATTTGCTGATAGTTTGTTCAGGTGAATAAGTGATGCAAGGAGGATAAGGTGAGGTCTTTATGGCTTTTTATGTGATGGCCCAGATGATTTCAAATGGCTTAGTGGATGTATGCTTTTGGTCTATGAACAACTCCCTTAATAATGAACTCCTTCACTTCCCTGTGAAATTATATTTGAAATAACAAAAATAATTAGTCTCTCCACATCAGTACCATAAAGTACCTTGTGAAAGCCTGCTGTACTGAAAAAATGATTAGTTACAGTGAGCACACAGGAAGATTAACATTCCTAGCATCAGAATCTGGAATGTTTCAGTGGTTTTAAACTCAATTTGACTACATTCCTTAAAAATACTTCACTTTGACAACTTACACAGTCTGGATGATGAGCTAAAGTCATCATCTAGTAAATCTGATCTCCTGTGAATTTAAGATTATATCAATGATTGCCTGCCACTCCAGATCACTTAGTACCTGTGGTATCTCTTGTCTTCTTGAAGCAGATCAGATCTACAAATGACTGTCCAAGTAAGGTTTTGGTGCAGTGAGATTTTGAAACTCTAGGTTGGCAACTGACTTTTGCTAGTCAGAAAAAGCAAATACTGAAGAACTTAAAGTCAAAATTGAAAGCTAAGAAACTCTTGAGGATATTTATGCTTGCAGTGGTGAACCCAAGCTGCATGAGAGATCCATCTGCTTCTGTCTCAAGTCAACTTCATTGCAACAAGTGCAGAAAGAGTGGAAAAGAACCCAGACAACTTCACTGAAAGGACTCTTTGTGTATCACCACTTGGTACTACTTAAGCATATTGTTAGCAATAGAATCATTCAGACAGGTAGACATGGCCGGTGCAGAAATCCTCTCCCAGAATCAGTTTGACTTTCAAAGCTGATTATCATAGAATCCCAACTTTCTGAAAAAAAAAAAAAAATCCACAAGCCCCAACACATAGAATAGTTAAAACACACACACAAAAAAGGGTTTAAACTTCTCTCTGGCAGACAGGTTTTTACAAAAGGATAAATGAGTGTGACCAATTAAAAACTGCATACAAATTTAAAACTGCATTTCATTTTACTAGAAAGAGTTATATGGAAATTACCTGAATGGAAAGGAAACTGCTGTTTAGCTTCTCCTGTGTGAGCATCCCAAATTATTGTTGTCTGTATCCAAATGAAAGGAGACAAAAAAGATTAGTGATTGTTCAGCTCAGAGAAAACAGAGAGCACCCTCACTGAGGAGCAATTCTAAAAGATGGAATGATAGAATTGACTGCAGAGAGCCTTGTGTGCTGAACAGCTGAAAAAAAAAATCACTTCCAAATATTACAGAATAATAATCTACATGCAGATAGAGAAGTATCACCTTTACAGAGGAAGTAATATAACTACTAAGAATGGGTATATTCTCTTCAAATAATGCTAGATTGCAGCACTACACATTTTAAATTAGCATTTTGTTACAGCTGCTTCAGTTAATCTTCTTCAAAGAAGACTTTTCCCCCTTTTTGAAGATATAAGTTGCATTCTACTCCAAAACTATGTGATACTACATTTCTAATAATTAAACCAACAAAGTGAAATGTTTATCTAGCAGCAGAGTATGTATCATGTCTTGCCACCATAGTGGGACAGAATGAAGTGTAATTTGCTTACTACAGGTTTAGTCCATACTCACAGCACATGTAAGCAACTCCCCTGTAGATTGCAATACCACCTTCTGAATGAATTGTTGATTTATTAGGGGGTATATGCTTTCCGAAAAGAAATTAAAGATGCCTCATCTTGTTGATACTGGATCATCTAAAGAATCACTGCTGTTATTTCAGACATAACTTTGCCAGAATAATGGAATTACCATTGGGAGGCAAATGTAGCTGGATAAAATCCAGTAATAAAAGAAATAAAACCAGGTTTCCATTTGCACAGGTATGTGAAAATGCAGGGATTCATCCAGCCTACAAATCAGATACAAGAGCCTGAACTACTTTCCCTAGACACTCTCTGTCAGTTGATGGAGAAGAGCACCCTCAGTGCATCTCACTGCAACACAGGCCACACAACCCACCACTTCAAAGTGCCATTTTTCTCTCTGAATTTTGTAACGGAAGCCAAGGATGACATACACATCTAATTTTTAGACATCAAAAGTTAGGCAACATGAATGCTGTGTACTTTCTAGTTTTAGTTGTAATGATTTGTGCTCATCATCATCAGTGATGTGTTCATTTTGATCTCTAATATGCACCCAGGTGAAACTACCATATTTTGCTTGACTTGGAGTTCAGAACTACCATTTTTTTGCATATTTGCATAGGAAGCCATTTATGTTTTATTCAAATACAATTGTTTCAATAATTAGATTAGCTAAAAGGTCAAGTATCTTTAAGATCATTTCTTTCCTGGAAATACTTAGTTGATAAAACTACAAAAATAAATAATGGAAACAGTTTTTCCTTAACTGAGAAGCATTTAAGATGCACTTTTTTTACACAGAGGGCAAGTGAGATTTTTATTCTTTAGAAAAACATTTTACATAGAAGTACTACACATTTACACAGCCTCAAAAATATAATCACCATGCAGTAAAACTTATTAAAGAAAAGCAAACTTTCCCGGATACTCGGAGGAGAAGAAAATAATCTTATGGAACACAGCAACACAAGCTCACTGAGTCAGCACATTTATATGTTAGAATAATGTATTTAAAAACTCACTTTATCAACACCAGCACTTAAAATATAATTCCCCTTTTTGTTCCATTTCAGGGCAAATATTGGACCTTTATGTTGACCTAAGGTGCTTGCAAGGTTACCTGGAACAAAGAAAGGGTTAATATTACAATTTGTTTACAATTTAGCCAAATTGTAGTTCACTGCTCTTCAATGCTTAAGAACAATAAATGCTGTTTCACTTACCATCTTCTGTCCATATTCTTGCAAAACCATCATATGAGCCTGTAGCCAATAGTGTTCCATCACTCTGTTGGGATACACAGAAATGGCAAAGGTCGATACTAGATGAAACCTGTTTCAATGAACATTTTTCTTTTTTTTTTTTTTCTTTTTTTCTTTTTAAGGTTTGTGCATTGTGATTTATGGAAAATCTGAGTCCACACATTGAGAAAGATTATACTATGATCTAAACTAAACATTATTACTGCAGTTAGCAAAAAGCAAATAAAGCCCTCTAACACACTGTGAAATACTGGGCTAAACCATCAGTGAAGAGTAATTTAATCAAAAGGATTAGAAAAAGAAAATAAGACATAACAAATTCTATGGGATTCTTCCAGACAACAAACAGATACTACTTTGTAGAGATAAAGAACCTATAAAACATCAACAGATCATCTAAATCCTGACTTAATCCCAGTTTAGTGAAATTTAGGCACCTATACTTCAAAGGAAGGACCTAAACACCTAAGCAACCTATATTCATGGTCAAAACCTTAAATGCTATCTACTGCAAAGAAACTGCTTCCTACTTGTCTAAACAGAGACTCCCACACACGCTCAGAGGCACAGTACCATGATAGAAACCCCGAGAAAAGCTGGATTCATGGGTCCTAGTTAGGAGAAAAGAAGCCCAGGAATCATAATCAGCAAATCAGATGTATTCTGCTGGAGGGAGCCCTTCACTGAAGGATACCTCTTCTGCAGCCAATAATGCCAGAGTTATAGGGCCAGAATGTGAATAATTAAAAAGGAACTTGACTCTGCAACCTAGTCAGACAGGTACTGTTGAAGCCAGGCATTTAAACATTTCAGCACCTGGATTAGGAGATAAATATCCCCCATTTAACTCCAGAGGTCCAGAAGTTAGGAGTTAGTTGAAGAGAGAAGCTTTGTGTCCTCTATAATTAACAGTATCATCCACCTTTGGAGTGCAACTCATAATCCCATTTGCTTTAGACTCCAGACCAGCACAAAGGCAGGTGTATTTGTTTCTCCTGACTTAGAGGGAGGCTGGATGACTAGTTCAGATGGTTAAATCTAAAGGGGGATGAGTCCTACCCTTGGTACCAAAGGACATGATCTTAATATAGCATTTAGAAATAACCTTTCTTATAATAACATAAACCACATAAACAATAGAAGAACCAATTTAATATCACCAGTGGAATATGATTAATATCGTATTTATAAGTAAACAATAAAAGCAGGTGGTACTTATAAAATAATGAGTAGCAAAATTAGGAAAAAGCATAAAACAATGCTTTAAAACATATGTACACTTCAACCCTACAAAACCAGTGGGTCAGAGCAGTTGCAGATTTAACTCTAAATGTATAATGATGTAAGAGGGGAAAATATCAAAACCTAAGCCAGTTTCACTGTGATATATGCTTACCTGGACCACTGATGAGAACAAAGGTGATAAAAGAAAAAGAGAAAAGGGAAGAAAGCTCAAGGACTAGATGCACAGTTTATCCAAATATGCTGGTAATTCATATTCTTTCGAAAATTCAAAGTGAGTTGGAAGCACTTCAAGTGTTGAAATTAGGAATATTTCCTTTTGTTAAGTACTAGCACAATGCAAGTGAAATATCAGTGATTGATGAAGTCTGGAAAGGTAAGGAATTACTGCAGGAAATACTAGAGGATACCCTATATGTTTTGGACAACTTTTCTTACAACAGTTCTGCACCTTTGCATGTTTTCCTCTTTTAATTATTGTTTTCCTACTATTCAATTTAATTTTTCTGGATGATTTTTCTTCCCTGTGATATCTACAAGAAACAAGTGATGAACATTCTTGGGTTTTATCTTTATTTGCTTTGTTAACCTGCCTCTGCTTTCTGTACTACTCGTCAATTTCTTTCATTGTGTCAAATATAAAATACATAGGGGAAGTTGATTTGTGCAGTGGCCTTATCTTTTACTTTTGTGAAGCACCTAGCTCACCTGAAGGACAATAATATTGCAGTAAAGATTAATCGAATGTTGGCCTCTGGTCAGCAACTGAGACTGTATGTAACTGCTGAGAATCCTTTCAGACATGCAATTTTTATCTGTTTTCCAGGACTAACACTCTGTCTGTACTAAAATTGGCAGATAAAATGCAAGTGATCTCAAAATTAATTTAGGTTAGTAAAAATGGATCAGGCAAGACAGTCCCACTCCAAAGGTGAGCAGGTAAAGAGAAAATGACTACATATGCTTCTACCAAGATAAAGGCAATAATGTGACCATGTTTTGCTATGCACAGCATAACTGAAATGAGAGAGGGTCTTGATAGTTCAGCCTCAGAAAAATGGTTTGCTAGTGCTTTTTTATCTCCTTACACACCAAAATAAGGTAAATATGAGATGCAAGTTATTAATCAGGCTTCATTATTACAAAGATTACTTGTTTAATCTTCATTCTTAAAGTTAGCCATGTTTATTTTTACCCATGCTCCTAAAAGAAAGATATAAATAACATCATTATTAAGCTTGCAGATGGCAACAGTCCTGGAAAATTATAGCATATAGGGGAAAGTTCATCCTATTACGAGTATTTGAAACAAGAGGTCAGTAGGTTAGGACAGAACTTCTGGTCACCTCAGTTATAAAAGATATGTAAATGCCTCTGAATTAAATTTAGACAGTTAAAAGCCATTCACAGTCTTAGCAGTCAGCTTACATTCCAGTCCAATGAAGTCACATCCTTATTGCTGGGGACATCGTGTCCTCCTTCTCTTATGCAGTGCCTCAAAACCAGTTGAGTGGAACCGCTGTTGCTGTTTTCATTGAGATTCCATATTCTGGCTGTTGAGTCTCCGGATCTATAAAAGCAATCATGCAGAGATGAAAACTCCTCTTGGTGTCAACCCAATAAACAATGTAAAAGCCTCTACGATGTTTTCATTGAGAGAACATCGCAGCCTTTAAAAAGTATTTTTTCTTTCCAAGTCTTCCTGCACTCTGCATACTTTTTTCAAAAAAGCTAACACATATTATATATATATATAATCTGAATCCACCTCATCATTTGCTTTACTCAGAAGTTTTACCTAAAATACATTTGCTTGATCTCCACGTTTTGCACTACATACCTAAGGCTGATATCACTATAATTGGGATAGTCTGGGGGAACTCAGCGTTACAAACATAACACTGTGGAGATCCCAATAAAGAAAAAACACAAAGGCTACGCCCACGTGCCCTCCATAAGAAGTGTGTGCAGTCCCACTAGCTCCTCACTGGGTCCCTGGTGTTTCCCCAGAGCTGCAGTAAGCTCTGACAGGACCTGCAGGGTCACTGCCTCCAGAGATGGAGTGTCTCCTTGGCAGCAGCCCTGGGGGAAGGGGACCTCTAGCAGTGCAACAAACGTGCTGTGGTGTCAGCTCCCTGGTCCTGCCTGGGTTCCTTGGACAGCTGCTGCAGGAGCAGAGGGTGAACTTCAGGCTGTCTTCTTGGCTGTGGCCCTCTTATAAGAGACTTCTGTTTAGGACAAACCAGAACATAGCTTCTGACAGAAGCTGTTTGTAAAACAGCCTCTTGGCATTAAATCAAACTAGAAAATCTAAAAATTAGCAAAGCAGAAGGGTAATTTAAATTAATTTTTTAAATTTATCTTACTTTCATTTTTAAAATTCACTTCTATATGGTCCTTTGCTGTCTGCAGCTTGCCTGCTTAGCTTACATTGTCTGAAAAAATGGCAAAATATCCACTGACATAATAGAGAAAGACAGAGACATCATCAGGATTTTAATATATTTTATAGATCAAATATTTTCTAAGCAGATGTTTTTATTGCAGACTGAAACCCCTGATTTTGTGTAGGAAAAGTTGTGAGGTGGAAGTGAAGAGTTTATCATAATCTGTTCACAAATAATGTATTTATTTCCACTTTGCATAAATCTTTCCTCCTATGAAAAATGTCTCTGAGGTCAGAAATCAATTTGAAACAGGGTAGAAGATGTTACACTTCCTAGTTTATTGGGATTTGTCTCTTGCGCCCCTTCCCTCCATTTTTTAGAGCAATCAATAACAACAACATCCAAAATGATCAAAGTACTCTGGATTGCTTGTTTTGTCCAGTGGATAATTTTAATTTACATGCAGCAAATAGAATCTTGGTGTAGAATTAGGATCTCTGTTTATTTCCAAGAATTCATAGAGTCAAGACAAAATCACATTTTCAATATAGCTGATGCGTTAGCTTTTCCTTTTTTTAAAGGTAATGACTAAAATTTCCCTTTCCTATACACTAACAAAAAGAAAAAAATCTTTCTTTGAAGACTAAAAACCTGAGATCCATTTTTGCTTTGAAAAATCATGTTTTACTGAAAAGGAAATCCATCACAACAGAATACTAGATTTTATACTGGTCTCCTAGTAAAACATTTATTTATTTATATTAAAAGTATCATGTAAATTTTAAGCACATCACAAATCTTCAAGTGCAAATATTGACCAATCAAGCATCCAACTTCATTGATCTCTGTGTAATATTTTACGAATAATCTAGACACTATATGTGAACAACAGTTCAACTGTAGAAGCGAAAAACCTCATCACCTATATCAGTGGCTCTGAGCTCTGCTGGGTGATGGCATACCTGGATAACGTGCCCCCATCTCCTCTGAATCCTTTTATGTCAAGCTGAGATGTGATGGCTCACCAGGGCTTTTCCAGCCTAACCACAGGCATTGCTGTACAGCCATTCTCTAAGTTTTTGGCACATGACTTTAATGTTAGTGATTAAGAAATAATTTGAATCAGGATAATTTTTGCCACCATACAGACCTGTGACTGTAATATAACCCCCCATTTCTTCAGAGTTCTGGAAAATTGAAAAACAATTTTGCACATGTTGGTTAAAAAAATTAATGAAATTAATCAGGAGGCTCAGAAGTTAAGGAACATTTTTTAGTTGTGATAATTTACAGTGACGGGAACATAAGTCTTTCATATGCTTGGGTTATTGGTTAACATTCCTTGAGTGCAGGCTTCTTTGCTATATAGGACTCAGCCAGTCTTATCCTCATTGCAATAAACTAGTTTGTTATTGGACCCTGTGAATAAAGTACTTGGCCACTTGGCTATCAAACACAATATCCTGTTTGCTAGATCTAAAGGGGTTATTTTTTGTTTTTCAACAGTTTTATTTAGTCAGTTTTCTGGCAATGCTTGGGCAATCTTATTTTCCAGTATTTTAATTTTGTTTTTCCATTTTCTTCTTCCTAAGGCTACATAAGCTATTATGTGTCCCTGCAGAGAGGCTTTATAAACCTACCAGTGTGTGGCAGGGGTATTTGTGTGTCTTCCCCTTTGTTGCAGGCAAAAATAAAAAGAAGAGTATTCTCTGCTCTGGAAAGTATTCTGATTTCTGTTGAATGATTCAGTGAACCCTGCTTTATTAGATGACCATAGTCAAGCACAATTCAGAAAGATATTTAATCTCCTTAGCCCACAGAAGCTTTTATATCTGCATGATAAAGCAGCTCATTCCAACATGCAAGTCATGAACACTTGAGTAATAGCTATACTGTTCTGCACTAGGGTAGAGTACTGCCAAATTTTAGGAAGGCTAGTTTCAAAAGAATTTTATTTCATGCTCTCCAGTCCCAGTATAACCATGAATCAAGGTGGACAAATGCTTGCAGTATTTTACCTTTAACACAGAAAATCCCTGTTCCATAACTGTCAGCAGAAAGAAGCTGAAGTTGGGTAAAGAAATTTGCAAGGTTGAGTCTTGGTATTTTTAATTTTCAGCCTCTAGTCTTATAATCATGCCTATTTTGATATGCAATATTGCCACTGTGTATTTAACACTTCTATCTCAAGCAGGTTAAACTTTTTATTATTTTATTTTGAAAGAGATTATTGAAAGCATAAAGGAAGTGAAACTCTTCCTCATAATTTACACACCTATATTTTCCTTACTAAAGGAGGTCTCTTAAAGTAACTGTCTATTCCTAGGCAGTCAGTAGAGGTAACTGCCTCAGACATATCCAGAGGGATTTTTCTGTCCCACTGATTCTACAACCTTGTCTCCTGCAACAGGCTATTCTAGTAGACCTCACCTAATAGCTGACAGTTTTGAATCAACAGATTTTATGCAATGAGAAAACTGGCCCCAAGAAATCCACCTGCTACTGAATAAGCAGTTACAGTTAACAGAATGAACACCTGGCCACTGCCTAGGGGGGTTGGTGTGTGAAATCAACCATCTCAACCTGGTAATTTAAAGGATTATTCAGAGAGGTAATTCACAATATATCCAAAACCACTGATATGAAGAATACAGTAACTCAAAGCATGATATAAAACCCAGAGACAATACAAGAGATGGCCTAAAAACATCCTTTCTTGCTCCTGAGAGACACAGACATAGCTGAAAGATCCTGGACAACAGCTTTTATGGCTAATTGTTTTGCTGACTAGGGAGGACAAAGGTGCAGAGAGCACTCTGCAAGAGACAAAGTTCACCTGAGTGAAAGAGTATGGTATAGATCAGCAAAGCTAAGCAAAGAAAGCTGCTGTTGGGTTTTGGGAATGAGGCCAGGTCCCTCTGCTTCATAGCAATGAGAACTACTTGAAGGGCATGGCTGGATGCAACAGAACATTCTTGTAACACTCTTGAAAGCAGCAGCTGAATGTGCCAACAGAGGATCCTAAATTCAATGAGCAAAGCTTTTGCAGTTCCAGGCTTTGGCAACCTTGACATTCACATCCACTTTCATACCGGGAAATTCAAGCATGCTCAGGAACGCTCTGGGTCACAATCACCTATGATAGCAAACTGATAGCTTATTCCCTACCCAGACTCTGGCCGGTTTAATTAGCACTCTTGCTTGAGGTTCTCTCTGAAAAACTCCTGGGCATGGCTTGGTGGTTACAACAGCCCAGGGACAATTCCCAGTGTGCAGTTTGTTTGGCAGCCAGGACAGTTTGCTAACACAGACACAGGCTATTCTGTGCCAGTTGGCCTCACTGCCTACTAATCTTCCCAGGCATGGTTAGTTTACTAACATGGACTTAGCTGTAGTAGGTTTCTGCACTACCCAGGGGACATAACCAAAAAATTAAAATTTAGATATTGAAAGATAGCTCATTGAAGATACTAGTCTTTTGAAGAACAGGACAATTGGATTTTAAGTGGAATTACAGCTGGGGATGTCACACTTTGACAAGCACATACTACCTTTTTACCTGTCCAAGCAATATATTCAATTATTTGCTTTGAAATATCGATTTTCTTCATGAAGCGTAATTAAACTTCTCACGTGCATGCTCTTTATTGTACTATTATAAGGCTTCCATTCATAACACCTAAGCATTCTTCTTATAAGCATCTCGTGATAGTCATGCTTCTGATAGCCTTTACTATCTCTAGACTCCTCTGTCCCCCTCTATCCTAACTTATAGGTGTGGTAGAGGGGGAAGAGCAGCTGCGGAATGTATTTTTTTCTAGCTATTTGACCAGAGAAATTGCTGTCTCTGCTCCTGTTTTTTTAAAATTTGCTAAGTTCAGTAACTATATGTTCCTGTGCTAGTCTTCACACCCTAAAAAAGTCATAGCAATTGAGTAGATTGGACATCTAATATCAAAATACTTTTCTACCAGTGGGATACTCACTTAATCTGGAAACCAATGCTCCAGTTAGGGGTGACAGTTTCTACCAGTAAAGCCTCTTACATAGCTTGTTTCAGATTAGGTTGTGAACCTGTGTTATTCTTTTAGTGCTTTGAAGATTACATCCGGTTGCTGTCTAAACTGTTGCTAATTATTAGAAAAAATGGTTGCTTGTATAACAAGGCTTCAAGAAAATACTTTGCCACAAACTGAGATTCAATTGTGCTAGGCACTTTATAAACAGAACAAATGTGTTATTTCCTTTATTTAATAGTTAGGGTTTTATATGTATTTTTTAAGATGACAACAGATGGGTACAATCAGGCAGATGGGAAAACAGAAGAAAACTATGGACTGGGCAGCACAATATGGCTATTATACAATCTAACAATTTGGTGTTTGTGTATCAGACTAACTGCGGCTTTCTTATTTGAAGCATTACATTGTGAAAGACAAACAGAACTGCAGTACACTGTAATTCTTGGGGGAATTTCTGCTGCTCATTTAATTGGTGCCATAATACATAGTTTACCTGTAGATGATAGCTTGCACTATTATTATACCAGACATCTCAAATGCTTCTTTGTGCAGTGGCATAATTATACACTCAGCTCTCTTCCTTTGGTTACATTTTCTTCTGTGCATTCTATGCAATTTCAGTAATGTAAGCTTCATCAGGTACTCGCTACTGTATTACGTGAAGGTTAACTGCGTTGCATGCTTTGTTTCATGTGAGCAGGCTAAAATCTGAATAAGATGCACATGGTTCTAAATTATTTGCATTTTCATTGCATTGCTATTTGTCTGCATGAGACACAGCATCTGACTGTACTTTCTAACCATATATGCATTTACGTCCTTCCAAAATCAGCAGCAAAGCTTATTAAGGAAGACCTATTACAGTGAAAGGTAAAGCTTAACTGAAGGGATAGTGAGATGCTACTCCTCTATCTTGGACATCTGACTTTTGGTTCTGAGTATCATTCGCTGGGTTTACCTGAAGCTGTGTAAGATATACCTGTCCCAGGGATCCATTTTTACCAGTGCTTAACACTCTCCAGACAAGTTATACACCCCGTGGTTCCTTGGTCACTACAGCACATACTGTGGTTTATTAAACAGTCCACAATCTAAACTATGCACACTAAGACTGAACCACAGATCCTAGGGAGGCAGTACACCGCAAGCACTGCCAAAAAGGTGAGTCAGATACCAGGAAATAGTCACCAACGCTAAAGCCAACAGATGAAGTCTGAGCATCTATACTTAGGAGTTTTAACTCCCTATGTTATGATTGAGAGATGTAGGTACCTGCAGAGGGACAGAGTACTTGAGTAGATGCCTAATTTCAGCTGTGCAGATATTCTCCAGAACAAAGCAGCATCTTCACTTCATCTCAGGCGCCACCAGGTGTCCCTAAAGAATAATTCTGTATGGTATCCTTTCTCCCGACCAATTTTCCGTTGGAACAAGTGGGTGTGATATCTGGTCACCTGACAACTATCCTCCATAGAATTAAAATAAATACCACAGTGGATAAGTTTACTGTTAAAATGTACACTATCTAGGATGACAGGGCTAAAGGAGATGTATTGTATCAGTCACTTCATTTGAGCAGTAATAAAGTACTTGTGAACTGTTCATCTCAAGACAGTCCATGTAATTCTAATTGTTTGCCCCCACTAAAGGAAAGCTCTTCATAATTACATGGAACCTTCTCTAGAGTTTCCTTTTTAGCCAGAAACAACCATGAAAACAATTTAATGAGGTTAACTAAATTCTTCTAGATTTTGAGGTTTTCTTTACTACTGGGTCATGATTTAATGTTATCGATAGATAGTCAAAGCATTTAAGCGTATATTGAAGGATCAGAAAAGTACAGAAGCATGTTCATTTAGGACCATTTGATGCTGATCTACAAATCATTATGTAAGCAGCAACATTTCATGAACTTCATAGATTCTTCGCCTTCTCTTGACTCATCTTATTTTCCTTGAAAACGTCTTCTCGGATTTGGGCCAGGACGATTAAGGAAAATCACATGCTACAGGCCTTCTACATTTCTCAATATGAATATTTATTTATTTACACATGAAATAAATCTCATTCAGCTGTATGCTGAAAATTGGAAAATATCCATAAAGTAACTGTTTCATGCTTGTCTGTTTTAATTGGAGGCTGATCTTAATGATCAGGACTTCCCTTCTTAATAATAATCATTTGAGTTGGAGCTTTGCTAGGGACAATTACTACTGCCAAGGAAAATTGCCAGAGATACTATAAAACCAAGTAGGTAGAGGAATATGGTTAGCAGAAAATACAGCAAATGCATGGCATAGGAATGTGGCTGCTATTACTGCTGTTGTCTATACCATGGTGTCACCCACGGATCCTATCACAAACCAGGAGACTCATTGAGCCTATGGAAAAAAAGAGCTGAAAAATGAAGTTTTTAATCCAAAAAGCCTACATACAATTTTTGCAAATTCTACTGCGATATCCATTTTAAATTAATAAACAAAGATACTTAGCGCTAGAGATGCTAAAAGTACTATCACACCTGGACATTCCAGGAAAAAAAAACATATTCAGAAGGAATAGGTTCTCTAAAAATTAAGTTTGTTGTTTGAAATCATCCTTTGGAAACTTTTTTCACTTCCTTAAAGATCTTGTGCTGTTTATCCCATCTGATATTTATTTTTCCTATTTATTCTTTCCCATTTACACTCTAATTCCTTGCTTTCATGTATTTAGTCAACAAATATAAGACCATGCAAAAAGTTGGATGTAAAATAAGAGCTCTCCTCTTTCTTGAAAAAAATGTGGTCTGTCATGGCTATGCAACTTTAAGTGATGAAGACCCACTTTTCTCCTTTAACTGGTATCAGCTTTTCCCCACGTTCCCTGCTAGACTTCTTAAATTTAGTCTTCTTTTTAAGGTTTAACTTCAGGCATGAACAAACAGAGATATCAACATTATTTGTATATAGCTCTTGGGGTATGTTTACATGAGCATTTTTGTTTGGAGCAAAAGCTCTTTTTCTAAGTCAGTTCCTTGATTTCACTTACCATGCTTGTCATTGCTAGGCAGTCCTACAAAACACAATCTAGACTCCTTTCCAAGGACAACAAACCAACACGTGACCTCAAACCACTTCTTAATGTTCAACTCACTGGACAAAACTAGGTCCCACCTGAAGGCGCCCTATCCCATGCAAACAGTGGTGACATAAGGTCATACAGTTGGTTTTGCTCTAAAGATATACTGCTGTTTGTGCACCACGCTAATGCAGATACAGCGTAAGAGATCTTTGGTTCAGAGTATCAACGCTTTTAAAAAGAAAACTTGGATGCCAAAGACTTTCTGAGACCCCAACATGAACCATTAACTCAGAGCAGTAGGAGTAGATTACATGCACTTGGAACATTCTGAGAATTATCTACAGTTATTTTAAAAACCTTTCAAAAAATTATGTGTATTCAGGGCCATAGAGTGTACATCTTAAATGTGGGAATTCTTCATATTATATGTCAACTTATAATTACTTAACTCCTACATAGGTACAGTACTGCTGAAGAAAACAGTTGCAGGCTGAAAAAACAGTCAAGAGAATAGTCACTCATCTCTAGTACATGCTCTCAAGTTCTTGCATCTCTAAATATGCTCTAGTTGCAGCAGCTGGTTTTACTCACGGTCTTACCCAGATGCTAGCAGGTCACTGACAGGGTTCCAGGCACAGATGAACACCTCTGATTCATGGCCCCGAAGGACTGTTGCTTTGTTAGGAGGAATTTCAACATCCCCGTCAATTTCCATTGGCTTTGAATGATTATCTGTAAGGAGATATATCAGAATAAGTAGTATATAAGATGCTGCTAGCTCTGCCTTAAAAACAGGTGGCTATCCACGTCCTAAAACTTACAGCAATGTATACACTGTAAATAATATTCTGTGTCTTGTCACCAACCATATTACTCTGTTTTCTTCCCTATGAGGATTCAAATTTGTGGTATTTCCTCAAAATGTAGAGCTTTAGCTAGCATTATTTCAGTATAGGTTTTTTTGAAGCTGGTTTCATTAACAATGATGTACAGATTTATTAAAATAGCAGACTGCCACATTTGAGAAGAGCTGTGTGTAACTTACATTTTCTTATATAGTGTTCTGTAAGCAATATGTGTTCTACTCGCAGATGAAGAATATACTGAGTAAGAGTCTCATTCCCTGAGCATGGCAGTAAAATAGTGAGTGACCACCTTCTCAATGCAAAGGTACCGAGTAAGGCACAGGTACACTTAACCTACATGCTGTAACTCTGGGGTTCTTCAGACTGCAACCTAAATAACTTTGTTTTTATAAAGCATTTTATTTCCTTAAGGAATAAAAATGAATTTTCAATGATTAATTTCCCTTAATGGCTGCAATTCATTTCAATTTGCACCATGAACTACATTTTCACTCCAGATTTTCATTGCTTCAATATAAATCTTACTCATTCAGCTACACTTTCTGGCAACAACACAAGATTATCTTCTGCAAACAAGACACCAATCAAGGACAGGTAACACACTGAAAAAGCAGAGAGCAGATGTTACACACAGAAGTGTGGCCCATTTCACAGAAAGCCCATCCAAGAACAGATAGCTGGCAGGCTGGGGAAAAGGCAGCCTCATGTTATCTAATCAATGCCTTGGCCAGCTGATCCACTCTGATCAAAATCCATTCATTCTGGGTTAAGTCTCTTAGTTAGTCATTCTTTAATCACATATGGAGATCCATAGGTTCACAAGAAGAATAATTATGCTCCTTTATTGCCACATGTTTATGGCATTTAAAATCAGCCATCTGTCCCGACACTCAAGCTCTGCTGAGCTATTGCCCATTGACTGGCAAAAAAAGACTATGAAGTTACACAACTGCCATCGAAAGGAAGATCTCCAGATTTTTACGCTTAACCGGGCCTTTGAATACCCTTTTTTGCTCTGCCTAATTTATGCTGAGTCACACAAGTAACACTTCTCGTTGCATATTTGGTGTCGTTCCCTATTAACACTGTCTGTGCCATATCTACACCATAGATGGAACGGAATTCACACGTAATTCAACTAGCTGCACAGCAGTGGTAATCAAAATTAGAATAAGACTAATAGTACTTTTACAGCTCAGATTTCTAATTAAAAATATCTATATTTTAACTACATATATTACCTATGGACTTGTTGCATAAAACTAAACCTGTTAAAAATGCCTATTTGTAAATCCTACATTTATGCTGAGTCCCTTTGTTGAGCACTCTCCTCGATATTTTCCTATATGTATAACTACTCAAATTAATACTGTCAAGATACACCAGTTCTCGAGATTTAGCCTGACACTAGCAGCTAGAAACTTTGATATTCTGATCAATCATGGCAACAAAGAGCAAAGCACTATTAAAATCCACCAGAAGATAAAAGTCTAAACTCACAGTTCTCTATTTCTCAGCACAGCACAGAATCACCAGGTTTAAAGCATATTTTCAAGAGAAAAAACAGCAGCATGCTAATGCCTATGCATTCATCCTTATGCATTCATCTATGCCGTCTTTAAAGTGTGAGTTGGAAGACCAAGAAGTAAGATCTTTCAAGTGCTTAAATTTGAAAAATTTAAATGAGATGCTGCTCTGACCACATATGATCCTACTGTTTGTTACCTGCCTGGCTCTGAAGGCAGAGCTGCTTTTCACTCCTGAATAAAATCAAATGACAGCTTGGAAGCAGCATTACTCCAAGATCCCAGAGTCATGAGGTGCTATCAGAGCAAGGCCATCTAATACTTTGGAAATACTTTTTGTTTATACATGGCCAGATGAAGGAACCTAGATACACACTTCAAGTGTTATTAACTCTGAAAAAAATCCACTAGTAGTCATGCTGTGAAAAAAAAAAAAAACCTTGTCAGGCTGATATCTGTGTTAGGATGGGCAAGATTGACTGGCCTCTGAGTACAATGGAATACCTGCAGGAATATGTTCTATTGTCTTCCGGTAATGATTTTGACACTACAGTTTTGATTGTTCAGGAGAGAAGAGGGGGAAAGATAAGGAATCTTTCAGAAATTGTTCGCAAATGTTCACATTTTATGTGTTTTCTTCTTGTTTTCATTAGTATTCATTCATTAGTATCATTCACCGCATAGTGGAGGACTCTACTCAAGTGCTAACACAAACTGCTTTCTAAAGGCCAGAGGATGTTTGTTGAAGTCTATGCTTTATTCTTCAAATTTTCTTCTTCAAATGTGTTCAAAATCCTCAAATAACTGGAAACTAGAAGTCATACTCCCCAAACTATTATGATTAATTTTTTAAAAAAATATAATTCCAACATACCAGTAAATAATTTTCCTCCAAATTAAAAAAGATGTATTTTTAAGATCTTACCATTGCTAACCCTGTCTGTTCTCAGGTACCATGTTTTTTCACTGAAATCTTTCACTGAAGTTGCTCTTTAAAGCTGCAGTTATAATAAAGGGACTGGGCCCAGCTGTTTTTCCAGAGCTTTATTTTTCTTAAACTCAAGCCAATCCTTGCAAATATAATGAAACAAACGACACTAAAAACATTGGAGTTGGAAAACAATCTAAAGTTTGGCTCCATTTCAACAAGCAGTTTTTATTTTTCTTACTAATTTTTCAAGTGACTCCAAGCTGAAAACATTATTCAGGAAGCAGCAATAGAAGGCAATAATTTCATTTATTTAGTATATACATCTGCCCTCAAACTGTTGCTATTGTTAGATTTTTTTTTTCTATCTCTCCTTTTCTTAAATGAAATCATCCTATCATATTATGTTAAGTATAACACATACAAAAATATATCTTATTATATCAAATACATTAACACTTTTTTGGAAGACTTAAAGTGTTGTGGAGAACTCCATGTCAGAATCAATGCAAACTTGATCAAAGACACCTCTTTTACCCGTACCTCCCATCCTGCCTTTTTATGACCAGGTGATATATGAGCAACTTCCAGGTTATGAACAAGGACTAGCACACTAATCAAATCCATTCCTATTTATGTCAGTTCTGCGGAATCCAGCAACAGAGAAAAAAGTCTGGAAAGTTTCTCATCCCTTTCATATCAGCAGTTTTCTCTACCAGCTTTCACCTTACCCATCCTATGTCCTATCCTAATCTTTCATACTATCCATCCTAAACCTTTTGTCCTTATCTAAGCTCTTGCTGGATCTTTTTTCTTAATCTATCCTAGACCTAAACAGACTCTCTGAACACAGTGATAAGGGAAAAGGTAAGGGTGGATATACAGTCTGCGCTGCATAAGCAATGAAAGGAAAAGGTATGACCCTTTTGTTCTTTCATGAACATAACTATGTTTTTCTAACTTTACCACAAGAGAGGGAAATGTAATTCTAAGAGTGTTAATCAGACTCGTAGTAAATTGGCAGCTAGATCTGTTAGTCCTTATTTCTAGTGGTTTCCAATAATTACTGAGGCAGATCTTTTGGAGCTTATTTAAGCAGATTCTGTTCAAGGGTGAGAATGCCAGTTTTGCAGTTCTATGTGCATCTCCCATGCATATACCTCATCTACAGCTGTGCTACATCACCGTGCTGATATCCTCCGAATGCCTCAGTCAGAACGGTAATAGTCCTCTCAAAGTGAGGGAGTCACATAGATCAGAGAGTTGGCTGTCTCTGGATTTCTCAGCAGCTTCTCTCCAAAGCCTCTTTCTTAAATTGCAGACCTCCCCTCTTCACCCAGGATGACCAACTGGCACAATAGCAGCTACTAACAACACAGGCCAGCTGGCCAGTCACTCCTCAAAGACCTTCTGTTTTTCCATTGCCACTGTTCAGTTAACTCATCTGTTAACTTGGTTGACTGCTTAGCCACAGTAATGCCTTGAAATTTGCTGTCTGGTAGAGTTAATATCTTGTTGGTTAACCCGTATCCTACCACTGTGAAATTTTACCAGACAACACAGCGCCATGGTCTTGTATCTTGCTCCAGACAGAGCTATTGGATGATATTAAGTCATACAGGACTCTTCTTCCTCAGCCCTACAAGAAAGGTTTGTGATTCTTTGTGAAAGTCCTTCTATTAAAAACTACCATAAGAATTATTATTTTTTAATAATAAAATGGCAGATCTGTGAAATCAAGGCACAGAGTATGGACATACATGCGAACTGATCTGTAAGGCTTTCCTTTTATTAATACAATAGTATGTGTGTTTCCTCAGATCAGAAGGAAGTAAGTCTGAGCAGTTCTGTATCAGTGATGAACCAACAATTACTTTTCTATCTTAAGAATTTGTGATTTTGGTCCTGAGACAGGAAGACATTCCCCTAAATTTTTCATAAATTAGCTGAAGTAAAGAGTCAACTGACAAAATGTCAGTGTTTGCTACATTTAAAAGTGCTTTCACTTCTGTTTGCACCCCCTCACACATGAAATCAATTCAATTTCAAAACAAGGGGTCAATTGGAATTAAAACATAAGCAATCTATAGTCTAAAACCAGATTAATGTTTTTGATTTTTTCAGAACTTGTTTAAAATTGCTTTCTCAAATGAAAAATGTACTTTAACTTATTGCAGTTTTATTGGGGGAAACTATCCTGTCAAACTAGAATTCCCTGAAGAAAAACCTAGTTGAAAAGCATTTTTCTCACTGACCCACAAAGGAACCTATTGAGATCAAAGAGAAGATGGAGACTGATAAGGTATCTGCACTGCAGAACAAATACAATCTGTTACACAACTACAGTCCTAACCTGTTACTTGTCTAAGCCAAAGAGTTGCTGGGGCTTCCTACAAAACCTGCCATGCACGCTCTTCTAGCATTTCCTCGGACATTAAGGTCTTGTTTCAGAAATTAGCCAGTGGACTAATATGGCTTGCACACCAAACCCAGAGTCATTAATAATATTTTTGCTCCACAGTGTTAGCCCAGTCGTCAAGATCTAGTTACACAAGCAAGTATGTCCACTCCTTGTTTTGTATGTCTGACTTTAGGTATCTGAAATATAAGCACAGTTTCCTGCCATCACCAATAAACTAAGGTGAATTCAGAGCTCTTGAGAACTGACTGTTCCCACAGACTTACGAAGTCTTGGGAAAGCTGGACTTTCACTTAACACAGCTGCAGTGGACTATATGATAAAACATATGCTACTAAATATAAGAGCTAGGAACTCTTTCCTCTGTGCCTCCGAGACAGTCTGCATCCAAGCTGCCTACTGGGAATTGTCCTTGGCACATGTGACACTCTATACTGTGCTTTGTCATGCTGAACAAGAACGGATAGCTGGTATAGGCCAAACTGTGACAAGGGCCATGCCAAGGCTATGGATGTTCATAGTCAGTACTCAAGGCTATGCTCAGGCAATGCTTCTTTTACATAAACACGGATTCTAGGTCCAAGTCTTTCAATCTATATCACTCGTAGCTGGGCCAAAATGACCAACTGTGGCTAAAACTTGTCCCAATTTTTATAGATTATCCAAAAGTACCTATAAAGCTGTTAATATGAATGAAGTCTGGGTAGTCCACTCCAAGGAGAGAGCATACAGCTCGACTTCTTGATATTGTCTTCAACTGGCAATTCTGAAGATACCTAAAGTTTTTGGATTCTGACACCAGTAAAACACAGCACCTCACCCCCTGAAATCGTTTCCCTGAGTTCTACGATCTTGCCAACACCAACCAAGTACAGGAATATTATTGACACTCAGATTGCCCAGTAGTGCCAAGGAGCTGCAAGGGTTGTCTTACTTATTGCATGTGCCCCATTCTCCTCTCCATTCACAGTGGCTTCTCCGTTCTTTGGTGTGTTCTGCTGGGAAACAGCAGTCGTCGTTGCTCCCGCTGTTGCTGCCGTTGCTGCCGCTGCTGCTGCTGCACTGGCTTGTTGCTGAGCTAGTTTCTCTCTGAATGCTTGCTGCCGGGTCTGTACAACATCAGGCATGACTGCGTCTATCAGGGACAGTGATTCTATTGGCCTGCCATCAAATACTGTACCATCCTGTAGGAAAAATGAGCAGAAGTCAAACTGCAAGTTTAGGATCATCACCATTGAGATTGGTAAAGAGGTAATGATATAAAGAAACAAAATTAGGTTATATGAAGATACTACATTTTGACTTAACCAACAGTGCCACATTACTACAGACCATCCCTCTCTCAGATCCATGATAGTAGTACTCATGTTCCACTTAGAAATCTGTTTGGCAAGTCATTTATTGCAATTTTACAGAAAACCTTTACAGACTCAAAGAAAATTATGCTGTGGGAAAAAAAAATCCATCTGATTGATTGACAGCATGCTTGTCTTCATTTTATATTTGGAAAAAAGAGAGTCATGGTTGAAGCTGTGACAAAGGCAAACAGACTTTGTTTGAACTGCACTTGTAGGGCCATAGGAATGGAAGCAGCTGATGAATAACGAATCTCAATCGAAACAAGATGCATATACAAGTTCAGTGGTTTCTTACATGGTGTTTATCAGCCCAGCACCATCAGCTGTAGCCAGTTGTACAGGACTGCTTTACCACTATTTATCCTTTATTCCATCAGTTTTATTCATAATAGTTATGGCTTTCATTTTTATTTCTGTAAATTAGGCTTCAGATTTAAGAAAACTGAGTTAACCTTTACGGGCTGTTTTCTGAGACTTAATATCAGGACAACAACTGCTACACCTAATCAGCTTTCCTTCACTTTCCTATTACCTTAAATAGAAGAAAATGGTTTTAGCAGCCTCTGTAAAGTTCCATTTTACTGATCTTCCACATACTCCCTTTAATTCTTTGAAAAAATCAAGATCCAACAAGGAAACATTTGTGTTTGAGGAATAACAGATAAGATTAGAATATGGATAGATGAAGTAGCTGGGAAACAATCTAATTCACAATACATAACAATAAATAAAAAAGACAAGCAGCCGACTAGTATGTTCCTGTTGGACTATTCATCAAATTACTCCTTACAATTACAACATTAAGATAATACATATTTGTTTCCTCATGGGGAAGAAAAAAGAGGAAACAGTCGTTAAAGAAAAATATAAGCTCTGTTTCTCCTCAACATTTTTTATGTAAATGTCTCTACTGACATTTATTTGAATCCTGGCTCAAGTCCTTGCTACACAATGAACAAAATGTTTGCCTATGGGTTTTGGCATCTTATATTTTTAACTTTAAAACTGCTTCCTGGACTACTTCTATGACCACTCTTTCACAGATCACAAAAAATACTTTAATTTTATACACATTAGTTGATAGGCTCACTGATTACTTGCTGCTCTTAAGTAATATGGACACATAGAGAGACATGTATGTAGCCATTATAGGTGTACAGATGTCGGAAAGAACAGACTTTGCTCTATGTATTTGAAAAGAATCAAAACCCACTGAGAGCAACACAAATCTTAATGGTGACAATAGGCATGTTTTTTAATTATTCTCAACCGAGGCCAACTCTGAAGCTAGATGCAAAGGAGCAGACTCCTATGGCTGCCATAAAACCTGATCCAATAGGTGCTGTTCATGCCTGAAAGTTTCTAACTGTGTAGATCCAATTTCAGGCATGGGGCAAAATGTTAAGTAGCAGCAAATTGGGACAGATTTCTAACACTGGTTTGTTATTACAACTACATAGAAGTGCAGGTTGGCATGAATGTCAAATTGTCATTGTCCCAATTAAAAACTGACACGTAATACAACTCTTAAACACGGTATTGAGTCACAAAATGAAAACCACACAGAATGTTAGTGTTAAAAACAAATGAGTTTCCAAACTACATGTTGCAAACAACACAACCTTTTCTCTGTTTCCTATTTCTTTGTTCTCACCCATGCTGTTCTCAAGCTACATTCAGCTGCATAGGAAAAAGCAATTGCTTTTTAAACATTAATATTTATTAGAGACCCCTGTCAATTACAAATATCTATGGTAAATATTTTGTAATGGAGTACTTGCTTGTTTGTCATGCTTCACTCCCTCCCGAAGCACCATGCCTTTAAGGCTGGCAGAGTAAAAATGCTGGTTTTTCCCACATCCCTTCTTTGTTTTCTCTGGCAGTTCAAGGAGAACAGAGACACTTTTGTGGCTGTTCATACAATCCCCACAGACAACCAGTGCCGCAGACAGGGTCAGAAATTACACTCAACCGTTCTGCCATGTACATGAGAGAACAATACCTGGTCTTACATGATCTGAGACAGAGTCACTGAAATGAGAGACAATCTCTCCAGCGACCTCCATGGATTTTTGATCAGGCTTCTCATGGCTTGCAAGCAGTACTGCCTGCTAGCAGGTGCCAGGGAATGAAGTTTTAACCTACGCTGCAGGTTTTTCCTGCCAAATTCTGCTGTGACCTTGAAAATGCAAGAAAAACTTTCAAGCACAGACAGATTTTTTTGTGTGCTGCACGAATTTGTGCACCTCAGATTTGATGACTCAGGTAGTGGAAACACCATAAAATCCTTTTAAGCAGAGCAAAGAAGACTTATATGCCATAGCCAAAAATTGAAACATTTCCACCTCAGAGCTTTTCAACTTTGTCCTAGTTTTGGCTGGGTAGAGTTAATTTTCTTCCCAGTAGCTGCTGTGTTTCAGCATGAGAAGAATGTTGATAATACACTGATGTTTTCAGTTGTTGGTAAGAAATTGAAGACTTTTTCAGTCTTTTTCAGACTTCTTCATGCTCTGCTAGTGAGCAGGTGAAAAAGAAGCTGGGAGGGAGCATAGCCAGGCAGCTGACCCAAGCTGGCCAAAGAGATATTCCATACAATATAACGTCATGCTCTGTATATAAACGAGAAGTCAGCTGGGGGCCAGGGTTCAGTGTCTGGGGACTGTTGCTTAGGGATGAACTGGGCATTGGTCACTGGGTGGTGAGCAATTATACTTCGTCATCATCATTATTTTCCCCCCTCCCTTTTACTGTCCTATTGAACTGCTTTTATCTCAACCTCGGAGTTTTACTTTTTTCCATTCTCCTCCCCGCTCTCCTGGAGGAGCACATAGGGAGGTGAGCAAGCAGCTGTGTGGCGCTTAGCTGCTGGCTGGGGTTAATCCACAACAAGCTCTCTGCTGTTAGGAGAGGCAAAGTGAAACCAGGACAAAAGAAATGTGAAGGTTTTCATCTCTGGGCTGTTGGAACTCATCATTTTTATGGTGCATTCATTGGTGTGAGGGGTGCTGGTGGTGGCAGGGGTACTTACTTCGTTGATGCTGATCTCGGCCTCCACATACTGGAGCCCCTTCTGGAGGATGGAGATGAGTGCGGCAGGTGGCACTAGTGTTCCGTTGATGTTGGACTGGCTGATGTGGCTCTCGATACCGAAGGTGAAGGCTGAGTGGGAGAAACCTGAGAGCAAGAAAAGGAAGCCATGACATGAAATCTAAATGCACCAGCCAGATACACCTTCATGGTCTAAAACCAATTCTGTTCCAAGATCTGAGAGACGCTGTCGCATAAGCAGAAGGACACGGGCTGGCTGCTTGGAGCCAGAGAGGTTAACCAGAGCCATCCTGACTACCCTGCAACGCTGCTGCCCATCCTCCCCGTCCCCCTGCACATATAGGGGAGGTTGTACAGAAATGGAAATGCATGCAGAGAAAAATAACTAGAAAAATGCAATAACCTAAAACCAACCCAAACACATAAAAAAATAGGAATTGCCACCAAGGGCAACACCAGCAAAAAAAAACGTGCCTCAAATCTCCATTTTCCCTTGCTGCATTTCAGTATTGGTGTTTGCTGAAGCTAAGTATTTAAACCCCTATCAGCACACAAGTTGTATAAAATCAAGGAATACTTGCAGCTGACACAGGGGAGCCATTCACTTCTACAGGGAAGAGATTTCAAATCCTCTGCTCATTTATTGGTGAGCACAATATGATGTGCAGAGCATTGCCATTAAAATGTGAAACAACAGAACGGCTGCTCCTGTAAACCTATCTGTTGAAAGTGAACAGTAATAAGAAAAGTAATTAAGTGGGATCTGACAAACTGCAGACAACAAGCCATACAGCAGCCTGTCTTTTAGCATGAAATCCTTCTCTTCCTTTTTTCATTTTTGTTACTGTCCTAGATGCACGGAGTAACAAAGGTGATGGCTCTGAAAATTAAAGAATTTTACTAGACACATTTTAAAGAAAGAGCTGTGCCTTAAACGCTGCGTGAAGCTGCTGAAAACTGTTGCTGGGTATGAAGACGAGTGCTGCAGAGCGACTGTACGTAGGGGCACAAGCGGGAGGGGGGATGAGGGAACAGGATGTAGATATAACTGTAGGAACCCATTTATCACCACACTGTCTCCAGAGCATTAATCTAACATTAAAGGCCTTGGGGAAACCACCCATGCACTGTCTCAAACAGGAAGAGCCCTCGCAGTCTCCACCGACTAGGCAAGAAATTAGAAAAAAAAAAAAGAAGAAAAAGAAAGCAGCTCTCAGATGAAAATCCTTCTGTTAAATATAGCTGTGCCTCTTCCCCTTGTCAACAGTAGTTTCATTTATAGTTTCGTCCGTTAAGGGATTTCCCCTATATCACTGTAATGTCCAATTGTGTGTGGGCTGGAGGACAGGATTTTGGGCTTGCTCCACAGTAATGCTTTCTCTCTCCCACTCAAATTGTTTTCAAGATCCTTTTTGCAGCTAGCTCAATTATGATTGTAGATAGACAGCAAAAACAAGCAGAGAAACAGAATGCCTCCCACATTTGTAACCGAGGTATGTATTTCTCTGTGATTCTCTCCCCCTACACACTTTATTTTGCTACTGTTTGTCTCCTCCTGGTAACAGTCTCTGTCCTCTCCTTTCATAACGATAGCTTCCCTTCATGGCACTGCCCCAGTTTTGAGGAATGCTTGAGATGCTTTGGATACTTTTTAGGAAGTGGAAGGTCCACTTATGCCCTGAATTACATATGATTACATGGCATGAAAATAACACACAGGAAAAAACACCTGAAAAACTACAGTATCATTTATTTAATCACTGATTCAATTCTTATCCTGTATTGCTTTTTATGTCCTGGTCTAGTTTATGAGCTGCTGGACCTCCTGGTGCATCCAAAATAGCCTGTAAAATTTGCAAAGCGGTGTTTTCCCCTTGTTATTACTTTTGTAGGACACGCTATTGGGCACCACAATGAGGAAGGAGTCAAGCACTGAGCACACACAGCCTGCATCTCAGAGAAATAAGGCTTAATCACTGAACACTGAAATCTTGATGTATATATAAATACATGGCATGCAATAAACCAGAATTAGAAAATCAGATCCCACTTAATTTATGTTTATGTGTATTTAAATCAATCAACAACAATAACAATACCTTCTTTAAGAAGAATGGACTTTTAAATGCATGATAGATAAAAAAGCAAATGTACTTAAGAATGAGCAAGGATGAGATAATTAAGCTGTTGTCCAAAAGCAGCGTGGTTGGCTGCTAAAAAAGCCAGCAGCTAGTTTGTGAGTCAACATCTCAAGAAATCGTAACATGCATAAAAATAGCAACCATCATCGATAGAAAATGTAAAAAAAAAAAAAGCAGAAAATCATTACTGCAGATCTACAGAAGACTTAATTTTAACTGTGACTTTGTATCTGTTATTGCATTTGGTATCTTTGAGACTTTTTAGTTGGCCGTTGGTGTATTTCAAGCTCCGTCTTTGCGAGCAGACAGATGACTCTGGCATGCAGCTAACCAAGCTCTTTACCCAGTACTGAGTCGCCACATTGCCAAAGAGCAAAACATCTTGCCTGTGTGCAGGTGAGAGGAGCAACTTCTCAGCACAAAACCTCAGTCGTGTTACTGTTATTTTACTGTTTCTCTCAATGCTAAGGAACTATTACCAAAGCATCAGTTAGATAAGTAAACACAAAACTTGTGGCTACACTGTCACTGAAGAGTAATCTCCCTCACACATCTCCAGCAGCTGTAACAAACTTTCCTAAAAACTCATCCAATAAGTTCCAAATACTGAAAATCAATGGAGAAAAACTGCTTTAATGGGTGCTGCTGGACACTGTTGTTAACGTCTCTTGGAAAAATCCTCCCATACAATTGTACTTAAAAGAAAAAAAGACACAACAGAAGCGACACAACCTGCCCATCAACGGACAGCTAATTACCTCCTGACTTCGGGTACTATCATAGCATTTTTATAAGGCTCATATGAAAGCAGACTAGTTTTAAAAGTAACACACACAGTTACTAAAATCCTGAATAAAGCTGCACCCCTATCAGGTTTCTGATAAGGCTGAAGAATCACTTGAGCTTTACTTTTATAGTTACCAGATGTCATCAGTTCTCTTTGGGGCTCTGCATGTGTGTATACTGCAATGTTGCAGCTCCACAGTTCAGTCTTACAGAAAGGTGATTTATATTAAACAAAAGCAAGGGGTTTTTAATATTAGCTTGTGTTACAAGTGTTAATTTGTTACAAGTGTTAATTTGGCCCTACATCTAAGCTCATGAAACCACACTGGAGAATGTAAAGCCAAATGCGAGCACTCTCCTCTTCCTCCAGTGTCTCTGTGCAGGCTGTCAAGGTAGCTGGGGAGTGACAGCAAAGACCAGAAGGTGCTTTGCAAGTGAGGATCTGAAGAAAGGATGTGGTAGGGATGACGTGACATTACAATAGATCCAAACTCAAAATGCTGTAGTAGCAGAGAAATGAAAGAGAAAGTTGCAAATTTGCATCCATATGCATTATTTCTCATAAGTTGTGTCATTTTGGTGACTTAAAACAATAAGTTATATTCAAATAGCACCAACAAATGAAATCTTAAAGCAGTAAACCCTTTGAGGGTCTCATGTGATGAGACTGTGAGCTTTCAAGTTTAAAGACACAAACACAAAAGGGCTGGAGGGAAAAGCGCATGGCTACACACTAAACCAGTGTTGTATAACTGAACCCAACAGTCATGTGTGCCATGACATGATCAGTGCCCTAAATGGAACCTTTCAGCAGATTTCAGAGAATGGTTTCCAATTTTTTTTCTACTGCAAAAAGACGGGAAAACACAAACTATCAAACTATGTGCAATCTGTAAGTACATTAACATACATGAAAAAAATATCCAAATGAACAGTGTCGAACTTGGTATGATCATCTTAAGGGGAGGTGACCTATCAATAGTGGAATAGTTGGTCTTGAAAGATTTTACAGAAGTATAAAAACATAGAGGAAATAATGAATGCAGAAAAAATTACTTAAACGACACCCCTCCAAACCAACTGTTACTCAAGTGTATTTGATTCAAAAACTGAGTGAAACTCCTCATTGAGAGATTCCTTCGCTTTTTTGGACTAACAGCGCTAACAGGTCCTGGTTCTGTGCCGTATCTTTTCCCACACCGAGGTGTCTGTATATATTCTCAGTGGTATATACACAGCCATTTGGGAATTCTTGCCCTAGGCAGTGCCAAAAAATGCATATGTAGGGCTGTGTTTTGCAAAACTTCACTGATAGATTTTGCTGTAACTGCAAAAATGGAGATGATGGAGATTTTTTCCCTTGGCTGCTCCTTTTTCAGTTACAAACAGCTTCCCCGTAAAACATGATATGTCATCCATCATAAAATGACTAGGTTTTATTTAATGAGCATAATGCTGTTCTTTGTGTGCTTGTTTGATCAGCTATGGCAGAAATGCCTGTCAAACACAGGTGAAGGAAAGGGCACTGGGCAGCCATGCAGTTCGGGGAATGCCTTGTCTTCTCCAGAGATCTGTCTCACCTGAAAAGACTGAAAGACTCTTCCTTTTAGATACCCAACTGGGGTGCTGCTGAGTATTCCCTGTGCTAGCTCATCCGGAAATCACAGATCCAGCTAACTGACATTCACTAAGTGCTCCTGTCATTTTCCGATCCCTTTAGCACTATAAAAAGCAGTCATGTTTAAATTGCAATTTCAAATGATAACAGCTACAGCACCTTCTGCTGCATTAGTACAGGTGAACAGAATGACAAAGAGGGTCTGTGGAAGCAATGACTTTTGAAGTGTTTCGGTCTTTGCTGGTTACTCAGGAGTTGCCTCAGAGATGCCCTGATTAGCAGTAGTTAAGCGATCTATTGAGCAGTGCACAAGTTTTCTGTCTGTGAACTAACTGGACCTAGTTTTCTCTGGTAAATGTAACCAGTACACAGTTCAAATAATTTTTAATAAAACAGATATCTCTCAGTTATTTGCAAATTATTCAGTTTAATTATTCATACTATGTGATTCTTCACTGGATCATTTGTTAATGTAGAATTAAATAGAGAATAAGGGATTAGGAGCACCAAACTGCTGCTCACACACATCTCCTGCATTTGTATGATGAATAGCCTCTATCCTAACACTGAATACAAGTAACAAGCCATTCCCACAAATCTTCATGTAACTAATGCCCAGTGTGGTCCTCTGCTGTGGAAAATAGTGAGATTTCATGTTTTTTCTATTTCTTTAACTCAATTAGTCCAATTCAAGTTTTCAGTCCAAGAATCTTAAGGTTAATTCCCATAAATCGCTAAAATAGTGATGTTATTATCTCAACAGAAAGAGAGAGGAAAAGAAGAATGAGGAGGCATAAGCTGTCTGACAAGCCCTTCTTCTTCTGTAACAATTTAACCATCTCCAAGTGGAAATAAATTACATTTCTTATTTTGTTGATTTCTGTGACATTGTGTTGTCCTCCTTTCTGGAAATTCCCCATCCTATCTCTTCCAATCCTCATCTCTGAGGTAATGCGCTCTTCTCTTTGAAAGTGTTTGGCAAGTAGAGGATACAGAAATGAGCAAGGTTGTACAAATGATTAAAATTTCTGGCTTGGTAGAGTCAGTCTGCAATTGCTATAATTGGATCCACTGGCAATCACAAGTTTTCTGCCTCCTTGAGTGCCTGTTTTCGTAAGGTAGTATTGTATCTGGCATTACAGCTGACACTTTGACCACTGTAAAATTCATGCAAGGATGGAAGGCAAGTAAGAGCTGCCTACAGCTATCTCAGCTGCAGTGGGGAAAGGTGGTTGAAACAAGGTGAAGGAAAGTCATCTTTCCGACCATAGAATAACCAGGTTGGAAGACACCCACTGGATCATCAAGTCCAACCATTCCTATCAAACACCAAACCACACCCCTTAACACCTCGTCCACCCATCCCTTAAACACCTCCAGGGAAGGTGAATCAACCGCCTCCCTGGGCAGCCTGTTCCAGTGCCCAATGACCCTTTCTGTCAAAAATATATTCCTAATGTCCAGCCTAAATCTCCCCTGGAGGAGCTTGAGGCCATTCCTTCTTGTCCTGCCCCTTGTCACTTGGGAGAAGAGGCCAGCACCCTCCTCTCTACAACCTCCCATTAGGTAGTTATAGAGAGCAATGAGGTCTCCCCTCAGCCTCCTCTTCTCCAGGCTAAACAACCCCAGCTCTCTCAGCCGCTCCTCATAAGGCCTGTTCTCCAGCTCCTTCAACAGCTTTGTTGCTCTTCTCTGGACTCGCTCCAGAGCCTCAACATCCTTCTTGTGGTGAGGGGCCCAGAACTGAACACAGGACTCGAGGTGCAGTCTCACTGGTGCCGAGTACAGAGGGAGAAGAACCTCTCTGGACCTGCTGGTCACGCCGTTCCTGATACTAGTCAAGATGCCATTGGCCTTCTTGGCCACCTGGGCACACTGTTGGCTCATGTTCAGTCGGCTGTCAACCAACACCCCCAGGTTGCTCTCCTCCAGGCAGCTTTCCAGCCAGGCTTCTCCTAGTCTGTAGCTCTGCACAGGGTTGTTGTGCCCCAAGTGCAGGACTCGGAATTTGGCCTTGTTAAACCTCATGCCACTGGACTCTGCCCAGTGGTCCAGCCTGTTCAGATCCCTTTGCAGAGCCTCCCGACCCTCCAGCAGATCCACACTTCCACCCAGCTTAGTGTTGTCCACAAACTTGCTAAGGGTGCACTCGATGCCTTCATCCAGGTCATTGATAAAGACATTGCACAGGGCTGGAGCCAGCACTGAGCCCTGGGGAACCCCACTTGTCACTGGCCTCCAGCTGGATTTAACACCGTTAAGCACCACTCTCTGGGCCCGGCCATCCAACCAGTTTTCCACCCAGGAGACTGTGCGCCTGTCCAGGCCAGGCCATAAATAGCTATGTGGGCAAAAATCCCTGGAAATTTAGACACATCAAGTAGAAACGTTCCACAGCCTAAGGAGTCAAAAGAAAATCACACACAGGAGGAAAAGATGTCCCCGCATTATCTCATTGGCCTCTTTGCGATCTTACCAAACTCAAGTAACTCCACAACTGCACACACAGCTGCTTGCCAAAGAAGCCAGATGCAAACAGTGGAAACACATCTTCCCAAGTGTGACGTTTGGGCCTTGGGAGTGCCATCTCATCAGGAAGGTTAGAAGGGAAGAGTGATGCAACGTGGAGATCTGAAATAAATTAGAGCTCCACCACTGCAGTTAAAAGAAATTCCACTAACAGAAGAGCAAAACAGGGCTATTAAAATAATTTCCTCCAAATACTAATGATGTACAAACAGCACAGCTAACACTAGGTTAAGACTTCTGTAGGTCTAGATTTGCCACTGTAGAGAAGCAAGGGACATGTATCACTGAGAGAATATTTGAATGCAAGCTTTGGCTGCAAAATCAGAAGCAAACAGTTTAATTTAAAGTAAATGTATTTTGTTAAAGCTGGGCCTGACATGCTAATATAGTTTCCTAAAGTAAATGACACAATTTCTTGCCCGTTGCTCAAGAGAATACAATGATGTTCTTCACTGTACTTGATTGCACCTGCCATTTTAGAGTCCAGTATTTCCCCTTGTATATGATCCACTGAGGGAAAATTGAGACCATAACATGGATCCCTGTCCTTGCTCCTCCTTACATTTCTGTCTGAATGTAATTATGTTTCCATAAAAGTATGGTCATAAAACCCTAGTATGCAGATGCAGAGGTTTCACAAAAAGGACACTTGTTTCTTCAAAATATGTTTGGTTGCAGTTAATAAAAGCCTGGTGCCTCAAGCCTCTGATAAGATTCTACAAACAGTTAAAAAAATAGGTGGGCAAAAATCCTACACTGCATCTTGTTTATTATTCACAGCAGACTGAGATTATTCTTCTCACTGAGCTTTTTCTTTCTTGGTAATACATCCTAGAGTGCCTCTCTGGTTTTGGCAGTGTCTGCTTATTTTTGAAGACTTACCTTCGCAATTACATAAAGGGCTTAACAAGGACACACATTAGCAATTTAAAATAGAGAACTGCAGCTGAAATATATTTTTAGAAAAATCAGCTGAACAACAGGGCTTGTACATTTGTTTCCAGATCAGGATTGCTGAACAATTAAAATTATTTCCAGAACCTTGGGAAATGTGTCCTGTATTGCAAGCTCTTTCACAGTCCCTGGGAAATACAAAGAAAGGATCCCTAGCTGTGGCTCGTGTCAGTTGCCAGAATTACAGTGTGCATGGTTACCCGAAGTTTTGTAGAAGCGATTATTCACTAATATTAAATGTTACACCCTTTTTTCTTGGATATCTGACCTTTCACATTCTGCCAAGAATTCAGAGCAAATGTCTGCTACCCTAAATTATTTTATTATGTGCCAAAGAATTTTTGGCAGTTTTTTTTTCTTTTTTTATGCAGGAAAATATGTTGGAAAAGATTAATACAACTTGGAAATGATCTTTTGATGAGCAGTACTTGGCACTCACTGTTTAAGCCTTTCTGAGGGCTGCAAATTAACAAAAAGAGAAATACAATACAGACAGAAAACAGAATACGAGCAATCGAAAGAGGAACTTAAAAATATCTTTTGAAAACAAGGTCTGAATTAATCCCCCTTTTCACTCACTGTGTGTAAATTAGACTGACAATTGCAAATAAATGTCAACACAGATCTAGCAATTTAATGCATCTATGGGCAAGGTTTGCAATAACTTACAAAGGCCACGATAGGAAAAAAAATATATTTTCCTTCCTGTTATCTTTTAGCCCTGTCCATGGAAGCAAACATCCAAAGAGATGTGCAATGTTTTAAGGATCATATTATACATAAGAATTTCACAGTCATATATGCTTCATATTATTTTTTTCTATAAGCCATGTTCTTCTATCAGTTCTAATATACACCTATAAGTAGTAGCAAATAGGACACCTCAGCTGACATACAGTGTGCATTCAGACACTTCAGCACCAAGATGGTTTCTGCTGCTGGTTGAGTCGTGATACAGCTGTGCTGGTGAGGTGTGACGAGGGGTGATCTGTAGCTGCCACAGCTGTGGAGGCACAAAGTCCCCAGTGTGCAGACTATTAGCACAACCTGCAAAGCTGCAAGACAGCTTCTTTCTCCGGGCCTGGAGAACCATAAGGAAAAGCAGTAAATTGACAAATGTGCAGCGCTTTTACTAGCAAAGCCATCTTGACCTACAGATACCTGCCTTCCACCCAACATCCTTCTTTCTTAATACACCTATAATACTGCAATATTTATACAAGCTTTAAAAAATAGGGCATGAAATTGTCAGAACCAAAATCTGTGCTATGGAATAAATTTGCAGAAGTGTAAAAGTTTATGTTTGTGTAGTTTTAAAATCACCATATCTGCACTACGTTTGAGATGCAATGTTGTAGAGCAACTTTCAGGCCGAATAAAATTTAAAATAGCTGAGTTTGGAAAACTCTGAAGAGATCGAGAAGGAAATACCAAGTAAGCAGTGTTTTGCAAATGGCAAAAGAACAAGATACTCAGTGTATTTTTTTGCTTCACAGGAACTTAGAAAATTCTTCACCAAGCATTGCTTTTCTTACATGGTATTTATATATTTCTTGTTATGCCACACAAGTAAGACACAGAGAAGGAAGTCTGTAAATGGACTTGTTGAACTGCACAGCAAAACACTTGAAACTATTGTTTATACATACGTATATGAAGTAGATATTTGGTCAGAAAACTCTAAGTCTCTGCATATAAACACACATAAAAATAGCCCACATATAGCTCATTACATTCTTTTGAAAATGTAACTACAGCAAAGTACGACAAAAACCCCACCAATGTAGCTGGAAAAATTATTTTTCTCTCAACTGTACCATTTGGATTTTGGGAAGCTGACTGTCAAATACTGCTAGTATGTATTCACTGCTCCATGAAAAAAGTGCACAGTGTAGTTTTGAATCACACAGTATTTCATATGATACAGAGGTGCTGTCAGCTTAGAAACTAATTTGGTTATCTTTAAAGGAAGCTGGGAAAAGTATTTACCTTTAACCTACCTGCTTCATCCTTCTCAAGATCTATAGCTTTGATAAGTTAAAAAAGTGGGTTTGGAACTGCGGCCCAATAAATCTTCTTGTCTTCTAATGCTGACCTTGATTTTAAATGTACTTACTATTTGCGAAGATAATAAATAATTACTAGCAGAGAAAGAAACTGTGCATAATAATACAGTTCTTATTTGAGAAATGGATTTATTTTTTTCAGGAGTCATCTACCCTCCAACTATGAAGTATAATTTCAAATTCAGAATCAGTCTCTCAGTTTCTGGAATCATACAGTCATCTCCCCTCTAGTTTACAAGAAATGCAGAAAGTAGGGAAGAAAAAAAGCAGCAGTTTATTAACTCTTCTTATAAAGCCTTTTGATAGTTCCCAGTATTTTAATATATACATCTTATGCTGGGAGGAGTTATAGCTATTATATTTCATTACATGCAGTATATAAATAGTTACAGATGGTTTCTCATTAAATAGGAATGTTGGTTCACTCTCATCCAAGAATCACTATAACACATATTCTACTCCTAAAAAAACACTGTCTCTTTTATTTATCTCAAATAATTCATGAATAGTTATAAATGTTGGCTCTATATCCAAATTCCAGTATATCAGAGATTTGGATCATCAGCTTGAGTAATTTTATTTTAATTGAGTAGACTGGTCCTTAAGAGGATAAGGTATCATATAAATAGGGCTGCAAGCCCACAAATCAAATCTGTGCTAAACCATGAGAATTAAGGATGCAGTTTATATTGCTCCAAAGTGTCTTCATTGTGCAGCTGAACGAGTGAAAGAATCCTTGCCTTTGGCCTTAACACCAGTTCCTGAATAATATAGTTAGCATCTTGTCCATACTGCCTTCATGCATACATATCCATCCACAAATTCATAAACAGTATTTTGAAATAATAGAAGAATATTAAATATTGTCCCAGCATACCTGTAATAGTCTTTCCTCAGAATATTTCGATACATTTTAGAACCATAGCCTTTCAACATCTGCTATGACATACTGTACACAGTATTCACTTTCAAACAGGAAAACTAAGGCACAAAAACTTTAAGGGTAGGTTTAAACGTCCAGTTTTTCCACATTTCCTTAAAAAAATGTTGTTTTATTTATTCAGTAACACCTGTTCAGCACTCAGTTACACTAGCATAAAAGAACCTGTGCAAAGAGAAGCTAAGCAAATGCACATCAGCACAGTTGAGTTTGGTCCATCAGCTACATTCACTCTCTACTGAGCCAGTGATAACACGCATGTAGATATAAATAATGCAGCCATAGACTGTTACTGAAACAATATTAAAACGTGTGTTTTATCTTTGGCTGGCAGGATGTCATTTCATGGATGTGCTTTTCCCTCAGCAAACAAACGGTCTCCATCCTTACTATTAGCATGGCATAGCACAGCAATGTATGGAGCTTCAAGAGTATTCCAGTGACCATCGTGTTTAGCAGCATCTTCATATACATGAACTTTAAAGGATCCTTGAGGGTCCTCAGTGTTCAGCAAGAGACTGGACTAATCAAACGTAAGCCAGCAATACGCCTTTGCAGCAAGGAAAGCCAAAAGCAGCCTGAGTCGCACTAGAAAAAGGGTTGCCAGCAGGTCAGTGGAGGGGATCTTTGCCCTCTACTCAGTCCTGGTGAGGCACACCTGGAGCACTGTGTCTAGTTTTGGGCTCCTCAGTAGAAGAGAGGCAGGGACATACTGGAGAGAGTCCAATGAAAATACCATGAAGATGATTGACAGACTGGAGCATCTGGCTTACGGGATGAGGCTAAGAGAGTTGAGACTACTCAGCCAGGAGAAAAGAAGGCTCAAAGGGGATCTTATCCATACGCATAAATACCTCATGAGGAGTGAAAGAAGAGGATGAAGCCTGCCTCATCTCAGTGGTGCCCAGTGATGGGACAAAAGGCAATGGGCACAAACTGAAACACATGTGAAATCCCATTTAAACAAATAAAATGCTTTTTTACTGTGAGGGTGACCAAGTAATGGAACAGGCTACCCAGGGAGGCTATGGACTTCATCCTTGGGAGACGTTCAAAACCTGACTGAACACAGCCGTGAGCAACCTGCTGCAGCTGACCCTGCTGTGAGGAGGGGAGTTGGACTGGATGATCTCCAAGGGTTCCTCCAAACCTGAACTACTCTTTGATTCTGTCATCTTCTGACCTACCATCCAACCTGAACTCTACTATGATCCTAATGAGTCTAATTGGAAGAAAACATTAAAAAAGGCAAATGAAAAATCATTATCCATTGACTCTAGTAATACGATTGGTTTTACTGTCATACTGGACATATGCGTTTATTGATGAAGTCATAGAATCATAGAATCATAGAATAACTAGGTTGGAAGAGACCATTCCCATCAATCACTAAACCATGTCCCTCAGCACCTCATCCACCCATCCCTTAAACCCCTCCAGGGAAGGTGACTCAACCCCTTCCCTGGGCAGCCTCTACCAGTGCCCAGTGACCCTTTCTGTGAAAATTTTTTTCCTAATGTTCAGCCTAAACCTCCTTATTATTCAAGGTGTAGATTTTAATAATTTAAGTAAAATCCATGCACTATACATTCCCCTTCCACCTAGCAGCAGCCTTCCTACGCAAAGGAAGCATTTAGCTTTGAAACAAATTTAGCTGACCTATATATGCCAATATTTTATGCTATGCTTAATCTGAATTATTTTCAACATGCACTTTTCTCATCTATGAATCAGGAACTCTGTGCCGTACACAGCTGTTCAAAATACTCTAAATGTACCTCACATGCAGTGAAAGTATCGACCTCAGAGAAAAATTACTGAGGCTTATGTAAGTAAGGACTGTTGCATAAGGCACAAATTCAGAAGAACAGAATATTGATCTTCAGTCATTCCCTATTGCCTGAGAATGTACCCAAGCAAATTGTGGTACTTATGTTTTATATAAAATTTCTTTGTTAAAAAAAAGAATAAGTCATAAAGACAATATTTTCCTATAAATTTTGTTGCTTCCTTTTCAAGAAACTGCAGATGTTTTTTTAAAAAATTCTAATTTAGTACTTTTCCAACTACTAGTATATATTAGTAACATCACAATGATGAAACCTCAGAAGCTTCAGAGGATCCATATTTTGGATTATTTGAATACTCCAGAGGCAGAATAGAGTAAGATGCCCTGGGTGTGGTTAAGAGAAAAGCCCATGTTTGCACATGCCTGAGTCTACAACTGATTTCGTGCTGTGATTCACAGAAACACTTGATACATTATGTGCACTTCAGCCTATGCCTAAAACCTGACAGAAAAGCTTATCTTTCAGGAAAACAAGGAAAAATGGTCAACAATGAACCAAACAGACCAACATGCTGCCATCATCCTGAATCTACAGGAGGAAAACAACTACATTATTTGCTGCCTTAATATTCATAGTTGGACAGAAAATAAATTACAGTGCTGAAGTATAACGGTAAATTGTCCCGAGTCAGCAGCTAAAAATTTCACTGACAACTTTTTAGCAAAAGTATCCAGTCAGTGTTTTAATTGTTTTGGACATGGTACAGATCATAGAATATTAGAATGATAGAATAACCAGGTTGGAAGAGACCCACCGGATCATTGAGTCCAACCATTCCTATCAAACACTAAACCATGCCCCTTAGCACCTCGTCCACCCCTGCCTTAAACACCTCCAGGGAAGGTGAATCAACCACCTCCCTGGGCAGCCTGTTCCAGTGCCCAATGACCCTTTCTGTGAAAAGTATTTTCCTAATGTCCAGACTAAACCTCCCCTGGCGGAGCTTGAGGCCATTCCCTCTTCTCCCCTGTCACTTGGGAGAAGAGGCCAGCTCTCTCCTTTCCACAACCTCCCTTCAGGTAGTTGTAGAGAGCAATGAGGTCTCCCCTCAGCCTCCTCTTCTCCAGGCTAAACACCCCCAGCTCTCTCAGCTGCTCCTCATAAGGCCTGTTCTCCAGCCTCTTCACCAGCTTTGTTGCTCTTCTCTGGACTCGCTCCAGAGCCTAAACATCCTTCTTGTGGTGAGGGGCCCAGAACTGAACACAGAATTCGAGGTGCGGTCTCACCAGTGCCGAGTACAGAGGGAGAAGAACCTCCCTGGACCTGCTGGTCACGCTGTTTCGGATACAAGCCTTCTTGGCCACCTGGGCACACTGCTGGCTCATGTTCAGTCGGCTGTCAACCAACACCCCAGGTCGCTCTCCTCCAGGCAGCTTTCCAGCCAGGCTTCTCCTAGTCTGTAGCTCTGCACAGGGTTGTTGTGCCCCAAGTGCAGGACCCGGCACTTGGCCTTGTTAAACCTCATGCCATTGGACTCTACCCAGCAGTCCAGCCTGTTCAGATCCCTTTGCAGAGCCTCCCGACCCTCCAGCAGATCCACACTTCCACCCAGCTTAGTGTCATCCGCAAACTTGCTAAGGGAGCACTCGATACCTCCACCCAGGTCATTGACAAAGACATTGAACAGGGCTGGATCCAGCACTGAGTCCTGGGGAACCCCACTTGTCACTGGCCCCCAGCTGGATTTAACATCATTTCCCACCACTCTCTGGGCCCGGCCATCCAACCAGTTTTCCACCCAGGAGACTGTGCGCCTGTCCAGGCCAGAGCCTGACAGTTTCCGAAGCAGAAACTGTGAGAGAAACTGTGCCAAAGGCTTTACTGATGTCCAGGAAGATACATCCACAGCCTTTCCCTCATCCAAGAGTCTAGTCACTTTATCATAGAAGGAGATCAGGTTAGTTTGCCAAGACCTGCCTTTTGTGAACCCGTGTTGACTGGGCCTGATCACTCGGTTCTCTTGCATGTGCTTCATGATAGCACTCAAGATCACCTGTTCCATGACTTTCCCTGGCACTGAGGTCAGACTGACAGGCCTGTAGTTCCCTGGATCCTCCCTGTGACTCTTCTTGTAGATGGGCACAACATCAGCCAGCCTCCAGTCCAGTGGAACTTCCCCAGTCTTCCAGAACTGTTGGAAGATGATGGAAAGGGGTTTGGCCAGCACATCCACCAGCTCCTTCAATACCCTTGGGTGAATCCCATCCGGCCCCATAGACTTGTGGGTGTCTAGCTGGGCTCTGTAAGTAAGTAAGGCTCTGACCACCTCTTCTTGGATCATGGGAACCTCATTTTGTTCCTCTAGCTCCTGGGTTTGTACACAGAGGGAACATCTTTCTTTACAATTAAAGAGTGAGGCAAAGAAGGCATTAAGTGCCTCAGCCTTTTCCTCGTCCCCTGTCACCGTTGTTCCTTCTGTGTCCAATAGGGACTGTATGGTCTCCCTAGTCCTCCTTTTATTATTTATATATTTATAGAAAGATTTTTTTGTTATCTTTCACTGACATTGCCAATCTGATTTCTAGTTGAGCCTTTACCCTTCTGATTTTTTCTCTACACAATCTCACTTCCCTCCTGTAATCCACCCAAGAGGCCTGTCCCCTCTTCCAGAGCCCATAAACATTTCTCTTCTTGATATCACTCAAGATCTCTCTGTTCAACCAACCTGTTTTTTTCCCCTGCCGGCTTTTTTTCCAGAACATGGGGATGGCTTTCTCCTGAGCCGCTAGGATCTCCTTTCTGAAGAGCTCCCAGCCCTCAAGGGCTCCCTTGCCCTTAAGCACTGTCTCCCATGAGACTTTGCCAACCAGCCTTCTGAAGAGTTCAAACTCTGCCCTCTGGAAATTTAATGCAGCTGTCCTGCTAACCACCCTCTTCACTTTGCCTAGAACAGAAAACCCTATCATCTCATGATCGCTTAGTCCTAGGTGTCCTCCTACTGCCACATCCCCCACAAGGCCTTCTCTGTTCACAAACAGCAGGTCCAGGAGGGCACCTTCCCGTGTTGTTTTGTTCACCAGCTGTGCAAGGAAGTTTTCTTCCATGCACTCCAGGAACCTCCTAGACTGCTTCCTTTCTGCTCTAGTGTACTTCCAGCAGAAGTACAGTACTGTCACAAGAACGAGAGGCATTGATCTAGAGATTAACCCCAGCTGTTTATAGAAGAGCTCATCAGCTGCTTCTCCTTGGCTGGGTGGCCTGTAACAGACTCCCATCACAAAATCTACCTTCTTATGGGCTCCTCTGATTTTAACCCACAGGCACATCACCACAATCCATCTCAACAGTGTCCAAAAGCAGCCTCAAAGCAGTTTCCCTGGCTGTATTTTTTCTATTAAACCATGTGATCAGCCAGTATAACTTATTCAGAGCCATAACTTACCATTTCATTCCATCTGCAAATGTACTCAACAACCATTTTATATTTCCTTCCAGGTAACTGATAAAGCTATTGAGCAGTATTATGCCATGAAAAGATTCCTCTGACTTCCCACTAGAAGCATTTCTGAGATGAATATTCCCCAACACTGATCACTTTTCAAGATGTTTCTGTTAGCCAGTTTTTAATTCATTTGGTAACCCTGGATTACACTGATTTTACACACTGTTGTTTTGTTCTTGACCGCAGTGACAAGATTAAGTAAATGTCATAAAGTAGTCAAAGTGTATTATTATCAGCACAGTTATCTTTGTCAACTTCATTTGTGATCTTGGAAAAAGCAGCATCAAGTTTGTTTGACAAGATCCATTATCCATAAAGAATTGCTGGTTGGCATTAGACATGCTGTCATCTCTCCATTTTTTGTTGGAGGGACGTAGTTTCAACCTTGCAATGATTTTGCTTGACCTATAGTTACCTGGATCATCTTGTTTAACCTTTAAAAGTTCTGGCACAACATTTGCTTTTTCCAGTTCACTGGAACTCCCCTTGGTATGCCAAGATTTGTCAAAAAGCAACAATAACTGTTCAGACAGTTCAAGTCTATTAATACTCTCCTGTGCAAGTTTTCTAGTCTGACAAAGAATTAAAGGGAAATATAATTATTGAATTTCACTTCTAATTTCAATTTTAGAAGAGCTGAACTTTCTACCAGAATGACATGCCATCATTTTCATAATGAAGTGTAAAAGACCTAGCAGTATCTTTGCTATAATGTTTCAAATAATCTCAAGTGTTTCTGTGTCTGCAGCTGCAGAACACTTGAAATATAATAGGGACAGTTTGCCATATGTATTTCCTTTTGTAGTTTCTCTCTTATTCCTATCATTTACCTACATTTTATGGGAAAGCCCAGAAGTTTTACAGGATAAGATAAAAGGAAAAAAATTTGAACTCTGTACAATCTTGTAATCAACCTTGACGGCTGTGTTTGATATAATTTTTAGAAGCTTTGGGTTCAGCTAGCGTTAATAAATGATCAATGTAATAAAGTTGCTTTTGTCAAACTCCTTAAACTGCAGGGGTTTGAACGTAAACTATGTTTAAACGTTGGCCCTCTAAATTTGGTACGCATTATTTTTCAAGTTATTTATTAAACATCTTTCATGTACTGTCACATCCTCCAGCATTTATACTAGCAGGTGGAAAGAAAAAACAATGACAGTATGAAAGAAGATTCAAGCTAAAGGTAAGAAGCTTTTTAAAGAGATTAGTGGATTCATCATTGGTCACAGATCTTATCTGCTGAATGGAAATAGTAGCAAACTGTCAGGTTTGGTACTAAATCGTACCTAGCATCTAAATTTCCAAATGTTTGGTTTGAAGCATATTTGAATATTTCTTCAAATATTTAACCTCATCTTCTACTCTCTTATATGGGTAAAATACAGCAGAACAGTGAAAATACAATGGTTTTGTGCATGCCTTTAGTATGTGTGGATTAAGTAAGAAAAACATTTGACCTACATAAGAAGGTAAAAGCAGTGCAACTTGCAAACAATACGAAAATTTGCACATGAAGTTCTCCCTAGAACGGTAAAAGTCATTGGCCACAACTAGACTCTCAAAGAACTATTTTAATAGACCAAATCATAAAGAAGTATTATAAGTCTTCTCAAGTTCAGTGGAGACGCTTTGCACAGGGATTTGGTTTTCTGGAACTGAAATAGTCTTGGAAGAATAAGAAACAAATCAAAATAGCACATCTCATGAATGCTAATTATCGTGACCAACAGAAGCCAGCTAGCTGAGACTCTTCTGTCTGCTGGGTGTTGGTCCCCTGTCCAAGACAACTTGCAAGACCAAAGGGCTTATTGTAGAGCTGGCTTCAAGTCCTCTTGCACTTTTTTTCACAGAATGTTTGTTCGTTTGTTTGTTTCAGCATACGAAATATCAAATAGGGCCAGTACCAAGTAAACTATTAACCTGTCTATAAATCTTTTGTCCATGTTTCTCATCATTGCTATCCTCTCTGCACCAACAGAACATTTTCCATGAGTGAAGAAAATTTCTACTTCTTGCAGTCAAAGAGTGGAATCAAGCATGAAAAATCAAAATAGACCCTAAAATTAAGTTTCAATATTTTTTTTTAAAGGAAAAATGAAGCTTTCTTTCTAAAAGGGAGAGCCCTGTAAAGTCATTATTTCTGATATGAAAACAGAAGTGACACTAATATGAAGCCACATTGACACTTGGGCAGCTCAGTTTACGTACATGATTACCCTAATGACATTCTAAAAGATCAGAGGCTTGCACCCAATTTTCCATTCACAGCCAACATGAAACCATTTTAGACAATCCCTCTTTACTTAATAAGCATCTCACAACTATTTCAAGTAGCTAAGAAAAAAATCACAAAACCCTTGTGCTTTGTGCCTATGCTGCCAAAAACCTGTTTTGGCTGAGATGATATAATTCTATAAGAACATTTGTTAACATAATGCTATTTATTTCCTTGTTTTGCCTAACTGCAATATTTACCTTTCTTACCTGCATATGTTTGCACTTTTATTATGTTCAAGACTGTGATTTCAAAGAAACATGGGTTTGTGCAAGGAATATTCAGTCTGAGTTTATCAGTCTGAAATACTCAACAACATTCCTGAAACAGCACAATGCAAAAAGTCTATTTTTCCATTTCATCTGTGACCTGAAGGCATGAGGAAAGACAGGAAATTTACCTGATTCCTGGAGATAGCGATACACCAAGAAATTCACTTCGTCACTGGTTATGCTCATCTTAGCCCAACCTCAATATGATGAGGTTTACGAGAAGTGTGATCCACGCTCTGTTCAAAAGGAAAGAAAAGAACAGATTTTGTTTTATCTTCATTTCTTACAAAACTTGTTATCAAAATAGAGGAGGGTATTGTCAATGTATTTAAAGATCTCATATTATTATTAGAGCTGTTATGTCCCAATGTGAGGCACCCATTAAATATTGTGAATGAAGCACTCAAGCTGTACTGTACCTTTTATTATAATTAAAGAGCAGTATTTAATGGATATGAGACAGTCAGAGGGAGCTTTTGCAAATGTCTACTCTTTCACTCCTGGGGCTTCACAACAGGTTATTCAGACACTCCTTTTTAATGTGTGAGCATTTTCTTTTCAGAACTTCTAGCAATTGCAGTCACATAGAACACACCAAATCATAACATTTTTGTAGACCTAAATTTGTATTCTAGCTTTCTGTCCCATAATTTGTCCCCTGATAAGATATATTCTTTCCTTAAACAATCATGTTATACAGTGAACTTAAGAAAAGTTTTGATATAGCAGAGATAAATATAAATTTGAGATGATATTACTAATTTTAATACTGGAGATGGGGAAAGGGAAGAGAGAATGCCATATACCTGGTGCCAACAAGAAATACAAATATCCTGCCATTATTAAAAGTTATAACGTTATACGGTCCCTGCTGATTAATGATGAGCGCAAGAATTTAAACTTCAATTATTCGCTTAAATAATAGTAACCTTTAGGATGACAGTTTCACATTACTGTTTTGGGCATATATTTTGATAATAAAAGCATTGGTTTTAAATGATAAATTTGTTTTGAACATTTTCCATTAAATCTTGATGATTCATTTCTGTTTGGGAATCTGACCTAAGTAGTTTGGTTTTAAAAGTACTTCTCAGACATGAACTTCGCAGCTTCGTCAGCCACGCCATACCTCTAGCTAATCATGTGAAGATCTGGATGCAGAAGCACACATTACACTCTTGTTGCATATTACAAATGAAAGACCGTAGGCGTGTGCCGTTTGTTTCAATTTCCTGTATGTCTCATCTTGGCGAGCAGAAAGGTCTTTGTTCATCGAAAACCTCTTCAGTAATTCCTGTTGCCTAAAGCAGTGCCTGCTACTGCAGGCAATGCTGATCGACTGCAAGTTTCCCCTGCTGATGATTTAAACCAGCAGGTCACTCATGACTGTAACAGATGTCTCTGCATATTTATGGAAATGGAAGTCTTTCGAACCCTGGTAAGCCTTTTATTCTCCCGAGCTGCTATATTTCATCAATGGCTTGGATGCGGGTTTTCCGTAAGAAATTATAGCTTACTAATTTGGGAGACATTTTCTGCAAGTATTCCAGTTTTTATTATTACAGCTTGCACTCCATGGAAAACAAGAAACAAAATATTGAAAAGCGTGCAGTCTTAGTGAGGAAAATACTATCTGATTTGAAAAGGACGATCACTTTCTGCAAAGATTCTGGATGAGGACAACATCATCTGTATCCAAAATCCAGTTCTGTCACTCATGCCACATACTGCCCTGCAAAGCTGTTTGGCCTCTTTTCCCCTCAATCCTTCATCAGTAAAACAGGCTCAAATTTCTTTGCCACAGGATCAGGAGACTAGAAGGCGTAACAGGTTTAGTTACAAAGGTTGGTGACTGCAGGCAGTGAACGCGCCACTTCCAGTATAACTTTATACATACTTCTTCCATATAAATAGACTTGTTTCTAAATAATTAATATACCCCTGTGACCCTTTTTGCACAATTGTCACCATACAATGAAGAAACAGACAGACATTTAAGGCACTGGTTGAGGCCATTTTCATCCTTGTCTGAGTGCTTAAAATAAATCCATATTGCTGCTACAGCCATGATAACAATAAATCAAAAAGCTTTGATAGCTGTGGGTTTAAAAAAACACCCAACATAACACTACTAAAAGCATTTTAAAAATAGCAGTTTCAGTATTTGGTGGTAGGAAAGTTGGTGAAGATGAAACCTCTTACAAAAATTCAGTTTCAGCAATGACGTACTTTGTGGTAAAATGTCATTAAAATAAAAATGAAGGAACTACAAATGCTGTTTCTGGATGCATCCAGCTAATCTAAGACAACAACATGATATTTCCCAAATACAGAGAGTTGCTTTGGGAAAGGGAAGGGGTAGGAAGAGTGTCGGGTTTTGTCTGTTTTTCTAAAGATGGCCTTTCTTAAATTAATTAAAACCAGAGAAAATCAGCCTGACTGCAAAATAAGTGGTCTGACAGCCCCAGAAAAACCTCCACAGCAGCTACCTTTGTATCAGAATTGCAAGCATGCTGAGTGGCTGGATTTACAATGCACTTTCCCTGAAGTCAGTCAACGAGAATTACTTTGACATATGTGTCGGATCATATCTTTATACACATTGTTACCATGCCATAAATAAGCAGATGATCCCCACTCATACATTTATGGTTTCTTCCCTCCCACAGATGCCAGTGCAGCAAAGAGATACACAACTGTAAGGCTTTTACCAGTTCAAACTGATACATGGATCTTGGCTTTGACCCAGAGAAATCTATTCATTAGAAATTTGGCTGAGCTATGAAAGAGCACACTCAATTTCATTAACACTCTTTTTGATTTCCTTCTTCTGTGCAGATAAACACCCCAAATAAAAGAGGCTGCAGGAGACATGGTCGGGAGGACAGGAACATACTTAACTTTTGTGCGTCTCTAGGTTTGATTAATAGGAACAAAAAACCACTCTCCCTTTCAAAAGTGTTTTTTTTAATATAGAAGTGCAAACTTCTATAGAAAATTGCAGAAACCTTTAGTTTCATTGTGAAAGATGTATTTCTGCTAATTGATTTTTTTAAAAGGAAAGAAATGATAGTTAATAAACAATATTGATACGCCTTTGGAGCCATTTCACATTTAAACCAGCAATAACATCTTACTTTTTCACGATGTCATGAGGATTTATCAAAAGCATTCAAACATGTGTTTGAGCTTTCTTTACTAGCCATACTGCCTCTTGTACCCACTTACACATAACAGAAAGTTCTATTTACTTCAACCTTGCCTCAAGAATTTGGGCTGTGATCCTGCAGATATTTGAGAACGTCCAACCAAAGCCCACTGACTTCCCCAAGTACAATGGATCCTAAACATTCAACCTTGCTAAGGTGGATGAGTTGTCAAGATCATGCGAAATTAAATTTAACACTCATTTAAAATAAACACTCAGCTCTCAGTTCTGCCGGCATAGGTTTGCAGAAATGCTTCCCAAACAGAGGTAAAAAGCTGGGTTATTAGCTCAGATATGTTACTGTTATGCTTCTAGGGCTGCTTGGCTTTTGCTGAAATAAGTTGTTCAGCTGGAGTTGAGCTGGCTCCAGCAAAGCTAACCCTTCAGCACACTCCCCTGTGCTCTGGACAACCAGGGCAGCTTATTCCCTGGAGTACACCACTGGACCTGATTTGGCCCTGTGCACCAACATACCACTGTTCTCAAATTAAACCTTCCTGGACCACTGAGAATCTTGCTAATGGGCCATGCAAGTAGCTCTGGAGAAGGCAGCCTCGTGCATAGCTTTGGTTCAGCACAGCACTAATCAGGCTGACCAAGAATAGTTTATTTATATGCCATCCCCTTACTCAAGAATTGCTTTTCTTTGTTGTGGCATATTGGAGCACTGTTGCCATAAATAAGGGAGATCTGGCTGAAGAATCAAGGGAAAAAAAACTTTTTTTCAAATTTGAAGTAGCATCTAAAGACTCAGCTCCTCAGTCTCTCCTCTAAATCATGCTCATGGGGTCCTCCAGGGCCATGTTATGACCTCCAGGCTAACCCTGAGGCACGGGACAGCTGAGGCTATTTGAGGAAAGGAGTTTACATTTGCCAGTGTTTGCATTGAAGCAGCATTGTGTCCACAGGGACTGGGAGTTACCACTCCAACCTTCCCCTCAGGAAGGCGGAAGCACACCAGACATTTAGGGAAAGCACCTAAACTAAACCCTAAACTTGAAACCTAAATAGCAAGTTGGGCACTTCCCATTTCTGCATCCAGTCCTGCCGAATGGAATTAATCAGATGTCAGGTCTTAGCCTTCATCTTACATCCTAAGGATGCAAGCTCAGTCTGTTTTAATTGACTGCAGAGCAGACAGTGGCTTCTTGGGAGGATTTTTGGGGGGTCATCACTTTTAAATAAACACCCTCCCCTCAAACCTTCCTCTCGCAAATCCAAACATTTTCATTTATCTCCTAGAGGGCTTGCACTATTTACCTACTTATTTGACAAGGCTAGGCCAAAACGTCTTCTCTCAACCAAACTTTTAATGACAATAAGATTAATGACAATAAGATTGTCATTAAAAGGATGGGGGAGAAAGAGAAATTGGATATTTGTTTTAGGGGAAAAAAGGCAAAACTGAGAAGTTATATAAAAATGAAAACATTACAGAAAGTTCAAGTTGATGCCTCAACATGTAACTGAAGTTCATGGACTTCTGCTCCCATATTCTCATCCAGGATGGCTCAATACATCAAGCCACATCTCTTGGGACCCAATACAGTCTCCTCACCTCAGAGAACAAAATGTGAACATGAGAACTAAAATAGACTCTAGGAAGGCACCGTGACAGCACAGCCAAATCAATGTGTTACTGTTTTGCATATGCTCTGTAGTTTAATGAAAAACAACATTTCCCAAAGCAAGAAGCCACTTCTCACAAAATGAATCACTTAAATCAAGCTCCGTATTTTCTGTTGAAAAATACTTGTATCAGAAACTTTCAGTGAGCCCTAAACCTCTGTATTTCTAGGCTGTGTCTTATCATGGAGCCAGAATAGAGTCAGCAGCCAGCAGCTCTTCCCCAAAGGCTAACGAGCTCTGCTTGGCCCACATCATTCATTCTTTAGCCTTGGCTTTTATTGCAGCTGCCTCTTCTAGAGGAGAAACTTCAGCACGCTTCTTTCCCAAAATATCAAAACTGAACTTCTGGAGAGGAAAAGAGCATACTTGGCCCCCTCTCTCCTTGCAATCTCTCCTGCCATTTCATGAAGCTAAAGAGTAAAAGATCTCTTTTTTTAGAAGCATATTGATAACAGAATGAAACCATTGCATTTTGGCTGATTACAAGGTACAGACCGTGCAGGATGGTTCTTTCCAGACTCCACTTATGCCAGTCATCAAAAAACCAGCTAGCCTTGTGTAAAAATACAGCTTGTGTGTGCAGGACTTCCAGATCCCTCCTTGTAAAGCTTGCACTTGACGCCTTCGTTTAAAAAACACCTAAGCCTAAAATATAAATAGCTGCCCCTCCTAGATTATGCACTTAGGAAAGCAAATAGAGATGTGCTCACAGCCTGACCTGCACCATACATCTGTGGCCTTTCATAATGAGGAGGCAAATAGTTAACTATCTCAATTATCTAAATAAACACCATACATAATCTGAATTCTTTAATGGCAAAAATGAGGAAACTGAATCCTCTTGGCACTATTGTCCTAGGCTCTTTACAGATGCTCACAGTTGTCTTTGCATCACTTATACTATTAATATTTTGAGGTTTTCTTCAAAAACACAGCCACAAATTTGTTGTTTCAAGGAAATGGAGGCTAATATTCTGCAGAATAGGGTAATCTTCAAGAATGGTTATTGTACTGTATGGTACACACTGTCTCACTTAGAGCTCTGTCACTGACGTTTATAGAAGCTTAATGAGGACAAGGACCTCAAAAAGTTAAGGAAATGGGCTTGTCAGAAAACCTGCATTACCAAATGCTAGCTCTTCTTTTGATTTTGGTTTTGGGTTTAATTCTATTTATTTACACTGACCTTCTGCTGATTTTTAAAAAGCCACATTAAGGCAAAACAAACATAGGGTGCCCCTGCTCATCCCCGTTCTCACTGCTGCCCATTAGACAACACTCTGATGAACTGCATCTGTATCAAAGAGCTTCAGGGAAAATGGCACAGACATAAAAAATGTCTAGCTTAGATCCTGACATGTTATGGTACATCATACAATTTATCACTGAACTCAACCATGTCAGCATTCAAAATCTGGTGCCAATTGAAGAAAGAGGAGGTAGAAGGAACAACTACAGACATGTGGCAGTGATCAATAAACCTGCAATTCTGTCTCTAAGAGGTCACTCTTGATGAATCAAATGCTGTGTGGGCAAATCTGACAAAAATGTGGTTTTCATTTAAATAAAATAAAAACTTTGTTCAGGGTGAAGCTCAGTTTACTACGCAATACCTATAAAGACATGCCTTTTTTACAGATGGATTTTTTTTTTTTTTGTTAAAGCATAACTGTGCCTAGTCTATTTATCCTTTTAAAAATCTGCAAAGAATTATCAAAAATAGTTGTCCTGTCCTGGAAAAAAATCTTAACAAAATAATGCATAATATATATACATATATATACATAATCCAGTAAAATATCAAAACAAGAGCAAAAAAATCCCAACAAACCAAACCCCAAACATAATACAAAAATATTAATAAAAATAACTTGGTCAAGTAAACACTTTGGTGGACATCACTGCAGAAAGTTTTATTTCTGCATGAATACTACTTTAAATTACATTTTAAACTGATATGCCACTTCGAACCAAAGCCACATCCGTTTATCTTAAAAAAAGGGCAACAAGAGATATTCTAGCAATTTCTAAGTGCTGTTTAAACATTTTTCAATTAATCAACAATTTCCAGCACAAGATAACTAATTGTAAACAAATGACAAGTCTTTCATCACCAAATTCCCAGCAAACTGTACTTCCTCTATCAAAAGATGCAGAACTGTGCACCAGCTCTTTCATGCTTATAATCTCTTAGTCTGATCAGGTTACTATTCGGTTCTCAGCTGGTTTACTTAATTACAACAGCCTCCAGCATTTCAGTTCTAAGAGTTCAAGTGGATCCCTTCCAGCTCCCTTTGCTGAAGAGTGAAATGAGCTTTCCTGTATTGATCTTTCCTTTTTGGCACTTTGCTAAAGGAAAAAAAAAAGTGAACAAACCCAACTGTTCTTCTTAATGAGTACAATTGTGTAATATGTCTTTTTACCTTAGTTCTAAGAAGAGGCAACTTCAATTATTTTTTTTAATGAATAAAAATAATGTTTATACTAGTATATTGTATGGAAAGCTCTGGGAAGCCAAAAATAAGATTGATGGGAATATTAAGTTTGACGATAGCTCTACAGCCTGCAAATGAAATTAAATAAATTGTTTTAAAATAAAAAAGGAAGGAATTATAGAGGCTTGAGAAATCAAAACACACGATTGGGTTTAGTTTAAGAATCGGATACCTCATCACTCTTGGAACAACTGAAGTCAATTGGGAATGCTGCCACTAAGCAGAAGCAGAATTTTCTTCCTTACATGAGCACAAAATGGCAATTAGGACAAACCTGGGGAAAATGGCATGTGTCCACTAATTTCAAACCAATTAGACCAAAACACATGATCGTTTGATTCTGCATTTACTTCTCTGTGTGCACATGCGCTTCTATGTACATAATGCAACAAGAAACATGTTTAAAATCTTGTAAGTACTGCTACACACTCAAAAAACTTAAGGAAGATCGCAGCTTAAAAAGATGGCACAATTAGTCTATCAATATTTGCTTTTCTTGATTTTTGGCAAGAGGAACAAAGTATTAGTACTATCTCAAATTTAACTTTTCACTTAATTTACATGGATTTTTACTAAAATCTCAACAAACCCAAAAGAGGTAAACATTAGCATTTACTTTTTTCATCTATGCTTCACGTTCACAGAGTACAGGTTAAAGAAATATAAGGGGATGAGTTCCTACCAGAACTGGCTGCACCTGTTTCAGTTTCTTTCCGTGACCACAGACATGAGTAAAATAACACAGCTGAACTTTTAGAATTAACACCCTCCCAAATATTTACAATAAAGCAAGTTTCTTTTTCAGCCGTAGACAATTTCTCTGACACTTTAGAGTAAAGATCTACTAAAACTTTAACTGTGAGGTATCCGAGCCCCAGGCTTGCTCATAAGAATGGATGCAGACAGACACCTGACTGAGATGAGAGAGCGAAGGTCCAATAGATAAAACATTTGCCTTTGTGGCTGGAATAAAAAGAAGCTTCCAGAAACCTCCATAAGGCCCTGAGCCACCTTCAGTATGGGTGGTGGAGGTTAGCAGGCCTGATGCCCGTTTTAAATGAGGCAATGCCATAGCAAGAGACGTAAGATTCATGGGCCTGGAAGGACAAGTGACAGACAGCCTGCAGCTGAGCCTTGCTCAAAAGACGGAATATTAAATTAAGACTTTTCTAATGATTTCTGATATGTATCCTGCAACTTTTCTGTTTAAAAATGATGCAGTTCTGGGAGCAGGGGCCAAAATCCTGCATTTCCCCAAAATAGCTGAGCACTTTAACTAGGCTTGTTGTCTTGCTTGTGTGTCTTATTTTTGAAGAACGAGATAAAGATAAAACATCCAGGTGTGGCTTTTATCATGTGCCTTAAATAAACTATTTCCTCTACCACCCTGAGGGTGAACCCTGATTTTAAAAACCTCACCGCTGTCACCTTACTGCTTGTAATGTCATCAGTGCCAGCCACAGAGTTAAGTACCTCCACTACCAAACACATTAAAGACAGGCATGTTGCACAGACATAGCGAGACTAGGGAGCTGATGTGATGTAAGCATAAAGGGGTTTGAGATCTCTTCAGATCCATGGACTTGGTCCCATATTTTGTTCCTTTGTCCCAGAGCTGCGGGGCACAGGTAACGCTCTCCAGGCAAGGGGACAATGGGGATGGTAGAAGAAACGCAGCAGTGATGCTATGCAGAAGGACCTGCTTGTCCACATACGTGGCCCAGATATTCAGTAAAACCTGTGCTTCAATTCCATGTACATTTGAATTTCACGCAGTTAGAGAAAGACTAAATGTGAAAGCCATTCTGGTACTGTCTCATGATAACACCTATAACTTGAGTGACAAAACCAACCCTTGGACTTAGCAAAGTCGACATCTAAGATGATATAAACCAACAAGGAATCCGCACTGGGCTAGCAAAACTACATTTTTTCAATTGTACAGGCTGGCCCTGTGTGGCTGCAGGGCCCTACAAGCAGTGGACAGGAGAAGCATCAGAGGCACCCATCACACATGGGAAAAGGACAGACACATCGCTGACCCCCAACAAGCTGAGGCTGGGTGGCTGCCCAGTGAGCCAGAGGCACACTGCGAATCTGGGAAGGTCTAGAGACCAGCCAAATCACGGCAGCCCGGCTAGTTCACATCTGGATGGCCTCAGGCAAAGTGAATGTGCAACAACATCATTAAGGGGGTGGGTTTTTATTAGTTTCTGCTTATAAGATTAGCAGATGTTACTGGGAACAGTTTGATGTTATTTTTCCGTCATTTATAACTTTATTTTTAATTTTTCCCTTAGAGCAAGCAAAAGCTTGCCACATATTTCAGCCTTAACTTGTTTTCCCTGTAGTATTGTTAAAAGTGTAGCTGAGGATTTTCCTTATTTTTATTATTATTATTATCATTGTACAAAAAGTATTTTTCCCATTTGCCTATAATTCCAAAATAGCCAAAAGGATTATACTCTGAATTAAACAGAAAAAAATACTTTTCAGACTCACAACACAGGAAATTTTGTCCCCCAAAACAAATACTTTGTAACTTTTAGAATATGTGAAAACAAAGAACCATAATGAAAACTATACCAAACTTCTATTATGGTAGTTTAGTTATAAACTATTTATAAAGATATTAACTACGGCTATAAATACTTAATGTTTTCTCTTGGATAGTCCTAAGAGAATGTCAATATTACATGCTGTAAGGGCAAAGATTATATAGGATAGCCCAATGGAACAACAGAAAAATAAATACACAAATCCGGGATATTTGCCTGCTATTTCTACCTCCAAAATTTAGCTCTTGGTGGAAATCTGTTGGCTTTTTTTTAATACAAGCTTCACTATGTTTACTCCTAGTTTAAAATGGTTTGAGGTCTGGAGAAGGGTCACTAAGTGCCTCCATTTTTACAGAAGGTATAATTCCATTTTCCTTGTTGGAACATGGAGAGGGAAAGAAGAAGGATGGAGAGACATAATTTGCTTCCAAAGGATGCCTGACGAAAATTCTAAGCAACCACCAGAGTAAAAGCTTATTTTTAAATTACTTTTCTGTATTCACGCTGTTAAATATTTAATAGAGAAACTTTCTATAAAAATCAATACAAAGAACTAAGATTGAGAAATGAAAAACACCTCAAACATCAACATCAGGTCTTGTTTTTTCTTTATTTCTTTAATTTTTTCTTCTGTGTGCTATTTACTGTCTGGATATAGAGCAAAGAAAAAATAATGCACAGTATATCCAGTAGCACAATCCAAGTTGTACAACACTATCACATGTTTTATCTTTTTGTCTGTCCTCCTTCCTTTGGATGCTATAATTGGCCATCAGAGTGAGGCAGTCTCTCTAACATTCTAGGTATCTCCTGTATGGAGGTACTGAATGTACAAAGATTCCCCCCAGCCAACCTTGTATTAATTTTTGGTACATTTCAATCTAGTATTTTGCTGTTTCCTCCAGTCCAGGGACAGCAGAAGGCTTAAGCAGCAACACTTTGTAAGGTTTGTATATTCAGATAGTATTTTATGAGTGATTTGTGAGCGCACAGTAGGTTTTGCGGGTTTTGCTTGCCTTTTTTTTTTTTTCCATTTGTAGATGGGTGAAGAATGTATAAGACAGAAAGATAAAGGATCACATTTCTGGTGGCAGCATTGTGAAGTCCTATACAACCCTAATATAAATAGCAAAGTCTATAGATTAAAGGGCAGCACTAAGAGAAAAGCTTTTTAACCTACTTTTTTTAAAAAAGCTAAACAGCCTAGAAACTAAGATGAATTCAAAAATCCTTGGGGAGTCAGAGACAGACATGACATAATCTAAGTATTTCATAAAAAAATTCAGCTGAATACTTCTCAGGAAGCATTTTAATATATTATGACACAGTTACTGGTTAGCTCAGATTAAATAAAAAAGCACTCCCCTGCTTTAAAAAAATCAAGATACAGAGAATTGAAGCCTTAATTCCATACATACAGGGTTTGAGAAGCTTTTAAAGGTTTTAATCCCTACACAAGAACTGTTTTATCAGAAAATAAAGATTTGAGGTCTTTGGCCTTTCCTCCAACAGGGAGTCTACGGAAGCCAGAGGTGATCAGAAGAGTTGAAGTAGACATCAATCAAATGCCTGCTATTAGAAAAGCATTATAAAACCCACTGAACCTGAGTAGGATTTTGAGTGCCTAAAGGCTTGAGGGTCACAGGCTGGAAGGAACCTTTGGAGGTCTCTAGTCTAACTCCCTTTGCCCAGAGCAGGAAGAGCTCTGGGGTCAGACCAGGCTGTTCAGGACTCAGACCAGTTAAGGCATGAAACTCTCCAAGAAGAGAAATGGCACAGCCTCCCAGGCCAGCCTGCCCCACTCTCTCACCTTCTATAGGAACATATAGGAAAAAGTTCTCCTTACAGCCAGCCTGAACCTGTTGTAACTTGTACCTCTTGTTTCCCACCTTCCTGCCCTGCACCACTGTGAGCAATCCGGCTCTGTCTCCTCAATAATCTCTTGTAGGTGCTGCGGGTGCTGTTGGATAGCCCCGAAGTCATCCATTCTCCAGGCTGTCCCATCTCCCCAGTCTCCTCCCACCCCCCAAGTGCTCCAGCACCACCACTTTGGGGTCCTCCCAAGCTCCCTTCAGTTTCTCCATATCTTTCTTCATGTCAGGTCCCAAAACAACGAAGTATCTACATGTGGTCTCATGAGTACCACACGGACAGAGGACAGACCCTTCCCTTGATCACCTGGCTGTGCTCCCACTCACACAGCCCAGATAATTTGTTCCTTCTAGTTCAGGCAAAGAGCAATTACACTAGTGTTATAAAGATGCAAAACCTCCATCCAACTTCGAAAACATCAGTATATCGACATTAATTGCAAGGAAGTAATTTTTCCAAACTGGACCAATCTCAATCTCACTCATTGTCCTCTTCACTAATTTTATTTGGGAAAAGAATTTTTATTTGGAAAACACATGCAGGAAGGTAGACGGGGTAACACTCCATACTGTCATGCCTACTGGATCTTCCAAAGATACTGTAACCAAGTGACTATTTTAGTCATCCAGCTCCTGGAATATAATTCTCAAAGGCTAGTTAGCTATGAAATTCCCTCTACAAGGAATGAGGAAAGTTATGTGCCTGTTTCAAAGATTTATGTGTTTTCCTGTAGCTGTGGATTAGACACTTGTCTGCAACTAGGATTCCTTGCTTCAAATTTCCCCTCCAAACCTAGGCTCCAATTTGTATCTTTGGCTGTAGGAAACCAACTCAGTATTTTTACTTGGAGGAAAATAAAGGGGGAGGGAGAAAGGTGGCAGTGGAAGTGGTATAAGTGATTTAAGAGACTGAAGATTAAAGTATTCATTTAAGAATTAGCAGGTTTGAACTTGCATTTTCCAGCTCCCAGAGGAGCACACCTCACACCTAGTTTCATGTTACTGAAATGAAAATCCGTGGAGCAAAGAATGTGAGTTTCACAAGCCAGAAGGATGGGGAAAAGAAACAGAGATCTGTAACCACCTTTAATGAACCCTTGCTTATTTTAATGTATCTTGCAGCTTAATCATGAATTATATAAATTTCATTCATTCAGCATCAATAAAAAATATGTACAGTAACTATAAGCGTTCATGTATTGTTTATTCAAAGATGAATTTTCATTAATTTTTTCACTCTTCACCAGTATTTTTACATATGTTCTACATTTCCTTATTAAGGAAAGATAATTTTAGTCTATACTTACTTCTAAGGAAACTCAAGAGTCTTTGTAATATTATGCAAGAAGCAGACATCAACACTTATATTTAAATATGTCACATTACAAGCTTATATTATCACTTATAATTTAACTCAATTTTAACTATTTGGACTGTAAAGCTCCACAGTTACAGGAGCCTCAGGCTAAATTCTTTCTCGAAGGCATAAGCAAAAATAATTTAGTCATTTCAGAGTGAAGATGGGGAGAACCCAGTTTTGCTGATATTTATACAGCTGTTTCAAAGAGAATCTCAATGCTTCCACATTTCAGAGCAGGGACTTGACATTTGGCTGAGAGGTTGCTCTCATGGCAAAATGCCTTTCCATCACAGTAAAAATCCACACAAATTAGACTAAAATAAAACCTCTTGAAAATACTACTTGTACACACTCTGCACAGCTTTGTTAGAGGCCAGTAATTGAATTATCAAAATATTTTCCTTGCATCTGCTCTGCTTCCTACTCAGGTGACAGAAGCTCAGGGAAAGCAGACACATGCTGATGGAGAAGAAAGGGTGAGGGATGGGACAGGGACAGAGAAAGACGAAGGGCATCGTGGCTACAGGCTGATGAACCACCGAGTTGGTAGTCTCAGATGTCTCATCTCTCTGCAGATAGCAGAGAATACCCTTTCTTCTCAACAAGTATTTCAGAGGAAAGAATATTACAGCCAAAACACAACAGTGATTTTGAAATTTCTCTGCTGTCCCTCACCCTACTTTTTATCAGTAGTTTATTCTGCACATTTAAATCGTATGATCTTTAATGCCTTGTAGCTGTTTTTAGGCACATATTACATTTGTTATTTTTATGTTAAGGATTTTTCTCCCCAAACATTCACTTATGAGACTGAGCTAGCTTAGGGAATTACTAAAAATAACTAAATTTCAAAGTACTTTTTTTCCCAACAGAAAGTACACATCTTTTTTTCCATTCCTATTTGTTTTTTCTCAGTTAAGAACAGGCTTAAAGAGCATAGTTGTTTGCTCATAAGAACTAGTATTTTGCTTTCGTAAAATTTAATTTGCAAATTGCACAAAGTTTTAGCTCTTAATAAACTGCTACCATTTAGTCAACTGCTTTGAATATCATAAATGCATACAAACACATTTTTTCATGCATGCCCATTCTCAGGGACTGGACTCAAAGACAGAAAAGCACCAAAGCTTTTTCTTGACAACCGCACTTTTAAAATGCTGGGGTTTGAGAAGGTAAAGTCTCTTCAGATAAAAGGTGATCAAATAAGATGCATCAGTGAAGAGCCATCACTAGTCTTTAATCACTACCAACCTGTATAAAGCTGATCTGGAGCTTGAGAAAAGGGATATTCTAAACCCTCTGTCTGCAAAGGAAGCAAAAATTTACTCAGAAGACTTTCATGATGATGCAAAAATTATTCCTTTCTCTCCTTTAGTAGTAGATGTCTTAAAATTTAACCTGATATTTAAGAATGCTTAGAGCCCCTAAGGTCCAAAAGACTATTTTTCCCCCACCAAAATAATGGTCCTCCTTCCAACCAAATACCTTGTGAAAGAAAGCTTAATGAGAGGAAAAGGTTTAGCCAGTTCTGTATTTCATACTAATATATCACCATTATCTGACACGGCTTTTATGAAAAGGAAAGAAAACCTTACTCATGATATTACTAAAAAATATTTTACTTTTTAGCTGCTGATATTTTAAACTGAGACCTACGTGCAAATCTTTTGTAGTTACTAAAAAGTGTAAAATACCCTGTGAGACATGTAGTCACTAAGATGCAACGGATATCTACTACGTATAATTAAACCCTTAAAATTGTTTTACTTCAAGTGAGCGTTGATCGTACACTCAGAATGAAGCAATTGAGATGTTTTGTGGGAGGAGTAGTAGTTTAGGCACATCTCACTGATAAGGAAAACCAGCTATTATTAGTAATGAAATCTGCATTCCTTTTGCATAGATATTGCAACGTAAAAGGCAGGAAAACAAATTAAAACATAATATAGAGTGGTTTTATACAATCAATAATGATAACAATAGTCTAAGAAAAGCATAGTTTTATGCACACACAAATGCCAATTCTGAAATAAAGATGTGGATATCCTATCTCAGGAGTTAACAGTGTCACTATTAATGATTTTGTTATTGCTCCCTATTTTCAAATTGCTCTTAAAATATGAACTAATACACCTTAGATGTTTCTGTGTTGGTTTGGTGTTACACAGAGCTTCTAAGGCTCTGATTAGATGTCAGCAACAGTTTAACCATTATGGTCCTACGTCACTACACCCTTTCTCTTCCAAAGTGAAGGACCACAGTGTATCTGTGACAAACATAAATGTAAAGCATATGCTTCACAAATTCACATCTCTAACTTATCGGATCATTTAAACTGTTAGTAACAAGAGCAAAATAATTTCTACTGTTTCCTTAAAAAGCAAAGCTAGCCACAGTCTTTCTAGCTCTACCTCAAGTTGCACCATAACATAAACTGCCAACAGCGTTACTATGTAAGAATGGCTCTTAGGAGACTTTGAGTAATCCTTCTCACACAACCTATTAAAAAAAGATCAGAAACATTCACCTCTGTGTCAGCTGTTCACTTGCCCCGCCAAGTCCTGCTTTAACCTAGCTTTCAGCTCCTGATTCTGCCTGCTATTATAGCAGCGGAAACCAGCAGAGCTGCATCCATCCTCACCAGTGAATTCCCACAAAGCACCTCTTCATTACTGAAGGGGGTAGCTGTCATGCCCTGGTGAAGGTTCAAGTGCTGGATCATCTCCAGATGACCAATCTCTCAACTGAGTTGCATATTTTTTATGATAAAACCAATGAGAGGTGTAGGAAAGAGAAGCTTGGGGACAAGAATTCAAATAAATTTCTACCACCATGGAAACAGAAGTAACAAATTAATACTGACTTAAAAATAATTGTAATGAAACAGCCCTGTGAATGCATGCAGTGTTGTCAGTTCATCACTAAATATGGTCCAGTTCCTTATATTATTAAATTCATAAAATATTCTGTAAAATATATAGTCACTAGGATGCAATGGATATCTCTTCATCTTAAATGAAACGCTTAGAATTGCTTTACTTCATGTGAGCTAACCAGTGAAAGAATAATGTCTCAATACAACAACTCTTATACACTTTTCTAAATAAACAGTCCATTGCAGGAGCTCACATTTTTTAAAAGGGCCCATTTTGCCTATCAGGCTGCTTCTAATTTAATTGTTGTGCTAGAGTATCTTTGAGGTGAAGCTGATGGGGTTAACTGTTTACGATTGATGTCTACAATCCCTAATCCATGGGAAACACACACAAATTATCATAGAGACACAGCACCTCATGAAGGCATCTTACAATCGGTGATTGTTAAAACTGAAGTTGCAAAGGCTACTAATTGATATGGCCTCTCCTGACACCAATTGCTTGAGCAATCACCTTTACTTCTGCAAAGACAAAACCATTCCCCAAACTTCTCTCTGGAACCAGACAACTGAGTCAGAGAAGAGGCATCATGAACTTTCGCACGTGGCAAGGTCTAAGCAGAGTTTGAACTGTGGGGCTTAAATTCAGGGGACTGGCAGCAAATTGCACGTTGAGAGAGCTGATGAGTAGGACCACATACATGTATCTGGGGGCATGGAATAAAAGCTTCAATGAAAGGGCAACAATGAATGCACAGTGAAGAAGCAGGAGGCTGCCAAGCTGCAGGAAGCAATCTAGTGAGAGCTGTGGTGGGTGAGAGTGTCAGATGAAGTGAAACTCCACTCTGAGAGCAAAGATATGGTTTCCAATTTAATTTCTGCTGTTTAATTTCACCCTCTAATGGCATTTAGGAAACAATATTTACTTTGATTACAGGTGAGGCTATAAAACAGAAAAGTTGCACAACTGTTTCTGCCTCAATCAAGTCTGTATTCCAAAGATTTCACAACTCCTGAAACACCCACACCACATTCCCCAATGAAACCACTCAATGGTGCTCAAAAAACCTGTGAAAAAACCCAACCTTGACTCACCTCTCTCCCAAGATCACACATGAAAAAAAATACTTGCATTCAGCAAGTTGAATAAATGGGCTCCTTAACTAGTGGAACAAGTGCCTGTAACTATGCCTCTAACGTAAAATGACATTTTTGCCATTTCAAGAAATCATCCATACACTTAAGATATAAGCCAGATACTTGCTCATGCCACTTTCAGAAGTAAGGGCTACACACACAATGAAATGGAAAACTATATTATAAGTAAATATTGCGAAGACAGGATCTGAAATATTATTATACTAATATTAGATGTGAATACTGAAGACTTTGTCTTCATTCAGATATAACGTCAAACTATTTGCACGAAGAAAGAACTTTTGCACAGTAAATGCTCTTGCATCTCTGGAAAAAAATTAAGAAACTTCTTCATGCTACCTAGTATATAACATCCATGATGTTTTTCCATGTTTGAAAGAAGTGCATCATTCCTCTTTATGCAATTATAATATAAAAAAAACCCACAAAGGAGACCAAAGAGCTGTGAGTACATCTCTAATGTTGTCTTAATCCAGAAATCAAACTGCCTCTATGGTCTAAATTCCTCTGTTGTTCCTCCTTCCCACACATTAGCTTAAATAAAACCTGTATACATTACTGTCTTGGTAAGTAATATAGGGAAGAGACTGAACAAGCCATCAGAGGACACACTATTTAAAGAAGAGTAACTCAATCCTTCCCTTCGATATAAAATAGCAGTTTTAAAGTCACAAATACACTGAGATAATTAATGCTCAGTGTTAAACAAATGACATCAAGGAGGTAGTTTACGACTGTTCTTTTAGTAGCATCTCTTAGGCTTCCTGACAGCATCTAAACCAGTGCCTAGACTGCCTGATGTGTCTGGAGAATCTCAATAACCATAACCATTAACAATAAAAATTGAGAGACATGCTTGTCACAGGTTATAGCGTTCAGACTAAGGATTTCAACAGAAGTCATTTAGGTATGATACCTCACTAAGAATGTGCTCAAAAGCTGCTATTGTGTCACCTGTGACACAGCAATGCTTCTCAGAAACCCAGTCATTAATCTCTCTATTTTTTCTCCTGCATGGAAAGCCTGCAATTGAGTTTCACTGTTTATAGCTACTTCTGTTGGTTTAGAATAATTTTTTCTAGACCGGGCTTTTCAAAAATAATTAGAATTAGTTTGGCCAGTTTTGCCGAGATTTAAGTTGTATGTCCTGCACTTCTGCACATCAATTAAAAAATGTCAGTGTTGCTTCATAAATCATCTTCACACAAGATCATAATATAAACCGTTTGCAAGATAGTTGAATAAAGCTGACTGGCATGTGGCAGAATGTAGTAACTTGCATGACAAATTTGATATAACATCATTTAAAAACTTTAAAAAAACCTTTTAAAAGTTTAGAAGCTTTTTAAAAAAATTCTTTAGATGCGAGTTAAATTCTAGTACTGCTCTCAATCTGTTTCAGGAATACCAAACCTGAAGTCTTAAATTATTAAGAAGAATCTTAACATTTCCACTGCCCGCACTGAACCACTTCAGTTCACACGGACTCCTTCGGGGCATTCAGAAGCCGTGTGGTCCAGAGTCTCCTTGTGGATTTCATTCCATGACATACCAGGCCATTCCCAAGGATGAAAAGGAGTCTGGTTATTACCTAACAAGCTTGACACTGTTTTGCCATTTCCTGAACGAGCACATCAGTCCTTGGCCACCACACAAATCATGTAGCCAGAACAGGCTATTTTTATAGTTCCCAGATGGTCTTTATGTACTTTCATGCATGACATGAGCTTTGCAGGATACAACCACTCTGGAGACCTTGGTACATGTGAAACTGTTCTCTCCAAGCAAAGAAAGGTAGGAACTGTCTCGTACACATGGGTACATCTATTCATAGTTATGTCATGCACTTTAGCCTGTGCGGCATCATTTTATTTTCACAATGTACTTTGGCATTTGTCACTGGCAGGAGTTCAATTTGAGTCATAAAAAATATACTGTCTCCAGTTTCACTTCATTCTAGTTATCTGTTGCTTCCAAAGGGATATGTGGCAAGCCATTTGCATTCAGGAACTGATTGGTACTTTTTGACCCCAGCTCCCTATTTTGACAGCAAACAGCAATATTACCCATTCCTGAAATTATATTGGAGATACTACTGATATTCAGTGCTGCTGAATAAACTCTTCCAAAAGATCCCCTTGAGGCTGTCTTCACATAGCCTTGCAACTGGCAAGAAAAGAACTCCACATTCAAATATTTTGACCTCACCTTTATTAAAATAACATGGTTGAAACAAACTAACTACCTCTAGGAAGCCCAACAGAAACCATACCACAAATCACATTCCTTACTGAAGATAACCAGTTATTCATACAGATTGCTGCTTTAAAAAAAAAAAAAGCGACGATGATGAATGGCATGTTGGTTTCAAATAGGTTTACAAATAGAAGATGAGAAATATTTTATGGAGCTGCAAACGTAACAAAAAAGGGACATAAAGCCACAACACACACATTATAAAGGATGCAATGTGCCATTTTTTCTCTCAGTGGGAACAACATCATAATCTTAGTACAGTTTTGTATCAAAGATTACCAAGGAATTTTGTTTTCTTTCTCCATTAGGGTCTCAAGAGAAAATTTCACTCTGGGTGTTTGAAGTTTAAATTGCACTTTCCAGTACTGAAATCCTTTGTCTATACTTTAGTCTGCTCCATCACAGTTTTGTTTTATCACTTTCACTTACTCCTGAAAGGGCGTGTTTTATCAACTTCACTCAGCAAGAGGTAAGGCAGCTTTGATAGGTGAATGATAAAATGAAGGTATCATCTGGCAGCAGAAAAGACTCCTGCCATGGCATTCTCCACTACAACACTGGTTCTACCACTGAAAACTGTCTCTGCACAAGTATGAATGCAGTGCAGAGGCAGCCATGTCGGTATTACTCATACCTTACAATTAAAGCAAAAAATTACGTTATATATTGAGGCCTATGCACATACTGAATTATTTTTCTCTGCTGAAGAAAGATTTTCTCTAAAGTGAAGAATTCCTTCTTCCACTAGTGGGCTTCAGTCTCTTTTTAGCTATCAGCTTCAACAACATACTATGACGACCCTTATCAATAAACTGAATGGTAAATGGAGTTCACAGTAAATCCGGTGATTAATTAAAAAAATCTGTTTATATTAGCTTCAAAACATATGTTAAAAAGACACATGATTGTTTTCATACCCCACACAATCCCCCCTTGCCTTAAAAGCTCAGAACTTTCCCAGAATCTACTAACAGCCACCTGCACTCATGGAGAAAACCAGTATTATTAAGAGATGAAATCTTGTGCTAGGAGATGAAATCTTGTGCTATGTTTTGTCTTGTATAATCCCTAAGCCATTTTTGTGCCAGAGAAAGCAAAATGCCCATAGTACTGAAAATTACTGCATTTATTTGGAACAAAGTGCTTGTGAATAAAGGCATCGTTCGAACACTGAAGTGAAAACATTTCAAATTGCTCCATACTGTCCTAATGAAGTAGGTTTTATAATTCAAAATAATGAGAAACTAAGCAGTTTATGCTGAAGACTGATTCCCAAAGACTACATTTGAGTCTCAATTCCAACCCTGCAACCTTGGGAAATACAACTTAATCATTTTACTTACAACCTACTGTAAAGTACTGTATAATAGTTCACTTAGGATTCATCCACCTCCAGTGTTTTGTGGTAATTTGCTGGACAAAATTTACAGAAAAAAATTAAACAAAACCCAAGATGATATGCAAAACTTATTAAACGATATAAACCACCACATATTTTCACTTCAATAATTCCCTTCAAGGTATATAACCATCACAATAATAAAAAACAACCCTGACTTTGAAATTCAAGGTTGATTGAATTTTGTCACACTCCCAACCTTCCAGCTTCCTGTTAATTCAAATTATTAATTGGCATATATCCAGAAGAAGCAGGGCATGGGAAATCTAATTTGTGCATGTACTTAAGACAACTAAATCTCCCTTTCCAAATGCTTATCTCCATATTTCCTCTGTTCATCTTCCAGAAAAGCAACAAAATAAAAGCAGAAGCACTTTCTTGATGGAAAAGAATGAAGAGCTGAAACTATAACCCATTTTTCACCAACTGTAGAAACTCACATCTTTGCCCTTTTTGATCCCCTTTCTTTCATCACTGGTATCAGCAGTTTGTTTTTTTTTAAACAGCTGTGCAATATGGCAAGTCCCTCCCACAGGAGATGCAAAGGTAAAGCCTCTTTCCAAAGAACTTGCAGTTAAAGCTCTTGGCTATGCCCATGGGAGTTATTAAAGGCAGAAACTTTATAGGTCTTCAGTGAAGCAGGGGCATGACAGTAATCCTGCTGTACTTGCAGAACCTCATCATTTGCAGGTCTAAGGGATGCATAGTTTATGAGAATGAAGAAGGGGGATGCAGAGGTCTACATATAAATACACAAAATAATGCATTTCTCCACTTTCTCACCTCACTCTTTCTTACATCACCTCCCATGATTATTTTTGTCTTTTATTGTTTCTTCGTTATGCTTTTAGAATGTCCCCACTTCCCCTCAGGGCTTGAGGTATTCAGAACAATGGTTATCTTTTTGCTGTGGTGGCTGAAACTTAGCAGTTTTCTATTTCCAAGACACAGTTGACTAAACTTGGCAACATTTACAGTATCTGCTGAAATCAACACCTGACTTCCTCTATACTGAGCAGCATTAATTAGATAACTGACATTAAAAAAAAAAAAAGAAAGACGATCACTGTCATCTGCCTTGTTTTGATATCAGTCACTTTTTACTGCTATCATTAAAACAGCAAATGGAAATATTTGTAGCATTATAAATACACAAAAATTCAAACTCAATTGTGCCAGGTTATGTAGGCAGTAGGAGGGCTGGAGCTATAAGTAGTACTAATTCTAAGCATAGAATCATTTAGGTTGGAAAAGACCTTTAAGATCACTGAGTCCAATTGTACAGTAACTGTATTCATAGAATCATAGAATCGCTAGGTTGGAAAAGACCCATTGGATCATCGAGTCCAATTCATACATGCTCTATGACCAAAGCAGAAAGCCTGGGGTGTTCCACCTCTACTGCTGGGTGACCCCAGGAGGCTGCGGGCAACTTATGGAGTGAGAGAACCCCACTGAGAAAGCTTAGTCATGGTCAGGCAGATTTAGTACGGCACTGGGGCCCTGCCAAAGAGGTTTTGCACTTTTTGCTGTATGGCCTGCAAAGTGATTTGAACAAATAGCATTATGGACTTGGGATTTTATGTTGCTTTTCAGACTATCTCCACGGCCAATAGCAATAAAATGGACTTTGGGAAGTCAAAAGTCAACGTGCAGATTTTTTTTTCTTGCATATCACCATTAACAAGTCGTCTCAAAGTGAAATTAGCTCGGATCCTTAGGGGCGATAGCCCAATACCTCTTTTTGCAGTGTTATTGCCATAGATAGATGCAAACAGCTGTATCTGACCAAACTTATTCAACCATTCAACTGTTGCACAGGGAGGGTAAGGTACACCTGACTGTCTTTTGTGAGTATGGACTCTGGCTAATAGTCAAGCATGCAGTAAATGCTCACTTGTTACCATGTGCAACAATAGCACCAATACTTGTATATGAGAGATATCCAAGCTATCCTGTTACTTCCCAGAATCTGCACGCAAATCAGAAGGCATAATTTAGCCTTTAACTTAACCAAATATCCTTTAAACACAAGGGGAACAATAGTTTCCTTCAGTAGGTTCAACATTCAGTTCCAAGATTTCAAAAGACACTGTACTACTAGGCAAAGAACACAAAAACTCGTTTTTCAATTGCTCCCCCTTCCAAAATCTTTATGTATTTTGAAATACTTCCACTGTTCTGCCAGTTCCAAGAGGTAAGTAACTTCAGCTGTTGTTTAAACTGACTTGGAAAAAAGACGCACACTGTCATCCCTTCCCTAGGCCCTGGGCTGCTGCAAAACCCAGTTACATCTGCATGACATACACTACGTAACCACATCTTGTCTTGACCACATCCTTTAAACTCCATTTAAGTTTGGTGGCCTAATTTAAGGAGTGGTTTACTAATTAGATGAAAAAGCATTAAGAATGCCTGCAAAACCAATCAGGAACCAAATCCCAGTGGCTATTGTGCCTTCAATGGGCTAATTACCGTAGTTGCCAGATCAAAGGCATTGCAGATGGCACAGACACAAACAATAGATTTAAAACTTGAGGACTACAGACAATCAAATGCTGCTGATGAGCAAACCAAATGTAATTATTGTAGCTTTTATAAAAAGCACAGGCAGTAAGAGGTTCATAAGAATGCTGCTGAGAGCCCAGTTCCTTTTGGTTCCCAGGTCTATTCACTTACATTTACTGTACCAATCAGGTTTAACTCAAATGGGGGTGGAAGGAAGCATAATATCGACTGGTTTTATTCCAATACTGGACTGAAAAGTCTATTAATTATGTGAGATTACACACCATCCATGAGGAAATAACTGTTGTTTTCAACTGTTAAACTGAAATTACTAGGGGAACAAAGTTGCTGTGCTTTTAAAGCAGTGATCAAATAACTTGTTATTTATTATCTATGATGCAGAAGGAAAGGAGGTAATTTCTAAGGCCAGAATGTTAATTTTTATGTGCTCTATCAGTTAAAAACTCTACATGCTAATGAAAAGCTATTCTTCATTGCTTAGAACAAAACTATGAGTTGCTAAATCAATAGAACTATTCATATGACAAGATACAGTATACATTGTTTTTTCATCCGTTTTAAGGTTTTTTAATGCCTAGTCTTTGGGCTTATATAATACAGAATACAACAGCATGAAAATGTGATCACAGATGCATTAATCTATCTGTTTTATCAGTTCAGTCCTAGTTTAAAGCAGTTTAAATAAGCTTTGATAATGAAAACTGACGGGACCAGATCAAATGGTGCAAGTGATTTGATTAGCTCCCTGCTAACCATCATGGGTAGATTTAATTTAGAGCAGAGTGATCACGTCTGACTGTGCTCAGCTCAGCATCTGCCTTCTAAGGTAACATCTTGATAGGACAGAGACTGAGATCTGCTGTCTTCACAAAGTTTTTAGCTAAATTCCCCATTTCAAGCTACTAGCAACTTCTCTAAACAAACAACTGCAATAAAGAGAACAATGCAAGTTTCTAGAACACCAAAAAACTTCTTGATTAATAAAATCTGCTGTGTAAACTCTCTCTACACATACTGAAAAGCATAATTAAAATTATGTAAACAAGCCCTGGGGCTGAGTTCAGCAGTCAACAAGAGCAATTGGGATGAAGCCACAGCAAAATCCATATACCTAAAATATTTCATCAACATATCAACTCCAGTAGTAACAAACATGCCATGGTACCAGAAATTTTATTTCCTTCCTCCCTGTAAAAACAAGGCCATGCCTATCTTGCTCTCTCTTTTAAAGGGACATGAATTTCTTCCATTGCATAGCAACAATAGTATAAATCAGCACAAATGCAATTGTAAAATATATTTGTCTCCAACATATTTGTGTCAAAATCTGAGGAACACAAAATGTAATATAGTGATGCAAGCCATTACCTAGAGAGGAGTTCTTAATATTCTGTAAAAATCTAAACTAAAATTTACTTCAGAGTCAAGAGAAGAATATATGCCAAGAGGCTAGACCTCAAAAAACCTCCAGCAAAGTTAAGGTACTCTTTACTCACTGCACTGTATGCAAAGCAAGAGTGGACACCAATTACAGGATGGGTGACCACAGTAAGAAGAGAGAGCTCTGAGAGACATGGTGCCATGAAGGTTTTGGGGTTTATTTGACTGAAATAATCACCACAAGAGAAATGGAAATTCTACGTAAGGAGATTTCGTACATTCTCAAAACACTGACATCAATGGAAAAGTTAATATAAAGGAAAGAAAGATAGTTAAATTTCCAGAAGGAAAAAAAAAAACACGAAACAGTTGGCAAATTTGTATTTATACCTACCACCAAACTAGTAACAGGCAATAAAACTAGGCTTAATCTACCTCCAACAATGCATTTTCTGTCATTTTTCAACCTTAACCGCATTAGCCAATCAAGCACCTACAGAGTAGAGAAACTCAGCGGCTCCCTAGGCTGCAGGCTCCCAGCTGGGGTTGTCAGACCATTCATTCCTTCCTATCCACCCAGCCTCTCTGAACCACTGCTTCCACTGAATGCCTTCCCCATCCCTTGGAGCACAGGCTTCAGATCCATGTCACTATAGATAGCTTTACTTCCTTGACTTTTACTGGTCTGACCTTGGGTTACTTTATTTAAAACTGATACCATATTTGTCACTGTATCTAGAAAGAAATCAAACACATACGTAGAAAAGGCAAAACTGACTTCTACAGTTTACTACTAAATAAGAAATTTATCAACTCAAATTATTCAAAACAGAATCATCCCACTATGATTAATAGTTTGACATAAAGCTCAAGTTGTTAAAAAGAAGGAAATTAAAATAAAGACTCTGCAAAAAAAATCATTAAACTGGCAATGTAAAATGAGGTTACTGTGCTAAAACCAAAAGTAATACATTTAAAAAACATGGGATTAATTTGCATTTGAGGTCAACAAACATTTTGAAGCAAAAGATTAAGCCTCAATTAACCAATGATAGTTAATATCTATATTCATGGAAAGGAATCAGGTTAAGTAACAAGAAGACACTATTTAATTCACAGTAAAATTAAAATGTTTATTCAAAAAGGTGCACTACAACCTTCTTTTGTGACAGTAAAAGATTATTGTTTTTGTATGATGCTGTTAAATTTTTAATATAGAGGAAAAGCCTCATCTCAATGTCAAAATGTATTCATGTCAAATCTTTTTTAGAAAAAAGTTCATAACGTGAACCCTCAAAGCACAAATAAGCATTTTTCTGCACTTCATTTCTCTACGGACGTAAGAAGACAATCTAATAGTAAGCAAGTCTTTAACACTGAACTTAATAATAACAAAAGATTATTGATGTGTTTAAAACCTAATCTGAGTTATATGGGCCAAATGATTCAATTCCAGTATTAAAGAAAATACTTTTTTTTAATTATGCAATGATTTCTCCAAATTAATTTTGTTTTGCTATCTGTGCTAGGCAGAAGAGGCAGAAATAGCAGCAGCATCCTTAAGTTAGAATACCAGAAGCAGCATTTGACTGATCAGGATGTATTTACATACCATTTTGAAGCTATACCTTGATTTGGAACCTTATTTCTGAACTAGTAGTCCAGAAGTTGGCATTAACTAGTACGGAAGGAATACTTGTTAAGACAGACTGCTGTTTTTCCAATCTTGTGAACTACACTTCATGGGACATATTCTGAACATATGGTTTTAGATGAACCTGCTAGAACACAAGTTTGTCTTAATGCATTTTGCAATTGCAAAAGGAGGAAATGGTTAGTAAAGGCAAGCTGTAAAATGCTACTAAAATACTACAGGTGAGAAGTTATAAAATACTTCCGTAAACAAATTGCAAATTGATCTTTCACATATTATACATTTGCCTCTTTAGACAAAAGTTATTAAGTGTGTGATATTCTATATACATATATAAAATTAAAAGATCATAGACAATTAATATATAGTGTAACTAGTTCAGCATTAAGGAATTCTTTCATTTGCAGGCCAGTTCCATTTCCATGTGGGAATAACATACGTGATGTAGCTAATCTATTAAAGAGGTTTTCTCAAACTGAAACATAAAGGGAAGCTTTAATGGTTGTATTTTCTAGTATCTTCCATGAAGCTAACCTCAGGTTTTGCTTGGCACTTTATATTTCGACAGAGAGAAAATGCCTAACAAGAGTCTTGCACTCACTGGAATCAGTAAGAAAGGTGCCAGGGGCCTCAGACTAGCTATTACTAATAAATATGAGCATATATCACTACAGTACAAACTCTTTAAAACATGATGTCTTATTAAGAATTCACTGAATTAGACTGGCATCTTTTCTGAGTTGTGGAGAATAAAATACATCTATACTTTTAAAATTAGTTTTACAATGTTGAATATAATAATCCTTTGAAGATACCAAACTAATAAACAAACAAATAAACAAACAACCAAATTAATAAATAAGTAGATTGGTTGTTTTGTTGTTCGTTTGTGGGGTTTTTTTGATATTTTCCATCCAGGAATGTAAAAATTATTAAGATAGATCATTATAACCAGAGACTTTGACTACAGGGGGAACTGACTACAGTCTAGAGAGATATTATTTTACATTTCCTTATACAATCATGCTCTAGAAGAAGGCTCCTATGACTGATAATTCCATTTATTAGGACTGGAAGCAGGCTAGATAAAGGGGAATTAATTTGTGCATGCATCGGTTGAACTAAGCTTATTTAAACTGATTTAAGTTGACAATAAACACAATCCATGTCACAGAGATTTTGGATGCTTGCTAATCCACATTGTAGCCCTCAGAGTAACCAATAAATAAACATTAATCATCTCAGATATAATAAAAATGACAAACCCATCTTGTTTTATTACAACGGATACAATGTTTGGAAGAGTGTCTTTCCTGTTAAGTAGGTAACAGCCATATTAACCCAATCTCCTGAGATATTTACTAGAAGATACGACACCCTACAGCCCTGGGAAGCCACCTCACATGTGAAGGTTTGAAAGCAATATGGTTAATCCAAAGGAAATGGTCGTTGCCTAAGTCAAAGCAAAGATTATTTTGAGAAATATCGCATATACGGTTGCAAGAATGTAGAACTGAGTGCACTACAGCTGTTTTGCCTCTGCTCCTTAGCCACAGTTTAATGTCTGTCACGGGTGAACCAGAGCAAGAGACTGTCTGATCTCTCTTTGCCTGCTTTAAAGCTAAAACATTTTGGTATATTTTAACAGATTTTGGCAAGAGCTGGCTAGAAATAGACTTTGAGGTGAAGCAGTCAGGGCACTCGAATGCACTGCTCTTTCAGTGCAGGTGCAGGCTCTGTAATAGCTTAAATCACCAGTTTGTTCTGTGGTAATCATTCACTCTCCAGCTATACCATTAAAACAACTTTACTAAGTCGGTATAATCACATTTATGAAAGAAAAGCTTGGGCTTAGGTACTCCATTACAAAACCAAGTGCGAACCTGTGACCTCAGCATATAAGTAAAAATCTACCATCAGTGATGACATGCTTGTAATTCCATTTTGACTAATTACACCTGAAACCTCACCAGTTCCCAAATAAGAAATGCATCTTAATCTCGCAACCATAAGTAAACTTTTGAGAAAAAAAAATAATTTTCTTTCTTTTCATTTACAGTATCGAGAGTAGATGTTTAGAAGTAAAACATCATGTGAAAGTGCTTGGAGGCTGCCTGAAGATGGAAATTCTTCTGAAATTAACTGATGTTAATCTGTATATTGAGCACAAATTTTTAGCATGAATGTCTATATAATAGTATGATTATCCCTAAATTATATTCATGCTCTATTAAATCAAAGCGCTTCCAGTAGGAACAGCTCATGCAAATAGCAACAGGGATCCTACACATCTCCAAGGCTTAATTTATAAACAACAGACTGAAAGAACAATTATATTATATGTTCTGTTTCATTGTGTGTGATGACAGCATGACATGTTCAGATACTTCAGAGTACGTTTAACTAGGTTGCCTGTGGTAATTCCATTTCTAGAGCCTAATATGATAAAACAACTCAGTTTAGGACAAAAGCTTCAAGTGAACCAACCTTTAAAAAGCAGAAAATTCTATTCTTCTGCAGAGGAAAACTGTCCTAATTCTGTTTGGGAAGCACATTCATAATCCCTCAGAACAGGTAGTCTACAGAAGACGCAATGTCCCTGGAATGTGCTACGCACACAGTGTTTGCATGGTACTTGTACAAGGACATACCTGACTTATCCAAGACTGTTGCAGCCTAAGCTTAATTCATTGACCTGAACAAATTTCTGCAGTTCTGCCCAGACAGGTTAAGCAAACTCCAGGTGGGTGAAGAAGAACAGCATGCCTGCATGATGTCTCTGCTGAGCAAACTCGCAGGAGCAGTTTCGGACAATGCAGAGCTATCCTGTCACCCATCCTGTGACAGCTCCTACACTTCTGAGCAGCAGCAGATTTCTAAAATAGATTTAATTCTCACCTAATGGAGGTACGTGCCTTTCCCTTAATCCAGCACTACCAATAAGCCAAATATATACTTATTAATGATTACAAGAGAAATTGTCTTTGTCTGCTCTGCAAGTGACTGGCATGGTGAATGTGGTATCCTAATGTACTCTACAAATGAAAGGACAGAGTATACAGGCTTGTTAAAGTCCAGTCCTAAAAGGTCTGAGTTATGCCTTAAATAATCACCGGATTAGTTTCCAAATCAAAGGATTTTACCATTTTATTGTGGAATGCTAGCATCCTCAAGCCTCTCCTCACAACCATTGAAAACTTCTCTTGGGACCTTAGCTGTCCTAAAGAAAAAAAGACCTTAAGAAAAAAAGAAAAAAACCCGCAATAGTCTTATTCCACTAGCAGTAGTTTATACACCACCATATAAAAGCAAGGCTCAAAACCTTGCTCAGAAGCCCTGCTCAACCTCAGAAGCTGGCTGTGACTGAAATAGTAGTTTCCTCATCTCTCCAGCACAATGTAAAGGCATAGAAATTGTTACCTAATAGTCAAGTTCGTGTTCTAGCTACATACTATGATTCACCAAGTAGCAAGAGAAATATCAGGGAATAACTAAATAAATCAATCTGTACTTTAACCTTGAAACAGTTGCAAATTTGAAGAATGTTTCTTTTTATGTTATTTTAAAATATGCCTATTTTAAGAAGTATTATAACAATACTTCACTATTTTTCAGTGAAGAAATATAATGCCTTGTGACTTTTAAGAATAATCACAAGCTATCAAAAAGGAATGCTGAGGAGTCAAAGGGAATAGTTCTTCTATAGGGCCATACGTGCCATATTATTTGCTGACAATACCTGAAAAATAATTTTAGAAATAAAAATCAATACATGGTTTATTCACTAAAACCAATAATTAAATTATAAAGGACATTGTTTAAAAGGAGTTTGATTTTTCTACTTCATAAATCTAACAGACCAATGAAATAATTTGGTGAAATCTAGTGCCAATGATATCTGCTGTTATCACACAGAAAGCTTCTCTCTCTGCCTGTACAATACCATTGATAAAGTTCTAAATAAATTTAAACAAACCATTAAAAATCACTAACTGCAAAATAAATATAGAAGTTGTTAAGAAATGAACATGCATGGGTATACTATAATACTTTTCAAACTCATACAAGTGCAAGCTAACTCTCTGCCTAAAATTTCGTTTGTTGTATAAAATGCAATGTTCCTCTTAACTAAAAAGAAGATACACATTTCATCAAAATGAACACTGACCTATATTTAATGAAACGTTTTTCTCAATTACATCAAATGAATGCTTCTGAAATGTTTCTGAAAACACACTGTTCTGGAAATATTTTTCAAAGAGAATACGGAACATTTTCTGATAATTATCTGTGCATTTCTACCAAAAATAGTCACAACTTGCACCATTACATCTCACTGTGTCATTCTCAAACTGCACCCATTCTGAACTCCTTGAACAACACAAATCTGTTCAGCATATCAGCTGATATGCTCGAAACACCTTCAATTTACATCCCATCTGTCTCATTCTTAAATTCAAAGTAACTAATTCATACAATAAACATCAATGTGGTAAAAGATGATCTGTTTCTTCCTAGGTATCATGCATATAACTTCTACAGTTGCTAATTGGCTCCCCTGGTTCTTCATGTCTTCATATCTTGTTTTGCCTCATCGCTCCGTTTCATCTTGCTTTTTACACTCTAAGATTTTCTAGTAAAGATACTGCAATTCCCTGTGCATTCATATAATATATCATATGTGGTCTTGATAAAGTAAGCTTTTTGTCATTGTCACTCCCATCATATCAATAATAAACAATGATGACAGTAAGAAAGCATGGCACAAAATTAACATGCTGTATTTTCTTAAAACATATTTTCATTACTCTTTATAGTGATTTTGACCGTGGTTTTCAAAAGCCACTACTAACTTGGGGAGTCATTTTGGTGTCTACCTAGCAGAAAGCATTAAAAGGCTCTGATATTCGTGTAAAAATAGCTGCCCTAGCTTGGGTGTAAAACACAAGAGTGAAGAAACTGCTGTAGTCTGTTCCAAAGCACAAGGGAACATCCACTAAAAATGATTACTGACTTCATAAAATCCCAATGGTTTTCTCTGCTTCTAGGTTTCTTCATACTGGTTCAGATAAGCAATTGTTACAGAACTGTCCAAGCAGATTTGCACTGTTTCTCCTATTAAATACCCCAAATCTAACAATGAGTTTCTACAACATTGATGCCAGAAGTTATATGAAATTTTCCTGGAGCTTCTTTCTTCGAAACATGACATTTTCTACCTGTATTGGCTCTGTCCTCACTACTGACTGGTGAGAGACATTCTGTTGCGGAGTGGAAAGTCACAGTGTTACTATGAGATGGAAAAGTGCTAAAGCATGTACTGTCACTCCTCATTACAAAACCTCTCGCTAGCCTAAGACCAGCTGCACCTTTCAGAAGGAAGAATGTGAAAGAGATTCTGGAGATCCGCCTAATCTTCAGTGAGACGGAAAGTAAAAAGACTGATGATCGATTACTGGCTAGGTATCTGGTGAAAAGTTGAGAGATTGTAGCCTTTGGAACACTAACTCATATGCATGGCAAGAATACGCTTTATCTCAGTGACACGTGGTCAGTCTCTTTGGATAAGGATGATCTGGGGCTGGCAAAAAGCTTCTCAGGTAAACTGGGAGGTGTTAAAGAAACAGATGCAGCAGAAACTCTATCTTACATATGGACACCTTAGTAGAGAGAAGATTCAAGACACCAAGGGAGCAGGCAAGAGTGGACGTAAACTCTTGTTAAGAAGGAGGTAATAGATGTATTCACTATTGCTATAAAATCAGAGATCTCCACAATTAAAACATTAAAATCTTAATTTCTGACTTTTAAGGGAAACTTGTTATTAAACACAGTAAGGGGGAAAAAATAGAAGATAATAGTCAAATTATTGGCACCGTTATCTCTCAGAATTATTGATGAGCTAGGATCACAAGATCTTGAATGCATATAGAAAATATGCCAGCATATCCCAGGAGGATATGCTGTCAGTAATATGGGATAAAGCAAACCATCAAACCATATCAGACAACATGATGATCTACTCCTTATATACGTATTTGTAAAACACAAAAAGTACTACAAAGGACATCCATCTGAGAGATGTAGGACAGAAATACCACACAGTCAGCAGTAACACCAGGCACCTACATTTTTCTTTTTCTAATACCAACAGGATATTTATACTCTTCAACATGCAAAGTTTAGTTAATCACATATATGTGAGTTCATTGACCCCATAAACTTGAGAAAAAATCTGCATTTGGGAGAATGTAGAGAGATGAATATATAGAAGGACGCTCCCTGCTCCACTGCCACCAGGGACCAAATGCTCTCATTCTGGGTTAAGGGTGTAATTAGATTGAAATATACATCACACATTAAAAAAAGGCCAACAAACACAGCTAGAAATTAATTTAAATGGGAAAATTGGGTCTAAAGAAAACAGACAAGAAAGCAGAGTGCCTCCAACTTCTGATTCATGCTTTAAAAGAATACAAACACGCCATGCAAATAAATCCCCAAAGCCAACATATATTTTCTTCTCTGCAAGTAGAAAAAAAGCATTTTTATAGATAAGGAGGCCATTAGTAATCAAAATGAATGTTAAAAGACAGCTTTAAAATAGCACACCCAGATAATTTGTGCCTTAGAGCCCTAAGAGTGTTTGTGAGAGTATAATTTCAATGATGCTAATTTTCAATACACTTTGGAACACCAGAGAAATTCAGTAAGACTGCTAGAATTTTCTGCTAATATGTGAAGATGGTAAGCGGTATGATCTCAGTAATTATACAGCTCTCAGCTATTATTAATCTCTGGCAAAATAACCCGCAAACTGATAAAGGATAAATACACTGGAAAATGACACAAAAAAACTAATGCAGGTCAACACCATTTTATAGAAACTCGGTCAATAAAGCAGAAAGTTTGATTTAGTCAGCTGATAAAGTTATGAACTACAGTCTACAGAAGTTACTCCATAGAGGAAAGATACAAAATGTTGAACAGTATTCAGTTTACAGCCACACAAGATTTAGCGTAAGAAATTATTCTCAGTGTCATCAAATGTGATTAAGATACAGAGAGAAAATAGTAGCTGATAACAGGAAATAATAATTGAAGAAGAATACTCTACGCTAACCCAATAAAATAATCCAGTACCAGCTAAACATTATCTAGAAGTATCATCAATGATGCAAAAGTAAACATTGTTGATAGCAGTTATGAAACACAAAATGTCAGATTTGTTAATAAACATATCAGAGTGGTTATTCAGAGTAATATGGATTGCTTTGTGAGATGGGGACAGCGTCTTACAGCCAACTAGATTTGGGTAGCAAGCAAACAAGCAAGAATGCAAGTAATAGCCAGACAACTGTGCACAGAAACAGAAGACTTGAAAAATAAATACAACCTTCATGGCACAGAAAAATTCAATACAAATGCCAGTAAAACCTTATGACAAAAAGGAGTAATAAAACCCACACACATGTAAGTATGCAAGAAAAGAGATACAATGCTACTGTTTACATCATTACTGAGACTGGAATAGTGAATACAGCTGTATAGCCCACACATTGTTTTCCCAAGATAGCAAAGATCTTGTTTTCCTTGATGTTTTCTCCACAATTCATAAAAAAAGAGGAAGAATTCTGTACCTCCTTAAGATGTTAACCAGAATGACGCACTTGCTCTTAGTAGTGCAGCACAGAAGGTTGTTGTGTGAAAAGAGCACAGCAGCAATTTCAAAAAGGCCGCAGAGTACCAATGAATATTACATGAAAACAAAACCAGTTTCTAGTCCACTTCGAGAGGACAAGAGAGCTCAGGCCTAATATTAGTGACTGGGCAGTACTAACAGTGGTGTAGGTACAGTGGTAAAACAGACCTTAACCACTGATGTGTTTTGGGATTATTTCCTACAACAGCAATTACTTAACATTGAAGCCACTTAAAAGATCTTATAGTATTTCTTCGCTTTGCTACACTGTAGCTTAAAAAAAGAGTCCTGAAAAAAATGTAGAATTTCTGTCAAACATCTCTGTTTGGAGAGTGCTGGACTCCTGTTGCCTTTAATGACAGCACTGGTAGGAGCACATCATCACGTAGATGCAAAGGAACTAAATGCATGCAGGAAAAAACATGAGAAGCAGTTGGATAGGAAACCGTGTACCCAAGGTAAGCTCTCGTGTGCTGATTACTTTTGGTTTACCTGGTCGTGAGACCCTTGAGCTGCTGAATGCTGCTCCTCGCAGGCTGCTGTCAAGAGTCTGGGGGTTTGAGTTACCATGGAGATCACCGCATCTGACAGCTGAGAGGGCTGCAATGAGAGACAGAGGTACCCATCAAGCCAGTTTCCATCATGTCATCAAAACACAAGCATTTGACTACTTTTGCTTTTGGTGTTCATCAAGGTACCAGCTACCAAGTCAGGAGCTCTGGCAGAATCATAATGGGAAAAAAATCCAACACCCATCACAGAAAGAATAAGAAGCAAGAAGAAGCCCCAGGGACTTGCAGCACTGGAGTGCTATGCAAAGCTGTGCTCTTTTTCAGGAACCTGGAGAAATCCTAATGCCCTGAACTTGGCTCAACAATTTTCAGCCTCTTTGGTCAGGTATAACATCAGCAAACAATTAATCCAGAACTGCTGCTGAGCACAGGACTGAAATGCCAGCGTGCTGCCTCAGAATGGCAGGGGAGACACAAAAGTGCTCCCTGAGAAAGCTTCCAGTGAGAACTGACTGAGCGTCACTGCTGTGCTAAAAGAAGTGAGCAGGCCAAGGAAATTACCCTCCTGCATGTTTTTAGGGGGAGTCTAAAGGAAAGCATTTATGAAAATCAAATGTGAAAGACAGCCTGGTATTTTTGTGCAAAAATAAATCTGCTTGCAGACTTTCCCATGCCTACCATTGAGCATGACAAGTAAAGCCTTATTTCATATTTCCTTTGCCATTTGACCACTACGTATATTGACTAGTTTCCCACTCCTGCATTGCAGGACTTAAGTCATAGGCTTAGTTTTTGTCTACATAATCTAGTAATTAAATGCTGCAAAGTGAAAAGAGATATTCATTGGAGACTTCTAAAATTCATTATACTGTTCCACACAAACACCTAACAGCTTTTAAAGCTATACATTAAGGATCGTTTTATGATATAAACAATATAATAAATAACACATTTAAACACATAATCAGGAGAAGCTTTCAGAAATCCAGTTGTTTCTCAGTCTGTAGTACTATTTACATTCCTGTGAGACAAGGACATTATCTAACAAAATCAGAACTACTCACCTGATAAAGTATTATACCTACTCTAATCAGAAAGGAATGACTATAGAAGGGATAAGAAATCATAGAATCATAGAATAACCAGGTTGGAAGAGACCCACTGGATCATCGAGTCCAACCATTCCTATCAAACACCAAACCATACCCCTTAACGCCTTGTCCACCCGTGCCTTAAACACCTCCAGGGAAGGTGAATCAATCACCTCCCTGGGCAGCCTCTGCCAGTGCCCAATGACCCTTTCTGTGAAAATTTTTTCCTAATGTCCAGACTAAACCTCCCCTGGCAGAGCTTGAGGCCATTTCCTCTTGTCCTGTCCCCTGTCACTTGGGAGAAGAGGCCAGCTCCCTCCTCTCTACAACCTCCTGTCAGGTAGTTGTAGAGAGAGCAATGAGGTCTCCCCTCAACCTCTTATACTCCAGGCTAAACAACCCCAGCTCTCTCAGCCGTACCTTGTAAGGCCTGTTCTCCAGCCCCTTCACCAGCTTTGTTGCTCTTCTCTGGACTTTTCTGACTCTACTGAATGCATATGAACAACCATCTACCTATATAATTATGTTTCTTATTCTCAGATGGCATTCTGAGATCACTGTTGTCATCTCTCCATCTTATTTTCAAATTGCCTCCCATTTCATTTTTCTGTGAAGCACATTATGTCTATGTAAACTATAATATACTCAAGAAGCATAACTTGGTGTAAACATATAATCTGACAATCTAAACAATTAGAGAATTTTTCTGTTATAACTTCTCTGTATCTTATGGGAAAACTGTTATTATATTAAAATTATCTCTATTCAATACTCAGACATTATGCTATGCAACAGTAAGTAACACATACTGAGGCTGCTCTGATGACAAATATCAGGAAAATAACTGGCTTATCTGTGCTGAAGACTTCTACAAGATTCAGAGTTTAAAGGACACTGTAGAATACCAGACACTCATATTGTAGCACTGTAGATGGAAGTACTGTTACTGACGAATTGTATTAATTCTTTCTGTCATAATTATACTCATAAATTGGTTGGGTCACTGGTAGCTTTTATAAGTGATGAGATCACTTACAGGCCATTCACCTTCCTACATTACTACAGAGCAGGCAGAAGGTATCAGTATGGGCAGCACTACTAACACAGGCTGGAAGGGCTAATTGAAACCTATTATAACGCTGGCTTTGGCTAACTTGCCAGAAAACTTTTTTACAAATAAAACACATGCTTTTCATCACCTGTAGCTAACCATTAGGGCAGCTATCAAAGGGAGAATGCAGAGATTCTCCATTTGTTGATATGAATGTTCAGTAGGACTTCTCTAGAAGATTAATTTTTGTGAAAATGCAAGTTATCCTGTAGTCATATACAAGTTTCTGGGTTTCATACAGATAAGCAAAGTTTGCAAGACAGAAGAAGGGAGATCAGGTGATGTAGTCAGCCTCTCCTGATCTAAATTAAGCATTTTATGATCTGAAACGATTGTCTAGCTCTGTAACTAAAACACTGGATGGTGATGAGCACTGTGGATGCTAACCTACCAGTGCTAGCACATACTTAGAACACATATGCGCATATACACACACATACAGTGAGAGACTGAGGGGTATTCAGGCCATATGTGGAGTCAGGAAACTACAACCATCTTTCCAGAGACAGGTGGATTAAATTCTGCTGTGAAGAATATTCTAGTTTCTAATTTAGGAAACCTATTTTTTCCTCCATGAGCTGAAAGGACTCATCACAGGAGAGCAGTGGCGGGAGCTCCCTTCACAGGGGTCATTCGGGGCATCAGTGAGATAATCTTAAGGCAGGCAGTAATACGATTGCTGCTCTCTGAATCAATGCCTCCACTCCACAGGTGTACAGCAATGAATGACAGTGCTTCGTGTTATAAACTACTTGCCAGTTCCCATCCTTGGGTGGTAGTAAGCCTACTGGGCAGAAAAAATGTCCTCCTGGGACAGTAGGGGGTCAGATAAGCAGTACCCCACCTCGGCCAAAATCCAGGTGCTGCCATGGCCCCGTGCTTCCAGCTCGCTCCCTGCAGCAGCAGCCTTATTCCAGGTACACAAGTACGTGGGCTTCTCACAGAAGGGGGAACAGGAGAAGAAAATGAAATAATAACAAGAAATGGCCTAAACACTACACTAAATTGCTTTCATAGTTAGCAACCTAAAAATTTTGTCCTTTAAACAAAGATAAAGATATTGAAAGTGTCAATTTAGCTAGAGCTAAATTCACAGAATCACAGAACAACCAGGTTGGAAGAGACCCACCGGATTGTCGGATCATCGAGTCCAACCATTCCCACCAATCCCTAAATCATGCCCCTAAGTACCTCATCCACCCTCACCTTAAAGACCTCCAGGGACAGTGACTCAACCACCTCCCTGGGCAGACTGTGCCTAACCACCCTCTCCATGAAGAATTTTTTCCTTATCTCAAGCCTAAATCTCCCCTGGAGGAGCTTGAGGCCATTCCCTCTCGTCCTGCTCCCTGTCACTTGGCAGAAGAGACCAGCACCCTCCTCTCCACAATCTCCCTTCAGGTAGTTGTAGAGAGCAATGAGGTCTCCCCTCAGCCTCCTCTTCTCCAGGCTAAACAACCCCAGCTCTCTCAGCCGCTCCTCATAAGATTTGTTCTCCAGCCCCTTCACCAGCTTTGTTGCTCTTCTCTGGACTCTCTCCAGAGCCACAACATCCCTCTTGTGGTGAGGGGCCCAGAACTGAACACAGGACTCGAGGTGCGGTCTCACCGGTGCCGAGTACAGAGGGAGAAGAACCTCCCGGGACCTACTGGTCACGCCGTTCCTGATACAAGCCAGGATGCCATTGGCCTTTTTGGCCACCTGGGCACACTGCTGGCTCATGTTCAGTCGGCTGTCAAACAACACCCCCAGGTCCTTCTCCTCCTGGCAGCTTTCCAGCCAGGCTTCTCCTAGTCTGTAGCACTGCACAGGGTTGTTGTGCCCCAAGTGCAGGACCCGGCATTTGGCCTTGTTAAACCTCATGCCGTTGGTCTCAGCCCAGCACTCCAGCCTGTTCAGATCCCTTTGCAGAGCCTCCCTACCCTCCAGCAGATCCACACTTCCACCCACCTTGGTGTCGTCCGCAAACATGCTAAGGGAGGACTCAATGCCTTCATCCAGGTCGTTGATAAAGACATTAAACAGGACTGGACCCAGGACTGAGCCCTGGGGAACCCCACTTGTCACTGGCCTCCAGCTGGAGTTAACTCCGTTTACCACCACCCTCTGGGCCCGCCATCCAACCAGTTTTTCACCCAGGAGAGTGTGTGCCTGTCCAGGCCAGAGGCCGACAGTTTCCAAAGCAGAATGCTATGAGAAACTGTATCAAAGGCTTTACTGAAGTCCAGGAAGATACATCCACAGCCTTTCCCTTGTCCAAGAGTCTAGTCACTTTGTCATAGAAGGAGATCAGGTTAGTTTGCCAAGACCTGCCTTTTGTGAACCCGTGTTGACTGGGCCTGATCACTCGGTTCTCTTGCATGTGCTTCTTGATAGCACTCAAGATCACCTGCTCCATGATTTTCCCCGGTACCAAGGTCAGACTGACAGGCCTGTAGTTCCCTGGATCCTCCCTGCACCCCTTCTCCCTGCATGACATCAGCCAGCCTCCAGTCCAGCGGAACCTCCCCAGTCATCCAGGACTGCTGGAAGATGATGGAAAGGGGTTTGGCCAGCACATCCACCAGTTCCCCCAAAACTCTTGGGTGGACTCCATCCGGCCCCATAGACTTGTGGGCATCTAGCTGGGCAAGCAAGTCTCTAACCACCTCCTCTTGGACCTTGGGAACCTCATACTTCTCTTCTAACCCTTGGGGTTGTGCACAGAGGGAACAATTTTCCTTACTGTTAAAGACTGAGGCAAAGTAGGCATTGAGCACTTCAGCCTTGTCTTCGTCCCCTGTTACTGTTGTTCCCTCTGCATCTACTAGGGACTGGAGATTCTCCCTAGCCCTCCTTTTGCTGTTGATGTATTTGTAAAAAGGCTTTTTGTTGTCTTTCACAGTCTTGGCCAATTGCATTTCTAGTTGGGCCTTAGCCCTCCTGACTTCTTCCCTGCACGTTCTCACTTCCTCCCTATAGTCCACCCAGGATGCCTGCCCCTTCCTCCAGAGGTCGTAGGCCCTCCTCTTCCTATTGATGTCTCTCAGGACCTCCCTACTCAACCACGCTGGTTTCTTTCCCCGCCGGCTACTTTTCTGGAACTTGGGGACGGCTTTCTCCTGAGCTGCTAGGAGTTCCTTCTTGAAGAGCACCCAGCCCTCATGGACACCTTTGCCCTCAAGGAGCGCCTCCCACGGGACTTTTCCGACCAGCCTTCTGAACAGCCCAAAGTCTGCTCTCTGAAAGTTGAGGGCTACTGTTCTGCTAACCTCCACCTTCTTCATCTCACCCTGCACTGAGAACTCTATCATCTCATGATCGTTTTGCCCCAAGCGTCCTCCAACCTTCACATCCCCCACCAGTCCTTCTCCGTTCACAAACAGCAGGTCCAGGAGGGCACTGTCCCTTGTCGGTTCGCTCACCAGCTGTGTGAGGAAATTGTCTTCCACACACTCCAGGAACCTCCGGGACCGCTTCCTTTCTGCTGTATTATACTCCCAGCCTATATCTGGGAAACTGAAGTCTCCCACAAGGACTAGAGGTAGCGATTTTGAGACTACACTCAGTTGTTTGTAGAAGAGCTCATCAGCTGCTTCTTCTTGGCTGGGTGGTCTATAGCAGACTCCCATCACAATACCTGCCTGCCCGTGGGCTCCTCTGATTTTCACCCACAGGCACTCAGCCCCATCCTGACCGTAGTCCAGTTCGAGGGTATCAAAGCCCTCTCTAACATGGAGGGCTACCCCACCTCCTCTTCTGCCCTTCCTGTCCTTCCTGAAGAGTTTATACCCCTCCATGGGTACGCTCCAGTTGTACGAGTCATCCCACCACGTCTCTGCAATGGCAATGACATCGTAGTCTCCTTCCCCTACCACAGCTTCCAGCTCCTCCTTCTTATTTCCCATGCTGCGTGCATTGGTGTAAATGCACTTCAGCTGGGCAGGCGTAGCTACAGCCTTCGTAATAGGGCTTCTCCCCAACTGAGTGGTCCTTGACTTAACTAAGGCCACAGTGCCAGTTTGCTGCCTACCATCCTCAGCTGCACTCACCCCCTCTTCCTTAGTGGTGATATGGTCACATAGTCCCTAAGCCATTCATTAACTAGTTTCTTATTCCTCATTTCCTGCTCCTGATTCCTTAGTATTGGGATGGAGTTGAATACTACCTGTGCCCCAGAGCCCTCGATCATTCTCCTGAGTGCCTTGAAGTCCCTTTTAATGGCTTTAGGCCTTCTACGTTCTATTTCTTCGTTACCCATTTGAAAAACTAAGAGCGGGTAGTAGTCTGTGTCTTTGACCAGGGAAGGGAGCTTTCTAGTAACTTCCCTCACTGATGCTCCCGGCAAGCAGCAGACCTCCCTATGGAGCGGGTCCGGCCTACAGATGGGACCCTCCATTCCTTTGAGAAGGGAATCCCCCAAGACAATCACCCTCCTCTTCTTTTTAACCGAGGATGTTTTTAGGGCTGTGGGAGGATGATGGAGTTTTGGAAAAATTTCTAGGCTGTGGGTGCAGCCCTCTTCATCTTTAGGGCTAGGATGCACCCTCAGCACCTCATATTTGTTCCCCAGAGAGATCTGGGGGTTAATTACCTGGGTAGGGGGAGCAGGTTTCCTTCTCCGGGCAGGAACCTGCTGCCATTCCCCTCTCTGTCTCTCCCGTCCTTGCAGCTCACCGGTGGGTGGTGCTCAGCTTCACTGGCTCCAGCAGCCTGTGAGAGGGTCCTGCTCCACTCATCTATCTCCCCCTCACATTCCCTGCTGGCCCTCAGCCTAGCCACTTCTTTCCTCAGCTCTTCCACCATATGAAGCAGTTCCCCTACCCGAGCACAGCTTCCACAGGTGGAGCCAGTGCCAGAGGCGTGAGCCACTACGGGAGGGGGGCACTGACTGCAGCCCAGGGTCTGGGTTGCTGCATGTGCCCACCGGGGCTCCGTCTGGGTGGCAGCCTCCATCACGCTTGGTGCGGCCTTAGTCTTTCGTCGGGTATCCACCATTTTCCTCAATCTCTTCCGACCGTGCTCCAGCCCTTCCCTGCTCGCCCTGCCTGCTCGAACTGCCACTCAAATTGCCTTGTTTAATGTGCCCCGCACCTCTTCGCCCCGCTCCTCTTCCCCCGTGCTCCCTAAGGGCCGTTTAAATCCCCCGCAGAAGCTTCCGGGACCGCCCCCTCCCGTCAGGCACCGCGCGGGAGCGGCCGTTGGGCCGGGAGCCCAGCGCCGACCTCCCGATCGAGTGTTTTTAGGGTTTTTCCCCTTTCAGGGAAGCACCCAGCCGCCTATGGGCACCCCTACTACCGAACTCACCGTCCTGTCGCTGGATGCAGCTGAATGTCGCTGGATGCAGCTGAATTGCTGTTGCTATGCCTTGAATTGCTAAGCTGCCAGGAAATTTAACCATGTTTAAATATCAAACAAAAATAATAGTTAAAAAAACCTCATTGATTTTCACTAATTGTAAATCTGGTGCACATGGCTTGACTTTAGATGTTGCGCTACTTTTGGGAACACAAAAGTCAGTCAAACAATGCAAACGTGTCCATCGATCTCCTTATCTCTCAGCTACTCCTTTCGACTTAACCTCCATGAAGCAAAACCATGCAACACCCTGACACCAACTCACATGCAGACAGTCGATATAAAACCCCTCTGCTTATATCAGAAGTGCAAATTTAATGGAGGAATACTAATGTTGCCTTTCACCGTTGTCCCTGCAGTGCCAGTCAGAGCAGCTGCCTGCCAGGACATAGAAGAGTACAAGCTCGGGTTTGGTGCCAAGCCGCACAGCACCATTTACATTGAGAAATCAGTGAAGCGACATTTGCTTAAAGAAGGCCTGAATTTGGTGCTGCCTTCAGCAGGCCATTGATTAAATACTGCATTTATCTACTGCTTCATATGTAGATTTCCTTTTGCAGGCACCTGCACAACTTCAGGAAACTGAAGGGGGGGGCCAGATTTCTAGAAGGCTGTGCAGATGGCTAGGGGGCGAGCGCCTAAATAGTACAGTATATTTACTCTTGATTTAAACCCAGAGTAATTAGTCACATCGTTTAGGAAGACTTTTTCGTAAATCCTACTGAATTCCTCTAAATGGATTTTGAAACTTTGTTGTTTTACAATCTGATTTATGTTTAAATACTATTTCTGCACAGTTTCAACTACACTGTTCTTATTTCTTTTTATTAAACAACATAGGTGAGGAGAAACAAAAGCAGTGACATTACTATCCTGCCTCAGTACATTTCTCTTAACACCATTCCATAATAAAAAAAAAAACATTAACCGTGTGACTAATTTATTATCTCCCTCCTTTCCAGTTTTTAAAGGCACAACAAACAAGCCATCTTCAACCGACACAGAAATACAAAAGCATTTTTGAGAGATATCACTATATCTCTGGGAAAGAAATGCAGGATGCCTAGTGCACAACGTGAATCTTTTGCCTTCTTTCAAATTGATAAACAGCTTTAATAGTTTCAAACAACCCCTGAATATTATAGTAAAACAGGGCTTTATGGAAGATTCCAATAGGACATCAATAACTATGCTGCTCTTCTGCAAAAAAAACCCTAAAATGTATTTTCCAAAGCAATTCCTAAGAAGTGTATGAGTCAGTGAAGAGAACACTCCAACACCTGCAAAACTTATGCTGATGTGCTGGGGTTTTAGTTTCTTTATAGAGTAACATTATATATAAACATAATCGCAGTGGTATGACCACAGTTGTGGCTGCCCCTGGGGCACGATCAACAAGTAGCCTGTGCAAGGATCATGGATAACACTGCAGTTATGTGGAAGGAGAGCCAGGACCAGCATTTTCAACACAATTCACTCTGGGTTTCCACAAAGCACCTATGCATTGGACCTTTAACCTCTACTTAGAAAAACCCACACAATGCCTGCATATTAATGTATTTACCGCAAGGGCTTAGAGTAAATAAATACTATTTAATGGCTTGCAATGAAGAAAAAAAAGTCCTGTCTAGACGCTTATGGACATACCATTTTCCTACATCTAAAGGGAGTTAGGAGAGGGGTTTTTTTGTTTGTTTTGTTTTTTTTTAATCTACCATAGATGAACGCTTAGATTTGACTAAGGAAACAAAGTCATGAGTCAGTCAGAAATCAGAGTCAATTTTGAAATAAGCATTCATTATAGTACAAGAGCAAGAAAGTTTCCCATAGTAAAATTTGAGCCAAAGCAACGAAAAAAACCCTTCAGAAATAACCCCTATCTTCCCAGAAAAACTTAAAATACTTAAACTTGAGAGGCTCTCCTCAGAATACAGCAGTCTTTCAGGTGAAGCTCACAGAACCTGAGCTGCCACTCTGAAGCAAGAGTGTTGAGGAAACACAAAACTCTTAAGTGGAAACTCTTTTCATGTTTCATCTTAACTAATTCTCTCAAAGCTGGCAGACATCATGAAATTAAGAACTTCAGAAAAATTACTTGTTAATTTTGGCCTCCCCTTTTATACAGGCTCCCCCAGAGATAAATCCAAGTCTTAGCATCCCAAACAGTAACTCAATAAAACAAGTCTTGGACCCAGGCTGGAAGCCACAGCTCTCAAAATCATTGACAATAGTAAATGCTTTGCCTGAACAGATGTTTCAATAGCTTTAGCTTTTTTTCTGTGTAGCAGATATTCTCTCTATCACACACAATAGCTTCGGAGATGGGAGATATATGAGCTATCTGCCATTATTTGATTGTTCAGTACTTTCAGCAATAACAATGAACTTACGGAAAGCTTAGCTGTCAGGAACCAAGGCAGGTACCAATACTGAAAGTGCTTAGTACTGCTAGAAGATTTTTTACAGTACATAGATTCATGGGTGCTGTGGCCTGCAACACAGCAATTCTGATAATTCTTTTATCAGAAAGATACACAAGTACCAAAAGCACAACATTTATTTTACCAACCTTCAGGCAAACCAAATGCTATTTTTCTAATTAACAAGTCCAGATCAAAAAAACCCTACACTTCTCTCCTGACAGCAACTCATGAGATTTTTGCTGAACTTTATAAAACATGAAACAAAAAGCACAGCATGTGTACGACTGTTGTAATAGAAATATAAAGAGAAGTACTTAATTATTAAATCTGTGTTATTGCAGGTAAGTGGGAAAGAATTACCCCCTTCAGAAGCATTGAACTGTAATCTTCTTGCCTGTATATTTAGCTCTACCTCAGGCAAAAGCACAGAAGAAGAAACAGAAAAGAAGAAATGTAGTCTCCGTCTGCATTGCCCTAACAACCATCATTAACAGATTTAAGAGTAAGTGCGAGCTTAAAAAGAAAACCACACAATTTAGCTTAATTCATGGGATTTTTGCCATGAGTAGATCTGTCATACAGACCCAATAAATGAACTTACATGTCTTTGACCCCCAGCTGTATAAATATCTCATTGCCTTCAGCATTCACAACTTGGATCCACCCATCTGCAGAGCAGTATGCAAAAGGATTTGCTGTTCCCCACATCTGGATGATGCAAAGTGTGTACAGTTTTATCAAGGTGCATCAGTAATGTGAATAGCAGCCCACGGCACAGACAAAGCTAGTACAATTTTCTTAAATAACGATCAATATGTGTAGCCAGTATCATCAGCTTCGTTTCAGATTAGCTATAGTTTCCAAGAAATTCTGAAGGTAGGATACAACAGGCACTGCGATAATATAATCTTGAAGTTGCGGAGGCATAAATAACCGTTGCAAGGTCAGGCTTTAGGAGAATCAACTATAATCAATTTACTAGGAACAGAGAAGGCAGGTTCTTTGGACAAGCCACGGGGAATTTGGTTAGCCACTTGTCCCCAAAGGACCTTTTGTAACTTCATCTTGGGTGAAACTTCAGCTACACATCACTGAAACTAGATGCATATATATATATGGTCATTAATACATTTAAGTCACATTTTCCCCTTACATTACAACAATTGTATGAAACACTCTAGGCTAAAAGCTGCTGAATCAGGAAACGGATCAGAAGCTAACTAAAATGTCTTTCCAGTTATTGATTCCTCTGTTTCATGTCAGGTTCCTAGAATCCATCCAACACAAGCACAAAAGGGTAATGAGTTTCTAAACACACACTCTAATAGTGCACACAGCATCAAAGCTTTCAGTAATTGCCTGGATGCTGCTTCCCAGCAGTACTAAACAACTTAAATATAATCAGCAAGAAGCCCTATGGGTTGCATTTCCCCATTGGAACACCTTTTACACTAATCCATTTATCAGGCTGACAGATAACCGAATCACTGGTACTACGGACATATTCCATGAACAATATTTCTCAAGACAACATTAGGGTTTGTTCCTTACCTGGTACATTTTTGTAAAGAAAATATCTGCATTACTTTGAGCGGAAGAGAACCAGACACATAACATGTTCAACTCTTCCCAGTACTGAACAATGTTATTTGATTAGCCCACAAAGTATAACACTAGAGCTATCAAGCAGAAGACAGAAATGAAATGTATGTATTATGGAATCATATAGTGACAAAAATAATAGGAAAATACACAAACATTGAAGGAACTTTTAGAAGGTTTCCAGCCATTCAGAAGTTTTCGTAAGTTTGGATATGAGGATAATTTTCACATTATCCTTCCTGAGGATGGCCTGACCACAGCACGCAAGTCAAAATTTCTCTATTTATTTCTTACACATCCTTCTGAATGATAGGTGATAAAAGAAAATTTAAAACTGTTTGAATTATATGCAAATAGACATGACTTTAACACGGTGCTTCCACAAAATCATGCACTTTGGAAGCTGCTAGAGAATTCTCATAAAACTACCAAAAAAATACTTAATTTCTTGGGCACAGTTTTCTAATATTGTAACAAAACTTATTTCGTCATTGTACCTCCATGACTTTTATTTCCAGAGAGGTTCCAATAAGTAGACTTCTGCAGGGGTTGAAATTTTGGAGACTGCAGGCAAGGTCTTCCCAAATGTGGCACGCTGATGACAAGAAGCAATTCTAAAAATGTTAAATTCTCACCAAATTCTTTGAAACAATGAAAAGAATTGCTCTAGGATGTTATACTCCTATGCTTCCTTTATAAGAAGTTTTGGGGCAGGAAATAATAAGGGATAAAGCTGGTAATGGCCAGTAGAAGGATACAGAAAAAGAGGTGCTTGAAGTGCTGCTTATCTTCTAGACCCATTCAACTGCAGTTAATAATCCATACTCTGTCTTGGTACCATTGGGACCCAGATGGAGTGGTAGCATTGTTTATTTGGCTGTTTCCACTGGATGTTCTCATTAGGCACACAGAAAAACTTGATGTCACAAAACAATAAACCTACTACTTCTACATGAACCTAACCAAGGATTTTCTTAAAAACAGTACTGCAAGTTAAACTTAACCTACAGCCTCATCCTGTTATCTGGAATGACAGCCTTCAGTATGAATTAAATTGGGTCTGACTACAGACCCTATACTTAAATATTTAACAATGAAATAAATAAATAAAATAATATAGTTATGCAGGGATCAGAAATAAACTGACTCGAGCAGCAGCAAGATGAGGTACTGCCAGCACTTCCCTGGATCACAAACCAGCCACCCATCTCAGAACAGGGCCAAGGAATGGCAGCTACTCAGATATTACCAGACCTGATTCTTGACAATGCAATCACAGGTGTTTACACTGGCTGGTAAAGTACCTAGCAGGTTATTAAATACTGAGCAGCTGAAGATTTCCTCATGTGAAGCCAGGAGCAGAAATCTCAGTTTCACATGCACTCTCCACCCACTCCTTCCCTCCAGCATGAAACTGGAAAACTCATCCCAGGGACACTGACTCTCACCCATCAGCCAGCCAACTTCCTTGTCATTCAAAAGCAGCCTCTCCCTTCCCAGCTTCACCTCCTCTGTTTTGTATATTTTCTACTTGTACAAAAGAGCAGACAGCATCCTGAGCAAGGGCTGCCCCGAACCATACGAACCTCAACACTTGTCAGTCATACTTTCACATGAAATGCAGCATTTCACACTCCTATTTCCACAGACTCCTTGGAAAGGCAGTGGTATTGAGCAGAATAAACATCAGATCTAATCCAAAGAACGTTTTTGAAGTAAAAACGGTTGAAAAATTTTCTGCTTTTAGACAGTTTTAATAAAACAGATCATGGTCATGAATTTTCTAAGTAAGCAGCTCTCCTTGCCAAGCACAGAGTGCAACACTACCTTTATGAAAAAGCTTGCTATACTGCCAGTGAAGGTGAATTTGCTTGGTATTACTTCTTATTTGAGACAATTCATTAATTCTTGAGGTAAATAATATCTCTTACAAAGCACTTCCAAAAATATTACATAAATAGATTCTCTCATTTATTATAAGCCAGAGGCAAAATATACAGAAGATTTATAGTTAAATAATTGCACTAAATTCTTGGGATTTTTTAATAAGAGCACAAAAAAAGAGGTTGAGGAAAAGAGAGGAATCATTCAAGAATAAGGCTTACAGTTGGAGTCATACTTCACTAGCAACCATACTTTGTATGGTAGGCAGCGTAGACTTGGAAGGACATGGCATTCTAAGCAGTTAGATAGTGCAAACGCGCAGATGGCATTGTGAGGGTAAATAAACGGCTATTCTAAAAAGCATGGCAGAAGTGACCTAATACATTTACCTGCAAACAGAACATATATTTGTATTATCAATTTGAAAATGTGACTTCTATACTCCATAACTATTATATTCGGCATTACAAAGATACGGAATTGTCTCACAAGTCAACTTCTATGCAGTTTCCATCTTTGGACTCCAGACTGGACCAAACCCAGAACAGCTAGTTCTAAGCCAGAGCTGGCCCTGCTTTGTGTCAGTGTTGCACTAGAGACTTCCTGCATTATCTTATCACAGAATCACAAAACAACCAGGTTGGAAGAGACCCACCGGATCGTCGAGTCCAACCATTCCCACCTATCCCTAAATCATGCCCCTAAATACCCAGATCATCGAGTCCAACCATTCCCACCAATCCCTAAATCATGCCCCTAAGTACCTCATCCACCCTCACCTTAAACACCTCCAGGGACGGTGACTCAACCATCTCCCTGGGCAGACTATTCCAATGCCTAACCACCTTCTCCGTGAAGAATTTTTTCCTTACCTCAAGCCTAAATCTCCCCTGGCGGAGCTTGAGGCCATTCCCTCATTATGATACTATAATAATAATCTCTCCATATTAAAATTACATATGTTTGTTGTCCTATGTACATGGAAAATAAGGCATTTACTAAGAAATGTAAGCACAAACTTGCATATTGAATTCAGACCGATCCAAGGTCTTTAAGATATCAAACATGAGATGTTCTTTCTGATCATACAAAGTTTATGCTGGTTAAGCAACTATAACAAAGTTGGAGATGGTGACTAAAGACATAGGCTATTTTTGTTATACTGCAGGTTGCCTTCCAACATTATCTTTTCCTTTCACCTAAATCACTTGTAGAGCTATAGGAATAATAACTATTTCTATTGAACTAAACTACAGATTAACTATGTGAATTATAATCCTCCCCCAATTAAAATGTATGACAGACAGTAATAGGTCATTCTGTCTGGATATCAAAAATGCAGCTGAAAATACTGGCTGGAGACACACACACTGAATGAACAAAAGAGCAGAAACATGAATTTATCTGTACCAAACAGGGCTTTGAAAAACCTGAGCACTTCAAGACATGCAGACAAAAAAGCCTCTCCAGCAAATGTCACACGGACTCTGTGGTGAAAAGCACTGGTCTGGTAGTTTCTTGGTCTGAGGAACCCCGTCTTTTGAGCTAGCCCTTAACCTAGGTATTTCACTACATTTGAACTTATTTTAATAAAATATTGCAGCAGTCAGAAGTAGAAATGAAATTCCAGAGGATAATACTTCAAAATTATCATCTGCATTTTACAGGAAATAACTTACCTACATTTTGGCCCATTTGATTGGGTAATCTAATTAACCTGACAGTAGCTGTCTCATCTCCTGTGCCTTACAGGACTATCTATACCTCTACATTGAGACAAAATTCACTTCTTCTGACTAGCATATATGAGAAAACTTTGTTTGCATATTGACATTGGGATAAATTCCTTTAATAAGTTCGAGTAAGGTATTCAATCTCAATACATGCGATGTTCTATGCTTTAATGCTACTCTGATACCATAAATAAGATGATCTAATGACCTTCAGTTTGTTTCATTTTATTTTTTCATCTACTTTAAAAAGTATTTTTGCTAATAAAACTCACAGCTTTTTAATGACTCTCTGGTCTGTACTTTTTTGAAGGGACACACAGTAACAGCAGTGGACCTTAATATTAGTAAATGGTTATCTAAATGACTTAGCCAATACATGGTATATATTCTCTGCTGCGTGGTATGTTCAGACATAGTAAAATTTATAAAGTATGTTCCAAAGTCATTATGAAAAATGTTCCAAGTGTCAAACTTAACTTAAAAAAAATAACAAACCCAAACACAAAACGAGACCAAAGATTGAAAATTCAACTAATTAGTTAAACTTGTTGAGGTAAGAGACTTTTGAAATCCGGAAAACTGCAAAGTCACTTTCCTTTTTCATGAACCTTCCTTGGTCTTGCTAATCCAGCATGAAAGCCCAAAGGTCTTGATTCTGTTGCTCCAAATATAATTTCTTGAATGACCGCAAGGACTAAAAAGCTTAAGAACGGAAAGAAGAAAATGCTTCTCATTACTTCCAGCACCATGAAGTTTCTTGCAGTGTTTAATGTTCATCTGTACACCAGCTTTATTTTTAAATTCTTTTCGCTCTGTTCAATAAATCGTAGTTCTGTTATTTTCCAATGCTATCTGAATATCTGAAAGCCACAGAGATCAGGACAATAATCCAAATCAAATGCAGACTACTTAAGTTCATACACGTACGTTCTAACATAACACTGCACCTCCACATGCATTTTATTTCACAATGCAACATGTCAGGGGGCTTCATGTCACTTAGCTTTGATTCCAGTTTAAGTATATGGATGCTGATGCCTAAAGCTTGGTTGTGTAAATATTTGGTCTTCATTACAGTGAGTGGTTTTCTTGTATTACATTAGCAGGAAAAGAAGGACTTGATAGCAAAAGATTCATTGAAGTGAAAAGAAAAATTATAACCAAGATAGCAGCAACAAAAAAGAATCTCTAAGAGTCTTTTTGCATCTCACTCTACAGATTTTGTTTGTTAAAACATCTCAGTGTTTTAGTGAGATGCGAGTTGTTTGTAATTTTTCATCCCAGCCCTTGAAATTATTTAGGAAAATTCTGAGGCATAGGCTAAGAGGCTTAGAAGCTCTGCTTAGAAACTTTGGAGGACAGGTATTAAAAATTTAAATTTTATCAGGGTAGCCGTAAGCCTAGTCATATTCCCCATTTTATCCACTGTAGTTTTTGATTTCAGGCTGCAGTCATGCTTCTTGTTCTGAGTGAAGCTTCATTGGTGTAGCCTTATTCCCTTGCTTCTCTTAATCACACTTCCCATACATTCCTGACGAACATGGTTGCCCCTCAGTATCTGTGGAATAACTGTTGATGTCTAAATGATTTTGATGGAAAGAATTCAGATAGTTGGTGTTAAAAAGTGTTTAAATCAACCTAGATTATAGCGAACAGATCAAGTTAGGGAGTGACTACGTGATCAATTAAATCTCCTGGGAGCAATGCTGAACAGTTGTGAACAGTGGGGGACAGGAGCCTATTCAGCCAATTCAGCTGCTGCCAGAATAAAACGGCGGGAGAGACAGAGATCTGCCCTTGTCTTTAGGTTCTGTTCCTTTCTTTTCTTTTCCCAGTATCTAAAATCCTCAGGCTACCAAGTTTCCTCAAAACAATGCCTCTCCAGCAGTACCTGTGTTCAGACATTTAGAAAAACCAAGGCACATCAATACGGTAGCTAAAAAACACACTCAAAACAAACACCCACCTACCCAAACACCACCTCAGCAAACCAACAACGAGCTTAAACAGAGTCATCTTGGTGTCCTCAATTCACCTCACTATTGCACCTCCAGTTACTGCAGCACTGACAGGATGCAACATCTCCCACTGCTTGGGGACTGCCCCTAAAGGTGACCCATATGTTTTGCAATACCTAGAAACAGCAGGATTATGTAAGGAAATCACTGCAGCCTTACAGCAGAGTTGCTTTGATTTCACTGTTTTGTATCCTGCCCTTCTTTTTCTCCTTTTTTTTTTTAAGCATTAGCTTTTGCAATTTAATTTATCTGGGTTAAGCCTATGGAAAAACAATATAAATACTGTGTTTGCATTTGTGTGTATGTGCATGCACACATGTAATGCCTAGGAAATCTCCTGCATTATCTGTCTATGTAACATTTTACCTTCCACTAGACAAATATATTTTTACACAGTCTGGAATCAAAACAACATTCTCAGCATTCAAGACATTCTGTCATCGCTGCCCATTTGTTGCCCTCTAGGTTTCTCTCAGCTGGCAAATTTCCCATTTAAGTAATTATCAGATTCATCTGCTTAGACAAGACTGCAAAATAAAATGAAAAGCTGGATTATTCTAAAGGACTCATAATTTTCTTTCAGGCCAGAAAATCCAGTGCATGAGAGCTGAACATTAACAGCAAATGGAACCAATCTCTCAGACTTCACAATTCTACTTCACTATACTCTGCAAAATCTAATTTTGACTAAGATGCCACAACATTTATTTTACATTTTACTTCTCTGAATATGTTTATTGCCACTTATTATGCTAACCTGTTTTGGAGCCCTGAATATTATGCTTATAGGCAATGTTGGTTTGTTTTTTTTTTTTACTGCAGTTCTTGTAAGCATGCGGCTTGTTCATACTGCTGCTTCTAGGCTATTTTTCATAAAGAATTTCCAATTACTTTGCTAACGTTTTCCCTATATCATATTTTTTTTCAGAGAGAAAGTGTAAGAAGAAAAAAAGGAAGAAAATGTGCAAAAATGCATAAATTACCAGTTTTCCACAGCAAGATGGCTCGGGATTTACTTCTGTGATGGAGTAGCTTTTATGTCAGCTGCTGTACTGCAAAGCCATGCTTGCGTTTCTAGACCCAATAGCTGCAGCTCCAAGGTTTCTGGAGGCATATGCCATGGTTCTTATTACTATATTACTCTAAAACCCTTTCACAGCAAAGTGGGGGAACACTACTTTCTCCCCTATGTAGAAAGAAAACTGTGGGAAGGTCTGGAGAAATGTCACAACATCAATTTTCCTTACTCAACAGTTAAAGCAGGTTTCATTTTCTTGCCACAGATGAGTGAACTAACAAAAACTGTCAAATTCAGGCTAGGGATTCACACATTTGAGTGTGTATGCACATGCACATGCACCAAGTTATGTGGAAGATGAATGTAAGAGAAATCCTAAATGATCCTGAAGTGACTGACATATAGCAAACCTGTTACAGAGTCAGAACTGCTTTACGGAGACTATTGTATTAGTATTGATACTAAACCATTACTTTGTGCTGTTCATCCAAGTTAAAGTCTATTTCAAGGTGTTATATTGTTATAACAGTGATTAATCAACTTTTTTCTTAGAGCCTCCTCTGAGAGCTTAAAAATTCATGATTTGCTTTATTAGTATTCTGTAAAGCTTGCCATATTCTTTGAGTGCTATGATTAAATTTATCTGTTGTTGCTAATGGTCACAATATGGAAAACGCTCCATATGAAAGTCACCGTTCCACATAAACCAAATGGATCTCCTTAAACACACTGCAAAGCCTAAACAAAAAAGGATTGCAAGTGACAAATCCTTTTCATTTATTCTCAAACAGGCTGACTTGAATACGCTGTTTGTGCAAAAGGCAGACAGGAAGGACTTGTGAAAAAGTATTGCAAATGGAACAAATAAAGTACTACACGATATTCCACATTTTGACCGCAAACACACTTATTTGAGTTCAGGCCCTACTGACTCATATTTTACAAGATAAAAACTCATCAAAGATTTGATGCTATGAAATGAAGACTACCCTGAAGCATGTTGAATTTGGAAATCTAATGTGTTCTAGTTCATCAATAAATTTTAAGATCTTCTACTAAGTTTCAGGGGTCTTCAGATTGTCTTATTTGTTTAGCCTGCATGTTCTAGTAGTCCAGGCTTGGACGCCAAAAGATACCAAGTACTTTGCCCCTGCAGGCATAAAAAAATTATTAAAGAAATCAAACCAACTGTTTAGTAAGGCTGAAACCATCATCCATGGAAATTGCCAGAGATAGACACCTAGAAATATATTTTGATTTTATTGAATAAAGCAAGATATAATAGCAAGCAATCTCATTAAAGAGCCAACCGATAAATAATTTTGTACCATCTGAAATGATAGTTCGTTCTGCAATCTGAAGTCATGCACAAAAGAATAGTAAGACATTCTGTAACATAATAAAAAGCAATGAAAGAAGAGCAATGTATCAAGGTATCTATCATTAAGTAATACTATTATGAGGTTCTAGTAACACAAAGCATGCCTGATATCTGAGTGATTTCTCTGTTGTGTGCAATGCAATGTATGCTCCGGAAGAACAAAGTTCCTTATGCAGAAGTTAAATGACCATCTTGTTTCTCCTTTACTTTTCCTTGAGCTGCTGAGCTATTCAAAACTATGTAACTGAAGGGTGTTTTCAGATGGAAAAAGCACCTTGGCAGTGGTGCCAAGATAGGCAGTGGTGTGACTTTTTAGAAATACCAGGTTAAAAATGAACCATCATAAAATCACATTGTATTGACTCTGTGACTCTAAAAATGAACTCTACACTGTCAATACCATTAAAGGTGATGAATAGGTTCCAATTAGCTGGTGATTTTTCACGTACAGGTGTCCCTTCTTCACTACTTCTTCCCTGTGAAAAGGGGGCTCAAATATAATCATCAGATGGCAATGCAGACCCACCATGGGGACCTTCATTATAAGTCTGCTAACAGATGCAAAGAGTCTGCAAATTTTTTTTAAAACAAAAGCATGTCATTAATTTTGATATTTATTGCCTTCTGTGAAAGATAAATGACTCAATGTTGGGAAGGGCTTTACAAGGCTAATATTCTGTCCCTGTCTAATGCTTTTTTTTTTTTTTTTTTTTGCTTCGTGATATGCCTGCCTATTATGAGACTATACTTATTCCAGAGAATAAATTAAGCAATAAGACATGACAAGCAGCGCATTTGTAGGCAATTTACTTACCACCTGAGGCATGCTACAGCAGCTCATGGCCAAAGGCTGAGGAATTTAACCATTCCATAAATGCAATAATAATCAAACTGAAATACACAGCAATAGAAGACTTATTCGTATCATGATATGGAATTTATATATACTAGGTCCAAGTGCTTCTGTGCATTTAGTGACTGTCATTAAATAAATGATATTGTTGTGAAAAGTTTTTTTTAATTGTTGTTCTGAAAACCCTATGCAGTACAAATTAAATATGGAGGTTTAAATACATTATTCTGTGACCACATGTTGCTTGTGAAATGACAACTACTCCCTGGACTGTACATCCAGTATTAATCTAAAAAATCCATGCAGACATATAAATATTAAAGAACTGAGCAACAAAGGACAGCACACATATTACCTACTCTAGAGATTTAGCAACTGGCCTGAGCTATCCTGATCACATACCTATAATTAAGGTCTAGATGTGGAAGCAACAAAGAACTAATTTAAAATAATTTATTTTTTCTAACAGCACTACCTCATCTCATTCTGTAGACCACACATAAACATGCAGCTGAGCTACTGGAACACTGTTTACTTCGTTGCTCCAGCTCTAATGAGTAAAAAAATGACATTATTTAGGTTCATGATCTATTCACCAGTCACAGTAAAGTTCACCTCTTAAATAAATAGTGCGACAAGCTGGCTTTAATTTGTACTCAGCATACCAACAATTGATTTTTCCCACAAACACACTCTCTTTCTGCTCTGCTTTGTAACTACACAGCCTGATCTGGTTTAACCCTTCTGGGGAGAGCTGCTTTCCACCCACATTTCTAAAAACTCAAAAAAAATGAATATGACTGAGATTTTAAATGATATGAAGATGTATTTGTGATGTGGAAATACTGGACAGTAAAATGCTTTATAAGAAATTGCAGCACCTGTTTGTTCTATTGTCTTCATTCTGTTTTGATTTGTCTCAGTCTGTAAGGAGGGCTATTTTTAAAGACAAAGATAAGAATAATTTCAAAAAAATGAGAATTAGTTACTGGATTTTCTTTTCCTGTCTCTTCTGTCCCACTTCTCTGAAACATGAGAGAAAAAAAAAACCACATCCCTAGTTGAATACTAAATATAAACATATGTAAATAAATGCAAAATCCTTCAAACATCAGCAGACTGGTGTTTCCTATGTTCATTAGTAAATGAATTACATTACATTCAAGCTCTTGGATGTTAAAGACAAACACGCAGCTTTGGGACAGGCTGCTGTTGCTTCTAATGCTGAACTGAAACAAATGCAAAAAAGACTATTCTTGTTTTCTAATTTAAGAAATTACATTCTATAAAGATGTTTCTTACAGTTTAGTGCATACAAAATGTAACCTACAGTCTTATACTGAAAGAATTGGATTTGTGTTCCAATTTACGTAAGTCAATCTTTTCAATTTACGTAAGTCAATCTTTTCACGGATTTTAATTTTTTTCACATATTTTCTAAAACCACGATTCTGAAAAATACACATGATATTTAAAATTATTTAAAATACAAATTTAAAATTAAAAGACCATAAAAACAGGCTTACAACATCACATCAAACACCCACATTAGCCAGTACATCTTCTTTAACCATGGCAAAAGTAGATATCTAATCAAAGATATATGAACAATGACATAGTGGTAGTCTCCCAGCCCAAAGAAGACTAGAGCTCTGGGACCTCCTGATGGTTTCAGTATGGAGACACACTAAGGCATGTTTTAGCAGAAGAATTTATGACCAAAGAAAAAAATTCTGTGGTAGATTTGTGGCAGGTATCACTGTAATGTTACGGGAAAAAATAAAAATGGTGGCTTTAGCCACCTTAATTCTATCAGTTGAATAAAATTCTGTCCTTAAATTTTATATTCCATGTTCCATTTGTAGCATTCAATTCCTTCTTTTGAACCCAGCCCAAATCTCAATCCAGACAAACAGTTCTGCAATAAATATGCACAATGAAGCTACGCATGAAAACTGGGGATTGTCACAAAAATTTATTTGACAAATGTGAAATCTTCACATATACATATATATTCCCACTCAACTGATGAGGGAAAGGCTGTGATGTAGTGTACTCAGACTTCAGTAAAGCCTTTGACACTGTTTTTTGCAGCATTCTGCTTGATAAACTGGCTGCCATCGGACTCGACAGGCACACACTCTGCTGGGTTAAAAACTGGCTGGATGGCACAAAGAGTGGTGGTAAATGGAGTTACATCCAGCTAGAGGCCGGTCACAAGTGGCGTCCCAAGGGCTCAGTGCTGGGTCCAGTCCTGTTCAGCATCTTTATTAATGACCTGGATGAGGGGATCTAATGCAGCCTTAGCAAGTTTGTGGATGACACTTAACTGGGAGGAGGTGTCGATCTGCTGGAGGGTCGGGAGGCTCTGCAAAGGGATCTGAACAGGCTGGACTGCTGGGATGAGACCTCTGGGCTGAGGTTTAACAAGGCCAAATGCTGGTTCCTGCACTTGGGGCACAACAACCTCCATGCAGTGCTACGGATTTCGGAAGAGTGGCTGAAAAGCTGCCTGGAGGAGAAGGACCTGAGGGTGTTGGTTGACAGCTGACTGAACATGAGCCAGCAGTGTGCCCAGGTGGCCAAGAACATCTTGGCTTGTATCAGAAACGGTGTGGCCAGCAGGACAAGGGAAATTATTCTCCCCCTGCACTCGGCACTGGTGAGATCGCACCTCAAATACTATGTTCAGTCCTGGGCCCCTCACTACAGAAAGACATTGAGGCTCTGGAGCATGTCCAGAGAAAAGCAATGAAGCTGGTGAAGGGGCTGGAGAATAAGTCTCATGAGGAGTGGCTGAGAGAGCTGGGGTTGTTCAGCCTGGGGAAGAGGAGGCTGAGGGGAGACCTTATCACTGTCTATAACTACCTGAAAGGAGGTTGTAGAGAGGTGAGTGTTGGTCTCTTCTCCCAAATGATAGGTGACAGGATGAGAGGGAATGGCATCAAGCTGCACCAGGGGAAGTTTAGATTGGACATCAGGAAAAATTTCTTCACTGGAAGGGTTATCAAGCACTGGAACAGGCTCCCCAGGGAGGTGGTTGAGTCAGAATCCCTGGATATTTTTAAAAAGCAGGTAGATGAGGTGCTTAGGTATGTGATTTACTAGTGGACAGGTGTGGTTGGACTCAATGATCACAGAATCACTAGGCTGGAAAAGACCCACAGGATCATCGAGTTCAACCATTCCTATCAATCACTAAACCATGTCCCTCGGCACCCCATCCACCCGTCTTTTAAACAGCTCTAGGGAAGGTGACTCAACCACCTTCCTGGGCAGCCTGTTCCAGTGCCCAATAACCCTTTCTGTGAAAATTTTTTTTTCTGCTCTCAAGCCTGAACCTCCAAACAGTCAGTAGTCAGGCTTCTATGAAATCCTTCAAACTATAGGGACAGAATTCTTGTATTTTGGAGATGATGTGCCAATGTCTACTGTTACAGCTGCTGCTGCACTGTTTTCTGCTTCATTCTAGCTAAATAATTAAATACACTTTGGTCCTTCTGACAGCCTTAGACTCAGTATGGCTGTTAATCAATATCACATAAAAGGGAATTAGGCTTAGGTGACTGTTGTGCAATGCAGAATGGATAAGGCAAGAGGGAAAGAGATCACCTTTTTAGAGTAAAAGACTGAATTACTGTATTTTACAATGCATCCTACCAAATGTGCATGCAGACATGTGAACATACAATACACACACACAGATGTGCAGGGGAATCCAAATTAACCTCAGAGATTTGTTGCACTGTAACAGTAATCAACCGTCACTTCTTTCATTCTTTCCTAAATCCCCAATCTCCACATGTTTCAGGGATCAAAGTAAAGTCTCAGTACAAACATATTTAAAGCATTCAGTTTACAGGGAAAATTTGACTGCACAAAACCATTTCTGAAATTTTATCATGTGACTGCAAAAGGGAAAGATATAGAAGACATTTAACAAACACTATCTGAACTCTTCTCAGTCCCAAACGTTTAGAAAGTCTTCTGTTTCCTGTAATTTGAGGACTTTTTCTAGAATCTCTAAATTGGCAACAAGTTATGTATTTTTTCATTCTTTTCCCATCCTGCAATGAATTAATAGTGTATTATGAGCAATCCTACGCTAAGACTCACAACAAATGAAAGATTCAAATGAAGGGGTGCAAATTTTTGCTACGCTGCCCTGCCATCATGCTTATTCTCAGATCCACCCAGAGACAAGGAGACACAATTCTGAAGTTTCTTCAACACCTCTTTCTTTCTGGTGAAATACTCCAGCACTGAATTTAGAAATACTTAAAATGTCTTACCAAGCCAACAAATTAACACAGAAGTCAAAGAGCAACAATTTCAGGCGGTTAAATAAATACATTAACAGTGATGATGACACCATAAGCCACTGACAGAGAGATGAAAGACTCCATTTACTCTTCACAGTCCTCTATTCTAGGTGGCCTCTTATATTTCATGTTTAAAAACCTGATATTTATAAAACACGTCAATTCAACTTTAACCCAGGTACAGTGTAAAATGAACAGCTGCAAATAATGAAGAATGTCTGCACTTAAAATAGAAAACACTAAGTAACTGATTATTCATTATATACTTTCTGAAGCATTTAGCTGAAATTCAATTTTGCAAGAAGCTAGAACAGTATTTTCCCCTCATTCCTACTGGTGGCATGAACAGAACCTGTGTGTTCTATATGTGATTTATAACTTATTTCCATTTTTCTGTTTCACCAAGATTTGCTTTAAGCTGTAAGAAATGTGCTTCAGCTAGCACCTCCCTCCAAATGATCCAGAAAACATATGCCATATAGCACACAGTCCACACCTATAAAGCACAGAAAGAATAGCAGAACAACTTCAAACCAACCTGGACTTTTTCAGTTTCTTCAGTCCCTTCCCTGGAACTACTTGGCCTTAAGGAGGCTGGACAGTTTCTGGTTCCCAAGCCAGAGACGGGATGGTGGAGTGCCAGAGCTACGCTGCTGAACTGGCCAAGAGAGGCACCAGCAGGACAAATAGGATACCCCTGAGTATGAAGGGAGGAAAGGGAGAAGGGGCGGCCATGGCCAGAAATGCCATGGTCCTAAGTGCCCTGAGCTTTAGCTGTATGTCCAGTCTAAACTCCTCCAGAAGGGGTGTAAATGGTGCCTTGCTGCTGTTATCTCCCCCTCCCAGAGCTCTCCCACTTCACTTCAGCCAACACCCTATGTGTTTTGTGGATCTTGGCCAAAAAGATTCTGGTGCTGCACAACCATTTACATGCTGATATTTTAGGTATTTTACTTCATAACTTCTTAGCACGCACTGATTAATATATAATAAAATACAACCTTTATACCACCTGAGTAGTGAAGTTTGCTTATCATGAAGCTGTGTTGCACACATACCTAAGGAACAAAATGTGCTAACTCACATTTACTATATTTACACACCATATAGCTAGAAAGTAATGAACGACCCCTTCTTAAACACAGGACCATCATTCTTTAAAAATGGAAAATAAATTACACTGTAAAAAATCCCGTCTTTTAAACACAGTAAGATCTTTTGAAATAATATTCTGCCAGTTAATAAAAGTTTATGTAAAATACGCATGACGTTTTTTAAAATAGTTCTGCATTTTGAACCGATTCAACACACACAAAAGGGAATTACCTATAACTAGCAAAAGTAATTGAGTATTTCTGGTCCCTGTGGCCTCCAAGACTTTAAAACCAATTTGTGTCAGCCTCCCTCTTTGGTTTCCTAATGAAATTACTAACTGGGAGAAAGTAGGGGCTTTCCTGCCTAGTAATCTCCCACCCAATTTCTCATCTTTCTCATCTTCTCTAAGCTATTCACTAAATTCATAAACAGAAAGCCCTTCATCCACTGGAAAGGCTAAACTTGCCACATGTAGGCTTACTACCTTGGCCAAGTCTAGGTGCACAGTTAGAGTCTTCTCATAGTTGAGTTGATGACTTACTATCTGAATGTTATTTTCATTAGATCAATTAAAATAATAAATTTAGGACTTAACAGATCCTGATTTTGCATAGCACTTAATAGGGCTTATAGGTCCGTTTCATATTAAATTGCAAAGAAAATCTGTTCCATTCCTAGTAAAAATTCAAACGTTTTATTTTTAAGAGATTCTTTTGGAATTGTGATTCAGCAGAATCTCCTCATGATGCAGCAATCATCTGGAGTGGATGCAGTGTGTCAGGCAACACTGCTAGACTTGCAGAACACCGATTAAAAAGCATGTCTTAAAAAAGGGAAGAGCTAAGTACCACTATAACGAAAGCATCCAGAGAAATCCAAGCCAGAGACTAAAGACAAAGATACAAAAATAAACGCACAGCTCAGTTCCCAAAATAGTTTACATTACCAAACTAATCTCTCTTTCTGTAGGGTCACAGCCAAGTGTCATTGTATTTGTAATCTAAGCTGAAGCCAAAAATAAATGTATACAGAAACAATATTTAAAGAGCCCAAGTATTCCACCTTCAAAACCTGATTTTCTGTGACAACTTCAGGAACTGTCTAAAGTAATTTTTTAAAACTATGTTTGACAGAAATACGCGTTCTTGCTTAAAACTCAATCTCCCCTAAATGCCTTAACTTAATCCAACTGACCACAGCGTCTAACAATTTAGCTCAGCATATGAAGACCTTATTTCTCCCTTCCATCAAAATGACTGCCACACAGACAAGTCTGTTAAATGGGTATCTTTGCACCTCCTCTAGACAGTTTTCCTCTGATGCCTTCCTCTTTTCTTTATTACAGAGGCTCTGGCTGGGATGGAAAACAGTATGAGACAAATCTTCCTTTAATTAGTGTAGACTGATTTGCCATGAATCAACAAATACACACCACCAGTGCTAACACTATAGCTGTCTTTGTCTCGAAGGCCTATTTGTTTGCCTCCAGTTTTCACTAGAACTCAGCTGCCGTAATCCCCCATATGCCATTCACCTTCTTATTTTGCTGTGTGCCAATTCTTCACGCTAAAAGGCAGTCTGTACATGTATGGAATTTTTTTTTTTTAATAACGTCTCCAACCTACCAGCTGTCAAACTCTACTTGACATTTACAATAGTCCCTGCAGAGTAATCTGTATCTATTCCAGTTTTTTTCTACTGTGAACTACTCTTGCTCTTACTTTATGAATTCACTTTCAATGTATACACCTCATATAAAGCTTATCTTTTTTTGTATAAGTCTATATTACAATTGAAAAAGAAATTTGAAATAAAGAAATCATACATTATTTATGATGAGGATGAGTTGCATAATATGCACTGAACAGCAATTCCTCAGTCTGGCAGGCAGAACACACATTATTCTCTCTGTCCGGGCACTCAACCATCACTTTGGACTTTTGGGGGAAAAAAAGCTAAATTAAGTTTTCAGTGAAGCTTTGCTAGAGACCTCTGCTATGAAGTAAAAGGTGTATCAAGCAACCAGCAGTCAGCTTAAACTAAGTGTTTTCATGGTTTGCATTTAAGGTTGGATGATAACTTTGCTTTTTTTTTACTGCAGCTCTCAACAACAATGAGCAGTCTCAAGAGATGAAAATAGTTCCGTGGCCTGAAAATCATATGGAAAAAATCAACTGCCCTTTAAAAATGTTATAAATGTCTGGACAAACTTTTCCCAGATTTTCCTTCTTCGGTTATTTAATGAACATATGGTTATTTATAACGTGAGCTATACTTGTAGTATTTCAAAAATTAGTTATAAACATGCCTAGAGCTACTCAGGTCCTCCCAGGACTCTACTGACCTCACTCAGGACCTTTCCAATATTGTTTGCTTTGGGATCTCTTTGACAGTGAATGCAAGTTCTTACTTCAGTGTCTTCTTTTTACCTTAAAACTTACCTTAGTTTTCCTCTCTTAGCAGGTACGTTATAGCAATTTACTTAAATTTCAGAAAGATCATAACATCAGCCATCAATTATGACAAACAAAAATCTTAGCCATCAGGTACAGCTGATTAAAAATATGGATAAAATTAATAAAAGCTCAACGATATTTAAAGTAGGCATTTAAGGAACAACAACATGTGAATCATTTAGATTAGTGAAATGCAGCAGAAATCAACAGTTAGGTTGATGTCTTTTTGACAGGTACAATATAGACATGTGTCCAAGTGAGGTTCCTCTCAAAGACAGGAGACAGGCACTTCTGGAGCATGAAGTCTCACTTGATGAGTGAGACTCTGCCCCACAGGAGAGAGGCCACGTGCCGAAAGAGCACCTAAGCCTGGGTCAGGGATGGCTCAGAGGCAGACAGACAGCTCTGATACCTGACGCATCTTCTACTTTTCTTTCTCATGTATGTACGTAAATAAGTGTGTGCGTGCCTTTTTTTCCCCAAACAAAAGAGTTAGGCAGCATCACTCTGAAAATCCAAATGAATCTGCTTCCATGTTTATGCAGTTTATTTTGCACACTGTTATTATCTATGGGGTTTAATGGAACTTCTCATGTAAATATCCCAGTTTGCTCAATATTCCTTCCTGCTTAATGGAGATTTAATTAAATTCAGTGTATTGTTTAACTCAATGAAAGTAAAATGATATTTTTTCCCTTGCGATCAACATTAACTGCAGATGTAAATCATGTATCAGAAGTTGGCAGGTTTTTTACTCCAAGTTCCAGCATTTCCTCAAGTTCTCCGGTGTATTTGGTTTTTCTACTTTTGAAATCCCGTGCTACTTTTTAATTTTTTAAACAATTATAAACAAAACATGATTGTTGCGTATAACCATGATTTCAATGGACAAAGAAACTACTCATTTCTTAAATTTCTCCTTAAAACAATATGGAATTAATCTTTGTTTTTCATGTTCCTATTCACAGTTAATTGTATTTCATACTTCATTTGGGGATTCCACAGACGTCTGTCCTTGAATTCTTTATTCCCCACTCACAAAGGAATCTCATTGAAAAGTTATTTTAATTATCACTTATGAATAGATACTCTGTGCTCCAGACTTGCCTCTTCTCCAGTGAAGACCAGAATCTCATGCAATTCTGATGTGACCAGAGCTTTTGGCTGTCAATGCAGAATCATTTTGAACGCATAATACTCTTCTGCTCTTTGCTCTGCACCCCTTCTTGCTACCTTGGTACTTTTGTTAGTCAACATCACAGTCATATTGTTTTTAACACAGATTTGTAACCCTCAGTAACAGTATCTTTCCAGATCCCAGTCTAGAAAAATCTCGAAATTTATGTAAGTATCTTCATTTTTCTATAGAATTACAGAAACACAGAATGGTTTGGGTTGGAAGGGACCTTCAGAGATTATCCACACTTGTGCCATGGGGACAGATGTCTTTCACTAGGCCACGTTGCTCAAAGTCTTGTCCAGCCTGGGCTTGAACACTTCCAATGATGGGGCATCCATAATTTTTCTGGGCAACCTGTTTCAATGTCTGTATAACACCTGAATGCAACTCTTACTAATCACAAAGTTTATGCTTAACATTTCAAGGTAATTTACCACTAAATCACACCATCTCAAATACAAACTTTTTTTTTTCCCCTTTTAAAGCCTCTCATAGTCCTTCTATGTGTTATTCCAGATTCACATTCACAAATTCATTCTGGACTTCAAAATTAAACAGATTTTCTCTGTTAAGGCTAACCAAAGTAACCAAGATTTTCCAGGAAAAAAAAATTTGCCACCAAATCTGTTGTAATTCCATTAACATTACAGAGGCAGCCAGGATAAGGTTTGGCTAAAGACTTGGAATTTAGTTAACAGTCTTGTTGATGTCTGAGCCAGAAAATAATTTAATTCACGATTCTGTAAGCATTTTTGCATGAATAAAAAAGCAGTAAACAGGAACTCAGCACATTAAAATACAAAGAACATGAGGATCTGATCAGATCTGACAGAGTAAGAGCTGAACAAATTAATCCAGTGTATGGCCTTTCAGTTTTGTAAAATAAAATCTTACATGTTTAACTTTTTGTACTGCATGCTCTCCTAAACACAACATGATTCCTTGCTTGCTCATGTTCTTATCATGTCTGCTTTTACTGCGTCTTGCGAAAAACCCCAAACCTGTAATAATATCAAATAGTATTCAAATGATGTTTTATGGCACAACGAAACCCTTCGAAAGCCCAACCTCTCAGCATCCTTCACATCCCCCTCAGATGCTGAACCCAGATTATTTCATGTTTACCGCACAAAACCACCATCACCAAGGAAGGAAATTCCAAGGTGTTCTTTAAGAAGCTTTCTAAACAAATAACATCTCTGACAGATGTTTTATGTTTTAACATCTTTTCCGAAGAAAAGCTACACAGTCTTTAAAGTTTTCAAATTCAGGCAGCTACGAGCCTTGGGTAGAATTTCTGCAAACCCATGCATGGCTTTGTGAGAAAGCCTTTTGATCATGGACATCGGAAATCGCAGGGCAAAGACAATAGCCTGCTAGCTTTTTCTTTGCTGTTCCACAATAGCTAACAAAGTCAAGATTAGCAAACCTCTCCTCCAAAACAAGCAAAAGTGAGACCAGTCACAGTCAGAGAGTTTTATTTTGGTAAACCCCTGCAATGTGTTTATTAGGTTACAAGAAAAACATCAAAGCAAGCTTTTAACATATACAGCACATGTCTAAAAAACTCTTTTGCCTCACTCTCAAATTCAGAGCTTATCTAAAAGAAACTGGAGAAAAGGCATAGGAGTAAGACTAGATCAACCCATCAGACTCATAAAACACTTAAATATGAAATATCCCAAAAAATCCTTGATTAAGCAAACTTTCCTAATGCGTTTACTTAGTTTATCCTCTTTTCTCACATAAGCTAGGGGTTTTCTCCCTATCCTCTGTTTGTGTATTTCTCTAAATTCAGGAAGAACTGATTAAGTGCTGTGCATTGTTTCTTCTACTTTTTCCTCTCAGCGTGTGCTGATTTTTTTGTAACAAAAATGTATTGCTCATCTGGCTTGTGTCCTCCTAAAATACAGTGGCCAAGATGGAGTAATAAATCCCTTGAGAAGACTGACAATAGATTGGATATTTAATTAGCGTTGTGGACATTATTATATACATGAGCATATGATGAGATTATCATATTCTCACAATTATAAGCCAGACACTTAGTATGTTATGGGTTATCAGAAGACGCGCATCTGGGCAGGAGCCGTTGGACGGGTGGGAGATTTTGTTTTACAGGGGGTCAGTTACGGGAGATTACTTAGTGAGAAACATTGGGATGAAAACTGTTTCTCATTTTCAGATGAAACAAATATTTTATCCTGTAAATTTACATAAACACTTTTTCTTTCTCCTTCTAAAAATGCATGTTATGTATTTTCAGTTCATGCGTAAGACTCCAGTTAACTGAATTGTAACAGCTTTTAGGATACGAAAATTGAAGCTTTTCATGCAATGCAGTGTATTTCATTATATATGGTATATATTGACAAAATAAAAGAAAAATTAACAGTTTATACCATATATTGCTAACTAATGGTTTCTTAATGGCACAAGAGAAAAGAGAAAAGGAAAATAAAGTGAAGGTTTTAATGTTAAACTACGCATCAAAACGACCGAATGGCAATCACTGTGGCCATATTGGAAACTGGGAACACCAAGAACGGAAAGCATTCCTTTCTTTCTGAAAAACTGGGAGGCTGGTGTTTTACCAGAACACAAACGTGTTCTAGATGTGAATTTTCCCAGGTTCAAATGAGGTTGTTACCTCATCCTGCTAATTCCTCACCGACCACCAACATTTTCTCCCATTGCTAGATGAACACAGTCTAGGAACAGCATCTGAAACAATGTAATTTAATCCTGGCTCTAATAGACTACAAACAGCAGCACTGGTTACCACTTCATGGCCCTGTAGGGCAACATTGTTTTGTTTATTTTGATATACACAAGCAGAGGAACACGGAGCTTCCCCAGCCCAACACCACTTCAAAACACCACCACCACAAAAAAAAAAACTGGAAAAAACAAAGACTACAAGAAGTCAAACACTGTAACAAAGTACCAATCAGTCTTATCTTTCCACAAAACAAAGCCTTAATCAAATAATAAATAAGTAACCTAATATCGCCTTGTGCCTTAATTCCTTCCCCATTCCTTGTCAACTCCCACTTCCCTTAAAAACCAGATGGCCCAGGCAATATGCCCTGAAGGTCAACAGATGCACCATGTCTTTGGATCAAGAAAAGGTATATAACATCTTTAATAATATTTCCAGATGATAAAACTGGAAAACACACAGTATAAAAAAGCATGAAAGCATCTACAGTAACTAAACAAACCTAGTACTGCTTCTGTGTTAAAATATCCAAGACACCAATTAAATCAAAAGCCAAGTAGTGAACTCTTATTAATGCTATGAATAATAAATAACAAGAGAAAAGAAGATTGATTTCTTTCTTTTAAATTACTGTAAGAAATTATCTAAAGAAAGGATACTAGATAACTCTAGGGACTGGTAATGGATATGGCTGCTTATTTGTCATGGCTGTCAAAAGTTATTAATTTCAAGAATTCCCTGTTTTTATAAAATGTACCCATGTCTTTTGGTTTCATAGGAAATTTGTGTCACTGGGTGAGTAGATGAATGTGTGCATAGGTGAATGAACAGGTGAACAATTTAGCCTGGAGTGTGTTGGCTGAATATGCACTCACTTAGAGCAAAGCACGTCTGGAGAAAATTGAATAAATTAAAGATTAAACTATTCCAGATTATTACTGGTGAATTTGAGGTCCAAATCCAGGTTTGTGGATATTAATCTGAAAGCAACATCATCGTGCTACACACTTTGTATTCTGCTACTTCCAGATCCAAATTTGTCCAACTTACTGACAAAACCAACTTTTTAATTGCCAACTGGATCAGAAATACAGGTTGTTCCTTTCATCAGAACATCCACAGCAAACCAGTTCCTTCTGCTCCCTGTCATAACCTGGAAACTGTGTATTCGTTATCTTTCATGCAGTGGTGATTACCACTGATTATCTAAGTTGAATCCAGTGGCAGAACCTCATATTAAGGATGAGATTGTGTAGACAACCTGTAACTTACTACTCATAGCCATACAGAGGTGTATCTATACAGATATTCCAAGCTCACAGCACACAAAAAAATGTAGCACAAATTAATTTGGCACTCTTTCCTCAACATGAAATAACTTGTTAGCCAACAGCAACTTGCTCACGTGTCCTTAGTTTAAAACTCTATGCTCCATAAAAACACAATTCAGTTTTATTTGCTTATAGAATCTGGGCTAACAGAAGTAAGAATGAACGAACAAAATCTCTCCCAAGCATCAATAAAATACCTCGAGTCACTACATTAGGATAAATGGCCCCTTTTTACTTAGAGCAGATCTATGCTACCTTTTAAAATATATTTTGTATTTGTATGCAAAGAATATATTAAAACCTAATCCTGTTTGAAACTACAACCCTATGAGCCAAAAAGCCTTAAGCTACCTGCTGTTAACAGCACAATGCTAATATAGCTATGCTCCTGTGGCCAAAAGGTGTTAATAACCTTTAGCCTTGGACTGATATTAGCAGTGCAAAGCAGCTTCCACAGAAGCACCTGATGAAAAGATGTCACTCTTACAAGCAGATAGTGTTTCTTTGCCATCAAGGACCCAACATCTTCACAAGTGACAGAAGATACAATAATAGAAGCACCCACAGAGCCCTGTGGTGCAGATCAAATTAGAAAAGGGGACAGCAAACTTTCAGGGGACAGCAAACTGAATTGCAAAACAAGGCAGCACTACAATGCTGGGCATTTGCTGTCAGTCTCAAAACTTAGACTGAAGAATGCACCACACAGGCACACAAAATGAAGAGCAAATGAAAATCCCATAACCAAAAAAGAGTGAAAAATACAACAAACCACACATGTGCTCTATGATTTTATTTGGGTTATTTTCCCCATTAGTTTAAATGTGAAAGCAAGCTCTGTCTCTGAGTTTGTCAATCTAGAACTGATATTTGAAATAAAAGAAAACCCATTTGCAGACTGTTTAGGCCTCATGTAGCCCTGTGCACAGATAAGCATGACGATGGAATTTACTTGGTAACGTTAGTAAGAAAATTCATTTGTGTGAGAATATTAGTTAAGACAAGTTCTGTTCCGTGTTGGAGCTGTCAACATCCTCATGACTTTGGGTCCTCTGAGTATGTTTCAGACTCCCTCATTTAAACTGCTGCTGCTGATCCCCAGAAGCAGTGCCAGATGCAGGCAAGAGGAGAGTGAAATGCAAGGAGAGACAACAGTGAAACTTCCTTCCCTATGAGGGGCTTCAGAATCGTGCTCACAAGCACATTTTTCGACAAATCCTTGTAATTTAAATGTATTTGTTTTGTATTCATATCGGCACCTGACTTTCAGTACTCCTGAAGATAGAGTAATACGATACTCTTGAAGAGGATTTAAAAGCCCCATTCGCTTCTCCCCATTCCCATGCCCCCATGGAAGCCAGAATGCATGCAGTATTTCCAGCTAATACAGAAGCCAGAAAGGGTACATTATCAAACAGAGACAGTCAATACATTCTAAAGTAGTATTGCAAACGTGTATTCAATTTCAAGGAAAGCTCAAATAAAGTGCTGAGAAATTAAAGCTATTAATCTGAATAATTTTATTCATTTCCATAATCTCACTGTAGAGACTACAGAAACTGTAGAGAAACTTCACTAGATGTTTTGGTGTGAATAAGGAGTAACATCTTTATGTCAATGGAACATGATTACAATCTGAGAAAGGCTATTACAGGTGAAATTGAAAAATAAAGCAGCATGGATGTCAGCCCAGCAAAGCAACCAGCTGATTTCTGCATTTGATTGTGTGGAGAGGGAGAAGTTATGTGAAAACAAAAGATGGTGAAAGCTGCTGCATTTTTAGAACATCGAGAATGCAAATTTGTAATAATTTTACAGGAGGTCAGGCTGGGGGCCTAACATTGGCAGCCTAGGATTCATACTGTCTAACAAAAATGCAAGCAGAAATCTTCCCAAAGCAGCTCTGTATTATTAATCCATTGAAATATTTATTCGGCAAAACAGAACGTCATTAACATTATCTCATATGTTTTCTATATTTAAAATATTTGGAATTGCATTAGATGGGTCTAATGTTCAAACCACTTTGTTGCAACATTTTTTTAAAGATAAACAAAACCTCCTAGCCTCATCTGAATTATTTTTTCTTCTCTTCAGAATTACAAACCAGTGAGTACCAGCATAAAGAAGCCCAGAAGCATCCAATCCAGCCAGGTGTGAAATTTCATGATATAACATAAAACAGGAAAACCCTGATCAATAATAATGTTTCATTATTTGTATTAAGCTGGTGCCTAGGAATCCTAACCATGAGCCTTATATGCAAGATGATATTAAAATCTGGAAAAGACTAGATGGAAAAGAGACAAGATAATCCCTGTACCCGAAAGTTATAATTTAAGAATAAAATCAGAGATACGAGATGCATCCTGGCAGACAAAAAGTATAACAAAACAACATATATGCCTCTAGGCCACACTGTGAAGGAGATACTCATATTTGTCTGAGTACTGAAAGACACACTGTGTCCTATGTTATTTAATTTTTCCTGTAGTAAATTATAACTGGCCCAGGTAAAGCACTGCAGAAGCTGCACTGTTTTGCTAACACTGCTAACTTGGGCTTCCAAACAAAACCCCAAGCTGTGCAGAGCTGTTACAGCCAATAAACAAACATTGCTCAGCATTTTCAATGTGATAATTTGTTCTTTGTTTTAAAGCGGAGACCTCTTAGAGTCACCTGATCAGACTGTCACACGCTGCCCGAATTCATGTTGTGGCAGACCTTGCGGGACCCCTCCAAAAGAAGGGGCACAGTGCGAGCAGGCAGTCGAGTAACAAGCCTGCCCCCAGAAGCACTGCAGTGGAGCCTCGCTCAGAGGGAAAGACCAGCTCTGCCAGCTTCCAAGCCGGCACAACAAGTATTCTTTCCAAAGGGCTTTTCAAAACAAAACCTGCAGTTTTCTTTCCAGTTCCATTTTCAGACTCCTCTGTTCCAGTTTTTAAAAAAGAAATGGCAGTGGCAGAAGAATAAATATGAAGCAAACTGTAATATCTCCTACAAATAGTATCCCTCCTATTCCTTTGAGACACACACGATTTGAACGTATAGTTCCATGAAAAAGTCTTTTTTTTCTCAAACTCAAAAAAGGTTAGTTGGACAGCTCAAGAAAATAAAAAGGAGACACGGTGAGGGTTTGATTCACAAGAATATATCTTCTGTTTGATATTGATACAGCTGCAGTGATTTCTGTGAAGTGTTTTCCCTGGGCTTGCAGCAACAGTGAAGCAGCACAGCTCACCTCTGGAAGAGAGAATTAGCTACATGGCACTCTTGTGTTTCCAACCGATGTGCAGAATAGCATCCACAGAATCAGAGGTGTTCCAGCACAGGTTTTGTGGTGCTACATTTAACTGAGAAAAAGGGACCCACAACATTTCTCTTTATAGCTCTTCATTGAAGAGAGTACAAAATGAAGAGCATACACCATCCTTTGCCTCCAACTGATTTGGACTGCATAGATTTGTGATTATTTTTAAAAGCAACATCCATTCTTCAGAAAAGGCTTACTGCACTATTGTGTTAAAGATATGACAAGGAAGGAGAGGAAAAGCTTATTCAAGGGAAGAAATAAGCCCTCAGAAACCTATGTACATCAGTGCCACAATATTGATATTGCTAGTAGTTACCAGAGAATATCACTTTTGAAGCACTGCTTGGAAGCTGGTAGGGAAGCCCACAGTTAAAGGCAACACACCTGGCTTCTGTTTGGGTTTTTGACTTGTTTTTTTTCTTTCCCCTATCTTTTGTTTTCCTCTTCCTTAGTCTATCAACAGATACTGACCTGGCTGTTAAGAGCTCCAATAATTTCTGGTCTCATAGCCCCCGCTGCACAACCTCTCAGGCAGAAGAGGGTTACACCAGACCATGGTCGCAGTGCTAGCTCATAGCTGATAAAGGATTACGCCTAGCAGAGGAGTATAACAGAGAATTATCACATCTTAAGCCACCACAGCTAAATCTACCAGCATTTATGAGAGAGTCATTAACATTAAAGGTCCAAAAGTCAAAGGAGCTAAACACTCTTTTAAAAAGACTTCCCATGATATTCCAGAGAAGTTGCTTTCTTATTCTCCTGGAGCTTAGAATTCCTTATACAATTGCTGCCTTTTCAATGGGACACTGAGAGAATGAATTCATTAAAGCATCAAGATCCTTTGAAGAATGGAAGGAATCGGTACAGAAAGCTAGTAAAATTCGCTAAAAATGTTTTTTATTATCCCAGCTAACAGAGGGATAATGCACTTGAACAGCAGAGAATTTTGTAGCGGGTTATTCAGAGGGAACTGTTTCCTGCAGATCATTTCTCCATTAATTTTAAAAGCTTCTTGGCCTAGAGATACTTCGATATAACAGTTACAGGCATTTCTATTCCACGTCACACGATGTTTGCTTACAATGCAATGCTATGTCACTCAAAAGGTGAAGAGTCATTTTTAGAAGCACTAAATACTTAAGAAAACAACACTTCATTAATATAATCACTAAAAAGGAAGTGATTACAGTACCAGCACCTTAGCTGACAAATTTCAAGCCTGAAATTTCACCTTGTTTTTACAGGTGTGTATATTTATGTAGAGAAAGCCACACACCCCAGCCTGGGGCGGGATCCCAGGCTGCACTGATGAGGGGTTGGAGTGGGTCCTTCCCCTCTTTCCTCTGGAGGAGCAATGCTCCCAGGCAGAGCAGCCAGAGTCACTGTGCTGAGCTGCAAATCTGCCAGGACTAAAGTCAGACAGCTACCTGAAAAGAAAAAAAGCATCCTTGGGAGTGTATTTATAAATGCTAAATGGCCCGGGAAGCTGTTGAGAGATTTCTCATGCTCAGATCCTCATTTTCTCTTGCGTGGTCATCCCTGGAAAACAAGGCAGCCATTTTCTCATAAGCTGTTACACTCAGCAAAACCAGACTGAAGTGCTTGATAAGTTGCTGTTCTCTTCCATGCCTGCAGCTACTGAGGGGAAAACCAACCCATCACCCGCCAGCGGGTGCAGCCACAGCATCTCGGTCCCCGCCTGGGTGAATCAGGAGGGGCGAGTGAGGGGGGAGCCATGGGAAAGCCTGGATGCAAACGCATCTACATGCATGGCCAGAGCCTCAAGCCCACCGTTCATCCCCACAAAACCTTAGGGACCCATGGAGTAATGCTGCCTCTTCACTGTTTTCCATTCCCAAAAATAAGCTAGTGCCATTAGAGAGTACTTCATTATTGCAGAACCTGTGGGTCTAAGATTCTGCCTTGTCCATGACGTGAAAATGCCTCCAGAATGTCAGTACGAGAAAAAGAGTGTTTTTAATGTGCATTTGGTGGGCAGACACGTACACGTATAGATGTGCACCTGTATGCACATACATACATGATGTAATTTCCGTAGCAACGTGGCTGTCAGTAGCCTCTCTCACATAATCTGTTAAGACCAGCCAGTCTAAACCACTAAGCAACGTAACTCCCTACAGTGTACAAATATAGATATTCAAAACTGCTAATTGCTTGAGACTATAAAGGTCTGTACCCACGTATAAAGCAAGAAGCCGTGACACTTTTACTCACACTTCTGTTTTCTGTTATAATTCTCTTTCTGGTCATTTTCGTAAACCTCTCTATTTTGCAGCAGCATTTTGAAATGTGGTGGCAAGGAGCCCTAGGCACAAGGAGATGCCTTTTCAGTCCCATGCAAAATGTGTTCAGACTTAGCTGTGCTCAAAGCTGCTGAAGAAAAAAAATCCCACTGAGATATCATCCACAGAAAGCACTGAAAACCACCTGCTGAAATCCCCCACTACCCTACGTACGCTGCCTGCCCGGCCCTGGCTCTTCATTTCAATGTGAAGTTGGGCTCCAGCCAGCCCCAAGCAGCTCTTCTGGCCCACTCGGAAGCCCAACGGGTGGGGGCACATGCCTCCATTTAGCTACTTGTGATGGCCTCTGCTTGGCTGGCGTGAGCGTGCTGCACTGGGTTCCTTCTCCACCCAGAAGCTGCACAAACAGAAGGTGATTTCCTGAAGCCACTGAAGTCCTCAGACGCAATTTGGCCCACAAAGAGGTTCTGGGAGACCCATCTGTGGCTTGGCTCTGCTGGTGCAAAGGTGTGTTTAAATTCATTACATCCAACTCGGACATCTCTTTTCCAGTGGCTAGTCCACAAAAGAAAGCAGTACAACCCTCGTTTAGGGCAGAGTTTTTTTTCCCCACAGTGCCATGGGCCAGGAATCCCAAATCTAGGGCTGCTGTTGGTACTATGTGTTTCTAGTACCACACCTAGCAAGTTTCCTTTCTCTACGGAAAACAGCCAAGGACATGACACAGAAGCAAAAATGCTATTGAGAACATGGATGTCCTGAGAAAAGTGCACCTGAGCTGTCAAAACCTATGGCATCTCCTCTCCCTTGTTTCCTCCAGACAGAGGCACAGTCCTGCTCTGACCTCTCCCTACAGCCTCCCTGGGCTCCAGGGTGGTTCCTGCCACCACTCGCTGCCACTCCTTTGCTGGCCAAACAGCAGCAGCTGAACTCAGGCAACACTAAGAAGGAAATCTCTTGCCTTAGTGTCTGCTCCAGCTCTTGAGCACAAGTATTGTTGCTGCTGCAACCTCTGCATTTGCTCTTTCAGACATGCTTGCTGAGGCTGTTGTTAAATTAAGATGGTACACAAGCTCTGCTTCCTAATGCTGCACTCTGGAACTGTTCCCTAAAGTTATGGTGTAACTCTACACTGTGATTTGCAATAGGGCTACTGTAAAGGATAGCAGTTCACCAAAAGTGACTCTTACCAGCTTTGCAGAATCCCAGTAAGACAGAAGGTCTGAATAAACACAAGTAGGACACCCATACTTCATACACATGATGCCCTCAACAGTAACTGAAACTGCGGAAAGCCAGCCACATTCTATGTAATTGGTTGGTGAAGAACACTTTCATTCTTGACCACTGATTTTTACTGGGTAAAGTAATAAGTCTTGCTTTTCTAACACGTATACACACACCAAGGCATTTTTTAATATCTTTTATTTTGGAATGCAGGATAGTGCAAGTTTAGGAGTAGAATGTCTCCTCACTCCATTAAAATTCAAAGTATGCAAAACCACAGCTCTATCAACCATGCCATCTGTGCTAGAAATGCCATTCTTTTTTTTTTTTTTTTTTTTTGCCATGGGACTATTGTATTATGTGCAGGTGGTAACATCTAAAATTATATCACAGAAGATACATGAGAAACCAGACTACTCCTTTTCCTGATCAAAATGTAAGTAGAAATGAACCCATGATCGAGCTAGTATCTCTTGGCACTGGAGACTTTCTCACTAGACCTGCACCCCTTGTGCTGAAACATAGTTTCCAGAAGGGAAGCACACAGTTCCTCACACCTGTTTCATACTGTCAAACCAAATAAAATGGCTTGATCTCTTCCAGGAAGGAAGGAGTTGAGTGATGGAGTGAGGAGTCAGACAAGCACCATATGGCCAGAAGGGAGAGAAGACAAAAGCGAGGGCCAAGCCACCTCCCTCAGTGGCAGCAAGAGTTACGTTGGCTCAGCTGTGTTGTCTAATCATCTATTCTAAATCAATTAAGACTGAAGCCAATTTGTACACATGAATCTTTGTATTATAAATGAACCTAAGTATTCCACGGTAATATTCCATACGGTTTAATTCCTGTAGTACATGGACAGAAATCAAGGACTGGCTGAGCTCATTACCCATGAAAACATGCAGTTTTATCAGGCAAGCTTTGTCCAGCAATACAAAAAATGAGCAGTGAATGAATGAACCCCTTCCAGCCCTATAAAACAATGGTCCCTAATGCAAGTATGTTGGTTAGTGTTAGTTAACAGTAAAGATGCTGTCTCAGTATTTTAGAGCTATCGCCAGGTCTGAGTTCCACCCTGCTGCTGCTGCTACAGAAATACCTCACCCCAGCATCATCAAAGAGTTTTTTGACATCAGTCATCTGGTGATAAGACCTCCAGTGTTTGTAAATAATTCTCACACATCTTCCCAGAATACTAGATTTCTCACGGATTTTAAAGAAAACAGCAAGCTGCCTTCTCTGTCTGGAGAGCCTTTCCCCGGGTTTTTATTTGGGCGGTGATGCTCGAGCAGAGGCAGGGTGCCTGCAGACACCCACTGAGGTAATTTTCCATGCATACGTATCTCACCACTCCTCACTGACGGCTCAGCTGCTTGTTCAATGGCCCAGGACAGCAATTTATAGCTCATTCCAGGCAGACTGTATCTGGCAACAGTTTGCTTTAAAAAGGTGCACAGCAAAGTAAAGCAAAGCATTTCAGCAGTGACTCAGCGCTGTGTATTAATAGCCAGCCTAAGTTTGTTTAAGACCCTGCTGTTGCCATGTGTCGGGGACAGGGGCTAGACAAGACTGTTGATCTGACTGGAAGCTCACCTCACAAATAAAGCCATTTTTCAGCACTGTGGTGGCACAACAACAGAGCTGACAGCAGCCAGGGAACAGGAGCACAGGTCAAAACAGAGACAGGGAGGATGGGTCCTTCTGAAGCCACTGCCTTTGAATTGGCTCAGGTCAGCTGTGAAAAGACAGATTCCCTTGGCCCACTGGAGGCAGTGGAGGCCAAGAGGCTGCTGAAGATGTTAAGAATTGAGCCACACCTAAGTCTTTATACTCACCACGCAAAGTGAATGGAACAGAAAACAGCATTTAGAAGACTCTTGTATACTCAGCCTGCACACACATAAATACCTGTGTGCAGAAATGAAGAGAATCAGCTCCCACTTTTGTTCAAACTGAAAAGCACAAGGAGGTGAAAAGTAGAAAAAAATCACCATAATCTGATTATCTGTGTAATTAACACTAAACTGGGAGATCAATAAGGGAAACTATAAGGAGGGTTTTTTTCAGCACACTATGCTGGAAAGAAAATGGGAAATCTGGTGGAAATCTAATGGGATAAAGTAACAGATGGTAGCTAGACACCCAGGGGGCACAGAATATGTTTAGAGATGATACTGGCTAACAGTATGATTAAGAGTACATGCAATATCACAGTGCACTGTGTTGACCTATAATGTAACTAGTAGGGCCATAAAAACCTTAATGTTATAGGTTAGACTTATGAACTTAATAGACACTTACAAGACAAATAGGAAGAACACTTATAAAAAGGCTCTGCGTAACACAAGTATCTGGGATATTTAAGGGAATGGCTCTTGACCTTATCTTGAGAAACATGGCAAATAACTCTGTACATATACAACATAGGATACCACAAAGAGGACAAATGATTACATTAATCAGCAAATATATAACAATAAATAATGGACTCAATGTACAGAAAATAAAACCTGAGTTTTGTTTCTGGAAACAACTTAGAGAGCACAACAAGCTACCCATGAAGTTGTGTAAACCACTGTCATCTGGCAATCTGAAGCCTACCTGACAGTACATCATTCTAGCAGACCTGTAAGGACTCTGGGGAAAAAAAAACCCAGATCAATCCCCATCCATTTTTTTCAAACATGGATACATCAATAACTTCCTGTAAAATCTTCCACATAACCCACTGTTCTTCCAGTTGGTACCCCTGCAGGAGTAGGGATTGCATCCTATAAGCTGAACACACAAGCAGTTCAACTCAAAGTGGCTTCTCATGGTCAGGCAATGCTTTCTATTTCCTCTCGGGTACAATCAAGTTTGTTTTACCTGTCTCATGAAACTGTGGTGGTCCTGTGCCTTCCAAATATTTGCCAACAATTAAATAATACCAATAAATAATAAAGTCCAGCTGCAGAGCTGCTCATGTCTCCATAAAATAAATAAACATTATATATATAAAATCCAAACACATACAGACATATGGATACATGCATGCATACAACAGAGTGTGTTAAATGAAGTAGATGTAAACAAATAATATAAAAATATATAAACCAATGCTGCATTATGATAAGCCAGTTATTTATGTAGATCTATTTTAAAATGTGTCTGATTGCATTCATAGAACAGCAATGCACTAAACATCATTAAATACTTAAGCTAAAATTCCTCCTTGATCTTCCCTTCACAACCACTTTGATTCCACTTTGCCACCCAGGACAAGAATAAACGCATGACGTGATGGTCAGAAAATTCTTACTCCAGTATGGCAGCAAATGAAAAAATTTCCACAAGCAGAGCCCTCTCCTAAGCACAACCCTGGTTTTGGCTTTCCCATCTCCAACTGGCGCTAATATAAATTAGGGGACTGGTAGCTTTAGCACTTCAGCTGATATCAATTACCATTATATTATGCAAAACACCCCCTGAAATGAAATAGAAGCCAGAACACAGCAGAGACATAACCAGCCCCTCTGTAAGAAAAAGAGATTTAAATGGGCAGCTGTATTCTGCATCAGCAGAATTATAACCATTTCTGTGAATGGTTTTAAGGTGCATAGAGAGGTCACTGTCTTCCATAGATTGAGTTACTGCAAACGCAATGGATAATAACTATAGCAAGGAAACAACTGGTGACTAGACTGCCTTAAAAGAGCTGAGGATAAACAGAATAAGCCAGAATGATGCTGACTCTGACGCAACTTCAGAGCAGGCATCATCCTCTAACTTACTCACAGCTAGCTCATGAAAACTTCATAGTATTTTTACAACCATAAAATCTAATAATCCAAGCTCCAAAACAGAGATTTTTTTTATCCTAGTCCAGGAAAATTGTAAAAGGCAAGGAGCTTGGGGCCAATTAAATGTGATGTAAGGCATCAACAAGAAACACACACTTAGGAAGCTGAAGTTATAACAGCCATTTTGCATTGTTGTGCTTGCGTTTGTTCTTGGTATCCCACCAAGACTTTGGCCCAGGTACAAGTATTTTTCTTTAAGGATGCTTAAACCAGTAATTATCATATGGGTCAAGCCTGCTCAACTGAGGAGCAAGCTAAAGTCATTCAGGGCCCACCTTACATGTACCGAAAGGGAATATGTAGATAAGCTTCCCTTCCATCATACACTTTCCTACCACTATTACATTGATGATTCCAGTCTAATTTTAACAAGCAAGCAAGCAAGCAAGCTTTCTGCTGTCAGCAACCATTGCTCCAAGACAGAAAGAATAAATGCAAACACATTTCTGTGCCTTTCAACACTGGCATTTTTGTATTGCTTTTATTCCTGGAGAGAGGCATGAAAAAGGAAAATAAGGGAAGCACTTCCCAAGGTAGGAAACTAAGATGTCAGTGCTGTCACTTCTCATTTCCTAAAGAAGCCTAAGTTTTCCCAAACAATGCATGGGTAGGAGAAGGTATTATTAATTTAGAACTAATGCTCTGAACATCTAAAAACCTGCTACAAAGAAAAAAAACTAAAAACATCTAAAAAAGTGTTACAAAAAAATTGCTGCAAAGCAAGTTTCAAAACCACATTCTCCAATGATCGCATAAAAATAATGGGGTTTGTTTCAAAAATGCAAAAATATTTTGCACATCCTTCAGTAAAATGGAGACCTACACAGCTACGATACTTATCTTTTTAAATAACTAACTATATGCACCTCTTTATAGCTATGTTTGTGTGTTAATGAAACTTCTCCATCAGTTTAGAAAGAACCTAATCATTTCCTTGATCCTATAACATCTCACAAGAGGATACCACTCATCATGTTGGCATAAGAGATCAGGAGAAGGAAAATAATTTGAATACTATTTTACCTGTTTTCGGATGGACTTCAAAGGCAAAGTGAACATAGAATAGCAAAGGGCCAAGTTCACTGGTTGTACAGTAAAACAAGCCATCCCATATAATGTACATTGAAAAAAAAAAAAAGTTGCAAGGGGTAAGATATTCACTGAACATAACTAGTTCTGAAGTTATTGTAGAAGAACAGCATAAACATGGTTTCAGTAACCGAGGATAAGACAACAACAAGCACAGAAAAGTATTCTTGACAAGGAAGAAACAGCTCAGTTTGATCTGCGTTACAGCACAATCAAGTTAGCTATGTAGCATATCCTGCTGTTTATATCATATGTTTTTTATAACTTAAAACAGAAGATTAAAGCCACCTGCAGGTGCCTATACTATGGTGCTGAAAGATGTAAGGTACTTCCATTACCTAGAATTCATATCATAGAAGTTTATACATGGGAATGTGAACTATGTCATAGCATTTATCACTCTAACAGGTACAGAAAATACTACCTGTGTAACACACTGTCTTGTTTTTATGGCCCGTGTAAAATACACTACTGTACTGTTGACTGAATGGCAGTAGTCATAAAGTGGGGGATCAAGTGTTGCAGTCCTCTTAGACTGAGATTATAGAATCTGCACAAGGTATTCAATTTGATCTCTTTGTTCAAGTCAGTAGCATTTGCATTCATCCACATTCAGCAAGTTATTAATCTAAAAAAAACCAAGATCTTTTAATTTCTTCTGTTCTCCCAAAGTCCATTTGTTCTGTAGAATTAGTGCCATAAATAAAATGTTGCACTTAGACCGGCTGTTATGCTGCCTGCCACTCTCACTGCAGATAAAGGTTAAGGAAAATATTATTAAAAACAAAATAACATTTTTCTCCAAATTCTTTATATAAAACATCGGTCCCAAGCATTCAAGTAAACTTTGAACATCAGCCAGTCCTCACTGGGCTCCTAAGTGGGCTGTATGTTTTATCTGCTGTAATATCACCACTGGGCAGAAGGCATCCTAGAGGTAATTTCTGGTGCAGGATGAATTACTGAACTGTTTCTTCAGCTTTCTGCACAGTAACTACTGTGTTGCAATTGTCCTCCACAAACATCTGGCCAGCTAAATAATCTGCGTGTATGAAAGCCCTAACCTTACATGAGCTTCATAAGCATGAAGACAAACAAAAAAGACCAATATCCTCAATAAGACAAATTCTGAAACACAAACACACCCTTCTAGCACACGACTTTGAAAAATTGAAAGAAATACGTATTGTAGAAATTCATTTGAACAGGATGTAAAAATTTCAGTTAATGGACAAATCCTCATCTCAATTTCAACAATTTTCCAGCTTTGAAATAGCTATGAATATTGAGGGAATAAAAAAAATCTGTTTCCTGTTTGAATTCTAACTTTAGCTTATTTCTACTGCAACTTTTTTTATAGCCATAACTTCCAAATAAAAGAGCCTTCTCATAACATAAATCTTCACACACTTACTATCAGACGATGACCAACTCACAATTTCAGTCTGTATTTGCCAAAACTGGTTGGATTTTATCAGTTTCCTACCAGAAACATGAGCTCCTCCAGAACTCCCAGATTCTCCCCCCAGTACATCCAAATACTCTGAGCTTCAAGTACGAATCACAGAATCATAGAATAACCAGGTTGGAAGAGACCCACCGGACCATCAAGTCCAATCATTCCTATCAGACACTAAACCATGCCCCTTAGCACCTCGTCCACTCGTGCCTTAAACATCTCCAGGGAAGGTGAATCAACCACCTCCCTGGGCAGCCTGTTCCAGTGCCCAATGACCCCTTCCATGAGTACTGCTCCTCCACGACGCACCTCTACTGCACCTCCATGCTAGTTAAATATCATCTATTCTGTATGGATAGTAAATGTGCTTTTTATTTGTTAGCCTTGCAATCCTACTTCAAAACATGGTATTACTCAATGGCAGACTTACCTACAAGCTGTACGTTATGGCCGCAGTGCACCTCCAGATATACAAACGCTGACTTCTTCACTGAAGGAGTTTCACATGCTATGGGCTTGCGCAGATCAAAACAAAAAGGCATCACTTTGCTATCCCTCACCACTACCTTTACAATTGAATAGTGTAATACGAAATAATGAACTGAAAAGCAGAATAAGAAAAGTAACATCTAAAATTGCCTGGAGATCTGAAGCAGGGAAACAACAACAAATGCTGGTATTTAGTTCAGAACAACGATGTACAGAAATGGCTCAACATAGCTTTTTCCAGTGACTACAACTGCAGCAAATAACTTCTGGACTTGCTTACAAATCCAGCCAGTGTTTTAGATGCAGGACCCAGGTGAGGCTTCTGCAAAAGTAGGCAAATACTTACATATGTGTTATTATCATATAGTAGTAGCAGAGACATAGCCTTGTACATCTGGCTTCAAAGCACAGGAGATACTGCATCCGCTGCTTTCCTCATCACAGATGTGCACAGAAACCAGGAGGCTGGTTTGGACTGATGATTAAAATTGACTAGATAGATTAGAAGTTGCAGAGATAAGAAAGCATTGGGATTTGTTGCTATGACAAGGAAACACCAAAATACAAATGGAAAGTAACAAGGAGATATTACTTGGGGAAATGAAAGATACAAGAAGTTCTGTACAAAAAAAATAGTAATAAAAAAGGAAGGGGAAGAGTGTGCTGAGCCATAAATGAAGCATGAGATATTGTGGGCAGACAAGATACACAGAAAAATTTTAAACCACAAAATCATTAGAAATAATGCTAACAGAAAAAAACCACACATCATCTATAAATTTAGGAGGACCTGGACTCCTCAGTTTCCTGGTTAAATGAAGGAGGGGGTCTCTAAGAGGCAAAAATTTGAAGAACTGACTTTTGAGTAAAGACTGAGGGATGAGTTTGTACAGGTGAAAAATGGCAAAGTAGGGCAAAGAGAAAGTGGGGTTAATAGTTCACAAATATCTAGAGGAGAAATCTGCATAGCAGAAAAAGGCAGGCATTTTCTGTAAGATATGGAAACTCAAGAAAGAGTAAATGGAAAGATGATGTTGTTAGCAATTTTTTTTTTAAATGGAAAAAAAAATATTGAGTGGCTACCAGGAAAGGGTTTTTGGAGGGGAACAACTGTTGGCCTGCGAAAAAAACTGCCAGAGGAAATACTGCAAAGCCATTGCTAGATAAAATAAGAGAAAATGCACTGCTGGGAACAGTCCTCTATCAGCAAGGAGGAATGCCTCAGATGATGTAAAAGACTACTTCCCAGTCTGCCTATCTGTACACTGTGCATACTGTAACTAAGATATATTACCTGAAAATCTGTGCTCTCTTTTTAATATAACACTAATGTACTTTATTACTGATTTTAACAGGCTTTAATAGGAGGAAGCATATATTCAATTATTTTATTACACACTTTGAATATAAATGGCATGCATCTGCACTCTAGTTTATTCCTTCCGTCCTCATCATCTTACAAAAAAAGCATCGGCACATTTTAGAATACAGAGCAGCCCTCCCCAACCCAGCCGCTTTCTTGGCTGGTTTGCTGGGATCTATATATCCAATCTAATTATTTTGATTCCCATTTCCAACCCTATCAGTGGTGCAGTGGTGCAAGAAATCAAAATGCCAGTCTCCTGAATGTGTTAGAACCTAAAAGCTAACAGCGACTCATTTGCAGAGGCATCACTGTGCAGCCCAAAGCCCCTGTCATCATGCAATTTATGTTCAATGTTCTGGATGTGACTGAAAAGGGGCTTTCCAGTATACCATTACTGCGCATTTCATATAACATTTCAGATATGCTACAAGTTGTTGCATCATCTTATCCTGTCCTAGCATAACTGACTAACAAAAACCAGCAACGCTTCAGTTTAGATTTTGTCTCTTTTTAAGGACTTCCTTAGGTCCTTCTCCTTTGTTATTTTCCCTTTTGTTTTCTTAAAAGGGAAAAAAATCTAAGATCACACAAGCTTATCTTCCCTTAAGTGATCAGAAGAGAGAGTCAGCAATACTCCTGCCAAGAGACCTACTATTCTCTCAAGTCAGGGGGATCATATGTTGCTTGCTAGCTAAATTCCCTTGGGAGTCTTTTCCCTGACTATATGCTTTCCCCTTCTTGAATTACAGTCTTACTTAGATTACTTATGCCTCGGCACCACCAAAAATATTCCCATTCATTTCCACAGCTTTTACAAATATGATAACATGATTTGTGTTTAAATATAAGCGTCACCATTTTACTCTTTATTATGAATATCATATGTTTGGCAAGCTGTCTGACCTTCCTTATGATGATGAATGCCACAGCAAACAATTTGCTCTATCTTTAAAGAAATGGCCAATTCAATTACATTATGCCAGAAGCTTTCAAATCCCTCTCTGCCAAACGTCTTTGCTATATCCTGCCACAGACAGCCCATTTGTATTCCAGCACAGTAGGACACTTGTTTTATTGAAGCATACAGTTCTAGTTAGGTACTATCAACAGAGCACTATTTCAGTTCTCCAGCTCTGTGTTCCTTTCCAGCTCCTCTAGCCCCAGTTATTAGGATTTTCAATTTTACTGACCAAATGTGTGTGCATTACTAATTACATGCATGAAATCTAGTAGATATTGACTGCTACAACAAAATGCATTAGTGACCAATTACAGGAGTTCTTGGCACCAATGGTTATCATTTTAGTGGATTTAATCATTGCACTTAAAGGGAAGCTTGAGATTCCCTTTGAGACAACACCACTAATTGCTTCTGTTTTGCCAGTTACTGCATGAGCTGGTTTGTAAGAAAGATCACTAAGGATGCTTTCTAAATATCGAAGAGCAGCGAACAGTTGAAGCCTCCTGTAATGACTCTTCCCAATAAAACCACAGCATCAATTCGTACCACAATGCCAACTGCCAACACACATACCCCTTGTCATCCCCTCTTCCCTTCTCATTTCTTGTTATTTGGTCAGACAACAGCATTACAGCTGCATTGTTGTTTACATTAATTCTGTGACATGCTATAATTTATTTATATAGATAGTGAGAATATTACACTTTAAAAATAATAATAATTGTCCCTGTCCCCCTGCACGCACACACAAACATCCGTGTTTGCAGAGAGGCTACTACTTGTTATTCTTATTATGACAGAATGTTTGAATGGTCTTAGGCCTTTAAGGAAAAAAAAACCCACAGCTAGGCAAAGTACATGATTTATTACACGCACAATACCACCGTAATAGGCTTCCACTCTCCAGGAATCCCTAAAAACAAACACTCCACCTCCAAAGGAATTTGTGATATAACATATTGTTCCTTAAAAGCCCATGTCTACCTCCAGATTGCCACTAGTGATGAATTATCTGGTTTACAGCCTCATAAAGCAGAAGCGTCTATATATTTTAATGCTGAGACCAACCACAGGACTTAGCTACCTTTCAAATTTAGTGATATACAGCTTTCCGAACACCAATAAAAGGCTGTGACACTTGGCTTCAGGCAAAACACAGAGGTATAATTTCATCAGCATTTTAGGTCTGATCAAAATACGTTGTCTTTCAACCTGTAGCAATGACAGATTATGTTAGCTGCCTGAGAACAAGGTATTTTAATAAATAAAATTGTTTAATTACACGTAGTTGGTTCTAAAAATTTCAGCTACCAAAGCTTTCTATTACTAAAAGCCACTTTCTGAACAACAAAGAACCTCTCTCAAAAATATAAAGAACCAAAAATTCTCAAACAACATTTTCTCATAGGATTGAAAAAAGCACCTAGATTTGTCTCATCAAACATCAACTGTTTTAGGTTTCCAGTAGATGCTAAGTTGATACAATTCTAATTAAAAACTTAACTGATCTCTGCAAGAGAGGATGTAGAGAGTTTTAAATCCCAAGAGACTTCTGGGCTATGAACAACAAAGCATATGATATCTTTAAAAACTGTCAGAAACCATACAATATTATTCACAGAAATAATAACAATGTCCCTAAAATAAACTGCTGGAAGAAGCTGAAGAGCTTTATCCTGCAGTACCAGCAGGCTGTAGGTTTCACTACAGCCTCTAAATATGGTATGGACTATTATCTACCAACACCTGAGAAAGAACATAAGGCAGTACACAAGAGAGTTGCATCACGGATATGTTTTATCTTGCTTCAGACCCAAATGCAGATTTGCACAAACCAGTCAATCTTACTGGGACACCAGTCATAAGAACTGTGATGTGCAGGATGCTCTCAAAAACAAGGCCAGTTCATTTCCATGCTTAACTGAGAAAATCTTGCCCTAGGCCACTCAATTTCAAGTCTGAATGAGAAAAATCTGTAGATGATGCAGTAACTACAATAACTGGCAAATAATGACCTGGACAAACCACCTAAATTAGACGAGAGATCAATCCTATATTCATAAAGAAATATACTACACAATTTAATTGTATTATCCACATCCCTTAGTTCAATATTTTTTGACTTCTGCCTTCCTCAAACAACAATTAAGGACAATTTTCAAGTAAAAAGTAACATAACACTGACACAATATCTTTGTAAAGGTACAAGGTACACCTACCAATCTTCAATCCCAGCAGAATGACCACCTTTTTTTTTGTATGGGCAAGCTCCTATCTCATGTACACAAGCACAAAATTTAAACTGTAATTCCAAAAAGGCTGCAATTACACCTGGAATTTCTAGTGCCACTTTCAAAATGAGGAAACAGGAAAAAGACAGGAGAAAAAAATATTCCCAAAATGAACAGCTGAGCTTACGTAGCACCCAAAGTACAAAAGGTCAGGAAATACCTGTCTTTCATCACTGTCAAAAGCAATAGGCTAAAATATGCAGAGTAGGACTGATAACACAGGAAATAAATGAAAACATTTGCTGCATGTTAGTGTAGAAGTTAAAAGATATGAGACAAAAACCTCTCTCAAAGGTCCCTGTTGGATTTAAAACAGAGCTGTTGAGCCAATTCTGGTTTCAAAACATGCCATTATAATTTAAGAATACTGAAATTCACTACTTTAATAAACCTTACACCTGTTTGCTAGCCCACAGAGCTAATTCCTAAAGCCACGCACAATGACTGCAAGTATGACAAGGCACAATATTTATAGGAACCAGAACTTCAGTGAGAACTATAAATGCATAGGAAAGTAACCAGTTACATACAATACAATCTCAGGCATTATTTGTGATTCACTATCTAACTTACAAGTCAAAGGATGATAATGCTAAATGCTGCCACAATGCATTTCTGAATGAATTAAAAGTTTTATGCGTGTACAGCTCACAAAGCCTGGCATATTTTAAAGTTACATATTTAATTCTCTTTAATATCAAAAGTAATGAGAGACTTTTTTGTCTACCACTCTATCACAAAAAGCATAAATGCAATAAATACAATGGCAAAATGAAATATATTTTTTTACACAGTGATGTGACAGGTACCGATTTATAAGTTCATGTATTCAGTACAAGAATATGATTAAACCACAGCACTGAATAAATATGCACTGATAACAAGTTTAGATCGGATTAAATCAAGAGACTCTCAGCTGATAAGTAGAGTTTGTAAAATTTAATGTAGATACTAGTAAAGATATTCAACTTACTGAAGCCTTCCAAAACTAAACATAGTTCTTTTAGCAAGATAAATGGCAGCAGGAAAAAAGGACCCAACTCTGGCAATCATTTCAGAAAACTCAGTTAACTTGCTTATCATTAAAACCTACGTTACTGGTAGAAAACAGCTTTGTACTACTATACTTATCAGCTCATTAGTATTACCTGCATTTCATATATGAATATGTATGAATAAATAAATACATCAAATAATACAACAAAGTACGTTTTGGACATGTAAAATAATTTATTGTAACCAGAATAATGCTTGGATTGCCAGGAAAGGAAGCTAGGAGGACAGCTGAAAAAATATTCTTCCTGCCTTTTCAGAAATCTGTGTAGGCTGGGTTTGGGACTGGGGACCTTCAGATGCCTAGGAATGTGTGCCACAGGCCCCATCAAAGCTGACAAAGAAAAGCTGTCCCTGTCCGACTTTAATGGAAGCTAATCCAACTATTTTAATGGAAACAAATCCAATCAAGACAATAGCTTTTGTTTCAAATGTGACATGAACATTCACCCTTTCCAAGACTACCATGTTCAGCCACCACGAGGTTGTCTTCTCAGCCTTCCTCCTCTGATGACCTCTCACTTAACCTGGCCTCCTCACAGGACTTCAGTCCTGCTGAATCTCAGTGCCTGAATCTCAGATCACAAACAAGCAAGATCAAGTTTAACTTTAAGAAACAGAGAGGTCATTCAAAATCAGAAATTTGTCTCAAGAGAAATAACTGAAAAGGCAAAACGTCTTAATACCAAGAAATCCTGCATATAATCTATGTTTAATTTTATGGAGGCTTTTAGGGTAGCAATAAAACACACTGCGAAGAACAGAAGGCTCTATAGAACGTTCTATTCAGCTAGCCTCGGTACTTCTATTCTTTTTCAATTTAAGAAACAAGGTATTGTCTTGAGTTACAGACTGTAATTAGACACAGAGATGCTGAAAAGTATTCAACAGTTTTAACATTTTATAAAGCTGATTTTCAGTTAAGCATTCACTTACTCAGTTGCAAGAACAGTCAAGCTTCCCAGTTTCCCCTGGATTTTCTCTTTAGGCAAGTTTTATCCTTAGGTACCTCTGTACAATAAAAAACAAAGGAAAATCAGTTTACATAACTCCTCATAAGTTCATCTCTAATTATATCAACTCTTATCAACTCTCCAAAAAGTCAGCAATTTAAAAATTCAGATCTCCAGCTTTTCTAACAGGATTACTTCACATCAATTTGCTGAATCAGAAGCAAATGCAGCCCTTTTTTTCCCCCTGTAAAAAGACTGTTGTATTTGACCAGTTCTAGGTATATATATTTGGTTTTTTAGACTCAGCACAACATTAAACAAAGAGAGTTTTCTGTGAGAAATCCCATGCAAATTCAACCTAGTAGAAGGTGGGATTGCATGAATTAGGTGTATTCATCAGGTGTTTTCAGAAGTACAAACAGAGCAACACAGTTAAGTCTTTGTTAGTCACAGATTTAAGCTACCTTAAAACTGCTTACATGTGACAAGAAGATCCTACGTATTCAACTACCATGTTAAAAATTGAAAGGAAGTTTGTGTACAGGTGCACTGTCACATAGTTAAGGGGGAGCTCAAAAAATAAAGTTTTTCTATTTTTGCCTGGCACTAATATGAATTAAAGAAACATTTTTGAAATGTGCTATTCAACCATATGGAATCATTTTTTTCAGGCATATGGAGCTCCAATTAAATAACTGTGGCTTTGCTGCCACCGAAGTCCACCTGCATGCATTCAAATTTTCCAGAATTATACCATCTAATTTAGAGTGGCCGATCTAACAATAACAGAGTAGAAAAGCAACACATTTGATATGGCACAACCACTGAAACTAGTCTCTTTAAACAGTAATGGCAGCCTTACTTTTGACCATGGTCAGAATACAATCAGATCAGATGGAATTAGTTCCCCTAAAATACAACTACATCAGATCAAAAGAAGAGTATTTTCCATCTTCTCCATCATGGCAATATAATTGGCAAAGCAAGCAAGGCAGTTTTTCAAGGCAGACTTTACCAGAAGTCAATGGAAATAAAAAAAACTCCTGTGACTATGTTTCCTAGTTTTCAAGTTTTCTTTGCACATTGTGCATCCAGGTTTTGTCAGGACAAATATATGGAAAGCATATGACATTTAAAAAAAAAAGTCAATAAGCTATAAATAAACATCATCATCCTCAATAACCCTAAAAATCTTAAAATAAGAAAGGCATCTGATGAGTTGGAAACTAACAAGTTTTTAAAGTAAGCACTTCAGAAGTCCCAATTTTATTTTTATTTCTATTTTTTAAGGACATGTAGCTCATTGGTCCCCCTTATTCATATCTAGCCTGAATGGCTTTTTATAAGGTGCTGATGTGCAATTTTTTTCCACAGGTCCCTGACCTCACTCAGTGAATGCTGTAGCTAGAAGAAAAGAGAGTACTGAAAATGTACACATTCACTGAATTACACATGGTCACAGCATAGCTCTACACTTTATCTACTCTGGGTTATTTCTGTGCCATTTCAGAACAGCACTCTGAGGACAGAAACACCAGTTCTCACAGAGAGCTCCTCTTTGGTGCTGTCAGGATAACAACAGATTGCCTGTTGTTATCCTGACAACAGTCCCCTGTGAGGTCTATCATATGATGCCCTGATACGTCAATTTAAAGAATGAAACTTTTAAATTAGGAGCATTACAAACTTTAGTGTTCAACAGGAGATTGCTAAAACTCATTTATCAGAGCACCTAGCCCTGTATAATACTTTAAACTCGTTTTCTGGGGAAATTGTATACATCTGCCTTAACTAGGTGACACATCTGCTCTTTCTTGTAGCACACTGCCCCATTCACTATCTTAAAGTTTCTAGAACAAATGAAAGCAAGTTTTCAAAGACCTGTCCCCTTTGCTGCACAGTCTTCATATACTTCTGGTCCAGTTGAAAAGACTACACAATTCTGAGATCAGATACTTTAAAGCTATGTCATAATGCCTATGTCCAAGGGAGCTCAGTTAACAAATTCTAGACAACCTTAATTCTTCACCTTCCCAGCTTTGCAGAGCTTGTTCTCTGCAAGTCTAACAAGACGGCTTTTTGAGCTTGGTTTAATTTCCAGCTGCTTTGAGCACAGTAAATGTTGAGAAGTTTGAAAAAACATTGAAAAGCTCCATCTTGTTCAACACAAAAAAACAGAGTCTCCCTCAAAAAGTGGCTACCTCTTCTTCTCATGCAAGCTGTACCATTGCCAAATCCTGGGCACATATGCCACCACCCCATCGCACTATCATCAGGCTCAGTCTCCTATTTCTGATCTTAGCTATGCATTCGTGCTTCTTTACAGTAGCTAGCTTTCCTTCTCATCAACTTCAATATACAATATATTGCTCCCTTCCCATAACCAAAATCCTATTTCCCATTAGCTTCCTGTTCTCATACACTAGCTTTCCTTCTAATCTCAGCATCGTCTCTCAGCTGTCTCCTTCACAGATCCCTTAGCTCTCCTGCACTGCTTTTCACCTTCCAATGTTTTTCCTGCTGCTTTACTCTGCCACTCAGCCTCCTGAGCACGCCTTTTGCCCTAGCAATTTTCAGATTTATTCTTAACAACCGACTCCCCATCTTTTCCGTACTTCCTTTCCTGATTCCTACAGAGTCTTTATGATTAGCATGCCATAGCCATGGCTGCTACACTTTGTGCTAAACTCACAATGATGCACATTAAAGAGATCTGTACAAGGGCTAACGAGTAGGAACACTTAATTTAAGGATCCCAGAAGGACTTCGGCAGAAAACAAGCCAAACCAGCAGTGCTGTCAGTGCAAAACCAGAATTTCTGGCACTTAAATTCTTTGCAACTGAAAAACACAGACATCTATATATTTAGATGTCAAGCTAGCTGTATGAAGGCCTTTATGGGCTATAAGTTCGGTCTAGATGTTAGATTAATACCATCTACTCTTTCGTTTTTTTAAAAAAAAATCATTCTACAAAGAACCAGATAAAGTTAGATAAGAGCGTCAATCTCAATCAAAATGCATTCTATATTTCAGTTAACAGATTTCTTTAAGCCATTCTTTCTGAAGACAAAATAACCCTTGATTTAGTAGAACATTTTACAGGGGAGGACGGAGGAATGCTTTTTAATTATAAATACAATTTTTATTGCTACTGTTTAGCAAGGGTAAGTGTGGTATTTTTACTCCACTGGAAGGCAGCAAATGATAGCATACCTTTACCTATTTTTCTGTGAGAGAACGCGTCAACCAAAACCATCTTCCTATTATCAAACATCCCTCCCTTTTTGTGGGGGGGGAGGCTTAAGGGAGTTAAGGCTAAATTTAAGGTGGTTTTATACAATCATAGAATATCAAGTTGGAAGAAATGTCAAGGATCATTTGCATAGTCTAGACAAGACGGCCCAGCATGCTGTCCAGCTGAATCGTAAAAGTGTCCAATGTTGGGGATCCACCATTTTCCTGAGGAGATTATTTTGATTATCTCCCTGGGGAGATTATTGGTCTGACTATTCTCATTGTGAAAAATTTTCCTCGTGTCCACTCAGAATCTTCCCAGGAGTAACTTGTACCCATTACCCCTCTTCTTTTCCATGTGACTTCTTGTAAAAAGGTAGTCTCCATCTTCTTTGAAGCTACTCTTTAAATACTGGAACATGGCGATACAGTCTCTCCAGAAGACTTCTTTTCTTAAAGCTGAATAAGCCCAGTTCTGTCAGCCTTTCCTCCATATGGCAGGCTTCCCAGTCCTTTGATCAGCTTGGTGGCCCTTCTCTGGACCTTCTGCAGCCTGTCCACAACATTTTGTCTAGCAGGGATCAAAACTAAACACAGTATTCCAGTTGTGACCTAAAAAGCACTGAGTAGAATGGGATAATGACTTCTTTATCTCTGCTGGTGACGTCCTTGTTGATGCAACCTGGCATCCTGTTGTCTTTCTTTGCCACAGCAGCATGCTCTTCACTCATGTGGAGCTTGTTGTCCACCAGGACACCAGCTCCCTTTCCAAAGAGCTACTTTGCAGCCAGTGCTGCACTCCTGGATTATGTTTTCCCAGAAGCAAAACCTTATGTTTTCCATTGTTGAACTTCATATGGTTTTTGTTAGCCCACTCTTCCAGCTTATCCAGGTCTTTCTACAGGGCGGCTCTCGCTTCTGAAGTGTCCACTTCCCCACTCAGTTTTGTCTCATCAGCTAACAATCTGGGAGAGGCTGATTGATGTGAAATAATAAAGCAAATTAAAAGACATTTGATTAACTGCATAAGTCCTATGTCTGGAATAGTTTCAATATTTAGGTTGTTAACAATAGGGTTTGTATCAACCAAATATGAACTAAATCAACACAAACAGAAGTATCTAAAAATTCAGATGCAATGATAATTTCATTAAGAACATTCTTCCCGGCTTTGAATATATAAAAATAGTTCTTTGAACATCGTGACTTTGCTCTTATTTGTTACAGGCATTTTACTGAAAAGAAGACGTAACACAAACCTTAATATAGATTAGTATAGGTTAGGTGATCTCAATTTCTTGATATAAATGAAAATTAACAGCTAGCTGTAAGATTGTTCCTGACATGAACTTACACATTGCTATCATAAACCTGTCAGTTCTCCCACTATTCTGCCCTTCTACATTATTTTTTCACTCGGTCACATCACTCCTTTTTGCTAACAGAGCAGCAGATACAGGCTTCTCTTCCATCAAAGGCAACCCCAACCCTTCAGGGTGACAGCAGCAATCTCCATTCTTTCTTGTCTACCTTTGTGCTCTGCTGCCGTACAAAGTCCTACTCCTCCCAGCCAACTAATGGGTCTGTTCCTGAATCCTCCAATGTGCCAAGCGCTGAAATATTCAGGAGGCTGACCACCAGTGTGTGTGAGTTTGCAAGAGCATCTGGGAGAGCAGAAGCGAGGTAGGGGAAGGGAGGCAGCCTCTCCTCAGGGTGAAATATTCACATTCAGCCTCAGGGTTTAAGCTCTAGGATACTCAGAGCCTGTAATAAAATGTGTGCAACTGAATCTTACTTAAAAATCTCAACCTCTGCTGAAATTACACAGATTCAGTGAAGAAAGCACATATTCCTCCTATGCTGCTACTGTACTACCGAGAGGCCATTTAAAAACAGTATATGTTCCTTAATGAGTACAGATGAATGATTCAGCACTAGAAGGTGTCTGCTATGGAGGAATTTCTATTACGTCTTGATTCTTCCCATTTTGAAACTAAAAAGAAAAAAATATTCCCCGATTTATCCAAAATATAGAGTGTAGACTGAAGTTCCTTTTTATATTTAAACAACAAATCATGGATAATGTTTTTGTACACTACCACAAGGCAGCCTTTCAACAAATGTTTTGTGTGCCTGGTATGTAGAAATGAAGTATAAATGCAATATCATCAATGAGTGTACTATTTACAAATAAATCACTCATTCCTCTGTTGAGCCACACTATGGTAAGTACACTTTATTAATGCTAAAAGTGGTATCTAATTATCTTTATTTGACCCCAAATACAACAGGGAAATAAAAATGTTCAAGATTCTTGGATCTTGCTGGTAAGCACTCAACATTAAAAGGTATGTGTCAGGATAATGTAAGATGGTATTTATTCTTATTTCTTCTGAAAAGGTCTCAAACAGTTATACCAGTATATTTAATGCTGTACTATCTCATGTCCTTCAGTTTAGTATACAGCCTGCTGGTGTTAAAGGTAGAATAAGATTCAATCACTATGGTCTAATCCTGAAAGTCCATCACTATCACATCCCTTGGTGGAAGCAGGGCTGTTAATTTGAAGCAAGTCCATTGGAAATAGGCTACAAAACCTAAATAATCCAATGCCTGTAACTCTTGAAGAAACCAGCTGTCACTGGCAATCATAGACTTTTCTCAGAAGTTGGCAGTCTCAGTCTCTCCTTTCATCAGCACATTTGACGGGTCTCCTAGTTAAGGTAACAGTAACATAAATAGCTGTAACTACTTGACTGAAGGAAAAGAATGGTTTTGACCACCTAATGGTCAGATCAGAAAATTTACCAATGTAATTGTGACAGAATTGGGTGAAGGGATCTAGGGTGTGGGGTTTTTTTAAATAAATAGGTTTTTCGCTTAACAACCTTCATCCAAAATAAGCCCAGATCACCTCGAAACATCTTTCTTACTAGAATAAGAGGATTTTAGTGCTTTGGCTATAGCAATTATAGTCTGGCTGATGCTAGTTAAGTTGCTCACACAGACAAGTCCTAGAACTTTGCAGTAAACAAGTGATCCGGGTTTATAATTTTTACACCCTAAGGCAAATATAGTTAACATTTCTTTGATCCCTGAGCTTCACACTTCAGAGAGCTTTGAGAGAGAGGAAGTGCTGGAGGCATGGTAGTTTCAGGAACCATTAATTATAGGAACTCATCATGAAGGGCATTGCTAGAAGTTCGCTTCAGACCATCTGAAAGTATTAGAGATAATCCAATGGTTTAAATATAAACAGCACAGTTGCTGTCACACAGTTGTCCATGAAAGACAAAGTCTCGGTGCTTTTTTTTTCCTTCCTGACTGACAGTCTGTAAGGTGTTGAACGGGAAAGAAATTTACCACAGTATAAGCTCCTTCCATTAAAATGTATTTCCTGGCATTCTTGCCACATTTAATCTCAAAGTAAATTATAAATCACATCTATTTTTTAAATGTCTACTATTCTATAAGTATTATGGCTAAAATTTTCAAAATACTGTCTACTAAATTTACTCAGCAAAGCTAAAGTACACATTTGTGAAATCAACTCATTTGTGAAACAATCATAAATGGGAGTTAGAGTCATTTTATGGGAAAAAACAAAAGTGAGATTCAACTGGCCCCAGTTATAAAATTAATGAGCTATCCAAAACTACTTGTCTCCTTTTCAAATAATATGTATAAAACCACATAGCAAGTTATTGGCAAAAGCCAGAATAATGTCTTAATTAAATAGTTCACTTTCCTAAGAATTCCCTACTGCCTAACAGTGTATTTTAAAAATATAAAGGTTTACATTGTATTGGTTCCTTATAAAAATGAATTTTTATTATGACAATAGTCACCTAAACCATAGAGTCAACTGAAAATCTGGTGGCATAATATAGCCAGCAATAAGAAGTCAGATTTTACTTTTTAATCTGAATCTCCCATGAAATGCTGAAAAGAAACTTTCCCTTTAAATCCTGTCCAGAATAAAATCTAGAAAGCTGTAGCCTATCCTTTACCAGCTGCTTTTTACTTACCAATTTAAGAACGACCCTTCTCCCTGCCGCACACTTAACCAGGAAGCAGTTATGCCACGAATGTGTTATAAACGCCATGTGTCTCTCAGGCTGCATGACTTTCTGAGAAACAAGACAATCAAATGGAACTACTGTTCTTTACCATCCTCTATTTCCTGATTGCATTCTGGTTACTTATTTCAATGCCAAAGTTACAGCCTGTGAAAGAATTTCACATCTCATTCTCCTTCTGTGTTTCCCCTTTCAATCTGAGGTCTTTGATAATATGCTGATTTCCCAGGAAGTTCACTTTCTTACAGAAACACTGCAAATGCAAAGGCAGAGGGACAACCAAACTGCAAGGCATCACTTAGTGAGAACAATCATTGGGGAGGGACTTTTTACAAAGGCTTGTAGTGATAGGACTAGAGGCAATGGGTATAAACTGGAGTGGGGCAGATTTAGACTAGACATAAGGAGGAATTTCCTCACCATGAGAGCGGTGAGGCACTGGCTCAGGTTGCCCGGGGAAGCTGTGGCTGCCCCATCCCTGGAGGTGTTCAAGGTCAGGCTGGATGGGGCCTTGGGCAGCCTGGGCTAGTGGGAGGTGTCCCTGCCCAGGGCAGGGGGGTTGGAACTGGATGATCTTTAAGGTCCCTTCCAATCCGAACCATTCTATGATTCCATGATCTAGGGTACAGGAGGCGGCAAATTCTTCAGACAGTGGGACAGAAAAATTTCTCCATATCCAACAGCAAAGTTTGTGCAGCAGAAACAATGCAACACCTCATCTAGATCACCAACACGGCATTTCAACCTCTGCCTCATTATACTTAGAGATGGTCCCTTCAAGACAGATGTGCAACTACAGGCAACCACTTAAAAAATGTTCTGTTCTGAAGTTTCCATAGGATATCTGTTCAATGTGCCCTGAACACCAACAAACTGCTTCTCAATACCCTGCAAACAGCAAATTAACTACAGGAAAGGCTGTAATTATCGAAATACCATGAAGGGAGAGATGGCGCTTGAGGGCACTGTCTATATCCCATCTCTTTGCAATGGCTGTGTATTTTTTTAACAGTTGCCAAGTAACAACTTCTCCTAGACGATTACAGGAAGTGGACCATGCATCACACAACAAAATGGGATAAAAATATCTTTTATCATCAGTTTCCTGAGGGGAAGCTATTCATTTCTGATCCCAGATATTGTAATCGAATGTGAGAAGTTGGAGGTGCGGGGCTAAGAGAGAGGACAAGTAAAATAAGTTGTTATTAAAAGGTTTGTGAGAAGAGCAGCAAAAACATACTACTTATCCAGAAGCAACTACTGGAAAGGCTGACACAAGTTGTTTTTGCCAAATATATATAATGAAAACAAACAGTTACAGTCTCCCTTTGGAAGACTCATCTCATAACTTAACTTTGTATAGTCATTCCAGAATAAATCTCCTGTGTAACCTACTAAACTTGGACTTAAACTATTCAGGTTCTTTGCCCCACTGTGTGGGGCACCATTTCGGAAGAAATGATGAGGAACATTCTTGTAATTTCTTATCTAAACTCATTCAGGACTGATTTATAATAAGAATACCAGAAAAATCGGTTATACTTGAGCTGAAACAGTTCTTTGTTGCTCATGTTTGCCAATAAATTTATTTACAAATAACTTCATTCCTCTTCAACATTCATTTGATTATGCTAAAAGACAAAAGATTTCTAACTCACTCTTTGAAAAATACAAATATTCTGTAACTCTAGTCGGTAGCAGCAGTAGCTTTTCGTCACACCTGTTCCAATTTAAGTCCATCTTTCTATTCACTGCAGGGGAAAAGCATCAGACACAATATTCCAAATGAGGTCTCAGGAAGCCTTTGTGAAATGTTATTAGCATTTCTCCCTCTACAAAAACTTCATGTCTTATACATTGTAGGAGCATACTAGCCTTTTTCACAGCTACATCATATTGGTGGCTCAGAGCCATCTTAGTGGCGTTATCACAGTACTTTACCTAACTCAGACTGCTGCAACCACTAAATCATCTACACAACATTCTATGATGTGAACAGATGTTCTTCTCATTTGAAATATTTGCATATCAAGATAAAGACCAGCGTGATCTGAGACTAGAGACTGGAGTCTTGTGGAGCTGAATAAGAAAATAAGACTTTCTGATTCTTAATCCTAAAAACACATCTCCAAAGAGAAGAAAACAGATGAACTACAGTGCACAGCATCAAGGGTACTCCTGTTACTCCATGCCAAATGCCCGTGCCTGCATTCAAAAGTCATTTCTAAATGAGTGTTTATAGATGGCCACTTCTCTCCTTGTCATGGTTTAGCCCTGATCCAGCTAATTTCAGCAGTCAAAACCATGAAGCTGGGCTCCCAGTTCTCTTCCTCCTGCCCCCAGGGAAAGGAAAACGAGAGGAAAATGACTTGTGGGCTGGAAACTAAACCTATAATTTTAATGAAATAACAACAACAACATACAAATATATGAAAAAAAACAACATACAAACACATGAGATCGTGCCCCTGGATGACTACATGTCACCTCAAAAACTGTAGAGCAGACACAAGGGAATGGGTCCATGGCTAGGAGAGAGCTGGACTCAAGAACTGGATTTGAGAATGCACAGTTCCAGGATCAGCGGCAACCAGACAGACAAGGTCCTCACTGGACATCAACCATCACAGAAGAGGGATGAGACCCTTGTGGTCACTCACGTTTAGACCAAGTGTGACATATATGGGATAGAATATTCTGTTATCAGTTTAGGGTCCCCTGTACTGTCTGCCCCTCCTTGCAGGTGTGGCCCTTTTTCGCCAGCTTGAGGATGGCCTTGGTTAAGATAGGGATAAGTATAATCATCGGCCTTTCTGCATGCCAATGTCCTGTGTTATCACTTATAGAGAAAAACTTCTGATAAACACCCATTTAGCTCTCAGAAAATCAAGATACTTAGACAAGACTGAGTTAGAGTCACAAAGCTGACTATAATTTAGCTCAAACCACAACACTTTACTATGTAATTGCATTAGCCTGCTGAGGAGTCAAGCAGAAGACATCCGGAAAGGCCAAACCTCCACCTACCTTAACATGGAAGTGACTTCCCCACTGCTTGATCTCATCTTCATGTCCTCAGCTGGCACTGGAAGTGCCTTTTTGTGGTGATCTCATCTAGACAAGCCTCTAGGTGTTGGGCCACCTCCTCCCACACATATTTATTTGCTCTTAGTTGCCAGAGCACAAGCTGTTTAATTATAACCACTTCTTCCAAAGCTCATGTTTACATCGATAAGTTCTCCTGAAAAATGTTTTCGGGATTCTGTATTTATAATTTATATTGTCTTCTTGTTTTATCATTCAGATCATACTGAAACTGACAGCTTAAAATAAAAAGATTAAAAGAAATATCTAAAAATGCATGAGGACAAATTTAAAGAATAATGATGGACAAAGGAGCTGTCGGTACTAAGCAAACAGCTTGGCAGGTCTTTCACAAGGTAGTGTACTCTATCTACTCACATCATAGTGTTAATTTCACAGTCACAATCAAATACTCCTAATGGTACTACTAAAAACCTCTTTGTGAAAAGTTTGCCCAGACCATGAACATCACTAGAACTACAGAGAACATGAATTACTTTTCCCTTAAAGCTTGGGATTTCTCAGTTTCCTCAGAAATGTCATGCATGTTGTGCAGTCATATTCCAAAAAATACTTTTACTTCCAAGCAACTAGCAGAGCCATCACTGTCCTCTGAGCTAAGACATGGGAGTCTTTTTCTGTAAATAAAGCAAGCATTTTAATCAAGCAACACACTATTGCTTCTTCTCAGAAAATAAATACCCTAGTTACATTCAAATTTGGTTTCTCTTTTTGCCCATTACCACATATATACTTTAAACCATTTCCCATCAAGAGCTGTAGTGTGAGCTGTCCTCCAAAGATGAACATATTACTGGTAAGGGAAAAAGCTCACAAATATCTAAGGCTGATGGGATGAATTTTGCTAGTATCTTGTGATGTAAAAGTTAGTATTAATAGCAGTGTTAAACTAAAATGCAAGAATGTAACTGTACAAAGCCTCAAATGTGACCCTACAGAAACCGTAAACTAATACAACTCAGTACTACATTACTTCCACAGATGAAATGTATACACACCTTCTATTTTAAAAGCCCTTTCATGCATCACTGAAGGAAGGTGTAGACCAGAAACAACTGAATTGATATGACTTAGGGGAGACCTCATTGCTCTCTACAACTACGTGAAAGGAGGCTGTGGAGAGGAGGGAGCTGGCCTCTTCTCCCAAGTGACACGGGACAGGACGAGAGGGAATGGCCTCAAGCTCTGCCAGGGGAGGTTCAGGCTTGACATCAGAAATTTTTTTTTCACGGAAAGGGTCATTGGGCACTGGAACAGGCTGCCCAGGGGGGTGGTTGAGTCATCTTCCCTAGAGGTGTTGAAGGCACAGGTGGACGAGGTGCTGAGGGGCATGGTTTAGTGTTTGATAGGAACGGTTGGACTCGACCTGGTGGGTCTTTTCCAATCTGGTGATTCTATGATTCTAAGACTTAGCATGTTACCCTGGTCAGCTGAGCTGAGTCAGTTATGATGAGGGGCAGATATTTTTCAGCTACCTAACTGCCTAGCAGCGGGGAAAATAACTCCAAGGTGGCTTAAACACATCTTACTTTACAACTGAAGGATAAAAAAGCCATCATACAACCAGTTATGCCAAGTCTGACAATGACCCATCTCATACAAAGCTGCAGTAACACCCAGAGTTTTATTAATCTGTAGCAGTGCAATTCGCCCCAAGCTGTAAAGATGGTTTTCTGACCCCTGTGCCACATGCACTTATTATCTCAACGTGAATGTATCAATTTGGCCCTTTTATTTTGATACGGAAATGGTTATGCTTCACTGAAATTGCAGACAAATATCAGGCACAATTCTGATTAGGTTCCTGGTTTATGACATGAAAAATATGACTTTTGACTGCTTAATTTTTTCTGACAAAGGGCAAGTAATTTGAAAACCAGGACAACTATCTTCTTATGTTTGCACTTGGGATCTACGTAAACAATATCTATATATTAAAATCTCAGATTACATAAATCTGGCAAAACAGAGGTATATTTTTTATTTCTAATATGGAATCTCCATGCAGAAAACCAGCACAATTTCAAGGAGATTTCAAAAACAACCTTTTTTTTGCAGATACCTCTTGTAAAGTCCTACCAGCATAACCTACTCACACTCCTAGTTGAAGAATACATACGCCAGGATACATTTGCAAATAACGCGTATAGTGTTCCATGTATACAAATACATATTGAAATCTTTGTGTGTCACACAGTAAACCAGACATTGCAGTTTGCAAGCAAAAATGAGCAGGCAGCGTTTCAAACTGACAGTGTGGTGTGGTGTTATCAGGAAGGACAAGAATTGAAGTGATTTACAGTAAATTACCTATACTGGTTGGGGATGATACACAGTTACAAGTCTAAATTAAAGAAGTTCACATTGCTGCCTTATTGTCCTTGATCTTTCAACTAATTTCTCAAGAATACGGAATTATCTGTATCTGAGCACTGTTTGGTTTTGATGTTACCCTGAAAGTAATTGTTTTTTAAAATCACAACACACTTGAGCAGATTCAATTATGGTCAATACTAGCATTTCTAGTCACTAAGTCCCACTCATCCCCTCTGGTTGACCTCATCACTTTATCTTTTAATCTTTAGAATATTATATATCAAAACTATCAGAGTAAGAAAAAAATACAGCATAGGCCCAACACAGACCTTGTGTCTACATTAAAGAGCCTAACTCCCTTAAAATTCAAGGAATCTAAAGCTCATAAATGTTTTTTTACATCACCCTCCTTTCTAACAGACAGTGAAGAGTACCTTGTAATGAATGTATTTTGTGAATAAGGCATCTAGTATGGCATGAGAACAAGCATAGGTATGACACAGGATAAGGATTCAGCATATGTAAGTCAGGTGGAATAATAACCTGCAAACCAGAAACGATGCAGTGTAGTTACTAGCTGTAAAAAAGGGAGCAATAAACTACAGGAAGAGCACTCAAAAATTTTAAATTTTACAAGTAGTATTTTACCACATTTGGTAGGGGCGTCACTTCAGTGATACTTTTGGCTTCAGCTTCTTAACTTTCATTACTTTACAGTACATTTAAATTTGTTCAGAAGATCAAAGGCAAAACACACAGGACCAGAAGTACTTCCTTCACTTTATTGTCCTGCGTTTTGCATTAAAGCAACATCATAGGCAAGTAAGATTTCCTAAAATCACACCTTCCACAAATACCCACTGACATTCTCCACAGACAGTGACCAGCTGGCCACTCAAACACTGAGCAGTGAACTATAAACTAGGTCTCCCATCCTTTTTAGGACATGAATGACATCCCAGTAAAAATATTCAGTATTACCAAGTAAATTAATATCACAGGTGACATTTGGCAAGGTTACCTACATTCAGTGTTTGAAACCAAATCATGCTGAACCTCTCCATCAGGTAGATCTAGCCTCGTATGGAACACTTCACAGCTGAATATAGAGAGATAGAATGAAAGTCCAGGTAAGTTTCCACAGATATTTATCACTCAAAGCTGAATATTTACCACTCAAAGTTGGATGCTAAGATAGAAAGGTACAGCTTTGCTGAAAGATCAGCAGAAATATCTGCATTACTTAGAAGCTGAACAAATCTACTATGAATTGGCTGGACTTAAATACCTGCTGACACAGTTCCAGCCAAATGATGCAGTACTTTTTGTTAGTGCATGAGAGCCAGGGTATTAAACTAGGCTAATGAAACACAAAGCAGAAAGTATGTGTGGAAGAATAAACATTTCAAAAATACAATTTTATATTATTCATGTAGGACTGACTGTTAAAAAAATGTATTTTTTAAAAAAGGTAATTGCATGGGAATTTTAATCTACGTATATTTTATTTAATAGACTCCTGTAGTGCACGTCAGACTAAACAACCCAGTTAAGACCTCTGAAAATTAGTCTAGGTATAAGAAGAGACATACTCTGCATACTAACACTTCTGAAAGGCTTTGAAAAGAAACACTTTTGGGAGTTCTTATTGTTTCTCATAAGGCACATAGGAGTGCTTTCTCCTGAATTCTTTATATAAAGCTAAAACATTTTAAATCATAATTGTTGGACACCTTCACACTTCTGAGAAACAATGATTCTGTTCACAGTTTTTTTACTACAGACAAATGAGTCACTATTCACCTCAGCAATCTCCATGTAAGTCAAAATGCTTATCTGAGCAAGTTTCAGGCACGCTTTGGTGTTTGCAAGATTAGGTTTCTGGTTTGTGGTTACCTGACACAGGGGTCAAACATCTAATAAAAAAAATATTGGTCAGAAAATGTTATGTAGTCAGAGGATCAGAAAAAAGATGTAAGATACTAATTATTTACTTCAGGATCTCTATGCCTTCCTGATGACCAAGCATGCTAATGGAAGTCTACATAACAATTATCCTAAACATCAATATAACAATAAAACAACCCATGTCTTCTGGAAGAGCTTCTATTCAGTGCAATTAACACTAAAGCATTTTCTACAGGTATTTACTTCACTGAAAACATTGGTAACTAACTTAAAATACTTACATACAGGAGAATATTAAAAAGGAGAGATTTCCAATTTCCCTGAAATGTCGCCTGCATTAGTGACTACTGACCAGATGCTGCTCTGAGTCAGTTCCACCCAATCTCAGATACTAAGTCCATGTTAGAATACTAATGTACATCCTACTGAGATTGGGAAAAGCAAAAAAGAAAAAAAGACAGTAGAAAGACTCCATTCCAAATCATTTCACTTCAGGATATCCACACTGACTTCAATGTACAAAGTATGCTGAAATTTTTCAAGGGAAATTTAGTGAAGGAAATGCAGTAACCATTTATATACTTTTTTTCCATTAAATATTTTTTTTTTTCAGTTTGGTTTCCCATCTTCTAAATCTCCTCCTCTTAAAGACACAGAGAAAAAAGAAAGTAAACAAATTCTTAGAAAGAGTAAGACATTTTAATCAAGAGTTTAAAATTTCTATTGTATTAAGTCCCAAGGAAATTAGATTATTTTTGTCTATCTTCAGCTATTTTATACTTTCCAGGAAGTATATTTGTATGTTGTCAAAACAGCCCTTATCAAAACATTTGCAGTCTAACAGGTATGTTGATCCTGTCCAGTTTGAAGGAAAGAACAAATTGAAAGTGGAAAAGGCAAATACAAGGTACCTGTAAACATCATTAATACTAGGCTGCAGCATAGCTACAGTCTTTAAAAGAGCAATAGGGATTCTGGCCAAAGCTTTATTTTCAGGTCAGGCAAAGTTAAGAGCATATTTGTCTCACAGCAACATAAATATTGCATGTGCATTCCTATATATAACCATCCAGTGCACTATAAATTAAAAGAAGCACCCTATAAAAGAGTAATTTTCTTGACTGTAACATAAAAATAAACCAGAACAAGCCATGGTGGAGAAGAGGAAGAGACAAGTTTTCCTTTTCTAGCCATTGTTTCCTCTTGTCCTGGTATAAGAATTGACAAAGGCAGTTTATTAATCCATCAATTTGAATGCAGGCTCTCAACTGTTTTGGTAATGAATTATATGCCACGGGTTAAGGGAATCTTAGAAATTGAACACACACATGAAGTTTTGCCACTGATCTTCTCTAATGATCAACTCTTAATGGACCAAGAGCACACAATTTCAGAACTGTGAGAGCCTACAATACATACACATGATACACTAAAGCGAAGGAGGGATACTGAAATTGCTAGCCCTCCAAGGCAGAAACTAAACTGTAACCTTATCCTGACATGGAGTTCAGATAACAGATAATGGACAGATTTCTAAAGCAAGTGGGCAGCTGAGAACTCTTCTTGCTGCAGGAAAACTCTGCTAAAAGCTGGGAACGCTCACCTTGAACAAAACTGACAAGGCAGCCTTCTAGCCCAGCCATTCCCCAGCAGCAGGGATGGGAATATGTGGAAGTAAGGGCAGAGATATCCTGGAACACTAGTCTTTCCCTACATTGCTCTATTTAAGAAGCATATCCTAGGAGTATAAATTAGACTAAACCTTAGGCTGCCGTGAGTTACAGTTACTAAAGAAACTTTACAAGAAGAGTTTGCTGCCAAGAGTCGTGACTCTGTGTGGTACCTCTGCTCCTCCAGCTAGGCACGTCCCAGTGGCAGGAAAGCCCCTTACGTTTATCGCACTCATCTTAAAAGGGGAGAATAGAGACAAAAATAATCCTTGCATGATGCTTATTATGAATTACTATTACATTGAAGATTTGTATTTGAACTACTGAAATTACATTAACAAATAAAGGTAATAAAGCCACATTTCTTTTTTGGGAAGCTCAGCCAGGGAAGGGAACATCTATTTCCCACCTTTATTCTCCAGTTTCACTACGTGACTCTTGGAAGTTCTGATTTAATTGTAAAAAATGCTGCTGTCAAATCTGGTTTGAGTAACTGCCGTAAGCTTGCTTGTGTACAGAAGGCAGCCTATCTTAGATCCCTCAGTGGAGCAAAACCAAGTCTCTATATACTCGCTTCTTTGTACTTCTCTGATTTTCACTTTGCTAGTGCTGGCCCAGCATGGGGATGATTTTTATATTCTGGGGTGACAGCACAGTTCCTACATCACATGCAATTCCCCTTTGGGCCAACAACGCATAGCAGCAAACGCAGCTTAACAGTAATTTCTGTGCCAATGCATTTCCTACCTCAAGATGTCTCTACAGCTCAATATGGAGAAGTTAGGTTAATTATTCCCATACCTCTGTCAGCAAGCAGCAGAAGTTAGGTGCTTGTCCGTACGTCATTGATGGTGAGGGCCAACCACACTCATAAAGGTTCCATTACTTTTACAAGACTTTGCTTCATGTGGAAATAAAGGTGAAAGAGCCAGTGCATGTTTACTTCCCGTGTAATTCAGGTCAGTAGGCAATTGGTGTATGACCCTGGCTATCACCTCATGTCTTAGAAACACTCTTGGGTCCAATGTCTTATTTCAGGAATTTCTCTCCTTTATAGTCCATACTTGCATGCTCTGTTTACTCACATTTTCATGCCTGCTCCCTCCTTAAACACATCTTTTTTGTGTCTAACTTCTTAATCATCTCTTCTAGTTCACCACCTTGATTTCCTCTTCCTTGCCAATAGGAAAGATGATTCCTGCCCCACATTTTTAGGTTTCAACACAAGCCTAAATTTGAAGTAAGCATCAGTGAAATACATTTGATTTACTGAAGAAATGGTCCTTTTCGGTCACTGAATTCAATTTCTCCTGTCAGAGGCAACCACATCACATATTTACTTCCCTAAACTGGTAAGTTGACAAGATGACAAAATTTGAAAGTGAGGGAGTGAGGGGATTCAATTTTTTTTAAAAAAAAAACAACCTACAATGCTTCTATTTTTAAGATTACCATCTAGGATGACTGAAAAATGCATTGTGTCCAAAGGCATGTGCACTGTCTCCATTTCAGCATTTCATTGTCAGTAGCAACAAGAGCTTCACCATGGAAAAATACTGAGAAATGTCAAGAAAAATCCCAGAGACTATCAAAAAAGCCTCTTTATTAATGAAGGTTGTTCACGTGAGTAAAGCTGTAAGGTATTCAGGAGCCATACTCCAAACACATCTTGGTCAGAAACACCATTTAAAATTATTTTATAAATGCAAATGGATCTATACTATAAACTCTAAGAAGCGTGTATTACAAGCAAAATTCTAAACGAATTATCAGCATAACAAAATATATGTATATGCTGCATACTTCCAGTTCATCAGACATAAAAGTGAATTTTATAGTCTATCAGATAACAAAAGAGTCAGGTATCAGCCATGTCATTGAAAACAGAAGATAAAGAGGGGCTTAATAGGACATAGATATGACTTTATCTAGAAAAGTATCTCCTTTGCTTTTTCACAACTGTTTTGAGAGGCAATAAATATTTAAATATCATTAATAAAAAAACATTACTGAACTGACAGTTATAAAATTACACCCTGAATGTAAAGTCTTTGAGACAAAATAATTTTCTCCTAATATGGTAAATGATTAGTTACCCATAAACACACAGAGAAACACCAGAACACTTCACACTCAGTGAAGTCTGGGATAATACCATTCTGCTTCAGTAAGAATCTAGAAGTAAAAAGTGGGATATTTAACCAACTACACAGGATTTATTGCCTTCAAGATGTTACTCTAATTTGCAAGATGTAATCAGGTTTCCGAGGACCACTGCTAAAATGTAATAAAGGATCCAGATCTGATTCCTTAGCAACTCCTTCCATTTAATCATCAAAACAAGATAAATCCATTTTACCAAAAATGAAAAGATGGAGTAGGCAGATAGGAAACAAATCAGTTAAGTACAGACATCAGAAACTAAAGTACGAGATGGCATACAAATTTTGTGGTTGACAGAGATAAATCTGTCAGATAAATTCAGAAGAATTAGAACTGACACTAATACTTAAGGCTTGAGCAGAAGCTTGTACCACTGCACAACAGGAAGACTGAAGGAGAGATGTTTCAGAATTGTCTCTGCTTTGAAAATCCCCCAGCTTTATTGATTTGTGTCACCACTTCATCATTATTTTTAAAATAGCATGTCTCAGAAAATACTACGTTCCTATAAACTGGGATTTTGAGAACTGATATTATTTGCATTGCCTGACAGTGCATTCTGAAAAATAACAATATTCTAGTGTTGCTGTGAAACATCACACCTATCAAGTTCAAAGGAGACCTCACATAACATACAAGAAGCAAATGCAGTACTTGCTGGGCATACAAGCTTACTTTCTAGAAAGGGGTGAGAGTCTAGCTTTCCCATAGCTCAAAATAAGGTTCTCTCCTGCCTTATTAAAAAAGTGCAATATTTTCTGTGTCAGAAGTGCTAAGCCAATCAGGAATAGCACACAAATTAATTGATAATGAAATTATTTGTGAGCCTGTTGCACTTTTCTTCTTGGGAGAGCAACAAAGTCAGAGAGTCTTGGATAGTTCCTGCTGCTGCTACGGGTTGCTGAAAAGGTGGTTTTCCATTGTTCGAAGACCATTCAAATGAACCCTCCTCCAGTCACCCCTTCTCCTACTGAGCCTTCACAGATGGTAGCACACACATCGGCCAGTCCTCACTATCTCACAAGCATAGCTAACTATTCCTCTATGACTCAGGGAACAAGAGGGCAAAATTTAACAGAGCAAGCAAGTTACCAACAAATTACACTAATTCAAAAAGGGTTTTCTAGTAGTGTGCTTAACCATCACAAGGAATAGAATACAGTGCCTACCACAGTTACTAACTCATTTTGTCATTGAATAAGGCCCTATAATGCCTAAAGACTCAGACATAAAAGATTAAACATCTAAAACAGTTTCTCTCAATGGAGTCTGATGATTGAAGGGGATAAAGAGAAGGGAATTTAAGGAAGACCCAGTAACAGTTATTCAGCAAAAGGGGAGAAACATCAATGTATAAAAAAAAAAAGAGTGAAAATCTAGATGATTCTGTTGATACATCTGATGTGATTACAAATGAAGATGATACATTCAGCATTTTCTACCTCCCCTCAAGCTCCACAATTTTGCTACAAGTGATGACGTATCACAAGCTCAACATTTCAGAGTATCAGATGGACTAATTAAGACAGCACTGTGCAACCTGTACGATCTGTCAAACCAAAACAGGTATATTGCACAGTTTCTTTGACTTTCCTTCAGGTGGAGGACCTATTTATGAATTTCCTTGCATATAGCTGGTTGCAGTATGACCAGGTGACATAAAGCAGCACTGAACAAAAGTATTATTTATCAAATATTTAAAGTCTAAAACCTGCACAATAGCATTAGTGTATATACTGAAACACAAATGTGTCACAGTCAATACACACTCTTCTCCAACTTTCTCAACTTACTAGTTGAAACAACAGCCTTCTGATTATTGCAATATTTAACTTAGCCTCAAAAGAAAAAAAAATAAAAATCACATGCTAAGATTTTTGTAGTGAAATTCCTCCCTATACTAGAGATAATCTTTAATTCACTTTGACACACACCTCTCATTACAGCAAACTGCAAATTACTTCCAACGCAATCATAAAAAGTAAAGATTATGTAAAAAACCATATTCTCATCTGAAAGCCCAGCCTTTCATTAAGTGATGTCATGACTTTCTCCTAGTAAATTAACTCCTCCAGTATACAGGCTGACATTTAATATCAAAAGAGAGAATCACACTGTAAAAAGAGTGTTATAGAAACATAGGTCAGCAGTGACTTGGCAAAGGTTTCATACTGATGTAAATATTTCTGGCACAAAAAAATAGAAGAATGCTGTAGGTGTGAAGAATTCTTCTATGAAGAGGAAATCAGGCAGGCTGATACCTTAACACTTCGAATGCAGAAAATGCATACAACTCCATTAAAACCTTTGAGGCTGGAACCTTTTAGAATGCAAAACAGGAAAAAAAAAAAAAAAAAAAAAAACCCAGAAGAAAATCAATTTCTTAAAGAGTGTAGTCTAGGGTGCTCAGATCTGTTTGCTCATCTGCGTATGTGTGCATACAGTCAAATGTGTCTATGCATATGCCAGACTAACCTGATCACCTTCTATGACAAGATGACCTGCCTACTGGACGAGGGAAGGGTTGTGGATGTGGTCTTCTTGAACTTCAGTAAAGACCATGACACAGCTTCTTACAGCATTCTGCTACGGAAACTGTCAGCCTCTGGCCTGGACAGGCACACACTCTCCTAGGTAGAAAACTGGTTGGATGGCCGGGCCCAGAAAGTGGTGGTAAATGGTGTTAAATCCAGCTGGAGGCCAGTGACAAGTGGGGTTCCCCAGGGCTCAGTGCTGGATCCAGCCCTGTTCAATGTCTTTATCAACAACCTGGATGAAGGCATTGAGTGCTCCCTTAGCAAGTTTGCGGACGACACTAAGCTGGGTGGAAGTGTGGATCTGCTGGAGGGTCGGGAGGCTCTACAAAGGGATCTGAACAGGCTGGACTGCTGGGCTGAGACCAACGGCATGAGGTTTAACACGGCCAAATGCCGGGTCCTGCACTTGGGGCACAACGACCTTATGCAGAGCTACAGACTAGGGTGGCTAAAAAGCTGCCTGGAGGAGAAAGACCTGGGGATGTTGGTTGACAGCAACTGAACATGAGCCAGCAGTGTGCCCAGGTGGCCAAGAAGGCCAAGGGCATGACATGACCATGACGTGCTTGGCATGACCAGCAGGTCCAGGGAGGTTATTCTCCCTCTATACTCGGCACGGGTGAGGCTGCACCTCCAATCCTGTGTTCATTTCTAGGCCCCTCACCACAAGAAGGATGTTGAGGCTCTGGAGCGACTCCAGAGAAGAGCAACAAAGCTCATGAAGGGGCTGGAGAACAAGTCTTAGGAGGAGTGGCTGAGAGAACTGGGGTTGTTTAGCCTTGAAAAGAGGAGGCTGAAGGAAGACGTTATTGCTCTCTACAACTACCTGAAAGGAGGTTGTAGGGAGGAGGGTGCTGGCCTCTTCTCCCAAGTGACAGGGGACAGGACAAGAGGGAATGGCCTCAAGCTGCACTAGGGGGGGTTCAGACTGGACATTAGGGAAAAAAAATTTCTCCATCAGAAGGGGTATCAAGCACTGGAACAGGCTGCCCAGGGAGAGAGTTAAGTCACCATCCCTGAAGGTTTTTAAAAGACAGATAAATGAAGTGCTTGGGGATATGAATTAGTAGTGGATAGGTAGGGTTAGACTCAATGATCTCAAAGGTGTTTCCAACCTAAGGATTCTATGATTCTATAAATGTGTATGTGTGCACTTTTTGCATGAACAGAAAGCACCACTGGCTCATAATTTAAAACACCTCACAGAAAAAAATAAAATGCCTTCCATTCTCTCAGATATGTACTTCAAAGAACAAAACAAATAGAAAGCTACTCAAAATATGATACAGAAGTATAAGCTTAAGTCTTCCCACTCTCCCCAACACAATAAAAGGCTGAATGAATAAACAAAGTTAAAGTACTCGTACCACACTTGGTAAACATACAGAGCTCCCATATTAGACAACATCCAGGCTAACACAGTATACCAAATACACAGTAGACTTCACTTAAAAGATCCTAGAAAAAAAATAGATCTGAAGCAGCATTATTTGTGATTGGTATTAGCCCTGAGAGCTCATGGGGAGAGTAAAAGGGCTTTTCCACGTTTCTCCCTCGTGATGTCCTGCAGAAGAAAGGGATCCAACCAAGGGAGCCTAGTAGCTGTCAGGAAGGTCAAGCAGACTGCTGTAGGCAGATACCTAAGCCACCACCACCCTACAGTTCCCAGGTAAACTCTGCAGTTGAGGGTGGGCACTAAGACTGAGGAGTGGAAAAGGAAGGCTGCCTAATGTGAAATTACTCACTCAGGTTAAAATTGGGAAATACACTTAAGTGTACACTTCCAGCTAGCAACTCAAACTCTTACAAAATCCCAAAGCTGAAGCTGAACAAATCCAAACTGTTCTGTGTGCCTTGAGGTTATTCAGCTAAGCTAACTGACCACTTCCAACACAGTGGAAAATGCAGAGCGTGCAGAGAAAAGATGTATCTATGGAGTTTACTGAAAAGCAAGAGATTTTCACTCATGTCATTCAGTTAACTAGAAACCATCACCACTGAGAGAGTTCCAGCTGCTCTTCTGGTTGCCCAGTTCTTCCTCACTTGCCTCTCGGAGGTTTGTGACCCCATGGCTGCAGCACAGGAGAGTAGGAAGGGAGAAGCGCAAGTCAGATCAATCAGTCTAACAGAAAACTACTTCCTCCCACACTCGCACTCAGCCCCCCCGATAACTTTCTGTTGTGCAAGGCTCCTTCTGTTGTACAACCGACCGTGTAATCACCAGGGCTTGCATGTTAAAGGCATCAAAAAGATAGCTACAAGGATGCCCCTTTTGGTATCAGCCTACAGTGACAACAGGTAGAGTGTAACCACAAACCAAGAATGCACCTACTTTTTGTCCATGTCCTATAGCTGTGCCAAACTGCTAAGGACTGCAGAGATAAGTGGGAATCAGCAACTGTAAAATGGGACTCCAGTTATTCCCCTTGTGACCCAGAAAGGCTGGCAGGTCTCTCACAGTCCCATCTAAAGAAGGGAGGCACTCATACACAACTTCACAGCTTTTAATTCCTCATGTTTCTAAAATCTTCTAGCAACTCAAAGCCTACAAACACCGCAGCCTACGAACATCCAGCAATGCACCAAAAAGGGCAATGTTTTCTCCATTCACTGCCCCGTCCTAGATTAGGGGGGGTTAAGTTTCCTTCTCTCCTTGAACACACAAGAGAACAAAACCCACAATGATAAGCAAATTAGGATTACACTGGAGTACAGTTACCCAACCCTCAACCCCAAGAAGGCAACCCAGATTATGCAAACTCCAATTTCTTAATCTCAGGCATTTCTTCCTCGTCAGTCTATACATCCTGCCTGTACTCACAAGGCATGCCAAAACATGCAATGATAGCACACCTTCCATCCAAGAGAGACCAAACCTTCTGTGGTTCACTGCTTCCCATTGCCTAGTCCTAGGTTCTATCTTCCATAGTAGGTTAGCTTGCCATGAATCGCTCTTTGGAGACATTTAATGCTTCTCTGCAACAGCAAAAACAGCCTTGCCATTTACATGAGGGACAAGCAACTAAACTTTTAGATGATGAAACACTGACAAGGGAAGGGAGCTGACTATGCTACCTCTATGGAAGGAAATGCTCTAATTAACCTTCTAATTGGAATAAAATAGTACAAGGAACTAAATTATACTCTAAACTTTATCTCTGAAAAAAAATGAGGGCTACTGATTTTATTTTTAAAAGTCACTTGAGCCCCTTTGATCAGTGCCTTAATACCCTCTGACTTAATTTTTTCAAAATTTAATTAATTCTTTAAATTAGGTGCAGATAAATTAATTGCTGCATTTGGACAGGCAGCTTAAGCTATGGGAGGTCTCCTCTGGGATTTAGTTACCATTGTTCAATGAAAGTATTATTCTGAAATTCTTCTAAACATCTGTTATTAGTGACTTGTAGCAAAAACTTGCTTGGATCCACTTCAAAGCAGAGAACTGCAATTTGGCTTACTTCTGTTTTATCTTCTGGGAAGTTATTATGGCATTTTTTCCTAGATAAAAGTTCTTAACTATGGAAGTGAGAGACATTAAATTTCAGAGTAGCAAGAGAAAAAAATTATACTGTCCCTCTATTGCGAGTCTGTAGTATTAAAGACATGAAGAAAACCTTACAGAGCAAGTAGAACTCTGGAACAAATTGGCATTACCAGTTAGAGACACTGCCTGGTCTCACAGAGCACCTCTTATTGAAGGATAGTGCTAAAGAAAACCATCTTTGTCATATTAACAATAGTTAAGACCATTACAATATTTGGCAAGTGTCTTCATTTCTGTTTTCATAGAGAATTTTTTTGTCCTGTTTTCACTGAGATATCTTGTTGCTACATTACCCAAGAACAAGAAAACAGAGTTAAAAGGGTGACTTAAGTGGCACATAAACTAGAGCTTTGCATTGGTAAAAGGCCTCCTAAGGATGGGTACAAAAATAGTTTATGTGAATCACTCTGCTTTTTTTTTTTATTAAAACATGATCCATACTTTTTCTACAGATCATAGGAAAGTGTGTTGCCTACAACTTTACTGGAGATAGAAAGCTCAATATTGCCTTCCTAGTGAAAAACAGCTCCAGATTCAGTAGTAATTATTCAAAGTTTTAGCTACAGATATAAGTTAAAGTGAGCGTGGGTTTCCAGAGCTCCAGTCTTCATAGTGGCAATGATATTTGTTTGTTTTATTTTGGTTTTAAAGATAATTATTTACCTGTGGTAAATGTGTGCCATACAACTTTGTAGACTTACTTCTGTAGATTTAAATGGGACTTCCAAAACACATTAAAGAATATTCTAACAAAGCCTGTAACTTCAGGGGTCACTGATACGATTCCTGCCATTCTAGAGGTGTGCAAGTTTCCCGACAGCCACTTCAAAGATTCTGTTAAAGTTATGGCACATGTACCAGCCTGCTCTCTGGCAACACACCTCTCCACACACCACTGTCTCAGGCGGTACAATACAAAGGCATTACGGATCTGCAGGGCTAGGGCTGCAGGCAGCAGAGGCAGAGGGCTCATCACCAGGACAGATTAAGTGTGTATTTTGCCTATTCTACTTGAAGGAAAAAAAAAACCTGTGGTAAATTTTGGGTTTGTCTTTCACACACGTATTTGCATAACTGTTAAAATTACAGCACTAGCAGCTGTACTCTCATTCCAATATTTTTAAGTGGTTTAACTGTGAACATCATCTTGACACATATTAAGATATTACTGCTGCTGCATTGTCACTCCTAAGAAAATCCTTTCCATCATCATACAGACTCAAAATTATTTTCTCTTTCCATTGAGGCCATCACATGCTGTCCCTCACAAAATGGTATTTTATTTGTGTTTCATAATGAAGTACAAACAGAGAGAAGCTGAGTGGCCTCAGAACTTTCTAAGATCAAGCTGGACCAGAAACAAGAGTATCGTTTTGTCAAATGATCTTAATTTTGGCCCAATGGATAAGATAAAGAAAAGGTTTTTATCAGACTGCCAGCTTGTATGAACTTAAACGTATCTGGCTAAAACAGTCTACACAGATCCAACTGCCTAGAAATTTTAGGTAGCACTGTTATACCTATTTTCTGAAATTACTGCTCTACAACATTTTCGACACAAATTCTGAGCATCCTGCTTCTGAAAGGCTTTTTTTTTAAAAAAAAAAAAGAACAGCAAAACAAAAAACAATAAAGATAATTGGATTTTCAATGACCAAGGGACAAATATTATTAGCTGTTTTCCCAGGGCTTTCTATCTTGATTTATAGAGCTGAAAACGCCACTGTTACAGTGGAACATACTTATCTTGATCAAAAAAAGTAACTGGTGATTCTGAAGGTAGAAGCAGTGAATCGCAACAGCGTCACCTAAACAGATCATGCATGTTTTCTATCTTAACCAAAACAAAATGCAGTTTTCTCATGAGCTGTGAACTGACCATATGCAAAAAAACAGGTTTGCTCAAATGACGCGCTTGCATGAGCCCAACTCTTTCCCTCATAGTGCTAACTATTCAAAAATCAGAAATACTTGACTTTAAAATCAGCCTCTTCAGTTTCCTTCTGACCTTCTTTAACTCCAGTGCATCTCTAACAGACGCAGCAGTTACAGGGCTGCCATTCTGCAAAGTGCAGTAACCTTGCTTCCTGCTGTATCTATACCCTCTGGTTACACAGCAGGGCTCCCTCTTCTTACCTGAATTTCTCACTAGTTATCTGTTTTACAAACGTTACATTTGCCTGTAGCTCAGATCAACAGTTAACTGCACCCACATGCCTCCCTTGCCTCGCAAACCATTTCTGTTCCTCTTGCTAGGGCAAAGTTTACCCATGTCGCTTTTTTTCAAGGACAGATGAAGTAACGTCAAATTCTCCCTCTTTATAGACTGAGAAGATGGAAGTGAGGCATAACATAGGTCCAAGGCTTGTTTATCTACCTTCCTATGCCTGCAGTCAGGCCTGAGGAGGTAAGGATCAGCTGGGGAGAGGAGAACAGAACAGAAATAAAAAACTTATTTCTCCTATGAGAGAAAGTAAGAACTCCGTTTTCCCAAATAGCTCAGACCAGCTGTTCTCCCTCCAGTCACTGAACAAATGAGATGTAGTAGCTAAATCAGAGGTACCTTTGCCCTTCTTGCTCCTTCTGTAGAGATAGCTGAAATTCATGGTAAGCTTGGAGCATCTTATATCATGGCAATACTGCCAGCTTCTGCAAAGAAGCAACACCGGATAATTTGTCAGGAGGGTAAAATTCATTTCCATGCATGATGTCTGGTGTGCTTAGCATTTTACTCAACTCGTTTCTGCATTCATATATTGAAAACAGCTCGTTATAAGTACACTTCTTTCTCGGTCTAATAGGACGTCTTCATTGAAAACGCATTTGTGAAAAGATCGCAAAAAGATCTCCCAGATAGATGCACGCAGCCACGTACAGTAGCCTTTTTGCAGGCAAATCGAAAGATGGGAAAGATCAAGTTCTTCACGAGCACTTAAACAAACCTGTTATGCCAGAAACGCTTCTCTTCAGCACTTGGAAGATGCCGTAGTGCTGAATGTGCAGCCTTTCAGTTCAATCTCAATTACTATGCAAAGATGCATCTACAGCACATTATTCTCAGGACGTGACTTTATATTCAACTCTACACCACAGATGTATTCTGGAGTAAGGGCAGGTTTGAGAGACTTTATTTTGGACTAGAGAGACAGACAAAACTGCAGGAAACAGAAGCTTATGATGCTTTGCCACTGCCATACTAGGGTATTTTTCAGTAAATTCTCATAATATTTGTGCTTTAACAGGTCTACCTGCTAGAAGGAGCTGACAAAGCAGGTGTGAACAAGCTGGAATCATTTTCCTAGTGATTCCCGAGAACTGACCTGCACGTATACAACAAGCAAGGACAAATGGCCTAAAGCCACTTCCAGAATGAATATGGTTCACTGTTCAGTCCACTGGGTACAGACAATAGCGTGCATGACACTAGACAAACAAAATTAGAAGTCAGAGATTTTTTTTTTTAAAGCACTGCCTAGAGCAGTAACAACGACAAATGCGTGAAAGCAAAGCATATAATACAAAGCAATCTATTTTTCTTTGGAGCTCATTTTAACATGTGGGAGACATGGAAGTCATAGGACAGCTCTCTTTCCTTCTTATCTATAGCACTCAAATATACCAAAAGGCTCCGTGGCATCTAGGTCCTTAATGGAAGCAGACAGATTTCAGGAAATGGCATGAGATGGATACTGTGTGGTACCCTTTTGCCACCAGAAATATTTTTTTTATTTTATTTTTGGTATAAATACAAAGTAGTTATTCAATGAGAAATCATTTTGCTGATAAAACAATGGCAAGTTGACAGAAGAACATTTCCCACCAGTAAACAGGGAAATAACATGGTTTTGGAACATACTCTGCAGAAATAATTACGAAGAGGTACAATGCAAATTAAGTCAAAATATATTTTACAAAGCATATTGTATTATTAATAATTTACTTTATATTGATAAGCTATGTGCTTAATATTGCAGAAATGGTCCAAGCAAAGTAATCAATATGATAATTGAGACCGATAACTTGCATGAAAATGAAGCATTTTGGCTGTCTCATTTTTAGCATTGAAATTTAAAATATCAGCTTTTCATTTCAGTCATAATAATAAAAGAAAAAAAGCAAATAAAACGTTAGCATTCCTCATGATTGCTGTCTGACTGAATTTTGATTAAAGCCACTGGAATTTTAAAATAAAGGCTGTGGAGAGAGGCATTACTGTCTCTGGTCCAATTCCTGCTGCTCCAAAAAAGTAATGATGGGAAGAAAATCACTGGATAATAATCATGTAATAAATGATGAATTTATCTCCAAGCACCTTGAAATTTAAGATAGAGGTCTTTAAGAAAAGCACATGATTAAAATGGGATTCATTTCATCTATGAGGATAGTTGAATGGCAGGGGTAAAATCAGAGTAACTCCTAAGTTTTGACCCAGAAAACACCCAGAGGAAAAATGAAAGAGAAAATATACTAAGAGGAAAGATGACAACAATTATATATGATGCAGTATCATTGAGTCCTGCCGTTTTCTTCATATACTGCTATAAATCATAGGAGAGTTGAGAAGGTACGTCACCCTCCCTTCCCCTAGGCATACATCTCACAGAAGGATGTCAACTGAAAGAGACAGCTAAGTGCTCAACTGAAATAGGACAGAAGCATAATTATCAACATTAAAATATACCTACATGTGAGAAGTTTTGTTACGAAACACATACAACTTCAAATGTACTGTTTACATCCAAAACTGATGTGGTCCAAGAACATTAAAAGGGGGGCAGGATCAGATTCCTTTCTGGTTTGTTTTTTTTTCCTTTCCCTTCAAATAACAACATAGACTGCATAGAATCTCCCTTCTATCACTCAAATTAATAACTGGGGGGGGGGGGGGTTGCTTACATTGTTCAGGTATAAAATATACTCCTGAGTGAGGAGGGGAAAGGCATATTAATTCAGAAGTATTACATAACTGACTATGGCATTTTATAACAGACTTGTGCAACCACAGCCATAAATGTATTTACACATTCCTCCTCTATTACCTGTAATACTAATGAACTCTGATTGTTATGAGAGGCATGCAACATACACAATGTTTAGAGAAAAATTCAATCAAGTCCTAAAGAACTTAAACACACCCAATCCACCACCTATGTATAAGTGAGACAATTTTCTCCGTTGATCTCATCAAACAACAACATTACTGTAGGGTCCATATGTTGGGTTTGTTTTTTAAAGTAACAACGGCTAGAAAAGAGAGCCTTGTTCCCACTGGAAGGAGTTAGAAAGCTACTATGGCAGAACTATGTCATTGTTCAGAGCCTAAGTTAGTTCAGCTCTAAATCAACCACAACTTCTAAGTCAGGCTTCAGGGCTGAACACACCAATTTCAGCACTGAATTGGATCACTTGCCAGAAGGTTTTTAGAAATACGTGATTTCAATATTCTTATAATTTGAAAGACTATTTTTCACCACTCATAATTTGCTTGGAACTTTTTTGCTTGTTTATTAAGAGTTCAGAAGAGGCTACGGGCAGGACCTGGTGTCATTTATTTGTTGGCATCATAAACAGTTCTGGTTTCAAGGCTCTCGCAACACTCGGGTTCGAAGAGTTCATGTATACACACACAGCACTGGGATTAGTGGGTTTAATTTCTTGTCATGCATCTGTTGGGACAGTGGAAGGCTTGAGAGTTTTGGCATTAAAAGACTGACCTAATTAAAGTTGATTCACTCTTCCCAGGTTTAGAATAGCCAACTTTGGAAGTGCCACACCCCATCATATCATAAGGGTGGTAGCAAACTGGATCCTTGGAACATCTGTTGACAAGTTTGTACTTGAAAAATAATTCATTTGACATAGGATAGCAAGTGCTCAGATATCCTTGAGAAAATTCAAATTGAGGCGGATTAGTCTGTTTAGATAAATATTTATATATTTATGTGCTAATTTGAAAATTGCTTACATATGAACTTTCAGATCTTATTTCCACACCTTGTTCCCTTGGTTCCAGTCATACATTTTTCCCTGGTTTTGGGTTTCATTTATATTTTTTTTCTTCTTTATGTAATCATTAGTACTTCACTCGAAAACACTATATTGTATACTGCATTAACTGTTTAGCTCCTTATTTGCCTCTTGCTACTTATATAGGAAAAGTTAGTGCATAATGAACATTCATGCGAAATAATAATTTAGCAGTTGTATTACTTCTTTAATATATATTTTAATGGTACAAAATGACAATAAAACTTTTCTCCAAGATCAGTATATGGCACGTCTTAATAATAACTAAAAAAATCTTTTAATTTCCACAGAAATAACATATATGTATTTATATATACACACGTACATGCTGGTCAATATACCGATAGCATTACAAACAAGAAGACACATTTTTAAACGTTAAAGCAGAACTACTTGTTCTTCCTTGAATATATTTCCAATGTGTTTCACTCTTTTACGCATTTCTTGACTTTGCAGTCTTTCTCCGTAATGTGTTATAGTCCATACCAGTCTCACTTGTTTGATTTTTCTGAGTAACCCATATATGGGTATGTGTATGTGTCATTGAATTATTAAGTAAAGTATTTCAATATACTTTTCACTATGCATGCTACTACTATTCACTTCATGCAGTTATCAGATAATTATTACACACCCCCAGCTTTCACTTTCATCTTAGCTTCCTCTAAATTTCAGTTTTAGGAGCACAGGTACTAATGTAATTCATCAAGATTAGAGCTCATATGACAAATATAAATTTTCTTAAAAAAAAATCCTAACTTCATTAGCTAGAATTCAGAAAGTTTACAGAACCATTTCAATGGACAATTAGAAAATATTCTTACCCTGCGATGTCTATAAATGTACTCCAAAAATTCCAAAGGCAGAACTAAAGCATGTGACTTTATCCCAGTTTCTACATCTTATAAAATCAGGTAATTATATTTAACTACTTTGCAGAATACATTTTAAGCCCTTATTATATATAACATTTGTGAAGCTTTTAAAACTGTCAAGACATGACAGGACTGGAATCAGAATAGAGGGACTCCATTATCTCCTGGTTAGAACTAAACACCAGAAGTTCAGAGATTTATACGTTATGAAGGCTCAAAGAGAATACCTTTTAGCTTTTTGTTAAGATCACTACCTTAAACTCAAAGAACGTTTTTACTTAAAGCTTGCTTCTACCCTTTAATCATTCTTGTGACTCTTCTTTGAGCCTTCATCTATTTTCTTCTTCACTTATGGACACTAGAACTAGACAAAACAATGCAGCCTTAGTCCTCTCAGTGACTGACAGAGTATTACCTCCCTTCCTCTTCCCAAACTTTCTAGTTTATGTACCCAGAGATCATGTAAGCTCTTCAGCTGCAGATTTTTTCCACAGGATGGAATCTATTGCTCTAAAAAGAAATCATACGTCTTCTGTTTCTTGGTGCACAATTTTACATTGGCTCTATTAAAGCAGTAATCTTGTTTTGTCCAGTTTGACAAGCACAGTCACTCAGCGATTTGCTCCATTCATTATAATTTTCTCAATCTCTGAATCATCTATAAACTTTGTGATTATTTTTATAAGGGTACAAGTTAAAAAAAAAATGAAAGCGTGGAAGACTTGAAACCCACTGGTACACAGAGACATTCAAAGACGCCAAACAGCTATAAACAGAACTATCTTCCTTTAGGTCTAATGTAGCTACTGAGTTCTCCTCACCTTGTATCATTCTTGTTTCTTCATGAAAATGCCAGTTGGCACAAAGGGAGCGACTGCACAAAAGTCCAGATGCGTATTTTTGCACTTCTTCACTAACAGCCCAATGTATAAGCATCTCAATAACATGGCAAGGGTACTAGTGTAACAAGATCTATTTTTAACAAACTCATGCTGACAAGCATTAGTTGTATTACATCATTCTCTTCTGTCCTTTATTAACCAAGTCATACACCAGTTATTCCACCATTTTACCTGGATCAGTATCTGGGCTTATAATTATCTCGGTTACCTGGTCTACAACACTGGCACTCATCCAGGTCTCTGCTATCTTCCTGGTATGCTGGGACTTTTGTAAATCAACAGTGAGAGTCAAACGTTAACTCCTTTGTCAGTTCTTTTTGGATTAAATTACCTTCATATTTTAGAACAGCCATGCTGAAAACTGGACTTCCACCTATGTACCCTTTTTCCTGGGCTATATGCTCTGGGAGGCAACAATATTTTTATTTCCCCCTTAGTCTACATTTTAAAGAAAAAATACACTTCCTATACCAACCACCAAGTTGCTCTTAAGCAGGAAAATCAACTACAACCAACAATATGTGCTTTCACTTCTCACTCAAATATTTCATTATATATAAGCAAATGTATCTCAACAGAAAGTCCTACTGCATGAAAGCAAATAACTGCAACACCAATATTCTTCCCACTGCAGAACTGGTTTACTCCTTCTATACACGTGTGATCACAACACAGGCCAATAAAAAAGTTAACTGGGCAAACAGAGGAAGGGGGTGCTTTAATTTGTTTGTAAGATGATGAAAAACTAGAAATGTTTCTGATTGGGGAATACATCTGCCAAAATTCAGATAGAAGACTGTTTAAAATATGGACAAGGAAGCGTAAGAGACAAATAGACTGTTACTTTTCCATCTGAATTACTGTAAGTACCGTAAACAACCAAGCAGAAAATTCATCTCCCTTTTTCTTTGATGTTCAGCTTATCCAAGAAATAAAGGTTCAAATGGATCAGCTTTGGTATCCAAAGCAGGCAAAGCTTTTGTGCTGGCAGGCAACAATGTTTTAAAAACAAGGACAGAAAAATCTCAGAACAAATACTGATTGATCATTCGATCAAACTGATGCTGAACCAATTATCCACTTGTTCTCAGAGATGTATGTTAAAATCTTTCACTTCTGAGTGTTCTCTTGGACATTTATTTTGCAGATAATAAGGAGTTCTGTTTTATTAGTGAGTGGGCTGAGTTGCTGGAGACTGGGATGGGGGTGAGGGAAGAGAAGGGAGAAGGAAGGAGATTTCATGCCTATAAAAGAGCAATTGAAGATCAGACTAAAGCTCATTTAAAGACTTCCAGTAAGAAACTGTGACCAAGGCTTAAAACACACTAAAGAAGCAGCTTCATCTTGAACTTTGGGAGCAGCTGTGCTCTTTCCCCCAACACAGGAAACAGACCTAGGAACAAAAATAAGACAGGAATGCTCCTGTGCAAGCTAATGTTGTTGGCTTCTTAAACATCCACTACTCTTTTGCCAAAAAAAATGAAACCTAGGAGGATTTAACACTTCAAAGGATAGTGGGAGACTGCTTTAAACACAGAATTTTCTACCAGAGACAGATATTCTTTCATTTTGTAAACAAGCTGGAAAAATATTATCATGAGTGCATGTCAAGGCAGATTTCATTTATATTCCTGTACTACTTATGCACAAATACACTACTTCATATTACACTTTTACCTATTTTAGACTACAGTTAATCCTGTAGCAATGTTATCTCCCACCAGGAAAAAAAATGCAGCAGTAGAATCTTCTTATGCTTTCCAAAACATTTTATTATAATATGCAGTTTGAAAGTTTAAGACTACAGAGAAATGTTTGACAAAGAAATTGTCTCCTTATTAAGCAACAATATGTAATTATATGTTCAAGGAGAATGTGAATAACATCTTGCCAAAGGAACGTACAGCCACATATGATACTCACAGTATTCCCAACTACAAATCATAGTTATGCTTTCCTTGTTTTATTAAGAACTTGACCTTTGTTCATTGGATTTCATTTTCTGAACAAAGGTAAAGAGAAGGGAAGTGAGTGGTAGGCTAAGTTCTCTAACTTAAAAAGAAAAAAAAAAAAGCAAACAACTTTATCTAATTTTGATGAGTACAAATCATCTCAGTGACTTGCTCTGTTTCGCTCACGAAAACCAACTCATGTTTCAACACTTAATTTAATATTTTGCAGGCTAATGGAAACTTTACATAATGCATTCTCCCTCTTTGAGCTAGAATGTCAACACAGATGGGGTTGAGATCTTGATATGGAGAGAAAGGAAATGTTATCTTTTCAAAATCTTCAGCCTAACAAACATGACGTGGAGGATGGGATGAACACTGACGTGAAGAAAAAAAAGGAGGGGAAAATAATCTTACTTATTTTAGAAGAGTGTCTGTATCTCTTTCTGAGCGCAGCACCCCCAGCCATACCTCTCTCAACAGTGCTTAATGTTTGATTAAAACAGTTTCTTGGTCCCTCCTCAATCTGCTAGTGTCCTCCCTGTGGTAGGACATGAAAAACAGATTGAAAACCAACAGTTGATGCAATTATTAACAGTAAGAGTTACATTTCTCTGTCACGTAAAACCTACTAAGTATTCTCAAAGCAGTCTCAGTCACAAAGAATTGCAACTCCAGTGCTTTCCTTTAAATGAAAAAAAAAAAGTATGTTTGATCTTTTCTTTGTGTATTGAGAGTTCAGGGCCATGCAGCACTTATGCCTTCAGCATCTGTTAATAATTCCTCAGAGAAATGGATAGAGAGCAAAAGCAGGTGAAAGAAGGCTTTCAAGTTTTAACCATTTCATCCATGGATCACATCCCATCCAACTACACAGTGCAGTCACTTAAAGCACTATTTCTTCACTACTATATCTAGAAAGAGGGAAATAACTCACTGTGGATGCAGTATTTCAAGAGAGTGCAAAGTAATGTAAATGATTTTTCAGTTTTAAGGAATTTAATTCTAAATACAGATAATTAAATGTGAGCATGATGAGGAAACAAAGCAAGCACTGGTCACTTCCTGGATGTGTCAGTCCAGGAAAGGTCATCATTTTAGATGATGAGCTTAATCCTGAACAATTAATTTTTCTTTTGAGCTCTCTTTCGGTTACCTGCATGTCTTGTCTCCAGAGCAGAAGTTCTGCAATTTTTTTTTTAGCAGGAAGACCTGCATGCTTGCAGAATGCACTGCTTATTATACTTGAAAAGAAACACAAATCGCCGCTCAATTGCCCGCTTTGTCATTTCACAAACCCTTTTGCCCGTTTTGTGTAAAGTCATATATTTGTGTCTGCTACATTTTCTGTAATCACTGCTAAGAATAAGCACCTCATTACTAGAGAAGTGTTTTATTATCCAATCTAATGTCATCCAAACCACTTGATTCTTGCTGGCTTACAGCAATTGGACAGGTAAATGGACCTGTCCTGGAAGAGATTACAACTGAATTTAGAAAAAAAACCAGACTATTGCAGCATCTCTAACAGAGCTGCCCCATCTACACAGGTGATACTAGAGTATCACGCTGGGTTTTTTATACTGTCATCATATAAAGCATAAAAGTTTCTTATGCCTGTAAAACAATATTGAGAACAGACTTTAACAAACGCTTTGTCTTGACTGCCAAAAGTGGATGTTCCAAAAAGCCTGAACTGTTATGTTCACCCACACCCAAAACAGGCTTGCTATCAAGTCCCAAGTCTAAATAAACGCCTAGGTATATTTTGTTTCCTTCTGTGTTTTGTGTGGTTATAGGATATATGTGCAGCCTGATCTATGAGATACTCTACAGGTAGCAAAATTAACAGGAGTTCCATAGCTAAAGAACGCTGTAGAGTAGAGCAACATAGGGCAGACCAGATCATTTCAGTTCAAAGGGACCTACAGTTTCCAACTGCCTGACTAACTCAGGGCTGACTGACGTTTAAGGTATGTTATTAAGGGTATCGTCTTTATACGTGCCTCTTAAACACTGACAGGCTTGGGGCACCAACCACCTCTCTAGGAAGCCTGTTCCAGTGTTTGACCACCCTCTCAGTAAAGAGATGCTTCCTAGTGTTCAGTCTAAACCTCCCCTGGCACTGCTTTGAGATATTCCCATGTGTCCTACTAGATCTTAAGAAGACATTAGTATCTCCCTCTCAATTCCCCCTCCTCAGGAAGCTGTAGAGAGCAATGAGGTTGCCCCTCAGTCTGCTTTTCTCCAAACCAGACAAGCCAAAAGTCCTTAGCTGCTTAGATGGACATTCCTTCCACTCCTTTCACCAGCTTTGTTGACCTCCTCTGGATGCATTCGAGTACCTTAACATCCTTCTTAAATTGTGGGGCCCAGAACTGCACATTGTACTTAAGATGAGGCACATCACACTGATTACGAGAGTATAATCACCTCTTTTGGCTGGCTGGTTATTCCGTGTTTGATGCACCCCAGGATGTGGTTTGCCCTCTTATGACCAATCTGGATGAGAACTATATCACAATCAATTTCAAAAATGTACCTACTGATGGAGATGGGCATTTTGGTTATCTACAAGTTACATTTTGAAATGCCAGCTGGGCCATGGACAGAAAGAAAACATAACAAAACAAAAAAAAAGAAAACTCACATCCCTATTGCAGGTTAGGGTGGAAATATGGTCTAAAAACCAAGAAGGTTTTATGTGTTACATACCACACATCAATATCTCAAAGGAATTTATAAACGTTCTTGAACATAGCTTAGTAACAAAAAGTCCTCATGCAGGTGTTACAGAAATTAACTATGCAATAAGTCTTAATTATCATATGAATTTTCTGGTTGCTTGGTAAACAAATTTATCTGATGATTCTTCACTTCAGCACAGCAATGGATTATTCTGCAGACATTAAGAACTGTGTTACACGACGATATGACAAATACTGTACACCATTGGATTTCAAAACATATTGTAAACAGAAGGCTTTAAACTTACAACTTATAAAGCTGCTTCATACCTCTAGCATGTGGTATATCCTCATTTCATCCATCTAAAAATATCTCATTTGTAAAAATCTAATCTCTGGAAACATGACTAGATGGTCTTAAAATAGTCAATTCACTGATGGATTTATAACTTGATCTGCATTTCACAATTACAGTCAAAAGCATATTTTAAAAAGAGTAAGTTCATACCCCTTCTGCAAATAGGCAATTGCAACAGCCTTTAATTTAAGTTCATACCAGACTGCAGCAGACATAATGAATAAATATGTTGCTCTATAAGTAGCAGGACCGAAGGAATCTGCTTTTTTACCCTTTCATATCCTACGACTCAAACTTCCACTATCAGCCCAGATGATTATGCCACATACTGCCTGGCCAGTCAGTGTGGACATTCTTAACTGCTAAGTTGGTTGCTGCCCCAGAACATGAACCAAGAGCTGCACTTGTCCCCTCCTGGAAGGGAGTAGCGTGACTTCAATCTCTTTCATGTCCTCAGCCACTAATTCTCACAACACCTGTAGGAATCCCCTATTTTTGAGCACTGCCAAACGTAGCTGATGTTGTTTAACGGAGGGTTCTGGTATGGGAGGGATGGACAGACAGACATGGTGCCAGACTGGACATTAGGACAAGGTTCTTCACTGACAGGGTAGTACGTCACTGGAACAGGCTCCCCAAGGAAGTGGTAATGGCACAAAGCCTGTCAGAGGTCAAGATGCATCTGAGAACAGTGGTTTAGTTTCAGGCAGTTCTGTGAGGAGCAGGGAGTTGGATTTGTTCCTTATGGGTCCCATCAAAGCTGAGATATTCTATGATTCTATAAATGCAAACCACACAAATTTTGTTTCTCAGGAAAACCTCAGTAACACTCAGACAGGTGATGCATACCAACTCTAGATCCCCAAGTTCACTAGTATTGGCAAAGGAAAGTTTCTGGACTGACCCACCATCTAGTTTTCACCATACAAACTCAGGCTTCTGCTGTTTAAGTGCTGAAATCAGGCAGAAGTCACTCTAGCAGTACCCGTCAGCATTCCCACGGCTAGAAATGGATGATTTTACTTTCTTTCTCCTTTCAACTTTTTCATGCTCTTACATTCAGGCAATCCAAAGTAAGATCCAGTGAAATGGCTACACTTGTCAGCTGAGCAAAACACCTAGATAACATAACGATTCACACATCTATAGCCGGTCAGGCCATTTAACAGGGGGAAAGCACAGTGCTTTTTTATGTACTTCCTCACTGAGGGGTAAGATATGGTCATAGTCCTCCAGATTTAATCTTCAGCTACTCAGTTTCTACCTCTGCGTAACTGGGTAATGGTTGTATCAAAACAGTAAATTCAAACCAGTGGGCAAGAAATAAGTTTCAGAGAAGTCCATACTAGTATTCCACTCTAAATAGGTCTGGTTTTAACAGACAATTGGATTTTTAATTCTAAAGGCAGTAATACTGATATTTTAACTAATGCTTAAATAGGATGCATTCATATAAAGATTAGTTATTTGAACTGAACACCATATAGTGCAGGTGAGCCTAATATAGGCACCTGTTCCTTGATCTATTGTAATTTTGAAATTACAAAACCAAACAGCAAATGAAGCTCTCTGGACAATGATATTTCACTCTCTTGAAATTTCCTTTATTTTCTGCCAAGAATTCTGACTTGGACTGGAATGGTCACTGGTAAATGATAATCTGGTATGCATTCAGCAGCAGAAAACCAAATAACATATTTTTTTAAAAGTACTATAAGCCAGATAAATTTTCACCTCACACTAGAGGAGCTGAGCTTCTAATCAACATACTGTCTTTATTCTTTTGTTACTGACCACATAAATGGCAGTAAAATATTCTATTACACATCTGGCTTGTAGCTATAAGGTCCTCCACTTAGTTACCGCTCTTTCTTCTCTCTACCGTCCTCCCCCTCCATTTTAAGATAACACCAGTGTGAAATCTGCTCAATTTCAAACAAGTAGGGTAGAACAGTTACACAGTGTTAATTAGCCCCAATTCTTATGTTTGCTTTTATAGATTTGAAAATGCATTTCATGTTATTTTTACAATTAAAAAAAAATATCTTTACTATAGGGTAACACATCCAACAGACTGGATGGAAAAAACAGTGACTTTGGAGGACTGCAATGAAACTGACTGTGACAACAGTGTCTCAAATACAGAAATAAGCAAAAAGGGAAGGAAAAATAAAAGATAATTACATAGATTTACTTTTTATAGTAATTTCACCTATAACTTCTCTAAACATGTCAGCTGTTGTATGAATCCAAGATTGAAGGTGCAGTTTTAAATAAGTGCATCTATTAAAGACGAAAGAAGAAAATATTGTTTTAAAGCTTACATTCATTTTAGATTCTAATTAATAGTATCTTTGTTATTTTAGGGGCCTCCTGGGTATTTAGAGGGCTAAACTGCAATAAAACCAAGGTACATAAATGAAACCTATTAAGGTCGTCTTAGTCAATAAAGACTAATTGCATCAAACGATAGCCGCAGCCAAGGGACAGCCCTTACCAGTGAGCAGCAGAGGAGGAGGGCACCTTGTGCAGTTCCTGCCACGCAGAGAAGGCTGCTCCTACCGCCCTAAAGTGTGACACCTCCAACCCTGCTGTTCCAGTCACCCACCAACAGGATGCAATCCGACAGTAATATTTCAACAGCCATATGGCTGTGCCACACAAATTTGGCCTTGCTGTCTCACATTGTTGCTGTTATCCTCTTCCCTGGCTTCCCAAAACATCTCCCGATGGGTGCATTTTGCAACAGTGAACAAGCGTGGCAAAGTTTACTTCCCTACACTCTTCAGGGAGAGGTACCGAGGGTCCCATCAAACGTATTAGACTGTCCCAGAAGATCCAAGTTAAGAGGACATTTGTGTGCACCACCATGCATTGGCAGCAAGGAGCCGGCTGTGACACTGAAAGGTGGCCTCCAGTGCCCATCAGCTCGTGAACGTGGCTTCTGTCAGGGCAGACCTGCCAGACCCCAGTATGGGGGATTCACGAAAGACGGAGCCCAGCAGAATGACCTCAGAGAAGTTTTGGAAGATATGGTAAACACTGTATCTTAACATTAGAAAAACATCTACATTGTTTCTCAAAAGGGCTTCCTAAATGAAGGCTAGTGCCTACTTTAGACAGAAAGCCTTTGAAAAGTCCTGTGATCAAGTTAAAAAAGGAAAAAGTACCCCCTATATTTATAAACCACTCAAACTCTTATCTATATGCTGTCTGGAGACTACACGAGTTCCCTTTGTCCTACATTATGACCTATACTGAATATTTACAACTTGTTCTTCATATAACTAAAGTTTCATCTGCAATCTCCACACCCATCTTTCCATTTTATCCTTTGAATGCCAGTACGAATTATTTAATTTCTTTGCCAACAGGCCTCCTTCCTCTCAGAAGAGGAACATCATCTTCTTGAAGGACTACAACAGGAAAAATGAACTGTGACTAGACAATGTTTGGAATATGTATTTTTTGCTTTTAGTCGCAGAATGAGTCTGCTTTGCTAGTGGATACAAAATCCAGACTGGAGATAGAGATGTCGAGATTACTTGAAAGAAACTTTCAAAGCACAATTCTACGTCTGTCTCACAAGCAATTAACAGAGTCGCTAACTTTCTCGTTACTAAATGCTGCATTGTTTACACAGCAATCTGACAGACTCATTCTTCCTTAAGGGCATTGCGGGTGGCAGTCAAACATCCCTTCACCCAGGCTTCACTGAGTGGGGACTTGGAGGTGCACAAATAAAGATAAAATATGAACCACAAAGGCCGACTGCAAGGTCCAGCAACTGGTTGTTCACTACTCATGGAAAGCTTTAAATAATTGGGTATTGTCTCTGAAATCTACAGAGTAGAAGTAAGATGGATTTTAAAGCATTTCTGATCCAGACAGGAAAATTCTTAGAGATTGCAAACTAGCAATCAAGGCCAAGCCCTAAAACACGTGCACGCACACACACGCACACACACTCTCTCTCTCTCTCTCTCCAAACCTTCAGCATGTGAATACTGCTGTTTACTTCCATGTAATTACTGTGCATGCAATTAAGCACAGGCATAAATAATGAAAGGCCACATCCTACATGAAGGAAACATCTGGCCTACAAGAAAGGCACTTGTTTCACAAAAATATTCTTTAAATATAAAAACACATTCGGAAGGGAAGTCTCTCTTCTTTCTCTCTCCCCTATTTCTTTTTTTAAGTCAAACTCTAAGGTTCAACTTAAACATATTTATCAAAATACAGCTAATGCACTTTAGTTTTAATGTTTAAGAAGGGGAAGGCTAGGTATTGGGGAAGAAATGGCTTTATTAAGTTTACTTCTACACTGAGGGAAATTAAAGGAGAAGAGACATATTTGTAACTGGTAAAAAGATAAGCTCTAAACACAGCTCCTTTTTAGATGAGTGTCAACTTGTACAATATTGGTAATCATACAACACCTGAAATGGTCTGCAAATTATTATTATAGCAACAACTGGAATAAAAACGTACATGTCTATGTAAGGAAAAACAATGGAGAACATCAAAATTTTGGCCTAATTTTTATCTTGCATCATCAGGCATAATCAATCCCTTTACACAAATACTCTTTTTATCTGCAGCAATTTAATTAAAATGCTTGCAATTATAACAACAAAAATTACACTTTTGTAAAACAAAAAAACTGTATTTACTGGAAAATTAAGTATATCTTTCCAGCAGCCAAACAAGTGGATATGATCTAAAGACGTGTTGCTTCAAAAAAAGTGAGGCAGGCAATTCTTTGATTTAGAAGATTTGAAAACATTAGCATGTCATTTTCCTTCTCCCTGAACATACACGTAAGTGTACCAGAATAACCATGAATAGCAACTGTTCTCATAAGAATGTTTGTCATGAAAAGTTCACTTTTCCTCCCACACACATCAAGTTGACAACTGAGAATCAATTCCAAAGGTAAGCACCTATGTCCTAAGACAACCCTCAGTGCTCAGTTAACAAGTCTGTCATCTGCTTAATTTTATTTTGCTAAGGGATGTTGAGGGCTGGGGTTTTTTTGCTTTGGTCTACTTTCCTTTGTTTTTTTTTTAAGGATTTATCAACATAAAAATTTGTAGCCATCTATTAACACTTGCAGAACCAATTCCCTCTTTCAGAAAGGCCACTTCTCAATCAAAGGCTGAAAACCTGTGCTCTGTAAATGCTTATCTTCCAAGAGACCATAGCCTCTTTAAGGCACTGGTGTGTTACCAGCCTCAAGCAAACCTACCTCTGGTAAGAACACTAGAGAAGCTCAAATCTGGGGAATACTGGCACGGGTGCGTCCCTACAATAAAACTGCACCATATCAACACAGTTGTTTGCTTCTCTCCCTTGCTCTCCCCACCCCCCATGAAGGAACATAAAATCTAATAAGTGAAGCAAGATCTGCATGATCAAAACACAATTTGTTTCTCACCAGTGTCATGTTACATACACAAACATCTCACTAAACATCACTCTCCAGACAAAGCAGAGCAGGCTACAACAGACTGAAACTATCAGGTTTGAAAACTATGAAGCCAATCATGAGAGAAACCTCTGTGAAACAGCAATTGCAAAAGACCAACAGAAAATCTATCAGTTGGGTAAGGTGTTCCACCTGCCACGACCAAATTATATTCCTTTTTTACCTGATTATTATTTAACCATGAAAGGTCTTCAAACAGCAGCTTGCTGATAAACCACAAACTGTCCTTATATTTTCAGTCTACTGGGAAGGTAAGCTTCCTCCCTAATTTGAAGAGACTCAAAAGGATAGAAAGTTAGATGCTGGTACCACTATGTAAATACACATATTACTCATCGATCTACTGAAGTTGAAGAAATAAATGAAAACTGAAATGGCCTCTTCCCATCACAGTCTGCATGCTCCTGTGATAGGGCCCTACTCTTCAATCTCTTTACTGCATCAGAAATATTTGTTATGAATCTCATTAGGAAATTTTGTGAAACAAAATATAGCAAATGCTAAATAACAATTCCAAAGAAAGAAATTAAGTAGTGTCTGTAGTTCCAAACAATTAACCCCAGACTGTTTAGCAATGCAAAGTTGTTATATTGTGATCAGCTGTCAGAGACTGCTGTTAACTGGCAAAAAAAAAAAAGATAATTGAATCTTGAAATGTATGTCTAAAATTTCATTTCATAGCTTCTGTGGCTTGAAATTAGCTGTTGATATTTCAGCACCCTAGAGTATGCCTCATACAGGTCCACATCCTCAACCTAAGCAAAAAGAGAAAGAAATTAGAAGGAAATCTAAACTACTATTTGAGATGTCCTAAACTCTTCTGTGGAAAGAAACAGCTCATCACAATTTGTTCTTCACATCAAATTTCTTTTAATAAACTTCTTCCACTAAACTCTCTTCAACCAGCATTCAGACATCTCTAAGGTACTGAGGAAAAAAAACAAACAACAAAAAACACAGCAACCTGCAAGCCTGTGTGTGCGCAATTTGCATACAACTCCTATGTAGTAAAGTTCATCATTTGATATAGTACTCATTTCTAGATATTCATATGTATAATTAATAGTAAAATCTGTGTAATTTTGAGAAGCTATTGGGATTTGGTTTGGGGTTTTTTTACTAGGTCACTACATTTCATATTCTTGTTTCTTTATGGGTTTTGTTTGTTTAAAAAGAACAATGTTCCCAGTTGTTACTATTTCAACCACAATTTCAAGGTAGGAAACATTTGTAATAAATACTAAATAAAGGAACCACTACATAATAGCACATCTTCCCACTATATCAAATATAACATTAAATAACACTAAACACATAGGAAACAAACTTATTACCAATTTACAGTAAAGACCCAACTTCAAGACAAACTCTACACCACTTCCACAGTGTCATCTGTATTTTAAATGTGAGGAGCTATTTCTGAGGATTAGGACCAAATTTTGCCCTTTAAAGAAGCATATGAAGACTGAAAAGAAAGTCTATACACAGATTGGCTGTAGTCACTTTGTAGGATATTTTTAAAGTATTACTTTATTTAACTTCAGGGAAGAAGAGGAAGGGGCTGTATTGTCAGAATGTTATGATGCACCTCTGTATTTAGACTACCAAGTAAGGGTAATTACTTAACCAGGCACTAAGCAGCCACTAATTCCTGTGGTCTCAATTGGAGCAGTACATACTCAAAGCTTCTGAAAACCAAGCCACTTATTTAGGCATCCATATTTGAAAACCCTGGCCTCTCAAAGCACCCAGTGAACACGCATTCTGGAAACACAAATTATTAACAACATACCCAGCATGAGCCATAGCCAGTACACAAACAGTATGAGTGTCTGTCATAAAAAGCACTGGAATAATGAGGTGCATGTAACCTTAGTGTTTACTTCCATATAGGTTAAACCCAACAGTCTAATCTTGCCTGACAGCACCCCCAAACAACCTCTCGCTTTAAATTCAGTTCACTATATGATGAGGGCAAGAACTTTGCTCCTAAAAATGTAGTCAGAAGAGGGATATTATCGTGTGTTTATCCAAGCTGCTGGTGGTCTGGCTGAAGTAGCCTACCACTTTTTGGGGGAAACTGTTTAATGCCTCTAAATGCTCATTAGATGACAGTACCAGCAATCCAAGGAAGTTTTAAGCAATTAACCACCTCTGGAAAAAACCTGGAGAGTCTGAATTACCTTTTGCACTGCATGTGTTAGGATGGACTTAAGACTGAAGGTAACAGCTGGTATCTCAGTGGGACTGACTTGGGTTTTGGTGTCATAATTATATGCTAATATTTCTAGAGGGCAACAAATTTTGTTTAGAAGGCAGAAACAGTAACGAGTTGAGGCATCTCAAGTCCCAGTGACAAAGCAAGCTACTGGAGTGACAAAGTGGCACTACTGCACCACTTGGGGAAAAAAACAATAATGGCATACAGCACATATAGCTTTAGGAAGCTCAATAAAGCAATTTTGTGGAAGGAAATCACATGTATACAAACACTGATAATAAATAATAATAAACAGAAGGTCTGTTCATTACATTATACAGAATCTGGAAGAAATCATTATTCATCTGCCTGCCTGCTCAGTCTGTATTTTAGTGCAGTCTGCAGGAAATAATTTCCAACATTAAAAAAAAAAGGCATGCAGGTGGATGGTTTTGTGTATCTGATTTCATAAGAACTCTGAAACGTAAGTGCTGGAAATGAGAGCAATCAAATGAAAGTCTACAGAACAGACTAAATCCACCTCAAAAGAAATGAAAAAATTACATGTATATACACGTATTACACAGAAATCAGAAAGAGGGACTCATAAGCTCCTCAACCCAAAGGTTATCTTGCTGAAAACAGAAAATCTAGTTAGCAAAAATATTTTGATTATGTGACTTCCCCCTTTGGAACAAACTAGCAAGTAGGAAGGAGTCAAATTTACTTTGTCCTTTTATAGGCAAGCCTTGAAGAAATATAGCAACAGTCATAATTTTCAGTACTTCTAAAAATGTCATATTCTAATTACAAAGTGCTGTTAATCTTCATCCTTATGCTCATGCACAAAAAGGTAAAATGAAGCTTATTATGTTTCAGCCTAAGAGGTTAACATATTACTGCTTATTTTTACTGGCAGTGTGCCCAAGTACCCCAGATTTGCAAGACTGATAGTGAAAAGGAAAATATTTCAGGCCTCAAAAAGAGCAGATCTATGGTTGCCCGGAATATGTAAACAGCCAGAGCCTGTTTTACTTCCCACCCCCCCTACGACCATACACACCTCCTCTACTACCTAACTCCTCCTGACATTACCATGGAGCCCTGTTCTCAAGCACATGAGATAACAGAAAGTAGTAACATCAAGTAACAAAATTCCTGACATTTTAAGATGCAAGAGTTCACATTTACTGAAATGTGATTATACCATACAAATGACTGGAGTCTAAAACAAAACCAGTACTGCATAAGACCCAAAACCAAAACTCAAAAAAAAAAAAAAAAAAAACAAACTAAAAAAAAAAAAAAAGAAAAGAAAAATAAATTGAGCAGACTCGCTATGTGACAGACTTGATAAACACAAACTAAAAGAATCCAAATGCTCCTGTCTGGATTATTCTTTCTGCAACTAAAGATCAGTCAGATCTGTGTTCTATCAGAGAATACTGATCACAGCCCTACAAAAAAGAAGGGACGTTTTCAGAAAAATCTACACAATATAAAACTGATGCCAAAATGTAATGTTGGTATAAATTGCCTTCAGTGAAAACAAAGATTATTACCTGCATAATGATATATACACCCACAAAGCAGTAAGTCATAAAAATAGATATCATCACATCCTTAAGAAATTTACAATATAATTAGATCAGTGGTTTTTAATCTCTTTAAATTTGTAGACCTATAAAGATACCCTGTACAGTGAATTTGAACAGAACGACAATAGACTTCCTTCCTCCCCTCCCCAGATCACTAGAAAAACAGCTCGTGTGTCCCCTAACAGCTTGCAAGCTGCAGTTTGAAACTACAGAATTAGAGAACTGGTAAATATTACTGCTGTTATTTACCTGGTAGCTTTAGTCTTTAAAAACAAACCAGCCAAAAATGCACCAAAACACCCAGCAGTTAAAACATCTGAGCAAAAGGCCTCAAAGAGACGGGAAGCTCAGAAAACCTGAGAGAATAAAATGGGTAAACTTAAAAGAAAACCAACACTCCAAACCCAAAACATATAGCATACTATGGAGTCAAACACTGCCAGGCAGTTTCATAACTTTGTTTACAAATAGTAGGTCACACAGTTCTCATATTTTTTCTTTCTTCTAATTTTACCATTTTTATGAATGCATTTGGCTGACATTCAAAAGATCACATCCATAAACTAATGAGGGTAAAATGCTGGCTCAAAGGAGACACAAGCCAACGGTCTGTCAGTAGAATATTTGGAAATGGTTAAAATCAATAATAAATTCAACCTAACCAAATGCAATACATAAAGTAGAAATTAAAAGACTGAGGCAACTGGCAAATACATAAATGACGTTTCAGGCCACAGGGCATACTTTCTCACACACGTTAGCACAGTAAATAGGCTGGCAAGACCTTTGCTCCACTTGACACATCAGAGAAATAACCGAATTTATTTCCAAAGACAAAAATAACAATTACGACAATGCTAACAGCATAAATAATTATATATTCATGTAAAACAACTATCTGTAGAATGTTTGAGTCATCAAATGAAAAAAGTTTGAGTAAAAAAATTTATTTTCAAGGTCAGAAAAATAAACTTAATGCTCCCTCTGCGTAATTTTCCTTGTCCACTGTTGACAAACACAGAGCAACCACTCCAGAGGAAAACAGTAAATTAAAACAAAACACATACACCAGATCACCAGTACACAAGCATGCCCGTTCTAGGGCTTTTTTTGCATTCAGAAGTACTGAAACCTTCATACCTATTTCCACGTCTAGAATCTTAATATGAAGGATGAATTGTGCTATCTGTCAGTCTTCTGCCCTCCAACTGACCCTCCCTGGTGTCAACCACGCCAGCTGCGAGATTCCTACCTCCAGAAAGCTTTGCTTAGCAGGCATTAACCAGTTGGCTGAGGTAGGCTTGGCACTGGCCTCTATTCAAAGTCATGAGAGCCAGACTGCTCAGGTTCATCGTGGAATGGATTAGAGAAAGTACAGCTCCAGCCTCCAGACAATGTAAAAGGTGTGAGGCATATCTATTGCTGCGTGGGAAGACTGGCACGTGAGGTCTCAATAGAGGGTATGGCATTCAGAACCCTTTTGCACAAGGCAAGCATCAGGTGCCAGACCTGATGTGTTGGGCTTTTGTATGACAGGTCACAGCTGGCAGAATAGTTTTGAGACTATATGTGATCTAAACAGGCAATGACAAGAGCATCCTGCTACTGCTTGCCAGTTGCTTTATAGGTGGCTGCTGCATGGGTTTTGTAGATTGTTTGATGCGGGCTGGCCTGAAAAAGCAAGAGTGCTTGACTGATGAAAGTCAATGGTTTCAAGCATCCATCGAAGCTGGTCACTTTTTAATGCATGTATTTGGAACATCAAATCGCTAAGTCTTATACTTTAAAATGCAAAATACAGCCAACACAGCTCCTGCATGTAATAAAGAAAGTGGGCTCTAAATCTCAACTTCACATTTCTCAGCTACAGAAAGTTCAAACAACATGGAGAAGATTCAGATAAGGCTGGTGTTCAAAATAGATTGTGGAAGTTATGCCATCCAAAAAAACCTACTTTTGGGGGATACGAGAGAGGAGAGGGACACCGCAATCTCTGTTTCATTACAAGGACACGGACTGTCAGGACTAAAGCTAAAATCACACACGTCACCAGTTGCTTTAAAAAAGGCTCAGAAATGTTTACTTAATCAGTCAAGAATCTGTGCTGCCAACATATAAGGCCCAATCCTAAAAGTCTCCTGCACACGCCAAATATGTTTTAGCAATGATCCGGCCATAGCTATAACAGGATTTGTTGAACATTCAGAATACAAATGTATAATCAATTCTGTCCTTGCTGGCATTAGCCATGTATAACAACAGAGCTGACAAAGAAAAACTACGGAACACAGAAAATAGTCATTGAAATGAAACCTCTAAAATTTCACTAGAAACTCCAATCGTTTTCATTAAAGGGGGAAAAAAAAGTTTTAAAAAAAAGTTTAGAAGTTTCGAAAAAGCCAACAGAGGCTTGTTCAGAGGCAATCTAATACTCTAAACCAAGAAACTTATGTATTAACAAAGATTAACAAATAAAAGCAATCATTACTTCTGACTCTAAACTTGCCACCAAAAAGACAACAAAACTTTTTTTCCATAATTTTGTTTCGATACTTTGTTATCCTCATTTATAATTTGATAGAAAACAGGATTGTACTTTAGTAAGTATAATTTTACATTCGTATTTTAAATGAACTAGTAACAAAATAAATTGACGATGTGTTTTGATCTTTAAAATTCTTCAAAACCATTCACTAAAAAAAATCTTTACAGTAGCTCTGTATGATGGTAGGCAGATAAACCACATACATGCCATTAGAAGTATCCAGCTGTGGAAAGGAGTGCCATATCAATTGCCTTGTAAAAATGTTAAGGAACATGGAATTTTTATATTCAAATTTACTTTAAAAACAGGGAAAAACATTGTACTTTGAAATAATCTCATGGTAATATGAGGATAGGAGCAAATAACTAGAGAAGCAGTCACTGTAATTATCTGAACACTTTCTAAGTATGTGCTGGATACAGATCACTGTGTATTTTTAGTAAGAGGATAATAAATGTCTTTCTTTCACACTGGACTCCGTGTACATCTGCTATGCGCCACACACACCTTATCTATAAAGGCACCATTCACTGAGTATAGTCAAACTGACAACATATAACTGCATTCAACATGCTGCCATTGGAGAATATAAAACCCTTCCACGTTTCAAATGTATTTTTAACACAAAATACATACTGTTGGTAATGTAATAGATGCCATAAAGAATAAATTGCTTACCCTTAGCAAAATTTAAAATAAAAAAATTAATCTGGCAGTAAGCACATATGCATACAGACATGCAAAACATCAGAAAAACCAGACACGCACATAAAGAAGCCATTGGTGTAACCACATGTGAGAAAATACCTATATATCATATATACTACAACCACAACACTGAAGAAATGCACAGGAATGTTTTGAAGGCAAGTCATCCTAGCCAAGAAAAAAATCCAAAAATCAAAAAAAACCCCACCCAAACAAACAACAGTTCGTAAAATTCCTAAAAAAATCTTAGTTGTTTGCTTGACAGCAGGTTAAAACTGGTATAGCCTAGCTTTTGAGCTATCCTGCTCCCGTTCTTCCCTCCTTCTTCCTGCAAACTGCCCATCAGAGCCTAAGCTGCATCCTATTTTTCACCTAATACCATCTAGTTGGGTAATGCTAGGTAGAGAAAGACATGATGAAGGTCCCCCAGAACGGTTAATTTCATTCATCATCAGTGTGAATAACCGTTAGGTTAGTGTTCTAGTAAATTTGAGCTGTGTGTAACAAGTAGTTTCTTTTCTTCTGCTTTTAACATTGCATTTAAGGCCATCCTTTCAGCTTGTCTTACGGTTTTTTTTCCAAGCACATAAAAATCCTGTGAGAATGAAGCTGGATGAATTTTTACACTGTCACGCACTACCGTTAAAATTGGGTCATTTAAATTAACTGGTTATGTAAGATACTTATTGATACAAGCAGAAGTATCAGAGCTGAGCATGTTTGGGTTTCTTAACATAAAAACAGATTCACACAGATGCAAATGAGCTTTGGTAATGAGTTCTAATACTTTCAATCAAAAAAAACCCCAGAGTAATGGTCAAAATGGAAATAAACGTTGAATCTGTTTCACAGAACATCACATACTGTCTTTTGGACACCAGGCAATGTTATTAAAATGTACCTGCTTCTGGCCTTCACTTTCATTTTTGAGTACTGAGATAAGAAGGAAGATGTGATCCTCATTAGAATAATCCTTGGGCCTGCCTTTATCTAGGACCTCCATATTACATCATCTTAGCTTAAAAGTCAACAGATTAAAAAGAAAACTATATTAACTACATAAAACTAAAGCAGCTATTATATACAAAAAAGACCAATCTCAATCCAGAAAGTAAAAATAAACACAGCAAAGTTAAGCTACAATGAAGGAGATGAATGTATATAATTGGTAGCGTTACCAATGCCTTCTGAAAAAAAAAAATCAGAAAAGATACAGCACGTTTCAGTCAATTCTATAATCAAATTCCTAGAAGTCTAATTCATGTGTGCCTGTAAATGAGCACAAGAAGAGTTAAGTTTGTTTTGTGACTGTAAAAAGCAGCAGATAGATATCCTTGGAAACTAATCCCCACAGCATGCACAGGCACTGTCTGCTTGGATTCTCTGTCCTATCCTGTCAGCAAAGCTCAACCCTATCTGTGGAGAACACTAGGGAAGAGGGTAATTTTGCCTCGATCTCTCTGTTGAAATCAGGGTTTAAATTTTATTTTTAAGAGCAACCAAAACCTGAACAGAATTTTAAAGGAGCAAAAAAGAAAGGGGGGAAAAATTGAAGAGATTACTTTGAAGTTTGACTACACCCCCCTGTCGTGTTTGGTACCCCAGTTGTTGCCTCCTGGTCTCACCATGCTCAGTATAAGCACAGTCTCCATCCAGGCCTGCCTGACTTTGCCACATTTCAGCAAGCACATCATTAAAGGGCACCGCACCTCTCTCTTCGCCCAGCCTGGCCCAGTCCCACACCCATTTTGCCAGTTCTATGCCATCCCAGGTGCTTTCGACTAGAGCCTTAAACCTGAGCATATCCTAGTTTAGGGTTGGACAGCCTACCCATCACACTCCAGCACAGTTTTCAAACTTCAAGGTGACTCCTGTTTTTTCCAAAGTTACTTTTTGGACTATCTTAACACTATCTACATGCGTAGGTGCGCGCACACTCAGACACATGACAATTAGTGTAGTTCATTTGAAACAACTAATATTTGTGAAACTGATTACTGGTTAGCACATAGTCGCAGTTGGGGTTGTTAGGTGTCTTAATACCAATAGATCTCTGGACGCACACGTATGTTCTGCCAGCAGCAACTAGACTAAACTCACTGGCATAGACAACAACCAACTTCTAGCTGCTGAATTGACACTGAGGTCAGCATATGGGTATAACAATTCCTAATTGCAAGTGACCAACATATATGGATTCACAAAAATATCTCTATTTTTACTTCACTTTACAAAAATCTCACATATGTGTTAAATGCACACTACAAAGTTCAATTCTTTAGGAAGAACATCTTTTCAGTGGTTTTGCTGTAGGCTACTAGGTTGTGTCCAAATTGGCACAAACTCATCAGTGGCACCTCCAAGCATGAAATGTAACAACACCAGTATACATGTTAACCGTAACAATGCAACGGCATCATTTCAGCAGTGCTATTAAAATACGATTATATATTCAGAAATGTAAATTGTAAATAGTTGGCTTCACTCTTGAATTGCAGAGAATATTCTGCATGGTTTCCGTTCATTGGTATGGGATTGATGGAGAGACGATAGTGCTACACAGCAAAATAAAGCAGAAGCCAAAGTTGTACATCCAGTGCAGTTTGCTGCCTTCAAATAGGAGCACAACAAATATATTATTCTGCAAAACAACAAAGGGAATCTAGCCACCGAAAGAAAAACCTCTTTGTTTTCCTGAAAATAATGTCAAAGGATATTTTCCAAGTATTTTTAATGCCTATGGGAAAAACGTTGCTTCTCTGCTCTATCAATAATTTATTGCCGGTATGGAAAAGTTGTGTTTCACTAGGAAAAAAAAATTAAATCATATTTGATGTTACCACATCTTTCCACCTAACAAAATCATGATTTTATGTAACAAAACACATTCTAAACCCACTACGCAATAGTAAGAGGTTAAATACGCAATAGTAAGAGGTTAAACTGTAACTAAGAATTTGGAGCTAAAAAGAAATCTTGGTCAGTAAATGCAATCACATTTTGAATGGCAGTGGAGTGATGCACAGAGCAACCGCTACATATTAATGGAGAACACTGCTTTACAAAAAGCCTTGCTTCACCCTCCAATGGTGAAGAGTCAATAAAGCTTAGCATTTAATTAGACAGAAGTATTTTGATGAGTTTATATACACACACAATTATTAGACATTATTAGTACTACTCGCCTGTTCATAAACAGGCCACAAGTCATATCATCTAACCATCAAGAGGCACTGTTTTGTCCATGTGTTGTACCGTGTAACTTCTCATACTGAACAAGCAAGACTCAACACCAAAGCCAAATCAGATTTATGCAATGTTTTTAGCTAAAATCTTAAAATAATTGCTCCTTCATTCTACAGTACTGTTGTATCCATGAAGTACAACATCATGACTATTCTGTTACAACGTCATATGAAATTATGACTCTTTCTGTGCACTCCAGTTTAAACAGGACAAGCAGACATGTATCGATTGTCCGTATTACAAATAGAGAAGGTCAAGAAATTGGGTTAAAAATAGTGATGTGCCTTTTATTGCATAACGTCAACAAGATTATAAAAATGCAAGCCAAATCATCAGATGCACCTAACCCAAAGCTTCTTTTCCTACTGCAGTCAAACTAGTAATCCACAGTAAAGGAAGGGACTTGTGGCTGGGACCTGGACAGAGGATTACAGAAGCAATATACAGGGGCACTAAAGAAACTGCATGTATACTTCAGGTATACTGCATGTATGCCCACATACTTTGCTTTCCTCAAGCAAGAAGTGACGTAATCCAATACCTGCTGCTAGAGACCAATATTTTAAAGGCATCTATATCAATTAAACAAAATACAAATACACACAAGAAAAATAACGTCAAATACCTGTGCTCAAAAACCAGTCACATATTCATAGCTAAATTTCCTTTCAGTTAAGCTAGCAGAAGCAGTTTTGTATTCCAGTGGAATTACTTAACATTAGTAACTATAATTTACAAATCTCTGTCTAGGATAAGATGCACACGAGAAGAAAACTGGTAAGAAATTATGACCTTCTCTCACAAGATGGAACATACTTCTTTTACTTCCCCCAGCTTTCACACAGTCTTAACCTCAGGGGAAGCCTCTTGTAAAACAAAATATTGTCAGTGATTCTTAAATGAAGTGCCACAAAAAAAAAAAAAAAAAAAAAAAGGAAAGGAAAATAACCTAAACCCCATTTTTCACCTTTGAATGTTTGTTTCACTACCATTAAAATGACAGATTTTGTAATGACAGGAAGGCTGCTATTCCTATGTAGAGCTGCAGTTCCAATGTTGGGTTTTTTTTATTTCAACCAACTTGTCCAAGTAGGCCATTTGGTAGAAACCTATAAATGGCACCCTGGGGGTCTGGGTTCTTGCTGTAAAGAGGTCAGCTATTTCCTCCTAACTAAAAATAGGCAAGAGGAGGGAGAGGAAGAGGGAAAGGAGTTTAATTTAGCAGCTGAAAAGGAGTTTACAAAATTACTTCCACCTTGCCTTATAATGAAGATTATGAAAAAAAGATCTCCCCTCAAAAGTTGCAAAATCTTTACCCTTTTACAGGCAAACTAGCATACATAATCTAAAATAATACTAGAAATTAAAAGACGAACAGCAAAAAGAATGTAGGGTATGGATCGTCCGTTGCAAAGGAAAAGGGATGCCTGCAACCTCTTTACGCCACGCAGCCCAATTTATCAGCAGCAGTGCTGCCAGGTGTTAACAACTCTACTCTCTCTTTCTAGCTGAGATCACATTATTGTACCGCAGATAAGGCACTACAATCAGCTGCTGTTCCCCTGAGTCAGTTTTTTCCATCATTTACCCTCTTGGCTTTTTGTCTCCCTCACTTACTCACATTACAACATTTTCAGGGAAAGAACTGACGTCTACAATATTCCCAAAATGGCCTGGACTTGATTGGGGGCCCCTTGGCACTACTAAAATATAAAAAACATTGGTTCAATACAGACTCCAGTATGAGTTCTAGCAGCAGACTTCAGCAGCAGCCAAGAGAAAACAGCAAGAGTCAACAGCACCAAAACGCTCACCCACAACAACTGCCAAGTCAAAGCCATGGGATGGGTTTTCCAGACTCGTCTCTACAATAAACCAAATTCACATATCGCTAAATTCTAAGCATGCTACTCTACTGACTTAACTCAGCTACTGAGAAACAACATCCCATCCACACTGAAGGACGTTCTTCTCCTCTACTCCTTCCAAGTTCAGGGATGTGGCCCTCTAATGACTAGTGCTGCCAGAGGAGCTCTTCCAGGAGGCACAAGTAGACAACAAGTCTACCCCTGGGCCCATTGTCACGGAAATGGGAAAAGCCCATCTGTAAATCAATGACAGGATCAAATCTGCGCAAACTGGTGGAGCAGAAGCCTGACACTGCCAGGCACAGACACATCCCCCTTCCCTATCAAGGATTTAGTTTATTTTTGCTTTTTTGATACTCTTATTGTGAAGGATACTTGCCACCCGCTGAAAAGAAGTAGCCTAACTCATAGCAACGCCACGGCAGAAGACATCGGAGATACCTCACTTTATCTGGTGGGGGAAGGGCAGAGGACGTATTCAGATGACAACAACTGTATAGTTACCAGTGTTTACATATATGTGCAATTTTTAATCCGCTTTGCTTCTGAAACACATTTCTCCATCTTAAGGGAGGAAAAAAACAATGCTGGTTGTTGCTTAGCTCACTAAAGGTGTTAAACTGAGACGACCACAGCAGCTCTGCTCAAATCTCCACTGGTTTTACCATTATTGCATGTAGCCCAAAAAAGGTTTAACACATTTTCAACATGATAGCACCCTCCCCCTCCCGTTTTCCTTTTTCCTCCCACCACCTCTACAAACCTTCTGTGGGAAAGCTTCCCTTTTTTACTATCACTCCCCTTGCAATGTTGCAATTATTATCTGTAATTGTTTTGGTTTTTTTTAAAAAAAAAAAGATAAGAAAATGACACAAAAAACCCAAACCAATGCCAAAACACACCAGGACAATCCTGCTCTCTTGCCAACATCTGCTGTCACTGAACGACTGCATTTAGTTCAAAACCTGCCCAGCGTCTCTGCATTTGACAGCACAGTAGGACTGGAAGAGGCCTAAATCCAGCATGTGCTGTCACATGGTAAGCAAGGTATATATTACGTTAAGTCCCACACAAGCCATACAAGAAGTCTTGGTTAAAGGATCGCTAATAAATGGGCCAAGGAAGAAAGATATGACATTGTATTTGTCACAAGTAAAGACCTTGTATTTATTTACCTCCAATCAGATTTCCCCCGGCACAACGTATCTGTTTTCATACCCTTAGCCTACAATACGAGTCTTGAAATTTTAATTCCACGCTCCGTTTTATTCATAGAATCATAGAATAGTTTGGGTTGGAAGGGACCTTAAAGATCATCATCCAGTTCCAACCCCCCTGCCAGGGGCAGGGACACCTCCCAGCAGGTCAGGCCGCTCAAAGCCCCATCCAACCCGGCCTCGGACACCTCCAGGGTGCTCAGCCTTTTCCACGGAGCCTTCCAGTTCCCTGCGACATTACGCTGCAATGTTTTCTCTCGCCCTGGACCACTGGGTGGGAGCGCCTCCTCCCCTCCTCCTCCAACCCACACAGACACCTCCAAGGCTTGTGCCGTCAAGGAAGGGGAAACGCCGCACAAATCCTCGCGGAGAACAGCAAGAGACATGTTAAGACAACATAAAGGAAAGCCTTTACCCAGCCTAAAGGCCGACTTGGGAGGAATTAATACGCAACCCTAACTTTTAGGGTGTGGCTTCGTGGTTCCCCTCCTCACCCCCCTCTTTTCCGTGCCTACTGGAGAACCCAACAGCACCTCATTAAACAGGTCAAGGGTCATTCCTTTTACATCACACAGCGACGAACACCCTCCCCCCCTCCCCCCCCAAAAAAATTAAAATAAAATAACATAAGAACTGAGACCGAACCGCCGGGATTCCCACGAAACCTGTGAGGGGGCTCTGGGGAAAGGTGTCCCCCAGCTTCGTGTCCCCCAGCTTCGCACCCGGTCCCGTGTCACCCACTTCCCCGCTCCATGAACCGCACCGACGCCGGGAAGGAGCCGCTGTGCAACAGGTCTGCCACCCCGCTCCAGCCCGGCAAGGGACTCCTGCTGCCCCACACACACTCGCCTGTCCCGAGGGGCTCCCCCTCCGCCAGCCCCGGGCTCGCCAGCGGCGGGGGGGGGGGCACAGGGAGGGGGAAGGGGGGCGAGGGATGGAGGTGCAGGGAACGGGGGACAAGGGGTGGGGGAAGGGGTGCAGGGAGGGAATGCAAGGGCTGGGGAAGGGGGGCAGGCAGGGAGTGCAAGGGCTGGGGAAGGGGGGCAAGGGATAGGGGGTGCAGGGGATGGGGGAAGGGGTGCAGGGGATAGGGGGTGCAGGGGATGGGGGAAGGGGTGCAGGGGATGGGGGTGCAGGAGCTGAGGGAAGGGGGTGCAAGGGCTGGGAGCTCAAGGGCTGGAGCTGGGGGAAGGGGTGCAGGGAAAGAGTTGCAGGGGCTGGGAGAAGGGGTGCAAGAGATGAGGGGGGGGGGGGGGTGCAAGAGATGAGGGGATCGGGAGGGAGGGGTAACTTGTTTACCTACTTGGAAGTAAACTTCGATGCACGGGAGCGACCGGCCCCTCCGCCCGCTGCTGATTCAAGCCCTGGCGATGAATGGGATCCCCTCCCCCACCCGGGGCTCTGCAAACTCCACACTTGAGCGTGAATGCCTCGCATTCCCCCCCCCCCCCCCCGCCTCTCCCACCCCCCACACTCCCCGCGAGCATTTACCCTTTAATCTTTTAAGAATAAAATACATTAAAGCACCACCTCAGAAGTAGGGAGCTGCTCCAGAAACTGCCCCCCTCCCCCACCCTTTGGGGCTTGGGGGGGGGGGGGGGTGCAGATGAAAGCACCCCCGACACTCCAAAGGCAGCTTCGTGGTTCAAAGAAACAGACACATACACCACCCCAGGAAAAAAAAATAAAATAAAAAAGCGTCAGGGTTTAAAAAACTTGGTCCAAGCGACCCCCGGTCCCCGGGCGAGGCTGCAGAGGGGACACCGGCGGGGTGGCTTGTCACCTCGGTGCGCGTTAAGGGAGGGGGGGGGAAGATAATAATAATAATAGTAAAAAAAAAAAAAAAAAATAAGGATCCCCGGGATGAATAATCCGCTTCGGAAACTCACCTCGCTCAGCGGGCGTTAAAGGCACAGCTCCCGCGGGCGGCGAGAGGGGGGGATGGGGAAGGGGGGGGGCGGACGGGGGGGAGGGGAAAGGGGGGGAAAAGCCTCAACTTCTGCGGGCGGAGACTTTCCCCTCTCGGCCGCGGCCCCCGCGGTCCCGGCAGCCCCCTCCCCGCCGCCCCCGGGCGCGAGGAAGTCCCGGGCGCTGGGAAAACGGAAAGTTGCCTTGGTGGGGTTTTTTTTGTTTTTTTGTTTTTTTTTTTTTGGTGAGGGGGAGGAGGAGGAGGAGAAGGGGGAAGGGAGGAGGAGGAAGGGCGCTCGGTGCTCTCCCCTCCTCCGCCGGCGGTTTTGGGGGTTAACGGGGCGCGGCTTTCCGCCCCCCCTCCCCGCGCCGCCGCTGAGGGAAGCGGGGAGGGCGAGGAGGGGGAGCCCCGGGGGGCGCCCTCGGGTGACTCCCGACTGCAGGGGTTGGTTGTGCTGGAGCAACAGCCTCCACCCTCCCCTCCCCCCGTAACAAACTGCTGTCACCCCCCTCCCCAGCCCCATATCTCGGGGTGTCCTCGCCAACCCCTCCCCTCCTCCCCCCCCCCCCCCAACCTCCTGCGACCCCGGGCCGAGCAGCGGAGCCCCCCGGCGGCCAAGGACACGCGTGTCCCCCTGCCTGCCACCCCCCCACAGCGGCCGCAGCTGCCATTGTTGTCGTTATTATGATGATGATGATGATTGTCGTTATTACCGTTAAAATTGGAGGTCGGTGAGGCCCGCGAAGCCCGCCGGGCGGCGGGGCCTGAGCCCACCCGCCGGTAACGAGAGGAAGGTAGTACTATTGTTATTATTAATATTTCTATTATTAAGAACCCCCCCGTGCCACAGGGACACCTCCCACCATCCCAGGCTGCCCAAGGCCCCATCCAGCCCGGCCTCGAACACCTCCAGGGGTGGGGCAGCCACAGCTTCCCTGGGCAACCTGGGCCAGGGCCTCACCCCCTCATGGTGAAGAAATTCTTCATGTCTAGCCTAAAACTTCCCTCCTCTCCATCTCCATGATATTTATTATGACGTTTTCTGCCATCACCATCTTCTTCACCTTTATTATGAGATTTTCTATCACCATCTCCATCGTCTTTATTATGACGTTTCGTACCATCTTCATCCTTATGATATTAACTATCATCATAATCTTTATTATGACGTTTTCTATCATCATCATCATCTTTTACTGTTTCCTATCGTCATCACACTCATCTTTATGATGACATCTCCTATCATCATTATCTTTATTATGACATTTCCTACCATCGTCATCATCCTCATCTTTATGATGACGTCTCCTGTCCTCACCATCTTTATTATGTTGTTTATCATCACCTCTGTCATCTTTATTATGACGTTTCCTACAACCATCACCTTCATTGTTATTAAGACGTTTCCCATCATCATCTTTGACATTTCTTATCATCATCATCATCTTTATCATGATGCTTTCTATCATCACCTCCATCATTTTTGCTGTGACGTTTCGTACCGTCATCATCTCCTTCGTCTTTATGGTGAAGTTTCTATCATTGTAATCTTTATTATGATGTTTTCTATCATCTCCATTGTCTTTATTATGACGTTTCCTACCATCGTCATCTTCATCTTTATTATGACGTTTCCTGTCATCACCTCCATCGTCTTTATTATGACGTTCCTACCATCATCATCATCATCATCATCTCCTTCATCTTCATTATGACATTTCCTATCATCGTCACATTTATTAAGGCATTTTCTACCATCATCATCTTCATCTCTATGACGATGTCTCCTATCCCCTAGCCCCCCCCACCCCGGGATGATGCAACGCGGCCGAGCTCCACGTGCTTCCCCCTCCCCCGCCTCCCGCCGCCGGCTCCTTTTTTTTTTTTTTTTTTTTTTTTTTTTTTTCCGCCTGGAGGGTCACCCTGCGGCTGATTGATTCTCCTTTCGCCCTGCCCGGTCACTCGGGGTTGGAAAGTAAATAACAAGTTGACATCATTACCGCGCCGCGCGGCGCCCCGCCGCGCCGCTACCGTCACACCGCGAATAGCTGCGCACCCCAAAAATAAACCAACCGCCGCCGCGCCGCAACCCGGACACCCCCGCCCCCGCATCCATCCCCTCGCGGCCAGTGTCCTCCCCCAACAACCCCCCCCAGCTCCAACCTCGTGGCGGATGCCGTGAAAAAATAATCAAATTATCTGGGTGTTGCCGGGGTGTCTGCCTCGCCGGGCTGTTCTCGGTGACGAGGCACCCGAAGTCATATTTATCCCTCGTGCGTTTTATTTTTCTTTCCAAATGATCTTTCCCTTTTTTTTTTTTTTTTTTTTTTTGGCCTTATTTTGACGTTGTATGGAATTTCATGCTTGTTATACATTTACTCCAAGGCCTACGTATGTGATCTCACCAAGAGCTCTTATGAAAAAATATGATGTCATCGGAGGCAGCATAACAAAGGCCAAGGCTACACATCCAGGGACGTCTTGAAATGAGAACTCTCAAAACACTGGGAGATGTTATTGCGGGATAATGTGATTCATTGTCGTATTCGGAGCCCGGACACCACGGTGCGAGGCCATCGGCGCTTAGACGGGCACAGAAGCAAACGTCTCCTGTTCTAAACAAGCTCCCACTCAATGTACTTATTTTTTGAAAGCAAAACCAACACTAGGTTTTTATTATTTAACAATGTAAACAAACCAAAATCCCTCCAGATTTATAGCGAGATGGCATTCAATATTTAGTTTTTTGCTTTTCGTTTCTTTGTTTTTATTTTTGAAGGCCTATGGGCTTACACGAGAGATAAGCTCATCAGAAAATGGCCCCAAGTCAGGACTTGTGTAGATTCGGAGGCTTGGTGGCCCTGTAAGGAGGCTGGGACCATAAGCAGGGCTTGGCACCACGGGCTGTGTGGCTGCGGCCCAGGAGAGCTGTGCAAAAGCAGCAGGGCAGGGGCGATGTCCTCAGCCACAGGCTTCTGTGAGGGGTAGCATTCCAGGTCTATCCTGGCCCAAACTCCGAAGCTGTGTGTTTGATTTTTGGTCACTGAGGAGCAGCACGTGCTCATCCTACCCAGCCTGGATGCTCTGGCCATACACCAACCCCAGTGGTTGAACTCGCAGCTCAGAAAGCCAGCAGGACGCAGCTGGGCACCCAAATAGCTCCTCCCAGGCTGGCAGAGGCCAGCCACGCATGCTCTTGGATGAGGTGCTGAGGGACATGGTTTAGTGATTGATAGGAATGGTTGGACTCGATGATCCGGTGGGTCCTTTCCAATCTAGTGATTCTATGATTCTGCTGAGCGGGCAGGGAGATGGAGATAGGCGAGGAAAGATGAGGTGGTGGGGAACTGAAGACATTGTGACGGCAGAGAAATTAAATTACAATTCATTGACTCACCCTTTTTTAAGTGGGCACAACCAGTGCCGCTTACCAGAGCACTGTAAGTCCTGCTGGACACGAGACAAACAAGAGATCAAGTCTGAAAGCCTGTGGCTGCTTACCTGCCCTTGCTTTCTGATCTGGTTCCTACAGCCAGTCCAGATTGTCCGTATGTGGCTGTGTCTGAGCAGCAGCACCAGGGGGCATGGCCTGAGCCACACTGGGAAGCCAGGCAGGCTACAGCTAGCCTCTAGGGAGATGAGGTTAAATATTGATGTAATGCTTGCTGAGAACTTAAAATGAAATCTATCAAAGAAGGCATTTTTTTTCAAGCTACGCTTGGCTAAGGGGAGCAGCGCAAGACCCATGAGAAAGACTTGTTTTTTTTTTTTCCAATTAAAAATACCCCAACTATAAAGGGATGGTAGATTAAAGAATAGAAGAATGAATCACTGCTCTGGCCATTACAGTAATTTTGGCCTTTGTGTAATGGAAGACCCCAAAGCAACCACATATAAAAGAAATGATCATGTTTTTAACGGTCTTGTTTTTTTCAGTTTCATAGCTCATGATGCAGTTACAGTGATCAGTGGCAGCGCTGCAACCCGGCAGTGCCAAACGAAGGAAGCCAGAGCTGTAGTTTCTTACCCTCATTAACATGGAAACACAAACCTGAAACAAAGTCAAGGGCTAGCAGGGTTGGCCTACTGTGGAGATAATGAGATCATAAGACAAAATATTTTGCATTTTAAAAGATGAAAGCCATGTTATTTTTCTAGTCCATCATCATGTATTGTGTTAGTAGCTGTTTCTAACTATGTTTTCTCCCCACATCAGGTTTTTCTGTTCTCTGGCTATACAGAGTTCTCTTGGACAGTGAATCATTCAAAAATAAATAATTGGTTCTACTTTTACATAGTTGTATTTAAATAATTCTCCTCACAAAAAAAAAATCTGAAATATGGATTAATTATTTACCCCTGTTATGAAAAGTAAAAAATGTGGATCTGCTGATCTTGTTATTTAGGGGAATTAATATAAAAACTTTTGTCACAATAGTGAAAACTGAACTCGTGTTTTAACTTGAATGGATGCCTTGAAACTATTTGGATACAGGTGCAGTTTGCAATTCTTATGCTGAAATATGTAGTCTATAAACTGAAATGTGAACTAGATGATCTTTATGGTCCCTTCCAACCCAAACTATTCTATGAGTCTATGATACTATGTTAGACACTAGTTCTGCAACACTCGGAAATGTATTAAACATAAATGCTTAGCTCTCCTACTGTGAGCTGTCCTGCCAGACAATTCGGGATGGGAAAGTAAAGACTTTTAGCATATTATTATTATTATTAATATTATTATTATTACTACTACTACTATTATTATGTTCACATCTGTGGGGCAAGCTTTGATTTCTATCTTGTGAGCATCTTTACAGCACTTGATATTTTTCAGACAAATATTCTCACAGAGTCAGTCATGTGAGCAACTGCTCCGCAGCATCAAAAATCAGTTTCTCATTTAGCCACTTGTTAATATCAAGAGTTTCAATTTTAAAAGGAAATTCTGATTGACTAAGATATTTTCAGGAATTGAGACCATCACTGGTATTTTTTTTCTTTACATATTACTTTGTTGATATCTTTGGACAACCCTGAAAGCTTTTGCTTATTTCATGAACACTTGTGCCAGCAGACCCCTTGAGTAAAACCACATTTTCAAAAAGCAAAGTAGAAGACCATGTTTCAAAATTTTTTGAAGGCAAAACTGTCCAGAATATTTTGATTCTGCAATGCTCGCATGGCCTGATCCTTTTTATCTCCTCTTTACCCCTTTTTGTCTCCATAGTTTGCGTCATGTGGCTTGTAGTACCTGCACTTTCTAGTGCTACTTTCTCATCCACCTTTGTGAAATGTGAAGATCTAGATTCCTTGGACTTTAACAGGAATTTGATCTAATCTAATAGGAATCTAATAAGTTCTGATAAGAATTTTGATGCTATCATGCTGTTGCAGAGGTTGCAAAGCATGATGAGCTATTCATAGTTTCTTCGTATAGTTTCTTCGTTGTGCCATTATACAATCAATGCACATCTTCCACTGCACAGGGGCACCACATATTAGATAAGTGTTACAGTGAGTGTATTTTTGCTTCTTTACCTAGGATGACAAGAATGTATTTAGTGATTATTACAGAGTACAGTTGCAAAAAATTAAATAAGTTAGGGCAATACTCCTATTTACTCTATGGAAGATATTGTTGTGTGGAACATGTGTAATTGTTATTACTTAAGGTAAAATAAATCAGAAACTCTGATGTATGTAATCTGCACTCCTCTGATCTCTATAGTGTGCTGACACGAAGGGCAGAGCTAGCTATATGGGTCCCTTAGGAGTCTCAGATGGAACAGAGATTTTTTATGTTGCTCTAATTTACTCTCAGAGACAGTTTGGCCTCCTGCCAGTCTGGGATGGAAAGAAGAGCGAGGTCATCATCTCTTGCCTTGTCTTCCCTCCTCCATGCAGTTCTGCCTGGCCCCAGCTGTGCTGGATTAATGCTTGGGGTAGCTCCTGATCTCTAGCCTTTTTTTCCTCCTGTGAAAAATTTTTGAAGATAAAATAGTTTTAACTAGGAGCTGGCTGCAGAGAGTGAAACTCCTAGAGAATTAACAGGATCAGAGCTCCTGCGGAGACGCCAGACTCAGGCAGAGGTTTTGCTATGGATGTGAGAGATGTTAGCCATGTATCATCTCCCTTAGTTGCTCAGGTATTCTGGAAGTATAAGAGTCTTGAATATTGTGACGGTGCTGTCAGATGTCTCCCCTTGTTCCGTGAGGCTCATCTTACACTCTGAGGTCAGCAGTAGGATCTGCCCTGCTAGCGTACCTCTCAAAGTGGCTAAAACAAGGTGGGACCCAGGAACCTACCCTTGGAGAAGACCTAATCTTCCTGGAGACTTCTTGTTCATACAGATATAGAAAGAGCCCAGCGAGGACTTTGTCAGGAAAGCCTCAAGGAGAGCCCAGCTATTTGCATGAGGAGTGCACGTGCAGAACAAGCAAAGGAGTTACATGGAACAAGACATATCTGTGTCTGGATAAGCAAGTAGCTCAGCACAGGTAGGTGGAGTGAAACAGTGTTTGTAGGGACCAAACATCTGCATCCTGCCAACATCAGCCTCCAGATGCTTTTTGGGGCTGGGGGTGTCTAGCTCCAGTTTGGTCCCTCAGACTGCCTGACAGTAGTCAGCTGGAGCACCTTGGATACCCTCTTAAGGTGCCCCAGCTGGGTTAGTTTCACCTAAAGGGAAAGCAATTCTCATGCTCAGAAATTGTGCTGCTCTGCATACAGAAGCACAGTGCGGAGAGTGTGTGGGAGAGTCAGGAGATTCAGTTCACAAGTGTACTTCTGATTTGGACAAAGGCTGCGATGGTTCCTTGTTTCTATTGACATTGTACTGTGTAATACTTTACACTTTAAAAGGTTCCTTTTAATTCAATGAGATTACTCAGGACTTAAAGCATGATTCACTCTGGAAAATGCAAAATGTATGGATTGCTTCCCCTGCCAAATGCAAAATTTTTAATTCAAGAGTTCTAAAATGGCTTTTCATTACACAATCTCTATGGCTACTGAAGCACACGAGGTAGGCTGTGTCATTTCTAGATGCAAGCTGCCATTTTGGGGAAGAACGTGTAGAGGGTCAAAAGTTTTTAAAGAAACTCATATATGAGATGCTAATGCTGGCAGAAAATTAACCTGACTGGGAGCACCTTGTACGGCTAAAAGAGCTGCTGTGATTACACTGGAAGGGATATATAAGGAGGAAGAACGGCACTTGTATTACCTCTGTGCTTGGCACTGATGATGTGGCTACTGCTGAAGTAGCCCCATTCAATTATCTGTATTTCATGATGGATGATGATAAATTGGAGGGACTACAGAGAAAAGTACTAACAATAATGAACGAATTAGAAAATGTCTTTTCTTAGTAGACAGCAATCTTTTAACTTACCAATGAAGTAACTCAACCCTCTAGAAGAACCAATGTGTGGGTAAAGAGCTAGCAGGAGACTCTTCAATCTATCACAAAAATGCAGGGAGATCTACAGCTCTAGGTTACGGGGTTTTAAGGACAGAAAATTAACAACTGATATGGATATTATTTAATTAGAATCTTAAATCAAGCACTGCTACTGAGTTTCAAAAGGCAGACTCCTATGGCCCATGTTACAATGTTATATGCTCAGAGTAAACTATCACAATGGTGCCTTCTAGCCTTAAAAGTCTTCGAATCTGGACTTCTGAGAAGAGGTATTTTTGAGAAGCCAAAAGTCTGGTTGTCTATTTACCTATCAATCTATTTAATACAAATTTACATTAGAACTGTTGTTGATGTCCTGACAGCAGGGATGTTTTGCTTTGCCTTCCCAATAGGCAAATGCATTGTCTCCTACAGGTGTGGGCAAAATTACTGTCTTTCTATTTTTAACAGGGATAGCTCTGAATAAAACTATCGTTTTCACTGAAGTCTGGTGATTTTTTTATTCTCATATTCCAAAAGTTTTCTCTAGGACCTCATCCAAGAAAGAGAAGAAACAAAGAAAAGCATAATATCCAAGCCCTTCTCTCTAGAAACAAAGCAAATTATTACAAGGGTAATGAGTCAGACCTGCTTTTCAGGCATGATTTCCATATGACTGCAGTTGACTTCTTACAGTTTACACAGGGTTTACACTTTTTTTTCCCAGGGTCTTTCTTTAATTCTTTACTGTCCATATTCTCAAACCAGGCATTCCCTTTTAATCTCTCAGTGCTGCCAAGTGAGAAGTTCCTTCCTTCCTTCCTTCCTCCCTCCCTCCCTCCCTCCCTCCCTCCCTCCCTCCCTCCCTCCCTCCCTCCCTCCCTTTCCTCCCTTTCCTTCCTTCTTCCCCTTCCTTCCTTTCCTTTCTCCTTTTTCTTGCCTCCCAGTCACAACATGAACCTCATGGCATGAGCCCCCCAGGCAGCCCTTGTTTGCTGCAGCCCCACACCACACAGATGCTACAGTTCCTCCTTTTCATTGAATACCACAGTGCCTATTTTTTTTTCTCGCCATTTCCAGCATTTCCTTTATAAACAAGTCAGGTAAGCTAATAGAAATGAGACAGTTCCTATATGCCCCTTAGCCATCTCCCTTGAATATCTTCCTAATGTGACTAAGTTTAACCACACATTTTGAGACTTGCAAAATCAGACTTGACAGCTTGGGATTCAAACTATAGCATCCTCTGCATTGTGTCATGGTAAATTTGTGACTGGCAATATTTTCACAAGCTGCAGTTGCTTATGATTTCTCTGTGTAATTGGCTCTGTGTAGGCTGCTGGCTTTTTTTTTTTCCCATGATAAAAAAGGAAATATTAAGAGGACATAACATTGTTCTGTGTCTTCTGTACTAAGGTCTTTTGTTCTTTTATTTTCAAGACTTTAAATATTTCATTTAAATTAAAGTAATGAAGGATGTAAATATGTGAGTCGACTTGAAATATTTTAAAGCATTTACATAAAGCTTCTTTCTTTCTTTTTCATTCTTTCTTTCTCTTTTTTCTCCTTCCTTCCTTCCTTCCTTCCTTCCTTCCTTCCTTCCTTCCTTCCTCCCTCTCTTCCTCCCTCTCTTCCTCCCTCTCTTCCTCCCTCTCTTCCTTCCTCCCTTCTAATGCTAACTAGCTTATCTAAGTTACATCTCTAACTCTGTCAACCATGAAAGACTGGAGACTGGAGAAAATATAACTGAAATATGTGATGTAAGCCTAGGATTTTCATAAATATACCAAAAGTGGAGCTGAAAGTGCCCTTGAGTAGATAGTGATTAAACTTACTATATTTCTTTTTATAAAAAGAAAATTTTGAACTGAAAATAAGCATCATATACGTTATCAAATATTAAACACTTTTGAAAGAAAGGTTAGATGGAAAATCAACATTTCATATGAGTTCCAGTGTGACACGAATTGTGGTGTTTTCAATTTCTATATGCTTACACCTCTAGATCAAGACCTTGGGGTAAGAATAGAGGCAGTGTTTTCATGTACTTATTGTGGCGTATTTATACATTTATTCACTTGCTTCCCTATTAGAACTTGAAGGGTCCTGATACTGAAATTATCCTGAGGCAAAAATACTTAAACCAGTATGCAATATATAAAGGATTTTTGCAACACAGGGCAAGTATCATATTAAAAAGATATCAGCTAAAATGGTGTCTTATTTCAGCACTAAGTGTTCACAGAATTAGTTTGAAGATTAGGGTGAGACTGTGTTATTGTTAAAGCTGATTGCTCTGTAACTTTCTAGGTAGAGAAAAGATCAGATTTTTTTAAGTCTTATGGTCTCTCAGTTCTACAAATCCCAGTCCCTTCAGATGAGCTTGGGCTTAATTTGGAGTGAGAGCAGCTGCAAGATTTTCAGATATCACACAATTTCCCTAACAGCCTACTTTTGCACTCATCAATGTTTATATTTACTATCGTAAGAGTAACGAGTAGCCCAGCTAGAAAGATTTATCTGCAAGCAAAAGCCATGTGAGCATTTGCAACTGGAGTGTGGTCACTAAATACTATATAATTACTTTTTATCTCTTTCTGCTGGGTGCCAGGAGAAGCTAACCAGTTTGTCTTCCATAAGGATGAGCTTCCATGGAATCTTCCTGACTGCTTGCAAAGGCACAGATTGCCCAAAACTTTCTGGCAGGGTATATGCCAACATTTTGTGGTTATCTTCTTTTACTAAGTCTTCAAATTGCTCTAAAATAGCAAAGCAATCATCAGACTCATAACCAAAACAAAGCTGTGAAATTACTTATTTTTCAATAGTGTTTGAGGGCTCACAACCATAAATGTATGTTTATATATATGTATCTGTGCACGTCAAGAACATGTACCATGGACCTTGGACCTAAGACACAGACTTTGCCCTGACAGAGTCTCATTGTAATAAACTGGACCAACATGCTAACAGTCCTTTCCTGTATCCTATCGGTTCTAAGAGAAAGGCTTTGATATTCCAGTTGCGTTGCAGGGGTTTTGTTGTTTAGTGATACACTAGGACCCTTATTAGCATCCATCCAGTCATAGCCACGCACACTTTACTTCTCAGTAGTAATCAGAGATTGAAGCCTGAGATTAATCTGTGTTTGGTTCTTGATCTACCCAAACCCAGGAACAAAGCAACAATATTTTTTATGTTTTCCCTTTGTTTTGAGGGTAGCAAATAATTTTTATTTTGAAGTTTCTTTTTTTTCTCGTAAGACGCTGTAGTGACAGAATTGCAGAGGAGCAATTTTCCCTTTTTATTTCTAAAACCAGAAAAAAAAGTTTGTGTTGTCATCAACTTACTTTGCTTAAAACCCTCTCCCACATTGTCATCAGCTTACATTATTAAAAAAAACCCCAAACAACACTTTGAAATATAGCTACAAACTCCAGTCTGTAATTCAGCATTGCTTATCATGCCGTTTTGTTGCTGAACCCAGAGAAGACCGTGGGGAGGTGGTCTGCATGCATGTGTAGATCTGTACATACACATTTGCCTTAGAGAAAAATGCATTTCCACAAGGATCCTCTAAAAGAGGATTATATAGTAGCAAGAACCCTCTAGCTTGGCAGATGTGCAGCTCCTTTATGCTCCTTTAATGCCAACAGAGTTCTTTACATTTACAGAAGTCAAGGGCCTCCCTAATTTGTTTCTGCAGAAGAACATGCAAAGCAGATTTCAGATACTTATTATGAATTGGTGGACAGGTTGCAGGTTTAACCTACTGCATAGAGGTGGTCCCAGAGTACAAAAGTGATCAAGAGAGAAAAGGGCACCCTGTAGGTGATATCTAATGTACTTTCCCCCCCCTAAACTGAATTTTGAACTTTTTTTGTAGTGAATGTAAACATCTCATTGGCGTGATTGTATTATTTCCCAAATGGGTTGCTAATAGTTGAGAAATGCTGTCAACAAAAAAAGGAGTCAAAATGCTTATAATTTTCTCTAAAATTAGCACACCCTTTAAAGAGTGTGTTTACATGGCCCATCAGCAGAACAGTTAAGTACTTTCAGTACGTTTTACTTGTATTTGCAGAACAATTTCCTTGCCAAAGTACACCCATGAGTGGGAGAGATTGCTGTGAACAAAGTAAATTAGAAAGAAATATTCGGGGAATTTTTTTGCCTATTCTTTGTATAGGATTTGGAAAGAAAAAAAAATCTTTGACTCTAAGTTCAAAAAGACCTCACCCACTTACCTTACTCCTACTAACTGCCTGTTTTAAACCACAAGCCTCTACGGCTGTGAAAGAGTGTGAGCCTGGAAAGGAAAACTGTAATAAAGTCCAGTGGGTTCAACGTTCTCTGTATAGATGTTTTCTGAGTTTCTGAAAGTCTTGGGGTGGATTTCTGGCTTTATTAAAATCCATAGTAAAATGGCCATAGGCAAAATTAGCATAGGCATAATAATACACTTTTAAACTTAAAGGATTGTATTTTGTGGTTTTTTTTCTTTAAATTAAAGAAAGTTGGCGTATTAGGTAATATATGAGATTTCATACCACCAAAAAGAGCAATAAATGAAGAAATTAGATTATTAAATGAATGCAACAAAGTAAAACTGGAGTTGCATGAGCACATATAAGAAATGAGCACTTTTTTCCTTGAAATTGTGGACAAATTTACTGTTAAAGTAAAATGTCACATGTGGGCAAACTTTATCAGTGATGTATTTAAAAGTTTTTAAATTTTTGTTTACGTTTCTGGTTTAGGATTTAATTTTTCCATTTCTAGTTAAGAATCTGTAAGCTCAAACCCTACAATTTCCTTTGTGAGAAGGACATACAGTTGCTGAATAATTTACGCTGTATTCATAAGATAAACCATAAGTGCTGGTGCTTCTCACTCCCCCATATCTGAATGCACTCATATTAATCATGCATTCATGCTCCTAGTACCCTGTGAAATAAGGTAAGGGTATTATTTTACAGAGAAAAAGGCAAACGCATAAAGCAATAGGGTTTCTGACTGATTACAACAGCACAATATCAGTCAGGACATTTTGATGGTAAACCATGAAGCTTAAAGCAGAGTGCACGTAGTGGGAATCTGTAGGCAGTCACTGTGGATGCAGTTGGCATAAATGACCGTTTGGGAACAAGCTATAGAAGTATAGACTCAACTCACTCATGTCAATGGGATCTTTTACCCCTCAGCAACTATAATTTGGATTTTAGTGGCACTTCCTTTCTGTCATACCTGCATGTGGAACAGGCAAATAAATTGAGTTGATGAAGGATGAAGCAGGTAGGATGAGGGTGATGGCCGATATGCCGGTGGGCAGGGCTGGGGTTTGTGGGACCTTGGAAATTTGGAGAAATGGGCCAGCGGGAGCAAGTGAAATTCAACAGAGGCAAAAGCAAAGCCAAGTTCCAGGGCTGGAGTAAGCTCCTGAAGAGGAAACCAGAGGGGCATGAGAAAGTTGATGGCAGACAGGAGAAAGTCCGGCAGAGGTGCCCAGGGGGCTAGAACCCACCTCGCCTGAGGATGGGACAGGGCCACGCTGTTAGCTTGGCTTGGAGAAAGGGAGACCCCCTAGACTCCCTGCAAACCCTCAGTGGAATCGGAGAGAAAAAAGTGTCCCAGCTTTGATTTTGGCCCCACGCAGAGCAGAGGCAAGGACAGATAACTCCGTTTCCACCCAAATTCGTATGAGTCTGTGATTTCAAGTTCACAGGCTGGGGCACAGAGGCTGGGACAAGAGGAGCACCTCTGTTACAGCAGGGTATCCTCAGGAGCCCAATTTCTGAGACTCTTGTGCGATGGCAAAGTGTTTATTTTACTTTGCCCTAGGAGTCTGCTGAAAGGCAAAACTGTCCTCCACATGCCATAGGGGAAGGCAGGAGTTCAACGCTTCCAAGAACAATAAAATAGGAGAATGTTTGTTTAGAAATTCGAGCATGATTTTAATGGCCTAATATTAATTGGCCAGGTTTGAAAATGATGGTCAAATTATAAATAGAGCTGAGAGCCATGGCGTATAAAAATACAGTTGTATTTGCATTATAAATTTTATATAAATAGAGGGGGGCAAAAACACTGAAATTTTTCAGGCTTGAATTCCAGCCACTCTGTTCACATGAAACCTGTTCTTTCTCTTGTTATTTTTCATTCCTGAGCCTGTGAAACTTGGCTTGGGACTGGTCATCTCTCTCTCCCACTACTGGCTCCTCCCCCTCCAGCTTTTCCAGCCCTGTGACTTTTAATTTGTTTTGCATAAGAGAGATCAAGAACAGGTTCACTGTTTCTAATTGTGACTGCCTCCTTCCATGCTAAAACCTGGTGTGGGATCATTAACAGGTGGGTTCCCGCAGAGTTATTTGGGTCTAGTATGGCCATAGCTGCCTGGAAGAATATATTATTTGGTTAAACTTTTTAAGCATGCCTTTTCCAGCCTGTGCTTGCCTGTGTGTGAACTGCAACTGCTCAGATCCCCTGGATGTTTGGAAACAGCTACCATGGCTGGCAGTAAGACACTGATTTTGCTGTGTGGTTGCTGTTCAATGCAACCCTTTGCACCAGCTGAATTTGTAGCCTGCTCATTTCTTAATCAATCTCTGACGAAAGGAGTGTGGAAAATACAGATTTTTTTCCTTCTGGAACTCTCTTCACTGAGTTTTGGATGCTATCTGTTAAAGAAAATGTATCAGGCATGGTATGAGCTATGCTGCCTGCTTATCCCTTCCTTCTCATTCTAAAGTCTGCGTTTTCCTTCTTGTCTCTCTCTGCTAATGCTATTACACTGTTTTCTGCTTCTGTGTTCTTCCTAAGGTGCCTTGACATCTGCTTATTTATCCCCTAAATCAAAACCAGCGCGTCCCCATTAAAAATAAAGTACCATATCATATTGTTCCCGACATCACTTAGAGTTTAGTTATTTTATGTTGTAGCTGTAAGAGTGGTGCTGCCATAGGTGCCCCGCGCGCCAGGATCCTGCTGCGTGCTGGGTGCTCTGGGGGAAGCCCTTGGGGCATCCTGGTGGTGCCCACACTTTTGACTTTGGTGAGCAGCCGGTACTGGGCTTCTCACTTCTGCATGAAACGTTTGACTGCTGACACCAGTGGAAGTTATTGCTTTGATAAGGGCTAGTCTGGATCTACGTAGGCTTTGTTGAAAACGTAAGTCAGCGCACAGAAAGATTTTCTTGCTTCTAGGAGGTTTCCTACTTCAACAGGTTGTGAAGAAAACGGCCTGGATTGTAAATTTTTTTGTTGGTCCTAAGTGAGGATATTTTGACTTGAAATTCCTGACTTGGGCAACAGAGAAATGTGCTACATAGCCAATCATAATAAAACATAGCATCTTTTTCCAGTGTTTTGCATTCATTCAACCACCCCTAAGGGTACAGTGACAGATTGGATCGCTTGTTGCTCTTCCTATCACTATCACTACCCTTATTATTCCTGCCTTATTTTGCTCATGGTGCAGTATCAGACTCAGTTTTCCTAAAGTCTCAAACATGTGGATTCAAGATGTGGGCTAGTCTTGCAGAGAGATACTGTATTTTTTTACTTTCTCTGAAACTGAATAAGCAACTGTCACAATCCGAGCTATTCTGCTGAATTAAAAGAAGAAAACTTTATAAAATTGGAGACCCCGTATCGGTGACAAAACCAGGCACTAGGTAAATGCACGGAGCAAGAATGTTAAACAGGCAACAGAGAATTAGAGGAAACCATTTCAGTTTACATTTGAATATATTATAACACTCTTTATAGGGCCCAAATGAACTCAACACACACAGTATGAGGTGCAGAGGTGGTAGAATGTACATGAAGGTGAATAGACACGCAAAACCAGAATAACTTGTTAGAATTTACATTGTTGCTGCCTTGAGGCTATAGCAACTATTTCGCTCACCTATTAGAAAGCTATTCAGCATTTTTTTCTGTGGGGTGGATTAAAAGACAGTTTTGTTTTGTTTTGTTTTTTTTAAGGTCAGGGAACAATGCCAATGATAAATCTTGTGCTATTCTTTCAGAATAATGAGAGAACTCCATAGAAAAAGATACTGTTACTAATCATGGACTACGAAAGGAGGAGGGTAAGATTGGATTTGTGTTCTTCTTCCTTCTTTTTAATTATAAAGATCAGGTGACATACCTATCTCTGGATCTATACATTTGTGTTGTGGTAGAAATTCATCTCTTATCACACTTTCCGAGGTGACCCCTTGGAGTTTCCAGACTTCTGGACAAAGGAGAAGAGGAGAAAATTACGACAGCAGAAATCTATGCAAATAAATCCTGAGTAATGAGAGGGAAGGTGAGTTTTATTCACGCCGTTTGGTTTTGACTTTTAACTCAAGTACTGAAAAACACTCATGAGTAAATCTATCTCTCTGTCTTTCTTTGGGGCAGAAAAAGTTCAAAGTGAACATGTGAAGTCTCCAATGACTCCTGAGCAAAGACATGAGAAAATTACCCCTCCTGGTAGCTTAAAGGCAAAAACCCCTAGAAGTAAATCCTTTCTTAGTACACATTTTATCATGCATTTGACCTTCTTCATGAATTATTGAGCAGCATGTGAATTAATAGTTTATCTTTTAAAACATTATCTAGATTTTTTTAACAAATAGAGAATTGGATGGGCACTCATCCATCTTTTTATTACATTTTTCCACATTAGGGAGTGCTATACATTTCCATAAGCCATAACAAATAGTATCATTTGCTGTAGGATTTGCTGTCATCGGGGACACAGCCTGTTGTCTGTCTTTACTACAAAAAGATGTCTCTCTTAAAGCAGGGGAATCGCTATGAATTACTATCCTGCCCTAAAATCCCAGTTGCATCAAATACAGTTGTTAACGACACTGTACCTCAGCAAGGTCAGCACTGAACTGTACAACAGGAGGTGACTCTACCCAAGTATTTTAGGATAAAATCAAGACATTTTTTTCCTCGAAGTCTGTGTCCTGGTTTCAGCTGGGATAGAGTTAATTTTTTTCTTGTAGCTGGTAGAGTGCTGTGTTTTGGATTTAGTAGGAGAATAATTTTGATAATACATTGATGTTTTAGCTGCTGTTGACCAGTTCTTATGCAGAATCAAGTCCTTTTCTGCTTCTCACACCACTCCACCAGTGAGCAGGCTGGAGGTGCACAACAAGCTGGGAGGGGACACAGCTGGGGCAGTTGACCGTAACTGACCAAAGGGATATTCCACACCACATGACATCATGCTCAGCATATAAACGGGGGATAAGAAAATAGAAAAGGCCGACATATGTTGTGCTGGTGTTTATCTTCCCAAGTAACTGTTATGCATGATGGAGCCCTGCTTTCCTGGGAATGGCTGAACCCCTGTCTGCCAGTGGGAAGCAGTGAATGAATTCCTTATCTTGCTCTACTTGCATGCGTGGCTTTTCCTTTTCTTATTAAACCATCTCTACCTCCACCCATAACTTTTCTCACTTTTACTGTTCTCATTCTCTCCTCCATCCTGCTAGTGTGTAGTGAGCAAGTGGCTGTGTGGTGTTTAGTTGCCAGATGGGGTTAAACCACTAAAGCATTTTACTTGAGAGGCGGGTAGTGGGTGGCAGGGAAGAAAAAAATAAATCTCCTTTAGTTACAGAAACAACAAAATAGCTCCCTTTTTGTGTGGACTGGTAGGATTGAAGGTAGACCAGAAACAAAAGGAGGAAAAAAAGATAAGTCTCTTCAATCACCTTGTTCACCACTGCATCTTGACTCTCATGATGTACCCATTGAATGGATTCTGTATTTCTAAAATAAGGCAGCTTTTCAATAAGTGTGCATTGCTATGAATCCCCTGCAGCCCATGGAGCTATGGTTCTTATGGTTTGATCTTTCAAACTTTTGCTTTTGTCTATCTATATCACTGCTTTTCCCTTTTTAACTGTCTTTGAAAACATAATAAAATGATTTTTAATAGTATTTAATTCCTGCTTACATCGATATCCTCCAAGAAATCTTGAACACTGTGTTTGTTCACATACAGGATTTACTCAACATTTAGCATGTATTAATTTTATCATTAACCCTTAATGGCTACTAGAACTTAGTCTATACCTGAGAGACAGGCCTATGAAATTAAAATGACAAATCCTGTTGCTGGAGGTGTTCCTTGTGCCACAGAAAGAGTTCTGTTTCCTGTATATTTAAAACAGCTCTCCAAATCAAGATGTGCTGATAAAAGGCGTGCATTTTGCTTGAACAACTGCACCTCTATTAGGGTTTTGCTCTCTCTATCAGTGGAAGGTAAACTAACAAACTGCTTTCAAAGATCATCTTCTTGCTTCAGTGTTGGAGCAAAGCCTCCATAAAACTTGCAAACTTGGATAAAAAAAAGGAGATAAAGGAGATATTAGTGGTAACTGAGTTTGGTTGCTGTCATGTAAGTCAAGTAAAAAGAAAATTACACCTACTGTGAGTGGAACAGTGATTCAGATTGTTCACCTTTAAGTTGAAAAGCCTCTAAAAGGAAATTTGGTTCTAAGTGGATGTGTGTGGGAGACTGACATTATCACCTTGCACTGAAGAAATTATTCTTTTGGTCCCTTTTCACAGCTAAATAAGACAAGCAGTGTTGATTTAACAAAGAACCACAGACAGCAGGACTGATTATAGCCCACGTTGAATGAGGAGCTTGATTCAAAAAGGTAAACGAAGGCTGGATTAATCATGGATCATATTTCCCCTACCAACTGAAGCCCTTATGTTACATTATACATGCCATTATGCTACATTTCGAGAATATCAGCCCAAAGCTCAGATTCTCCACCAGCCTCATTAGCCCTTGGAGCAGACTCTGCTGACTTTGAGGTCCGTACCAAGTCACTTCAACTGCACGTATGGTCACTGTAAAAATACATTAAAAGAGCAAGAGAGCAGCACAGTTTTAAAGGTGTCAGTGTCTCTTTCTTAGCTATGTTGCTGAGCCATATTAACTGCAACATGAAAGATTCCTTTATTTAGTAGGTCAGGTGTGTACTTTAAAAGATCACTTGACAGTTACCGTTGATAGATTTTCTAGTAGCTTAGGTCACCTAATTTGGGCTCCAAGTCAGAAGTAAACACTAGCATAAATCTCTAATTTTCCTACTCCAGTATTGCTTTAAGATAACTTTGTCTGTTCCACTACACTGTTTCCAAATTACTCTGTGAGGTTTGGCTGCGTTTAAGGAGATAAGGACCTCAGGAAAAGTTTTTGACATTGAAGACTTTAAGCCAAATATTTTTATTGAGATCTTTCTCACACTGTGAATATTAAGTATTTATATCCATGCTGAGCCAAGAAGAAGGCAGTGCTTAGGTACTTCAGCTGGGTTGTTTCTATAAAGTTGGCAGAATTTCTGACTATTTTAATGACAGCATAACTCTATTCAGTTAACATGATACAGAAAATATATTATGAGTGGCCATTAAAACTCCATTTCTCTTTTTCCCTAATCTGCCTGAAACCTCTTGGAAATCACAGTAATATACCTGATAACAGCTATCAGATGCATGTTAGCATACCACAACAAGGTGCCCTGCAGAACCTCTCAAAGGACTAGAGGGAGCAACTGCTGAGAGGGGGGATGCTGTCTGCTATTGCTTCCAGCAGCCCTTGATACCTTTGACTCTGCGTGGTTCAGGGTAGATATATCCATAAGTTTTCTTGACAGGCATTTTGTGTACATTGCTCATTTTAACCAGATTTGAAATTTAACTTCATGCTAACAAATGCAGGGAAAGTTTGAGGAAAAAGGTTGGAAGCCTCTAACACTACCATAATAAATGCTTTAAAAATATTTACTGAAGTTTCTTTGATTTGGGCTGAAATCATTAGAGATTAAGTGTATCAAAAAGAGTAGAGGAATGACAAAAATGAAGATTTATTTTTATGAGAAAAATAATATAAAATCCAGGATTTTCAGCATGCATTTTGGAGCTGGTCTTCTGGACGTACTTCTCTAGGAGTAGGGGAAGGGAAGAGAAAGAGGCCAGAGAAAATGAAACATAAGCAGGAGGTTGAGCATGGCCAGCTTTCAAATCAGAGTGGTTTAAGGTGCACGAAGAGACAAGAGTCAGGTTTGTAGCCAGGATATGAATTTTCTAGGACAAGTTTGATTTGCAGACATCCTTTCAGTGGCTGCAGGCATTTCCTGCTTTGGCTGCAATTTACTCAGATGTGTAATGGAAAGAGGAAAAGATACATGATGAAGTTAAATGCAGCCCTTTGAAAAGTGTGAATAAAAGTATGCATAAACCGTAGACTGCTTTTGAATCCCAATGGAAAAATGCATAAAGTCAGGAAACAGTATAAACTGGCATAAGTCTATTTGATGGTATTATAGCCTTTTACCTTAGGTGAATACTTGGCTCCTTTTTGTTCATGTTGTGCCAAGACTTTCACACTCTCAGGGTGATTTTATTAATATGCTGTTTATTGAACCCCACCTGGCAGGGTTCAAGTAGTTCTTCAGAGATGCTGAAAGACCCAAGTTGACGCTGGAAACAATGTACCCTGGAGGCTTTCAGAATTGGCCAGAGTGTTTCGCACTGTAGAAAACCAGACCCTTTGTGTACATCTTAAAAAAAGTTGATGTCTTGCATTTTGTCTGATAGGTTCATGTGTAATGACCTTCATCCATTAAAATGCAAGATTACTAATGAGAAATAGTACAAAGAGCTGAGAGTACTAGGAACTGTATGTGGGAAAAAATTACTTTGGGCAATATAATTCTCTTTGGACAAGGACTACTTCTCCTATTTTTGTTTAATTAACACCCAGCATACTTAGACCTGGCTCTGTGGCTCCAGCTTTTATCAGTTTTCACCACACAAACAAAATAATATGTGTGTGCACATATGAAACTGCTAGCCACATCTTAAACCAGTACCTAATTTAGAGCATAAAAATGCATCCTAGTAAATGAATGGAACTGGCTATGTTTTTGAACACTGCCAGAGCAGAATGATTGAGAAAGGAGGTATTGACAACCCTCTGAACTCATTAATTCTCAGGTTGGTCCCCATAGACAAGGCACACACTGCAGTGTGAAGGGATGAATATGAGGAATTCTTGACCCACTATTGAGCCAGGACACTCCTCCTGGACTTCCCTAGCACAGAGTGAAGGAAGAAGCTGAGTAAGGTGATATCAATGCCCATCAGTCCCTACCTACACAGCATTTACAGGAAAGCTTATTTCCCAGAAGAGAGGATTTTATCTGAGATTGCAGTACTGACTTAGAACCACATCACGATTTAATTAAAAAGCTTGTACTACATGGAATTAATATGGAAAGGGTTGAAACCTGGGTCACTTGTAGATACAAAATGGAGTTATTATTAGGAAAATGTAAAAAAAATTCTAGCCTTTTTATTGGGCTCGCTAGAGAGTGGCTCCATCTGATGAAAGATCGTTCTAGACTTCGCATCTGTACTAACAATATGTGCAGATGACAGAGAAGTTGGTGGGGTAGTAAAGAAGGAAAAAAGTTAAACTGTGCTGTGCAACTTGAATGGCTTAATTTGGATGTCAGGGTGAGCGTGATGCATTTTAAAAAAGGTAAATGGAAAACAATGCACATGGAGCAAAATTGCAAGTTCTGGTTAGAGGATGGAAAACTGTCTGGGGAAGCAGTTGCACAGGGATATATTTAGTAATCTGTGATAATCATCTCAAGGTGAATGTTCAAAGGAACTGCACGCACAAGAAAGCAAATGCTCTAGAGGCATCTGCAGATATCTTGGATCTTGGTGGTACAAAACAGGGCACCAAGCAGAGAAATATCTGTGCCTTTATATGTCACATTGAATGTAAAATATTATATCCAAGCAGGATAGTTGCATTTCAGGAGGAAACAGAAAATTTGAGAAACAGAAAGGAAGACAATACAACGAAGTAAAATCTTCTAGACAAGCCTAGTTATCTGTGAAGAATTAATCTTACAGTTTTAGAGGAGAAGATAAGTATGGATAGATATTTAAGCAGTGAACAGCTGTTTGGTGATGTGAGGTTTTTGATCTTTCCATAAAGGAAAGACAATCACTGGAAAGTGGTATTTGAGAAATGGAACTTCAGAATAAGATGCAATTAAGATTATTAAGTCCAAGTATCATCTTTCTACTGAATGCTCCATTCTGCCATCATAGTTTTGCACCTCAAGAAATTGTGAGAAATTTATGGCCAGCCACAACTTCAAATATGATTTTAACTTATGGAAGAAATCTGCATGTTCTGATTGAGCAAAGACAAAGAAGGAAATAAAACTAGCTAAGAATCACCTCTGTATTAATTAAACAGCATTGACTCTTATCTACTTATTGATTTCATGTTAATGAGCATGCCAAGCAGTCACTGCAAAGGATCACACAACTGCAAGAATCAATGTATTGCCCTTTATAAAAAAGTGAAAATAAACATAACCAAAACCTATAATAATACTGTATTACCAATCCATTACTGGTCCAAACTAAAATACTAATTTAATGAACAGAAATATCTAATCACATTAACTGTTTGGATATATTTTGGTTTTCTTTGTGTTAGACTGTATTTCATACCTCAAAAGAATCCATAAATTGCTTACTTCAGAATGCCAGTCTTATTATATCCATTGTTATTTTACCAGCCCATAAAGACTGTTTGTCTTTTACATTTTAAGGAAATAGAGTTTCAAAAACACCATATGTGCTAGTGAAGACAAAACATTCCACATTGTTAGGAATCTCTCTTTTGTGCTGTTGAAATAGCTCCTGGGTTTAGATGGGTCAAAATTCCTAAAACCTCCCTTCCCTAGAAATATATATTATGGATGGATTTACCTTTGTAATATAACTTTTGTGGAGGTGTGTGACAATTTCTTTATAAGGTATGACACAGCTAGCAGGCCATTTACCCTTTTAGCAGAGCAATCATTACAAAAGTTTGGTCTGCAGGGGGATGGTCACACCGTTTCTGATACAAGCCAAGATGCCATTGGCCACCTGGGCACACTGCTGGCTCATGGTCAGTTGCTGTCAACCGACAGCCCCAGGTCCCTCTCCTCCTGGCAGCTTTCTAGACAGACTTCTCCTAGTCTGTACCTCTGCAAGGGTTGTTGTGCCCCAAGTGCAGGACCCGGCATTTGGCCTTGTTAAACCTCATGCCGTTGGACTCTGCCCAGTGGTCCAGCCTGTTCAGGTCCCTTTGCAGAGCCTCCTGACCCTTTAGCAGATCCACACTTCTACTCAGCTTAGTGTCATCCGCAAACTTGCTAAGGGAGCACTCGATGCCTTCATCCAGGTCATTGATAAAGACATTGAACAGGGCTGGACCCAGGACTGAGCCCTGGGGAACCCCACTTGTCACTGGCCTCCAGCTGGATTTAACTCCAATACTCCCCTGTGATTACTCTGTGTGTCGTTATTTTGGTTTTACAGTGTGCAGTTTTGCAAATGATAAAGTGTAATATTTGACATAGTGAAACATATAAAAATCTGTCCTTGAAAGTTATAAATTGTTAGATTAATTTAATTTGTTAAGGAGAGTTAAAAAAAGTGTGCCTGTCACTATATGTGTGTGCACACGCGTGTGTGATTTTGGGGGACGTGTGTGTTAATATTTCTGCTACAGTGGTATTTATCCAACAAACCACAGTCAGACAAGTCTCTGCTTTAAACAGGACTGTGACCATGAGATAGGGCACGTAAAAAGTTATCTTGCTATCTGGTACTATCAGAGCAGAAACATGAAATTCTTATGGTGGATTGCTCCAGCAAGCACATTCATAACAAAATGCATTGTTGGAGAACTAGGGCCGTAAGAATTTAGAATAAAAATAAGAGGTACGGTTTATATAGTGAGGATAGTTCACCACTAAAGCTACTTACTAAATAGTGAGTTTTCAAAACTTTAAATTTCTAATCAGGATGTACGTTGTTCTCATGTCATGGTTTGTCTGACACCTTGCTGAACTCACTCAGAGGGGCTGATCTCAGGCTGTGATGTGCAGAATTGAAATGTCAGATGTTCCAGTTTACATCGGTTTTTTTTTTTTGAGAGGAAATGCTGTATTATCTTCATCAAACACAGATATTGATAAGGAAGCACTTTGTTGACTCTGAGTGGGAAAGAGCACTCAATGACCTCCAGAGATCCCTTCCAACAAATGTTTTCATAATTCTATGAGTTGGCTCACTCAGTATTACTTAAAGTACACACACACACAATTATAGAAATATTTAAAATTAAATTGTATGGTCCAGAAAGCTGGCATAGTACTTTCAGCATCTGTATTTGTATTTTTTGCTTTGTATGTCATTATACTCACATAGTTGAAGAATAACAATGCAATGTAGTCATTCTTTGATGGGCAGATCTTCCAAGAAGCCAATCAAATTATTTAAAAAACACTAATTGCGGAATGGAATAAGTAGGAAGTCAAAGGCAAAGGGGACATATTCTTACATGAGGAAATAGGCAGGATATTAAGTTAACTCCATACTAAAATAAAGATGATGAATCATACATAAGAAAAAAATACAAATAGTAGGATTTTTCTGTAACTGTCAAAAATATTTTCTTTTTTATGTGTGTGTGTATTTAAAAGTCTAGCTCTTTTAATATCCATGAGAGAACCAATGGTGCCTGGGAAAATAAATCATGTGAGAATTTTAGTACTGGCTGCTGCAGAGCCCAGAGGAGGTTTGGACAATGCTTTGGAAAAGTGAAGTGTTGTGGAAAATATTACAGTGTGGTGGAAGAAGTAATAGTTTATTAAACATAAGGGCTGCAAAAATGAAATGATGTGTGGTCTGGCAAATGTTTTCTTTATAAAGTTATGTATCCTGGCTCATCCAAAAATATGCTAGAAGAACTCAGAGCTAGTTGAGGACCAGCAGCTGTACATGCCTGCTGAGCACAACAGTCAGAGGGAGTCAATGTAGATCTGCCCTTAGTGCCTCTTTGATGCAAGTTAGAGCCATTTTTTTTCCTACAAGTGGAATAATAGTGAGAAAGAAACCATTTTCAGAGAAATACTGTGCATCTTTTATGATTTATTTTAGAAAGATTTACCAGTATTTCCTGCTCGGTGAAAAACTGCAATTATGTTCTTAAATTACACATAGTCACAACACCGATGCTTTGTGTTATTACCTTGTTTCAGGATGATCATGTGCACCCCAAAGCATGCATACAGGTCGCTGTTGTCCCCTGACATAGATCACTGGGGCTAGGACTTAAGACCCTTTCAAGTAAAAGCAGAAACTGGAGCCACTGTGAGCATTTGTCTTGAACTCATCTGAAGTACAAGCCCACAGGAATAGTATGTAAAACAAATTCATAGCTTTGGTGCCGCCGAGATAGCATCCAGCTCGTCTGCAGAGCTGGGACCTGACGTCATTATGGTAGAAGAGCAGGAACCGTTTTTGATTCTTGTAGCTCCTATTGAGCCAAATAGTGTCACCAGAGCCCTTTGCTAAAGTTACTCTTACTTAAATACTAGTTGCTATGAATGTGCTTTTGTTTGTTAAGTTGAAACACTCTTTACAAAGTAATTGTCATTTTCTAGCTGGAAGAATTCCCCCTTAAAATTCCATAAAGAAAAAAAAAAAAGATATGTTCCTTGTTTTGTTTTGAATAAACTTGTCAAAAACAGTTTTAGATGACTTCAGAAATCGCTCTGGCAGGTTTGTGTAGAACTTCACAACGATTACACAATGGAAAAGTCAGTTGGTGTGCTGGTGCAACTGAATTTTGAACACTCCATTAAACAAATAGGAACATGTGATGAAATGAAAAGAATGACACATTTTCAGGGCCTGAATTCCAGAGCTAAGGCTCCTTAGAGTTTCTCACTAGCACAGAAAGCAATGTATTCCTTTTTTCTCAACCACTCCAGGACAACTGGTTGCAAAAGGAGCTTGAGATGAGAATCTGACAAAAACTGAATGAGGGAATAAGGGGATTCTGAAGTGGAAGAACTGTTCTTTAGAGCCTAAAGGGGAACCCTAAATAATTGACATAAATGGCTGGTGTGTCTGAAGACAGCAGGCGCCTAGTAGACTATATATATACACACACACACACATATATATATAATTCCCTAAATAAAATGCATGTCAAGAAATAAAATTAGACTGCAAGTATATTCTAGTGTTGGTATGGAAAAGCCAGCTATATTTTTTCTGTCATCCAGTGTTAATAAAAAATTATTACATTCATGAGCAAAATAATAAAAAATATCCAAAACTTTAAGACAAGTATCAGCTTCTTTATCTCTGCTTTGAAAAGCCAATTGTTTCAAAGCTGCAATTGTAAATGCAGCACCTCTGACTTCAGCTAAGTCACTTAGTCATATAAAGGAACATCACAGCTGAATTCCAAATATTAAATCTTTTTTTTCCAGAAGTGAGGACTTTATAAAAGAAATATGAGAAGTTTTCGAGATGGCTGTTGTCATCTGCGGATGACACCAGATTAAGCCTGGCATTGCAAAATATTCTAAAGTATCACAGCAATCCTTTATGTCATGCATGGGAAAAGGGTTTTCCTTAGTAGGAAGACAAATAAAGAATTTGGCAATTCCTTTCTAGACTTAATTGCCCTCTGCATCACTGAATAATTGATGAAGGTATTTGAACGAAGCCACCTCCAGCTGAAGCTTTAAAAGTGAGGAAAAATTGGCAAAATTTTCTTTAAACTAAGGAATATCTTCTTTTAATGCTTAAACAACATGAGCCGAATCCTAGTGCATTTGTTCTCCTTATGAACTGCAATGTTTTTTTCTTGCAGGTAGCTCTGGCTGCAGGCATTGGCTGCTGGTGCTTTGCCTGCTCAAGAGGGACAGGCAAAATTCACACCGTGACCCATCCCTGTGTACAAAATTATGAGCACCACCTGATCCTAATACAATCACAGATGTCTATACAGAAAAGGCATCACTCCAGGCGTTGTGGTCACAGTCCCATTGGCAAAGGCCTCCTGCTTCTTATAGCTCGATGCACCCGGACTAGCAGGATCTGTCTCTCTGGTGTGCCCTGTCTTCTTCAGCATTGCACACATTCATTTTTGTAAGAGTTTGGGACCATCCTACCACAGATCTAAGACTTAAATGTATGTGATGACAGCAAACTTTCTTTTGCCCTTTAGTTTAGAGGCATTTAAAACTGAACATAACAAAGAATCCAAGATGTTGCAATCAACAATTTTGTAAATATCAATCATTATAGCAATAGACTTCAAGACACAATGAGAGGCATTTTTTTTCAGCACCAAATTATCACAAGTTAAGCAAAGAAAAAGAGTGACTATGCTATAATTCCCTAAATCCCTAGTCACAGTGGTTTGGATTATGGCTAGTCAATTCATTTAAGCATAGTGTGAGAGTCTGAACAGAGTTGCAGACTCATCTTTAGCAAGAAGATTTCGTTTCTTTAAGTAAAATCTCAGTTTCAGTGCATTAGAAAGACACATTATTGTGTCAAATTGGTAGTGTCCTTTGTCTGTGTTTCAGATAGCTATAATGCTGCATGCAGGGTATTATATCCAGCTATTCTCCCGCTTTATGATTCACTATTTCCCACACTGCTTTCTTGCTAGAAACCTACGTGTTTTACAGATAGTAATTAGCTAGATTTCATATCATTTCTTTGTATTCAAGTCTTTCTTTCCATTTTCTGCACAGTGTAAACATATTTCATTTTATGCTGATTTCCTAACTAATAAAAACACGGAGCAGCAAGACTATTGTTATAAAATTAATGAAAAGAGATCCTCCCATAGATAGCAATGAAGTGGAAGAAATTAACATAAAACTCTCATTAAAAGAATTATTTTACTTTATAAAACATCTATTTTGCAGCACCCACAATTGCAATAGCACTTCAGAGTACAAGCCCGAAGAGTTTACTATGTCATTTCAGATGCACTACAATTTCCAGCTTGCTTCCAAGAGGAAAAGGCTTTTGAGGGACACAGTTAGGTGACAGGTTACTCACTGATGCCAGGGGGTCAGGTTGCATGCCAGAGGTCAGTAGCCTGTCAGCTCGCTGTAGATAAGCTCCACTGGAAAAAACGAATTTTAGGCTGCCAATCTTTGCATTGCTCTGCACAGTAGTAGTAATGTAGGACACTTTGATAACATTTTGAGAGATTAAGAATAAATGAAAGGTGAGTTTTTCTGAGGTGGGGACAGATCTGATACCAAATAGAAAATTTCTCAGCTCTCTAGGGGAGGTGTGGAATGGTGAAATAGCAAGCAATAGCCCTCATGCCTGAATGTGCAAGAATGAGAATTGGCTGAGTTATGCAGAGCTTGGCACAGACGATTGTGTCCAAAGACAACACTGAAGATGAGCTTTTTGCCACCATTCTTATTGTGCTTTTCCCACTACTACAGTCCCTTTCTGTACCAAATGTATCTGTAAGAATGAAAGGCATGCAACTAAAACAGACTATAAATTATTTATTGTGCCCATAGTTATTAATCCTGCATTTTCCACGGATGGGTTAGATGACCCACTAGGCTCTTCAATGTTCATTCCTAGAGTCTATTATATCAAAGATATACAGGATAGTCCTTAATATATTATCATAACACTTTGTACTGGTGTGTTAGAGACTTCTTTAATAAGGGGGCATACTACCCAAGCTTCTTATGCTTGAAGATAAAACCTCCACAAGATTTTGAAAATCAAGCTCCTCAAAGAAAAGAAGCAATGAAGAACCTACTTGGAATCATCTGTATTCCTCTGCCTAATGCCAGCTGAGGACGTGAGGAATTCAAAACCAAGTCCACTTCGGCTGAATGTTCACATGCCTGTGAGTCATATGAGATGAGAGCCAAGAAAGGATCACCTAATGAAGTAGCCTTGTGAAATACGATAGCTCTATCTCTACAACATGTGTCTGATTTCCATAGATCTATTTTTTCCTCCTGTTATCTCTAATATTTACAGGCAGCTGTAAACTGTCAAACTAGGAATCTGAACAGAGAAGGCTATTTTTTAGACAGTGCTATTTTTGCCTTAGAAATAATTATCCCCCACTGAAAACTTGATAGTATCATTTTTTTTTCTTAGCTGATGACCATCAGAATATTACTGCAATCACATGCCAAATCTACTTGTATACATTTAGGTTTGCATTTTTGACAGGCAAGGCATCTAGTAAGATAATACAGTCAAAAGAAGTTAGACACAGCACCCATTTAGATCACTTTCTGAATTTCACTAAACACGTATGTACCTTAGGCAGCACTGTAAATCTTTCCCTTACCTGCTCTTAACTATTAAGATAAAGTATGTTTCCCCTAAGGAACTTAAAGTCGGTATTAATGAACATTCCTGAAGAGGTAGAAAACTGTTGAGATTTCTTCCTAAGTAGTCACTAAGATATAAGGATGGGCTGTTTGGGGCAGGGAGGAAATTCAAAGAGGCATCTTCTTTCTTTTTCTTGTTCAAGTGTGGCTGAGCAGTGGACCTGGTTTCCTTAACCAGCTCTGCTTTAATTTCCAGTTTGCATGATATGGTGAAAGTTTGCTTATATTTTAATAAATATTTTCTTTGAGAAAAATTACTCTTGGCTCACATTCCAGTCCTTTGCACTCTGAAACAGCAATTAAGCAATTAAATTAAAGCCTGTAAATAGCAAATGTTTCCATTATAAAACCACTAGCAGCTCCACCTCTTAAAAAAGTAGTGTGATAAAACGCCTCAGAAATTCTTTGAAATTAGATCTGTGACAAGTATCTTATCTTCATCTTTAAGATAGTGGGAAGAACAGAGGTTATGTAAAATCCATGTATTCCTTCCAAACCAGAAAGTGCTCCAGTTTCCCAGCTACCTAAATTACCTTTGCAAAGTTCTATTTACTATTACTCGATGTAAGGCAGTGCTGATATTAAGATACTTTGCTTTTGATCACTTTAAGATGATACATGTTAATTTTCCTTGTTTCATCTCATCTCCTTTGTGGTCTTCACCATCTCTTTCATTATACTCCAGATGTAAACAGAATGTAGCTGCACAGCGTCTCTTCTTTTGGTTCTCTCTTTCTCTCTTTTTTTTTTTGTTTTAAAACAGCAGCATTTTTTGCTCTGGCATTGACATGAGAATAATTACCATGTGGTCTCCATTTGCTTGTAGGTTGAAGACCCCCACCCTAGATCAAAACCACTTTTGGTTGACTGAAACATCATTTCCTAGCAAATGGAAATGATGCTTATCTGGCAACTTTTCAGTGTAAAATAAGTCATCAAAACATACTGAGTGTAAGCATCTTCAGCCTTCCTTCCCCCAGCTGTTAATCCACTAATGGCTAGGCATGCAATAAAGCTTCATCTTCAGTGTGTATACAAAATACATAGGGGTTCAGAGATAAACACTTGATTACAAGGCAGTCATATAATGAAAAAGCATATAATTTGAATCAGATTAGGCTGAAATTAAAACTGCAACAAATTATTTGCCAGAGATAAGTGGAGTGAAAATTCACTTTTTTCCTAAATTCTTTTTCATCCTCTCTCTCTCTCTCTCCCCCTTCCTCCCTCTCAGTGTAGTTCTGCATTGCTGTTTGTTTATTTGGCTTCTGATTTAAAAAAGAAAAGATTGAAGAAATCTACTGCTGCTCGTACTTCGAATGAAAAGCAAAATTTATAAAAGGAAATGCTGTCAATATTTCTTTAAAAAATTCAATGATTAAATATAATCTGCTCTACGAACAGAAGTCAGAGGTGGTTTTCTAACTGCTAAGTGATTTTTAGGGCAATATATGCAATCATTATACAGAAAAGAGAAGGGTGGAAAAAGCTTTGAAAGGTCAGGAATGTACCTGTGCCTCTTCCAAAAGCTGAAATTTAAAAACAAAGAATTCTTGGCTTGGGTTACTTAGTATCTGGGCAAGCAAATGACTACTACCTGTTAGACTCACATAAGGCTCCCTTAGCAAAAGCCAGCTAAACAGAGCCATCCCTGTAGCTGACTCAGCTCCTGAGAAAGGACCAGTTAAGTATCAGCTAGTGGTAAAAAACCATGATCATTAGAGCCATATTCAAAAAAAAAAAAAAAGCCCCTGTTTCTAGCTTCCAGCTTTGGATGAGTTCATTATCAAGTTTGTGACCAGACAGCTGTGCAACACTTCAGATTCCTGAAAGCTCTGTAGTAACTCTGGCAGAGAGGAATGAAATACCTGCAGGAGGAGGACCAAGGGTCCTGCCGTATCCTTAGCCCTGTCAGCCACGTTTATATCTCTGGTCTATTTGACATGCTGACTGACTTAGCGTTTTTCAAAGAGGTCTGAGATTCACTCATTCTGCTTTGCATCAGAAGTCCTATTGCCTTATTCAGGGAGTACAGGAACCTGCAGCAGTGTCCAAAAGGAACACTCAGCTGTGGAGTCTCTGGAATGTGATTTTATTTTTTTATATTTGCCTTTCCACACATGGTGAACATCATAGTGCCACTTATTAAAACTTTGTAATGATTGGGGAAAGCAGAAGAAAGGTAATAAAGCTGTAATAGTTTGGTGTCTCCTTTAGAGCACATTGGCAAGTGTGGGGAAACTATTCAATAAGAGATAAATAGATCTTGGTATGACACACATGCATACATACATACTCCAGTGCTATCCAGCATTAACAATTGTATGCATCTAAAACCTGTAGCAATGGACAAAAGCTATTAGACAGCTCAGGCTACTGCTTCCCTACCTCTAGCTTATACTCTCTTTTGTAGACCAAGGTGCTCTTTCTTGGTATGGCTCTGAGGGCAAGAGAAACTGTGATGCTGCATTAGCGCGGTGCCAACCTGGGGCTGATGCACTTGCACTCTGCCTCTCAGCTAGATCTTCAGGTGGTGTCATTGGTCCAGTGCCACTGAAACAACTAGAGCAGTGCCAGCCAGCAGAACATGGGATTTGGCCTTGCATTTTTAATGCATGTGATTGGTTTAGACTTTGAGATAGGAGCTGACGCTGAGCATTTTAAAAGATGCAGGAGCACAGAAAGTGTATCTACAATTTTTAAAAAAGAGAGAGGATTGTTATATTTTTCAATCCCCTCTTGTCTTCACTCTTTCCTAGTCTATAAAATTCTTTTTCCTTTAGCTGGAAATTTGTGTTTACAGGCAATTTGACTTTTAAATTTAACTCTTGGTGCTTTGCTTTGAAATTGCACTTATATTTTTAAAACATATATCTCATTGCAAGGCACAATTTTGCCTCAGTATACACGGGCATCTCATGTTTTCTCTTGCTATGCCTTACACTCAGTGTCAGAGCTATAAAAGCTACTACTGTTAATTCACATTTGAGGAAGGAACAAAGGGAGCTTTCTGCAGCCCATGCACTTGGACTATGAAGTGAGAATGGTGACTTCTGCAGTCTGCTTCTGCCAGGTGGCAGTCCCTCACTACAATGCAAAACCAAGGCAAAAAAAATTGTGAAAATATTAAAGGTTTAGCTACATTATATTTTAAGGCTTTATCCTTGTGTTATGTTGATTGAACATTTAATTTTTTAGATTTTAAAGCCATACTGTTTTGAATTGCTTAGCCATTCAAAACCACAAAGCAACAGAATTGTCAGCTCCTGGAGGATGTTGCAGCAATGTCAAGCTACAATAATTGTAAAGTTTCTGTAGAATTTGTGTTAGCACGATGCAAAATGCAAACTGCGCTTTTAACAGACAGAAAAGGAAAAGCTCTGCTAATGGGTTTAGATGAAACAAAAAGATATTAAAAATGCATTTTTGTTTCTGCCAAAGCAAAAAACAACACTTACTTGTTTCCTCTAACAATACTCAACATTCATCTTTTATCTAAGTCTTTATAATATTACATAGCTATCACTTAGGCAGCAGTCAGAGCAGATTAGGTAGAAGGAATGTGTAGAGACAAGTTGCCCTTGCTTACTCCCAAGAAGCAGTGCAAGTAAAATGCAAGGCTACACATTTTCAAATGTGTTCAAATTTATTCACCTTTTTTCTTATCTCACAGAAGCATTATATGCTTGAGCTAATGGGTTTGCACTACAATATTGGAAATGGCATCTAGCCCACATTTCTGTTGAACTGGTACTGAAAAATGCTTGCATGCTAAAAAAAGACCAAGAAAAAACCTTGCTATATAGTTTTAGAAAGCAATATTGAGATGTGGCAGATACAAAGACGTAAGAACAATCCTGGAAGCTCTGGCAAAAGACTTTTACTTCAGTTCTGAGGAGACTGAGAGATAATACAACTTAAGGACCGTTTCCCCAACAGCTTTTTAGAACCAAAGTCAAAGAAATCTCTCCTGAATTCCCAGGATTAACATCTCATTTTATGTTGAAAATGTTGTGTGACTGATTTTTATGTCTGCACGATCTGACTATTGGTTTTTAATATTCTAAATCCTCTTTCAGGCAGTAAGACTCTCCCAGTAATTCAAGCAGAAGCAAAATTTGCCTAATACTGAATACATCTCACCAGTATCTTGATCTTTATTTCTTCCAAATCATCAGATAAATATAATCTTTCTCTGTTTACTTTCTGTACTTGAATATCTGGAGTTGCTTAGATCTTCTACCAAGGCTTGATTCTGACTGCCTTTGAAAGATGGATTAAAGCTTTCATCATTGTCTTCTACTTAACAGAAACACAGATGTGTTATTTTAACAGCGCCACCCCCCCCCCCCTTTTTTTTTTGCGTGTGTGTATTCTGGACACATAAAGCCCACCTGCTCTTCTGGGACTCTTCTGTTTTTCAGAAGCCCTAATTTGCACCTGGGCTGAAATAGTCTCTAGGGGATAATCAGGTGGCTGGGAGTAGATTAAGTACCACATGCTTTGGCTGCACCTATTCATGAGCTTCTTCACCTCCAGCAGGCCAGTGATAACCACCTTTGTGTAAATTCTCATTAGGATGGGTAATCTTCTGTTAGGAAGATCTGCCTGTCTTATCTTTTATAAAGCAGAGACAATGTAAGGAGTGTGAAATTCCATATGCAACAAGTTAGTATATTTTAAAATAGCCTAAGCAACATATAGTTTGTATCATGGAGATGGTATAACGAAATTCCTTTTATGACCAACTTCATTTCTCTCTCCTCCTTTCCATCTACTTCTTTCTCTTTGAAAGTGTCAGTCTTCACATTTAGCTGCTAAGTTTTGTATCTTCATTTAAGTCTGATCAAATGTGATGTGATGTTCAGGTTCCTCCTGGAATAACGTATTTTTATTTCTCCTCTTTTCTTTGCCCCACTGAATGAATTTATAGCACATATAAAAATCTCTCAATTTAATTCATTACTCCATTTTTTTAAAACATTCTCCCATATACTTCCTTTTTGACTACACACTGCCTGTTTCACTACTTAGAATTACTTCCTGCTTATATCCTAATTTTAGCAACTTGTTATTTCTTGCCTTTTGTTCACTTCTCTGTGACATGCCTCATACTCTACTCTTACTGTGTTCTCCTTTATATTAAAAAATAAGTAAAGGCCCACAAACTGGCCTAGTCAACCTGCCCAGCTAGAGTCAGTAGTCCATTAATTCAGCATAGGGATTCATGTGGGAAAATACATAGCCTCACTGTGAAAAAGGTCCTCTGCCACATGATTGATCCCAATATCTTTGGTTGCTGCTAGGTTGGTTACAAATTTTTCACTTTGTCAATTTGGATTTCACTGCAATTTGTGGGATATGTTTTCACGTAATTCCAGATGCCTCTCTTCTCATCGTCACCATTTTAATCTTATGTGTCTTGGACACTTGTTCATCTCTTACTTCTCTCTTGCTTCCTATTATACATGTGCCCGTCTCTTCAACATCTGCATTTCATGCACTGCCCTTGAAAAGATTTTGCCCCAGGCAAAAAGCCTGAGCCATGATCACAAGAAGCCTAAGCATGCTTGTGCTCTTGCTGTTACACTTCTACTTCACCATTCCCTTAGTGTAAATCCTATTAGTTATGCAATGCCAATATGTATTTTGTGTACTCTTTCTGGGAAGTGCCTACAGGGTACCCAGCATGCCTTCAGGCACAGTGTAATTTACAGATCACTGTAAATGAGAACAAGCTAAAAAGTAATGCCATGTTGCCTTCTGTTCCTCCTCAGTGATTATGTGATCTTGCTTTTCTTGTTACCAGTACCCATTTATTTTTTCTAATCTTTTCTCTCTACTATGCATTGCAGAGGCTCTCCCACTGTGAGACTACTTCTCTAATACTGGTCACAAAACATCTCAGGAATGAACTTTTCATCCTCTATGCTCTACTTTTACACTTTACAATTTACAATAGTGCTTTCCATGCTGTACACAATTTCAGTATACACATGCATGATTTTATGTATATGTGTATGCGTATGTAAAGACGTTTGCGTGTGCGTGTGCGCACACACACACACACACACACACACACACACGAAGGATGGAAGGTACAAAATAAAAAGACTGGAAGCCAGACAAGAAACGCAACCATCTATTCTGCTTCAGTCCACAGTATGAGCTATTTATCTAGCTCTACAAAGCACCTACTGTGCAAAAAGGAGGAAGCCGTAACACAGAAAGAGCAAGTGACACAATCTTCATCAGATACTTTCCAGCATATTCTTATCGAGATGTTGTCCAAAAAGTCAGGTAATAAAAGTAGATTGTAAATCAATACTCCTGTTAATCCAGTCCTTCCTCTTCTAAAAGCCCCTATGGCTTTTACATGGAAACCTGTTTCTTTGACTGCCAGACACATTACATCACACGTTTTCATGCAAGTGATGACATTTACTGTCTAATTTAATCATCAGAAGATAATGTTTTATTCTGGTCTTGAAAAAAAAATTAGAACTTGTTTATAGAGAAAATGGATTTATTTTTTTTCTCTTTGTTTTAAAGACAATACAAACCAGTGTCTTTATTTTAGGTCTAATCAGAAAGGTGGAAACCAGCACCAGACTGGATCACAGCTTTGCTACATTTACTTGGAAAATACTGATATTTATATTAACAGTTTTCTCAGCAAATCCTGTACTTTAATTTAAAATCTTTTACTGGTTGGATTAGAAATGTATTATGAAAAAACTCTATGAAAGCTTAATTCACCAATGAAACATTCAGCAGGTTAAAATAGAGCTGCACAATATTAGAGCAAGACACAGAAAGTAATAATTGCTTGACTTGTGGGTTAAAGAACAAAGACTACGATCACCTCCAGTTATATCCTGTAAGGCTTCAAAAGCTTCCAATTGAATCTTAAGATTCATAGGGTATTTTAAAAAATCAAATTTAGTTTATTTCACTTTTTAGCTTGGAGTTAGGGTGGTAATAAATAAAGACTTGCAGTAGACCAAAGGTGAACAGTTTACAGCGGAATGCATGTCCATCTGGCTATACATTGTTTTTTGTGGCTCATCTGCTGAAAGAAAGGTCAGCTCCAAGTCCTGCTGAGAGACAGCAGGCAGGTTAACAGGGTGAAGGTTTCCTATATCCACCTCCTCAGCCTCTTTAAACTTTGTTCAAAAATTCAGTCAATTAATAACTCCTTTACCTGAAGAACATTTTACCCTCAAAGGTGAGCACGTTCAGACCAAAGTAGACATATCCTCACTTTTACTACTGAACATAAATTTATTTCATCTACAAATGCTGGTGATAGATACAAAATTTCAGATGAGATTCGCTCCATGAATAATATGGAAAACTTGTGGCTTTTATATCCTCTCCGTTGGCAACCTGAGAAAAATCATGACTAAACTACACGTTTGTGAAATTAATTTCCCTTAAAAAGTAGAGAGCTCAAACAATTGAGGAGGAAGAAGAACAAAGGAAAATCAATGCTTTTCATTTTTTGAAACATAAAACTTTTTCACTCTCTTCATCCCTCCTTCCCAACCTCCTCTCAGTGTTTCCTTTGCACGTGCCAGAGTATAAAGCTCTTCCTGGGCACCTTTCATGGGCTGGCACTGCAGGTTTGGGGGCTGCCAGGACACAGCACTGCCATCCCAGACACATGGCAGAAGGTGGCAGATGGGTGAGTGTGTGGTCAGCAGGTGCCCTCTGCACTGGTGCCACCTGCCAGCCCCAAACCTCATTTCATAGAATCATAGAATAGAATCATAGAATCACCAGGTTGGAAAAGACCCACCAGACCATCGAGTCCTACCATTCCTATCAATTTCAAACAAGCTGTGTCTCAGCCTCACTCAGGAGTGTCCTGAGGCATCCCATATCTCAGCACCATGAAGAAGCTCACCAGAGGCCGTGTCCCATACTACTGTGATCTACAGCTCTGCCATTAGCTTATGCAGTGGTAGGGTCATTTCCACACTAGGCACTTTCAAGAGAAAAGGCAGTAATTTAAAGGTATGATAATCTTAATTCTGAAATCTGGACACAGTTAACAGTCCTTGCATGATATCCTGCAGAAGAATTGGACTGAAGATCTATAGTAACTTAAGTGGAAGGATGGCCTACTAAATCATGCTTGTGGCAACTCTCTGGCAACAAATTTCAAAACACTATCCAGATACCACAGTGGACTGCCCAGCATCAACTCTACTAGTCAGGGCATGCAATGGCTACTCTTTAATCAGGGAAGACTAGTCTAGATCCAGTCTATGAACATTTTCTCTATAGTGTGCCAAGGTTCCAGATGCGTCATGTCTTCTGCTCTTCTGCCTGATACACCTTGCATGATTCTAGTCCTTTAGGAGTACCTGCAGGCTGTACTCGTGAAGGTAGTTTGCAAGACACTGATACACTGGTTTCTGACAAACAGATTTTGTAAAAAATTAGTAGTTCTAGAGCAGTTGTTCTGGCACAGGAAACTCTCCAGAAAATGGCTACACTGGTGCTCAGTTAGGAAACATAATCTATTTTTCCTAGGAAGCCTTCTGCTTAGGAAAAGCAGATTACTGAGCTCATGCATCTGGAGCTCATTTACAGCTCAGCTGCAAGGTGTATAAAGGAAGAAGGCAAGAGGGGTGTCTTATGGTGGGAGAAGGAAATAGAAATACAGGTGCTAAAGTAGGTGACTAAGAGGAGAGCTTTGTAGTCTTTTTGTTTGAATGCTGGAGAAAGGGAAAAGCACAAGTTGTATTTTTTTTCAGATTTTATTCCAGCAAACAGGAAAAAAAAAAAAAAGCTGTACTAAAACAAGAAAACATTCAGGCTAATATTAAACAGCACAAGAAGAAAGCAAATGCTATTTTCTGTTTCTGAGTAAAGAGCTCAACTGGTGCCATTATACATTTTTTTTGGATCAAAGATACATGATTTGTCTGGAGTCATGCTATGTATTATTGAGTTTGGCTCTGTCGGTAGTGTACTCTTAGGATGGAAAGATTGAGGCAGTTTTCAAAGACATCATAGGCGGGTGAAGTAAAGTTGAATTTGCTTTCACTTGAATGACACATTCCAGTGAGACTTATAAAGGGCTGCACTGGAATTTTACAAAAAGAATGAAAGGTAAAACTACTGTAACCCCTTAGTTAGTGTATAGAAAATAATCAATAGGTTTGCATTTTCAGTCCAATCTCAGTTTCCATCTGCATGTTTCTGTGCCTTTTTTAATCTAATGTATGGGATTTTATCTCACTTCTGTTTTTACCTGCAAGGACAAAACCTTGTTCTGTGCGCTCACAAAGGCTTTAAGTCATTGCATTCTGCTGTATCAAACAACAAACCAGGAAAAGGAAATCTAAGGGAAAAGATTTCTATGAAAAATGCATATTCAGAAATAACTTGAGACTGAAATGTTACCCTCGCATACCCAAGCTTAAACAAATGGCATTTATTGCTGCAGTCTTATTACAAGCCTGAATCATCCCTTACAAAAAAGTTTAGGTTGTGCTTATGCTTGTGGCCAGAGACAGATCCAGGTTCCCTGGCTCTAGAAATGAATTTAAAATGCTTCTCTTCATCTCAGCCCTTGATCCTCACTTTCATTTCTGCCTCCTGCCCCAGCCTACTACTCCTGCCCTTGATTTTTGTCTTTCTTGCCCATTTTTACTCAGGTTGTGCATCCACCTACGTACACTTCTGCTAAATCCTCACTTGTTATCTGCCTGTTTCTGTTCCTGCTGTTTCCCCAAAGTATTTTTCTTCTTACCCCATACCATTTTGCGTCATTCTTGACTATCTGGTTTTCTCACCTTCTGCATTTAATCAAGTTAGCACCTTCCGCTACCAACTCAGTTGCTGGAAGCACAGAGTTTTGGTAAGTGGAAGAGAAAATTCTAACTCTTAGTTTCAACAGTAAACATCACAGTATTGGTAGCAGCAGTTAAATGAAAATGAGTTGCTGGGAAGCTACACTCCTCTGTACATGCACATTCTACAGCGAAGGTCTGTGAGATTTCACTTAACTAAGCTGGATCAGCATTTGTATTGGAATAATCAGAGGTATCCCAGGCCCATCTCTGTGACACATTTTAAAGCCACTTATCCACAGCATGGAAGTGCAACAGGTTTCAGTGAAACAGAGATAATAACATAACATAACAGATATAAAAAAAAAAAAAAAGAGATTGTTTTGTATTTCATTCCTGGGAAAGGAGAAACTTTCTGAGAAAATTCAAATGAAATGAAGTTCAACTAATGTTTTTGGCAAAAACTTTCTGAGTGAAAAAAATCTTAACATGTGAAATGACGCATTACTTCTATGCATGTTCTGCAATAAAAGGCATGCTGGAGCTGCACAGTGCAGTGCTATATAGGCAGTCAAGATAGCTCAGACTAAGTTTGGGTGACAGAAGCAAAAAGAGCCACAGAAGCATGTCTCTCTGCCTGGACTTAAACTCCTTGCTTCCCAACGTCACGAGCCCTGAAGAACAAAAAGCTTTTGCTCAACTCGAAATTGTTTCTGTGTGAACATTATGCAGGATAGAAACAGGACGGTGTGGGTGAGATCTATTCAACCAAATGCAGGTATTTATGACTGTGACCCTGTATGTATTTCCTTTATGGTTAGAGTGAAATATTATCATTTCTAGAGTGTGACTAACCCCTTCCTACTACAGATATCAACATCACAGTCTAGAATTGCCTCTGTTTCTTCATTGACTTTAAAGGAAGCTTATGGTGACTAGCTCAGATGAAGACACCTGAAATGAAGAGAGAGATACCACTTTCCATTCACAAACTGGAAGATGACTTTTGCTCTCTTCAAACACATAGCAATCATGAAGCCATGCTGAAACATCATTGTGCAACAGAAGTCAACTACAACCTTTGAGCATTCAGATATCATGAATAGACTTCATGGGAGTCCCCAGAATGCTGAAGAATGAAGAATTACATCTTGAAATCAAAAAGCACATCTGCAATGTGAATATCCCCTCTTCTTTGTGTAAAAACAATACTCCTTAACAGAGAGAATAACCAAAGTATCCTTTACATTGTCATTGTAGATGGCCTGACTTCAGGGGAACCAGCTTTCAAGACCATTTCACACAGAGCAGCATGACAGTGTTAGCCTTCAGTTCTGCACAGCTTTTTACTCCAAGCTGTCACGTCTGGGGAAAGACAGAGCAGGGAGCTTGCCATGGTATCTCATGGAATGTCTACTACTTCGACTTGCTGCCAAAAGAACTATGTAAAAACAAATTGCATTCTTACTGTTGTTATTTTTTTTTCCTCTCGTTAGTGCATAAGCATTCATAATGGCTCTAGTAAAAAGTTTCTCAAGTGTATTGTAGGCAGAAGCAGCAAATTTGGTCTCCTCATGGATCACACACAGTTGGCACTGATGATATAGCAGAGGGGAAGGAAAAAAAAAAGAAGAGAAAAAGAAATGTTTAACACCCAGCACTAGAGGAGACTGAAAACAGAACACGCTTTGAAGAATTTCCTTGCTGCAGCATAGTCCCTCGTAGGAGAGGCTTCACAGTCAGACTCAATGTGTTTTGAAGTTTCTCTGTTTGTTTAATCTTTAGGTCAGGTTTTGGCATCGTGCTATGATTGACACAATATAAAAGAATAAAGGCCCAAACAAGGCAAAGGGGGAAAAAACCTCAGGAACTTGTGAGACTTAGTAAATCAAAACTGTCTAAGAAGTAGAGCAGTCTAGGTTCTTTAAGGACTGGTGCAAAGTTGTGTCTGAGACCTGAAAAGCCGTATTGAGAGATATAATAATCAAATGTCATGGCCTACCTAGGAGCTAAGAAATTATCTCCTTAAAATCAAGTCTAATTGCAGGTAATGTAAGAAAACATTACTTTCCATTAAAAATAGAAACTAGAGCTAGAATGCTGACAATCATACAAACCATCAGTGTAAACATTCCAAAAGTTTGTTACCACAATACTAATGTAATTAATGTGGTTATGTCACTGCAAATGCCTCTTTCTCACAATTGTGACTCAGAGGAGGATGTGAAAAACTGAAAATTCAGTCTTCTCCATTTCTTGATAAGAGAGACTCCCTTTGTTACCATTTTGGACTACATACAGTCTGACAACTTCTGAACAAGTTCTGAGGAAAACTTGGAGTAAATAAAAGCCTTCAAAAGCACAGATGCACATTGAAATTGGAGACCAAGCCCATTGTGTAACATGAAAAATCCACCCTTGTGGAGTTCAAGGAATAAGCATTTCAGAAGGATACTACATCCCTGTAGTAGCATCACAGTGCTTGCTGTCAGGCAAATTGTCAGCTACCCTGTCTTCTTTAAAAGCAGAGGTTGGGAAAGAAGATAGGAATGGGCAATTCAGATCAGATGGAAATTTCACTGTGTGCAGTGACAGCAGCCTTCAGCAGATACTTTGGGAAGAAAGCATGAGTGGCTCAAACACACTAATATTTTTTGTGTTCACAGACACCTGCATCTCATAAACTTCCTGAACCACAGGTGGCAACTTTATGTTTAAGAACAACAGCTTAAACAGTGTGTGCTGCAGAACTTCATCTAAGATTGTTCTCTCTGGTGTATCCCTAGAGGCTGCCATAATGCAGACTGGCCCAAAGCTTTGTCATCTGAGCCTACTCTAGACAGCAGAAGAGACAGCTCGGGAAGGCATAAACAGAAAACAAAATTTTATTCATTAAGAAACAGGCTGAATCATGATATATGACTTCCCCTATCCTCAATTGGAAATCAAATATCCAATATTAGCATTATCAGAGAAAGAAGCAAACCTCCCATTGTCGTTGGTGTATATGGAATTTTATTCCAGGTCTTAAGTAAATAATAATAATAAAACCCGAGTCTGTTTCATTTACAGCATGTAATATCTCTTGTTTGACGAGTGCAAAGAATTCTGGCTTTTGCTAAAGGCCACTCTTTGTTAATAATTATTTTTTGATTATTGCATTATTCACAAAATTTTGTTAGTGCATTTGTAAACTATATTAAAAGACAAACTAAAGATGAAGAGATAGAACCTGTTAAATGTATATGTAACTAATCTTTTCAAAGCAAACGCTTTGGAATAAGTACTATTAGGGTTTCTTATTGAATGAAGAATATTAAATTAAAAAGAAAAGTGGGAGTCAGCTCTGTTCTTTTTTAAATTTTTTTTTAAAATGAGAGTAACTTAGTTTCTATTTTACCCAGTATATTATATTTCAAAGTTTAATAAAATAGGGTTTACATTTTATTTAAATTATTTATATGCTGTTTTTACTCTTACTGTATATTTCTGGCCTTGTCAGATCAGAAATATTGTTTTAAAATCAAAATATCATTACAGAACTCAAAGCCACAATAAAGCTACTAAACTGTGAATTCACTACTGACATATATTTGCTATAAATTTACATCAGTATGGTATTGGGATTTGGCCCAGTATGTACCTGTGGGGAGCTTTATTCTATAAGGGAGCATTCAAAGAATTGATACGTTGTAAAAACACAGTTTCCAATTTCCAACTGAAAAGATCAGAATGAATTATAACCACATCAGGACACTAAAAACCTTATTAGTGTGGTTCCAGGCAGTAGCAGGTTCTTTTTTCAGCCAATTCACAGAACGACCTTCACCTTTTTATGGCTCAGTTGCAGCTCAGCTGGGGATTTGCACACAATGAGGCTGTTTTCACCAACAGGGTGATGATTTTCTGTATCTCTGTTGTGTCAGCCTTGTGGTGATGACTAGTGGTGAGGAAATTATTATCTTAAGGTAGGATACATTTGACGGATTTCCTTTCAGCAAAATAAAATCATATGGCAACACAACTTTCGCTTAGGAGGAGGTACTCCAGGTAACAAGGGAATGCTTATGAGGAGGCATGCCAGGAAATGGTGACAAAGAAACAGACACCTGGCTTACCTGTTGGCACTGCCCCAACCAACAGCTGCAGCCTTGCAGGTGTTTACTTCCTCTTCAAGAGGACAAAGCGAGGCAGAATTGCTTATTGTTCTGATGATCCTGGGTGAAGAACGGCTGCATAACAGATGAACACATCACTCCTCATTCAAAAAACATCAAACTGAAACTTTCAAGCTCCTGGTGACTCAGATAACAGCAAAGTTCCCAGCTATAACTGTTTAATGCAACCATGCATTTTGGAGGACAAGCCAGTCCCTGTTTACATGTGATCTCACACATACTCCTATGACCAAAACTTGCCTCTTAAATTTATTTGCCAACACTACCACCAACAGAGAAAATGCACAGCAATGGAACTGGATTAATTTCTATGAATTAAGAAAGCAATTTATTGTAGAGGTTATAACATTGTAAATCATAAAATACACTTGATCTGTACAAATTAAATAAACTACCTTTCTAAAATTATAGACAAATGTTACATGCCAGTCAGCCACCATTAAAAAGGCTGGTAACTCATTTCAAATCCTGAATCTTGAAGATTTCACCCAATGACTGCATGTAACCAAACTACAGAAACAATCTGTTTTGATATTATCCCTTCATATGACAGCTGCTTATGTCCATTTGTCTTCAAATTTACACAATCCCTTCTTTTTAACAGGAGTCAATGCAGAGTATATTCCTGAGTCTACTTCGGTTTCTACCGAAGGCCATGTTATAGTCACTCCATGATGGGGTGATCATGCAAGATATATTTCTTATACATCTGCTTGAAAGGCTGAATTAACACGATCTACCAAGAAGCTGAACCTCAGCCACAATTCTACTGAAATAAACAGATAGCAGTTGAAATTTATTCTAGTGAGGATTTTTATTCTGCATTGCCTTCCCCTTTCTGCCTAAAATGATCATATGCAAACTTTCTTTAACTTGTTTTTAAGGTAGGAATGAAATAGATAGAAAGGAATGCTGTATGTATGGCTGGGATTTGTAATTTAGGCTCTAAAACTGATTATGAAGTCCAGAGAAATACGTACAATGCAGTCAGGAATGTCTCAAAGAAGGGACTGTCAAAAGCAGTGAGAGAGTGAGGAGTCATTTTGTCACATCATTTACTGCAGCTGAATTTCTACAAAGCTGGCAAAAGAGGTGGTAAAAAAAATCTCTATATAAAAGAATATAAATTTATTGTTTCTTACCTCACAGCTTAAAGTACAGCCCCACAGCTACTGCTTCAGGGGATTGAAGAAAGAGAAATAGCTGTGGTACCTATGAAACATTGCCTGCCTTTTTGGAGCAGCCAGCTGGAATTGGCTAAAACGCAGAATGTCACATCAAATCTCATACAGATGAGAGGTTTGCTTGCTTTCCAGTAGATAACAATCATGATGAGCCAGCACAACTTAGTCTGCAGCAATATGAAAGACTCAGCGTATGAACATTTACTAACTCTGAATAACATGATGAGCCAACCTGTAAGTGCACCACACCTTTGTAGGGCCATGAATTTATTCGTTCACACACTTTTCCTTTCTAAAACAATGCTCAGAGTATGGCCTCTTTCTTCTTTTCTTCTGTGCACCCAGTTCCTAGTCTGGGTCCTAACAACCACAGTTTCCAGTGAATATGGTGTGCTGGCACCAAGACAGGTTGTTTTTTTAATCTACAGCCTTAGAGAGCATGAAAATTCCCATATTTTTTTCCTGAAACAGCTAGCTGTAGAGTGAGAAAAATCCTCCACAGATGGGGGACAAGCTTGAGAAACAGCAGTACGAGAGGTAATATTTTATAAAGAAAACGATGAATGATTCCAAGAAAGAAATTAGGAAACAGAAATCATCTCAGGCATAAGTGGAACAACACCATGATGTAACAGAAAATGAACTGTATTATGGTTGGTGGTTTGATAATGAAGGGAAAGCTGTGAAGCTCTCTTGTGACAATGCAAAAACATGAAAAAGACAGAGCATGTCGATAATGAGTCCTGAATATTCTTTCTTTTCCCTTTCCCCGTATTTTGTCACCTTTGGTCTGCTTGGCATTCACCCAAATTAGACGACTGACAGTCATTTCTCTTTAATAATCACTCCTAGAAACTCAAGAAGCACTCCTTTTTTAGGTCTGTCAACAGGGAATCATTAACAGCGAAAGAAAAATATATATATGCTTAATTGTTTTTATGGAAATAAACACTCTTGGTACCCCCTGCTGTTTAATGAACATGCACTGGGTTAATGACAAGGGCTGCTACCACTGCCATCTTTGATTACTTGTTAGTGGCAGATGAAAGCTTAAAACACATGTATTTTTTGATGGTAAATATGATTTTACTTTTTTTGGCTTCCACATCAACCCACCCTTTTTAAAGTAGGGCACACTGGCAAAGGCTGTCAAAATAAGGCTAGCAAGTAAGTGGAGTAGCAGTTCTCAACAGAGTTTGATTATTCTTCTTTGAAAAGAGTCTGTAAACAAAACCTTTAGGCTTTTGTCTACTAAACAGTGCTTAGAAATTCTTCCAGCCTAGCATTTTTAATATGTGGGAACATGACTGCAGTAGGATTCAAGAGCACTCAACATTTCTGAAAGGAAGGCAATTTATTTTTGTAACTAAATGTGGCCCCAGAAGCCAAAATGCAGGCAAAAAGACCATTTTCCTTTTAAAGAAAATAAATGCTCTGTGAGCGTGTACACTTTGAGCTTCTTAAAGATGTCTTTCTTTTGCCTTGACTGTACATACCAAGATAATAACAGAGCAAAAATTATTTTCCAGTATCAAAAGGTTTTAATATCAATTTTGAGTTTGCAAGTGAAATTTAATTGAAAACATATATTCAGGTCTTATTTTTCACTTCCCTGCTTTGTGCCGTGATAATAAGTGAGCTAGTTTGAGGCTCAATGTCCCCTTCAACTAACAATCAGTTCTTTGAGGTGGCTGGAACCTTTCAAATAACCTATGTGCATTAAGGGGCACGAAGACTCAAGCCTTTTCTCTTCCTGGGAAAATAATTGATTCAGGGTTGGCCATGCCTCAAAACAGAAACCAATGAAATATTTCCATTGGATTTTCCCTCCCATATACCTAGACCATATCTAGAAAAGTAAATGAAATGTTCCCTGAACCATCCTTTGACCCTGCAGCCATACCCAAGTCCATTAAGCTTTTTTAGCCTCCAAAGAGGGTATCCATGCTGTCATGTTGAGACAGTCTCTGGTTTGTGCACTAAGCTAGGGAAACACCTGGGAGGTTGATGGCAGATCCAGACCCAAGGATGCAGACCCCAACCAAGCCAAAGTTCACTCTGGCTGTGTAGAAGAAGAAAAGATTTGAGTTCCAGTGCCTGTGAACTTTCTCTGCCACAGTTAAGTTATTAGTATGGATGTAGCCACATGTGTCAAGGCAATTCAGGCAGCAGTTGAGTCTGGAGTTTTTAACTGCTAATGTTGCTTAAATATCAGCCTTCACTGACTAAAAGGTAAACCAGTTACTTAACAGCACTTCTCATATTTAGCGCTAAATGGCTGAATAGTAGATATTGGTCGTCCCCAAGTTTTTTTAGTAGGTTTTAGCCTGAGATTGTGAAAGTTATTGCCAGGGTGATTTTGGTGTGTGTCGTACCATCTGAGATCTGCCAATCACTTTACCTCTAACAATAATGACTATCTTTCAACCATCTTTTTTACATTTTTGTCCTTATTTATAAAACACTTAAGTTCTAGTATGTAATTACAGAAAGCAAAGCACAATTAAATTTTTAAGCCATACTCACATTTGGATTCTCCGAAGGGACAAGATTTTATAATCTGGTTAGCTCTCCTTCACTTCAGAGACTTCCTGAAAATTAGGGATTACTGCATCCTTCTAGTGTTAGTCATCAGTCCGTATACGCATCACTAGCATCACATCCACCTAGCAGGGACGGTGTTAAGTGTCTCTCACAAAAATGTAAATATCAGCCAAACAATTTTTGCAGACTACAAATGCTGGTGACGAGCCCTGTCCACACCTCAGCTGTTTCTGCCAACCTTTTAAATTCTGCCAGACTGCCAGAGTAATTCTAAAGAGAGAGATCAGTATGATCAAATACACATGCATAATGAAGGAAGGACTACAGCAATACATGTGTTGCCTGTGGCCATGATGACACCTAAATTTGAGCTGCCACCTGCTACAGGTGACTTCAACTATTGTGACCAGGCAGCAGATGACTCAGTGTTCACACCCACATACACATGCATGCACAAACACACAAACTTCTCAGTTCCCCATCACTGGAAAAGAGTGACTTCTAATAAAACACAACTAACAATGCACACCTACATGGAGAAAACTCTTGGAAAGTAAGGATTAATATCATCAGTATCTTCTGGGGTAAATAAAAAGTAAACCATATGGTTTTTTAATTATAAACTTCTTTTGAAAATGTCCTACATACTTCCCTCTTAAATATGCAGGGGTAAAATCTCTTGGATTTTATTAAAAGAACCAAGATTTTCCTTTGAGCTTTCATGCAGATGATACAATATGACTCTGTGAGATTTGGAGAAAAGCTCATACTGTTGCTTTTTGGGGTGTAAGTTACTACTAGAATTGCTTGAAAAAAAGCTTTTTGATATAAAGGAAAATTTTACATATTAGTGATTTTTTCAAAATTTTCCTGTTTTTTCCCCCAAATTATCCAGTTACAACTTCTTTTCAGAGTAGTGTAAGAAAACAAAGACTATAGATTACTCGTATAGTTAACCACTAAAATCGGCCTTAAGTATCTTATACTTTAAAATAACAGTTAGAGAAGATTATTATCAGATTTTTGTGAGGATATCAGGAGCTCACAGTTGGAAAAAGAATATCAAAATGGAGGCCGAAGCCAAAACCCTCCCTTGGTAAAGGGAAAGTGAATTGCAGTAGACTCTACCAGAATCAGAAGAGCAGGTATGCAGTTAGCACTGCTTCTCAAGACAGTGCTACATTTTGCTGTCTCCCTTCTGGATGGGAAGACCTCTGCAGCAAAAGAGACATTATCGGGACTATCATCCTGTGGACAAGCAAGACAATTACTTCATCATTAATAAAATTAAAGCTTTTCCAAAAGCTGTATAATGTTATTTGAATATTCTCTACTTTCTTATTCAATTCAGGACAAAAACATTTTAATGGAACAAACAGAGAAGAGTTAAAGAACACTACACAGTTCCTTCCTTTCCATCACTGTGCATCTTGGGTACATTTCATACAGAGTAGTTCTTGTGCTTATTTTGGAGGATAGTGCATTTATTTTGAAGATCCATTTCTTGGACATATTAAAAATCTAAACTCTCACCTGAAATGTCCTTTGTCTTATTTTATTGCCATAGAATATGACATGCACCTGAATCCTTTTGCTAGCTAGGCCTCCTTTGCTTCATGCAGATGTTTTAATCAGGTGTTTTGAAAAGGATTCCTTACTCTTTTATTCTGTATCTCCTTCATGTTATTTAGACATGGCACAATTATGAGTTACAAAGACATAGAATCATAGAATCACCAGGTTGGAAAAGACCTCTTGGATCATTGAGTCCAACCATGACATGTTATACATTTCCAGTTTCCAGCTGCAAGGCTTAGCACATAGAGATACTTACTAACTGTGAGATCATGCAACCTTTGTCTTAATTGGGTAAACAGGGTGTTTGGAGTACCACACAGCAGGATTGGGCTAATTAAATATTGTTCAGCTTTCTCTCTGGGGAGGTTACGCAACTATTGAACTATAAGCCACAGTGCTGCAGCTCAAAAACCATGTAATTAAGGTAGATATTTCAGGGAATGACTGCTCTCCCTTTCCAAAAGAAATGTTGTAATCAACCCGCAGTGTTTTTGAGATGGAGTAAAAACTGACTGATCTGAGCTTTTTGAAGAAAACTGCTGCAAATACAGATGTTTTTGAAGAAGAAAGTGAACTTTCAACTTAACACTGGAGAACCCCCAGAAGAATTGCAGTGGTGTTATATAGAGGCAAACATAGGTGCTAGCTGGATATGCAGAAGGACAGAGAAAATGACAGAGAGCAATTCCCTCCTACAAGAATGGAAGCTGGAAACTAGAGGGTCACCAATGCCAAGACTGAGAGAATAACACATGTGATTCCTCATTGCCTCACATACTTTGCGAGGATTTTCTCGGTCTTATTACTTCAGATAAAATTAACATACAAGAGAATAACCAAGAATACCAAGGTCTTAATAAGAAATGCTCCTATGTGGAGATAGTTAGGCTACAATTTAACTATCGAACTCAGGAAAACAACTCAACCGCTCAGGTATGTGAGTATCCCCTAGCTGCATCCAGTATGTGTACTGGGAGAGACTGGCATGCTCAACAACTCATTCTGCTTCACAGTCCTCCCCTTCTGTGTTTAAAATCAGCTGGTTTTCCAGATGGCATGGTCTGGGACTGCAGATACACAGTAGAAATACCTGTGGTGTAGTTTAGGTGTAGCTTTACAGAATGACTTTGCCCTTAGAGCCACGCCATAGCTGACACTAGAAGTGGTATCCCATGGGCCTGAACTGGTGTGCAGAGCTTCCTTGCCCTTCAGTGGACACTATCTTGATGGTAAATCTGAATCAAAAGATATAATGATGAAGAAAGACATAATCCTAGCAATGCAAGGATGAGCTTCCCACTTCTCTTTCACTCCTGTGTTGAATGCTACATGCATATAGTAGAAACAAATTTAACTTATCAGCTAGAGTAACTTCCAAATAACTAGATATGAGATCTGAAAGAAACATCTGGATTTATTGATCTTCCCTTTGCCTTTGGATATGGTTCTCTCCAGGGCTTTCTGATAGCTTTATCTTAGATCATGCTGATGGGGAAAAAAAAAAAGGACAAGAGGCCATCCATTTCACGTTTAAGCTATCAAAGCTGGATATGGCACTCAAGGCTAAGTCATAGAGTCCAAGCTCAGAGCATTTAAAGTCTTTGCAGTATTCATTGGAATTATCCTCATGTCACAAATATGATAAATCTCTGTTTGAATATACTGAAAGTTCCTATTTTCTTCCTTTCAGCAACAGAGAATAGAGAGGATGCATATCTAAACACCAAGAATAGCTGCTCAGTTTTCATGTTCAGATACCTCCCCAAAGCATATTGCCACAAGACCTGAATGCTTATTACTCTCCCTGCCCCCAGCCAGACATCCACTTGGAAAAAAATCTGAGTGCTTGGCTGGGGAGATAGTCTTAACAGATCACTTGTCTAGATCCTTTGCAGAGTAGGACTGTAGGTCATCATATAGCGCACATCTGCTCTAGACTTTGGATGCATCCTATGTCCTTCAGCTCAGTTCTTAAAAGGGCTTACTCACGATAATTCTCAGGTGACTCTTACAATATAAATAAAAAGCCAAAATTTTATGCTGAAGTTCCACATTACTCATGAGTGGCTAACTTTCTGGGAATGAGAGTCACCCAGACAATATATGTGCGGATATTCTTAAGCTGTCCAAGAGGAGATATGGAAGCCCTGCCTCTCTTCAAGTTTACTTACCTCTATACAGGTCTGAGTTGGGTGTAAGTGTAGCATTACTGCTTACAGCCTGTACTTTGCTGTCTGCATGTCCCTTTGGAAAGTAATTTCTAGTCTGTTCTTCTATTTTAGCACATGCCCTGAAAGAAAAAAAAATGCAGATGCCTATGGAATTCTGAAAGCCGAGCTTAAATCCTTTACAGGTATCAGAGGCGATAAGTAGCAGAGGAAGACCTTGAATCTGTCTCCAGTGAACACAGGGGAGCATCTTAACTAACCTGTAGACACTTTACGTTCACTCACTGAAGATGGGATGGCCATGGGAACTGAGAACTGCTATTCTGTAATACAGGACCAGCTGCTTTGTCCATAGTCCCTTTACGTTGCCATCTGTTTTTGGAGGCTCCTAAACAGAAAAGGGGAAAAAAAGATAGGATAATTTGCCTGTAGTAACTCCAGAACTGTCAATGGTCAATTTTATGGCTGCAAGACAACATCCAGAAAAGAGAAGACACCTTTTGCAGTGTTTGCTGACCAGACCAAAAGTGATGACAGTACCAAATTCATGCAGCAGAAATAAAAGATTTTTAACAAACATGGATCTTCATCTGCATTTAAGTGACCAGTAAATGTTAAGTAAAAGTTCACTTGTAAATGAAAACATTTATTTATTTTATTTATTTATGAAAATTTTATGAATTTTAATAAGCACCACAAGTTCAGATCTTTAGAGATTTGCCTTTAGCCTAGCTAAGATACTGCTGTTTCCTCAAATACAAAACTGCTTAAGAAACACTACCAGCTGCAGAATGTGGATGGCTGCTCCACAGCCCCGATGACTGACAGAGGAGTGTGGATATCATTTCTTCTTAATAAATCTTATTCACACGTAGATATATAACTACATCATTTAAACTACAGGATTGTGGACACTGAAACAACGTTTCAGTTTCCTGAAAAAATATTACTTTTCATTACTGTTATAGTTGTTGTTTATCATATTTGTGTTCTCCTTAATAATTTCTCAGTTCTTATTCAAAGTAAAGGTCAAAGCCAGTCTAATTAGAAGATCACAAGCCAAATTACGATCTCAATCCACTATAAGCTTGCTTTACTTTCTTTTGGTAGAAAAACTTCATGTTCATTTTGAGATAACGGTAAGAGCAAGTCTGAGCCAAAACTACAATTTAAACTCTTTCTCTGAGATCTTCAGTACCCTGTAACCCCCAAGTCCAGAAAAGTTGTTTTGCCTGGTGATCTCTTGTGCATTTAGATCATCATAAAAAAGTGCTCTTTGCTAACCTAAGCCTAGTTAATGCACAGTTGACGGAAGATTTTCCTCTGTATATTTTACTTTTGGAACACATCTGTCTGCCCTTGAATTAGTTTGCTCTCTGAACCATAATCTCCCTTTTATCTGGAGAATACCCGAAATGTCCTTCAGTTTTAGCAATATATCTTGAATCCAGCAGAGATTTCTTAGTACACAAAACAGATGAGAATTTTTTTCTACCCATTTATTACACCTGGAGCGTACCTTCACAATCCCTTGACATTTCCTGTTTTGCTGACTCAAAGTACTAACAGAGTAGCAGCAAAAGAACTATAAGTAATTTGAGCTATTCTGAGACTCCAAAGACTTACAGTAATAAGTTCCTCCAGCTTGGAAAAAATGTGAACTTTTAATTTGTTGTGTGCTACTGCTGGAAACAGAGTTACAATATGAAAAGTAATTGCCTGTAGTAATGTTAGGTACATGTTAAAAAAATGGAGATCACAAGGTGGTTAGAATGAAATGAATGGAAAATCTGTGTTTATTCATTTTCCCAGAATTTACAGGAACAGTTTTGTAGGTTACTGCATTTTAAATGCCATTCTGAGAGTGTGTCTACACTTCCAACATGTTTTCCAATTGAATTTTGACTGTATTTCAAAATTTTCTCTTAAAAGAGATGAAAAAAACCCAGTAACAATAAATATAGATGAACTCTGAAAAATGCGCTGAGCTTGTGTAAGTAGAATCCATTGCTATGAAAGTTAGAAACAGCAAGGCACAGGATTAGATGGAGTAGGGAGCTCTGACTGCTAGTAAAAAAAGCGGCACGCAGAGAGACCAAAGGATGATTTTGCAATAAAAAATAAATATGCAAGCAGCTACTATCAACACTGACATAAATTAAATGCCAGCCTAAGTTGGATTTTCAAAGGCACTTGGCACTGGTTTAATTTATTTCCTGCTGCAGTGGATGGAACCTCTACTGGTGAGGTTAGCTGAAACCACACTTCTGAAAACACCACCCTGAAATAACCCCTACCTGTCCTGCTCCTTCATCCTGGAAAATACCTGCATCATCTTTACAACAAAAACTTCAGGACAGAATATGTTCCTTTGCCGTGTAACCTTGCAGTAGCAACCACACTGATACAAGAGCCGTGGTTTTTTTTAGAACTTGGCCTCATGGGTCGTTCTCTCTGCCCTTCCAGCAGATGCATTTACCTTTGTTTCTGCCAGCTCCTATGAACAGAGACTCTGGGCTGGAAGAGAGTTGTTCATCTTTGACAGCACAAAATATGTGCAGCTGAGCTGAAACCATGAACTGAGTTTCATTTCCTCTTTGCTCTGCCCATCTAAGCTAGTTCTGACCTGACCTCATCCCCTTAGGGTGCCAGGCAGTCTCTGCTTTCTGTTCTCTTGGCCATGTGGTGGTCCAGCAGCTATACAACTCTTGGGCAAAATTGGCTGCTTCCCAGTTACTCAAGACATCTGGTGTCCCAGTGGAAGGGAAGAGAGGCAGGCTGCTGAAGGAGGAAGGCTAGCAGAGATGTGGGCAGGTTTACAATCATATAACTAACATATAGAACCTTTTGTGTTTGGGAATGGGCACGATTAGGATTTTGACTTTCCCACCAAGCCTTCCTTCCCCAAACCAAGTGCAACTGGACTGCTTGCCTCATCCCAACCCCACATATAATTACTAGTGTGTGCAGTTACCACTCAGCACACCCCTCAGTGTAGGAAAACAGCTGGAGGTGCCTGAGATGAGGGCTCAGGAGAAGCAGAAATGCTGGGTGAAATCCTTGATTATGTTAGCGTATACTAGAAGGGCTTGATTGAAATGTGCATCAGCTGCGTGGGGTGATGGGGGAGTAGCTTGGCCACCTTAAACAGTTGTAGCAATAGACTTACTGTTTCCCAAATCATGGGAGTTCTCTGAAGCTGAATGCCATCCGGCCTTTCTCTCCACACAACAGCAGCCCTTGGTTCATTGATCTCTAGCAGATCTCCTAATGAACTTCAGTTTTAATCTCCCTCTGAGCAGGATTATGCCACTGTGACACAAGCAGACAGTCAGCTCCTCGCTCCTCACTCCAAAGCAGACAGACGTGGCAAGGGTAAGGGCTCTCTTCCTCCAAAATGACGAGAGGGATGAGTCTCATGTTTCTCATTCCCTGCCGGAATATAAGAATGGCAGAAAGCCAAGGAATAGCACAGTGTGCGTACCTATGCGAACTGCAACTGAGGGATGTAATTTTCTCCTCTTCACAGCAGCCCTTCACACCAGCCTAGGAGACTGTAGCTCAGCAGCTGGTAACAGTGTTTTCTCAAATATTCAGCAGCATAAAACCACACACTTTACATTTAAGCTCAAACTCACAGAAACGTTACTAATACAAGGATTTCCATTTTTACTAATTTTTTTTTTAAGAAGACTAACACATATTTTGATTCTGGTAATGTGAATTCTCTTTTGACACCTGCATCTATGAAGCTGTAGTTAGCAACAGCGTGAGTTCACATTCAATACATCTTTCTTATGCTTTCCTTTTACCATCTTTATCATGAATTAGTCCTTCTTCCTGTATTTTCTAAGAGAAGAAAGCATTCTTAAGGAAAGGTTAAAATTAAAACCAAAACCCACCCTTCCTCTTTCCTACTTCTGAAATCTAAGTGCAAATTTATTCTGATTTAATACAATAGGTCAGTACCGTGATGATGACATTAGGCATGCTCACAATGTTACATAAAAATAGAGATACATTTCCACTTCTCACCTTAAGAAGAGAGAGTTATAAAATTCTCATAGACTTGTCATACAGTCATATAGGCTTGTCATATAGATCCTGGAACAATAATTAAAAAAAATAATTCAACTTTCCCTTGAGTGAAAACCAAAAAATGCCCTTATTTAAACCTACGACTGATTAATATTTGGATAACAAGCAGCTCTTTTTTTCACCGGGGATGTCATGATTTTCATAATGCAGTAGCTTCCTGAACGTAGATGACTGAAAATGTGGGTCACATAATATTAAATATTACAGTAAAGGAATCAAGAAAGCATCAAGAAATCAATTGAGTTATTATGCAGCATATATGTATGCTTAAAGTCCAAGTTTCTTCAGGTTCATGGATTAAGGATCACAGTGGGACACAAAAGCGAATCAATTGAGAGGTATCAAATATAACAGGCTACCAGACTGAAAGTAACAAATTGACTGTGACTTGTGCAAGTAGTCCACACCATATGCCTTTCTATTCTAATGTTTCAGTGAATTGCTTGAGTAAATAAATTAATTGCACCATCATAAGGAAACACACATGGAATTTGCTTTACCACAAGGCAGAATGTAACTCGGTAGGTGACCCAAATGGATGAGCAACAGAGCTGTGGGGTGCTTCAGCAGAGTTCTTGGAAAGATACCGTATTTGCTGCAACAGTAATTAGACAAGAGCTGGCAAGAGCTGATGGTGGTGCAGTTTTATTTAAAACTTGGTATTTGTTAAAATGCTTTGGATAACGGTTGATAGTCTTTGCTCAATATTCTTCAATTGTTCCAACAGCTCTGAAAGAAGAGTTATGAGAACTCTGAAAAAGTTCCCATAGCAACAGCAAGAAGATGGGGCTGTTTTTCTCCTAGCCCTGGGTGAACAGCAATGACATGCAACTGTGGTGGATTGGCCCTTCCTGTGCCAGGCGCGTTTGCTCTGTTTTGCAATTTCACACAGAAGGGTAGTATTTTCACTGCCCCTTAAATGAAATGACTGACTTTTCTGTTAAAATTATTATATTATTTTCCTTCTAAGGAGGACAAAGAACCTCTTTTTATTTTCAGGAACAAGAACGATAAAACAACAGCCTAAACACATGCCCATCCTACACTCCAAATAAGGCCAGCAACGAGGCTTGATGATCACCTCCTCATAGCAATTCCCTCAAATCCACACCTAAGCAAGTGGTGCCTACCCACCCATAAGACCCTGTTTTGCTCCTACCTCCTGGAATATTCCCAAGAGGCCTCACCTCTCTGCAGGGAGTCTAGGGTACCCTCTCACTGCTGCTGCGGTCAGCAGTGTGTGACCTCCCCAGAGGATTCCCAGTGCATGGACTTACTCTATTATACAACAACAGAGATGCTGCGCCAGACTATGAGATGAAGTGAAATAGCCTACTTGAACCTCCCTAGTTTGAGATGAACCCCCCCAAGTCTTTTGTAGTCACCTTCAGGAATGTCATGGCTAATCATAGAACCTGCAAAATTTGTCAGAACAGTCTGAGGTTAGCACACTTTTCTGGGTACAGTGAATGTTTTATCTACAACAGGCTTGTATGCATGAGTGTAGCAATACTTTCTAACACAGATGTGTTGCAACAACAAAAAAACCAAGAGAACCAGTAATTCACTTATCCATACTTCATGAAAGGGTTTCAGAATACTGGCCTTTACCATTTCAGGATCTCCCAGTACATGTAAGCAAACTACTGTCTTCTTAAGAGGAAAATTTACTAAAAAATACAAGTGCATGTATTACAATTTGAATGATCCCTATGTGCTTCCCTCTACACTCAGGCATTAGAGTTGTCTTCAGTGTTCTAATGTAATGAAATATTTTCTACTTAATTTTCATTGTTATCCAAAAAAATAATTGATTTAATTGACTTTTTAAATAACTAAGCACAGTTTCTTCTTACTTGATGGATGAGTGTTGGCAGCTCTTCCCTCATCCAATACTTCCAACCAATTCCCTACATCCAAAGGCCTTCTTTTTATTGAGGCTACCAGAACTTCACAAATGCGCTCACAACCCCAGAATGAATTCTTATACATGGAAAAGTAGGAAATTGTTCGGTCCCAGTATGCATATATTCCATTTGGCATGCCAGGCTGGCATACACTAGCCTATTTTGACTAGGGGCTATAACTATGCCTACACAAGATCTCCTGCCTGCATAGATTGGTTTTCTTTTTCCATTATCCTAACTGGTACAACTGGTAGATCAGGCCCTGACTCAAGTGCAAAGGACATGGCAAAGTAGTAAGAGCCTCCTGAGCTATCCGGCTTTCCCTTTCACCAGCACTTCCCTGCTCCTCTGGCTAGTGTGGCTGCCGTGAATTCCTGGCAGAAAAATTCAACACCAAAGGTTGGTGGCCTGCTGGAACTGCCTGATCATGCAGAGTGCTTTCCTTAGTGCGCTTCTGCAAGCATTTGGTGGTTTGTCTAGAATTTCTTACCAACAAAGAAAAAAGAACAAAGATGAAAAATTTATTGTAAAATAATCAGGGCTTTTCTGCCTTCAGAAACTTAACTTTTTAAAAAAATCCTCCCTTCGTTTTTAAATTCTAAAAAAATAAACCCGGAAAAATAATTTGTGGATTTTTTTTAAAGTTCATTTTTTTTCTCTAAAAAAGTTCTTAAGCATTTTCAGCCATGTGAAACAGTTCACTTCAAGAGACTCATTCTTTACGAAGGTGCTGACTTGCCGGTTTCCACAGCAAAAATATGAACACTGTAGGACCAAAAATACGTATTTACAGACAGGAAAAGAATGTTCTAGCACCTACAACTACCAGGCACCTATGCACACTAAAGCATTGTTTTATCCAGAGTTAAGGGAACGTTTACTGTGACACAGAGCAGTAACTTCATTAGTAAACGGAATCATGGTGGTGCACTTTGTGTAAAAAGCAAGCCAGGCCTATGTTGTTTTTCCTTGATTTTTAAGTGCCAATGTTATATATTAGAAATGATAAACAGATGAAGAAGTCAGTTCATCAGATGACAAGTTTGAGGGAAGCTCACAAGAGTTAAACCAGGCTGCAGAGCCCTCCTCCCCCTTGTATTTCTGTGTCCTCAAACAACGGTGCAGAGAAAAGCTCAGGCACTGCCGCCTCCTCCCCCCCAAATAATTGAGTATGCCCTCAGCTCCCATAAAGTCAGCCTGCACAATCCCGAGGGAGGTAGAAATTCCCATAAAAGGATCATTCCAAATCCCCAGGATAAGTTTATTTGGCACGCTATTCAAGCAAAAGGAGCCTTGCAATTGTTTTCTTTGACCTTTTAACCCGCTTTTCTTATCCCAACAGAGGTCAAAGGACAAGAACCAGGTTCCCCTCCCCCAGGCTCTCCCTGCCCCGGCCCCCGGGCTCCCTGAGGAGGCTCAGAGGGAAGAGTTTAACCCAGGCAGGCAGAAACAGATGTCTGCACCGCGAGGGCTGGGGGACGGAAGGCGAGGGCAGTGTAGGAAAGGTGGCTTGAAGCTGGTATTTATTTAATTGATCATTAAGCCCGGAAGGGAGAGAAAAATCGAAGAAAGTTTTCCTGCAGGCAAGGAAAGTGATGGGGATTAGGGCACTTTGTGAATTGATACCGATAGAATAGTATTTTTTTTTTCCTCTGTTAGTTTCAGCCGGTCAAATCTTAGCAATGCTCCAAGAGATAACATCTGACTCCAAGCTGCTCTTTGGGAGGGAGGGCTCCGAGGGGATTTAGCCCCATTTGCATTCCCCTACAGAAGCCAGACATAATCCTGAGCTTTGTTTACATTTTGAAGCATCCCCAGTTTCAGCTCTGGCAGAGCTGCAAAGCCCTAAAGACCACAGAGCAGGCTGCTCCGAGAAGGGAGCGACCACAGAGCAGGCTGCTCCGAGAAGGGAGCGACCCTCGCAAGCAAGGGTCTCTCAAGGGCAAGGATCAGCCCTCTGTGCTTGCCTGAAGGACCCGATGCCTTCTACACATCTTCCCTGGGGACTGGTGGGAGGTGATGTGGCTGGTGGGGAAGCTCCTAAGCACTGAAAGGGCTCGAAGGGTACAAGAAACTGAGCACTGGAACGGGGTGCCCAGGGACGTGATTGAGTCACCATCCCTGGATGAAGTGCTTAGGGATATGAACACGAAAAGGATATGGAACTGTTGGAATGGGTCCAGAGGAGGGCTACAAAGATGATCACAAGGCTGGAGCACCTCCTATGTGAGGACAGGCTGAGAGAACTGGGCTTGTTCAGTCTGGAGAAGGCTCCAGGGAGACCTTATAGGGACTTTCCAGTATCTGAAGGGGCTACAGGAAAGCTGAGGAGGGACTGTTTAGAAGGCCATGTAGTGATAAGATGAGGGGAAATGGCTTTAAATTGGGGAGCAGAAGATTTAGGCTAGATATTGGGAAGAAATTCTTCACAATGAGCGTGGTGAGGCACCGGCAGAGGCTGCCCAGGGAGGTGGTTGAGTCACTATCCTGGGAGATGTTTAAAAGGTGGGTAGATGAAGTGCTTAGGGATATGAACATAAGAAGGACATGGAACTGTTGGAATGGGTCCAGAGGAGGGCTACAAAGATGTTCAGAGGGCTATGAGGATGGGCTGAGAGAGTTGGGGTTGTTCAGCCTGGAGAAAGCTCTGAGGAGATTTTATAGCGAGCTTCCAGTACCTGAAGGGGCTATAGGAAAGCTGAGGAGGGACTGTTTAGAAGGTCATGGACTGATAGAATGAGGGGAAATGGCTATAAAATGTGTGTGTAGGGGAAGATTTAGGCTGGACATAAGGAAGAAATTAATGCTGAGGGTAGTGAGCAGTGGCACAGGCTGCCCAGGGAAGATACCCCATTCCTGGAAGCGTCCAAGGCCAGGTTGGATGGGGCTCTGTGCAAACTGACCTGGCGGGATGTCCCTGCCTGTGGCAGGGGCGTTGGAACTGGGTGATGTTTAAGGTCCCTTCTAACCCAAACCATTCTATGATTCCAATAATTCTGTGATTTAATAGCGGGCAGGTACGGTTGGGCGTGATGACCTCAAAGGTCTTTTCCACCCTAGCGATTCCTAGTGACTCCAGGGCTGCGGGGGCGCCGCAGCGGCGAGTGCCCCTCTCTTCGGAGGTTGTCGGTAGGCGCGCGCCGCCGCGCCGACCTCCCCACAAAGAGCGAGCAGGTTCACTAGCTCCGCCGCACCCCCCCCCTCCCCCCGCACCTTTCCACCCGGGCGGGAGACCACGTGACCCCGACGCTAGGCGGGAGGGGGTGGGGGGGCGCGCGCCGCCCTTCCTCAGCGTGGGTGAGGCGGGCGCTTTTTGTGCTGTTTGTTTTGTTTGGTTTTGTTTTTATGTTTTCCGACCAGACTGTCTATAAATTTACTTTTGCGGCCGGGGCGGGAGGTGTTCAAACGCGTCGTTGGGAAGACTGGGGGTGGGGAGGAATTAAAAACAACCAACCAACCAACCCCCCAAAAACAAACAATAACAAAAACACCCTGAGAAAAAAGGAGCCCGGGAGGCGATGCGGGCGGGTGTGGGGGGCTGGGCGGCCGCCATCTTCCCTGGCCGCCCAGAGACAGGGCTTCCCCCTGCCCCGAGTAGAGGAGAAAATGGGTGAGGAGTAGGCGGTGTGGCATCTCTGAGAAATGAGTCAGGGGTGGCTTGCGTTGGATATTGGAATCATGGAGTGGTTTGGGTTAGAAGGGGCCTTAAAGATCACCCAGTTTCAACCCTACTGCCATGGGCAAGGACACCTCTCACTAGATCAGGCTGCTCAAGGCCCCATCCAGCCTGGCCTTGAACACCTCCAGGGATGAGGCAGCCACAGCTTCCCTGGACAACCTGTACCAGTGCCTCACTGTCCTCATGATGAAGAAACTCCTCCTTATGTCTAGTCTAAATCTACACCTCTCCAGTTTAATACCTGTTGCCCCTCGTCCTGTCACTCCATGCCTTTATGAACAGTCCCTCCCCAGCTTTTCTGTAGCCCCTTCAGGTGGAGCCCTGGAGCAGGCTTCTTGGGGAAGTAGTCATGGTGCAAAGCCTGACAACATTGAAGAAGCATTTGGCCAGTGTCCTCAGACACATGGTGCAAATGTTGGAGTTGTCCTCTGCAGGGACAGGAGTTGGATGTGATCCTTCCAGTACCTGAAGGGACTGCAGGAAGGCTGGGGACAGGTTGTTCACAAAGGCTTGTAGTGATAGGACTAGGGGGAACCGGTATAAACTGGAGAGGGGAAGATTTAAACTAGATGTAAGGAAGGATTTTTTTAGTATGAGAGTGGTGAGACACTGGCACAGGTTAGTGGAACTGGATGATCTTTAAGGTCCCTTGCAACCCAAACTATTCTATGATTGTATCTTTGTACCCTCCCAGCTCTGGTTATTCTGTGATTCTGTGATCCCTTTCACTGGTATGAAACAGGTTCAGCGCTGGAGCTACCTCGCAGCCTAAGCCTCTTTTCTTACCATAACATGCAGCTGCTTGTCATGGGTCAAGCCCGTATGCGAGTTTTCTTGCTGATTGTCCAGGCAATCTGAGCTGAGGGGTAGTTAGCGTAGTGGAACATCACTGTAAATCTTGCTTTGGTTCAAAACCATACCACAACAAAAGAAATGTGTGTTTCTGCAACTAGCAGCTATTTCTCTGTCCCTGTAACCTCTTGCTCACACTGTGGGTGCTACTAAAATGGCCCAAAGTATGTGTTTTGAAGCCAAGAAAGCTATAGACTGAATAGGTTACACTTATGTTCACAAAATGCTACTTAAATGTTAAGAATATTTCTTTTTAAATGTTTGAGCAGAACATGGAACCTTGATGCAAAACGTGGAAGGCAGCCCGTGAATACCCCTACGAGTCTGGATGGCGATGGTGTGTAGATGCTGCATTGCTTTGTTCATTGAGAACAGGGAAAATCCCTCACAGGACAGCTTCACTTGAGTTACTTGGGGATTTTAGGCAGCGGGAGCTTACAAGTGTTTGAACCAGGGGACATCCCTCACCAGACCACAGCAAGGACTGTAGGCCATCATCCTCTGAGGTGACTCCTCTGACACAAAGCTGTGAAACAGGGATCTCTCCCTCCTTATGCCAGTTGCCTTGTGCAGTACCAAAGTTGGTGAACTCCACTCAAGCTCCTCTGCACCATGATCTTCCCTGTCAGTCCAGCAGGAGCTGCCAGAAGGAACAGTGTGCTGAGCTGCCTGTCATCATAGTACCTCCTGGACTGGACATACCTCACCTCACCTAGAACTGAAAGACCTATCATCTCATGATTGCTTTGTTCCAGGCGTCCTCCAGCCGTCACATCCCCCACAAGGCCGCCTCTGTTGACAAAGAGCAGGTCCAGGAGGGCGCCTTTCCTTGTCGTCTCACTCACTAGTTGTGTTAGGAAGTTGTCTTCCACGCACTCCAGGAGCCTCCTAGGCTGCTTCCTTTCTGCTGTATTGTACTTCCAGCAGACATCCAGAAGATTGAAGTCTCCCACAAGGACAAGAAGCATCGATCTTGAGACTGCTCCCAGTTGTTTATAGAGGAGCTCATCGGCTTCTTTGCTGGGTGGTCTATAGCAGACTCCCATCACAATATCTGCCTTCTTGTGGGCACCTCTGATTTTAACCCACAGGCAGTTGATCCATCATTACCATAATCAAGCTCAAGGGTATCAAAGCACTTTGTAACACAGGGGGGCTACCCCGCCTCCTCTCCTACCCTTCCTGTCCCACCTGAAGAGTTTGTACCCCACCATAGCTGCTCTCCAGTTATATGAGTCATCCCACCACATTTCCGTGGTGGCAACAACATTGTAGTCTCCTTGCCCTACGACAGCTTCCAACTCCTCCTGCTTATTGCCCGTGCTGTGTGCATTGGTGTAAACACACTTCAGCTGGGCTGGCGAACCCTCAGCCCTCATAAAGGGAACTCATTCCAAGGGTACAAGTCAGACTGATGTGAATGATATGGTGCTTCACGGGGAGGTAAAATTAGGATACACACAGTGGGCCAGTTTCTGTGCTGACCTAATGCCTTTCCAGTAATCTTAGAAAACAGCACTGATTAATACAAGAAGTGACTCTTATCCTGGAACAATGGGAGCATTATTTCAGCTGAAGCAAGTAGAGACTGTAGGTTCAGGCTTGGTGTAAACTGATGTTTACTTAAAACAGTAATCATGTCCATAATTAACATAGGATCCGTTCAGTCAGTGATAAGTTACTAGCGTGATTTAAAAGCTTTTGGAATTACTTTCGAGAGTTAGAGTGGCACTGGTGGAAAGACATTAACATCTACCCCTTTTCTTACTAGTTTAAGGTTATGATGCATCTTAAGCCCCAAGTTGTGTCACAGACGAGTTTGGCAAGATAGCTTTTGTTGGGCTATTTTAACATATTTAGAGAATCCTAACTATAATCACGTAAACACTTTTAAGAAGAAAAGAAAAAACAAAGCTTTTTTCTGTGCTTGAGAAAAACGAAATGGCTATCATAAGTCTACCATTAATATTATACACGCTGATAAACCATCTTTTGTGGAAATAATTATTAAAACATATTTTATTTTTATAGACTGTTTGATTTCTTTTGCTGCTGGAGGTATGTTGCCCAGTCTGTTGTCTGAAAGAAACTTGTGACAAAATGGGCAAACTGACAGGAAAATAAGACCTAATGATGGAGAAAATCCAAATGGAAAGCCTGCTGCAATTTGACAAGGATCCACTAGAATTACTGGACACACTACAGATCCTTGCAATCTCAACCAGTGTCATAAAATACTTCTTATTTTTTAGAAAATTAGAAAATGCATTGTATAGCTGGACAAAATACAATTATTCTGGCCCGCATTATTTGGGATGTTATTATTCAGTTTGCCTCACTAATGCATGTGCAGTCTTGTTTATCTAAGCTAGAATATCAATAAGCTTCAGTTTTTGCCCAGGATTTTTTTGGAGCAGTTACTGTGTAATGGAATGAAGTGGAGCAGCCAGAACCACAGGGTCCTAGGTGTTCTCTCCCCGCTTAAGTAAAATAAAGTACTCTCAGTAGGCTATCAGGAAAACTAAAAAGAAGAATATGCAACTGCATCAGTTGTGGTTATAGGCCAAATGGGTTTGTATCCATGTGTTTTTAAGCATGTACTGGTGCATCAACATGTTTAGTTATTTTAAGAACTTTCCTGCTACACCCTAACAGGCAAGTGCTTCACATTTTGTACTGGAAGTTGACTGATAGCAGAAAACGGAACCCTTCGGAATATCTGATCACTACTTTTGAAAGTATATGATTTGTTATTCCTTTTAAGTGAGATATGGTTTTTGTCACAGGGGAAATAATCTTAGTTATGGTGGGGTATGCTGATCATCATCAGATCCTTTGGTCATCTTTCTTTTTCTAAATAGCTACTTGTTTTTAAGGCCGTCCTACCCAATCTCCCACTTTTCCTCCTTACTCTGAGTGACAGAGGTTTTGATTTTATGGTGCTGCAAGCTGTATGTTACAACTCATGGCTTGTTTTAACACTGAAGCAAAGTATTTAAAAGTTGGGGTGCAGCTGGCTCTTGTTGTGAACATTAAGCAATGTGCAGTGTTGCCTCACTGTACTGAAATCTCATATACAAAAGGTAAAGCTAATATTTCTTTCTGTTTGTGACTGAAATTAAACCCTACTTGTTTTTAACAAGCATTCCTCATTTCATCTTTTCAAAGCCATAAGGATTGTTGACCTACTTTTCAGGTGGAAAAAAGAGACAAGGAGGCAGCAAGCTGTTCTGTAATATACTGTAAAATGATTTCCCTCCACAAGTACACAGACAGTTATTTACATTCAAATACATTTGACCTTCCAAATCTTGATTCCTTTGATTCCTTGGATGTTGCTTATAGAAATAAGTGGTCACAGATTTAAGGGAATGCAGCATTTGCTCCTGTAAACCAAATCTTTAGTATGTCTGGTTTTTTTCCTGCTTATTTGAAAGCAAAATTGTTATTGTTTTCTTGGATTTGTATTTTGGGGCATTGAGACAAGGGCTTGGATATATATGTGATCCTTCGGGCTAAGACAAATTTAACTGTAGTGCATTTAAGAGACCTGTGGGTGTGATCAAGAAGCAGATTTTCAGAATCAATTAAACGATGGCATGTTGTACTGGAGAGGGAGGCAGAGGATCTGGAGGGAATCTCAGCATGGCTAATACCATTTAGAAAGGGTCTCTGCTGCAGAGGATCAGCAGCCTGTCATTCGCTAACTCCCACTTTGGTTTCACCCCATCATAGAGAAGTCAGAGCCTGGAATGCAAAAGCTACCTTCTCAGATTTCCCTCTGACATCCTGTACTGAATGTACTTCTCTGTCTGAACTGAAAATTTCATCACCTTTTTTTATTCTTCTGATTTCACTCTCCCCCTTTCATTCCTTACAGAAAGCAGAAAACACAGGCAAAGAAAAACAGCCAGAAGGTCTGTCAGTCTAGAGGGGGGCTGGGCAGTTGTTCAAGACAATTACTCTGGGAGACTGTATAGCTATGCAACAGCAAAGCCAAAGGAGCCCTGGGGAATAACATCAGCTTTATCTTACTATTTTTTTTTTCCTTAGGGGAAAAATCCTCAATAGGGTTATGAGCTGTCTAACTCGAATCAGCACTGTCCTAGTTCACAGCAGAGCGTGCAGAACGAACCAAGAGCAGAACACACAGAGCTTCGGCAATACATTATTTTCAAAACCAAAGGCACATAATTTCCTGTGAAGCTCTAAAGAATGGAAGGGATAATATGAAACACAGACTTTTCCCTAGTAATCCTCTCTGTGTATATTCTGTTTCACCTTCAATTTCCCTTTGTCTCCTTGCTGTCATTCATGACTCAGCACTGCCTTTCATAAAAACCCTGTGCCTCTCTCTAACACGGTGACAGCCTCACACTCCTCTTGCAGGACTGCAGATCCTTCTTCTTTTGTCTGCCCATGTAATCTGACTCATCTCTTCTTGAGTACTGGCCTTTGCCACTCACTTCCTGACAGTACAAAATATAACTCTGGATTAAAAAAAAAAAAAAAATCAGCTGAAGGACATTAACGTTGTAGAATTACTCAGCTAATTGCAATGCCAGCTGAGGGGCACGTTTCATCCACACGTGAACCACAGCTGGTGTCCTCCCAGCCATGTCTCCTAGGGCTCTGCAAGAGGGTTTTTTTGCTGAGCAGCGCTTCAGACTGTGCTAAAAGTGGAGTCTTGCTTCCTGCAGCATTATGCTACCTGCACAGCTGGAAATAAAGCCACCCCTCCCTTTATCTCTCCTGCTATGTTGTGGCAGTGCTCACTGCTAGTACTTTCTTTTGCTTCCACATCACTTGGAGCACCGTCTCTGCAGGGCAGACATTTTGCTTCGCTTTGTGATTATCCAGCACTCCCCACCCCACACCTGTGACAATAATGAAAGATTTAAGCAGTTGCCAGCCTAATGGTTCTGACATGCAGGCAAAATGAAATAACTCAGAATGGAGCTGGCAACCAGGAAACTTCAGAAGCAAATTGATCTGGCAAGGAGTTTTCATTATGCTTCAGGGAACAGGTTGATCTGACAAAAATAGAAGTTGGCAAATAGATTACCTCTTGGAAAACGGCACGCCAAGGTGGTGCAGGGAGGTGAGAGGTGGTGTCAGATCGGGCACCAGGATGTGAGTAGGGGTGGCTGTCTCGGTCGAAACAAGGAGTTTAAGCCCTCTTTGAGAGAGAGTTTTTGTCATTTGTATCTTTCATGAAACACTGTACAGGCTCATGGCTTTCCCCCATGACTCCTGTCACAGTCAGGAGGCTCTGCGAGTGGACTTCAGCCCTGACTTTCTGCAACACATTTGGCTCTTGCTCGACACCATCGTGGGTTCTGCATGTTTCTGACCTTTCCTTCCTCTGTCTCTCAGGCCTCTGTTCTGCCTCAGCTTCCCTATAGAACACGCGCAGGGAGAGTGAAGAGGTATCAAGGAGATTTTGCCTAAATTACCCTTATTGTGGTAGCTGCTGTTACATTTACCTTACGTTATATTTTGTCTGCAAAGCACCCAAATGTTTAATGCTGTTATATCTATCTTATTGTCCTTTCCCCTCATCCTTACTTACGAGCACTTGACCTTATCATCACAATTATTGAGCTGGGTACAGCTGAACACCTCTCTAACATACAGAGCCACCCCACTGCCTCCCCTTCCCTGCCTCTCCCTTCTTTGGAGCATATATCCATCCATTGCAGCACTCCAGCCATGAGACTCATCCCACCACTGAGTTCTTTGCATCATGCAGCTGCGTAATGCAGTTTAGTCTTCTCAGCCATGTGAGAAGGTCCTTCATTTTTCTCCAGTTCCTGAAGCCTTTCTTCTAACTGTTCCTGAAGTGCTTCTTTCTTGTTGGTTAATTGGGCACCACGCTCGTCATGTGACTGAATCACCTTCCAACACTGCAGTAGGTTCTCTTGGCACTCCACCCTCTGATTAAGAGTTTCTGGTGTTTTGACAGAACCTTCATTTCCCTCATTGTTTCCTGGTTCTACAGTATGTACTGTAGCGATTTCTTTTGTTGGACTTTGAAATTGTGGTTCAGAAGGGGTATTTGAATCAGGCAATTCAGTGCCTGTCTGACCATCCTGTAAACTCCATTTCAGCAAGGATACCTGAGTATGTAGGACACTAACAAGCTGATCCTTTTTTTCTGTGGAAGCATCAAATTCTTTTTCAAGATGTTTCTTAGCCTGTTGATCCACCTGGAGCTCCTCTCTCAGTTCTCCAGTTCTGCAAAGTGCTTTTTCATGAGTTTTACTCAGAACACCCTGCAGCAGCTGCTTCTTCTGACTTCATATATTTGTATTATTCATTATTATAATTATTATTACTATTACCATTACTATTATTATAATATTAAATCTGTAATATTAATTTTGCAACCCACAGTCTTTTCCTCTCATTTTCCTTTCCCTGAGAGTGTGTGGGGGGGAGGTGGAATTGGGAGCCCCACTGCATGATTTTAGCTCTCAAAATTGGCTGGACCAGGGCTAAACTGTGACAAGGATCACAGAAGAATAATATAGTAGATAAAACACAGACTGTATATTGGAACTCTTGCAATTTTTGCATTTTACCCTTTTCTTACTGTCTTTCTGACAGTTTCATAGTTTCCTGCTGGCAATCCATCTGTTGTGCTTTAAGTTAAGGTAACATATAAATCTTGCAGTAGTTATGAAAGCATTAGAAGGAAAGGTTTATTTTTGATTTTTTTTACATTATAGAGCAGTTTGGAAAATACACAGATAAAAATGTCTGAAAGATAATGATGACAAGCTGTTATAATAATAAACACAGACATATTCTAACAGGAAGACTTCCCAAACGTATTTCAGTTGTGTGCAACTGTTAATAATGAGTTGTTCAGGTCAATGACATCTAGATTTTTTTGTGTTATAATTACTATGCGATATAACCATGGTTATGAACAATTTAAACTGTTTCTTTTAATTCATAGAATCATAGAATTATAGAATGCTGTGGGCTGAAAGGGACTTTAAAGATCTTCCTGTTCCAACTCCCCCTGCCATGGGCATGTTTCTCTAGTTGACATTGAATGCTGCTATATTTTTTGCCCAAACCATAGTTTCTGGAATTCCCCGTCACTTTGGGATGGAAGAATCTAGATAGTTCTGTGTGATATAGGAAAAAATATGCCACATTTTAAAATTGCATCTTGTTTTTTATTTTAGTCTTTGGTTCAAATCAAGCTGAATTGATTACATTTAAAAGGTTTGTCATAGAGAGTTTTCTAGGTCTCGGCATGATTAATGTATTACACAGTACAGTTTCACTCAAGGTTTAGTAGCCAGCCTGTGAAAACAGATAAAGTTAGCCTAAAAAATTGTTGATTTAGTGTTGGCTTTGATGGGTAACTAAAGAACAATTATTTACATTCAGTCTGACAAGCCTTAAGCCAGGCTAAAGTTACATATTTCATGAAAAATACCTTATGACCTTATGAACATAAATTACTATGGGTGATGAGGACTGCATTATGATTTAGAGTTTGAAAGACATTGCTAAAGTTTAATGAAAACACATTTTGTAAGGTAGATTTGCCTTATCTTCCGTGGCCTTTAAAGCCAGTCTGAAGAATCAATGAATCAAGAAAAAGGAACTCTTAATTTTCTCTCTGTCTTCCATTTGTTCTTCCTTTATCTCTTTCTCTTCCCATTTTCCTTTCCTGTTTCCCATTTCCGTTTTCCTTTAATGAAAGTGAAAACAGTTTGTTTTTTTTTTAATGTAAAGAAGCATATAATTCTTCCTTTCTGACCTGAATGAAGACCAGTAAAAGATTATCTGTGCTATTTTCTGTAGTATTAATGGATAAAATCTAGTATGAGTAGATGGAGGGTGAACAGGCAAGGAGAAAGAACAAAGTCAAGCCAGTGAACTCTACCAGCTGAGGACTGTCTGAGCTGGAGACTCTTTCCATTCTTAAACCACCTTTTCTGAGAAAAAGAGAAAGCATGAAAGGTTTAAACAGATACGTATATTTCAAAATAATTACTGTGACTATTTTCTGTATTGTGTTTTTTCATTACCCATATCTCCCTGAGATCAAAAAGGAAGTGTTTCATTGCTGTTTTATCTCTTTTGCATGTTTTTTTACAGCCTGTTCTTTGCAAAGTCACTTTCGTTTTCACATTGTTGGGGAAAAACATTTCAGTTTCAGTTGCCCAAAATTTTAAAGGTGTGTTTTTCAGAAGCAGAAGTTTGTGTTCAGTCATAGGGGGAAAAGGGCCTGAAGTGTTATGCTTTCATGAAAATGTGAAGACTTTTATTTTGATTTTCCTAAAATTTCTCTGGCAAATCTGATTGTGTGATTACTGCAACTAACAAAGAATTGAAGCAGTACGAAAAGAATAAGACAAGAGGGGAGGGAAGGAAGAGGAGGTGGTTGATATGAATGTGAAAGCTTTATTTACACACACAGGAACAATCAGCAGCTTTGAAAAAAGAATGCAGAAAAAAGCGCACACGCATTTTTTTGTGTTTCTGTATGCATAATGGTCCTCTGAAAGAATCAACCAATTTGGTAATTTTACTCCACAGAGGATTTGTTATGTTTGTAAAGAGGCAGTATTTTGAATGATGCTGTGTTTTTTCTTCTTTATGCTAAGTGCTTGTCAGTTTAAGTTGACAGAAGGGGGAATTTTTTCCCTGTAGTTATTCAGCACTCAGCGTGATGCAAGGCTGGCTTTAAGGGAAGACACAGGGCAGTTACCTCATTTTCTGTAAAGCATCAACAGGTCACAGGATATGTTAAACAGTTTTGCTGGCAGATCTCATGAAGTGGAGACATAAGTGAGCAGAGGTGGAAGTGGAGCCGCATGTTGTGCTGCTGTTGTGCTGTTGGGAGCAGGTCACCCCTCACTGATGTGTTGCTGCCTCCTGATTATCCTGCCCCCACAAGTTTGGAGGTTGATCCTTCAGGTGGTAGCTCTGGTGGCAGTGACGTCTGTCATATTTAGTACATTGTGTTTTCCCCTTGGCTCTTAGAGATGCTGTGGGCTAAAGTGGAGTCCTCGAGGCACTGGTCCCCACTAAGCACTTTGTCTTTCAAGTTAGGCAACCGCTGGCAATTGGCAGAAAAGGATGTGACATAGTGAATTATGATCGGTGAGTTTGCTGCGTTACCTAAAGCACTCGGTTTAGCAAAGAAAGTTGAATGCTGGGCCATAAGCAATCCATATAATAGCATGTTAAAATCACTAATAAGAGACGATGAATAAATAAATAAAAATTTCTCTGCTGGGTTAAAACCTGATTGGGTGGCTGGACCCGAAGAGTGATGGTAAACAGAGTTAAATCCAGCTGGAGGCCAGACACAAGTGGAGTCTCCAAGGGCTCAGTGCAGCGTCCAGTCCTGTTCAGTATCTTTATCAATGACCTGGATGAAGGCATCAAGTGCCCCCTTGGCAAGTTTGCAGGACGACACTAAACTGGGAGGAAATGTCAATCTGCTGGAGGGTAGAGAGGCTCTGCAAAGGAATCTGAACAGGCTGGATTGATGGGCTGAGGCTGCCTCTGAAGCTGAAAAAATCCATTAGAATTTCAGTTAAATTTAGCTCTATTCATGTCACTGCTTTAGATATTGTCAAATATACAACATATTTATTAATCAATGCAACACCATGCACAGTTAAGAAGTATGTGGTTAAAATGGAATGGGTTAATATTTCTCTTGTTTTAAAATGCAGTGTTGCTTTTGGGATGCAGATGCATGCATCTCCAGAGGGAATCTAATCTTTTATTTAAAAAATGCTTTCTATGCAATATTTTAAGTCCTCTCTATTGATTTATCCAGAGTGTTAAAAAATAATACAATACTGCTTTAGATACAGCATGTAATCTTTATTTTGAAATTTGTTATATTATGGTGAAGACACATGATACTTTAGTCGCATATAACATGAGAAAGTATATATTAAGCAAAATATGCTGTGAAGAGCGGGTGCTAAGAATACTAAACATATTCTACTGTAATTCCTGTCAGGAAAAAACATCTCTCTTACTGATGAGGTCTGGATAAATATTTAAGACCGAAGCGTTTTCCATAGAAAGATGCAGATTCAGTGGCATGAAAATAGTCTATGGACTTGTGAGACTGTTGAATTTCATATTGAAAAAATCCAACACATGCTGAAATAATCTGAATATTTTGCCTCAACTTTCAAAATGAAACGTTCAGGTTTTTTATTTCAGATTGATTTCCTGCCTAGAACTCTGCTTTCGTTAAAAAAAAGGAAAAAAAAAAAAGCGCTCAAAATTGAAATGATGTGTTCACTGACAGGATTTTCAGTTCAGTGACAACTGCTTTTTCTGTCCTTCATTCCCTTCTCCTCCCCCACTGGGTTTTTCAGAATTGCCATCAACTAAAAATATCTGTGGTATTTGTAGGTCTGTGTCTGACTACTCTACTTCACAGATCTTTCCCTTTGCACTGTGTCACTCCAACAGCTATCCCACTCTTCTTAAACATTGATTTTCAGAATTTTCATCATTGCCAGTCGTCTGTCTTAACTCCACCATGCTGAGTTACCTTTTCTCTGTATTTTAAATCAAGTGACAGAATTGGAGAAAATTCTGTGGGAGAAATTTATTTCCATCAGTTTCTTTAGGTTTTCCTCTAACTTCCTGAGGCGTCGGGTTTTAGATACAGCCCATGGTGAACTGTGCTGTTTCTTGGCAAGCTTCCCCATGTGTTTTATAATATCATCAAGGCTGGGGTGGTGTCTCGAAAATATCAGAGGTCTGATTTTCAGTCAGTGTTTGAAACACAGGAAACTGGGGTTTTTTTGTGTCTCAAAGACCCCATTTCTTTGCCTTTCTGTCCCAGAACATGGGACTGTTAGAGGTGTGGCAGGCAGCTTTCCTGGCTGCTTCAGTTGATGGCAGAGTTTGGAGGTGCTGGAAGCTCAGCTCTCCCTTTCTATGCATCAGGTATAAGTATTGAAGCAAATGGCTTGTCAGAGGAATCACAGGTCTGCTGCAGGTCTTCTGCACTGAGACATTTCGCAATCAGAAGCTGTTAAAGCAATGCAGGGGTCAGAGCCATCAGTGAATCTGCAGTCTGACACTGTCTGCCACAGGGGTATTTCACTCTCCATCTCACCTGTTGGTGGGATACACTGATTGAACAGCACATAGTGCCTAAGCAGAACAGCCTCAGTTGACAGCTAATTGCTTTAGATCAGAGAAGCAATGATGATACAGTACACAAGAGGAGTTCTTTGTATATGAATTAAATGCCACAAATAGTGCTTCATTGCAGGTTCCTGATGTGAAAGGTCTGAGACTGTAAAGCAGTGCCAATTCACTGATTTCATCAGGAAAATGCTTATTTTCACCTCTCTAGAATCTTATCACTAGCAGAGGCTTGAAGTGGCAGTCTGTATTCCAGACCTTGCACTCCAGCAAGAGCAAACTTCAATCATCAACATAGCAGAGGGGCTGATAAATCACTGTGTAAAGGCTAACATGCAGCAGGAGGATGGACCTTGAGATTAGGAAAAAATTCTTCATGGAGAGGGTGGTTAGGCATTGGAACGGTCTGCCAAGGGAGGTGGTTGAGTCACCGTCCCTGGAGGTGTTTAAGGTTAGGGTAGATGAGGTGCTTAGGAGCATGATTTAGGGATTGGTGGGAATGGTTGGACTCGACGATCCAGTGGGTCTCTTCCAACCTGGTTATTCTGTGATTCTGTGATTCTGTGACTGCTGAAAGCCCTGTGTCAGACCAGAGGGCCTGGTGCTCGGGTCTGCGGGAGCTCCCATTAGTGGCACTCAGCACATGCTCTGTCCCCGTGGTCAGCTCTGGCACGGATCTGAAAGCCCAAAGTGTGTTGGAGACCTGGTGACCAATTTCTAAGCTGGCTGGGAGGGCTACATAACCTCTGGAACACGTGGCTGCCTTAAATCCTAGACAGAGTTTTGGCAGCGGACTCCCACCCATAGCTGTACTCTCTAGTCTGCTGACACTTGGCATCCATGTGCACAGCCTTCGGTCTCACCTTCAGACTGTAGCATGAACCTGCTCAAACATATCTTTGTCACGAAACCATGAAGGCACCATGGTGAGTCAAGGCTGGGACAGGCAGATGGGGTTCATCCCAGGCCCAGTCAGGAGCAGAGCTGCTGGATGCACCGGGGCAGCCTCAGCCTTGGGCATCTGACATCTTCCTCAGCCACTTCCCAAGGCCAGGCTGGGATGTGGCCCTGGCTCGGCAGGACACGTGGCTGGACAGGGCAGGGCTGTGGGGAGATGGAGACCAGCCCTGCTGTGGCAGCACTGGGGCAAGGGCTGATTGCCCCTGGGGGAGCTCACATGGGGTCTGGGGAGCCCAGGGATCTGGACAGAGAGCAGGTGGGTGGGCACACGTGGTTGTCTCCTGCAGATGATTTAATGATGGGCTTATAGTAGCTGATAAAGCAAATAGCAAGTCTCAGAAGGCTTCTAATATATAACGGCTTATTTAGTCATTTTAGTTAAATCATTTATTTATGTGAGCTGAAATTTGACCCCTTAACTGTAATGTGTAGGTCTGGCACATGATCCACTATGCAGAGGATCTGACTCTGCAGGCAGAGCTGCTTATTTTCCAGGATTTTCTAGGTTTCTCTAAGCTGTTTCTAATGTATCTTTGTTAGATGGATTATGCGTTTTATTTCTCATTCCTGACAGTGAAATACAAACCTCGTACTTGGGCATTTCCCACAAAGCAAAAAAACCCAAAAAACCTCTGCAACTTAGAAGTGTTGAATGCTGATTTACTGTTCATGTGTGAACAAATAAATTCCCTAGAAATATGTTAGTTGGAGTGCAGGGCGCACAGCTTGCCTCTGCAGCTGTGTGGTGTGTGGATGAGGTCATCCCTGCCACAGAGCCAGCTCTGTCTGCAGGCCTGGTGCCGAAATAAACCCCAGACAGCCTGGAAGAGGAAGGAAAAGCATGCATGGAGGGTTTTAATTGTGATAACATTTGGACTCTTGCAAGCTGTGGGTTTGTAGCATGGTCCTCCTCAGCAGCGACGTTTCTAAAGCACTTCCTCACCTGCCTGAAGAGAAAGCGAGCGAGTAAACACATCTGTTAGAAAGACAGAAACTAGATCAAAGCATATTGTCTGAACATGTACATTAGAAAAATGCAAATGCAAATAGAAATCTGTTGTCATTGCTCTTACTCTGTAATCGCTATCCAGTCCAGTTCTAGGAACAGAATGGTTTTTTAGGTGATGGTTTTTTTGAGTGATACTTAAAGGAGATCCATGAGACCCTGTTGCGGGACCTTGGATAAAGTCTGAGACTTTAAAGACTTTGCATCTTTTAACACAGTGCAATATGTCATCATATGAATATACAGATGTTAATGCCTTAGTGTGAAGACATTAACACATTTAACATTTTGTGCAACTTTATGTAGCTTTTTTACACATTATGGTTGCATAATTATGATAAATGTTTTTATCTGCCCAGAAGCTTTGGGAACAAGCTCAGTGAACTGTGACTTTGTAAATTTTTGAACTCTCTAAGGCAAAATATGATAAATTATTAGTAAAAAATGCAGTACTATTATGATGTTACTGCTCCTGGCAGTGTGGGAGGCTTCAGTTTCCTGGGCACATAAACTGAAAAAAAGATGAGAGATTTTCTCTCTGTTTCTCCCTTTTAATTTTTAAGCCCCAAACACAAAGTAAAATTACCTGGGAAGCTGAATAAAACAGTGCCCAAAGAGTCAAAAAAACCCAAACCCCAAACAAGTAAGAAAAGGTTAGTAATGTGCTCTATTGTATATGAAAACAAATGAGAGAGCCTACTGAAATAGATTTAGACATGCCAAGGTAAATGAAAAACTGAAGTAAAAATTAAATCCCAAAGAATCTGCCAGTGTGTCTTGTCACACAAAGTGCTGTGGGTGAAGCTGGCATTAGAAAAGGATTTTATGTGTTACTGTCAGTAAAATAGCATCTAAATTATGCTGCAAATTCTTCCATGTTTGTCAGGGGAAAGAAAAAAATCTTTAACCAAATAAGTACCCTTACATAGGAATTTTGATCCCAGACCCATTCAATTTCACAGAAGAGAAGTCTGTTAAAGGAGTCTATGTTACGTTAGAGACAAATTTGATATGTCAGGTTTAACCCAGTCACTGTAAAGACTGGGATTCTGTGGCACACAAAATGCTATACTTGTAGCACACAGAAAAAGAGAAATTTCCAGGATATATATCCAGGACTTTACATTTAGATGGTCACTGAAGAACAAAATATCTTGAGTTGTGAATGATGTTCTGTCCAGTAATGCAACTGGAAGAAAAGCCAATATATTTCCTGAAAATATATTTGTCTTCGTGAAAATATTTGCTTCTTCTTGCAGGATGAATAGCTCATCATAACAAAAGCAACTGGAATAGCCAATAGTTTGGTATTTGTAGCACCTTACATGTAATATGAAAATCTATGTTTTTCACTTTTCATTATTCTGGGCTTGTTTTATTTCTGTACAAAAAATTATATGTCTCCTTTTTTCGCAGAATGGAATGAAAATGCTTTCTAGCACTGTCACTTTACCTGAAGGTTTTCTTTTTGCAGTGGCTCATTTACCAGTTTTTAATTACACAGATTGTCAGATCAGATCCTATTTATTCTCTCATTAAAATATTAAAACCATTTTATTGTAAGGGAAAAGATGAGTAAATAAAATTTACATTTTCATGGTCAAACATTTTTTCTTTTTCTGAACTGTTGCCTCCTATGTTTATTCACAGTAATACATGAGGTTGATACTTGGAGAGTTAGGAGTCTGCAGAGCTGTGGAGAATAAGCATGTTTAATTTACATCACATCTCTGTGTACATTAATCCTGGATCTGTGCACTGTCAGACTGGACAGCAAATATAAATTAATCTGGATGAGGTATGAGCACACTATCATACTTTTCTAAATTATCCAACACAAGCAACATGATGTTTATGCCACATTTTGGCTTTGTTCTGACTTAGGAAAGGCAGAAGACATCTGATCCATCATTATTCTGCCAGGGAAAAAAAATATTTCTTAAAAATAATTAAAAAAAACAACAAAGCAGAGCCTGTGAGATGGTCTACCATAGTGTCCTCTTAGGCGAATTGGTGAAAGACCAAGAAAGTGGGCAGAAGATTGCCTATACTGTCTGGCCAAAAGGGTAGAGTTAGTGATACGAAATCCAACTGGCTGTTGGTTCCTTATGGTGTATCACTGGTGTCGACTACTGTTTAATGTCTTTGTTTGTGAACTGAATGTTGGGAATTGGTTTGCAGTGATTTTAAACTTGAGGGAGTTACTCGTACGCTGGAGGGTGGGGATGCCATTCAGAGAGATGTTGCCAGGCTGAAGAGTTGGTTTAAGTGGAACTGAATGAATTTCAGCAAAGCTAGAAATACTGGAAAATACTGTACCTGGGATGGAGTAATCCTGTGCACCAGTGCAGGCTGGGGACTGACTGTCTGGAAAAAAAGACCTAGTAATCCTGGTGGATGACAAGTTGAACATGAGTCAGCAGTGTGACTGCAGCAAAGACTGCCAACCTCACCTTGGGCTGAAGGAGCTTAGCCAGCAGGTCAAGTGATTTTTCTCCACCTCTATTCAGCACTTACAAAACTGTGCCTGGAGAATTGTGTCCTAGTTTTACCTCATCAGTACCAGAAAGACACCGACATGTTGGAGTGAGTCTAGTGAAGGGCAGCCAAGCTGACTAGGGCCTGGATCAACTGTTCCGATTGGTTCTGGTTGGAGCTGCGGCTTGGACCAGGCATCCTTCAACCTGCAGGATTCTACAGTCTTCCAGAATTTGCATCGGCTCAGTACTTCGTGTCATGTGAGTACAAACCCTTAAACTGCACTTGCTGTGCCATGTAATCATGCCCTAATTTTCTTCAGTTGTGTTGCCAGGACTGTTTTCCCAGGGTACAAATCCTCTGCGTTTGTGCATGTTGGTCTTGCCAGTTGTACAGAATGGAGGATTTACTGCAACCTGAAGAACATGCTGCCTTCCATTTCTGAGCTAAGGACCAAATATACATGAAAATGTGCATGCATGGAAACGTGCATGCACATTTCCTGGATAAAGGAAAGTATGTATCTGGGATGAAAAGGAGTTCAGGAAGACTTATCGATACTCTCTGCAAGGCAAGCTAAGAAAAATACTTAAAAATGACAAAGGACTCCTACATACTATAATTTCCTCTGTTGTACTTTTAATTAAGAGTGCATTATCTTAGAAATTGTTATATCAGGTACGAGTATGATGTACGAAATGCACAACCTGTTCATACATAGCTGCAGTTTTGCCACTGAAATTCTTTCACAGTTAAGCAAGGGAGTCTTCCACTGTGACCTGTAGGATGTAACTAACTGAACGGGTGAGTATCTCCAATTGCGTTGCTGTATTTTGCTGCAGGATGATGAAGGGATCATTGGCATTGTCTTTCCCATGTAATGACCTGGGGACAGTTTTCCCTATCAGGTGGATGTATTCTCTGAGTGCAAATGAGGGCTGATTTTGACAGTATAAAATTTCAATATCCCTTTTCAGCTGATGTATTTAGTTATCATATGTTGCCTTGCAAGATGTTTCTTCTTGTTTACTCTCATTTGTGCAGTGTTGAGCGCGCCCTCAGGAAGTGGCGGTGTGGTATTGGTAACAATAAGCAGGCAGATTTACCAACACAAATCAGTCGGGTAGATATTTAGATATAGGTATTTTGGATCTACTTACAGTGTATCTTATCAAAAATTCCTCTTTTATACAGCACTCTTAATACATTTGTTTGCAGGTTAAAAACAAGGAACCCTAAATTTTCTTTAAACATTACCCCAAAATCTAGGTTTTGGTGAGAGAGAAGAAAAACATGACGTGGATCTGGACTTTGATGTCCAGTCCTGAGGATGCTTTATGCTGTGATGAGCCTACACATGCTTATAGGAAACAGCTTAGGAAAATTGACCCATTTTCATTTTCCCAAGACTGAAAACTTCACAACATTGAAGCATTCCTGAAGGATACTTATATCTTAACAAGAATAAGAACTTTTATTTTCTTTGCATCATATTTCTTGTGAGTATTCAAGTTCAAGACTTAAAATATTTCTTCACTGGAGTATTGCTCAGTGAATGTTCTTTTGGTGTACAAATATTCTGAATTACTCAAGGGAAAAGGAGTATTACATGAAATATCATGACGGAATTCGTTGAAATGTTTTGACTACTAGTTGAGGTATTTTTAGAAATGATCAGAGAATCATCTGATTTGGAAAAGCTTCCTCCTGAGCCGCGCGGTCTATGTTCCTATGCTGTGCTAGAGCTGGATATTTCTGTGCAATGGAGGAAACGTGGGCTGACACTTGCCAGTGAGTTTCCTGAGATTATGGGAGCTCTGCAGAGCTATGGTCACTGCACAGGCTGTCAATAGGAAAAACAGTTGAATATGACAATGTAACAATATGCTGCCTGGTTAGCAGAAAGGAAGTCTGTTCAGTCTGACACATTAAATCCCTCACAGCCCTAGTCCTTTGAAGGTCCACTCCCATAAACTGGACTCCTGGATTTCAGTGGCGAGAGCAGTCCTCTTGCTTTATAATTCCACCAAAAATCCACATAAGTATCCATTTAGTTTCTACGCCATGCTACTAAATGAGCGGGAATGAATTAATGTGAAACACGAATCTATTTTTGGTGTTAAGGAAATCAGTCTGATACGGTTCTTCCTGACAAACACACACTAGCTACCATTTTGCATCACCACATCAAAGCATAAAGACGTTTACAAATGGGCAGAGTCATTAACAATTTGCCAGCTGGCTGGCTAGACTGCCCAGGCTTTAACTGTTGAAGCTTCATTTTTGTGTTAGCCTCTATTACCTATATATCTTTGTTTAGCCCTTAGCCAGCAGCTAAACAGTATGCAGCTGCTCTATCACCACCCCTCACCTACACCCCATCCCCCATCCTGAGGAGGAAAAACTCATGGGTTGAAATAAAAACAGTTTTAATACAACAATAAAAAGAAAGACAATAATGATACTACTACCGCTACTACTGGTAATAATGAAATATACAAAACAATACTCAGCTTATCCTGCATAGTAGCTGCAGAATGCGTGCTCCAAGTGCCGACTGTTGGGTGGTAGGTGTATCCAGCACACTAGTTCCAGTGAACGTGGTGACCACAGCAGGCACAGAGATCACCAAAGATGGAAACTGAACTCAGAGGACTGAAGGCTGAACACCCAAAGCAGGGACACTGAGAGTTAGCAGGACACTGAGAGACGGCTAACACAGAGGAAAAGGTGTCCCCAGCAACTCTTCCACCTTCCAGCTTAGAAAGGAAGCATGAAATCTGTGGTACGGAATACTTCTGTCAGCCAGTTAGGTGTCCTAATTCTGCTTCTCCAAGCTTTATACACCTGCTTACATGGAAAACTGGAAGTCCTTGGTTTCTTAGCAACAACTGAAAACATCAGAATTTTTCAACATTCTTGTCGTAATAAAATCTAAAGAAACAGCAGCTTCTGGGAAGAAAATTAATTCTGCCCCAGCTGAGCATTGAACACTGCATTATCAACATTATTCTCATGTGGAATACAAAATACAGGAGTTGCTGAGAAGAAAATTGACTATCCTGGCTGATTCTATCCCAGATGAAACCAGGACAGTGTGTTAGAAAGGTTATATTGATACTAACTGTAATAGCTAGCAATTTTAGCTTATTTTAGTCCTACAAGGTGTGTGCAAAACTCTCATGCCTGATAATATAGCAGGGGTGGAGTTCTACTGGTACACAGAAATGTTTACCATAGGAAATAAAAAGAAAGGTAGCTTTAAATAATTTCAATTTTTACATTGATGTGTGGGTAGTTGTGTGGGATCAGTGATCACTTTGAAAGTCTTAGGAGAAATCACATATTTTCTAAATCATGAGCTGTTTTTAATCAGCATGGACAACACCACCCTGATCAGCTCTTATGTGGAAAGTAGATAAAGGCTGTGGTGGTTTGGTAGCTTATTTTATGCAGAAATTTGAGCTACAGCAATTTACCAGTAACTTCACACTCTATATAGGGATCATTATGCTGCTTCTGAATTACCTAGGGCTTCACACCAGTGAATTGGCAAGTTTATGAGAGATCCATTTGGTATCCACTGTGGTAAAGCTGCTGGAATGACATCAGTGCTTACTTCCTAGTAAACTGTTGAAAGTGCTTACTGGAAGGGGAAATGTTTATTGCAAGTACAGCTCAAGTAAGGAACTGTTTTTGGAAGATACTCAAACTGTATTCTGAAGCTGGCTTCAGAATAAACGTGCAAAGAGACTGATTAATCTTATGACACTGGAGAGCATTAAATATCTCTATGAATTAATAGTTTCTTTGAACGGAAACTGTTTATTGCTTTGGGAAAATAAAGTCTCTTTCAGCAGCAGGAGGCTTTTGAGCCCTAACACCTTGCCCCCCATCCTGTGTTGGATTGTTTGTTTTTAACTTAGACTGTTCCTGTCTGAACCAACTCATCTGGAAACAGAGTTATGAGGTTGCTTTGTACCTTGGAGATTTTGTTGCGAGAGAAGGAATGTACCTTGTAACAAGGAAATGTGTGGAGACAGGGAAACACAATGTAATTTTAAGTATTCTTTTGATGGATTTAATGACGAGTTGTCTTTAAGGAACCACACAACAAGATAATCTTGGGAAAGACAAACTCTTAACTTACTTTTTTAAATTGAGTTTGTTTTGATTTGATTGATTTTGGATGAATGCCCCTTTGCTGGAGGCATTCGTATTGTTTAGACTTGGCTTTCAAAACTGATTTGGGAAGGTTTTCTTCCTCCAGAACAGCAAATACATTATGTATACATTTGGGCTAACTTCTTTCCATGAATTTATATTCCTTTTTAACTTTTGATTTTCCAGGCTTCAGAGTGGCATTAGAAGAGCTGTATGTGTATGTGCTTGTGTGCAGGTATATGGGATCTAAATTTTAGTTCTTAGAAAGAAAACCTAATTTCTAAGTAGGGGTATGAGTACTGTAATTTAGGTCTTTTTCTGCCACACTGTTCACAAAGTTTCATATTGTTTTGGGTCTAGCATAACCTATTTCCATTGTATGTGACGGTACTTTATTTAGTTTCATCTTTGAATATATTCTTATCTCAATATATTGATATAGGGTTTGCAGTGCTAGTTCTTGTCTTGCTGAATGTGGCTCATTTATTTGCAAGAACAAAGTGGAGAAATGGGCATTGCTAAAGACAGCTGGGAAACAACAGATTCCATGTAGTATTAGACAGATTAATGATCCATTCAGTGTAAAATACAGACTTTGACAACAACTAAAACTGAATGAATTAGAAAAAAGAAAGAGTGTTTCCCTTCAGCCTTGATAAGAACAACAATGCCTTTTGGTGTTGCCTTTTTAGTTGCTATCACAGACAACTTAAGTAATGAAATCAGGTAAGGATATCCAGGCAACATGTCATGAAGGCAGAGGTGTGATGAATGCTGAGAGAAAGGAGAAAAGAACAAGAGATCAGAACACAACTGAGGAGGAGTTGAAGGACACTTTTGGCTGTTGGGCCAATGCCCCGTGTGTTGCAAGAGTTAGATAGTGTGTTATGAATGAGACAGGGAACTGAGAAAAGGTAAAGATTGCCTAGCAAGTGAATGTAATCTTGGAGATCTGATTTTTAATGTGTTCAGAACACTACCCTGAACGTATGTATTAAATCTGGCTTCTTTATTTGATAGGTCTGTTTGGTACGTGCTTTCAGTAAGACTATTGATACTATCCAACTTGAAATTTTTTGTAAGTGATTTCATGAAATTTAATCTTGAAAAGACAGCGTAGGCTGTAAAAGCCTTAATGTGGGGTTGTCAACTGTCATTGCAGATACTGAATAATGCTTCAAATGAAGATTTGCCAGGGTTTGCTCTGGACTGCCTTCTTTTAAATAGGAGTTCATTAATAACATGCATGATGGAACAATTAACTTATTTAAAATATGGAAACCTGTTAGGGTAAATTATAAGTTCAGAGGAACGATCAGATTTCAAACCATGTTTGGAAAATAGGAGAGATGACCTGGATCATCACAATGGAATTTGCTGAGGAAAAAAGTCCCCTAGTGCTCTATTTAGGAAGATAAAATTAAATCACACAATGGGAATAATTGATGATATAACAACCAAAACAACAACAAATTGCCACAAATTCAGAGTCTCTTACTGAGTCTGGAGAAGAAGAGCTTAGGTGGCGCAAAAGAGATTGTATCTGGCTGCCAGCCTCCTGCGGGGAAATGCTCTCGGGGTGCAAATTGTCACGTTCCTGCAAGCAAGAAGCCATAGTTAGTTAGAAATGGAGTAGAAAAGATTAGAAACTGGGATCAGTGGGTGTAGCAGGAGAGATCTACAGGGTCTGTAGCTCCCCATGGTTAGAAGCATCCCTTTCATGCAAACATTATGATTTCATCCACCTTTTCAGTTGTCCCCAAATGCCAAGACATTCGGCTAGCCCCAGTGACTGGAAGAGGCAGGGACACTTTCATAATATTGCCTTTCCAGTACACAGTTCACTACAGTGGTGGGGACAGCTTTATGAGCTGCTTCTTCCCCTCTATATAACCAGACCTATGTGTATGTCTTCAGGTTCATGTGTGTTCTCTAGAAAAGTGTGATGAAAGGCAGAGTGCTTGTCACGGGAACAGTGAACTGAGCTTTTTCTTTGCTGTTCTTTTTACTTGGGATCAGAGGAGGATCTCAATGAAAGTGCTGTGGGGGACAATTATAGGATGCTGTGAAAGGGTTTGATGTTCGTTTCTCAAAGGCAACCGAGGCATTTAGTTTCATGGAAGAATTACAAACAAGATGGATTTATGTAATTTATAAGCTGCAGACAGAGTACCAAGCTGTGGCTTAATGCCTGGGAAACTCATCTAATTATTTTATTTGTATAGTGGGTAAATGCTACTAGACCTGCTCTGTGATATATATCTTGGGCTGCAAATCCATATGTGAAACTAGGTAAATAGTTGAGCAACTAAAAATTCATCTCTGTCTCAACTAAAAAACCTGAACGACTTAATTTAAAATTAGTTTAGAGCATGTCTGCAAGAATTTCAGTGACAGCAGTTTGGACAGAGAAAATGCTAGAATTTGCTTGCAGGCTTGTGGCCAAAATTTACACTTTTTCTGGAATTCTCTGAAAGTGTAAAGCTGATGTATGCACGTACTTGAAACACGCAGAACATGGATGACTGAACCCCTCTTGGCTCCCTTCTCTGAAATGCGACAATATAGTCATTGGGGGGGAAAGCCATAAGATTTTGTTCTTGTATGGATATTTTTTACAGAGTTGTTGATCCCCAGTGGAGTTATAAACAAAAATAATAGAGGTAAAGCATTCTTTTGTTATTTCTTGGAACAGCAGAAACAGAAGAATTTCTGTATGTAGGAAGGGAAGGTTATCTTAACTGGAGTTCAGCTATTACATTCAGCTATTACATTCATTACATTACATAGCTCCCTTTTTTTGTTCATTCTGTGCTTGGTGGTTTCTGAGAGTGTATTCTCTCACATTTCTCCTAACACCCTCCTGCACACGGACTTTCAGACTGTCTGACTTAGTGGTGTAGCATCAGAAAAGAGTGGGACTTAACATTAGCACTGACATTGTGTTATCTTCAAACTGTGGTCTTTCTATCTTCCACTCAAGATGTTAATAAACTTCAAAAGCTACTTTCAATCTGAAATAAAAAGCTCCAGGGATATCCTTAAGTATGTCGACACTGCTGCTGCATCTTGATGATAATCTTATCATGCAAAGGTGGAAAAAAAGCTGATCTATAAAACATTCGCGGCACAAGCCACTGCAATTTCAAATTACAGATGTCTGGGTATTGACCCATGGATCATTTCAATTACTTGCTTCAGTAGATATGCATGATCCACCGCCAGCCTACCACAATTTGGTTCAGATAGTAGATAGGCAAGTGGAGAGGGATGTTTCCTTCAAGCTGTTGACATGCTGTCTGATAAATAAATGCTTCAATGATGTCATGTTGACTTGCTGTGATGTGATGGAAAGTAATGGTATGAACCGCATGTGCAATATGAAAAAACACAAGGTCATTTTCTGTGATATCGTCATTCCCTCAGCAGGAAGTGTTGGTGTGGCAGAGTTGAGTTGTCAGTACTGGAGTTCATCCATCAACAGGCTGGAATGAAGAAGGGGGATAGGCATTGAAAGCAGCTAATTTGTGGAATTTGTGTTCCTGAATTTCTGTGAGACAGTGGATGAATTCAATAGAAAGAAGAACTATTGTGTGTTTAAATAATTAAACACACTTTGGGAAATAATTAGTCCTTTTTGGGAAATTGTAAATAATGGCTCTTACCTTAATGCAAGGCTGTGTTTTAAGCCATGGTGCAAGTGTGATATGATGGAAATGCAAATGAAGAAAAAATAAGCAATTGTCTCTTAAAAATTCAATTTAAACTATTTAAGAGAGGTTCAGACACTTTTTCATTTTTTTTCAAATGGCACAAACATTATTTAGGGTTAAAAGTCCCGTCACTCTAGCCATCATAGTTCAAGGTCTGGGCTGGTGACAATAGTTATCTCTAAATGCTGACAAAAATTCCAGTGGCCATTCCTACCCCTGGTGATTGGAGTTAACCCTTGTACCTCATGACAGTTGGCCCTAATTAAATAAACAATGTCTGATGAAGGTTCAGTCTGACCAGAAAAGACCTATTCAGTAGCAATACATAAGAAAGAAAAGACTTGGCTTCAGAGATATGACACCTCCCCACCTTGCATGGTTTCAATGAATAGTACAGAGCAAAGTGATATATATAGAAAAACACTTACGCATACATATATAAATATACCCCCTCTGCTTGTATACATTTGTATAATGAAACCCCTTATGTCTTCCTCCTTTCAGTTCAGCTAAGCCAGTTGCTGAAGTGGAGCTGTTTCCAAGTGGAGACAGGGCTGAGGCATGCATTATTGACTAAAACACTCCATTCTGGTCTCCTGGGGCATATAAGCATTTCAAAACCATTCATAATAACAGAGCCCAATCCTATGCTGCAGGGCAAATGACTCTGCATCGAATGGTCAGCACAAAGCAGCCAGCCATGGCGCATCGTATTACCTCCAACTGCTCCTCCCCCATGCTGTTTGTGTAGGAAGTGTGGTCCAACATTTTTTTAATGCGGAATTCAACTGTGGAAAACTTGGCATGTCTATATCCCAAGCTACGTTACATGTGTCTTAGCCATAGTGAAAGATTTGGTAAAAAAATGCAGGATTTCGGCTCAGAAAACTGTCTAAAATCAGCTCATGTACTTGTTTAAATTTCCTATAGAGTTGTCCTCCCCTAAAACAGAGGTTTATAGGAAATCCTGGTAAAGCCATAATTGTAATCATAAACAAATGGCTTTCTACAGTGCTGACCTTCTTCTCTAGCCCTCCTAAATGCTGATGGCAGGGCTAGAGATCTATATTAGGCACTGTGACAGCAGGAAGAAATCTGGCAGTCTTACAGTGTCATTTTGTGGAAAATACATTGGAGCTGCTTCTAGAATAAATTTACATGAGAGCAAAGAGGAATTAAATAGAGACGAAAGCACAGATTTGCTTGTGATGATGTGGATTAGGGTAGCAATTGCAACGAGAATGTTTAGTTGCATGTCTCCCTTCTGTTATTGTGCTTCTGAGTTATCAGCAGATGTCATCGTTGATGGGTGATAGTGAGCCCATCTCCATTCTTTGGATCAAAAAGAAATTGTCACAGCATTTCTGCTCCTCTGTGGCTTGGGAGTTAGACAGCTAAATGCCAGAAATTTCACTGCAAGTGACCGTATAACTTCAGCTAATGACATGTGCTTGTGCGGCTAATGCACTGGAAGATTGATACCTCATGATCAGATCTTTCTGTATGAAAATTGTCCCCAAAACATTTAAGCAGACTACATGGAAACACACATAAATACATACAGACACATATGTGCATATGTATATAGATGTATGTTAATACCTAAATGCCTAAGTACTGGAGGGGAAACAGAGACCGTGTATATGCATCTCAGCATGGTGTCTTACTGCTGTTTACAAGTTCCTTTTTTGATTGTCTTCAGTCCTCTGAAATACTCCAGACTGGCACAACCAAGGAGACCTGTACCTACACACTGGAAAAAAGATAAATTTGTACTCCTAGGATCAGGAGTTTTTATCAGGATTTTTTCCTGATAAAAACCCAAGTATTCACAGATGCAGTTAATTAAAGCAACTATGAAAATATCTAGGGAACACCAAAGGACCTTCTTGTATTGGGGAATAAAAAAATCCCACTAGTCTGCTTTGGAAGAAACTATAAGCCAAGTAAACATAAAGACTATGTCAAAGAAAGGGGAAAACATAACAGTGAATGTACTTTCCAAAAATCACAGAAAGCCAAATAACCAGAGGCCTCATGTCAGTGGAATGTGAGTGAAAGAACCATCTCTGCAAATAAATGGAATCTTTTCAGGCCAGATACATAGCCACTCTGCTGTTTATATGAAATATGTGCAAGCAGTTAAATTGTGTCTGGTGTTAAATTCCCTTTCTGAAAAGTCTTTTAAATTGCAATGTGAAGACGCTCAAAGCATTATCATCTTGTGTAACATTTTCTGCAAAGTGCTAAGCATTATCTCAGTTTTAAACATTTTGTAGCACTTGAAAATCTACAGGCCAAAATATTTTTCTTTGATCAGCCTGCGGTGATGTGTGTAAGATGACAGACTTCTTAGAGACAGCTCTCAGTGTACTGTTTCAGAAACACTTACAAAGATCTTGGCTTATTACTATGTTTATTTGTTGCTGGGTTTTCTAACAGGTCTGTAGCAAGCTGAGCTAGACCAGCATAAAATTCTGCAAAACAAAAGAGGTGCTGCTATACAGCTGATTTTTGAATCTGTGACAAGTGATGGTTACGTACAAAACCCCACAGATTCAGGGCTTCCTTAGGATTTGAGGCAAACTAAACTGAAGATGACTAGTTTATAATTCTGTGGTGAAGCTGTGAAAAGGCACTGTTCCAGAGACTTAGGTTGTTGTGGATCAATAACCTTTGGGGCTGAAAATAGTCACCATACTGAATTTGAGATTACTCACATTAAATCTTAGAAAGCATAGATTACTTTTTTTTAATAATGCCTTTGAGACTGTAGCCTGCTTTGTTTGGAAACAATTTTGTTATGAGAGATAAGCAACAAAGTGAAGGCAAAAATCTGAAATTAACAGTGCCTTCAGTCAGTCCTTCAAATAGGGAAGATTATTGTTACTGGGAATGCTTTTACAGAGATCCAGCAAGGGAATATTTATGTGCATAACACAGCTGTGCTGAAGTCCTTTCAAGGAGAGGATAGATTGTTGTTTGCAGCAGAAAGCCTAGAAAATGCAGTGATCTAAGTCACAGCAATTAAAACCCATTCTGGTCCCTTTGTCCAAATTTTAATGTTAAAAGTAGCAGATCTAAAGATAAAAATGTCTGAGTCCTTGAAGGCAAAAATAAAGAGAAATCTTAACTACTCACTAGAAGCTGCCACTACAAGTTTGGATGTGAAGTTTTTAAGCTATTGCAGTCATTTTTCACAGGGCTTTAGCACCTTGCCTCAGCATAGTAGCTTAGTGTTAAAAAAAGAAGTTCCATTATGGCAATGTAAAAAGTGACACTTTGCTAGCGCATTTTTACACTAGCATTGAGTGGAGAGGAAAAGTACAATACTGTAAAATCAGTACATGTTTCTAAAATTACACATAAGTTCTATCAAGTCTACAACACATGACAGTGCAACAGGCCAGCTTAAGAGAGCATTTAACCAATAAGAAACATGGTTTTCAGGATACATTGTTTTTGGTGGAAAGACTGTCTCACTGCTTCTGGGTTCTGCAGCAGCACTGATACATGCTTTTTTTTACCATGATGCAAATGAAACAGAATATTGGGTTACACTGTGTTATATTATGCTGTATTTTGGAGCACTGTAAAAATCCAGATGTTCCAATATGCAGAATTCAATTACAGTAAAACAGCTTAGACTGTTGTAATGTGAACACACAGACACATGTGCACACTGTACCTGATAATTCAAACAAATGACCAGGCTGTTCTAAATTTGGGGAAATATAAGTTCTCATTTAAAAAAAAAACCCAACAGTAGTGTGAGGAACACCCAAAAACCAGTCAGGCTCTTAATAAACAGAAATGAAGTTACATGTTTATGTGTGGTTTTCCAGAAGATCATTATCACCAAGAACACAACCTTCACTTTGGTTAGTACTCTCTTGTAGTTTTTTGTTTAGAATCATGGAATCATTGGAGGGAATCTCTGGAGATTACCTGGTCCCACTTCCTCTTCAAAGCACCGCCAGCATTGTGTTTTTCCTTCCAGAATGGAGAAGTCATTGTTACTTTTCTCAAATTCACTCCTAGCAGCTTGAAAACTTTATTTCTGTTACTGTTTTTTCCCCCTCCAGTATGCAGTACTGATAGGGCATCTGTAAGTGGCATCATTTCTATGTGCTGTTTTTCAGCTTAATCATATATTTATTTGTGTCTGCTCTGTAAACTGAGACCCTTTCTTGTGATCTGAGGGTGGAAGATACAAAAAAACTAGTACTTCTCTTGTTGTATGTTCTCACCTGAAATTCATTCTTTTGTGGAGGATAAGGGCATATGGGAAGTTGGACCAAATCTGCTGCTTCTTGCAACACAATGAATATTTAACTTTATGATTTGTGTATCTTAAGAGAAAGCCTTAAGGAATGATGTAGGTCTTAGATTTTCTTTAAGAACTTTACTCCTACTTCACCTTCAAAGTCAACAATGCTTTAAGAACCTTTCTTACTATGACTCCTCCATCATAAGGCACGACAAATAAGCTGTAGAAAGCTCTTTTCTGTGGAAAATGTGCATTGAAATTGGTGTAGCTTTATTATTCTGACTCTTACACCATGTTCATTACTATAGTATGTGAGTGCTTCCCAGTAGCATTTAAAGAACACTACTAACATCTGTCACACACTCAGCTGCTGCTTGGGTGGAGCAGAGAAGCACTTGTGGTAGAATTCCTGGTGTTTTTTTTTTAAACGTGCTATTCATTACTGTTAGTGAGGGCAAAGGTCAAAGAAATGTGCCTTGTGTTTGGGAGGTACTGAGGTTTGTGAATGTTCTTAGTTTCTTAGGAATCTACTTCACAACTGTAGACCAACTCCTGAAATAATCTTTGCCCTTCTTGTAAAGCACAGCAACTAAATTTATTTTTACAAATAATTGGTTACTTTCTGAGGTTCACTGTTTTTTATAGAGGTCTGCTTAGTAATTTTCATGAGAGTCACAGAGCAGGAACTAGTGGATTGCTTCCACGTTTACAAAGACAGCACTTTTCTCTGAAAACAAGGTACCAGTTCTTGCCAGTGACTAGGGGAATGGGAAGCAATACAGGCTCTGCCACAAGAACATGAAGCTGTCAAATAAGTGGGGTCATGGCAAGATCTGCTGAAAACTTTACTGGTCACACAAATCTGGAGCTGTGTGGCTCTGATACATAGTTTTTCTATGGCAAAGAAGCAAATATTAATTAATTATCCTGAAACTTTTGGTGATATTTTCTGGTTCTCTGAAACCTGGAGAATCCTTAAAATAAAGAGCATAAAGATAGCTGTGATTCCAAGTATTTGGCGTAGCTAAGATAGGCAGAAAAGAGAAAGTTTTATGTGTTTGTGGTGGTGTAAATGGTTGAAGTCACATTCCAGCACTTTAATTTAGATTAATTTCCATAGGTACTGGTGTTTTATGCTGGGATATGTTGTGTATTGCTGTAATTGACGAACACTGAGTTACTGTGATTGTCACATCCACCAGAAAAAGATAGTTTTCTTGCCATTCTGTTCCAAGAGGTTTGTCACACTTTTCAGTATTAGTGAGAAATCCCAAATTACTTAAATATACATGTGTAAATGTTGTGAGTCAGCCTGAGCTAATCATTTAGGTTCTTCTACATAATCTGTGAAGAGAGATAGGCACCTCTACACAGAGATTTATATGACCCGTAGATGAAATGAATTGCTCTCAGGAGGTGAGCTTCTCTCAGTATTGATTATATAAAGGGAATCTAGACTGACACTCTCATCCTTAAACATCTGTCATTCCTGTGCCTGCATTAGGGCAGATGAATCCCACTAGTATTTGTTCACTGACTGACTAATGAAATCTTCATAACGTTTTTCTATTTTTTGTTCGCTAGCAATTTCTTCCATGCTTAGGTTTATCTTCAGCTTTGTTTTACCCATGAAGTACTTCACCTTACTTTATACAAGAGGCCATGACTGTATATGTGAAAGATAGCTCTCTGTGGCATTACAGATTATTGGCATTTATTATCAAAATATTCAAATAATAGGTAGTGAAGAAAAACTTATCATATGGTACACCAAAAATATAGATGCCAGATGAAAGTGAAGTTTCCTCATCAGGTTTTGGTGGAATCACTCCAGAAAGACTCAAAACATTTTAGTAAATTACCTTTTGCTCCTGTCATCTTTTTTAGCAAATGTCTCATAATCTCCATAAGACCATATAACTCATAGTCAAATGCTACCAATATGCCCCAGATGAGAAACCATCTTCTGTGTTCCCTCTGTGGATTGAGGATCATCTGTGCTGCTAAAAAGGCTCCATTCTGTGTTCTGGCATGATTTCAGACTGTTCTAAGTTTAGATTATGAGCATCAATTAGCTGAGGTTGTAATTGGCCTTTGTTTAGTTATGTTGTGAGCTTACTCAGGAATGATAGGGCAGGTTGGAGAAGAGAGAGCTGGTGTTCAGAAGTGGTTTCTCAAGGCCTCATGTATGTAGTCTGGAGTTATTCCAAGCTGTCTGTTGACAGGTTAGGAAATGCATATGTTGACTTAAACCTTAAAGCTAGATCTTCTTATGATTAACCAATGATGTGAAATTTGGTAATACCGTACATTTCAGTGGATGTTATAGAATAGATACTGTTTGCTGAGTGTGAACTTCTCAGTGCAGCAAAACTAACATAACTGTTCTATTTGGCTAAGAAATGGGCTTTTAAAAACCTGTGGGCTTTTTTTTTGTCTGTGCCGGGTGTTTCAAGTACTGCCAATATTTCAGCGGCCACCCTTCCTGCACAGGGTATCAGAGAACCATAGAATACATGGTCAGTAACGAGGAACAAGCTTTTTTATTAGCCAAGCTATTCAGTGCTCAGTAACAATGAATCTTGATTTCCTTCACCTAGCCCTTGTAGATGGAGTAATGTTGATTTTTCCCATTCTTTACAAGGCGTGGTTAGAGACTTGCTTGCCCAGCTAGATGCTAGTCATGGAGCGGGTGATCTCGAGTGCGATCATGAAGCACTTGCAAGAGAACCGGGTGATCAGGCCCAGTCAACACGGGTTCATGAAAGGCAGGTCTTGCCAGAGTAATCTGATCACCTTCTATGACCGAGTGACTAAACTCTTGGACGAGGGAAAGGCTGTGGATGTATCTTCCTGGACCTCAGTAAAGCCTTTGATACAGTTTCTCACAGCATTCTGCTTCGGAAACTGTCGCCTCTGGCCTGGACGGGCGCACACTCTCCTGGGTGAAAAACTGGTTGGATGGCCGGGCCCAGAGGGTGGTGGTAAATGGAGTTAAATCCAGCTGGAGGCCAGTGACAAGTGGGGTTCCCTAGGGCTCAGTCCTGGGTCCAGTCCTGTTTAATGTCTTTATCAACGACCTGGATGAAGGCATCGAGTCCTCCCTTAGCAAGTTTGCAGATGACACCAAGCTGGGTGGAAGTGTTGATCTGCTGGAGGGTCGGGAGGCTCTGCAAAGGGACCTGAACAGGCTGGACTGCTGGGCAGAGACCAACAGCATGAGGTTTAACAAGGCCAAATGCCGGGTCCTGCACTTGGGGCACAACAACCCTGTGCAGAGCTACAGACTAGGAGAAGCCTGGCTGGAAAGCAGCCAGGAGGAGAAGGACCTGGGGGTGTTGTTTGACAGCCGACTGAACATGAGCCAGCAGTGTGCCCAGGTGGCCAAGAAGGCCAATGGCATCTTGGCCTTTAACAGAAATGGCATAACCAGCAGGTTCAGGGAGGTTCTTCTCTCCCTGTACTCGGCACTGGTGAGACCGCACCTCGAGTCCTGTGTTCAGTTCTGGGCCCCTCACCACAAGAAGGATGTTGAGGCTCTGGAGCGAGTCCAGAGAAGAGCAACAAAGCTGGTGAAGGGGCTGGAGAACAGGCCTTATGAGGAGCGACTGAGAGAGCTGGGGTTGTTTAGCCTGGAGAAGAGGAGGCTGAGGGGAGACCTTATTACTCTCTTCAACTACCTGAAGGGAGGTTGTGGAGAGGAGGGTGCTGGCCTCTTCTCCCAAGTGACAGGGGACAGGACGAGAGGGAATGGCCTCAAGCTCTGCCAGGAGAGATTTAGGTTTGAGATTAGGAAAAAATTCTTCACGGAGAGGGTGGTTAGGCATTGGAATGGTCTGCCAAGGGAGGTGGTTGAGTCACCGTCCCTGGAGGTGTTTAAGGTGAGGGGGAATGAGGTACTTAGGGGCATGATTTAGGGATTGATGGGAATGGTTGAACTTGATGATCCAGTGGGTCTCTTCCAACCTGGTTACTCTGTGTGTGTGTGTGTGATTCTGTGTGTGTGAGTTTGTTGGAGGGCAAGAATTTTGGTCAAGGAAAGAACCTGATCCTTATTGATGTCTGAGGTCTGGAAGATGTGAACACTACAATGTAGATAATGAAGATTATAACACTTTAGTCTTTAAATCCAGGAAATGCTTAGACTACAGATAAACTTTCAAAGTTTTGCAGACTTTGACTTCTTTCATGTATATTTCCTTGCAAAGCATTTGTGACCTTTCTGATAAATTTATTGACATCTTGAGAAGTGATGCATCTGAGTTATTTCGTAATAGACACTGACAATGCAATATGAGATTCTTGAGATATATGATATAGTGATCTGTAAAGTACCATTTGCTTCTTGAAAATTAATCTTGTTTTCACTATTGTGAAATTATTTGCATGTTTTAGAGCAGTGCAAACAACTAAAATGGCATTAAAACTCCTATTGAAACTGTTCTAGGTGTAGGATGACTAGAAAGCAATTTAATTCCTGCCATGCTGCCTTCTTGAACAAGTCAGATTTTGTCATACCGATAGCAGAAATTTGGAGAAACATTAAGATGAGTTTTATCGCTTATTTTAATTCAGACATTGACTCCCAGAGGTGAACGTCCCTGTTTTTCTGTTTGTTCCTGTCTGCCACTCTACCCCACTGCTCCCTGGGAAATCTTTATGAAGGACTTATCTATGTGGAAATGTCCAACAGAATCTGAAACCCTTATTACCCAGATCACATTTACCAACAGTACACTGTTCAGGAAAACTCATTTCTGCTGGTGCTGTCACTTCACAGCGGAAGTTTAAAAATAACAGTGAATTGATAACATGAATGTATACATTTTATATTTCCACCCCCCGTGAGGTCTGTTTCCTTACATTTTGAACCAATTTAGTTTCTATTGATATTGTTGCCTTTATTTGTATGAGGCACTTTGCTACACAAACCACTAGCAATTATTTCATGTTTGCTTTGATCATAAATCTTGTTAGGCAGTTTAACTGCTGTGTGTATTCAAATGGGGTTTGCTTTAAAAGCAAATGGAAGATTTTCACATCCTTAACAAAACGCGATGAAGCCAGTTGCGTTGGAGACTTATCAGCTGATTTTGCTGCTCTAAATTTAAATGATCTTTTGTGTTCTTTGCTTTTTAGTATTTTCAGGCAAAGGCAGCAATTTATTTGCTGATAAATTTAGGATAATCCTGTGTGATGGGGTACTGGCTGGCTTAAGGGTTTGATAATGGGATACTGAGCTTTTCAATTCTAGATTATTTAACTTTTATCCTCAACCAGAGTAATTGCAGAGAATCTGATATCTGAGTGGCCTTACAGACTGTTCAACAACCTCGCTTTATGATAAATTAGTGCCTGCCTTGCTCAAAAGAGATGAGCTTCCAAACTTTCTGATTAATCTTTTACTATGCGAGTCTTCTAAAGATTTTCAAGTGCTTCTAGTATTCTTTCTTCTGGTGAGAGAAATGTTTGAGGTAGCCAGCTTGAGTGGAAATGAGCAAGTGTAAGAGGGAAGCAAGACTAATGAAATGAGTTATGTTCGGTTTAGGAATTGTTGATTCTTTTTCACTGCAGTGGTATGCTCCATTCTACAGGTCCTGTTTAAGTTTTGAGACTTCCCTTGTTAGGTGACAATTTCAGTTCAATTTTTCCCATCGGTGTATAACTGCTGTGGGACATACTGGTTCCTTCACAAGAAGTGAGTTTGCAGAGCCCTGAGTCCTTTAGCTAATGACTTTGGAGCCAGTTTCAGTTGCTTGTAGTGACCTTACACATTTCTGAGCATTTCTTTTCTCTGTTGTAAGTTTCTTGGAAATGAATAAAGACTTCTCAGAGACAATCTCAGGAAATGTCCCTAAATGACTCCAAACTAATAAGTATGAAAACCAAATTACACTTTTGTCATCAAAGATGAACATTTCAGACCATGTTCTGAGGCAGAGACCCTAGTGCAGTTTCTTTCAGTCTTCTCATGTGAGAGGTCAAGAAATCCATTTTCCTCTGTTACCTCTCATAGTTTTCATGAACTCTGCAACTGCAGCATTGCTTTAATTACCAGCCAAACTTGCTGTAATCCTAAGTGATCCTGCACAAAGTGTACTAAATCCAGTGGCATAGTAACACATATAAAATACGGAAGCATGTCTGAAAAACATGTTAGAATATTCTCTTAAACAAGGAAATAGATATATACAATTTCTAGGCACACATATAGTACTTCTTTAAATCTGTCCAGCCCAAGTCAAGGCCTGAATGTCTCAAGACTGAGAGCTTAAAATATATGCTTTCATCTGCTTCAGCAAAAGCTTTTTACAATTTAGAATAGAGAATGTGACTGTTATGAAGAAAATGGACAAGTGTGCATCTTACAGACATTTCATGTTTGCGATAGTGTTTCTAGCTTTTCTGATCAAAACAGAGTGAAATCTATCCTAACTATAAGCTTTAAAATATGTCTAAATTGCTGAAAAGTCAACAGTTGGTATTTTGGCATCTGTGATGAAATATATAGGTAGTAATATCTGGTTCTGAGAACCATGTATTAGCCAATGCCATACTGTAGGAAAGGTATCATCAGTTCAGTGAGCACCTCTCTGCAATTTGATTTTCAGCCTCAGGAGGAAACAGACCTGCACCTGTGAATGCAGTCTAAATAGTTGTAGAGCTAAATTTTCATCCATATTCTACAGATAACTTGCAGAATTTGTACAGATATTTTGGTCTCTTTTCCTCATGAATAACCTCTTTCTTTGCACAGTATGAATACGATTACAGGGCTCCCCAGAAACTCACAGATGTCACTTGTGAAACTACGTAGAACGCAGAAGAGGGAGAGGAAAAGCAAGAACAAGAAAACATAGATAACAGGCCCAGAGCTACATGCAAGATTCTGAAGGGCATTTTTAAATGCTCTGTCTGGAAAGTTAAACAGCATGGTTGATAAACTCTTTTGAAAATTCAGTTCTTACCATGCCAAAAAGGAGAGAGAAGTATTTGGAAAATTTGGCTCCATATAGCCCAGCCCTGAAGGAAAAATAGCCTTGTGGTATCCATGACAATGTTTTCTGGAAGCTGCCTTGTAGATCAGTTTCTTGGCTGACCCCAAGACGAGAGGTGTTTTCTACCGTCTTCCTGAATGTAACACTCCTTGGAATTTCTTTTCACTGAAGCTATTTTGGGAAATAGAAATTCTGCGACCATAAAATGTACTTCAGGTTTGCCTCTAATTTGTGGATGGCAAGGCAGGTTCTTCAGAATGTCCAATCTGGATTTATGGCTGAGGTCAGTGCCTGGATGCTTCCCAGACAGACCTGCTGCGCAGGCTGCTCCACTGCCACTGTGAGCTTGGGGCTGTTTTAAATCCAGATTTTCCCCTTCAGCAATTTCTGGTGTGTAAGATTCATCTTTCAGAACTGCTAGGAGTAGGAAACTAGAGCCCTTGCTTAGCGTGGATGTCTGCATTCCTCTTCCTACATACCCTGAAGATGTGCTTAATTCTTGTTTTCCCTTAAACAACGATAGCAACTTTTCAAAGAAGACTCCTATTCTTCTGTTGTCCTTTTCACAATCAATAAAAAGCATGAAATATAAATATCCTAAAGGATGCAGCACAACTCTGAGTGGAAAAAAAACTTTAAGAAAAGCTAAAAACAATGAAAGGAAGAGTGTGAATTTGCTCGCCTATGAATTTTAATCTTCCCTGAATGTATTTTTTAAGATGGGGATTCTGATCTCCTGCTTTCAGGACACAAAAAAGCAATGTCTTTGATTGACTTCAGTGGCTTTAGTAAACTGGACAGCTTTCTGAAGTAACTGAAAAAACACATCAGAAGCAGATCAAGCTTTAAATTTAGAGTCTGGAGAAAGAAATCTGCTGAAAATTCTCCCCGTATACCAGGGGAGCAATATCTTCTTCTTTGTGGGAACTCCTACCCCCTCTCTCGATTCCGCTTCATTTGTGGGTAAAGGGACTTGAACTGTTGAAGTCAGTTACATTACAGTGGTGTCAGTCACTGGAGAACTGGGCTCTCTTGGGTGAAGAGATATAAAGGAGAGGGGGGGAAGAACTGGTTACTTACGATGAGCTACTACAGCTGTGGCAAAAGTCTGTTGTTTATATTTACACCTTTCAAAAAGGAGACTGTTTAGTGGTGTGGTGCTACAGCAGCATTTGGCTGCTTATTGCAACATATAATTAGAGATTTTACAATTTGATGTGCCAAGTAGTGTGTGCTCTTCACAAAATTTTTAAGATTATAATCACTTTTATCACTGTAATTTCATTCATGGAAACAGTGAAAAAGCCTAAATACCATTTAGAAATAAACTATCTAATCTCCCCTCAGGTTCATATTCAGAACCACAAATTAATTGTAAAAATAAGGTGTAGAACTACACTCTAGGTCTCATCTTGATCCCTAAATCTGTATGAGTCATGTAGTTTGTAAATTGTGTGCCTTTCTTCAGCTGAAGTCAGTGCTGAAAACCATCAAATTAAAATTGGTCCCTCAGAGGATGATCCTTTTTCTTAGTAGGGTTCTGTAATTATGCATTAACTGGTTAGCTGTTGTGCTTGGGGCACTAAAAGCACAACCGAATTTATTTCTCTTCCCTGTATTTTTGTGTGAAGGCCAAGGGAAATTTTTGAAGAAGACCTCCTATTCAAAAATCCATAAATCCATGCTGTGTTTTCATACATGACATCTGTATGCCTCCATATAAGCAATGAAAATTGTCCAAATAAGCCATTAAAAAATCTAGAAATATCCCTCGGGAGAGAAGAGGACTTTTTTTTCTCCTACAATATTTTACCATCATAGTGGACATCTAAAAACATAATAAAATAAATGTCTGACTTTGTATGTTTTTAGCCTGACACTTAATAAATTTACTGGTGGTTGGCAGCTAAAAATATTGTAAGACGATTGGTATTTTGGATTGTGCTGAGACTCAGCAGTGTTCTAGATAGAGCGTGTAGTCCTCTTGGACTTGGTCCCACAAAGTCTACAGCATGTCATCCTTGCCTGTCCTTCCTACCATATCCACAAGGCTCTGATGACGTTATTCCTCAGTTTCACATAAGCCGAAGCTCATAAAGCTGAAATTTTGCTTCATATGAAGGCAGTAGTTACAGTCGATGAGTTTCACAGATGCAGTGGGCCCTCTTGGTGCAGTCAGGGAGCTTAAGGAATCAGATTTGTTTCCAAGATAGAAAGCAACAGTGTTACATGAAACTCCTACATTTTTTTCTTTTATTGTTTTGCAGGATGGAATTTCAGAGCATACAGAGAGGACTGTTAGTTTCATTTGAGTTGTTAGTTTTAGGATGCTATCCCAAGACCTGCGGACTGAAAGGAGCTGAGCAAAGATGGGAGAATAGGCTGCACTAGTATGATGTGAAACAAAAAGACACAGGCAAAACTCTCATGATTGCTTTTAAATAATCAACACTGATGTTGCAACATTTTTATTAAGGTAATATTATAATTCATTGTGGTAATAAAAAAAATAAAGGGAGAGGAGAAAGAGAAATGACTGGTTGTTTCAAGGTAGTATGGTCACCTCAGCTTTGCCAAATCAGTAACACTAGAGAGATTAGGGCAGTTCCTTGTCATGTGAATGTCTATATATAGTATCAGAATAATATTAAAAGTGGCCTTTTGAAGCCCAAACAGAAGAGCAAATTGTAGTATAGTTTCTGCATTTGACATTTTGCTTTGGGAGACTGAACTGTCAAAGTGGTACTGCAATAAGACAGATACTGGTGAGCTGAAATTCTGCTCTTCCTAACTGGTGCATCACTTTAGTGCCTCTCATATGACATCTCATTCCTATGAGACTGAGTAGGAATGATGTAGGAGTACTGTTATGTATACCCTATACGAAATAGCTCTGCAAATATGCATTTAGCAGAAGAAATATAACCACTTGCATAGATAGCTCAGCAATCATAAGCATTCAATTGCAGGTGATTAGCATTTGGGCAAAACATTTTACTAGAAAAAAAACCTTCAGCTACTGCAAGTGAAATGTTAAATTACCTAAAGATATTTAGGTCTCCCAGTAAATGGTTTTGGTCTAAAAAATGAAAAACAAAAGAATGAGACTCAAAGCTTTGGACTGGAAAATTCAATTTTAAAAAAAGTTGAACTGAAAATGACAATAATGTTTAGCAGCATCACTCTAATTGTTGTGTAGATCTTAAAGAAACAATAAGTCTAGTTCATCAAACCAATTCCATCTTGGTGGAATGATAATATTTGGCTGTTTCTCCTCCAAATCTACTTATTTTGTCTCTGTGCCATTCCACACTATAGAAAAATAAAGAAACTGAGGGATACGAAAGATCTTTATTCAGCTCTTTTGAAGCACAGTCCCCTCACCCACAGAATAATCAGAACGTAGGGAAAACCTAAGCAGCAATTGCCCTTCCTTTTCCCAGAAGCAAGGGTACTGCAGTGCCTTGGTGAGTACAAGAAACAAATTTCTGTGGAAGTCACTAGTAGGCACTATACTGTAAAGATAAGTTTTATATTTTGGTTTTCCCCTACCTGGATAAACTTTTTTCCCTCCTGGTGCAGGTATGGTTCTACTATACAGCTGCATTTATTTGCATGTGTTCCCGGAACTGTGAAAAATTCCTTGCTTAGATTTATGTGTTGGTTTGTATACAGTGGTTTGGCTCCTCCTAAAACCTTCTTCCCCAAACAAATGCAATTCCTCTTGGTACATGAGGTGTATGTGGCACTAGTGCTGGCATCTGGTTTTGTAGCCTAACCTGTACTTCAGCATTTTTTCCTTCTCCCCTCCTACAAGCTGAAAACCATGGACAGACACAGGACGTGAACAGCAGCAGATGGATTACTATGTTGTATTCTCAGGTCCAGGTAGTTTGTAGTGGTGTTTTTGAAGCAGGACAACCAATGGAGTCTTCCACATAGACTTGTTTATAGAAGTGAGCCAAACCATCAGCTGCATAAGATGTGGTGTTAAGAAATGTACGTGTGGGGAGAGAGAGAGAAAACAAGGTTGACAGGGAAAGAAGATTGATCTTATTCTTGTTTTTATAGGTATGTTTGCTATAACAGTGTGTGGAGCCATTTTTAGCTATTCAGTGGACAGGATCAAAACGCATGTAACTTTGTGGTGGGGGAGGAGGGGTAAAGTTTCTTTACAGCTATAATAAAAGGCAACTCTGGAAAGTAGCCAAACTTAGCCATGGAATGGAGAGGGTGCATATGCGAGTGCAGTGCATTTTCGCTCTTCTCTGTGTTTCTTTTTCAGTTTCAGAGAAAAGTTCCTCCTCTTCAGTCTTTTGCCGTCAGCGGGGAAACACCTCGCCCAACCTTTGGCTTTGTGTAGGTGAAAGTCCCTCCTGCTTAATCTCTTAGATGAAAGATGCCTCTTACAGCTTTTCTCCTGAATCAAAGGGAACAGTGTCTCCCTCTGCCCGCCCCCCTTCCCCTTCACCTTCTCTCCCTCTCTCTTAGCTTAGAAGCTGAACAAAAGGTGGATAAGACTAAGTTATTTAAAATAATAATTGGCTTATTTTCAAGATATTGGTAATAAGGATAAAGCAGATAAACACCACACGTCCTTACTTTAAACACATTAGTAGTCTGAGCCATTTAATGGAGATTCATTTCTGGCTTCATCCTCATTTAAAAGAATCCTAATTAGGTAGGCAGTAGCTATTGAGAAACAGTGGCCTGATTTTACTGAGGGTATAATTCTGAATTTGTCTCTGGCTTCAGATCTGTATGAGTAAGATTAGTCTGAGAAATTCAGAGCTTTCTGTTCTTGAGGCTTTTCTACAGCAGCTTACAAATGTTACTGTTTATGACACTGGTGACATTGAGAAGCTATAAAATTATTGCTCCAGAAGTTATTTTTTGTAATGTACAATAATTCAGTTCCAGACAGTGCAAATAAAAAAGAAAAACAGTTCAGAAAATTCTAATTCTACCTTGAATAAAAGCAGTCCATAGTTTGTTGTTGGTTTGGTTTTTTTTTTTTTCCTAATTCCAGGAGCTAAATTTTAGTTCAAGCATTTTTATTTTCAGCTAATTCTCTCTGCAATTAGTTTGAACAGTTTTCAAGTGGGTTTGAAATTATCCCAGATTAATTTCTTTTGACTTAAATTTAGCCATTTGTATAGTGGATTAAAGAATCCAGTTTCTGATGGGCTGACCTCCATTTATCATGTGAATTTCTTGATCTTGCACATGTCAAATTGTATAAGAATGCTTTAAGATAAACAAATGATCCAGCCAGTTAAACTAACTGAAGAAAATTAAATATTGGCCAGAATTGTTTCTCCAAGTATATGGGAGTAGCTGGAATCATCTAGGGCAACACTGCAGAGGAGCATTTAGAGTGAACAAGAGCAAAATTTTAAAGTGAAAGGAGAACCCTGTGGTTTTATCAAGCCACCCAGTGAAAATAGCAGCAAAATACTTAATCTGCCATTAAAATATATGAAGTGAAGCAGCCACTGCAGGTAACCTTGCTGAGCAGAGCTGTTAAACTGCTGAGCACTCACTTAATGGTCCATCACATGTTGTTTAACAGACTCACTCAAAGAACCAAATAGGTAAGCAGGAAGGATGAGCTGCGTGCACCAGCCATTCCTGTAGTTCTTCTATGCACCATATCAGAATGAGGGGTGCAAAATTTCTTGTTTTAAGCTATCATTATGTAACCTTTACACTACAGGAGGACATAAAGTTAAAAAGCTTGTGTTAATTGCTCCCAAGTGCTACATACGGTACAAATAATTCATAAACTATCATCCCCACTCTGAGTACTGTAAGACTGATGAACATTTTATAGTAAGTAATTAAAAGCTCTGATACCCTTGAAGTAGTTAGTAAAATCAGCTGATGCAGAGTCTGGATTTTTGTTTTCAAGCTACCTGCCTGTACAGTAGTATTCCTACTTATTTTTCCCATTCTCCTGTCATTATCGACTTTAGACTGTAGGAGCATCTCCTTGCCCATTTTGCTGAGCATAAGGTAGATTTTAGCTTCAATTGGTGAAGACAGGTATTGCAGATTGATTGTAAGAACATAATGTATTTTGTAGTACAAAAGAAATACAAAAAAAAGAGAATAATTTGTAATGGAGCAGAATTGTAGAATTGTACTCTCTTTGAACTCTGTGTTTTGCATTTCGTGTTCTCTTTATGGCCTTTCTCAAATCATTCATAGAAGTTTCTTTTGGACTGAAGGAGTGTTTAACCTTGGCATTGCTGATCTCCTGTGCAATCTTTCCCATCCAGTTTCTTGAATGGCCAGATAAGAACAATGCTGAACTAGGAATGCAGTAGTGAGGGCATATTTTAGATAGTCCTCTTTGATGGATCAGAGGTACAGTAGGAAGATAAAAAAAATCATTTGGCAGTTCTAGTTCAAAAATATAGAATGAATATTCATCTTGTAAGCTTTAATAATCTTTAATGTAGATGTCTGCATCTGAGCCAATTATCTGGCTCTCAGTTAGTCAGGGGGAAGTTTGGTTAACGTGGTCGACTGAGTCATTAATCTGACCAAATGTAAGTGGCTGCTACAGGTCTGAGATAAAAGCCACCTAATCTATGAGGATCGTGTTGACAACATCTCTTAACTTAAATACAGGTGTTATAGTCACCCATATTTAGTCATGCAAAATCACCTTTTTTGTGTGATCTTGTTGAACAGTTTCTGAAAAATTTGAAGTTAACACCACTTTAGCAAAGGTTTCTGTTATCGTCCTTTCTTGCAGTTTTATAAGCAGTACATATGCATATAAAAATCCAGTTTTCAACACATGCAAAGCCCATCCTTTCCAGGTGACTGTTGAGTTGGCTTCTGATTATCACAGAGTGATTAAATGTCTGCCTGTGTGTTTCTCTTTGTTCTAGGCAAAGCACTGAGCAAAATTAATCAACAGCAAATAATCACCATCCACCCAAGACTATTCCTTTAACTGACTTGCTGGCACTTAATCCTCAAAACATGAGAACTTTACATGGTTTGGGTACCCACTTGGACACAATGGGAGTGTGATGCAAAGCTTTAGTCCTCTTTCAAGGGCAGTGGAAGTGCTATGTGTGTTATTACTGACTTACTGGAATGAAAATATTGGAACAAACTTTGCTCTTCTGATGAATAATCTGATGTGCTGCTAATGTTGCAGCTCAGCCTGCTGGTGAAAACTTTTGTCTGATGACTGTAGGAGTTTGTTTTATCTAGGAGGGAACATGGCCTTCCTGTTATGAGATGCAGAGCCTAGAAGAGCACTCAGCTGAAGCAGGAGGGTGCCTGACTCATCCTTCATATTAACCTGGCACTACAGAAGGATGCAGACACAGTTATAAAAAGAAAGCATATACATGCATACAGTCTGCACCACTCTTCCCTCCCTATCCTCACCAATTACTTAAACAATAACATTTTAAAACAGATGTGTTTTGTAGTTTTATCTGTTTATTGCAATAGATCAATGTAGTACATACAGAATTAAGATGAAAAAGAAATCTGAATTTAACAATTTCAAATGGAAAATCAAAAGCAAAGATTATATTGCAATAGCAGATTTGGAGATGAAATCTTTAATACAGTTATATCAAGGACAAAGGGCTGCCTGAGTAGGTATATCTCCTTTTTTTCTTCTAAATTCAACAGAAGGGCTATGTTCCAACTATGGGCTAGAATAGCAGCGATATTCTCACAATGTGGATATTAATTTGGACAGCACGGCTTCAGCCTCAGGCTCTCTGTCAGCTGCTCTTCCAATTTAACTCCCAAGTTACCTTGCTACTTTAGCTGTAATGAGTCAAGCTGGTTGAGGCAGCCCAAAATGAGAACATACTTTTTTTTTTGTGGAATAGATTTCCTCATTCTGAACCAACTAAATGTCACTGAATGCTACCAAGATCTCAGTTGTATTTTAGTTTCTAAATCCAGTTTGGACAACTGTAGCCGTTGGAGACTTTCTCTCTTGCTCTTTTTTATTTTATTTTTTTTTTATTTATATTCCATAGGCAAAGGAAAATGGAAGCTCCTACTGGCCACTTCAGACATGTGCTAGTAAGAAGATCTGTTAACTGCTCTTCTTATCTCACTTCTTTGAAATCAGATATGTTACTAGGAAATAGTGTGCTGTGTGTACGGCAGAAGTTCAATCACAGGAACTGAAAGATTGTAACAGGTAATGTTATACCAGAGTTATAAAGGCAAAATTTGGGGTCAAGTTAGAATTTAGCATAATATCTATTGTTATGAAAGTGACTGCTCTCATCTGAAGTCAGAAACGACACAAATAAGAGTTTTCATGTGGATTTATAGGATTGCATTCTAGACAGGAGTAATTAAAATGTGAGTTCTGCCAGCCTACAGTGGTGTTGCCAAATGGAGTAATTCCTTTCATCTATGTGTTTCCATGCCCTTCCTTGTTTGGACAGAAGCAACTATGTGACTGCATGAAGATGTAGATCAGGGATCAGGTCTGATCTGTTTGAGAGGTTTTTGGTGGAGGAATGGGCTAAGTATTTATTCTTATCTGGATCTGAGTTGCTGCAACTCACTGGGTCACTGAATGAATGATGGTGGTGACATGGAGCAGGGATTCAAGTCTACAGCTTGGGGTTAGCAGATACTCTTTAGTTAGTGAGAAACTCCTTTCTTAGGCGGTTGACTTTGGGTTGGCTTAAGCTAACTACAAACCCATACTTTTAGAATGTGACTTGAGGGTGGAAGTGGCAAAACCCATCCTTTGTTTATGATATATACTTTTGGCACATCGTTTTCACAGGGCTGGTTGAGAAGACATGGAAAAGAATTTTCATCCTCTGTTAACTGGAGACCTACCACTGCTGGGTCTGAGGTCACTGCTGACCCGGAGATCATTGCTGCATAGTGTAGAAATGAATGAAGCCTGATGTGAAAGCCTTCGTCATTTAGGTGAAATCTAAAAATCTAAAATCTATAAATTAAGTATATTACTTTTGTAGAGCAAATTGGACTCACAATGTTTAAATATACAGAAAATTACTACTTTAGATATGTGCCAGTACCAGTGGGACTGGAGAGAAAGTGACTTACAGTATGGAAGCAAACATGATATCAATTTCCATCTTCCCCCACCCCACTTTTATCTACCATTTTTAGGGTTGGGGAAAGAAAGGAAATGCTGAAAACATCTTCTAGTCCCTTCAAAACCCCCAACCCACTATCCCGCCTGTCATTTACCTATGAAAAACCACAATGAGATGTCTGTGCTGCATGTTGCTTTGTAGCCTGGTTTAAACAATCATTTATAGCTAGTCTGATATGACTGTGTCATATAGTAAGCGTTGATGTTAAGGCCGAAGACTTTGCAAATGATTGGAAGATATGTGGCTGGCTGGATAGAGCAGAGAGCTTTTTTTAGTTTTTTAAAGAGAAAGACTGCACAGTCTTTTATAAGGCAACAGAGAAACTGATGTCTGCTGGGAGAATGCTTCCTGCCACCACTTGAGAAAATGCTGCAGTTGTGGCTTGTCCTCAGCTACCTGACACAAATTCGTGGGAAGGCAGATTTCATTGGTTTCTCATAACTGCCTCTCAATGCAATATCTTTTCTGCTTCTTAAGTGGCTTCTTTTGATGGGTTACATAGATGTTACCACAACTTTTATCCAAACTTACTGTGAAAAGCTATACAGACAGCAAATTTTGGTTTGACATAAGTTCATCAAATGGTACTAGGTTCTGTAATGGCCTTAAATAATATATAGATGCAGAGCTAGACTTGCATCTGAAGAAATTTACATTTTTTCTTTCTGTTTTTCTCTTTTGAATATATTTTCTGGGATATTACGTATTTATCTTTTCTGGGATATTACATATTTATCAATGTAATTGAAACACACGTGACACAATATCAGAAGTCATTGACATGCTGGTTAGAAGCCAGAATGCAGCATGGAAGAAGTAGTTTTTGTATGTGAGCAAAAAATTCTCTCAATTTATTTTTCCTCTTGGTTATGAAGCATTCATCGCTGGATACAGAATTTTCTTAGGAGTGTATTGTGCAAAATTGCTGGTGATTCTTCAACTCAACTTGCAGTTTACAGGGAATGGAGAAGATTTATAATGAGAGGGAAATGTTTTTCCATTCAAAAAGAAATGCTGAAAAGGGCTCTTCAAAGTTTTGGTAGCTGGAGTGTTATTCCTTTAGGCGTTTCTGTTAATAAAATATACTCATTTTGCATTCCTTTCATTTCGAAGGTAGCCTGGAATACTCACTCCTCACAGAGATACTGCTCTGCCAAATGCTTCTCTAGTCCTTATCACAGATCTGACTCTTCCTGGTGATTATCTTGTTCAGAACTTTAATACAAAGTCATATAGCCCAGCTGTGATCATCTAGAAGCTGTGCCATTTCTTTTGACTTGGAAACCATCAGTGTCACTTGAAATATTTCAGCTGAACTCAGTGGATTTTGAAGCAAAGCATCTACCCCAAAGCTGTCTTTGCTGAGAAACATTGATTTGGGCTGAGTGCTTACTAAAGCATTAGGCAATAAGACAAATAATCAGCTAGCAATAAGGGCAGATTCACAGACAGTTATGGTAAGTCTTATAAATTTATTAATGTAATTTGGAGATTATACCAGTTTGTGAGAAATAGAAATACCATAAAGAAAAAAAAAATACGACTGGTTCCCAGAGAAAACTGCTAATAATAAAGGCCTCAGGGGAAAATATACAGACAGAAAATAGATAAAGGATTTAACTTTAAAAATAAGTACATAGAAAAGGAGGGAAACAGTTCAGGTAGTAAAAGCTCAGATGAAGGGAAAGCCCCTGATGCTGCCTTGAAAAGAACTGGAGGTAACAGAGAGATCTAGTGGTGACACTGGGTAGCAAACAAGACATGACTTTACCTCTCATTTATATATTATGTGGTATGGCAATAAAAGAGATAAGAACTAGCTTTAGGCTATCTGAAGATATGAGGGAGAAGTGGGAGTCCCTCTCTGTAACAAGACAGAAACTATTTCATTAAGCTCTGAACATCTTGTTACCAAAAATAGGTTATCAGAATGTGACCGGAAGAGAGAGAAAACTGGCAAAAAAGATGAACAAAGAGAACTGAGCAGGCCAAGCTTGACTGAATCATAATTAAATGAGTTTCAAAATAATCTGTATTGGAAATGGTTAAGTGCTGAGGAGGAATATGATGAGATGTAATGACATGAAATTAAAGAAAGGAAAATTAGATGTAGCTTTATGAATAAATTGAGCCGAACAGACTGAGCAATTGTGGGTAAAAGAGAGATTTTGGCCGAAGACACCAGGGAAAACCCTCATTTTTACACATTTTTAATGTCCACAGAACAGACGGAGTGAGGCTTTTAATGTCTCACTTAAAAGATGCATGCAGATGGTGTTTTTTCATGCATTTGAAAAATGAATTTCTACATTTTGATTATGTTTTCATTAGCAGTAGCCTTACTCAGTAATTAGGAAGCTGGTTTCTAGCATGTGTAGGAGAGAGATATATTGAGAATGGAGGATGTTATCTCTTTGTTTCCACAGGGGTATAATTAAATGCAACCAACAACATCATCAAAACAGTAGAAGAAATTCAAACAATAACTATGCTAACTGGAAGTGGCTTATTGTTCAGTGAAAAACAGCTGATCTTCATCAGAAAAGGCCACATTATTTGCCAGTACTGTCTGTGGCCAGGAAAGAAAAGGAAATTCCACAAGAAAAGGGTTTTCCATGTATTAAAGGCAGAGTCATTCCTAGGTAAGTAACTTTGAAATAAAAACAATTTAGAAATAAAGGCATATATAGAGGGCTATCCCAACTGAATTTTTCTTTCCTTCCTAGATAACTCTTTAAGACAGGGGAGGAAAAGGCAGTTATGAAACTTTCTGCATGGAGAAATTAAGAGCGAGAGCGTGGCAAGAGTATTTCCTGACTGGAAAGCTGCTACTGCAGGAGTGGCGTGTTAGAGTCAGCGATGAATGAGGCCTGGCTGCTGCCCATGCTTTCTGTCAAACAATCTTTTTAGTTCTCAGAAAAGGGAAAACAAAGCAAAACTAACCCCAAACTCCTAGCTTCTTTTGACCAGGGGATTTCCTTGTTTGGGAGGCTGCAGCACCACAGCTACTACTTGTACCTCTTAAGAGTTCCTAGTCTTAGTACCTGGAGGATGAGTTTCCAGGCCAGATACCAAGCATGCCTGGAGAGACTGCTGTAATAAAAAAGAAATCATCAGAGCACACAAATCTGTCCTTGCTGCCTCTTCCTGAATTACTGTCGTCCTTCCCATATATCCTCATTGCTTTCTTGTTACCTTCCCTTCAGTATATGGAAGAGCTGCTGACAAGGATATGTACTTCTGCCCTAACCTTTTTCCTCTCGATTCACCAAATCCCGTTAGTAGTTTTTCAGTCTTTTAATTGAGTTAAAAAATCTGTCTTCGTGTTGTCTAGGCTACCTGTAACATGATCGGTACATTTTGCCTGAAAATTCTATTTGTTTCTGACTTCTCATTTCTATCTTCTTCCTTTCACACTGCTCTTCCCTGCTTCTGCTTTTTCCACTTTTAGTTTCAGACTTTCTCATCAAAATGCATTTTTTGTACTGACCATTGGGACACCATCTCTCCTCCTTAAAGTCTTTCCTTTAATTGATCCCTTGTGTAGATACCTGAGAGATTTCCATACTTCTTCAGTTGCAGCTGTTTGTGTTGTGGGCTCCTTACAAATCTCATTTCCTGGGGAAAGAACTGGCTTTTCCTCCATTGCTGAGTTTAATACTGATTCGGCTGCAACTTACTTAAGAAAGGAGGTCTTTGGCAGGCTGAAGTTCAGCCATAGGGAGAAAAAAGGATGGACTGTGCCAAAATATAAAGAGAATGGTAGAATTTCTGAGTATATTTCATGGGCTACTGGTTGGACCAAGAGCTAAATGTTTGAAGTAAATCTAATAATACAGTCTACTCATAAAGACTATGTGCAGCAGTGATATGGGCATTGGTTCCTCTTTTGAAAAGCCTCAAGTAATTGTGCTGGAGAACAGCTTTGTTTTGGTTTGAACTTTTAATGCTATTGGGTTGAGAAGCAGAAGTAATCTTCTATAAAATTGGCTAATTACTTTCCTGTGCTGAGGAAATCAATGGCATTTTAAAAGTAAACTGTGATGTACATAGGTGTTGCAGCATGAATCTCTTTTGCTTTGCTCAAGTTGCCACAGCAACATAAAAAATTCCTTTCCTCCACATTAGCTTCCTTAAAATATACTTCACAAATTATCTTTGAAGAAAAAAAACATTGTAACATCCTGACATTTTGGGCTGTTTGCTCTCTTAGTAGTTGGTCTTCTGTAGAGTTAGGATTATTAGTGCGAAGTTACCTAATGCACAGAGAATGCAGCTTTTACAAATTCAACCTTAAGTACAAGGACAGAAATAAAAAGCTGGCGCTGAATTAGTTACTGTCTTTAGACAGGCTGGAGGCCCAGAAAAACCTTTGGCATTACTCCTTAGGGTCTGGTGTAACTGGATTAAATAGTTTGCCTATTCTCGAAATTCAGAAGACAAGCAATGACCTATTGGATATATTATTAGAGAATGTGCAATGTCTTTAAAAGAGATTCTTTTCATGTTTTTCTATCATACCTTTGCAAGGTTCCAGCAGAATTTGAATTAGTTATCAAATGTATATACATTATCCTGTAAAAGAAAAAATATTTTAAAATATCTAGGCGAAAATGAATTTGTCTTAGCTATTATTTATTGAAGGAATTATTAGGCTTAGAGTAATTATTAAAAAAATATTTATTTGTAACGTTTCAGAATAGATTTATAAAAAAAATGGTCCCGATTTGTTGGGAAGAATAAAAATCCATGTCTGTCAATAATGTCATGTTTACCAACACGGCACTTTCCATTGCCCCTTGTCATGGGTTGAATCTTGAGAGGTGGGAATAGTTCTGTTCCTTGCCAGCTGATGTTGCATGTTTAGCAGTGATGACTCAGCTCCACAGCGCTAGAGTTTAACTGCAATCCCCTGTGCCTGTGTATCTCAAAAGGGCAATGATTTTTCAGCATTTAAATGGACTGAGCTGGCAGCTGGGCCTCAGTGAACTCTTCTACACATCCCTTTTTGAGAAAGTGTTTTGGTAAGAAAATCCGTCACTTTTCATGAGGTTAGGAGGGAATGCCAGTGTGAATATATGGAAATACAAGTGACCAAGGGAAGGGTTTTTGAAAGTAACCATCTTCATCTGTGGGAAGCTTGTAGCAGATTGTGGTTGTGTCTATTTTTGAACCACAGAAGTTGTAAATAAAGCCTAGCTTATCCTTCAAGAAGGTAGGTCTGCTGACTTGGAACAATAACAAGAAACACAAGACAAAATCATCTACATAGAAAACTTGGTAAATAAAATTGACCTTCTACACTTCCGCTATCATTTCTACTTACCTTCACTTACCTTCTTACCATGCTATACATGGATATCTGCAGCAGTAGTAAAGACAGGGAAGGAAAGATTGATTTTATTCTCTCTGGTGAGAAATAGAACACTTAATAGATGACAAATTGGGGAATATTGAATCTCTAGAGACCTAATCAAACGTGAATCAAGACAGTCCTGAAGGAGCTGGTGGATGTGCTGGCCAAACCCCTTTCCGTCATCTTCCAACAATCTTGGAAGACTGGGGAAGTTCCACTGGACTGGAGGCTGGCTGATGTTGTGCCCGTCTGCAAGAAGGGTCGCAGGGAGGATCCAGGGAACTACAGGCCTGTCAGTCTGACCTCAGTGCCAGGGAAAGTCATGGAACAGGTGACCTTGAGTGCTATCATGAAGCACTTGCAAGAGAACCGGGTGATCAGGCCCAGTCAACACAGGTTCACAAAAGGCAGGTCTTGCCAAACTAACCTGATTGCCTTCTATGACCAAGTGACTCAGCTGCTGGAAGAGGGAAAGGCTGTGGATGTATCTTCCTCAACTTCAGTAAAGCCTTTGACACAGTTTCTCACAGCATTCTGCTTCGGAAACTGTCGCCTCTGGCCTGGACAGGCTCAAACTCTCCTGGGTGGAAAACTGGTTGGATGGCCGGGCCCAGAGAGTGGTGGTGAATGGAGTTAAATCCAGCTGGAGGCCAGTGACAAGTGGGGTTCCCCAGGGCTCAGTCCTGGGTCCAGCCCTGTTCAATGTCTTTATCAATGGCCTGGATGAAGGCATCGAGTGCACCCTTAGCAAGTTTGCAGATGACACTAAGCTGGATGGAAGTGTGGATCTGCTGGAGGGTCAGGAGGCTCTGGAAAGGGACCTGAACAGGCTGGACCGCTGGGCAGAGTCCAGTGGCATGAGGTTTAACAAGGCCAAATGCCGGGTCCTGCACTTGGGGCACAACAACCCTGTGCAGAGCTACAGACTAGGAGAAGCCTGGCTGGAAAGCTGCCAGGAGGAGAAGGACCTGGGGGTGTTGGTTGACAGCCGACTGAACATGAGCCAGCAGTGTGCCCAGGTGGCCAAGAAGGCCAATGGCATCTTGCCTTGTATCCGAAACGGCGTGACCAGCAGGTCCAGGGAGGTTATTCTCCCTCTGTACTTGTCACTGGTGAGACCGCTCCTCGAATCCTGTGTTCAGTTCTGGGCCCCTCACCACAAGAAGGATGTTGAGGCTCTGGAGCGAGTCCAGAGAAGAGCAACGAAGCTGGTGAAGGGGCTGGAGAACAGGCCTTATGAAGAGCGACTGAGAGAGCTGGGGGTGTTTAGCCTGGAGAAGAGGAGGCTGAGGGGAGACCTCATTGCTCTCTACAACTACCTGAAGGGAGATTGTGGAGAGGAGGGAGCTGGCCTCTTCTCCCAAGTGACAGGAGACAGGATGAGAGGGAATGGCCTCAAGCTCCGCCAGGGGAGATTTAGGCTGGACATTAGGAAAAACTTTTTCACAGAAAGGGTCGTTGGGCACTGGCAGAGGCTGCCCAGGGAGGTGGTTGATTCACCTTCCCTGGAGGTGTTTAAGGCACGGGTGGATGAGGTGCTGAGGGGCATGGTTTAGTGTTTGATAGGAATGGTTGGACTCGATGATCCAGTGGGTCTCTTCCAACCTGGTTATTCTGTGATTCTGTGAATCTGTGAAGTACGGGATAAAAGGCCCTCTGGTGCATGGACTTTCTGTTCTAGCCAGTATTTTATCCTTTGTAATGGATTATGATCAATTTTAATGCAGCTAATACTTGCTTTTAAATAAATGCATACCACTTCCTGCAACAATACTAAAATATGGGTTTGTAATACATCCTGTTTCTTGTGGAAAAGTGCTGAAACATTGAATAAAAATTGAATTGGTAATAATTTAGGCATCCTAAATAACTGAAGAGAGAATAATAGTGTTAGTTTTGCATCTGAATTTCTGTGGGAACTTTATGCCTGTTCCATAATGAGTTAATTTTGATGGAATTCAGCATGGAAGCAATATTCTATAGTCAGGATAAAAAAAAAATTCTGTTAAGCAACTATTTTCCATCTTTTTTTTTCCAGGGAAATTCATGTCAAGAGACTTAACACTGTTCATATAGTCTTACTATATCATTTTGGCTTAAATATGTTATAGAAAAATCGGGCTATGTTGGATAACGTGTCTTGTGTGGTAAAACCCCCTAAGTGCACGCACACACAATTCCATATATGCATACCCAGTCTTTCAGTATAACACTTGCCTAACAATGCTTTTCTCTGAGGATTTTATTGTGATTTATGAAAATGAATGTGTTACATGTGTAACATCTGTAGAGGAACAAAACCTATAATTTATTGTGAAAGCAGATAAACAGTCCTGTGGAAATAAAAGCCAATGTTGTGCCAGTTTCAAGCACAATAGAAATAAAAAAAAGCTTTTCTTTAAAATCTGTTGGAAAAAAGCCAGTCTTGGCCCTTAGCAAGACATTTTCCTAGTTCTTTTCATCACTGACTGACTTACAGTTAGCTTCTCTAAGAAGCATTAGATTTTTGACAAAATCTTTTCAGCTTTTCGTTTTTACACTATGGTAAATTATTTCAGAACAGCCTCTTTACATGCACTGTGCAGTTATCTGCTCTGTTCTAAAATTATCGTAAATCTGAGGTTCTGATTTTACTTTCCCTGAAACCATCTCTAAGCCACAGAGAACCTCACAAAGCTAATAGGTTTGACCTAGAATTTCAGGAGCCAGGAGTGGAAAATGGATATCGTTAGAAAGTCTTGAAAAACACATATCTCATTTCAGAACAATGAAAACATTTTTATTATGTGGAGCTGACTATTAAGGGAAAGAATTACAAATACATTCTAGTGACTTTCAGAACCTTTTGCATTTCCCAACATTTAAAACTATCTTATTTTTTTAACAAGAAAAAATTTCCAAATGTACTTAAAAAAAGATTTACATGTGACCATTCATTCAAATAGACCCTTTACTGACAACTCTCCCTCTCCCGTGTGAAGGTGGGTGCTCTTATTGCTTATTTCTTAAATGGTAATGATGTGATTTGCACATCCCACAAATGGGATGCAAGGTGAAATCCTGACCTCTTTCAAGTCAATATCAGAGGATCCCACTGACATATCTAAATGATACTAGAAATAGCAAAGCTAGTTCCTATAGAAGACCAAATTAAAAGAGATGTTTTAACATCTAATGAAAGTGCACAATGAGAATAATCTTGTGCTTTGACAAATGTTGATTTTCCGTTTTTCACAAGCTGCATTTCAGTTCCTGGATCCAATTCTTCTGGACCATACCACAAAAAAATTTCTCACAGATGCCCTCTTTGAAGAGGTGAAATTAAATAAATTGGACTCAAAGAGAGATTGCTCATTAAAACAGTACTAAATCATGGTCTTAAAATAGCATTTTTTAATATTTCTAGAAAATTATTTCTAACTTTGCTTCATGTGTGATGTCCACAAGGCAAATACATTAACTTATGACAGTGCAGCATGTAGGACTTCACAGGAGTTTCAAGTGTACAGCTTGACATGCTAAAGTGGCTCTTGGCAGTGTCTTGGAGGAGAAGCTAAACATAGAAATGCAATAGGTTGTCGAAGTAGTCTCTGGCTTATTACAATATTCTTTGAAACCATTTTAAAGTTATGCAATGATATGCTATTGGACATAGTTTCTTGTTGTCTGATGCCATCTTAAAATTTCTCAGGAGAAAAAAGAGACTGAATGTGGTGGTGAGACAGAGATGGAGCACCATGTGTTTTTACAATGTGGCATCCATTAAACATGAGTGAAATAGCAGCCGTTCAGCTGCAATCATAGTAGGCATGACTGCTTCTCTATAAAATCACATTTCATTTATTCATTTCATCTTTCATTCCAAGACCCTGAGTCTCCACACGTTTCTCTGCAACTGTGCCTATGCACCTGAATAGCTACAGTGACTTCAGTAGGGATTATTCACGTGATGAAATTTAAGCATGAGAATGGAGTGTTTACAAGACTGAGGCCAAAATCTGTAGATAGCTGAGCTGGGAAAATTGGCAGTAGTGTAGTAATGTAAACATTCAAGTGCAAAACCAGAAATGCAGCCTATCACATTCCTTTCTATATCCTTCTGGCAATTCCTGACTTCCTTGCTCAAACTGAATGCTGGGTGAAAATTTGGTCCTGATTCATGGATAGGGGAAAAAATACTCTCATTGCTTGCAATGGCACTTTGATGATTTCTGCTCTTTTTTTCTTTAGATAGATTGTATATCTATTGAAAAGTATGCTTTTTCTGTGGAAGCAAGTTTGGCCAGTACACATACGGAAGACTGAAGGTTAGCCTGTTGGTTTGCATTCCTTCTCTCACCACTAGTCAAAGAGTACATTAAAAGGCATATAAGAAGCCCAGTGTATCACACTGTACAGCTCACCTGACAACTAGCTGATCATAGACTACATACTATGCGCCACTGCATTCACTTTCTCTTCCCTATGTTCATTTGCATTGACAAATAATAATCATGTTAGCAAGACTGTCCTTACTCTAAGTTACAGGATAACTGTTCATTGAAAGAGAGATATAGTATTTCTTCCTGGTTTTGTTAAGTCTTGAAGCCTCCAACACTGTTAAACAAGCTTGGAAAGTTGGAATTTGCTCCTGTGCGCTCCAGTTCTTACTTTTTTTCCCTGTAATGGAAGAGTGGAAGCCTCTGAAGGCACCAGAGTCTTGCATTGTTTCAGTCAGCTTAATTGCTGGAACATGCGTTTGGTTTCAGATCAATTGCTCTAAAGAGGAAATGTCACAAGAAAATTGATATACACGACAATATATTTCCTTGGACATCTGTAAAATGCTAGATGCTTTGCAGATTGAGATGTAACATTTGGCTCACATTAGGACTGGAAAGCCAAGGTGTAACAAGCATTGGTTCAGTTGTTCAATAATAATTTTTTCCATGCAATGAATCCTCCTTATTTTTCATTACCTGCCAATCAGACCCTCTAGCTGCCATGTGCCAAAATATATTCTTGGTTATTAGTGTTAAAGCTACTGTTAAAACTCAGACTGAGAAATGAAGGAAAATACCCTTTCCCTCCAAAAATATTTTTTTTGCTTTTTCTTGCTGGAATAACTATTTGAGAAAGTGTACTCAGATTTCAAAGATATGTGAAGTGCTGTGAGACTGATTAGACTAAAGCTCAATAAACTCAAGGCTGCTACACTTAGTTTAGAGCAATATGAAGCTTATTCAGTAGAAACAGCTGATAGATTGGCGCATTACATGTATCTACAAATTTATTCAATACTCCAGTAGAGGTGCTTATTTAGCATTGTTTGAAAGGACTTGGTGCTAAAGAAAAAATTACCATCTAGTTTTTCCCAGCAAGGTTCAAATGGTTTTTACTTTCACAAACTATTTCCCTTACTGGTGAAGGAAGATGTTTCTGGGTTCAAAGAACAAGAGGCAGATCAGGTAAGAAGACAGGCTACCTCTCCTGACTCCCATTTGCTGCAGACATTTCTTTTTCCCCTGTAGCATACAGATATGTTAGCATCAATATGCAGGAATTTAGGCATGTAGTAGTAATCCGAAGTTACTAAGATGTTTGACCTGCAGCATCCCTTGGAGGGGGGATGCCAGAAACAAGAAGCTGTGAGACTGTAGGAGATGTGTGGAGGCTTCCTGGTGTCTGTGCCGTACTGAACACCTATATTTCCCACTCTTTGACCTGCCCTGAAAACAATCTGTACAAGGCTGATGAGGCTAGGACAGAGTTTCCTCTGTCTGAAAGGCAGGAACAGTTAAGACTAAGTCCTATGGAAGAGTCCAGATTCACAGCACAGGGAAGGAAACCTCACAATAAGTAACACTTGGGGCAGTGATGCAAGATGAAAGTAAGTTTGGGCTAATCTTTTCTTCTGGTCTGTTCTGTTTCTTTGAACTATAATAATTAAAATTGACATTCCTGTGACTCTGAGGGAGGAAACACAGATAAATTTCTTGAAACACAAAATTCTGTTTTATCATTGTACTTCATTAACCAGCTCAGGTTTTTTTGAAGACAGAAAGAGGGATGAAATTACTTTGGCTATGAAAAATATAATAATTTAGTTGTGATATTTGTAGATGTTTTTGTTAGGAATTTCTCTGACACTTCTGTAATCTCTTGTGAATGCTGAATTAAGAGAGGGGGAAACTTACATTTGGGTGTCTCTTACAGTTCTTAAATTCAATCCTCTTCATGCTGATTTTCCTGTTTAAAGAACTGCCTCATTCATCAGAACTCTGTGGTGAAAGTGGGAAGGGAAAATTGTTTAACAAACACAAGAGAGGATCAAAATCAATGACAGCACACAAGAAGAAAATGATTACTGACTACTTTTATGCCTGAAGTTTCTAGTTTCTTTTGACTTAGGGAAATTTGGACCACAAATCCTATTGTTTGAATGTTGCACCCTATTTCATGGAGATTCTGCATCCCCCCTGCTTCCTTTATGTTTGACCTTTGAAAACTGGGGAGGATGGGGAGATGCAACATTTTAGAAAGGCTTAGAAAGTTTTTAAGCCTGCCTTTGCAGGGTTGTTCTCAACGAGTTATTTCCGCAATGTGGCTCTTTGAGGAGTGCAGACCATAAATAGCACTGCCATGTGCATCAGTAGTCATTTTAAACGCCAAGTCCAAAGTTCAGCTTCTCAAGGTCTTTACTGGACAGCTGATTACATCACTAAAAATCTCAGTGCAAAGCAAGGACACTTACACATGTAACTCACTGAGAACATTGTTATATCAAGATTACCAAAATACTTTTAGATTGGAATATGAACTTTAGTAGGTAAATAAAGAAGAAATTATTAAAAATTACTGGTTTCTGAAGTATGAAGCTTCAGTAAAGTTAAGGGATGGGATTACATGCTGCTAGACATCAAATATATGCAATATAGGTGTCATCATCTGAGCTAATCTCAATTATATCTCTTTCACGTCAGCTGGGAGAAAGAGGCATTCTTAGGGCTCAGCATCTAGATTAGCATGAGGTAAGACAGACTGTCGAAGTATCTGCTTCTCTCCATTCATTATTGAAAGAGCTTAGGTCAAGTAGTTCAGTCAACACCATGGACATCTTTTTTGGCCAAATGGATACCACTCAAGTTGTCCTAAGTAAAAGCAGCTTTACATTTCAAAACTAAACAGTGACAAATTCATGGCAAAGCGGTGACTAATAAAGCAAGATGCAATTTTTGTTCAGCAAGCATGAACCAAGTCTGGACTAAATTTTTAAGTAGGAGCAAATGTTGCAAGCAAGGATAAATTAAGCAGCTTTAAAAATTTTAAATGGATTCACTGAAGAGAAAAGAGGGTGCTGGCTTGAATGAAATAGTTAAACATTTTTAAATGGAACATAAATCTTGTAGAGTTTCCAAATGACATGTATTTTTGCCAGGATTTAAGGAAAAAATTGTTTGTATGGTATGACAATGTTAGCACAGTTTAAAGAGCTTTCTAGGTGAACTTACAAGGGTGAGTTCACCATCAACATTCAAGCTGTATTGAAAAGCAAAGCCCCTTCCCAAGAGTGGAAAAACCTCATATATTATTTAAGTACAAACAGAAAACGTGGAGATTTTAAAACAAAAAGCAGCAGGAAAATCTCCAAGAAATCTTCATAGAGTCAAGTTTAATTTCAGCAAATAAGTCAAAGCAGAAGAGATGACTAATTTGTTCTTTTTACCTTTATATCTGACTGTTTTTGAGACTTGTCATGTCTACATAGGTTTTTGCGCTATCAGCAGCCACTGGTGTTGTTCATGAAGAAAGCGGCTGTTCAGAGGAGCTGAGTGACCATGGGGACAGACCTTGAAGTAGCGAGGCATCTAGGACAGTGGATGCTCAAGGACATTGATCCTAGCAAATCTCTGCTGCTTATAGCGTGACACCAGGTACACCTTATCTTGTTTTGACACTCAGACCAAAGGATAATATATAGGTATCCCTAAATCACCCCTTATGGTGTAATTCACGTGGATTCAACAGATGATGGAGTTTGAAGCAGCCATTGCCTTTATAGACAGGCACACATTAAGGCATCTTTCTAGTGCTCTTTGTGTGAGTCTTATAATGGATAATACTAATAGATTAATCCCAGTAAATCAATGGCAATGCAGGCAGATAAACACAATATAATTCACAGTACGGCATATTAAATGATTATCACATGAATTATTCAGTGGTTAATTGTAAGAAACATAGATTTCTGAAGTGTTGCTTATCTTGGGGACTAGCAAACAGGAAAAAATGGTTAGATGTTAGGTGTTCTCAACGTGACTCCAGCAGTCAACAACCTCCAAATCTAAGTTGTCCTAGAAAATCTAATGGAGATCAAAATGTTCAGTTTAATTTAAGGAGTCACAAACCGAAGTGTTTGGAAAAGCAACAATGACTTTGCAAATGATCAGAGAGTGTCAAAGATTTGTTTTCTATGCTGAATATGTGCAGTACCCATCCTTGTCTTATTAAGCTATTTGGTCAAAAGTAAATCCATACGGCAAGGCTGAACTTAATTCAGATTAACATCAATTTCAAACCACAGTGCATGTATTTTCCCCAACATATAGTAGGGTGAAAGGGTAAGAGAAAGCTTCATTTCACATAATGGGAATATGCAGCTATGTTTAACAGACTTCACCGAAGTCTTGGTGAAAGTGAGGAATCTTAATAAATAGGTTTTGTGTAGACCTTAAGGGCCAAATTCTGCAGCCATTTAGGCTATTTCATATTCATAGAATTCAATAGGGTTGTATCAGGATAATTGAAAGAAGATGTGGCCTTAGGTATTTAAACTGTGTTGCCAAGTATATTAAATGAGAGCTAAGGATATTTTTTTCTCCTTAATTCTCAAAGCTATAAAGTATTCTTTTATATAACAGAAGCCTGCCTAAATTCTTTGAATGTGCTGCTGAACTTTAAAATATTAGATAGACTATGTTAAATGTTCAAGTACTTAAATATCCATATATTTAAGCTTAGTATTTTTCGTAACTACCCCTTGACATGGCATCACCATGAGAAATTCATGTTTATGGCTGGGATAGCAGATTACTTAGAAGGTGTATAATTAATGTAGGTTGCCTTTTAATGTGGAAAGTACAAAGCATGCAAGGAATTCCACACAAGAGGTAGAAATTGTCACTGGAAAAGGGGGGAAAAAAAAAGGACTAACCCACAGAGTAGATTTATCTTGAAGTGTAAGAAAGATCCTGCAGTACATCCTTAAGAAATGCAGCCCATATGCTTCTGACCCTCTCATTTCACCACCCTAGATATAAGATTGAAATTGTATGTACATAGATGTACACTCATACTGATATATACATATATGAAGACACATATGCAAAGAAATGTGCACACAAAATTGTGAACGTTGCTTAAACTTTGTGTTTAATTTTACCATAAATAAGTAGAGATGGTGGGATGCTTTCCAGTGTAACAAATAAAATCCAGTGGAAGGAAAGCCATAATGTGTGTATGGTACTATTTACCTTTCAGTTCTCAGGCTGCATTAGGTCTGGAGAAATGCCTGGCGTGACGCCCCAGCTAAGACATAGCAGCAGCTGCGTGGATGACAGCCCCGACTGGAGCATCATTGTACCAACTCCTACCAGCAAGGAGAAGCAAGCCAATATGCTGCTTTCTTTTTTCTTTTCTTTTTTTTTCTGAACCTACACACTATATATTTACTCTGGGGTGTTTTGAGAACAGCCTAGCAACTGTCTCGATGCTACCTTTGATACGGAGCTAAGGAAACTCCCATAGTGAATTAAGTTTCTTGACACTTTTGCTGCACCTTTCCCATTTATGGGACATAAACTAAAAAATTCTGCTTCATAACAACCCTATAAACTTAAAATTACTATCCTGCAGACATTAGGCTTAGTAGAATTCCATTCTCAGCTTTCATAGAAGTTGACTGTGAAAATAATATTACATCTGTTCACCTCAAAGCTACAAGCTGGTCATGCAACATTCCAAGAGAAGGAATTCCACTTTTTCATGCTCGCATATCCTTAAATCCCACATCTAGCTCAGATAAAGTTCCTAAAATATTTCTTAAAATTAAAAAAAAAATAAAAAAAGGGAAGATGAACTGTAGTAGAATGTAGGAAACCACTGTGTGTTGCTATATTAGCAATGCTAGGTGCTTTCCTTTGGTCATCATGTTCTGTTAGGGCTTTCTTCCACAGGTATGTCATTCATAGCAGGCTAAAACTAAAGTAAGCCTATAACAGAATTATCACTGGAATTGTCTTCCATTTTTTCCAGCTAGAAACTCTGCTGAAGCATTATATGGCCAAGAAATAGTTAGACTAGAAACCCATCTAACCCAGCTTCAAGAAGAAAATTGCTAGTTGTGCCAAGCTTAGGAAAAATGCTTTTGAGGCTTAATCAGCAAATCCTTAAGTCTTGCATGGTGAGAAGCTAGTGAGTATAGCAGGTAAACGAGCAAAATTGTATCACTTCTCTATACAATGACACCTATTCAGGCTGTGACTTTAATGTGATAGAGTTTCTAATCCTGTCTACCAAAATAGAGAACAAATTTCAATATAAATTCTTTCTCCATGTGTTTCTGAAGTGAAAAATTGTACAAGGATAGGCTGAAATTGGTCTATTTGGCTAGTGGCTTTTCTTTTTTTTTTTGACTCTGAGCTTAAAAGGAGAAGACAATAATAAGAAAGACCATTTCAAAGAACTGGAGTCCTTTGCTTTGGGAACTATATTTCAGATTAACTCCAAGATCAGATCATATTTGATTAATCATCTGAAAAATGGTCTTTGCAGTTATCGGAGGAGAGAAAAAGTAGAGGCATAAGCTTAAGAATAGCAAGTTTTAAAAAACACGGTAATTGTATATATTAATTGGTTTTGTATAATCACTTTTGGGGCTCATATGAGCAGTGTATCTGCTGAAGTGCATACCAGCAATGAAGTCTTCAATGCTACTTGAGCATCCTGACATCTGATCAAAATCATTATGAATTAATGGGGAAGATGAACAAAAACACTGAAGAATGATACAATGATAGAATCATAGAAAAACCAGGTTGGAAGAGACCCGTCGGATCATCGAGTCCAACCATTCCTATCAAACACTAAAACATAGTGGTCATATTATTTTGTAATTCTACAAATTTAGGGAACGAGCTCCAAGGATTTGCGAACAGTAACTAACTTTCCTTCTAGGGTCTAGGAGAACTCACCATGGTCAACCATCTGTGGGGACAACTCTCCATGGAGACAACTCTACCCCTAAGCCAAAGCCTAACTCTGATGGCTTCTTGCAGACTGTTGTTTCTATGGACTCCTGTCCCATGAAGAGTTGTTTCTTCCCTCTCCTTCTACCACTGCAGCATTAGTACATCTATTAGCCCTATTTGTCTGTGTTAAAACAGACAAAAGGAATAAATAGCCTTATGCATCACTTTCATAGGCTAGGAGGAAAGTGAAGAAAGTAAAGGAAGTGTTGGTATATTTTTTTTCCTTCCAACACTCATTGGCTTGATTTTGTTTGGGCCACAGTATTTTAACAAAGGTGAACCAACTCCAGTAATGGTAGCACCATCCAGCTCAGCACCTGAAGACAGCATGGGCACTCTTAACAACATGCTAAGAGTTGTGTTTTGCTTTACAAATTCAGTCCTCTTCTGAATGTCCCTGTTCCTTGTAATGTTATGCTCTGCACTTGTTATGATTCCCTAATATAGCTTATACCCACTGGAGCCCTTAAGAGTTTGCCTAAGGTCAGTCAACAAGTCAGTCGAAGAGCTGGAAAATCAGTGCTTGTGATTTCCTCTTCCCTTCTTCCACCAACCATTGGAATATCATAACACACAAATCATTTCATGCTTTTTGTGGGGGAAGGGGAACATGACAGCTTCGTTTTCAGACATAAAAAATTTCTTTAAAGAGTTGGTTTCTCTGGCAACAGGAACAGGAGAAAAAAAACTACAATAATTTTTTTCCCACCTACTCATTTTTTAATGTGATGAAGCAGATAGCTTGGATAATACAGGTACTATAGATGCTGATTTATTGACTGTAGACAGAAATATAAATACTGAAGCATATGCACTCTGCTGTGCTCAGTAACATGGTAAGACTCAATGACCTCAGAGTTCATACTTCTTTTATGTTCTATGCATCTGTATCGACAAATGCCATTATTTATTGCTAGGGCAAAATTAATGGCAGACCTCACTGCGTATGGAAACCAAACGCTGACCAGCCAAATACTTCCCATATCCTCTGCCTTCCTTGACAGCAGTGCTGCCTCGATGAAGTCCCAATTTACATCTTTGACAGTCATACAGTTTATTGACCTGGCCAAATACTACTTTCTGTTAAGGTGTTATAAATTGGTCAGTACTGCAGATATATATCAGAAGACTCAATCTTTTGCCTTTGCCAAGAAAATTAAAAATGTCTTGGTGATCTCTACTTAGTGATGATAGGAAGGGAATTATTCTTTTTATAACTATACAAGGCCCATGGCTAAAACACAGAAGTAGCTGCTATATTTATTCCACTTTGACAACTTTGAGTGTTGCAAAAGGATTCCCTTCAATAAAGTACTGAGGACCACATGCCCCTTTTCTGCAGAAGTTATTGACACTGGTGGAGTATAGAAGATAGTCTTGTCTGTTCTATGGTAATTCAGCCAGTGCTTCAAAACTGCAGGAAAAGCCTCAATATTATGTTCTTTGTATTGACTCAATGTTCTTGATACATTGGAGAGCATGTGCAGAAGTTAAAAAGATGCAGTGATGGTATCAGGATCTGGGCTGTTCTCAGGATTCTGTTTTAATCATTTACGGTTCGTATATTCACGAGCAAATAATGCCAACATCATTATCAGGCAATTTTTATTAGCAGCAGTGCTGCCAATCTCTCTGCAGCAGACATACAAGGGGAACTATAGCAGAGAGGAAGAGAATATAAAGGAATACAGAGCCATTTTTTTCTGGCTCCATTTCACTCAGGGCAGTACCATTTCCAGCCTTTCCAGACTTCATCTTGATTGTAGTGAGTGGACTTGATGACACCAAGCAGAGTGGTGTAGTTGCCACACTGGAAGGACAGGATGTCATCCAGAAGGACCTGGACAGGCTGGAGAAGTGGGCCTGTGGGAACCTTGTGAGATTCAACAAGGTCACGTGCAAGGTCCTACAATTGGGTCGAGAAATTCCTGTTTTCAGTACGCAACGGGAGATGACATGATTGAGAGCAGCTCTGCAGAGAAGGACTTGGGGGTGCTGGTTGATGAGAAGCTCAACATGAGCTGGCAATGTGTGCTCGCAGCCCAGAAGGCAACTGTGTCCTGAGCTGCATCAAAAGAAGTGTGGCCAGCAGGGCGAGGGAGGTGATTCTGCCCCTCTATTCCTCTCTTGTGAGACTTCATCTGGAGTACTGTGTCCAGTTCAGGAATCTTCAACGTAAGAAGGATATGGAACTGTTGGAACAGGTCCAGAGGTGGGCTACAGGGATGATCAGAGGGCTGGAGCACCTCTGCTATGAGGACAGGCTGAGAGAGTTGTCGTTGTCCAGCCTGGAGAAGAGAAGGCTCAGAGGGCATCTTATGGTGACCTTCCTAGTACCTGGAGGGGGCTTACAGGATAGCTGGAGAGGGACTATTCATAAAGGCTGGTGGTGACAGGAAGAGGGGGAATGGGTATAAACCAGAGTGGGGCAGATTTAGACTAGACATTAGGAAGAATTTTTTCACCATGGGAGTGGTGAGACACTGGAACAGGTTGTCCAGGGAAGCTGTGGCTGCTCCATCCCTGGAGGTGTTCAAGGCCAGGTTGCATGGGGCCTCGGGTAACCTGATCTAGTGGGAGGTGTCAATGCCCATGGCGGGGGGGTTGGAACTAGATGACCTGTAAGGTCCCTTCCAACCCTAACTATCCTATGATTCTATGATTCTATGATTCTATGATTCTATGATTCTATGATTCTATGATTCTATGATTCTATGATTCTATGACTGTGTTGCAGGCATTGGACAGCCAGACACGACTGGTGACAATAGGCACTTTCTTATTAAGCTATGCGAAGCTTCCACAGATCTGCTGAGTCAGCACTTCAGCATCTCCTGTGCCAGGCAGAAGCAAGTGGATACTGTCATCTGAAAATCATTAGTCAGAAACTATTTTAGTATGAAAAGATTGGTTATTTGGGCCACTGTGATAGAAGTTTATATTCAATCTTCTCTCCTCAGAAGGCTGCGCAGGCATAGAGCTTTCCTCCTTGCCCTTGGCCACTCAGTGCAGCCCATTCCATGCTCACAGACTCCTCTAAGACAAGGTTAATCAATTCATGAACAGAAAGGATTTCTGCTATGTTCGTTTGTCCAGTTCACCACCTTGCTAGATTTGCTCTTATGAGCATCAATACTACAGGAACTTGCAACCTATTACTTGTAACAAGTCATAGGATGAGAGGAAATGGCCTCGAGACGCGCTGAAGGAGGTTCAGACTGCATATTAGAAAAAAAATATTTTCTGAAAGACTGGTGAAGCACTAGAACAGGCTGTCCAGGGAAGTAGTGGAGTCACTTTCCCTGGAGGTGTTAAAGAAGTGTGTAGACCTGGCACTTCAAGGTATGGTTTAGTAGACATGGTGGTGTTGGACTGACAATTGATCTTAGAGGTCATTTCCAGCCTTAATGATTCTATGTTTCTTTTTCTGACTAATGGAAGTACTGGTTTTGGTCCAGTGTGACTGTAATGAACAGAAAGGGAGCTAAAACAACACAGCATTTTAGGGAAAAAAAAAAGAGCTATATAATCACTTGACTGATGAAGACTTTGACTAAACAAGTGAATAGAAAAATATGAGTTATTTAAGTTGTGTCCAAGGTGCAACAGAACATCTGCAGTGGGTGCTTTTGGGAGATCAGAGTGCAGATGGTGAAGTTCTTTGACAAAGGTAGAGGTTGCTGAGCAGAGTCACAGATCATAACTGCACAGTGTGCATGGCACACCATCTGCCAAACAAATGGAGAGGGCTTCCTGGTAGATTTGCAATTAAATCTTTTAGGGTCTTGAGAACAGCCAGTGATGAATAAGCTATTTGTTAAATGAGTGCCAATGAAACTCCTGGGAGGTTTCTGGGCTGCAGACCCTCAAGAGCTAGGCGAGAAAGTCTGAGAAAGGTGGATGTGCACTTAGGAGAGGACCGGAGACGTTCCTTCTCATTTTTGGAAGCATATTTACTCCAGAATGGCTGCTAAATGACAGTTGTCTTCTAATGGTATGACAGGACACGATGTTTAAATGTTTACTGTGATATTATGTGCACTGCTTATTTTATGTTTTGTGTAGCTTTTCATGCATGATTTTTCCAGAAAATATAAAAGATCATTTAATGTAATATTTAATGCAACCATTTAAATACATGATGTCTCTCACCATGGAATATATTTTACTTTTTTAGTCTTAACATAGCTTTTCCTAATGAATTTTAAGGACAGAGACAGTATTTCAACCGGTATTTTTTCTTACTAAAAATAGTGAAGCTTATAAATTGTCAAAGTCTTTTTCTGAAGTTCTGAATTCCTGAAGTCTTTCACTGTGTCAAGCTTGTCTAGAGAAACTTTAAGAAAATATATTTCCACTATTTTAGCAGAAGTTCAAGTTCAGTGGTGTTGTGAACTGCACATAAGAAAATGTTAGAGGCAAAAGTAATGCTAAAGGACAATTGAGGCAACAGTGAAATAATTTGAAACGATAATTTCAGAGTCCTGTGCTGTTATTCTTGCCCTTTAGTGTATTTTTATTAAAAATACATGTAATTTTCTGCCTTAATGCCTGCAACTATATGATTTTAAAATAAGTCTAATTATCCTTTAGAAACCTTAAGAGATATAATATCAGGACAGAAACCCAGCTGGAGCAAGACTGCTCAAAGACGGGCTCTCAGATATCATTTTTGATTTCTGATGGAAGGAGCTGTGCCTGCAGCACTGGAGATGCAGCAGCACAAACAATTTTTTTCCAGTCCTCCTTCTCTCTTCTCTGTGCCCTGCTCTCACCACCATAATTTCAAGCTGCCATTCTTAAGCACACTGAGAACCCATAAAGATGATAAATGTTTTTTTATGTTGCCTCTTGTGCTGCTTGACACTATGATGCACTGTCCCTTGATGCACTGCAGCAGTGTCTTGCTGGGGATTATTGCTGTGAATGGTGTGACAATATTCTCTGACCCACAGGATGCGCTGGGTTAGCACTCCTCACTCCCCTTGCCTCTCATTGCTGGGTGCATATGGAATGTGGGTGGCACGGTAGCTCTGTGCTGAAGTGCTAGCACCCCCATGGGGCACTTTTACCTCAAATTCTCTTTTCTTTTATCCCTATGGACATGTGCAAAATTCATAACTTTAATGGCTGGCAATATCTTATATTTCTGACTTACTTATATGATGCAACCTATTTAATTCCTAATGGCATTCAGCCAGCTTTTGTGTCTGTAAAAGTGAATTGAAATAGTGTGGAAATCCTGTGCTTAGTACTTGAAAAGACAACTGTGAAATATGCCATGTATGTTAAAGTGGAATGCTTTTAAAGACAGTTAATAGTATTACTTGAAAGTTGTAGTGTCCAAAAAAGGCAAAAATATGAGATAGATAGCAGCAATTCAAGCTGTATCTGGCATACACCATATTTAGCACTCTTTCCCCATGCCTCCCACCATGTTTCCATAAAAATGTTTTCTAGCATGAATGCGTGTGAAAAGGCTGAGGGAATCATGGACTGAGTTCAAAGGGAAGACTTGCAAGGTGGGTTGGGAGGCTGTGGTGTCTCTGGTGGAGGTCTGAGGTTTGTTCAAACACGCACACGGAAGCCAATGTGGGGCAGAATTCCTCACTGCAGTCAATATTTTTGCTAGGTGGGAGCAGGCATGAAACTCAGACATGCCAGATCCTCAGATACAAAGATACCTAACATGCACTAGTAAAATAAATAAAACTGAGTGAATACCACAACAAAAAATACTCTTTTTTTTTTTTTAAACAAACACCATGACTGTGACAAACAGAGTTACATTGAAAAGTTCAATATTTCATACACTCTGCAAACTGCTAGTGCTGTTATCTGGGTGCCCACGCTGCCCAGAAGCTGGATATCCAAGGTTGTGTTTGGTCTTTGTATGTGTCCTACTTCTGCCTCGGTTCTTGTGATGATTTCAAGTTTTACTTCTTCATCTCTGCAGAGGACATGATTTCCCGAAATGCCACCAGCTTTGGGACTTGAAGATATGTCTGCTTCTCCTTACTGCAATGGGACTGAAATTTGGTCAATGCCTTGTAATACTGACATACGATACAATAATTTCTTGTGATCGTGGGGTTTTCCTGGAGAAAATATCTGAAACCCCTTTCTGCATTGGCATTATAACCTAGATTTATGGTTTCGATGTCAGGCAGCTATTCCAGTAGTGATGGCTTTTAGAAATGTCTTTGTGATAACATTATAAGCTCAGGAATCCCCGAACCTTCATTTCTACCCCCTGGGCAAATTGATTCTTACTCTGCAGAAGACGTAAATAACACTGGATGCAGTATACAGAGCAGGCAACTCTGCAGGGAGTGTCAGCACCTCCTTGCAGCACTTCTTAGATGGGAAAGAGTCCTTGGGATGCCACAGCAGTACTGAAGCAACAGATAAGGGAAGCCAGGCAGGGTGTCTTCCCTTGTGTGTAAAGCAGGTAGAACACAAGTATGCCAATATATCACGTTTATAACGGGAAAATTATGTCTTCTCACTACGCAAGGGGGATTTTATAAAACGCCACTAAAGGTGGTGTAAACCTGGCATCCTGAGACTCAGGAAAACATTTGCTTAGTCTCTGAGTTGTATTGATTTTTAATATATATAAAAAAATAGTGACAGAGTATGCATATACACACATTAAATGCAGCAGTAATTAATTTTCTGTTGCAGAAATCCAAATTCACTTAATCTTTCAAATACAAAGCCAGAAATAAAGTATATGCTAAATGACTAAAAAAAAGGAAAAAAACCATCTACTGCATGATGGAAGGAAAATTTTTCAGCATAATATTTTCTTCCTATTCAATTCCTTCAAAGAAACCTGTTGAAATGTATGTGAAAATGTTATGTCAGACGCCTTAAGAAAATAAACATAATATTCCTTGTATATAAATTGTTTCCCAAGAGAGACAAATCAACTTATCTTAAAAGTAACACATATAAATCCAAAAAAACCTGTGTGAATTAAAGGGATTTATTGAGGTGCTAGTAGTAGACAGTTACTAGAATACTGCTGGTTAATTGTGTTTTGAAGAGCTTTGTAAAAGACAGAAAAAGGAGGAAACCACTTTAAGACATCTTGTATATGAAAAATAAACATTTTTATAAAATGTATCTTACATTAGCTGCAACTACCTCTGTCATTGGTTTTTTTTTTTAAAGTATATATTTAATCTTTCTCTTGCCTGCTGCAGCATGAAATATCCACAAACAGCCTGGGGAACTGACTGCCTAATGATTTAGTGAAAGCAGTAAAGTGGAGTACGGATAGAATATTATCAAATGAACAAGGTGAGCAGCTTTAAAGATGAGACTATTTTTATTTAATTTATATTACTTTTGGTTTTCTTTGTGAACTGCACAAAGTACGATATGTTCAGACAGAATGTCACTCTAAAGCAGACAATAGCCTTTTAATAATTCAGCCTTTATCAGAAGAACTCAAGATCAAATATGACCCTTTTCCTCATATTAGAGATGTATTTTATGGACTCTCTACAAGCTTGTTAGCCAATCACATCTTTCCACTTTCTGAAAAGAGGGCATTATAGAAAAGGAGGGGAGAGGAGTACATAACAGACAATGTTAGAAAGATATAGAGACATGATTTTTTTTAGCTTGACTTCCCAATTAAATAGGGATTATGCAATTGTGTCTATACCTTCGAAACCTCTTAGAAGTTCTTATCTGTCATTTGTGAGAATTTATAGTGATTCCAGGCAGAAAATCGTCCTACATAGCAGTCCTCATATGGGCAGTGCTCCAGCCCTCTAATCTTTATGTAGATAACTGTTATGCAAACTTGGAAAAGGACACTGTCCATACTTAAATGGAGGAGTTCTAGAAGAAGGGCTTCTAGGCTTGGGAAAAGGTGACTGCAAAGGCAATGTGACTGGGTGGGAAGAGGGTTAGTAAGCAAAAACAATTCACTTTTTCTCATAGAAGAATGATGAAGAGAACTAAAAAAAAAAAATCTTTTTTTTTTTTCTTTTTTTTGAGCAAACCTAATGAAGTCATACTACTCTTCTAAGGGACTTGTGGAATCCAAAAACGCAAACAGGTTACAGTAGTCATTAAATTTAACATGCTTGACATTGTCCCTTATAAACACCGGCTGTTGCAAGCTGAGGAGCTACATCATGGCCATTGTAGCTTTTCTTGTGTGATGCAGACTTTTGCTAGTTACACACTGCTGCTGCTGCCATAGGCAGCCCACCAGAGTGGGTAACACTGTGGGCTGATCCACTATGGCTGTTCTTATGCTCCATACATTAATACAGTTGGAGGTGTCACACAGCAGTGGTATCAACCACCCAGAACTATTCCAAGTAATCCTGCTGCAGCTCACCAGACAGATGCCATCACTCTTCAAAATTTATTATTATAACCTGTGTCAGATTTTCCAATCTGAGTACCCGAGTTAGTGAAGGCAAATGCAGTACTGCCTAGGGAAGCAAACAAACAAACCTGAACATCTGAAAAGCTGCAAGGTAAATAGATTCAGGAATACTTTAGCTTTCACCTCTGCAAGCCAAGAAACTGATTGTTATGCATAATAAATTTAGTAGCAGAGTGGGTGTTTATATAAGCTCTGGGAACCTCTGTGAAAAGGAACATATTCATACAGGTGTTAGAAATGACAAATAATGTAAAAATCTATTTTGCCTTTTAAATTTTCAGCTATTTAATCAATAGCTATTTTTCTCCTTATGCATTTGGCACTGAATTGTTAGATTCACTTTCCAGTAAAAAATTGTAATAGAAAGCCTTATGATCGATACAGTATTGTCTGAATTGTGAAATGGGTTTGTTATACCAAGTGATCACATCATGTTCCTATGTCCCTGTTATTAGACACCATATTGCTATTGTTGCATCTCAAAATTTCTAAGCGTGGTACAGCTTCTAATTTCTTTCCAATTTTATAAATAGTAGGCAGAATAAAATAGCATGAAAGGGATGCAAGTATTGATCAAGTGCGTAAATAAGATTGACTGCATGCTGTACAGCCTTTCACCTTCATGGCTTTTTAAAAAACGTACATAGTTCACCTGGTCAAAGATTACATATATTGAGTACACGCTGCTTTTAATAGCCCTGGGGTAGATTAGTCTATTGAGGCAAACAAAGACCTGAAGATGCCAAGATTATGTTCTAGAGATTCCCAGTTAAGAAATACAGATGAAAATTCCTTCTCTTGAGAATAAGATACATTGCAGAAGATGATGTTATTTCTTCCCTTACTGGGTTTTCTTCAGGAACCCATGTGCAACACGTCTCATGGGGTTCTTAACAGCCGGAACCAGTCTGATTCATGTACTTTCACAAGTTCTTCACATCCTTGCAACAGGCTGTTTTGTAGGTCTTTTGAATTGCAGGACAAAGGATATAAATGCAGCTTGAAACATTTCATATGTACTCCCAGTGACAAGATGATATGCATTTATAGAGTGGCTGCAAAAATGCAAGTTTTGTTCCAATAATTGTACCTGTGTCTATGAAGGAGAAATTCTAATAGTAGGGTAGAGTATTCCATCTTGTTTTTAAAGAAAAATAGACAGAAGAATGACATAAAGCTTGTAAATTCATGGGAAATATTTCTTATATATATTGTCCAAGCAACAGTGACAGTGTAATAGTAAACATATTCCTGCTCTGTGGTGTGAATTTCTGCCTGGAATCACTATAAATTCTCACAAATGACAGATAAGAACTTGTTTTTCTAGGTATTGCTGAAATATGCAAGTTGCTTTACTGAAGAGAGAATTACTTCATTCCTCTGTGCTAGTGAGGTTTAGAGTAGTTTTTGTACCATTTAGTTCTTAACAGCTCTGTGAGTAGCATCTGTGCAAAGATATAACAGTGTTTTAGCTCTGTTGTTTGCACTGACACATCTTTTCCTTATTGACAGGGTCAAAATTTAATAACCTGGACCCTGAAGTGAAGCATCTCTGCCTTTTGTTATGAAATTTTAGGCTGAGTAATGTAGCTTTAATTGGGACTACAAGCACATAATATTCAAAGCCAAGTGCAAGGTCCTACACTTGAGTCAGGGCAATCTGCGGTTTCCATACAGGATGGGGGAAGATGTGATTGAGAGCCGCCCTGCAGAGAAGGACTTGGCTGTGTGGGTTGATGAGAAGCTCGACATGAGCCAGTGATGCACGGTCACAGCCCAGAAGACCAACCGTATGCTGGGCTGTATCAAGAGAAGCATGTCCAGCAGGTCAAGGGAGGTGATTCTGCCCCTCTGTTGCTCTCTTGTAAGATCTTACCTGGAGTATTGTGTCCCGTTCTGGAATCCTCAACATAAGAAGGATATGGAACTGTTGGAACAGATCCAGAGGAGGGTCACAAAGATGGCCTGAAGTCTGGTGTAGCTCTGCTATGAGGACAGGCTGAGAGAGTTGGGGTTGTTCAGCCTGGAGAAGAGAAGGCTCTGAGGAGATTTTATTGCAGCCTTCCAGAACCTGAAGAGGGCCTAAAAGAAAGCTGAGGAGGGACTTTTTACAAGGGCATATAGTGATAAGACAAGGGAGAATGGCTTTAAATTGAGGGGGGAATATTGACGCCAAACATTAGGAAGAAATTCTTCAAGCTGTGGGTGATGAGACACTGGAATAGGTTGCCCAGGGAAGTTGTTGATGCCCCCTTCCTGGAGATGTCCAAGGCCAGGTTGGACGAGACCTTGAGCAGCCTGATTTAGTGGAAGTTGGCCCAGCCCATGGCAGGGAATTGGAACTGAATGATCGTTAGGGCCCTTTCCAACTCAAACCATTCCATGATTTTATGATTCCATGATTCTATGATTCTATGATCCTATGATAATATATCTGAAACTCTTCAGGCTCTCAAAAGCAAACCATACATATTCAAATGCCAGCCTCTGTTTAATTCTCTGTCTAAGTCCAAGACATTCAGGAGAACTATTTCCATGTAGGTGTTTATGCAGTGTCTGAAATGCTGAGGCAGTACTCTGAGGTAGGGTCTCTTAGCATAGTCGTAGTGCAGGTATTGACAGGTAAATATCCTAGCTGGATTTTGTTCCCAGCCTTTTACATTTTCTTCTGTCACCTAGCAGCAAGACTACAGTATAGAGGTCAGTATTCTTTAAGCAGATAGTTGAAATTACACTGCTAAAGCTGTATTTCAGCTTGGGAATCTACATTGTGTTTCTGAGATACGCTTTTGACATTTTTGAAAATCCTCAGTGCCTGTTCTGCAATGAAATGTAATCTGACCAAAGTATCTCATAAAACTGTAATATTATTCTCTAATGATTCTCACAAACTGCAATGTCTCTCTTCCTTGCACTTTAAATTCCTGCCATTTTTATTTGATTTCAAAGTTTCTAATAAAAAAGCCCCATTAGTAATAATGGTTCCTTGAAGCATTCAGCTTCAGATTCCACCCAGCTACTGTGTGGTGTTGTTAGGCATTTTGAGTGCTGCTGAGTAACAATACAAAGTGCATTTTTCAGCATCAAATGTCTGAAAGTGTCTGATAGCGCTCACAAAAGGGGGAATAGGGATGAGCAAAATTGTTTAAATTCAGGAACACTTAGGGGCAGAATCCATGCAAATATCCCTTTTGCTGAGATAACAAGGTAGGGAGAATACCCCCCCCCCCCAAATCTTTGCTCTGATTTCGACTCTCATTTTATCTGCTTATGCAACTGTAAGAGTGAGATGTGTCACTTTTGACTGGGGGCATTATGCCATGAAAGTATCTGACTTGGGAAAACAAAAGCTATTTATACTTCTGTAGACTTACAATAGGTTAGGATGAGTTTAAAATTTTCAGCCTAGTCTGAAATACCTGTAAGGACTTAGAAAATTTGGAAATTTACTACCAGCAAGAAAGAGAAATGGGATTAAAAAACTGAAACATATCTGGGGTCAGGTTTCCAGGGCTTTTCCTAGGCACTTACAGGCAGCTTGAGCAGCCTGAGACTGTGCTCTAGTCTGGTTTCAGGCAAGTTCACTGATCTCACAAGGGAACAGAAAACACCATGGATACTCTGTTGAAGGAAATCACTTAATATTTTTATACGTAAGCACAGAATGCTGTGTACATTTTTTAAAGTTCTTTTTCTTTTGCATTTTTACAAGGAAAATGCTCTCAGACTCCCCTCTCAAAGGATGTAAATCTACAGCTCTTCAGATCAACTGTCACCTCTCAGCTGTACATGCCGTGTCATACTTCTGACAACAGTCAGAGCAACATTGCAAGATATTGATGTGACACATGGTAGAGCAATGTGTCAACAGAGGAGTCTAAGAAAAGGTTTGTAGAAATATTTCATACTTCACAGAGGTAAAAGAAGAGAAGGATGTAGAATAAACTCAGTTACATCCAGATAGCTTGGTGTTTTAGCAAAGGGCTTCATCTGCATAGATGAATTCAGCTGAGGTGAGTATTTATGTCAGTGATGTAAGAAGTAAGAGGCATTCTTGGGATAAAAGCCCATTTGGACAGGGCCTTGGAGGATGCATCAGTCTGGGGTAGGCAATGTGCTATTCATGGAAGCACTGGCTCCTTCCACGCCATCACTGACATTCAATTAAAAACCTAACAACAGGGCTGCAATTAACACTGAGCTGGCAGAATGAGGCAGCCTGAGCCATCATGGCTAATTTAGCTTTGCCCATTTAAAAATCAATCATATAAACCCACGATATTTTTAGTTCTGTGGATCAGATCCATATTTGAGCCCTCGTATATATTCTGAATCACTTATTTGAATATTATTTCTTACAAAATATCTTATTTTGTTAGGTTTGTGGTGGCTAGCAGGAGATTAAAGACACAAATGAAACGGGTAGTGCTCATTTGGTACACATTATCTGATACTAGTCCTTGCTGTATTTTGGTTTTCCACTGCTTAATTTGAAAAGTGATGATACCAATGATACTAATCTTATGATTCAAGTGAGTTTCCTCTAGCATTTTTTGTATATACAACGCACCATCTATAGTGACAAATAGTATTTTCTTCTGGGTTTTTTTGTTTCCTTGTTTATGAGGTTTTGGTCTTAATTCTATTTTATTATCATCACAATTCTAGTGTGCTTTTCATATATTTGTAGTGGGTTTTCTTGCTCCCCACTCAAATTGCTTCCCATACATCAGTGTCAAACTTGCTTGAAGAATGCTCTATGCAGTATGTCAGCAGATTACTGATTGCAGTGTCCTTTGTGAAAGCAGCAAATCCTTGTGACCCCACTGACCTCCCTCTGCAACCCTGTAATTTAGTATTTGACTTATTTGTATTTCCTTCCCTTCTCCAAAAATGCGAAGCTACCACTGATGCTGCTGATGGTGTGTGGTATAGGTATCTAAATTTTGCCTTTCCCACAGATTTAACTTGCAATTTCTTGGTATTTTTAATCATACCCTTATTTATATTTATAAAATCAGCATGTAGGCTTGCAGACTGGATAATATGAAAATGATTCTTGTGGCACTATTGACCACAGAACACGTATATGAAAAGATCTTCATATACTTGCCTATGTAGAGATGGTGAAAAGATTGTACTATCTGAAAATTAAAGACCATGCACTGATGCTGTCAGTCCTGTCAATATTCTCATTTTTGTAGGGAAAAGCATTAAAAAGGCAGATCCAAATAGACATAACTCTTGAGTCTAAGGGAGGGGTGCAGATCTACAGGCAGGGCACTGTAAGGCTTGAAGAATTTGATTTCATAATTGTGCTGATGGAAGATTTGGAAGTTTTTTTTGACGGATTACACAGAAACTTAAAGAATGGTGTAACATTGCCCTCTTTGAAAACTGCATTACTGAAAAATAAAAGAGAGAGTGATTTTCTCAGATTGCTGCTGATGCACAGTGGTAGCAACATTATAGCTGAACAAGAGACGTTTTCCATGAGACAAAAAAACTAATTTAGGCTTAAAAACCTCAGGTATTTAATGAATTTTTAAGATCCAGACCCCCAAATGCCAGACTTCTTTATCAAAGACCAAAAAAAAAAAATTACAAACTGATTAAAAATTGAAAATACAGTAAGTTTTCTGAAGGGTTGTATGTTGCCAGACTGGCAGAACCAGAACCATAGAAAAAAAGCGTTTAAAGACCATAATAAGAAAATGTGTATTGATTTCCTGCTAATATCCATTCCAAAACCAGTGAAAGATAAATTAAGTTATATGAACTCATGTTGATGTGTCAGGTTATGTGACAACATGAGACAAAATAAAATCTAATTGTGTGATGCACATTGTGTCCTGCTGTCACAGTTGAAGATAATGATCATTTAAAACTATCTGACGGGTGTATCCCTGAATGGGAAGAATTGCTTGAGATATTAAAATTGAGCACAAGCACTGGCAGAAGCATTAAGGGAGACCTCATGATAGCTTACAAGCTGAAAGACTATTTATTCTCTAAATGTACACTATGTTGGTGGGAATTTGAAGAGGACTTCATAAAGCAGATCCTATACTGGCAAACCTTTTTGTTTTGAAATGTCATCTTTCCCATGATTATCTGTCAAGAATATGTGAGCTTGAGATAAAATCCCATATCCACTGATCTGAATTCCCAGTGCATCTGATCTGTTGTTGAAAAGGGTGAAAAATCCTCTAATCCAGATGTACGAAAAGCTGTCATGTATTGCCTCTAGGAAACAGACTGAAATTTATTCACATTTCTTCTAAACCAGTAAATAAACATGGTTTTGACCTGAATAATTAGGTGAATAAATTCTCACAAACTCATATGTTATTTTATTCTCAAATTAATTTCTTAAAGTTCTGTTGAGATTTTTTTTTTTTTAGTTCTTAAATTTGCATGAAAGGCTTTTGAAACAAAACATGGGGAACTCACAGTCACAGTCATATCAGTATGAACCTGTCTCTGCTCCTAAAGTCTTAAAGTATGGTTGGATTTTCCCCTTTGGTGTTGGAAACCTCTTTATTTATTTCTATTTTAAAAGAAGAAACTAGCACATGCTTTTTGTTTTATCTCTGTTAGCCAACATCAGGAGGTAAATATTTGGAATGGCACAGATGGATTTAGATTATTGTCTCCTTCTAGTTGAATTGTAAAGGTTAAATTCCCTAGGCAGTGAATTCAAAGTGTCCTCTTAGGATTTTTCTTTCTACTGTGTCATAAACGTTGTTTCAGAACTGGAAATTTTTTTAGACTTGGTGATATCATACAGGTAATTAATACTCTGAGTGATTTCCAACTTTGATGCACTTCTTTCTCTTCTTTCATTCCTACAGATATCAGGCACAAAAGAAAAAAAATTGCACTAGATATTTAATGGGAGTGAAAAATAATACTTGTGGAATCCTTCAAATAATCCATACATGTGTCCAAGCTTAATTATGAAGTCTTAGTTTCTGATGCTATTTTAGTGCTCCTTGCTAAAAATCAGAAGTGTTGCATATCAATTGTATTTAGCCAACTTTTGTTCCTCATCCTGTAGTATTTTAAAGCAATGTTTGGATGGACTGTATTTACCATTTCTGACAGAGAGAGAAAAAACCAAACCTACTTATTTCAAGGTTTTTGTTTTTTTTTTAAATTTGACGTAGGGAAAATGCCAAGGCAAAATTTTATGCCTAAATATGTGAGATAAAATTTAATTATAGTAGATGGCAGTACAGTTTGCATACCAAATATCTCCAATAACCCCCTGTGGCCATACATCATTCTTCTGGACTGACAAACTAGACAGTTGATACCAGCTAATATTAGAACCTCATTCATCTATTAATAAATTTTCTTCAGTTGTATTTAATAGCAGAACAGATTACACTGAATGACAGTGTACAAACTCACAGGGCTTAACTTAAAACAAACAGCATTAAAATGCAGCAATTAATGTAGAAAATTGTTTTCAACCACATGCCTTTCTGAATGTCTAAAATGTTTGGAAAAATACTGACTTCAGTGTTACTAGTTACGAAATATCTGTTTATGACACATTTAACACTAAGCAAAAATTTCAGCTAAACTACAGACAGTGTCCATGAACACTCTAAACCCAAAAGTAAAGACAGCCCCTCTGGTGGGCTAGATTTGTGCTTTTCAAGGTACCTGCAACACACATCCTGTAGACATCTGCACCTCTTCTCTGTGCACTTGTTCTCAGGGCAAGGGTGTTTTGGATGTGGGGTATGGTGGAGGAGACAGGAGTGAAGGCAGCAAGGATGGAAGCAGTTGGATGAGGACAAGGAGGGGGGCATCACAGAACTACCACAGAAGGGGTTTGATGGGTCCTGGGAGGCTTTGAGAAGTCATGGACTCATAGAATCATGGAATGGCTTGGGTTTGAAGAGACATTTAAATATAATTTGGTCCACATCCTCTGCTGCAGACAGAGATATCTCTCACTGGATCAGGTTGCTCAAGGTCCTATCTAGCCTGACCTTGCCCACTCCCAGTGATGGAACATGCAGAGTTCTTTGTTACGATGTTCCACCATCGTCATAGTCTCTGGGCCCACTGTGATTAGGGCAGTCACCTGTTCTGGGGAATGTGCTAGTACATAACTGTAGGACCAGTGGAAACTCAAACTATCCCAGAAAAGCTTTCTCATAGCTGTTCTTTTCTGCATCTCAACCCTGCCCCAGCTATATCCCCTGGGGGTTGATTTTCCACTCTCTACTTCAAGGGAACCTCATCAGTGTACTTCTCCCAGACCTGATCTTGAACAAGAAAGACTGGATAAAAAGCATGTAGTTCTGAAAGAATCACTGGGACAAAGTTACATTTTTGTACATGGCAAAATTACACAGGAACTGGCTTTCTACCAACCCTAATGGAACTCTGATCCTCCTCTCAATAATAAAAATTGTAAATATAAGAACTATTCATGCTATCTGAGGTAAACATGACCCTGATCCAGAGCAAAACTTGGCCATACTGAAGACAGTGGCAGCTTTACCACTGATCTCAGTGGAGACAGATTGTAGTTTTGTCATGATTCTGTCATTAACATTATTGTATTAAAATTCACAGAATCACAGAATAACCAGGTTGGAAGAGACCCACCGGATCGTCGAGTCCAACCATTCCCACCAATCCCTAAATCATGCTCCTAAGCACCTTGTCTACTCTAAACTTAAACACCTCCAGGGACTTTGACTCAACCAAAAGTTTTGAGGGAACTGGCGGATGTGCTGGCCAAACCCCTTTCCATCATCTTCCAGCAGTCCTGGATGACTGGGGAGGTTCCGCTGGACTGGAGGCTGGCTGATGTCGTGCCCATCTATAAGAAGGGGCGCAGGGAGGATCCGGGGAACTACAGGCCTGTCAGCCTGACCTCGGTACTGGGGAAAGTCATGGAGCGGGTGATCTTGAGTGCGATCATGAAGCACATGCAAGAGAACCGGGTGATCAGGCCCAGTCAACACGGGTTCATGAAAGGCAGGTCTTGCCAGAGTAATCTGATCACCTTCTATGACCAAGAAAATATAATTGCAAGGACCATCTGGATGGTAAGTCAGGCAGACCAAAAAATTGTTGGTTTTGCTCTTTCTGTCTCATCCCCAAAGAAGTTCCAGTCACCTTCTTCTGACCATTTGACCCAGGTTATTTCATTCCATCCTGCAAGGCTTTGGTCTCATTCTTCCAGTAAGGAAACAGAAATGGTTTGCTCCTGAGCCTGACAGAACCAGTCTTTATGTGGCCTCAACATTTGATGTTCTATCATGTACAAAATCTTCCTCCTAACAGAGGACTTTGAGGATTTGCCAGCTGTTGGGGAAAGCCACAGGGACTAGACATCAGATTTGGATCTCAAAATGTGATATTTTATCCTTCCTTCTTTTATAGGAAAATACACATTTTATACAAGGTATTGTGCATCATAATACAGCTAGATACAGAAAAGTGTTGCCTTCAGTGGAGGTATTCAGGAGCAGCCTTTTGGAAATCCTGCACAAAGATGTAGGGTTTCTCAGCAGTTAGGGATGGGGATAGGGATAGGCACGATATAATTTTTCCTGTAAAAAATATTTAGATGTTTTCATAAGCGATCACCTTTTTAATCTCCTATTTTTCCTACATGTCAGGGTATTCTTTCTGACAGTATGTTTAACCCTAAGAAGCTGTGCATGCAATCTCTTTATGTTGCATTCAAAATAGTCATTTGGCATGTAATGAATTCTCCCATATGTATCTAAGAAGATGGGTTCCTATTATTGAGGTTTCTGAACAAACTGATTGTGTTTAGGTGTTGTGTCACATCCAGTTCTGAGAGTCAAGGGGGAAGATAACCTCATTTATTAATGATCAGGCAAAGTAAGAGAAATTAATTATCTCACATTTATTTTCTATACCTGATTTTTACCCCACTATAGTGAAGGTGAGATTACATTGCTCTGAAATCTGGTAGGGAAAGGACATGCAATTTAAAGTTAGTTTAGTCCTGGCTGTCAGTCATCTTTGAAGTTCATGGAGGCAGCAGTTCAAGAACAGAACATCAAAAGTCTTCATTGATTTATTTACCTAAATTCCAGCTATGAAACATATGTTGACAATGGTTTATGTCTACTATGATCCAAATTTATGACTGGTAAAATTTAACTAATCTCAGTAGAATAGCAATATGGGTATAACTCAATGGCTTTTCTCCTGTTCAGGAAACTCTAGCATCATTCTATGAGTATCAGTTGATAAGTGGCTATATTGATACTTATTATTTATCAGCTGATTGGGGTTGTACTCTGCAGAGATGAGAGGTAGGAGAAAGTAAGTAGCTTTGGCAGCCGTTTCTTTCAAACACAGTTATTGGCTCCCTAGAAACAGTACAACTTTAGACAAAGCAATTTAAAGATCAATCTAGTTGAACTGATGCAATCTATTAATGCGTGTATGTTTAAATTAGCTAAATTGACACAGGCAACATTGCAATCGATTTAAGTGTGTCTACATTAGACTTAGCTTTAGTTCAAGATAGATCTAAGTTGAAGTAAGATCTATTGTAGTTAAAATGTTGCAACTTTCCAGTGTGGACAAAGCCTATCCCCATCCTGAAGTTAGCAGCACTCTAACAAACTTGAAGATTATTTTAGCTAATTTTAAATTTTTTCCTTGCTAAGTTATTTGACTATTAACTCACAATGTTGTAGTTATTTGTGTGATCTAATACATTTTTTAAAAACAGAAGACTAAAGTCATGATTTCAAAAATCTGCATTCAAACCTTTTAAATAATGGTCTTATTTTCAAATACAATTATCACTCTCTGTGTGACTTCAATAGGACTGTGGGTATTTAACATTTATAACAGACCCAAATAACTCTCAGACCAGATCATTTCCTTCGGGTTTTAGCTTTGCATTTAGGAAACCATTCTTTGTTCTGGTTTTAGAAGTTTGGGATGCAGGATTTTTTCCGTTTTGTGTTTTCTGCATTTTAATTTCTTTACATATGACCACTCTTCTAATTTAAAACAATAAATTTAACAAACCTTAAAAAAGATTTCTAAATATATTCTCCAAATTTTGTTTCTTTTGACATTTGATATACATGGAATCTAAACAATGTACAATTTAGCAAGCATTCCTAGCTGCAGTCATCACTTTGCTGACAACCATCTGTGTCAACCTGCTTTTTCCTTCCTATTTTGCTCAGCTGAAATGAAAATAAATTGACAGAAACAACTTCTACAGGAAAAGTGCAAAAAAAGTTAATAGTGGTGGAATATATCTCAGCATCTGCAACACATTCTTTTTCTATGTTGTTTTATTTGTATTCAAAATTAAAATGCTATTTATTTCAAATCAAAGTAGGAAAAGCAAGCAAAGCTTGTTTGCTTACAAAGCAAAAGCTCTTGCCAGCCCAAGTGATCCAGCAGAACACAACATCTTGACTGTTGAGCAGCACAAAGTGAGGACTGTTGAGAAGGGTGGATGATGCCACCACCCATCTCCCAGGGCTGGCACTTGGAAAGGACTTGGAGAACGAGATCAGCTTAGGAAATGTCTCATTTCCTTTCTGCACAGTCCTCTTAGACCACTCTCTTCTCTGTGTTTTCTGGACTCCTCTTAACCTATGCTCACCTCCTGTTTAGAGTTCCTTTGTAAGTTTATTTATCTGTCAAATCAGAGGTTGCAGAAAAGGAACACGAGAAATGAGGTAGAAAGATTTCCTTGAGGCTTGAAATCAAGCCAGACTTCTTGTAATGTGGGTTTGATTTCAGAGGTGCTTTCTGAAGATAATTGAAAAATATTTTTGTGACTTGCAAAGTCATATTATTCAGCAATCCTTATAATTATGTTTTAAGCTGACTAACAGTTCTATTTAAAATATTAAAATATTTTCCAGTAACCTTGTTATTATCATAGCCCGTACCTGTGAATCTCTTCAGTTTGAATCAGCCTTGCAGAAAGGTGCTCAATGATGGGTATGTCATGGAAGTAATCTTGTGTAGCAGTGTTAGTGGAGGTTGCAGAACAAAGCTAAAGTTGCACAAGACTCCCAGTTTTGATTTGCCCAAGCTAGAATTGAAAATGTAATACATTTTTTTAATAAGCATACATATTAATATGTAGGATGAAGTTCTGGTTCTATTTAATTCAGTGTGAATTTTGCCAGTGACTTCAGAGAATCAGAATTTAACATATTCCTGTGCAGCTCTTTCTTTTACACCCATATTGCAAGACCACACTCCTGCATCGTCTATCTCAAATATTCTTGTCAGTCTACCAGAGCCTTTTCAAACCTCTCTAATCTCTCAGCAGTGTTTAGTCACCATTTCGCCATCTGCAGCACTTATTTTTCTCTTTCTGTCATAAACAAGCATTACCCACAGAAATTACATTAGGCCAAATAGGACACAGCCAGTACCAGTTCACAAATAAGTTCAGGATCTATTACAATCAGCTAACTAGAACTAAGGTTAGAAATCTCTGCACTACAAATCCATGCAGTTAGGACAGATTTGAAAAATGCAATGGAATTTTTCTTTCTGCCTTAGAAAATATCTTCCTATCAAAGATACAAACCCCATAGTCTGAGGATACTACTACAGACCTACTTGTCTATCTCAGGGCTCTTAGCCAGTGGTGTTTAAACTATAGACTTGGCGCTAAGAGCAACCCTGAGAAGTTTCAACAGAATCTGAGTCATGAACAGCCAAAGAAATCTGTGCATTAGAGCACAGATTTTTCTAACTCAGCTACCATTAAGCTAATAAAACATGGCATACCTTAATCCAACTGTAATTCACAGAGGTCAAGTGGCAGATGTGTGCGAGCTTGTGGCCAACTCCAACATTTTGTCAAAAGATAGAGTAACCATCCAAGTCTGTGGCAGGCAAAGCTTAGGCCCAGTGTAAACATAATTAAAAAGTGAAAGAAAAATAAAAGTAGAATGAAACCACCAAGAAGCAGCTCTCTGTGTTTCTGCAAAAAGCTATACAATATTGCTTTAACTTTATACTTTGAGAAGTCTAATGTGTTAAGTCAAAGTAGAACATTTGCTGGTAGGCCTGTACAGCTTTTTACATCTTTCTGTCTTCTTTGTGTTCACAGTATTCATGCCTTTTCTAAAAAACTCCTGATGTCTGTGCAGCAAAAAAGAGAAAGACCTCTATGCTAACTAAGGGTGACTGCGAAGACCTGTGTGGAAACAAAGGTGCCACCAGCACTGCCTCATCTCATAACAGACCAGGTCAAATTGTAAGACATATTCCATATAACGCAGCTTCAGTAGAATCTGTACTCACTCTGCAGATGTCATTGATATTGTTGTTTTCATGGCTGGATGTGGATTTAATGCAGAAGAAGAAATAGGACAGATTACTTGCCTCTAACATTGGGAGGTAGAAGTTCAGGGTACATGGCAAAGAACTATCTGCAGAGTCCTTTTTCGTCCATGAACTTCAGCATTTGTTAAAGGCCTCGGTTCCAGTCTGGCTCCTACAGCACTGGGTACTGCATAAAAAGTAAAATAATAAAAGTCACTCTGGTGAAGAGTGATGGAAAGGAGTCAGTACTATTCTCTCTTTTGACTATGGAGTGGGATTGCAAAGAAATTATGCTATTTAGGAATGAGTTCAACACACGTAAACGAATTGTCAGAAGCAACAGACACTTTGACTGAAAAGCTTGGTTGTGTTTTCACCCGAGGTCTAAAACTAAAGTCTTCAGTTATCAAATACAGAACCAGTGTTTAGTCAGTTGGTAAAATTTCAAGAGCTAACAGACTAATGAATGTCAATATACAAGTATATGGGATGCCAACAGCTCAACTTTTGTCATCCACCTTTTTACTGTACTCATATTATAAGTGAATGCAAAAAATAACCTACACTTTTTAAAATACCAAGGAAATTTCGAGTTGGATTTTCTTTCATCACTGAAGTGTTTGCTTGCAGACTAATATTACTCAGCACAGTAAGTATGTGTATTTATCTATGTATACTTAATATACTTAATGTCAAACACTACTGCCCATGTTATATTCTTGTGGCTAAAAATAGCTCTTATTACTTCATGGCAAGCCTCTAAGAACTTCCATATCGTGATTGCTGTGAGGGAAATCCCTGCTGTGGTATTTTGTGCTTAGCACATCTGGTTCATGTTTTTCTGGCAGTCTGAAAAGATAACATCATAAGGGGGCTGAAAATGCAAGTGGCAGTGAAAATGCATTAAGATGACATTTACATAATTATTTGAAGAACATTCTCAGAAGCAAAACTGCATGAAGGAAAGCAGGTCAAATGTTTAAAATATTGAAAGGGTAAAAAGGTCAGAACAGTTCTGTGCAGGTGGACTGTAATCCAGAAAAACATTTAAAACACATGCTGGGGAGGAAGCCACTTGTTGCTGAAAGCTTCAACGAGTAGCTACAAAGCACAACCCTTTACCACACTCCCATACAACTTCTTGCCATAAAAGAACTATGGAAAAATCTCAGAGAGAAATATTTCATGTATTTCTTCTATTTTTCCTTTTTCATGGATTTTCTAAAAAAAGGCTAGAGTGATCTACCAACATAAATAATTTTGGAGGAAATGAGAGTTTTTTTGATGAAAAGATAGTTTGAAAAAAACAAGTTTATCCATCAAAACCTACTTATTGTCTTTCTTAACCACTGAAACTTGGTTTCATAAATGTTAATTGCTCACTAAGTCTTTAATTATGTAGTTAAGCTTTCTGCTTAGAATTAAAATATTGGAAGAACTGTATAGAGAACCTTTTCAGTCATTAATGTTCATTTTAAACTACCTCAGGAAAAAAATCATGTTAATATTGAGACTGAATTTCAGAGAATAAATATGATGCCAAGACAATTGTAGTCCTTTCAGCTATCTCAGACAAAAAAGTGCAGTGGCCAGTATAAAATTCTCTTAATAAACAACAAATGAGGGCAATTTATAATGGCAATCAAATTAGCATTAAATAATTTGGTGTGTTCTGGAGTATAGTGCTTGCTGCGTTAACATCAATTTAATATAGTTGAAAAACCCATTCAACAAAACATCAAATAATGTTTAAATGAAGATTTAGAGTGGAGCAAAATCAGTAGCCACAATAACTACTTTAAAAATGTCCAGTTGCCTCAAAATGTGGCTATAAACAGCACTGCTTGAACAGATGGGTCTTGAGTACTGGAGGGAATGGACTCTTGACTTGTGTTGTGTAACTATTTTCCTTAGTTTCGTGTCATGGATTCAAATAAGATCTTGGGTAAAAGACTGCTGTTCCCTTGCTGTTCAGGAAAATGAGCTGTTAAGCTGATTCACGTTTGTGTAGGAAATGATGTTTTGATAACAGGACCCTCAACAATTTGTTATTAGATAGACACAGATGTTGAAAATGGAGAGTGGACAAGTGCAGTGTGAAAATACGGCATGCAAGATCTTCTTAGATAGCTGGGTTTTGCTCATGCAGTACTGCTGCAGACATGAGCAGGAGAACTGGTGTCTTCCAAGTCTGAGTCTTGTCCTAGGCCATGCAAGTCAAGCTCAGATTTTCCTGAGCATCAATAAACGATTGTCCCAGCACTGGCCTAAAGACAAATGGTGAGGATGGGTAGTGACTCTGGCTTTCATTTCAAGAGCATCATTGGGGACACTCATATGAAGAAGGTATATTCAGCTGGTGACTCTTACCTTGTAAGTAGTTAATCCATATTACAAATGTGCTTTTATAAAGACAAAACCTGATATCAATTGTTTAAATTTGGAACATTACAATACACACAATAGGAAAAGTGCAGTTTCCTTTTTTTATTTCCTCTTCATCAAGATAGTGGCACTAAATCTATAACTTAAAATTCTGTTAGAGTGTGTTAAATTCATCAAAGTTGGTATAGTTTAAAAATGCACTGTCAGCAAGACAATTGGAAAAATTTTCCCAATCTCTCTCTCTTTTTTTTTAATCAGGAAAAGTACAAAGAGCCAATATTAATTCAAATATTTTTTTCTTTCTACATACTGGCTGTTGCAGTTAAGATAATGTTAAAGATAATGTTGCATTATCAGATAATGGCTGAAAGGCTGAGTAAAGGGTTAAGAAAGAGGTAATGTGATGCACATTCACGTAATGTGGAGAAATAGAGGATGATGAGATAAAAAACAGGCGGGCAGCCTGAGAGTGTCTGAGGATGGGGTGGGCTGGTGGAAGCTTCTGGCAGGCTTTGGGCTCCCACACTGACCCCATGCATCTCGTTATTAGCCCTCTAGCCAGTTCTTCCTGCAAATGGAGTGGATGAAGTCTGAATGTTCGTTAGGACAACGTCATAACCTGCCAAGGGAGGTGGTTGAGTCACCGTCCCTGGAGGTGTTTAAGGTGAGGGTGGATGAGGAACTTAGGAGCATGATTTAGGGATTGATGGGAATGGTTGGACTCAACGATCCAGTGGGTCTCTTCCAACCTGGTTATTCTGTGATTCTGTGATTCTGTGATAAGGCCTTACACAACAGCAAGATTTCTGGGCTGTGCTAAAGTATAATTCTATATTCTTGGTAATGAGGCTGGTCCCTTGACTCACATCCCCAGGAACGTCCATACAGTTATTTTTTGGTGGATGCATTTCTTTATTGTTCATGGTACATTGCCCAACTCAGAAGCAGCATAACAGAAGCACCTGATTCAGCATAAATGCTTAATATCGAATAGCATCCAACGTACTTCAAAGGTCTAGACCGAACATCAAGTCAATACCATTTAGTTTAATGTACCATGCAAATCCACTTAAGAGAAAAATATTAGAGAAAGGCTGAAGCAGTTCCATCTCCTCATCTCCTTCTCTCCTCAAAAAAAAAAAATTGTGCTCTTTGAGGGACCTTTGTTCTTTAAAGAGCTTCTGAATCTTGGAGTTTTGCAGACAAGAAAATCATCACATAAATTTTGCTAAGGGAGTCCACAGAATTATCAATAAATGCTTTTCAGGCAATTTTTAAGCATGAGAATATATATATATATATATATATCTTCAATTATCAAGAGCTGTTGCATTTACAAGTGACTGAGAATCATAGTAAACATTAAACAAATAGATATAATAGTTGTTAACAATGACACTGGTTATAAGTATCAGCTTCCAGGATAGTACCTGAGTGTTTCCTACATGTGTTTCATTTGTATTTTATTGTGCAAGTGCAGCTCTCTGAGCTCACTGGGGCCTTTTGTATCCACAGGTGACTCTTTCAGAGTGGGAGTATTTAGTCAGCAAATGCCTTCAGGCAAGCATGGAACACAGCTCTCATCACATGGGAGCCACGGTCATGACTTCTTCAAGATTTCCTCTGAAGTAACCCTTCAGCTGGAGGAGTGAGCCACGTGGCAGGTGAAATGTTTTTCTTGGGTTAAAGAAGGGATGAAATACTGACAATACCAATAATGTATAGCATGAAAAGATTACTAACAGTACTTTGTGTTTACTGATGTTTTGTTTCTTTTCTATGTTCCTTCCCAAAAATTTACCTCTTTGGAAACATTAAAAAAAATCCATGTTTATGATGGCAGGTTGCTAAGGTAACAGTTTGCTATTTTGTTGAAGAGCTGTCTCCCTAATCTCATCTCAGTATTCATATCATATAAGTATGCATATTATGAAAGCTTTCTGTAGATTTGCTCCAGAAAAGGGTATGAACTTAGTAAATTTGAAAAGACATGAAGGAAAGGAGCATTATTTTTCTAAACTCATTCAGAACAAGTACAGACATTTGAGGTTTGGAGAAATTTGTGGGAACCACTGAACCCAGAAGCAGAAAAGGGGGCCATTTAAAAGAATACTGTCTCTATACTTGTTTAACTTGTCAGGATGATGCAGTATTTCAAGTTTAATTCTAAAAGTTATGCATGCCTCCTTTTTCTGTGATGAAGTGAAAACAACGTTGCTAGTGAGTCATCTATAATTGATGATTGCTGTTTTTCTGATATGAATGAAAGAAGGTGGGCCTGAATGTTTTATGCTTTTTTTTTAAAAAAAAATCATTTTGTTTACTGCAATTTATTTCAGATTCCACCGAAGTAGAAAAAAATATTTTGTTTCTCCAGCCTCTTTCAGAATGATTCGTGCAGGCAAATTCTGGTGGTGGACCTTCTTGCTTTTTTCAAAGATATGAAATATATACTTGAAAGAAAAACCAATCACATGATTGAGTCATTGTTCTTCACTGCTTTCAGCATGTTCCTTACTGAACACTGTAAGCATACTTGTGTTGCCAGCATCCTCAGAAAGGACTGCTGTTTGAAGTACATATGCACTGAGCTGTTTCAAGGATCTGTAGGAAATGTGAAGTGGAAGTTCAGAAGTCAAAGAGATCTGATTACAATCAGTTCCCAAGAAAGGGCTTGAGAGAAACTCTGTGTTCTTAAAAAGAACAGAACTGTAATTACTTTCATTTCCCCAGCTCAGCAGCTAGGATCTGATCTCTGATAAAACCTCTAGTTATCATTTGCCATGCTGGGTTAAAGTAAATTGCTTGGATTTAATTTTATATATATTTTGTGTCTTCATATGATTGAATGAAAAGTCTGTAAGGGGATATCTATAATCTGTGAGCAGTACCTAATTAACAACTAAGGTTTCTGTCAAGATAATCACCAGGGGGTTATCAAACTGTTTTGATACTCTTTAGAAATATAAATAAATCAGAGAAAATGGCAACAAACACAAGCAACTATGTACTTTGTCAATATTATTTGGGCTTCAAACACAATTATGTTTACTTTCAACACAGAGACTGAGGAGAAAACCAAAACCAAATGAAGTGGGATAAAAGGCATACTGAGTATGTTACACCAAGTCATTGCTCTGTGTAGTCTAACATCTTGACCCTCACAGGAGAAGTAGTAGTGGAAATGACTATATTAATAATTTAAAGAATCTATTATTCATGAGAAACATTTTCTGGGATTATTCCTCTACAAAACAGAAGATAGGTTTGGTGAATTTAGAGGGACAGCTAGGGAAATTCAGACAAAAATTTAAAGATACTGTGGGAGAGAAGGAGTTGTATACAGGAAACTAAAGATTTTCTGGCCTCCTTGCTTAACTCGAGGCTCCCTGATGTGGAATACAATGTCTTGATGAGTTTACTGGATGAAGCACAGGGAGAGGTTGACTGTAGGAGGGAAAATGAAGCTGAGAAACTGTTAGGTCACAAAAGAACGCAAGAAGGGACAAAAGGATGAAAAGGGAGAAGCAAAGGAAAGATTTCCCATCCATTGCAAGGGCCGATGGAAGGAGTCAGGACAGAGAATCCCAAGAAGTGGTGCAGTAGAGCAGGAGACAGATATCTGTAAGCTGCCCTACAGATCGCAGTAGATGAATTGGGAGATTCGTATCATTTCTGATTATTTGACTAGGAACATCTTAAAAACGACATCTGGTAGACTAGGGTTTTGAAACAGAAAGACGAGTCATTTCCTGGCCACAAGGACAGAAGAAATGAGTATGACATTTTTCACAATCACAGCTGCTGGCAGCCACAGTGCCGACTCATAAAACTGTCTAATTTTCTCAGCCCAGACACTGCTTGCTCTGAAAGATGCACACACAGTGCTGAAGGAGCCAGTGTATCTGCTCTATGCCTCAGATGTACAGTACTTACTGTGGCAAAAGGAAGAGGCATCTTCCCAGTATGGCAAAATATCTCACAGCATCAGGACTTCCAGGGAAATAAAAAAGAAAACTCTGGGCCCTCTCCCCTTCCTTGCCCTTGAGGCTATAAACTCGCCTCCCTTTTTCTTCAGGTTTCCCAGAGAATAACCTCAATATGCTGGGAGCTGGAATGGCTCACGTATGTTGGAAAGGACTGGCAACAAAGAGTGGTGCTGAGCCAGACCTCAAAAGAAATGGTGCAATGTGGGAAGAAGCTGGTGTGCGTGTAGGTGTGTGGAAATAAAAGCAGTTCAGATAGATTTTGAAGGCTGGTATTATTAACGGCATAATTTGGCTGGCTGTGCATCAGAAAGTTTCCTTCTCATTACTCTTGTTGCATGAAGAGCAAAAGCACAAGGATAGAAAAGTTGGAAGAAGGGTATTTTGCAAAGCAAAAACAGATTTCCAAAGACTATTCAAACCTCTACTCATCACACACAGTAAGAAATTCCCCACTACGAAATCCCCCACTACTAGCTCTCCCCTAATAACATGGCAAAGCACTGCTCTCCCAACAAATAGTGCATTATTTGCTCTCAACAGAGTAATAACTGGGCTGTAAAACATCACTAAGATATATTCTATACCAAAAGTACCATGAAGTACACCCACCATTATTTTTAACTAGGAAAACTGTAAAGGGGATATATAAAGGCAGAGTTACTGTTATTATGTTCCCTATATTTGTTGCAATGCATTCTGCTTCAGGGTGTGGAGAAGGCAGTTGTAACAGAACTACAGCTTTTCCTAGGTAGCATCATGTGAAGTTTTAATTGCCTACATCACTTGAAAGGCTTTTTTAAGGCTGCATTTAAATTTGTCTCCCTGCTGTTTGCCTCTTTTCTCCTCTGAGCAGTGGAAGCTGTTTTCTGATCAGTATTGTTTTCATCAAAACCACACTGCTATTTTTGCTTTTTTTTTGCGTACATGGCTGGTGGCTGTAAATACTCTTCTGGCATCCTTAGTATCTCTCATTGTACTTCGTTGCCTCTCCCATGTGACAGGTGGCATCTCTACCAATACAATCAGCTGTGTGAGCACAGGATTTATGTGAGATAACAAAAAAAGGTTTCTAGTCCCTTAATTTCTGCTGGTAACTTTTGTTTCTGTTCCATAAACAAATTTGTGGGTTTTGTTTTGTGGGTTTTATTTTGTGAGTTTTGGGGGTCTTTTGTTGGTGGATTTTTTTTTTTAGTGTTTAGTCGTAGTCTTATTGTTAAGGAGAAAGTGATATCCATTAGATCCATTCTTTTTTTTCAATTATATCTTTAGGAAAGAAAACAAAATTATGGTGGCAAAACATCATCAAGGTCATTGCACTGAAGGGCTTGTAATCTAAATCTAAGCTGTTAGACAATAACGATGACAGTTTCTGCCTACAGGAATCAACTTGAAATCCAGCACCAAGTGTTGTATGTCACTGTGAAAATGCTAAGAAGCATTTGAAAACAATCTTCAGGATACCTAAAATAATGCTGATTCGAAAGAGGTTAATATAACAGCATTCATTTTATGTTTTTTTTCCTTCTTTATTTATTGATATAGAAGAAAAAGAAATGACCTCATTAGTGGCATAACTAATTTTTTTCTCCATAAAGCTTTTTTTTTTTCTTATATTCTGCAGCTGGTTGGATGTGCTGCAGTAATGGGAAATGCTTCACAGGTATCCCGGCCAGTTATTTCTACTAGCTAATATTTCTTTCTATGAGGCTGTCATGTCCTGTTAAGGCAAGAAGCATCTTTTGCTGTGATTCAACATCTCCTCCTGTATAACAGAAAGAGATATGGGGGATGGGATACCTTGTGTACAGTTATTCGTGTTTCCTAGAGAACTAGTGTGAATACTAAACCAATAAACCCCCCCAGTATTAGTAGGATGAGAAAAGTAAGAATCCTGCCCCACAACAAGAACTTAACAATACTTTTTAAAAAATGTTTTTCGTCACATCTTTGCAGTGCAGTTTACATTGAGGAATTTTTTTACTTTTTTTCCTTCTTAAAGCTGCAGTGCCATCCTTCTCTTTTTATTCCTTTTATACCCTAAAATAGAATTTTCTAAGTAGAAAAGTATGCTTTTTTTCCCCTAGTTTAAGATACTTGGTGTAACAGAAATGAAATGGCAACAGACAAGGTGCTCATCAGCATATAGGATATCTCTGTAAATTCCTAACTGCTATGGGACATCTGTGGGTTAGATCATCTCCCTCCGGCTTCCCTTGGGTCCCTTCTGTGCCTAATTATTTCTCCTAAAGAATCTATATTGTAACAAAAAGATCTCAGCATGTATACCCACAGGAAACACAAACCAAAATGCTTCTCAGCTCCGTTGTTTCACCCTGAACAGAAACCTTCCCCTGCTTTCATTGCCGTACCTCGAGAACCCCGCTGGCACCCAGCCCTGTTTTTCCGAGTGAGCTGGTGAGTCATTAGCACTGCTCACACAGCCAGGTAAGAATCTGAGGGAGAGCAGAAAGTGAATGCAAGAAGCAGTGCTGCTTAGGCAGCTGGTTTGTCTTCCCCAGAAGAAGCTGTCAGAACACTCTTTAAGGAGATGTAAAAAAGCCTCTTCCTCAGAGAGGCCTTATGTTTTGAGGCAAAGTGTCAGGAAAGATCACCAACTTATTTTTCTTTCTTCTTTGATTGCAAAGCCCAAACAACATGTGCATGTGACAAAGCAAGAAATTTTCACTGTGTTCCTGGATGTGCCCTAAATGCTCTTCAATCTCCCAGATAAATGCATGCGAATACTCTCAATTACTTCTTTAGAAACCGTAGTATTAATAATCCACCATAGCTGGCTCTTTGCAGGCAGTCTCAACTTGCCTGATTTAGGAAAAATCAGAAATCATACTTAAAAAAAAATTAGAATGAAGCAAATCCAAAAAACCCCCTTCTTTTCTGGGTCATGGCTAGAAACTGGGAAGTAAGGGGGTACCAAACATACCACTTTTAGAACACTTGAAGATCTGTGTGTTCCTTGTAGCATTAATATTCTAAGTATAGTGATCTTTTCAAATTTGTATGCTTGTCTAGAAAAATTTCAAATTTTCAGTCTTTTTTTTTGTTTTGTTTTAGTCCTCCACAGAAAGTACAGTAAATATAAATGATCATTCAAAGTTTGATGACAGAGATAATGACCAATAATTTTTCCTGATGGAGCTTTCTGAAGGCTCATCTGAAGACATAGAGGACTGACTTCTATTGCAGTCCTAGAGTGTATGAATTTACTCCCATAGGGTTACCAGCACTCCATGTAATTTCCTGTGTTGATCCTAAAGCTATGTATGTTTTTGCTAACAGAAAGTTTTTGTTTATAGCTGTGGAATCATAAAACATGAAAAATTAGTGCATCCATTTTTTTGTCAATGAAGCCTAAATAATGAGAGTACAGTTTAAATTCTGAAACATAAAAACCCCCAAAGGATCTCTATACCCTAAGAATACCATGGAAAAATACCTGTTGTTGTATTCATTAAACAGGACTCAGCTTAGACTCATCTGATAATTTCATGCAGTGAAGGCTTTTCTTGTCTGAAAGCAAAACCCAGGATAAAACTACCCAACTCCATAAATTACTCAGGCAGATTAAGTTTTTAATTTCTGATCTGATATGCTATTTTCTGTCACATTGGATATCATTGTCTATGTGTCATCTGATACAGTCACCCTAGAGGCCCAGCTGATGCTCATCAATGCAACATTCAGTTTGCAGTCTGAGGATCAGCACAGATTTCACTTCTCCAGCTCTACCCTCTGTATTGCAGTGGCAGGTTTGACTGTGTCCCTGAAGAGGGTAAATTTGTGCCCCAGTCCATCAAGACACACTCACATCCTAGGAGAGATTGTAGGGACCTGATGGTTGGGAAGGAGGCAGCAAGGAAGACAGAAGGATAGAGTAGAACTTTAGTTCAGCATGCTGAAATAATGCAGTGTATTATTTAAATAATAATGTAAGTACATTCTTCTGTTGTTAACTGCTCTGTATTCCTTACTTTGCTGGTTTATACCACCCTGCATATCATGAGACTGCTGCTGTTCGCGGAGCTCCTAGTGTGATGAAACGGGTATGGATCCCTGTTTGATAGCCTAAGTAACCACCACAGGTGAAGTAAAAAGCAACAGTAGCTCTTCAAATGGATTTCTATTTCATTTCTTAGGATAGAAGGATATGTTCTATATGATATTTTTGAAATGTCAGTGCTAAAAGCACTACAATGAGTAAAACATATCTGGATGAAGACACAACGAAGACCATAACTGACAATTCTGAGTGCTTAGATATTTAATGAAATAGAATTTCAGTGGCATATCATCTTAGTTTTTATTACCCTCTTATACACCAGTGCAAATCCTGAGTATTATGCTCTTGTTAAGGCATAATCAGAATTTAGCATTTATTGCGTAACAATTACTCTATATTCTTAGCTTATGAAACCATTTTCAGATTGTGAAAAACTTCTATTGTATCAAAGTTCTTAGGGAAAAAGACTTGCAATTAGGAGAAACTTATTTTCTATATTTAGAGCCATTAGGATAGGAGCAGCTACTTAAGATGGCTACGGGCTGGTATTTTCTGGGAAATTTCAGCAAAAAGTTTCTGAGAGCTTGAGCTATCAGTTTTCCATGAGTGCTATTATATTTTACTACCTATTTTTACCATAATAAATGAATGTAACATGATAGCAGAAGACCATGGGAAATCTTAAGAGCTGGAGTATGTAGAGTCTTCTGAAATGCTGATCCTGCCCTTTGGTATTGCAGAAAACTGCGTTAGAGGCCAACCATGAAGCCATACTCAGTCTATTCATAGCATTTTACATGGATACCACTGCTCCTGTTAGCAGGAGTCTAGGAGCTCTGCATGCTGAGCACACTGTCAGTGTGAAGCCTAAATTAATGTGTGGGCACTTGTTTGCTCTTGTGCTCATGTTGTCCATGTTCCTCCCTATATTTGTTTCTGTTTTAATTAATCTTTCCGTAACGGTGGTGACCAGAACTTCACATGGTTTCCTAGATGACATCTCACTACAAGATATATGACACTATTCCTTGTCTACATTGGAAATGTTTTCCCTTTGTATCCTAGGATTTAATTTAACCTCTTTGTTGCCATATCCCACTAAGGGTCATGCACATCCCATGATCAATAGATGCACCGTGTTCTTTTCCCCTCACCATTATTCTCAACTGACAGGTTCTCTGTTCATGACTGTTAAGCTTAAGGTTCAGATTGTATTTATTATTATCATTTATTATTTCATTATTTAGCCATTCAACAAATACTATAGTTCACTTCTCCCCAAACGATATCTCAGTCATCCGCTGTATTAACAACAAAATATTTCCCAATTTTATATTATCCATTCATTTCATTAGCATTTTGTGCTAATGCAATTAATGAAGTAGTTGAATCTTTTCCAAGATACATCCTTGAGGAACTCCAATAATAAACTGGCTTCATTTCCCTTGTTAGTATAAAGTATTGTATCTGTCTTAGTAAGTGCTGTGGCTGTTTCAAAGTTGTTGAAATAAACTCCATCTTTTCTTGTAAAATATACAATATCCTTTTGGTTATTATATAAATTATTTCATTTAAGCTTAATGATGTAATAGCCTATAACAACATTTATTTTGTTAGAGGTTAATCTGTCACAAATGAACATTGTCAGGCCCATCATGCCTTCTTTTTCATTTTTGATTCACATTACAGATTTCTTATTTCCTCTAAATCCCCACTTATCACTGAGGTAAGACTAATGAGCTGTAGGTTGCAGATGATCTTGTTTAGAAATATAGGTACATTTTTTGTAATTTTTTTCCATTATTTAGTTCTCTGTGCCTCAGTTTTATTTGCCACCTTTGCTCATGAATTGTCAGTCCATTTTCTGGCATTTTTTTTCACAGTTCTGGAAGGAGGTTTAGCTAAACTGACTGAATGCACTTTGAGATGTAGCCTCTATTTCCATTATTTATTCATTCTTCCATAATACAAAATTGGCTATGTTCTTGCTTAAGCACCTAATGTGTGCAAGTGTGCTTGTGGCGCTCTCCTGAGGAAGGGAGCATATTATTTTCTTTAATATATTTATTTCAGATCTATACTGATGCTGGTCTTATCCAGTGTATGAGGATGTGCAAAACTGCTGTATTATAAAACTCTCCTCAAGTCACTGCTAACACACTGAGTCTGTCTCTCACACATCATGCAGGAGTATGCTTCAGCTCTCACCAAGATGATGAACTAACGAAGGTGATGTTCCTCTAATTAAAATACCAAAATTGCCTCTCATTTCTGCTTCTTTCCACATAGTAACACATTTTCTTCTGAATTTCTGCTATTTATAATTGCCTGTCTAAAATTCTGTTTGCTTAATTTTCTTTACAAGACCTAATTCAAACGGATTTTTTTTAGCAATTATTCCCTTTCTCCTTACAGTTGATGGCTTTTAAGATAGAGCTTTCATTGTTGACTAGTCATTTTAGAACCAGAACTCCCTCGTTAAATACTACACAGGCTGAAAGGACTCTATAGTACTCATGTAACAGCATGAAAACAAGAGGGACAATACTTGTAATGAGAAATAGAGGTCTCCATGGAAATGAGGTCATGGAAATGGGATGAAAAATAATTCACTGGAGTCAGTAGGCTGCTAATGCTACTCAGATGTATCATATGACAAATGACAAATGCTAGAAGTGTTGTAAGAGCTGAGCTGCAGCATTAGATCATCTGTGGGAATACCCTCTTTTCACAAAACAAACAAAACAAAGAGTCAGTGTCTTGCCAAGACAGTCTAGATTTAGATGAATCACCTTCATAGCCGATTTCACAGCATGAACCAGAAGAAGACATTAACTGTTACTCAGTAAACTAGAATCTATACAGTTATTACTAGTTGTTCTTGACAACACCAGTGACATAAGGAAACATTTTTTTTCCCTAGAAAAGATACTGTTAATAAAACTTTATGGAATTCACAAAATTCCAGATTTTTTGTTAGCTTAGTTGAACTACGCCGTTATAACTATGGCAATTCTTTGTGAACCACATTCAGATTTAAGAACATGACTTGTCTAAATTCTAGTGTATGTATGCCGTGTCTAAATAGTAGCTTAGGCCATACAGCCTTTATCTTATAAATCTCTGGCTTTACTGGAATCTTCTATCAAATCGGAATAGTATTGGAGAGGAGCTGAATCTAGTAAAGCATCAGGTGTACGTATTGTTTACTGTAATAGGTTACTGCATATTACAGGATACTGTATATTAATGGTATATTTTAGGATACACTTCAGATTTTTTAAATTTGGTTCTTTATGCAATTTATCACCACAAAAATAAAAAAGAAAGAATGGGAAAGAAAACATATAATAGAATAGTAGTTAGAGCTACATCCAAATTTGGGGATCCTCTGTGAATTATGTATCATTATTTTGCATATTATCTTGGTTTTGAGAAGAACTTCAACTCTTTGATATGTAGGTAATTCAACTGGAGATTAACACATACTAAGCGGATGAATGTAGTTTATGAACATTTTGTTCTGTGGGTATACATGTGAATGAACATATTTTAAGTAGTGGCCAGAAAAATGCTTCTTATGACAGCACTGCAAATTATGCTTTGCCTATGTGTCTGTAAATCATGGGAAAGTCTGCACTGTGACAGCTCTGTGGGACTTGAAAATATCTGATTGATGCATACATTAGTAAAATTCTCTTCAAACTAGTTTCTGCTTTTGCTAAGCAGACAGAGGCAAAGGCTTAACTTGATTTCTGGCAGCGATCCTTTCAGTTAGGTAGGACAGGTCCCTAGCTTCACAAGAAGCTGGCCAGAAGCACCCTTGAGGGATTTCTGTTTCCTGGCTTGAACCTCCTTGCTTACAGTTTGCCAGCTATCATTTAGTCCACAAATTTGTCACTCTCAGTCTTTTGGGACTGTGCAAATTGCTTTCACTACGTCCTCACTTCTGCTTGCTGAGCATTTGCTCCTACTTCTCTCATGCCAATGGTTTCTACTAGGCCATACTGAACCATGAACTTGATATATCAGACTCTTGGGCATTCATGCTTTGCAGCTATTCAGTGTAGCCTTACTAAACAGACCATCATTTAACTGCTTCCTTAGATGGTTGGATTTACCACTTCAATTGCTAGGTCCACAGTTTTCACTGTTTTGCTCCCGTAGCTGGAAGGATCATTGAGAGCAAAGACATGCATAAAATCAGCCTATTTGCATGGAAGGCATGGTGCCAGACCTAGGAGATTCCTTTTTGTGCCAGGCTACGTGATACCATTTTTACCAGCTTTGCTGGTGACAGCTATTAAGAAAGAGGAATGAGAACAGATCAACTGTGTATTTTCTTCTTAACTCTCCCATCTCTGGCTCCTCAGCTTCCTGAGTCCTTGAGATGCAGAAAACAGGCTGAGCTACAGCCAAAAGAAGAAATCAGCCAGAGACACAGCCTGTGTTTTCCCAGAGAAGGAAGTTTTTCAAGTCAGTGCAGAAAAACACACTCACCCAAACCAGCAATACCGATATGGGTAAAAGCTCTCATTCTGCTGGGTTTATAGATTTAAATGGTTTTAATGAATTCAAAAAACAATTTCCTATTTATAATACCCAGAGCAGCACCTTTGTTTCTTCTCAGAAATGAAGTGAAAATGTCTGTCTGCTACATCTTTCCTGGAGACCAGATATGTATATCTGGGGAACAGATGATACACACTAGCACCAGGAAGGATTTATGGACAGCTACTCTGGTGACAGCTGCCTCCTTCATGGCCTATTGCAATCTTTTCTAAGGCTGTTTTCTATTATTTTGTGTTAAGAGTCCTGTGCAGAAGTGTTGTCTACATTACAAGAAATATTTGTGTACTCATAAGGCGGATGGATGTGCTAAATTCTTCACAAGGCAGTAATTATAAGTGCTCTCTATTATCTTCCAGAGGTGATGGCATGAAGAACATTCTAGCGTTTCTTACCTAAAATTATATTTTTATAATAACCAAATTTATTTAAATAATATGTGTGTTTTTTATACCTATGTTGTATAGTATTTTAAAGATAACTTTGCAACAAATATATAGACAGCAAAGAAATATTGCTAATACATTGTTTTTGGAAGATACCTACATTCATTTTACAGGCCAGAACTCTTACCAGCTCTTACTGAGAGAATATTTGCTAAAAAGTCATAAAAAGACCCAAATACATACCCCTACACACAGCCACCCATCTCAGACTGGATGAAACCATGGTGTTTTATGAAAAAAAAGTGGAGAAAGAATTTATCTATGTAATTTGTGCAGTAGATGCTAATGAAATTCTGGGTTTAAAAATAAAATAAAATAAGAAATACATTTGTATGTTTTTCAAAGGCTGATCCCTTACTGTTATTATTTGAGTTGTTTGTACATTTTATATACTACAACAGTTAGACCAAACCGATTTCTTCTCATTGTGTTAATCTGGGATCAGCACAGTTTTTCAGTAAAAACTTGATGGTTAGAAAGAAAGTTACTTTGCTTTAGTGTAAGGCCAAGATACTGTGTCATTTTGGGTAAAAACAAGCAAATAGGACATGTGAAAAACTGCTTGGATTACTTGGCCCAAATTTGTTTAGAAATCACTCGTTTAGCCCAGAAGGAACTCCTGCCTACCATACTTCCAGCAGTATGTGCTGGAAGTACATAGTTGTGCTAAGCACAGAAGTGCTTAGTACATAGTTGATTTAATGCACAAAATTATATACCCTATGATCTACAGGAAATCAGATTAGTGCGGCAGAATGTTTTTTATAATGCCTTCAAAATGTCCAAATGAAGCTCAAAACCACAGCCAGGATCAAGAGCACTGGCTTGTTCTACTGATTGCAAAGTACTGCTGGTCAGGCTGTTCCCCTGACTCTCCCTGTCCATTCACCACACTTTCAGAGCCTTCCTCTCCAGCCAAAAAGCTGTGATCAGTGAGGCAATATCACTGCACTGGGAGGGACATGCTTGCCAGTTCACGTGTCCCTTGAGAGAGAGGAAATGTGCCTCAGGAAGAGGGAGAAAACAGCTGGCTTAAGACAGTGAATCATAAAATCACCAGGTTGGAAAAGACCCACCAGATCATCGAGTCCAATCATTCCCATCAATTACTAAACCATGTGCCTCAGCACCGCATCCACCCATGCCTTAAACCCCTCCAGGGAAGGTGAATCAACCTCCTCCCTGGGCAGCCTCTGCCAGGGATCAATGACCCTTTCCATGAAAATTTTTTCCTAATGTCCAGCCTGAACCTCCCCTGGCAGAGCTTGAGGCCATTCCCTCTTGTCCTGTCCCCTGTCACTTGGCAGAAGAGCCCAGCTCCCTCCTCTCCACAACCTCCTTTCAGGTAGTTATAGAGAGCAATGAGGTCTCCCCTCAGCCTCCTCTTCTCCAGGCTAAACAGCCCCAGCTCTCTCAGCCGCTCCTCATAAGATTTGTTCTCCAGCCCCTTCACCAGCTTTGTTGCTCTTCTCTGGACTCGCTCCAGAGTCTCAACATCCTTCTTGTGGTGAGGGGCCCAGAACTGAACACAGGACTCGAGGTGCGGTCTCACTAGTACTGAGTCCAGAGGGAGAATAACCTCCCTGGACCTGCTGGTCACATCGTTTCGGATCCAAGCCAAGATGCCATTGGCCTTCTTGGCCACCTGGGCCACTGCTGGTTCATATTTAGTCACTGTCAACCAACACCCCCAGGTCCCTCTCCTCCAGCAGTTTCCAGCCAGGCTTCTCCTAGTCTGTAGCTGCTCAGGGTTGTTGTGCCCCAAGTGCAGGACCTCGCTCCGCTCCTGCCTCTTATCACTCCTGTGTTTGCCCTCAGCAAAGCAAAGGACTCTCACAAGGTTGGGGGCAGCTGCGTGCTGCACAGCTTCTTCCCAGCGTGCTCAGCTCTGGTGGAAGCCCTGGTTCATCAAACACCTGGTGCTCCTCACCAGGCGCAGTCTGCTCCCCTCCATCCCACAGCCACCGGCTGGACTCTGCCTCTCCACCCACCTTTATTGCACTGGTAAATCCCAATAACAAGCAAAACCCCATCAGCAGCAGCCACATGGCTCTGGGAAAGCTCTGTACACCAAGAACCAGGCCCCAGTCCCCAGCAGCCCTCAGAGTTTCTCCAAGCGTGGGTATTTCTTGCATAGGACAGAAACCTGGTCCTTGAAGAGGACGGGGTCGAGATGCAGTTGGGAGGACATGAGGGGCATGGACCCAAACCAGTCCACCAACTGGTTGAGGCAGTCGTGCCACTGGTAGGAATGACGGCTGCTAGTTGTCTCCACCTTGTCAAGAGAGGAAGGCCGGGATGAGGGGCTCTGCTCCCAAGCTGGGGAGGTCTCCACATCCCCCGTCTTGCACGCTACCTGCTGGGACACACTCTCCTTGTGCTGTTGGGTGACCTTGATGGGCGGCAGCTTGGTGACAGCAGCCACAAGGACATTCATCGGGATGTCCTCGCAGGCAGCCAGGCTGTCCACCAGGTCCCAGAGCCCCGCCAGCAAGTATTCCGTGAAGAGGCTGTGGTAATATCTGTGGTAGAAGGAGGCTGTGGTGAGGACAATGGAGAGCTCGTTGGTCCACTTGGAGGTGTAGCCCCCTGTTAAGTGCTGCCTGTAAAGATGAAGGTGGGCAGGAGGAGATGGGAAGCTCACAGACCCTGTTGTTGCCAGGAGGAGTTTCTCCCAGAGATCTAAATGACTAATCTCCGCAGGGCTTTTCCAGCAGTAGAGACCTCTGTTTTCACCCTGTGAATGTAACTGCAATAAATCTCTCTGAAAAAGTCCACAGCATAACTGTCCACTATATCCTTAGAATAACTGCCATGAAACATTTCTGCTGCCATGGTACAATAAAGCTCTGATGGGGTAAGAGGCCAAAGGGATCAGTAATTCCTGTAATATTTTAATTCAACACCTACATTTTCAGAGCTATACAGGACTGTAACTGTGCAGATTCATGTGGCTTAACTTTCAGAGAAAATGAGTGGCCAAAGTGCTTCACAATTCTGAGCATATCTGAGCTACAAGGATCTCCAGGTTGTGTTTTCCTTAGATTGAATAAAACAGTTAAATGTGGGTTAACAATTAATATATTTTATATTGACTGCTAAGGTCTCCTGATATCCTAGCAATATACAATATTTCCCTTTGATTAATTGCTAAACAATATCATTCATATTGCATGTAAAAGAGAAACGGCATATAGAAGGCCATGGTCTGACCCTTTTGGGTGTGCTCTGCATAGCAAAGGCATGAAGAAACAGACAGAAACCTACCTCCACCTACAGGACTAGGTGACTCCCACGTACAGACCTTCTCAAGTGATGTTACATTATTGAGTACAGACAAAAAGAAAAACAGGCCACTAAATTGGAGAGGTTCTCCTGGCATTGCTCATTGGGTATTACTCCAAGCAAGAAGATGTATTTGATGCCTGATGCTGATCTGTCTGCATTGTGCAGGTATTTGCATTTTACGTTTTGACCTAAGAGGTCGTACCATTGGGACAACCAAGCATGTGTCTCCCTCTCAAAATGCTTATCTCACCACTTTCTTACTCCTTTCTGCTTGTTTATTAGGACATTAGAGCTCCAGGGTGAGCATTCAGCTGGGACAGAATAACCTGTGGATGAGGACAGAAAGACAAGCTTGTGTAAGACTTGCACATGCAGGGACTACAGTCTTTTTAATCTCAGATCCATGTCCACTTCTTGGAAAAGCCCCAGTTTATATGAATTTCTTTGATCACCATGGATGGGGCTCATGCTTGGACAGATTTGGCCTAGGAGCTGCTTGAAGTCACTTCTGCAAACCTTCCCTTTGCAGTCAAACCCTTTGGACTGTTACGGAAACCTCTTTCCAATATGCTAAACATGTACAAATTGAATCTGCACATCCAGCATTTTTAAGCCTGACTAAATATATTGATTTAAAAAATGAGGTTAGATTTAAATTAGTCTTCTGCACAATAAACTGTTTTAAAATACTTTAAATTATGACTGTTTATATTGCTATTAATTAATATGGTGCCACTAGTATTTTTCTTTATTGGTTAATTATCACAACTAATGTGTTTGAATTATTCTAGAAAACTTTCCATTTATTTTTTTCTGTAAATATTCATTCCTGCACTCATACTTTATTATTTGATGCCAAGGCTGATATGAAATATGATTAGAACCTTTTAAACAAAGAAAACCTCAAAACCAACATTCTGTCTCCTCAAGCACTATACATTTTTTCTTTTAATCAGCTTAACACTAAATGATACTCAGTTTTTTCACCCTTTAAGTAGATTTTGGTATGGGTCATGCATTCAAAGATCTGCTGCAGATGATAAAAAGAGCCAGACTGTGTGCTAGAAAATTCCATAAGGCATAGGAAAAAAAAAGAAGTAAACTGCTTCCTAGTGGCTTTTCCAGTCTCAAGGTTGTTACTAGATGGTTACCATTGCTACAACTAAGGGTTAAAGACAGAGCATGAGTTTAAAATACAACTAATCCTTAAAAAAAACAGACAAACCAACAAGAATGCCCCTCCCATGCGAACGCTCTTATTCCCAAACACAAATACTTTCAAACTTCTCTTTCTAATAGGAATAAATCTCATTGAAATTGATAGCGGTAACCACAATTTTTAGATAAATAATTGCATTTTCTTCCCAGCACCTGAATTACTGTCTTCCATCCCTGGTCCTTCTACATATCTGTATCAAATCTTTAAGTTTTAGATAACCATTTTAGGTCAAACAGGTGCATAATACTCAACAAATGATCGGAAGACAACATCATTCTACTCTAGTCATATATGAAGTGGAAGAAAGTCGTATGAATCAGTTCCAAATTATGGTATAGGAAAAGGAACAAAAATGAATGCATGAGTAAGATAGCAGGAAAAAACCCTCTGTCAAAAGCAGAATTGCTTGCAGATGTTTAACATTTACAAAACACAGGCCAGACTTGATATGTCAAAGGTAAAAAAAATATCTCTCATGCTAGAACCATCCAAAACCTCAATATATAGTAATTACTATTAGATTCTGAATAATGAAGCTGGGATAGCCCAGCAGTTTATATAGTCTTGCACATCAAAAAAAACTATGGGGAAAAAAAAACCAAAACTGGAGGGGATTTTATTTATGCCCCTTGTACTTTGCTTGCTTCCTTTAGTCTGGACACACTTTTACCTGTATTTCTCTGTTTTTACTACTAAGAACCAATTGTGAACTGACATCCCAGTACAGGTTGTTGCTTTCGTTGCTTGTTGGTGAAGGACTGGAAAGCTACTTTGGGTGAGAAGTGGTAAGATTGCAAGATTTGCCATGTATATTTGTCTGTCTTATTGTCAGCTAACTAAATACGGAAAAAAACCTAGTTCTGCGTTGTCATGTATGCTACTGTGACATGTTCAGAAAACATGAGCCTTTGGAACAAAAAAGTGAATACAGTATTGTGAGAAGTGATTTGAGAAAGAGGGATGGGCTACTGCTTATAGGAAGGAATAAAGCATTTTTGTAAAGAAAGTAAGGGGTTTAAGCTGATGTAAGGGAATTTCTAATTAGACATTAGGAAAACTTTCCAGTCGTAAAAAGAGAGATGAGCACTAGAATAGGCTGCCTGAGGATGTCATTAAAATGGGATTGATCTTACTTTTAAGCAGAAGGTTGAGTTCGCTGTTTTGTGAGGTGTGTTTAAAGTGCAAGACTTGGGTATGTATACCCAACTAAGGCTAGGCAATGCTGCATGAGTTCTGGTGCTACCAAAACATCATGCTGCCAAGGGCAGGGAAACAGAGGTTTCCATCAGCATCCCCACTCCAGATAGGCAGGAAATGAGGACTGTGGCAGTCAACAGTTATATGCCAGTCATGACCCTTGCTTTTCAGTATCGCATTCTGTAAACCTGTACCAATAAAAGGCAGCGCCCCAAAGGAAAGGAATTTGCAAGGCTTTGAAGGAAGAATTGTCTTGAAGGGAAGCAAGAAAAAATTCATTGTTCAAATAAACAATATTATTGGATAATTTCTAACAGACTTATTCATCCTTAGCTAAATACTCACCACAATATTTAAGCTTAATTTCAAAATGGCCTGAAACATATCTGAATCTTGATCTCAAGTTCAGTTTTCAGTGTGATCTTAATATCCTGGGGGAAAACGTATTTCTTGCACATAAAACTATTTGGAAAAGATTTTTCCCGCTTTCATAGAATTGTCAAGATTAAAAAACCCAAAATCCTATTCCACACTGGTATGCACCTCTAAAAGCTCTTAATAAGGAAAAAACCCTAAAAGATGGAAAGACTGATATAATGTCAGTATCATCAGTGTAGACCAAGGCTCACCACAGGGTCCTGCATATCACAGACAAGCACATTGGCCTGAGAATTTGATTTGGACTGCCCTTCTCAGGCTCTGCTTTTTACAGAGGGAGACTGATGGAGTGCAACAAAGACTGATTGAGGACAATCAGCTAACATGGGAAATCCAAGATCAAACCTATTTGAACCAGAAGGCCAAAGACTTGTACCTTGGCGTGCCATGCTTCATATGAGCATCTCTTCCATTAGGCTTGAGTTTGATGCCCACCTCCACCATCACAATTTTTCCTTTCCCCTCGTGTTCCCATGTGTGTGTACTCTTTACCTACCCTGTCTTTCTGAAACTGGTGCCTATGTGCTGCAGCAGGTTTTATCTTTAGCAAGGTCACTTTTCTTATGGAAAAAAAAATGCAAAATTCCAATTACCTTTATTTGCACCCTGGAAATGTGATAACTTTAGCTGTTCAGATATATTTAAATAGTTGGACAGATAGTTCTGCAGTGCATGACAGACACATGTTCACTCTGCATGCATTCTGCTGCTACAGCACAGTGACTGCTGCTAGGGAGATCTAGTTCAAAGTCATCTCATCAATCACTTTAAAAGTCATGAAAACTAATTTCTAAACTAAAGCATTTTCAATTAATCTTTCATGTCTATCAAGATACTCTGAGTTGAAATTTCTTATTATCTGTCTCTTACCTCCCACCTCTGCAATCACAGCACTTGTTACTCAGAGAGAGAAAGCTGCAGAAGGCTACATTTTCATAAAGCTATTTGGGATTTTTTTCCAGATAGCTCTCATTAAGAAGTCAGTGTAAGAGCCACAGCTGAAACCATTGCAGAACAGTTGAAAATTCAATCCTGTGTGAGAATTTTAATGTTTTATGATAAGCAGATTTTCTAACTGACCTGTCTTTAAGTACTTCAGACATATCAGCATCTTTTCAATATCATAGAGTCATAGAATCATAGAATAGTTAGGGTTGGAAGGGACCTTAAAGATCAACTAATTCCAATGCTGTGCCATGGGCAGGACATCCCACTAGACCAGGTTATCCGAGTCCCATCAAATCTGGCCTTAAACACCTCCAGGGATGGGGCATCCACACCATCCCTTGGCAACCTGTGCCAGTGTCTCACCACTCTCATGGAGAAGAAATTCTTCCTAATGTCTAGCCTAAATCTACCCTTCTCCAGTTTAGTCCCATTCCCCCTCATCCTATCACCACAAGCCTTTATGAATAGCTCCTCTCTAGCTTTCTTGTAGGCCCCCTTCAGGTACTGGAAGGTCACTATAAGATCTCCTCGGGGTCTTCTCTTCTCCAGGCTGAACAAGAAAACTCAGCTTGTCCTCATAGGGAAGATACTCCAGTCCTCAGATCATCTTTGTAGCCCTCCTCTGGACCCATTCCAACACCTCCATAGCCTTCTTATGCTGAGGATTCCAGAACTGGATGCAGTACTCCAGATGAGGTCTCACAAGAGAGGAATAGAGCAGCAGAATCACCTCCCTTCATCCACTGGTCACAATTCTTTTGATGCAGCCCAGGATATGATAGACCTTCTGGGCTGTGAGCACACACTGCCAGCTCATGTTAAGCTTCTCATCGACCAGCACCTCCAAGTCCTTCTCTGCAGGGCAGGTCTCAATCACATCATCTCCCATCATGTACTGAAATTGGGGATTACTCCAACCCAGGTGCAGGACCTTGCACCTGGCCTTGTTGAACCTCATGATGTTCCCACAGGTCCACTTTTCCAGCCTGTCCAGGTCCCTCTGGATGACATCCCATCCTTCTGGTGTGGTAACTACACCACTCAGCTTAGTGTCATCTGCAAACTTGCTGAGAGTGCACTCAATCTTTCCGTCAATGTCATTGATGAAGATATTAAACCAGCACTGGTCCCAGTACTAGTTGTGTCCCTGTGCTGCAAAGCAGGTTGCACAGAAGCATGTCCAGGCAGGTTTTGAAAATCTTCAGAGAAGATTCCTCAACCTTTCCTGGCTTTCTCATCTCACAGTAAAGAAATTTTTTCTCATGTCCAGGTGGATATTCCAGTGCTCCAGCTTGTGCTCATTGCCCCTTGTCTTGTTGCTGGGCACCATTGAAAAGGGTTATCCTCATTGCTTGCACTAAATTTTTGTTTTCAATTCTTCCATGCCATGGTACATCAAAGCATTCAGCTTCTTTGTAATTCAGACCAAATAGTATCTATTTCATATCAATGAGAATAATATATGCTTGATAACATGAAGTTGGGTAACGTTTCAGTAAGAAACTAAAAGCAAACCACTGCAGGGTGATACTGACTACAGAGAATTCTAAACTACAGCAGACCTAGTTTTGCAAAATGATACTATATCAGAAGAAATGTTAATGAGTAAAATCATTCAAACATGCTTAAAAATTGCAAACAGGAAAAGTCAGACACACTTTTTTCTCTTTGCATTTTATGTCCCACTCTCTTGTACACTGAAAGTAGTTATTCTCTCTTCTAAGACATATACCTTTAATTCAGATTTTCTTATGTTCTTCACAGATAAACCCAGTTCCCTGTAGATGTAATTATTTCAACTAATAGTTCAACTGAGTAGCCTGTGCTCATTTCCAGCATTGACCTGTCCTTTGTCTAGTAGAAAATCTTATTTTTTTCTTCATAGACAGGGCTAAAGCAATTTTTCACTTAGATCAATATTTAATTTTTGGCTTCAAGTTTTTTTTTTTTTTTTCTCCGACAGTTGAACTGAACAGCAAGAAGCAGGGAAAACCAGGAAGAAATGATCTATAACATTTTGTCTGAACATTGGTAGGTTATATACTACAGTTTTAGAAGTTTTCCTTTGTCTTTTCTGGCAAATATTTACTTTTACATTGGAAAAATATGGAGTTGAATAGGCCCCTAAAGAATTCTTATGTAAAATGCATGTGGTATGACTGTGTGTTATTAATAGCAATGATGATGCTAAAATTCGTTAAGTTTTCTTCTAGTACCTTGTAAATTAAATTGCCTATAAAAAAGAACAATTTTTGAAAATATTTTCCCCATATATCCTTAAATAAGGAAAAACCTACTCCCTCCAACATAAACTAGAAAATCCTTTATTCTGACATTCAGACACTCTAAGGAGAAATATAATGTAATGCAATGTACTATAACATAACATAGCATAGCATAGCATAGCATAGCATAACATAACATAAATTTGTGACATTCATATTTAAAGGAAAAATAATATAAAGAGAAAGTCAAAAAAACGACATCAGAAAACATAAATTTCTATAGGTATTGATGAACTTTTCTCTATTAATTTTACATTTATCTTTCCCATTAACTTGTTTTTAAAATTATATTCCATCATTTAATTTTGGGTTAGATTTTTAAGAAGGCCAAATTTAATCAGTTTGTGTGCATTTGCTCTGTCACTAAGCAGGAAAATAGAACATAAATAATAAAACATGTTCATATCTACACTGGATTTATTAAACAGTACATTACAGTGGATAGTATCTGACATCAAAAAAAATTCTGCTAGACAATTGATACAATCCAGTGTGATATAAAGACTTCTGTAAACCTGAAAGAGAGAATTATTATTCATCTGTATATGAAACTATATATTTTATTCTGAGATAAATATCAATGCATCTTGCTGCTCAAGAGATAACCCATCTTACAGGGAACAAAAGGTACCTCACTCTCCATCCCACCACCTCCCCTAAAATCTGGCATGACTTATTAAGCTACAAGTGCTTCTGACTGCCATCAAGGGAGCTCGTGCTCTTTAGACAACTGCAGATTGTGCAGAAGCTCACTGACACCGTATGAAATACCCCACTCAGGGTGACAGATGACGCTATGGGACTCTGGAAGCTAAGACACTGAACTTGCCAGTGCACCCATGGAAGTGAAGAGTCTGGCACCTTGGCTTGAGGCTTTCCTGCCTCATGCCTCTGCAAGGCTGTGGCAGCCAGTGGGGAAGCCAGTCTTTGAGCTGCACTGGGAAACTGCTGTAGGGGAAAGAAAAAAGGGAGCTCCGAGACATTATTTTAAATCAGACTAAGCTACTTAGTGGCATTCATGGCTCCACTGTGCTAATCCAAAGGAAGGGGTTATGTGCAGCAGCTTAGGGAGGAATGAGAGGAGGGAGATGGGAAGGCTTTCAGGCTGCATCTCTTCAGACATTTGGGTGTTTGTCTTCTTTAGACCACAGACCCAAGGTATAAATGAATCTGGACCTGGAGAATTTTTGTTGAATTAGACTGCAATGAATACAGGGACTGTCTGATATCAGGTAGTGTGAGCCTGGTCTTAGAAACTACAAGAAGTTATTTCACTTTTTACTTCTGCTTATTTCTACCAGGTTTAAAAAACACAGATCTATAAACAGCATTCAAATATGCAGGGTGCTTACAGGTATGGCAATTTCCTTTGGGATATGTTCCTTTGCTCCACAGCAGCACCCGAGGGCTCCTTTCACTGCAGGAAGCCCAGTCAACCCTTTCCAACCTGAGAGTAGATCTTTCTTAGGTGGCCAGAAAAGGTGGCTATTGAGCCTCTTTCTAAACTAATTTCTTCCAGAGGTGAAATATGTTTAACACTCCCACAGCAGCACAAGTTACCTCATCATTGCCTCTTTTTTACCCAGGTTATTTTTATTCAGAGCAGTGTTGTGACTGTCAAGCATAATGCTCTTGATGGGGCACACAGTAGGGTCTAACTACTCAGCATGATCTACGTCTTCTCTCCTTTATGGGTGAGCAATCAGTGCCATATACAGTATACCAAGCAAGCATTCTCTGTGGGCTGTCATTTTTTATCATGCATATTTTAACTTGCTAATTACCCTATCCATATGTTACATGTGCTCCTAATCTTCAATTAGTAGCAGAACCTGTTCAGTTCCTGCTGTATACTATTTTAATATTATGTTTGAACATTCCTGCAGGTGGGGATTGAGTTCCAGACTAAGACATATTGGGATCCACTTGTGTTCAGGTTCACGCTATAATAAAAAAGGTCTAGGTGATGAAAATCAATGAGGTGATACAATTCAACTCATCATAAAATAGACATCCAGAGAGAAATTCCTAATTCAAAGGTGTCTGATTTCATGTGAGCTAAAATGTCTAAGCACTAGTACTTTAATTTGGACATACTTTTGAGAGTATTTTCCCCGTTCCTCCTTTTGCAACATTTGGTTCACATTCTGGAGGAGTTCTGGACCACCAGCAATAAGATTTCTTTCAAATAGTATTCAGTCATACTACAACCCCTAGAAGCACACCTGCTGAGCTTTGATCATTAATGGATGAAGTCTTCATGTCCTCACTAGAGCTGATCAGAGTTGTGCCTCTGATAAGTATATACTTATACAGCTGGGTTATCAGCACAAGTCTGTTGACCGATAGGTCTGCTACAATGCATCACGCTACTTGCCTTGGCTGGTGGTAGCTCTCCGTTGAGGCTGGCAGGTATGACACTGGAGCTAAAGGTACTTCTGATCCTCTAGGGTGGGAGTGTGAGGCCAGGCAGCGTTCCCCAGCGTGAAGATAAAGATGCTTATCATCTGCACTGGAAGAGCTGTGCCCTGCTGTTGTTGTATATAGTCAGTGGGACTGTTTTCTAGCTCCACTGCCTGCCACTCTGCAGCCTACACTGTGAACACAGATGCCCACATGTAAACTCTTTAGGCTCAGTCTTAGCTGTGAACTAAATTGCTTTTCAGTCACAATCTCACTCAGCTGCACTGCTTCCATACTTGAATTATGTGGTTTGGGCCTTCACAGCATTACTTCATCTTGCGAGAGCAATTTATTTACAATTTGCTTCACTTAATAGAAAATACTCACCTCTCAGTGTCCCAAATAAGGACTGAAATATCAAAAGAAAGCCAAAAAGTTTTTCTCTTTTAATCTGTGAGTTTTACAGTCCAGTCTGTGGGGTTTATATATATATATTTTTAATATATATTTTTTAGCACTTTACCTCCTGGTAAAATTGTCTTTATATTCTGTATATCAAAATTTTTCATGCTTATCTCATTTCTTTAAGGTCAATAAACTAACTGGGCTGGCAGAGCGGAATTCCTAAACCTTTGGTAAAATGCTCCCAAATTTGGTCCTGATTCAAAGGGTTAAAAAAAGAAAACACGACTTAGTATTTTTTTTCCGTTTGGTTTTGATATGGGCCCTTGACTAAGAGGCTGGTTTCGAGTGGTATCCTGCATACTGGAAAAATCATATTCCTGTGCAGTTTAATTATGTGGTTTTGATTTTTCTTCTCTGATTCTCCAAAGGCAAGTGCATTATTGTGTGTTGTTATATAATATGCAACCATGTGGAAAAGCAGCGGATGCACCTTTGGCAAATGTTTGCGTAATTCTCCAAGGTTTTCACCCATGTTTTCACAGATGTCCTCTTAGAACCCGTCTAAACCCCCACATCTAAGTTTTATGGATTATTTGTACTCATTGGGACTGGTGTAGTATAGGGCCAAGTATGCAAAGACTGCCAGCTGGCCAGAATATTTGATAAATGTGAGAACAAAAAAAATCCCACTCATAGCAGAGAAGTGATCTATTCCTGGAACACCAGCTGGATTGCTGTAATAAGCTATTAAGCCAGTGTAGTAAAACGAAACCCAGATTTACTATGCAGATTATATAGCAGATATAGTTCTTGTACAGCATGGTTTCATTGCTTTAATTTTAGCTTATTGGTCACTTGTAATGATTAAAAAGATAAGCAATAGGTTGACCTATAATTCAAAAGTTTTGAACTAGAATGCCCCAAATTAAAGTTGTACAGGACTGTGCCCCTGGCATCCTTAAATATCTGCTTCTGTTTCGAATGACTCAGTGAGGCAGAGTCTGGCAGACTTATTTTACTAAGAAACTATGTCTTGGACCTGGAACTGAGATAAATGGTTACAGCAGACGATCTGAGAAAAATGCACAAAAAAAGCTCAAATGCACACTAATGTAACACAGTATTTCTTTTTGCAATAAAGAAGAATTTGAATGTCTAAAAAGAGATGACAATTGATCTTCACGGCCATATGTAATAGCACCATCTTGTGATCCCTGCCAACAAAATTAAAAAGAAATATTTCAACTGGAAGCTGTGCTCTCTGATAGCTTAGTGTTTTCATGTGTGACTAATTAGCTTGGGATTGATATATAACAATAAACTAAACATTCAAGTATAGAGAGTGTAGTAATTGAACTTAGTGGAACACTGCATTAAAGAACTGGCAGGATTGAGATGCGTGACTTTTGCAACCATTATCTTTCCTGCTGATGACAAAGGAAGAAAAACACCAAAGGAGTCCTAGTTCTACTATCGTACAAGAACAACCAAATGGCTTGACTAGTTAGACATACCATTTCTTCTCATAAAATCATATCGTTAAAGATATGCCAAGAATCACAACTGAACAACATCACCTCCAGGAAAAGTGTACTGATCATCTAGCCCATTAGCTTTTTCTTTCAGTTGTACACAATGCGGACTTAGATATTTTCATAATCTGGGGACTGAGAAACTGTAGGAGCGGCAAATAGAAGAAATCCATCCCGTCTGTTTTTCATTATGACTGTCTGAAAAGCAGGTGAAATAGAGGGAGAACAGACATCTGAGGGTATTAACAGAAAACAAAAACCCCATCACACTGACAAAGCATGTTTCCAAATGAGGAATTAATAATGTAGAAAGGGTTGGTTGCAAATATATCTGTTCCAAGCTACTTAGGAATACAGGTCTCAGATGACACAACCTATGGTAAATTTAAGCTATGGTTACAGGTAATGAGTGTCACCAACAAGGAATGTAAGCAAGCAGGGCCACACTTGATTACCTTTTGGAGCATAGGGTATGGAAACAGGGCAGTGGCCAGCAGAATTTTCCTTTAAGACTTGATGCAGCCAGGGTTTATTCAAGTGGTGCCTTTGCTTTGTAATGCTGTCAGCCTTTAAGGATGTCATAGGCAGTGTTTCATATATGAGCCTCATTCTGGCAATTGAGGCAATTTTTATTTGTGTTCAGTGGATCTGACAATACACAATATCTGGCTGAAACCAAGCAGTAAATCTGTAAGAATGAGAGAACATCACTCCAGCTTTCATCTCCCATGTGAGATTTAGTGAGACTAATTAGAGGTAAGGAAGGATGTATTCTGAGTCAAATTTCTCTGCTTGACATTTCAAACATAGCGAATATTAAAAAAAAATCTATCAGGGTTTTATTTATTGTGTTCTCTGGTTTCTGCAATAAAATATATGTGATACCTTTACTATCACACACAGAAAACAGCCACCATTTTTGGTGGGGCCAGCCACAGGTTCTTCATGCTATGGATCCACTAAAGAATTCACAGAAGCCTTGTTAAGCCTTCTCAGTTGCAGTAGAAAGGAAAGAATTTATTTTTTTGTTTAAAAAAATGCTGATTTTCTAACTTGGTAAAATATCTGTTACAGCTACCTATAACACAAATCAAAATCATTATTTACATGTATTAACCTGAGGACCTTACCAGTCAGGGGAGAGCGTTTGCGGAGATGGCATTCATTCTTGCAGAAGCTCTCCCTGCTTCTGAAACAGGCTATGTTTAGCACAGGTTAACAAGATTTCAGTTTTTCCTAATGCAAAGAGATTTGGGGAAGGGTCAGGGGGAGTTTGCTGAACCTACCTCATTATGAATTTCTGAAGACAGGTGAATTCTGTCTTTGAGAAACATAAGGTACACTATATATTCCTTTGTGTTACAAGACTTCAATTGAGTTGCCTGTCAATTCTTTCATTTCCTTTATCTTTTAGTGTTGTTGTTGAGGTGTTTGCTGCAATTGCAGCCACTGAATATATCTTCCTGCTCTGACCTTCACAGCAGACAGCTTCAGTTTTGCTAGTGCTTACAAACAACTGAATAAGTGTTTACAAATGTTTTTGAAAATTAGGGTTTTATAACAAACAAACAAAGAAAAAAGCATGTTATTACATCACCAGGGTAGTGTGTATTAATAAGGTTGGTGATCCCATATATAAGACAAGTGTTAATATATGGCCATTTTCTTTCTAGCTATCTATCATTCCCACAGTTTATTTTGCATCCTGAGGTTATTAAATTAGGTTTCAGTATACTTTCTGGGCATAAGTAGATACATAAACCATGAAAACAGCATAATAAACTACTTCAGAAAACAGAAACACAAATTTCTGGTGCACTGGATTATGAATCCTGGTACCATTAAGGCAGCATTCACCTCCACTGGTTGTCTGGCACGGCGTTTTTCATGATGCACAGCAGATGTTACTGAGATGAACAAAATTACTGAAAGGGTAAATCATGCACACACCTATGTTTAGAATTTACTGAGAGATATTGTGGCTCGTTAGTGCTTCTTTCTGGTTTTGATCTGGCATGGCCTGTGATAGCTCAGGTCCCAAAGCACTGCTGCCACGGTTAGCTCTGAGTCTATGTTAACAAGTTTTGCATCTTAGCTGTGCTGTTTCTTGAGCAGGGGACAGTGCCTTTTGAAAATACTAATTTGATTTGATGCTAATTTGAGGACCTCTGCACTTTTTTTCTCATTATATATCATGGTAAGCTTGGAAAATTGTGGAAACTATGGGAGCAGATGGAACATGCAAATGTCTGTAACAAAGTACAGGAGCACTCATGTTAACTGAGGCTCATGACAGCAAAATCCACAAAACTAAAATAATAGTAATTTGTGGTGCAACTTGAAGAATGGAAAAGGAAAGATCTTACCAACAGGCACAGGCATCTGATATCCTCTTCTAACTTGCAAAGATTCAGTCCAGATAAATGACTTAACCTAAAGGTTACATATATACAGATTAAATTCTGGTTATGTCACTTTTCAAAGCTTATGAATTTAAAAACCAAGTTGGCCAGCTTTACTTGGCATGTTTTAAATTCCTTGGTTGATTTAAGATCAGCCAGTAATAGCAAATGCTGTTTTCCTTTCCTGGATGTGTCCTCTTCAGTGAAATGTCTCATTTTTTCTGTCTTTTTTTGTTTGTTTGAAACAGAGGTCCACAGAAAGCCTGTCTGAAACCTTAGTGAATATGTTTCAGTGTACAAGTATTGCAACGTAATCTTACATGCTCATCAGACTGGCAGTGATGCCTGGTAGTGGCTTATGGCACATATGGCAGCTCATTTTACAGCTTCTAGATTCTTACTGTGGGCAAATTGAAGGAGAATTAATTTTATGACAACATGTAAAACAACAACATTATTTCACAATTTTATTTGAAGACGTAGAGTGGAAGAGTCAGCCACCTTTACAATGAACTGTTCTTATTTTTATAGCCATTGCTATACTGCCAAGCAATAAGAAAAGAAAAACCTGCAAACTGTTTGTTATCTCTATTAGGAATAGAAGGTAATTGTCCATAGAGGTTATCATAAACCCTTGTTTGAATTCTGGACAGGAACATGAAGAAAAGAAAATAAAGCCCAACAATCAAATGCCACACAAGACTTGAGAGAGAAATTAGTTGGAAGACATCTGGGAATAAATATTTACAATTTACTTGATCTGACCTATTTATTGCACACTTCTACAATTATTTCAGTTGATTACTGCAATTATTCAGTGAAAAACAGATTCATTAACTATATTCCATAAATAAAATCATGCTAAGAGTGTTTTCTAATCACCGGTCATTGTTTTCAGATTTGCAGGGTGGAGATGAATACAGTAGATATCAGTATGCTGTGTTTATCAGGCTATACTTATCACTTACCATTTAAGACTGGTACCACATTATAAAATTAAATCACCCTCTATCACAAGCTTTGAAAAGAACTAAAAATTGGAAATATGCAAAACAGTTCAGCAGGATGAGGACAACTAAATATCTTCTGGCTAGAGGTGGATAGCTGTTACAATACTTAAGCCACAGGGCTGCATGAAGAGACTTAGCAGTACTGGGAAAGAGGCTAAAAGTTGAACTCTTCGTGAACAGAACTGTCCCTGGTTCAATGGCTGAAACCAGCAGATCTGTGTTTCTCCTAACACTGTTACTAGCAGTAGAGCAATTAGAAAATTATGAATTAACTTGTGGCCTGTCTGATAATAGAAGCACTTATATGAAGTAAAATTAATGCAAGTCTGCACTTTTGAACCTTATAGGTTTTTTCACTTTGTTCCTAGAACTGATGATGAGCAAAGCTAATGTTGTTCCCTGAGAAATGGTGTGTGTAAATAGTTTCTATAGGAAAGGAACTACCTGTCCTGAGCGTGAAAGAATGCAGAGATCCAAGAAGCTCTTGCTTTCTGGAAAACAGCACTCTTCTTGTTTTTTTCAAGTGCTGAAAATAGTCTTAGCAAAATCATTCAATGCTGTATAGAGGACAGCTGAGATGCCTTTATATTTTCTCATTCTTATGATTCATTTCATCAAAATTTGGGATATTGCAGTCTACTTCAGAAAAAAAATAAAATTGGAGTGACATGTTCCTGACACTTTTTCTGCTCAGTTTAGAAGAATATGTAAACTCCTGCCATTTCACAGGAAAAATCAAACTTCCAGCAACATTTCCAGCTACAAATCTTCTGTAGCTGACATCATGAGATAAAAGCTGACTCCCCAGGCTCCTTTAATTCTGTCACACCACTGTTGGGTTGATTTATCTTTTCAATCATATTTCCCTGTATTTCAAACATGCTTTCTCAGATCCCAGCCAACTCCTGTCTCCCTCATCCCACCTCATCTCTGCCTGGAGAGCATCTAAATTGCTGAGCAATGTTATACATACATGTAGGGAGGTAGGGAGGAAGGAACAAGAAAAGAAGCAGAAAGTTGTGTTTAGCAGCATCAGGAAATTATCCTAAATGAAAGATAAAATTTAAGGCTCATCTCAGAGAGACTCAATAGTAGCTGGACAAGTTCTCTGTTTCTACAGAGTGTCAGATGGAAGGAGCTGTTCCATAACAGCCTTGGTCCAAGTCTTCTCTCTTATAAGCAACAAATGAGTTGAGGAGGTACCAATAAAAGCCACTTCACACAGTATTTTCCCCTGCATTATGATCTTCACTGGTAATTGACTGGCAGTTCTGTCAAAGTGTACATGATGTCATGAACTTTAGTCTGCCTAGAGCCAGTTTGTGCTGTTCTCTTTCTTTACAAGGTTTCAATCCCAAGTTACCCTTACAGAAGACTTTCTGTTCCATCTGCTCAGTTAGTTCATTGTTCAGGGCTACATTTAGAAGCAGATGTCACATTTTTGTGACAGTGCAGGTGAAAGGGACATTGCTGTATTGATTGAAAGTCCATCTAAAGAAGCACCATAAGCAGTGATGGGCATTTAATCAGTCATTTAGATCCAAAGAATACATTCTGCTTACTAAAGAAAGTGGGAAAAGCTTCTCACTCCTGTTTTTCTTTGTTCCAAGATGAAAATACTCTGGGGATTAAGAGAAGCTGCTATTAAATGCTCCACAGTTCATAGAATTAAAGTGAAGACAGGGGTCAGTGAAGAAGGACTGAGTTCAGAGCACAGTTTATACAGATTGATTGTATATAATGGAAGAACACCTTAGTGTAATAAGGAGCACTTTTGTACTTACTATGAATTTAAGCGATTCTCACTTGCCATTTGCTATCTGTATGTGTGTACATGCATAGTACTGTAGATAGGCATTCTGGATTTGTGCAGCCTTCACAATGCACGCAGAAGTGCTAAAAGTGCCAGTCAGTTTCAGAGTGCCTGAAGCATATAAATACCACAAGTAACTGCTTTCTTCATCCCATCAGCTTTAATACACAGACAAAGTGGTGGGAGGCATGTGATGGTCCATTGCGGAAGGGGCACATTCTCAGACATTTTTTATGGTTTTGTGCATATCTCAAGGGATAAATTTTCACTTCATAAACAAAATAGTACTTATCTGGACCTCCCATGGGCTGCTGTTTAGAGAAATATCTACTCGTCAGAGATTATAAATCTTACTACTAGAATCATTCAGTCTGTAACACAGATGATGGATTTTGAATTAATCAATATTCACAATGCAAATAAAAAGAAAATATGCAATATAGAGATAATAAATACTGCTGCTGCTGAGTTTTCAAAAACTGGGAAATCACTTCTGCTTTCATGGTTAGAAATAAAAGACAGATGAACAAAATTCTGTTCCCAGAGCAGGGAATGCTGTCAGCCCTTAACTTTCTGTTTAAACTGATTAAATTAAATAATGTATTTTTTTTGCTAAGGTGTTTTTCTCAGTTGTATGTCTTCTCTGTGATCCTGTTTCATTGTTTTAGCATCTTTTCTGAACAGTGGATATCATGACTGGGTAAAGCAATGCAGTAATACCAGGACCAACTGGTATGCATTACATTGAAGTAAACTAAGTAATCGTAGTGGAAATGATACAGACTTGAAAAATCTATAGAATGTGTAGAATGTGAGCTTGAGAAATATGCAACATAAATTAGAGAACATGTACTCTTTTTGCTCTTTTTTCACTTGTAACTACTAATACAAACTCATGTTGATAATTCCTTATTATGATGCTGCCACTGGTAAACTCTGCAAATGGTGCATATGGTAAGCATTGTGGTGCATATACGATCTTTTCTTTTTACATATTTCCATAAAATACACAGAGAAAAAGAGATCACCATTCATACAAAACCAAACAAAGGCAGCAATAGGAAAGAATGTCCTTACTTATGTCATTGTAGTACTGGAATAGCAAACAAAATCTGAGCTTGAGAAGCACATAGATGTTGTGAACTTTGTTAAGGAAAAAGGATCTCTGAAAAGTTCATGTAATCTTACATTATTTGTACTTTAATTTGCATCTTGAACTGCTTGACTGGATTCTAACAAAGCCTTTATGAAATGTCAACTGCAGCTGATTCTCTGGAAGTACAAAACAACACATTTGTGTTTCACACACTGAGAGCATTTAAATAACTTATGAAGTGTACCTCTTCATCATATTTTAAATTTATGTAAATCCTTTTAATTCTTTCCAGGTTTCTTTTTTGAAATCAATGAAAGAATAAAACTTGGCATTTGAAATAAGCTATTATAATGAACAGAAAATTCAACTATTCAAATATAATGATATTATTTTTTATTTTCTGATTTCTGGGAAACAAAAAAAATCATAATAAGTGACCTTACTGATGTGGTTTTGTCTGTTGGAAGGTAGATAAAATTTGTAGTTAATTTGCAAAGCAATTAGTGACCTCTTGGTTTGCCTGTTGAAAGGCTACTTTCACTGGAAGTTTCTTAGTATTTTTTACTCTATATTAACTTCACACAGGCATGTAAAAGGATTTACATAAAAGCACAGAGGGCAATCAACAGATACTACTAGGAGATATTTACTCAGCTAGCTTAAATAGGTTGCCAGCTTTCTGTGCCAGTATTTTAGTAATGTACAATCTCCTATCCAGTGAAAAATGGGAATAACATAGAATGAGAGCTAACAGTGGTAGTGCGGTGGGTTGATCCTCTCTAGACACAAGGTGCCCACCAAAGCTTCTCTATCACTTCTCCTCATCAGCTGGACAGGGGAGAGAAAACATGATGGAAAGCTCGTGGGTCAAGATGAGGGGAGGGAGACACCGCTCACCAACAACCACCATGGGCAAAATAGACTTGACTTGAGGAAATTAGTTTCATTTATTACAATTAAAATCAGAGCAGGATAATGAGAAATAAAACCAAATCGTAAAACCCCCTTCCCTCCACCCCTCTGCTCTTTCCTGGGCTTAACTTTACTCCTGATTTTCTCTACCTCCCCCTCAGCAGTGGCACAGGAAGAGTTTGTTCTGCTGTTCCTTCCTCCTCAGCGGGAAAACTACTTGTACTCTTCACCTGCCCCAGCATGGAGGCCCTCTCATGGCAGACATCCCTCCATCAACTTCTCCAACATAAGGCCTTCCCATGGGCTACAGTCATCATGGACTGCTCCAGCACGGATCCCTTCCATGAGTTGCAGTACTTGAGGAACAGACTGCTCCACTGGGGGTCCCCTACAGGGTCAGAAGGTCTGTCAGCAAATCTGTTCCAGCATGGGCTTCCCATGGAGTCACATTCTGCACCTGCTCCAGTGTGGGGTCTTCCACAGGCTGCAGGTGGATATCTGGCCCACTGTTAACCTCTATGGGCTACAGGGGGACAGCTTACTTCACCTTGGTCTTCACCATGCGCTGCAGAGGAATCTCTGTTCTGTCATTTGGAGCACCTCCTACCTTTCTTACTTCATTGACCTTGGTGGCTGCAGAGCTGTTTCTCTTGCATATTCTTATTCCTCTCTCTGGCTGCAATTTCTATTGAGCAGTTCCCTCCCACCCCTTCCATAAATATGTTATTACAGAGGCACAACCACTATCGCTTAAGGGCTCAGACTTGGCCAGCAGTGGGTCCGTATTGGAGCTGGCTGGCATTGTCATACCAGACATGCGGGAAGCTTCTGGCATCTTCTCACAGAAGCCACTACAAAAACCTTCCCTTACAAACACAGTATAGCTAGATAATATTGGAAATTTGTTCCAGCAGGTATGAATCCTAAGTTTTAGTTAAGTGTATGTCATTTTTGTGGTCTTTTTTTTTTTTTTTGATAAACTAGGACAAAATGATTTAAAGAAGTTTGGTGATATTTACCACTACAGCAGCTTTGCAAGAATAAGTCAGATTCTAAATTTACTTATGCACTAAACAAAATTATTTCCTGAATGTGCATTGGTTGGCTGTAGATCTGAAAGGCTTTACAAAGAAAAGCTGGTGGGGTGGACATCATTGTGAGTTAGCAGTGGTAAACAATATAGCTTGTTTCTCAGACTGCTGATTTTTCAGAATACTGCAACAAAATGTATGCACATATTTTCATACAGAAATTGCTGAGAGAGAAACATACACAAAACACATTATATAGTTCTGTTCTTCTTCAGAGAACAACTAGGAGGTATAAACCAAGCAGGATGACGTTTCTAGAAATTAGTTCATGTAAACCAAAACCAGTGCAGATATTAGCAGATAAGCATGAATCCATCAAGACTCTATTCAGAAAATTAATAATTTAACAGATGATGCGAAGTTCTAGAAAGCAAGAAACACTCTAATATACAATGGTAGTGTCAGAAAAAGAGATTTCTTTCAGGCTAAAATACTAAATACGTCATCAGCTAAACTCTGAGCTCCAGTATCACCTCATCAGATAAATTTCATCTGCTAGCTATAGAAAAATTTCATGAATATTTGCATTTGAATAATAATGATAGCATTCAAAATACTTTGTAAACCAGTGAAAGGACTGCCTCAAAACTTAGTCCCTTTGGAGTTAATGATACTAACTTCAAATGATACAGAATATTATCCTCCCTTTTAAGAAAGTAGAGCCTGACTTATGGTAAGGCTTTCTTATTAGAAAATAGTAAGCTGTGTAATTTTTATTCATAGTGCTATATTTTAGTAGAATCCACAAATCTCATGTATCAGTTTTTCCCCCTCTACTTCTGGACATCTACACTTGCCCTTGTCCATTTTTAATTTTTACCTCCTTTCCTTTTATGTTTTAATCTCCCTAGCCCATTGTGTTTCCTCTGAAGCCTTCAGATAACTACAAGAATTAAACATAAAGAGCCCCAGGATGACTAATTCCTAGGATAGACTACATCATGGAAGTCATCATATCCTGCAGACTAATGTGCAATTTATGTACCGTTCTTCCCAAGCCATGTTTCCTTCTCCCCTTGCATTTTTTTCTGATCTGTTGTATCGTGGTGTTTCCACATATTTTTCAGAGAAAACTCTGTTTATTTTCTTTCTCCTGTCCAGTTTTCTTTATCTTCTCCTTGGCATGAATATTCATAGCTCATATTTGAGTATATCTATGGTGACTTTTCTTGGCATGAAAGTTTTTGTATGAATCAGAGACATTTCTTCTTCATAAAACAGAGGAATGCAGAATATCTAGACCTCTCAGAGCAGTAGAAACCTTTAAAACTTCCTCTTCTAAATATGCCTTAAGTATTCTTTAATAACCTTAGCAAGTGCTCATATTTTAGGATATAAGGCAGCAAAGAGAATAGAGAATTAATTGGAAAATAATTTTCCTGTGGAAAAAAAATCCTGTTAAAAAATACATTAAATTTGGGTGTTAGAACTATCAGCATTGAAGAGGATGCAACAGGATGCAGAGACATTGACCCAAATCAGCTGAAAACCTTTGTCTCTGGGAGTTCTGTGCTTTCTGGAGTAAATAATTGATCTACACTGCAGATAGTCAACAAGGAGGAAGCTGAACATCCATTTACATATAGGATACAGCGGTGAATAGCAAAGGGTATCATAATCAGAAGAGAGAAAAGTGCTAAATATGACGTGTCGATGCACTTAGTGCATGTGCTGCTATGTGTAAACTTCTTATGCCAAGTGCAGCTATTTTCCCAGTTTCTAGTGATAGATCAGGAGTTTATATTTTAACAAGAGTTGGTAAGACACATTCTCTGTATCTAGGAGAAATGTAGCTTTGATATTTTTAAGAACTTTTTTCATGATAAGAAATGAGGACAACAGGTTTAATTAAAACACTTAATCTATATATGAAATCCAATTGTATGAGATATATCAAAAAAGTATTTCCCAACCTCCGGTTTGAGCTACAACTGTGAAAAAATTCTTTAAGTCAACATACTGATGTATGAAACACAACTGTTATAAGGAACTATGATTAAAAAAAAAATAACAAAAGATTTCTCACATGACACGTGCAGGCTGAATTGTACCTTTTTACGTCTATTGTTTAATAATTACTTTAGTTACCTCTAAATAAAAGACAAAGCAAGTTAAATTCTCTCCTCTCCAACCCACATATTTCTATTCTGTTTAGAAAACTAGGATAGTTTACAAATTCTTTACACATGCTTGATTCCTTCTGCCTTCCCAGAATACTAATCCTGAATTTCTGTAAAATAAAACCATATAGAGGTTATATGCATTTTGGTATTGCTGATCCTTAAATGCTGAGGTGTTGCACTTGTTTTTAAGTGTTCAAGGATCAGCAATAACAAAATGCATCTTTTTTTAGAGGACAGCTTGAACAATGGACAAAAAACAGTATAATCATCTACTATAGTCAACTAGTTTGTTGTCATAAAATCTGTTGCTAAGCTTGGCTTGCATCTCAGACATTCTTTGTCCTTCCAGCACAAGGAAGCTTAAAGAAAAAAAAGGGATCATCTTTCTATCATGTAACTAAACACAAATCATTGTTGTGTTTCATCTGGTTCGACCCAAATTATGAGAATTCAGTTTGTTGACTCTTCTGAATGGGTTTCACACCAATCTGACAAGGTATTTCAAATTGCATTAGGAGATAAACATGAAAAGTTGACACTGACACAAGAAAAAATTTACTTAGAACAAGGTTCTGAGCATCTGCAGGAGATTAAATTTGAACTCAATTTTTTAAGCTGTATATACAACAGCTCAGGAAACGACAAAAGTTAGTAATTTCCACCTCAAATATTAAGTCTTATAAACTGCAAACAAGTTGATGACTTCTGATGCAAGTTCAACAAACCACCTATTTGTTTCATCTTCCTGCAGCTAAAGTCTCTGACACAAACTTTTTGTTAACAACCTCTTGTTTTAAGCATATAGGAAGAGTATAACTGAAATGAGAATATCAGTCATAATCATGTGCTTTTCATCCTTTAAAATTATGCAGAAAGTCCATTATAATCTGTTCTCCTTCACTTACACAGTAGATTCATTGATTCTTACAACCAATTTATTGTTTTTCGGCCATCATTCAAGATATTTCCTGTGATGGGCTGCATTGTGTTATTTCTACTTTCTTGATAAAGAAATGTCTCTGAAATTTAGAAAAATGAAAGAGCCCAGAAACTTAACAGAAATCTTCATTTTCTTAAGGAGGAAGTAGGACATATAACATAGAAATGTCACACCCCTCATCCATTTGCCATTCTAGGCAGTGAGTCTTTCCATGGAACAAGACACTATTTAATACCAATAAGTGAACTTGTTCCTACGACTGTTTCATGTTTCATATTAATTATGAGGATGTCTAATAACAATGAACACTCAAAGAGAATTATCTTTAATTTTTCTAAGGAGGACACTTCCTGTGACAATGGACACTTTCCATATGTTGCAATGGAAAAAGGGCAGGCCCAGATCTTACTTAAGGTTTTTTTGAGGGTTGTTTCCAGTGTATTAATTTGATTTATTAATTTTTGAAATTTATTTTTAAGCAGAAGGCTTATTTTAAAAGTTATAGAAAGCAAATGAGTGAATCCCTCTGTCTCTAACTAAGTCCATTCATTAGCTCTTGATGCAAACAGAATCATAAATGCATTCATAGGAGAGACAAGGCAGTTTTGTCCTTTTGGTAATATTCTGTGGGGAGATCAATAAGAGTAAAGAAAAGTAACTGTATTTCAAGTACTCCATTTTAGGCACTTTATAGTTCTATCCTCTTATGTTTAAAGCTGGATTATATTATTTTTTTCTGACCAAAGATTAAATCCTGAAGGTCAAGTGAGTATTTTGGGACTGAGACAATACACAACTAAACCTCGTGGTATAGGCTTGTTATTTTCTTCATTCCTTGTCTCCTCTGTTAATTTTTTGACTGTTATAGTATTCTGCAAATATATATGCCACTATTTTAATAATGCAAGAGTTTTACTTCATAGCTATGCCATTAATATACATCATCAATTGATTTTCAAGAACATAACTAATACATTAACAATAGTGGGTTTTATAATCTTGTCATTCACAGTGAGCCAATATTCAAAGAAACTTGACTTCCCAGAGACTCACTGTTACAATAATGATTAAGGGCTTTCAAAATCCTGAGTAACTGTTAGTATACAGAAATTACTCTTGCAGATGATTTGAGGGGAAAAAAACCCCCTAGGTATGCCCTTTTTTTTTTTTTTTAAACAGATAGATATCACCATGGTCAATTGTAATCCCACATTGTCAACATAAAAGTAAACAGATATGCTTCAAAGCATAAATTAGTTAATAGAAAACCATGAATACCTTATTCACTGACTGTGTTAACTACCTAGCTAATCTATTCTGAAGTGATGCGTGTCTGAGCATGCCGTTCTTTGTAATATCATGTGTCAGACAACCCCAATGCACATGATACAGAACATGCCAGAATATGGGTAGGGTGCAACGCTTCTTATTCTTAGAGAAATATGGTGTCTCCTAAGTTGTATTTTTCTTTTTCTCCTAATGTTTGAAACCCCTATTTGTTCTCTACTGTCTTCACAACGATGCTTGGAAATATCTACACAGTAAGGAAAGGTAGAGTTGAAGCAGGACCACTATATTGTTATTTCCTGTAGAAGCTAGGAATTGTGAGCAAAGATTAGACCTTGCTGCGTTCTCACCTACCTGCAAATCTAGACAGCAACCCTGCATTAGTTATACTACTAATGCTGAGTTACGAGATGGAGATAAACATAAGTATGGGAGGGGGTGTCTCTACTTCTAGAAATACAATCTAGTAAAGACTGCTTCTAATACAGGTGAAAAACATGAGCTTCTGCCAAATGCCATTTATAATTTTCATATGATAAGGTTTCAAGTGTCATCAGAAACACAAATGGATAAAAAGTATTTTAGTTCTGTTACTAAACATAGAAAACTGATGGGGAGGAGATGCAAAAACATTATTTTGTTCAAAATGATTAAGTTTTGGTAAGATAGAAAAGTTGTAAAAGCCCCGTTATCAAGTTAGAACTTCCTCTATTTAATGTAGAACATCTTTAATTTAACTTAAAATAGACATTTTCAAAAGAAGAATGTCACTTTCAAGTGGAAAATTGAGAGAAGACATTGTAGAATCCAGATGTGGTTTAGATAGAGACATCTGCCCAAAGAGAATTTCCTGAAATATTTAACAACAAGTATCCTATTAAAGGGTGGGGGATATGCTCCATTTCCTTCCTGGGGTACATATAGACTTTTTCTCATCACAGGACAAGAAGTGATAAAATTTATCTCTTTATGTTCCTACAAATCAATTTTCAGTAGTGGAAACAGCATTAAACACATCAGCTGCACAAAATTTGTGATGTTTTGCCCTGTGACTTGATTATCGTACAGTGATGCCACTGCGATAAGCACTAGGTTATGAGGCAAAAAGACATTTCCTTATGGGAATATACTGTTTCATTCATTTGAAGGAAAGGCATTACTTAAAGACACAATAAGCAAAGGGATTTTTCTCCACTGCAGGTGGTCGGGAGAGGGAAAGGAAGAGATATGAGTCTTTTTTTGCAGAAGCAGTTTGCAATGATAATGGCTTTTGAGAAACCAATGTGTCGACACCAAGACTGACTGTTTAGAAAACCTAACACCATAACCTATGGCTTTGAAAATATAAACTGCAATCTATCTCTCTGTACTCGCTAGAAATTGAAGGCAGTTGGAAATCTCAGCAATTCTTATGAAATTAATATCTTCTAGAAGAGTGGAAGATATAGGAAAAAATGATGAAGCTATTTAAAATTTAAAATCTAGACATTTTGCTATAAATGTATTTTTAAAGATTGCAGGAGAGGATAATTTTTTTCAAGGAGGCAACTTGCTCTGAGCTGAGAGCTTAAAAATAACAGTTTTGTTTTGCTTCTTTATCCTGTACCATCTCATCCCTTGAACCAATACAAGGTCTGAGATGAGCTTATAATATATTAAAAAATAAAAGGCAGCATGAAAAATTTCCCCTAGCAACAAAGACGTAACATTTAAAAACTTTCATACCTGAAAACAGTGTGACAAAAACACGGAGTGGTGAATTTGAAGTTATTACAGAAAACTTTGCTTAATCTCCAGATGGAACCAGTTCACAAGCAGAAGGCAGCTGCTGAACCATCTACTGCTATGTCTTCATTCCACTGCAATGTCATAGCTGCTCATGCTTGAAAATTCCTATGATGTACTACCAAGCATGAATGTCATTGTAACCAAGACAACACTGTGGTTGCTAGGGGAATTAAAAGAAAGCAAAGAAACAAACACCAAACTCAGAAAAGTTCTGATGCAAAATTAGAAGTAAAAAGGGATAAGAAAGGGATGATGGACCATTTTGTATATACTCTCCAATTCCCCATTATTTATCCTTAATTGTTATTCACAGGACAAAATAAAAAAAACAAAGAAAAAAACCCCTGCCAGCTAGCTTCAATGTTCAATGTTTGATATGTGTCTTAGAAGTACACATATTGCATTATTCATCATTCTTCCTTTTTTTTTTCAAATAGCATGTTTCTTTAACGCTAAACCTCCTAAATTCACAACACAGTTTTGAGCTGTTAAAGTCTGGGTAGAATAAGAGTATGAGAATACCACAGAAAATATAACTTTGAGAGATCCTTCTCTCCCTTGGGTCCACCTCTGTTATTTTTTTTGATGAGATCAGGTGGGCTTTTTAGCAGCAAATCTCCCAGTTGTCTTCACTGCCTATGCTTCAGTTCACATTATGGAGAGGTCTCTGAGTCCTTTCAGATGAATATGGATGGGAATATGCATCCTGATATCATACTTAACACCCTCTACACACCAGCAGGATCTTAGTCCATGGGACCAAATGCAAGCAAATGTGACAAAATCTCTTGACATTTCTCCAGTATGGATGGTACGTCCTTGGCAGCAAATGCTTTGCTTTGCATAACTCTTGTCTTTGTGTCCTCTACTTGCTGTTACAGCTAGAAATGTGACATACCAGTAGTATTTCAGATAGTGTGCTCTTTAATGTTACATGTGTTTTGCACTGTTACTTAACCAGCTGCAATGTCTTGTAAGCCGCTAATAGAAAATATTTTGCCAGAAGAAGTAACCCTATTAAAACAAGAACTATCAGCCAGTTGAATGAAGTCTTGTAAAATCCAGCATCACTCAGCTAATAGAATAATAATAATTGAAAACTGTACTTACTGCCTCCTCCCTCTGTAGCCTATGCTAGAGTTGGTGGTTGAATCTAGCCAATTTAAAGATTGACTGGAGGGAAGCATGTTATAATTAGTCTTAAACTAGAGATAGGATATCTAAAAAGCAGGACAACTATCTATATGTTACTGAAGATGCAGACACAGGTCATATTCTGAAAACAAAACAATAAAGCCACCATAAAATGGAGTGAGAGACAGTTCTTATTCAGAAATAAAATTAGAAACATAGAATCATAAATTACCTAAAGATGATCAATCCAACTCCCTGCTCCTTGCAGGACTACCTAAAATTAACCATATGGCTAAGAGTGTTGTCCAGATGTTCCCTGAGTTCTAACAGGCTTCATGTCATGACCAGTTCCCTGGGAAGCCTTTTCCAATGACTGACCACCCTCTCAGTGAAGAACCTTTTTCCTAATGTCCAATATGAACTTTCCCTGACGCATCTTCATTCTGCTTCCTCATGTCCTATCTCTGGTCACTAGAGAGAGATCAGCACCTTCCCCTCCACTGCCCCCCTTGAAGAAGTTGTAGACTGTGATGAGGTCATTTCTTGGCCTTCTCCAGGCTGAACAAATCAAATGGTATTAGCTGCTGCTTGTAAGTCTTTCCCTTTTGGACTGAGACACCCAAAACTACACACAGTACTTGAGGTGGGGCCACACCAGTGCAATGTAGGGTGTGACAATCACCTTTCTCAATAGTCTGGCTATACTGTGCTTGATGCACCCCAGGGTGCCATTAAGCCAGCCCCCTAGATCTCTTTCTGCAGGGCTACTCACCAGTCTGTTGTTCACAACTTTGTACATATAAGCAGGATTGTCCTGTCCCAGGTGGAGAATCTGACACGTTATTGTGTTAAATTTCATACAATTGGTGATTGTCCAGCTCTCTAGTCTACTCAGATCTCTCTGGGGAAGTACACAGAACCTCCTAGTTTAGTATTGTCAGCAAATTTACTTCAAGTACATTTGATTCCTGTGTTCAGGTAATTTACAAAAGCATTGAAGAGCACTGACCCTAAAATCAAACCCTAGGGAACTCCACTGGTGACTGGTTGCCAGCCTGACGTAATGCCATTTGCTCTGAGGCCAGCTTGTTAGCCAGTTGCTCAATCCATGTGCTATTGATCTGTCTGGCTGTATTGCTGGATATTTCATCCAGAAGGATGCTTTAAAACACACTATCAAAAGTTTTGCTGAACTCCAGATTTTCCACATCTACTGGCTTCTTGTGGTCAACTGCATGAGTGACCTTGTCATAAAAGGAAATTAAATTGGTTAAGCAGGACTTTCACCTCATGAATCTGTACTGGCTATGGCCAACGTCTGCACTGTGTCTTGAGTATTTTTCAATAACTGCCAGAATAACCTCCTCCATCATTTCACCAGGCACAGAAGTGCAACTGACAGGCCTGTGATTACCAGGATCTCCTTCTTGAAAACTGAGACAACATTTGCCAGCTTCCAGTTGACTGGGACCTCTCCAGACTCCCAAGACCATTGAAAAATAGTGAAGACTGATCCCACAATGAAGCTGTATGACAGTAACTAACTTCACCCTAATGGTAGAAATGTTACAAAGTTTTATTGCTTGAGATTTAGTGTGATAGAGACAGTCCCAAAATATAACCCCCAAAATTTTTCAAAAACAGTCAAACCAGAATGAAGATATCAAAGTACAGAGACAAGAAGATACCCAGTAAATACATATGTATTCTTTCTTGTGGAAATGCTACGCAACAGAATTATGACATTTTACCCTTTGTGGTGTCATTCAAAATATTTAATAAAACCTTAATCCCATGGACTTTTATATTACAATGTACTCTCTTCTTTTTAATTCCACAAATGATCCCAAGACATAAAACAAAAGAGAATTTTTACTTTTTTGGGGGGAAACTGAAAGTTTAAACCAAAAATTGCTACTTCCTATGTGGGATTCTGTTTCAATAGAAATTATTTTCTTTTATATGTTTGACATTTTTTCTATTTTTGCTTGGCTTCTGTTGTAAAGTGGATTTTTCATTAAATCGTAAATTATTCACTCAGGACGGAATGGCAATCTGACTGTTTTCCTGTGATGGTGAAATAATACTTAGGCAATCAAATATCACAGAGATGCGTCTGGTCTAAGAATAAAACAGAGAGACTGGGGAAAAAAGTACCAATCTCCTTACAATACAGGGTCATAAATGGAGGAAGTGCTTGTCCAAACAGGTGTGCATGACAGGTTATTACCACAGATAGGAAGATTTCTTACATACCTATTCAATTCAATACTTCAGATTTTTTTTAAAACTGAGAGGGAAGGGCACACATATAAAAAAGAAATCTCAAAATCAAGAACTAGGAACAATTTTACTTTACTAGTTAGCTAATGGGGGCACTTCAGGCCATTTGGAAAGGAAATTCAAATGAGATTACTCTCTGTTAATGGTATGGGCCCTCATATGTCAGCTGCAATCAGTTTGAAAAGCTCTCTTAACTTTATGGGTGCTTTACTTTATACTGTTTAGGAATAATAAGTTTTTCTGGTTTCATTCCTGGACAAGTACACTTAGAACTTTTGGAAAGGGGCAGGAGTTATCTGTCAAAATACTTGCTCAAAGGGATTCTGTTTACATATTTTACTATGGGATGCTTTACAGTGCAATTTGCAAGGCATGGAAAGTGCCCTGTATAGATAAGTTCAACAAATAATTTAAAAATACATCCAAAAGTGAGTTGCCCATGAAAATTATCCCTGGGATGTAACTTGTGATCAGCAGTAAAAATGCAGTATGGGAATGCAGCATATAGACACTCACACTCACAGCAACTTCAACAATCTTTATTATGGGGAATATAACTTACTCTTTACTGTAAGAGCAGCTTTTCAATCCTTACACCCTGCAGTTTGCTTGGGAAAAGGACTGGTGGGACAAAAATACTGACTTATTTAACAGATATTGTAGCACAGATTTTTTCTTTGCAGCTGAACTGAATGGATGCTCACAAATTCTTCTGCTTTGGAACTGGCCAACAGGGAGAGTGGCCATCTCCTTCTCTTAGGTTCAGCTGTGTGAGAGGGAGTCTGTTTCCATTTCATATAAGGCCAGAGAACCTCATTCATTTATGCAAAAGTGGAGCTGTCTGAGGATCTCATCATGATGTTGGAATGTTGAGCCAAAGAGAGCCAGTGCAGCTGCCTTGCATGATACTTTATGTAATGAACATCCATTTATGGGTTTAGGGGATGAAATATGGGGGACATGTCAAAGGCTACTTTTCAATTGCTTCCTCTGAAAGGAATGCACACAATAGTCAAGTCTAAACTAGAGTTAATGATCTCCAGTCTTCTCTGGTCCATTCCTTTCCAACCTTGGGATGCCAATAACCTGTGGAGGAGCAGAGAAGCTCTTTGTAAGTACATCACAAGATTTTACTTTTCAGTCAACTTCAGGAATCTTGCCTCTGTTCACTTTGACTTGAGGATGATGCCATAAAATGTGAACTATTCTATTTTGTTTAAAAAGTACCTCACATAAGTAGTGTAGTGTTCTTTTTCTATTGTTCAAGAGTAATGAGTTGTCAGCTTCCTCCCCACTCTTTCCTTTGCAGAATGAGATTCATACATTATCTTTCAAAGGAAGCAGTACTGCTGTGACATTTAGAAAATGCTGTTCTAGTATATGTGTATATATTTTCAAAGGGCCTTCAATTTATGATGCAAAATTGCTTAAGCAATATAAACAAAGCTTATTTCTTTATGCTTGCTTTACACAGTGGTGAGTCTAAAGGTCATTTCACTTAAATGAGTAGATTACAGGAAGGAAATAGTCTGTTTTCAGACTGGAATTACTTTTACCAGTCACATGGAGGAGCAGGGTACCTCGGTGCTGAAGCAAACTCATAGCAGGGTGACTACATGGAGAGAAGGTTAGGAAACTCCAAGAAGATGCTGTGAACTTCTCACATACTGTGTGACAAAGCCTAAATGACTCATTGCACACAAATATGCAAGGCAGGGCAATAATAGAGGGCAACAGGGTCTTAAAAAAACCAACTGTAAATAGCCACTTTTGAGCAATGACTCTGATAGCCCCTGAATCACCCACCAGGGACAACGAGGGCAAGTGCAAGCCAGCAGAGCAGTGTCTTTAGTGGGGCAGCTCTGGAAGGAGCAGATGACTTTAAAAGAAAATAAACTTTCCTTCAGCTCAGGTATCTTGAAGAAATTCCTCTTCACTTGCCAGGCTAATGCTCTGTGGGCTTGAATTTTGAACCAATTGTCTGTACAGCAAATGACATTACATTTCAGGCAGTTGCCCTGCATCATGTGCTTAATTCCTCTCTGCTAGATTAAGAACTGAAGGATAGAGCTGGAAATTGCTCTACTCCCACACAGGGTCCAGAGCAGTGTCTGACACACTGTATTCATCTTTTGTACCTTCAGAACAAAGCTGCTTAAAAAAGTAAAATGATATCTTCCCGACCCCACTCTATACACTTAACCCACCACTAAATGATGCAAATATTCCTGTCTGTTTACACAGCAAATATAGCTGAAGAGTTAGGGCAATAGGGAATTAATTGAAGAACTTACTCAACAATGAAGGCCCTTATGAAAAGGAACTCAACCATTAAATTACTTGCAAAAGAAAATGGTAATGGTGATTGGAGCCCTACTGAAAATAAAGGCCAAATGAGATGGAATTAATAATTCCCAGGATTTATATATAACACCTTATATTCCAGAATTTCTTGCATAACTAAACCAACTTAAAAGGAAAAAGAATTACAAAAGAGAACAATGTGTTAAAAGAGAAGAGGCAAAAAGATATTAATGTCTCTGAAGAAGATAAAAGCTGGAATGGGAGTAGCACACTAAAGAGCATTTTGGGTGGCTATTGCTACTTAAATACCAGACAGCTCAAATATATCACACCTTACCTCTGAACCTAAGGTTTTTCCTATCTTTCTCCATACAAATAAGTTTTACTACTTGCCATTTCACGAAGGAAGAAACTGAAGCAAAGGAGGAAAGCTATGCTGCCCACTTCTTTGCATGTATGACTATGAGATAGTACAGGCATCTAAACTGTCTGGAAAACATGCTCTGCTTTACAAGTGGAGAGGAGCAAGTAATGAAGGGGTAAAATCCTGCTGCATTGGCATATTCTTGTCTAGGAAGGGCTATGGAACTAATGTAGTTGTTTGGTTCAGGGCTGAATACAGGATGCAGACTGACTGTACTTCCACTGTGCCACTTTTTTTGCAGGGTACCACAGTCTGTTCCTAGCTTAAAGGAGGGATGACTGTAAAAGTTGTTGGAAAAGCCAAATATCTTTGCAGGGAAAGGGGAAAAAACATACTGGAGCCACAAAAAGAAGAGGTTTGCAAACTGCAGCTCTTCTCCGACCTTTTCTCAGCACTCACGGTACAAAACTGAGGAAATAAGGAAAACTTGGAAAGGAACTTTGCCTACTCTGAATCTGACAAAATAAGATGACTGGGGACAAAGACAAAAGAAAAACTGTTTTTGTCCTTTTTGAACATCGAAATATACAGTACTTAGTAAGGTGTTCAGAAAGTCAGAGTTTGCCTGGGGCTTTCATTAAAATATCGCTTGAGGGAAGGATGAACAAGACAAATAATACAGTACTTTGACTTGAGAGTAATGCTTCACATAATAGTTGTGTGACAGCATGAATTAAGTCAGATATTCAGAATGTAAGTATTGTCGCTTGGCTGAAACAGGTTTATTTGCTGGAGCTAGTTTAACTTACTAGGAAATTTGTTTGCAGATGGATTAACTAGAAAAAAAAGCGTGGAGGGCTCAGTTGGTACTCCATGTGGTGACGATTTACTACCTGAGACTAAATACATACATAAACACATACACATACCTACATATCTTTCATATAATGCTATAGGAAGAGATGTCAGAAAACCAACTCCTTGTGCAGAGTCTGGAGCTACTTTTTAATCAAGTTTATGCTAAATTTTGGGTTGTGCCAGACCTTTCCGACACAGACAGTCACTGACTGACATTTCTGCTTGAGACAAAGCCTCTCATGGGACTTGGCCTGTCTTGAGCTCCCACTTGTCTCAATATGCAAAAAAACTGAGATACTGATGAGAAATGAGATCACAGAGGAGGATCTGAATTTCTATTCACTAAATAGGTGTGAGAACATAAGAGTTGTCAGGCTGAACCAAACTTAGGTATACCTTTTCACTGAAGATGTCCTGTGGTATATGAGGTCCAACACAGAAAACCTGAGACTAACCCTGTAGCTCAGGAAACAAGAGTGAGAGGGGAAAGACAGAAAGATGGTTATAGAACACATCCTGACCTGTCACAGTGAGACAAGGCTCAACTTGATCACTTTACTGAGTATGAGTGGATGCATTTTCTTTCTCTCAGTTGGAAAATGCAAGTGAACAGTGAGTTGATATCAAGTTTTTTGTGAGAGTGAAGAAATCCATGACAGAAACTTTACAATTATTAACTGAGAGTTGTGGTAAAGAGATCCCAAAGATCAAGTAGGTGTTTGAAGGAACCCATTTTTTTTCAGTAGAAGAAGTGAAAGCAAAACCAATGGAGATTCTCAACAGCCTTTCAGAAAATGTTCTGCAGAACTGCTTTGAATGTTGGTAACATTGTATGCAGCTGTGTGTCAGCTCAGAAGGGAACTATTTTGAAGCTGATCATAGTTGATTTTTTTAATCTGTTAAACAAAACCCAGTCACAGTCTTTTTTTTTTTTCTTTCTTTTTTTTTTTGACTGATCTTGTATGCTACTTTGGAAATGGCAGTCTTCCAGCAGGTGATAGTTTGTGGTAGTTTAGGGACTTGGAAAAAACTTTGTAGTTCATGTTTAGCTTTAACTTTGGTGACCCTATCCATTCTGAATGTGACTAATCCCTCCTAAACCTCTCTTACTGTGTTGGTCTCTCAAATGGCCCAGGAATATGGCAATGATTTCCACAGACTTCTTTTTACACACTGAAAACACTGTGAAAACACAATTTTTTTTGTTGCCTAGTGAGTCATGAGCTCTCTGATGCTTCTTGTTTTATGAATTCTGCAAGTTTCTCATTTGATAGACCTCTGCCACTGTAAATTTTACTCCTAGTCATCTCTTTTCCAAGCTAAAGAGCTAATCTTGTTTATTTTGTCCTCATAGTGGAAGCTGTCACATTCTTTTGATTGCATCTGTTGTGCACACGTTATCCTCTGTAGCTCCAGGGCAATTCCCAGTGGTGAAACAGAACTGCACAAGGGCCATTTAGAATGTGGAAGCCCCTTGGAGGTAGTGTATAACATCATAATGATACTTTTATCTTTTGTTATTATTTATAGCAAGTCCCAAACTGTGATTTGTCTTTTGGTCAGTGACCAGATGTCAGTGCCATGAAGTGCCACCAGTCCTGACTGTCCCTGTCCACTCACTCACACTGGGGCTCCCCTCATGCTGCCTGCAGCCCAGGACCCCATTTCAGCCTCCTACAGGTCTCCCCATACAGTGCAGCCATCTCTCACTGCTCTCTGAGATCAGATTCTTTTGGAGATCATCTACAGTTAGTCCAAGACCTCTTTCCTAGAGTTGAAGTATTTAACTTAGTGACTATGTTTGCAGTTAGAGTTATTTCCCCTGCCCCCATGTATTATTCTGCATGGATCTTAAATATTTTTCCAGGTCTTAAATTGTTTTTTCCCAAGCCTTTTTTTGTAAAATCACAAGCACTTGATATTTTTAGCATCCCAAGGCATTACATCTTCACTATTTCTCTGGCAGTTCCTCAGTCAGTTATAAATATACACCAAATAATTTTGTACTGGCCACCAGTTTTGACATTTCACTGGTTTCTTCCTTTCTCAAGTCTTGCCTTATTCTTTTCTCAGGGGGCCCACTATTTTCCTTCCATGGCTGAAGAAAAGACTGGAAGGCTCAACCATTCACACTTTTCTTCTGCTGTCTGTGATCCAAGGAGTTTCATGGCCAGGGAAAAAAGTGAGAATGAAATCTCACATCACAGCAAAGAAAAAGGTAGCATTTTTTTGCTCACAAGGAATATGAGTCACTGGAGTATGTTGTTTTGCTTTTTAGCAGTATCTTTACCCTCTTTACACAATTTAGCTTAAGTGATACATTAGATAAAATACACGGTTGAACATTCCCCATAATCTTTATTTAGAGGTGGATTACATCATTTAAGTAGCTGACAGAATTTTGACAATACTTACAAAATTTTCTTGAAGGAATGAAATAGATTTCATCACTTATGTAATCAGTATTACTTTGAAAAACATTATTTGTGCCTGATATTTTTGAGAATATGGCCTTTTACAAGTTTCATCACAGCTGTGTGAAGATTATAGCAATTCACATTCCGTGACTTTTGACATGTTTTCCATTACCTCCACATCAATTTTTGCAAAACTTTGTGTCAGACATTTCCTCTTCCATGTGTACTCCTTTCTAGAAGAAAGGAACTAGACACATATGTCAGCTGTCCTGCAGAGAATGGAAAGATTGCTAATATTAAGGAAAAAGTGTTAAAATTAAATCTGTGGCACTCCACTTTGTAACTGTGCAGTACTTAATAAAATCTCAATACTGGAACACCTCCATCTAGAACTTTGAAAAAATTCTCCTCCCTCTAGCATTTAAAGGCTGGTGCTTGAAGTTACTCCTGACTTTTTTGTGCGTAGGAAATATAGAAACCAACTCATTCTAGCTGTTTAAGAATGGACAATAATATCACATACAAAGTCCATTAGAACTCAAAGTATTTTATAGCACACAAGACAGGAAATTGGATCTATACATTCAAGAGGCAGATGACATCCTTTGAGTGCTTGCATAGAGAAGAAGTTATTCAAAATGATCCATCATTTTCTGTTTAAAGAATATCACAGAATCATAGAAAAACCAGGTTGGAAGAGACTCACCAGATCATCGAGTCCAACCATTCCTATCAAACACTAAACCATGCCCCTTAACACCTCGTCCACTCATGCTTTAAACACCTCCAGGGAAGGTGAAGTATCAATTGTACTCCGGAAGAATTGCTACTCAGTTTATATATATACGCATATGTATGTACACCTACACACATGCAGAGAAGTGACTAAAAGCAGCTTGAAAAGGTTTCCCTAAAGGGTTTCAAGAACTGAGATTGTGTTCTTGTGACACTGCTTCACCTCTGAAGTACTGCTTGGAGCGCAGAAATACTTGAATTCAGGAATGTAAGTAAAAAAATAAGATAACATACCAGAAGTTATTTTTTAGAGCAGAAGACCTAGGAAAGTCTAAGATGAAAACAAGGTCTCTTTTCTATGGGTTAGCCCAAAGCATTAGGGTAGACGAACAAAAGAAGAATCTTGCCCAACAGGTATGGAACCCAGCAACATCATTGGACCGTTTCTTGAAATGTCATCAAGGTAAAAGCAAAACCAAAGGTAACAACATTAGAATAAGTTAAAAGGCCAAGGTATATACAAAAGCAAGGAAGCAGTTACAGAAACTTGAGTGAAAGTAGTATTAAAAGTAGAAGAGAGGAAGAAAAGAAAATTTTACAGGGGGAAATTTAACTTATAAATTACGAGTAATAATGCTAGCCTGGATCTTTGAACAATACTTTTCCTTGTGCATGCTGTCTTACATTACAGTGTAAAATTAATGGGGAAAGGGAGATTAGTTTTAATTTTGTAGTGGCTCTTACTTCCTACTGTGTGTTGGAGAAAGAGCAAAAAGAACAGTTAGCTGAGCCCCCCATACAGACTCCCTTCAAATACTGTCAACTGGTTAAAGAGAGCATATGGCACAAATTGAAGATTCGTGTTGGATGGGTTGAATAGAAGTGGCTGATGTAGGTTTGAAGGGCATTTTCACCCATCTTGTCCTTTCACTGCTTGCAGTATTCCCATATTGACTCTGATGATTCATCTAGTAATACAATATAATATTGACTCTAATCTAGAAAGGATGCAGAAGACATGCAAGTTGAGAAAGGAATGAGAGGTTAACAGACATAAATATCATAATTTTTGGTTAGACTTTTACACCAAAAATTACATCAATGTTTTAAACATGACTTTTACTGTTAACAAAAAGCAACTGAACAAAACACTCCATAAAGCAATATAGCCTATGAGGTTTCCTAAAATCAACAAAATATGTGAAGCTTAATTGCACAGATACTTGTGTGTGGACCCCTCTATGAGCCCTGTTGCCCAGCACTGCTTATTGCCTGGTTATCCCTCAGAGCAAGAAAGAGCTGGCTGTTGGCTGCTGTCACTTGAGAAGAGCCACAACTTTGGGGTCATGTCCTTTGCTCATCTGGGGATGTAAAATTTCCTCTTCATTTGTTTAAAATTGGCAGTGGTTTAATGTCACTGGATAGAAGAGACAGACTGGCAGGAAGCCAAATGGCTAGAAAATGGGGTATTTGACTATTCAGCTTTGGCAAACTATTTAGCCCTGGAGTAACTCAGTCAGTGTTTTAGTTCAAATCAGCTGAAGTGAATTCCCTGTTTGTCCTCCTGTCCCAAACACTGATTTGCACTACAGCATTGTCTTGGAGCATGCAGAGTAGTGATTTCCAGAAAAAAAAAAAAACGACAAAACATGGAGGTACACTCCAAGAGAGCACCCATTGAACTACCTGCTAAAGAAAGGTGCATTCAGATCATGGGGGAGCCCAGAGCTTTATGAAAGTAAAAGTTCTCCAAGCCTTCGTCAACTTCAGGTCCTCAGTACCAAAGCAGCATCTGTTTTTCCTGATGGATTTCTATTGGGCCACACTACTCATTAGTGAAAACACAGCTACTGCTATTCTAAACATCTAGGGACTAAGATTGACTCATGTGCCAGTCCAGTTAGCCTAGCATATGAAAAAATAAGTCTAATATTGCAACATTTCCCTCTTAGTTGTGCCTTTAGGCAACAGAGAAATATTAGCATAGGAAAGCCTTAAAACAGATGTTCCGACCTTCTCATTCATACCATTTATAGAGTCCTGTTTACTCTTAATAGCTCTGCTCATACATGTCAGTTTACTGTAAGCAATTAAATCATAAGATGTGCTTTAAATTAAATAGAGTCATGACAATTGTTCTTTTTGGTATCCAATGCTAATCACCTCCTAGAGAGTTTATACTGCCAATGGATGGAAAATACAAGCTTAATTTTGATAATATTTTTGGTAACAAAGTCATTTAATGATGACAAGGAAGACTAAGAATGGAAGTAAACCATGCCAGACAAAATAATTATTACCTGCTATAATTCCCCCCACCAAAGACCACCTGCATTTTTCATCTGCATTATTTATATCATCTATTAAAATGTGCATATTTTTAAAGAGTTTAGTTACATTTTCAGAGTGACCTATTCAAATAAAAACAGTGTTTTCCTGACTCTGGTTTATAAATCTCATATAAAATGTATTTTTATAATTTAAGAAATAAACCATGAATGGCAGTCACCTAAAGGGAGAGGAGGGAAAACAGATACACTGGGATGTAAAGGGCTCTGCTCTGAATTGTCCTGATTACTCCTGTGTTTGGCTTGCGAGATCTGTCAGGATTAAGGTGTATACTTTAGCAGCTATTTTAGCTTAACTTTCTCCTATGGCTTTTTAAGCAGTTCAGTTTTGCAATGCAGTTTTATAGACTCTCATGTGAGAAGTGCTGATCCACATCTATATACAGGCCTGCTCACTTAACCCAAGTTTACTTTTACAACGATGTGAAGTTATTCAAAGTAGGGCACCCTGCAGAGGCCTCTTCTGCAAGAACAGTTACTAAGTGGACAGTAATAAAAAATGAAAGCAAGTATTCAAATCCTTTCTTGAGCTTTCACCGGCATTCCTCACAATATTTAAAATGTCTGTCCACTATTCTCCTTAGAACCTGTTCTTAGAATTGCATCAAATTTGGCTTCTGTTTTTGATCTGAAACAGATTGCTCTTGCCATTTCTTTGTACTAATGATTTCTCAGACATTATTCCCATAGAAACTTAAGCAATAAAAATTCTTCTGTATGTAGCAGGAGTACAACTACATTCTAATTGCAATATATGTAACTGCATGTTAAAAAGATGGTACTTACATGGCAGCTGTACAGAACTAATAAAATTTGTGGCTGCTATTTTCAAACATGTTTCTCAAAACTAACACATCTAGGTCTTATTGATATTATTTTCAGTCTGATAATTTTCTGTTACAGTGGCTTTAATGTAACACAGAGGTGCTCAGTACTTTTGGAACAAAAGTCCATTGCTAAAAATGGATGTAAGTGTCTGCTATAAGCATCAGGAAACATCTGTTCCTTCATAGGTTATTTTATACCTTATATAGTTGAATCCAAGGAAGGCTTTCAGATTCAAGTACAATACAGTGAATATTGCAGCCAAGCCAAATCTGTCAGTATACATAAGGGAATATTTCCATTTTCATAGTATAGATCATCACTTATTTGTCACTGGAAAATTGATATAAGAAAGCAAGCGGAGCACCGGCTTATTAAAAGTATATAGACCAGGAAAACAAACAAAGAAAACATAGTGATCCTCTCAATGCCTTTAATTAAAAACAGCATCTTTTCCAAGAGTCTGTGAATCTCTGAGATACAGTATGAGTTTTAAAGTGCTAAATCCAAATGGATTTATTTCAAAACTGAAGTCAGCTACATTGGCTCACACTTTGCCTGCCACTGAAGTCCTGGAACGGATTCACAGATATTAGTGAATTGAACACATGGAGGACGATGATCCTTATATGACTGGGGAAACTCAGCCTAGAAGAAGCAAACAACAAATCAGAATCACAGTATTTATGAGTCACTGCTGTAAAACTGAGACATAAAAATTGGGGGTTTTTTTTAACCATAGACATTTGTCCTCTATCTCTGAAATTCAAGGGCTTTTGTAATCTTATGCCTTATCTGTATCCAGGCTCATGACCTGTAGGGAGCTGTAAATCTTTCTTTATGGGTTACGATGCCTCTTTGTGAATAAGAAAGTAACTAAAATCCAAATAATTTGTTGGCTTTGGCCTTCTGCTTCACAGTAAAGAACAAAGATGTCCGGAGAAATTTTCACATAGTATTTTATATGTCCTGTCAGTTTTATGGATCGTTGAGGTATTTGTACTGTAGCTTAGCCATACAGCATTCTACCTCACTGTCCTTGTAAACAGAATTGACTGTTAATGACTTCTTTTAATTTACCTACTCTTGGGCTAGTTTTTTTTTCATAATAGAAATTATCTGTGATGTGATTATCATCTATTTTCTTTAATTTTTTTAAGAACTGAAAACCAGCCCAACAGTTTCAAAAGGTTAAAAAAAGGACTAGTTTGTCCTCATGTGTTGTTGGGTTAGCTTTAAAAAGATTTTTAAGGAAAGTTAGAGAACAGCATTCATTTTTTAATAATTCATGCAGAATGATGGCATGAATTAAGGATTGACCTTTTTCTCTTAACTTTCTGGTCTTGAGTTTAGACCTTTAACGTGACTTTGTGGGGGGCGTTTGTTGGGTAGTTATTTTATTTTTTTTGGTTTGCAGAAAACTGAAAGATGGAGAAATTCATTGTATAATTGCAATTTATATCATTGAAAAAAAAAAGTTTGTCTTTAACCCAGATGGATTTTAACTTACTGTCAGGAATGGAAGTTTATAATCTTTTCCAATCCTTTCTTAGCACTATACAAGTATTTTTAGACACAAAGATACATTCATCATGTGAATGATTTTGGAACACTGAGGCTGTGTCTGAAGACTTGAAAAATAATGTTACCATAATCTTCATTTTCAATAAAACTAGTCAGACAAGAGGATGATTACCATTTACAAACAGTAACGAAGCAGTGAATTAATTTTATGAAAATGAGATGGACTGAAGTATTTGAAAATTATCATTATCAGCACAGCATATAGCTGTTCATAATCCACATTTTGACTATATCTTTATTTAATCAGGATGAAAAAGCTGCCTAAAATTCCTTTTGACAGGGAATATAACAACCAGTATCAAAACTCATAATTCTCAGGGAAATTGTTAACGAATTATAAACATAACACAAAATATCAATGGCTATGATGTCTTTTAAACACAATTACGATGATAAAGTATAATCAAATACGTGCAAGCAGTAGCAATTACTAGTGCATATCATTAAGCCATCTGCTAATTAATCTAAAGAAATAATACGGTTTCTTTAATAAGTTCCAGCATTTCTCTTTGAAGATGTGTACAGAAAAATAAGTGGTTTATGTCTGATGAAGCAGGAAATAATTCTGTGAAACTGGAGCTTTGCCTAATAACTTAGAGCATTAATTAATTAAACATCTCAGATATTTTTATTTAATTGTTGTCACTACTGCAATGGTTTTAAATATCATCAGGCTACTGGGAGCAAAACCTGCAATGGGAGAACAAGAATGCAGGAGTTGCCTTTGAACAGAAAACAGTTCATAACAGTCAACAAACTGATCACAGAAGAGAAGAGGTCATCTCCAAAGCCTGAAATGACCAGAGGAACTCTTATTGATTTCAGGAGACTGCATATGGGATGGGAACACTCAGTACCAACAGATTTAAACTTGTTTAGTTTTGCTACAGAATTCAGAGGATTTATGTAATTGTTCCATATGGTTAAATACCTTGTAGATAGTATCTGGTATTTTAAGTATCAAACATTTTTCCCTGTCATCCTAAAGTTTGCTGCTACACATACAGAATGTGTTTTGCTCTTATCCTCTCATGTGAATATCTCCGAACAGTTTCCTTATTTCCTCTGTGAAAAGGTCCATTCAGCCAAGTACAAAGGTCTACCTTGCTGTAATGAAATAAAATAGAAAATATCTTATAAGTGTAATGTTCCCTAAAGATTTAGAAAATAACCTTGAAAACACTCATTAATAAACCTGGTGCCAAGTCTTTTGACACAGCTTCATTTTCCTCTTAAAGCAGAAAAGATGTTGCAATGTCATGCTTTATGAATTTTGTAGTGTTTGAGCTACTGTTGCTATGAATGCTAAATTAGCAATATTTGTTTTAAAAAAGGACAGCTTATGCAAACCTTAGGGGGGAGATGACAGTGTTTTTCCAAGAAGAGAATGGAGACTGTGAGGAGATGAGGTGAGGAAGAGTTACCTTCCATTTCTCTTGAAGGAAACACTGGAGAGATTTATCAGTTGGCAGGTCACATGCGGACAATATCATCTGATAAAAGGTTGTGGTCTGATCCACCAAATCCTCTGAAACACTAGAAAAGAAAATATATCTCAAAAAGAGTGATTTCAGATTTAAACATCTGTAAAGGTGGAAGCATTTCACATGGATTTTATCTGATATTAAGATTAAATCAGCTAAGTGAAAAAAAGAAAAGGAGTGCTTGAGTATTCATGGTCCTTGATTTTTCAAATAAAAGGAAAACGTGGACTTGCATGTCTTCTTCCTTTGGATAAAGGAGACAGAATATCAGAGTTTCAGAGTGATTTAAAGGAAAGAACTTATTATAGTGATAGTATAGTAGTGAAAGAAGCTTTCATCTTTCCTATGCCCTCATCTTTCCTCCATTTCTCTTTCACTTTTATAACATAACAGTGGACAACTTTTTTTTTTTCCAAATTCTCCATAGAGCCCAATATACTGGCAAACATTTATATGCAAATCAGTTATATTGAAAATGCTGTGTACTATCTCCAAGACTCTATCAGAAATGAAGCATTCATGCCTCAGAGAGTAATACTTAGTTAAATATTCCAGTGGTTTTTGTAATGTGACTGAAGTGAATTATGGAGAATTGTTGAGGGTGAGAAATGACCTTTAAGCCCATTAAGTACATAAGAGGCTGATTGTTGCCCAGACTTCCAGGACAGCAAGTAAATGCATCCAGAGCAACCCTAGCACTTCTGCACTTTTTTTATTATTAATCTTGTCATTTTATGAGTTCCTAATTCTTTGATGAAAACTTTTGTTCCCCTTTCAATTAAAATTCTTTTCCATGTTCCCTGTTTCTGCTTTAGTTCCATCATCCACGCTATGATTAAAGGTGATGCATTATCCACATTAACTTATCATACATCATTTAATACTCAAGACAGTTTTCTTCCCTTTTTTTTATATGTCTTTTCCCCCTTGTTTCCCTTTTTGTTAAATTCCATGAATACATGAATTTTCAGTTTGGCTTTATTTCTCTCTAAAAACCCAAACGAGTGAAAAATATCAGTCTATAACTTTTTCCTTTGAGTGCTGCATTATCACCACTGGCAATGAAAAGATAAGAACAGAAATTAGCTTTAAAAAGATTTTATGCTTGGCTGGAAAAAAGTCAGTGTGCATTATATGATAGACATTTTGCTTCATTTTGAAAGTAATGGTTTATTTACTCATTTTTTTCCATGAATTTTTAACTCTCACTCAAAAAAATCCAGTAGAAATTCAGGTCTTTCAAATTCAGTCAAATTATCTGCTTAGAGATATTTTGTAGCCCTCTGGTGTAATCCGAGCTGGAAGAGACACTCTGGTTGAGCTGGAAGAGAAAGCATAAACTGTGGGTAACTGGTAAGCTATGATGATGCCATGAAGTGTCTCTCAGGACCTAGAAGAAGGGCAAATCCTTGTTCATATATCAAGGCTGATGGAAATGTGCCAGCACCAGCCTGATCCACCAACATTTGTGTGGAAGGAAGGAACAAGCCTTCTCTCCTTTCTTGCATGCTGGGACGTGACTGGCACGAAAATCCCTCTCCCACTTTGAGTATTACCATATTCTGCCCATATCCATGAAAAAACCGTGGGTGCTATTTGAACAGGAAAGCATTGCTTAGCATAAATGAATTTATAATTCTTCGTTGCCCGTGCTTGGTGAAACATGACAGAAGACAGCTGTGAAACAGCTTATAAAAGTTAATTCAGAAAGAGTCACCAGTATAGCACATTATTAATGGAATTTCAGTTATGAAAACAATGGAAAAACAAAGGAATAAACATTTAGAAATGTCTGAATGAAGAAGCAGTGTACTCTATGGGACTTTAAAAAGCATAAATATTTACAATCTGCTGTGCAGAGAAAAATGGATTTCCAAATCCACTAATCATTAAAAGGAACGGAGGGACCCATTTGCAGACTGTATCCGATCCACAGAGAGGTCTGCTGCTTACCGGGGCATCAGTGAAGGAGGGAGCTAGAAAACTTCCTTCCCTGGTCCAAGGGACAGACTGCTATCCTCTGACAGTAGTCCAAACTGGTAATGATGATTTAGTAACACAAAGACCAAAGCCATCAAGAAAGACTTCAGGGCCATTGGGAAAATGATGAAGGGCTCTGGGGCACAAACAGTATTCTGCTCCATCTCTAGGCTAAGTAGAGAGGACCTGGAAGTCAGGAAGAAGAACTTGATTAATACCTGGCTCTGAGCCTGATGTGAGGAAAGGGGCTTGGGCTTCTTTGACCATGGGGTGGCTCATGCACCCCCAAACTCTGTTGCTAAGGATGGGACATGTGGGTCTCCTAGGGGGGCTAAAGCCCTTGCTAAAAACCAAGCTAAGCTCATAAATCGAGCTTTAAACTTCATATGAAGGGAGAGAGGATTGAGACCAGGCTAGATAGGAGTGAGCCTGGACATGGGGTGCTAGTGATTTGGAGACGGTGTGCTGGAGAGGACTAGCAGTACATCACCACAGAGAAAGTGGGGGTGAACACACCTAGGTGTGGTGGTAAGGGAGATACGGGCACTCTGGGGCTAGCTACTCCAGTTACCAGACAATTGGGAATGAACTCTGTTCCCTCTAAGAGGGCTGATGGCTCGGTAGCTCAGCTGAAGTGCATTTACACCAATGCACACAACATGGGTAATAAGAAGGAAGAGCTGGAAGCTGTCGTAGGGCAAGGAGCCTATGATGTCGTTGCCATCACGGAAACGTGGTGGGATGACTCATATAACTGGAGTGCAGCTATGGTGGGGTACAAACTCTTCAGGCGGGATAGGAAGGGAAGGAAAGGAGGCGGGGTAGCCCTCTTTGTAAGGGAGGACTTGGACACTATTGAGATGGATTGTAGTGATGAGGAGATTGAATGCCTGTGGGTTAAAATCAGAGGAGCCCATAAGAAGGTAGATTTTGTGATGGGAGTCTGTTACAGACCATCCAGCTAAGGAGAAGCAGCTGATGAGCTCTTCTATAAACAGCCAGGGTTAATCTCTAGATCAGTGCCTCTTGTTCTTGTGGGAGACTTCAATCTTCCTGATATCTGCAGAAAGGAAGCAGTCTAGGAGGTTCCTGGAGTGCGTGGAAGAAAACTTCCTTGCACAGCTGGTGAACGAAACAACACGGGAAGGTGCCCTCCTGGACCTGCTGTTTGTGAACAGAGAAGGCCTTGTGGGGGATGTGGCAGCAGGAGGACACCTAGGACTAAGCAATAATGAGATGATAGGGTTTTCTGTTCTAGGCGAAGTGAAGAGGGTGGTTAGCAGGACAGCTGCATTAAATTTCCAGAGGGCAGAGTTTGAACTCTTCAGAAGGCTGGTTGGCAAAGTCTCATGGGAGACAGTGCTTAAGGGCAAGGGAGCCCACGAGGTCTGGGAGCTCTTCTAAAAGGAGATCCTAGCAGGATCCTAGCTCAGGAGAAAGCCATCCCCATGTTCCAGAAAAAAAGCCAGCAGGGGAAAAAACCAGCTTGGTTGAATAGGGAGATCTTGAGTGATATCAAGAAGAAGAGGAATGTTTATGGGCTCTGGAAGAGGGGACAGGCCTCTTGGGTGGACTGCAGGAGGGAAGTGAGATTGTGTAGAAGGGCAAAGGCTCAACTAGAGGTTAGATTGGCAAAGCCAGTGAAAGATAACAATCTTTCTATAAATATATAAATAATAAAAGGAGGACTAGGGAGACCATACAGGCCCTACTGGACGCAGAAGGAACAACAGTGACAGGGGATGAGGAAAAGGCTGAGGTACTTAATGCCTTCTTTGCCTCAGTCTTTAATTGTTAAGAAAGTTGTTCCCTCTGTGTACAAACCCAGGAGCTAGAGGAGCAAAATGAGGCTCCCACAGTCCAAGAGGAGGTGGTCAGAGCCTTGCTAGCCCGACTTGACACCCACAAGTCTATGGGGCCAGATGGGATTCACCCGAGGGTATTAAAGGAGATGGCAGATGTGCTGGCCAAACCCTTTTCCATCATCTTCCAACAGTCCTGGAAGACCGGGGAAGTTCCACTGGACTGGAGGCTGGCTGATGTTGTGCCCATCTGCAAGAAGGGTCACAGGGAGGATCCAGGGAACTACAGGCCTGTCAGTCTGACCTCGGTGCCAGGGAAAGTCATGGAACAGGTGATCTTGAGTGCTATCATGAAGCACATGCAAGAGAACCGAGTGATCGGGCCCAGTCAACACAGGTTCACAAAAGGCAGGTCTTGCCAAACTAACCTGATCTCCTTCTATGATAAAGTGACTCTGCTGCTGGACGAGGGAAAGGCTGTGGATGTATCTTTCTGGACTTCAGTAAAGCCTTTGACACAGTTTCTCTGACACAGTTTCTCACAGCATTCTGCTTCGGAAACTGTCAGCCTCTGGCCTACTGGTGAGGCCGCACCTTGAATCCTGTGTTCAGTTCTGGGCCCCTCACCACAAGAAGGATGTTGAGGCTCTGGAGCAAGTCCAGAGAAGAGCAACAAAGCTGGTGAGGGGGCTGGAGAACAGGCCTTAGGGGAGCTGGGGTTGTTTAGCCTGGAGAAGAGGAGGCTGAGGGGAGACCTCATTGTGCTCTATAACTACCTGAAAGGAGGTTGTAGAGAGGAGGGTGCTGGCCTCTCTCCCAGGTGACAGGGGACAGGACAAGAGGGAATGACCACAAGCTCTGCCAGGGGAGGTTTAGGCTGGACATTAGGAAAAACTTTTTCACGGAAAAGGTCATTGGGCACTGGAAGAGGCTACCCATGGAGGTGGTTGATTCACCTTCCCTGGAGGTATTTAAGGCACAGGTGGACGAGGTGCTGAGGGTCATGGTTTAGTGTTTGATAGGAATGGTTGGACTCAATGATCCAGTGGGTCTCTTCCAACCTGGTTTTTCTATGATTCTATGAATAGACTTGCAGGTTCTGCACACCTCTGGAAATACAGAAAATGTTATCTGGATTCATAAATACAAATTTTGATGCTGTTTCACTGGAAATAACTTCATTTGAGTTTAGACCTCTAGGTCAGATCCTTGACTTAAATACTTCTGCACAGAAAAGAGAACTTCTAGATGTGATTATGAGAAACTGTGTTTCTAGCCTTTGCATCTGGGAATATATTTCTGTGATAAGCAGATCTTGGAAATTCTTGAAGTTTGTAGGAGACAATTTCTTGTCACAAGTACTCAGTGAGCCATATTGGTAGATTTTGGGCTGCCCAGTTTCCTGAGTAATGGGACTATGAGAGTGGGAACAGTGACTTTCCATTTGTGAGCACTGAAATTGCACGTATTTGTGGGCACTGACCAGCTGTATCAGCCAAAGGTTCACAAGTCCATGACGCCTGATAGAATTCGTGCTAGAGTACTGAAAAAGCTAGCAGATGTTATGGCAGGGCCTCTCTTGATCATCTGTCAAGAGTTCTTGGAGTCTGAGGAAGTCCCTGGTGTTTAGAAGCTAGCCAATGTTATTCCAGTCTAAAAAACGGTGTGAGGGAAAACCCAGGGAACTACAGATATGTTGGTCTAAGCTCAGTTCCTGAAAAAATTGTGGAGAAGATTATACTGGGTACTACTGAAAACCATTTAAAGATTAATGCAATCATCAGGTACAAACAACATAGATTTACAAACAACATGGATTTACAAAGGGAAAGTCCTGTTTAATTGATTTGATATCCTTCAATGATAAGATCACCTGCCTAGTGGATGAAGGGAAGGCAGTGGATGTAGTGGATTCTAGTGAGGCATGAGATCCTCTCCCTCACAGTATTCTTCTGGACAAGCTGTCCCACTGTGACATTGGGAGGTGGGGGAAGAACTGGCTGAAGATCATAGCTCAAAGGGTTGTAGTGAATGGGGCTATATCTGGCTTGCAAGTGATCAGCAGCGATGTTCCTCGGGATTCAGTTCTTTTCAACATATTTATCAATGATCTGGATGCAGGAGTTGAATGCACCATTAGCAAGTTTGCTGGTGATACCAAAGTGGGAAGGGCTGTTGACTCTCTTGAGGGACAAGGCGTCTTACAGAGGCATCTAGATAGGTTGGAGAACTGGGCAGTGATTAATGGTTAATGAAATTTAACACGTCAAATAGTTGGATTATGCACTTAGGATGAAATTATGCCAGGTACATGTATACAGTGGAAGAACAACCCTGCAGAAAGGGATCTGGGGCTACTGGTTGACAGCAGGCTATGAGTCAACAGTGTGACCTGGCAGCCAGGACGACGAACTCCATCCTGGGGTGCATCAAATGCATCACAACTAGTCATTTAAAAGAGGTGATTATACCACTGTATTCAGGCTTGGTTTGGCCTCACCTTCAGCACTGTCTCAGTTCTGGGACCCTCAATTTAAGACAGATTTTAGGGTACTTGAATAAGTCCAGAGGGAAATGAGGGTGGTGAAAGGGCTGGAAGGAATGTCCTGTGAGGAGCACCTAAGGAATTTGGGTCCAAACCTTGTCTGGTGTAGAAACAAGAAGGCTGAGGGGTGGCCTCTTTGCACTTTACAGCTTTCTGAGGAGAGGAAGTAAAGAGGAAGCTGCTGATCTCTTCTCCCTGAGATCCAGTAACAGGACACAGGGGAATGGCTCAGAGCTGTGCCAGGGGAAGTTTAAATTGGATATCAGGAAGAATTTCTTTACCAAGAGGGCATTCAAACATAGGAACAGTCTTCATAGAGAGGTACTTGATGCCCCAAGCCTGTCAGTGTTTAGGAGGTGTTTGGACAATGCCCTTAATAAAATGTTTGAACTTGGTCAGATATGAATTGATGATGCAGTTGGACTAGATGATTTTTCTAAGTCCCTTCCAATGGAAACAGTCTATTCTATTCCATTAACCCAGAAAGACAATACCAAATTTTGAAAAGACACCAGTTACAAACCAGCCCTTCTGACTTAGAAAATATTTAAGCTCAAGTATTTGCCATTGACTCTGTAGAAATCATCATCTGCTGTGCTCTCATATGATCTCCTGGTCCATTGCCAATAAAATCAGATTCTGAGTCTGGTACTTGTTCTGGTCCTCTACGGCAGTTCTTACATTGCAGCATAACTTTTGGAATTTGACTCAGTCTAATTTCAATCTTTATTTTCGTCAGTTCAGATGAAGGGTTTACCATGTCCAGGATTTGATAGCTAGAACAATAAGCTTTATAACAGTATTTACTTGTTTTCTTAAGAGTTACAATCAAAATGGCCAAGTGTCCTGGAGAATCCTAAAGGTTGGACACCATGTGTTATAAAAAGTTAAATTTCATTAAATGCCTTTTGTTAAATTTTATTGTCAGGAAAATAAGCCATCACATACAGTTTTGATATATTTTATACAAGAACTCCTAATCCTTCAAAAACAACCAAGCTCTGCAGTTTCCCAGGCTGTCTAGCTGTCACGGCTAGCTTCCCCCTAAAAAAAAAAATTCATCCTAAAATTAGAGTTAATAGATATCCTACTGAATCAACTTCCAGGTAGTTAAAAAGAGGATCTCTTATCCTAATTGGAGTGAGAGTAGAGTTGACAGTTTCTTTCTACAGTATCTGCCATTATTCCTCTTTATGTGTTCTTCCCCTAAAAGAAACCATTTAAAATAGATACTGTTTTATTTTCTAGATATATGCTTAGGTATATAGATGTGAGCCCTTAAAAAACATGAGTCATATTAAAATTATATTCCTTGTGCGACATCCAGCAATAACATAAGACTGAGATGAGAATGAAAGTAATTATCTAAAGAAATGCTGCAGAGGTATGTTGAAAGGAATATTTACCACCATGCAGGAAACTTCATCAAGACTAAAGTAAGCTACAAATGTCTCAGGAATCTTCCTGTGAATTCTGTTTTTCTTAAATGCCACTTCTCAAGGTACAACACTGATGGCATGTTTCAGTCTCTCTGAGCATAACTTTTCTATTTACCAATATTAAATTCCACATGCTGACCTTGTTTTTACATCCTCATTAAATTATTTTGTAATCCATACATGTTCTCCAAGTACCGACTTTAAAAGTCCTCCTGCTTTTGTCATCTGTAAATTTTGATGCATACCATATCAAATAAATTTCTAAATCACTAATATAAATGTTAAATAGAAAATAGCTCCAGGTAACCTCGTCTGTCATATTCTGCCAGGGGTATCTTTTATCATTTGTTATGATCCTTCAGAGGCCTGCTTACTACCATTATTAATCCATTTTCCCTGACCAGTCTTCATATCTCCCTCATGGCTTTCCTTACTAGTTTCTTATGATCTATGTTTTGAAAAGTGCTGCTAATATATATGCAAATCCTCTTCATGCTGTTAACCAGTTAATCATATCAGATAAAGATCATATTACTCGCTATGAATAACAATTCTTTGGCTTCAAATACCTTACTGTATTCTTTAGGTATGAAAACGTTATCCCAACTCAGTATTAAAGTTGGCAACATCTACTTTCTTAGCCTTTTATTTTTTGGTAGCAAGATGGTTTCTTGTTATTCAAAATGGAATAGATCAGAGACTTCTCCCAGGCAGTTCAAGTAATTCTTTCCCTAAACCAAACTGATTTCGCCTTCTATGTTTCTCAGCAGTATCATACTTACTAACTTGCTATGGGTGCTGCTTATACTGTCATGTTCCAGGAAACAATAAGGATCAGCTAACTGTTCTCCCTCTCTCAACAAAAACAGAGATCGGGTATATGAAGAAGGCGTTTAATTATCCTGCCATTATCCCATCACCACAGAATGATTGCAAGGAACAGGCTGGTCCTGCAGGATGTGGTAAGGTGGGTTTCCCACTGGGACAGGTAAGCCACAGTCAGCTGCTCCATGACAAGTGTTACATGGCTGGACAGCCTGTGGTAGAACACTGAGCTAGATCCAGGGAGAAGGAGGAGGGAGAGGCTGCGTGCAGGAGCAAAAATGGCAGTTTTTCTTCCTTCAAGGCCATGGGAGACTTTATTTAGATTAAGATAGCTCATGACTCAAGGAGTGACAGAGCAGCAGACTGACTTTTGGGCTACATGGCCCCCGGAAGAGGGAAGGGAATGGCTAAATGCACAACCCCTCTGTGTCCAAAGCTCAGAAAGACGTGAAGAAATTTGGAGAAATTTCTACAGTGAGTGAATGTGTATATGATCTACCTTCAATTCCTCTTCCTGTATTTAGTTACAGTACCTCTTTTCTGATACTATAACATGCACCTATTTGAAGTATAGCACAGCTGTTATTTTAAGAACAAAAGATGTTTAACTGCGTAATTAAACAGAAGAGTTTTTCCCACCACTTATAGAAGCTTCTTTTTTTTCCCTTTTTTCTTTTTTTTTTTTTTTTAATATTGAAGGAAATGAAGGCAATCCACAATACATGTTATCTCCAGCCAAAGTGGCAAAGTGGTGTATACTTATTTTCTAGTAAGAAAAGGTTGGCTGGTCTTTCAAGAACTTATGGAAATTTCTGGAGTTAACCATCTTGCTGTGCCGGAAGGCTGGGAATTTTGGCAGAAGCTATGCTTGGCTAAGCAGGCAGTATTTTATTGCACTAAAACATGAAAGGAAAACATATAAGAGGTAGAAAACTGTAGGAGCATCAACAAAGAGTTAAAAAAAGCATTTCCTAGATACTTAGGGATGAAACCAGGAAGTCCAGAGCCTGTTTGGAGCTAAGAAGTATGAAAGACATTTAGCACAATAATAAGGGACTTTACAGTCACACAGTTTGCAAAAGGAAACTAGTTAAAAAATATGGCTTCACTACTGGCTAGAGGGGACAACCACGAACAATATGGAAAATAGTGAAGCACTGAATGCTTACTTATACTAATAATCAACCTTCTCCCAGACATCTGTGTTTACCAGCACAGTTTGAGAAGAGGGATACAGAAACAGCCCAGGAACAGATCAGGGACTCCTTAGAGAAGCTGAACCCATTGTGATCCTTGGAGATAATAGGATTCACATAAGGATGCTGGCAGACCTTGTAGATGTGATGGTCACACTATTATCATCAACTGTGAAAAGCAGAGTCAAACAGGGCAGGTCCTTTAAAGTGGAACAAAAGCTGATACTATGCTTGTTTTCAAAAAAAAGGCAAGATTAAAGTCCGCAGGAGCTATAGGCCAGTCAGGCTCACTTCAGTCCCTGGAAAAATCATGCAGGAGGTTCTCTTGACATCCATTTCCAACCATGTGAAGAACAAGAAAGTAAGTAGGAACAACACAGATTTATGAAGGGCAGGTCTTGTTTAACCAACTTGATGACCTTCGGTAGAAAGATAATTGATGTGTGGATAAGGAAAGAGCAGTGATTTTCATAAACATTGATTTCAATGATGCTTTTGACACTGTGTCTCACAGTATTCTTGTTTGTAAGCGTAGGCGGTGTGAGCAGGACAAATAGGCTGCTAGAAACCCGTCTGGATTGGTAGGTATCGAGGAGAGTGAACAGTGGCATGATATTTGGCTGGCAGAGAGGGTGACAAGCAGAGTAGTCTTGTACTCTGTACATCAACACTAGGGTCCACTTTATTCATTGTCCTCATCAGTGACCTGGATGGTGACCCAAGGTGAATTCTCAGCAAATTCACAGGTTAGGGTTAGTGACAAACACAATTAATGACAGATTATCACTTTAGAGATACACTGGGAAATTTAAGAACTGGGCTAACAGACCCTTCATGAAGTTTACCAAGAAATACTAAGACTTGAATCCAGGATGGGAATTCCTGTGTGTCAGTACAAACTGAGACATGATGGGCTGGCCAGCAGGCCTCCTGAAAAGGACCTGAAATATCTCACTGAAAAAGTCATTACTGTGGACTCCTGGATGAATAGGAGCCCAGAACTTTATTGCAAATAAAGAAAATTATGTAATAAATTTCATTAGGAGGATTATAGTCAGCAGGCTGAAGAAAGTTAGCATCACCCTCTACTTGGTGCTGATGAAGTCACCTCTGCAATACGGGGTTCAGTTTTGGTTGTTCCATTTCAAAGACATGGTGGGGAAAATGGAGAGTGCTCAGCACTGGGTTGCCAAGTCATAGACATACAGAGACAGTTTGAGAGAAATTTGTTTATTGAGTATGCTAACAGTGGGCTAAGGGGCAATATAATTACAGCCTACAAAATTTGGATAGTGAAGCCAATGTATTTTTGGTAGTGCAAGATGATACACAGATTCTATGATCACAGGCAGTGGCTTGGTAGGTTCAGGCTGAATGTTAGGAAAACCTACTTGACTGGGAGGATAGTGCAACACAGGAATGGGGGCTCATTTTCTTCCCTGGAGATTTTAAAGATTTGGGTAAACAAGGCCAAGGCCTATGTTGGGAATTGCCACTAGTCTGAGTGGGATGTTGGACTAGGAGATGTGTAGAAATACCTTTCAACCGACATTTCAGTGATGAAAATGGCTTATGGATATTACTTTTGTGTAATTATATTACAGGAAACTGAAACATAATGACAACACTGATCTTTAAATTAGGCAGATGTACAACTTCTGCTCCCTCTCCTTGTGTTACACAGTAGTCTTGGAGGCCTGCAAATCTGAAGAGGTCGTGTTGAATGGCATATTCTTAAGAGAAATAGGAGGGAAGATTTAGCCTAATTCAAGCAAATGGCAAAATTCCTTTTTTAAAAAGAAATTATATAAACATATATAATAAAATAGAAGAAACTAAAAGGTAACAAGTTGTGGGAAGACAATTTCCCTGCTAGTGCATGGGAAAAAAATAGCTTCAAATATTTTCTGCATTTTTCAGAATATGAAAAATATATACAGAGTATGTACCCCATGTAACAACCCTGGGAAGGTTCTGGCCATCTGTACAGTATGTGAAGTGAAAATGACAGGTATTAGACAGAAAATTTCTCTTGGGAGATTATGATTTTCCTTGAGTTGTTCACTCCTACATTGTTACTGCTGCTGCTGACAGTAACCTTTGTAGATGCAAAGCCATTGATGTTCAGGGAATTGCAGCCAATGCAGCATGTTGGTTTACTTACCTTGTGGCAATTTGCTTGTATTCTGTACTCATCCATAAAGCAGACTCAAAACTATTGACTTTGTTCTGGATGTGGTCAGTGCCTCAAGTGTGTGGGTGCCAAAATGTACACCTGCAGTGCATGTGAAGGAAATTGAGCAGATTTCCAAACACATTATGTGACAGTTATCAACCAAACTAAATGATAACAGGTAAAATTAGCTCATGTGGAGATTTGTGATATAGCAGCTGGATTAATTCATCCTCCTAAACTACCTCAGGCACTGCTGCATTATACTGTAGTTTAGACCTTCAAGATAGCCCCTAAGCATCCACAATTCCAGTGAAGAGCTCTGAGACTGGATAACTTGAGGTCAAGTTTTCCAGTAAGCAACACAAGATATTCTCAAATTGATCAATATGTTAAATGCGGAGTTATTCTGAAAATGACTGTGGATGAAATAATCAATAGTGGATACAAAATAAGACCCAATAAGATAAAAAAATTCCATTCGCCAGTGATCAAATCTCACTGCAGGTGCATTCAAATTGCATGACTCATTGTGAGGCACACTGCTGCGAGGATGAAATCATTGGGAGCTTGTCAGGCTTCAATTGCATTCTCCTGGGAAGGGCAAGTTGCTATAATCCTGAATTTATAACACTGCCATCCACAGCAGTGTGATAACTGTTGTTGATAACTATTGTTGTAACATCACATCTGGGGAATAAGAAGGCAAGTATATCTCAATCATGCTCTTTAGATTTAAAAATAGAGTAAGGATATGAAATACAGAAATATCTAGATGTCTCTGACTATGGCATAGCTGGTAGTTGGTAAGCAATATCAGCCTAAGGCTCAAATTCAGATGAAGAAAAAAGCGTCTTCAAAAATTGTTCTTGAAGAGATGCATAACTAGGTCTTGAATTAGCTGTACTTATTTTAAGGTGACAACCAGTAAGTATAGTTACAACAGTATAATGCATACTAGTAATACAGTTAGCCAATAATTCAGGTACTGTACAAAGATTTTCCCCTTTTAGGGTTTGTTTTGAACCCAATGAAAAATGGAGCAGTATTGCCTCCTGCTGGCTTTATATCCCTTAGACTTTGCCATATCTCAGGAAAGTTGCCCTCAGATCACTGAAACACTAATATTAACCTAATGATGGTATAGACTGCTTCAGATAAGGTCTCTGATTTAATACTAGGAACTATTTCAATTTAAAAGAAAATGAAGGAGATGAAAGCAGTAAATGACTCTCAAATATGTTTCCAACAGGAGCTATGCATGTGTTTTATCTTACAATTCTGCTTATCGAATGGGTAAGGATGTTTTTTTGACAGGTGATTTCATTTGATATGACAAAAACCCAGAGTATTCTTTTTGCATTGATATTACGCTAACACCTCAAAATGTCCTTTGATTCAAACTTTGTTCTGATTCAAAACTAACAAAATACAATCACAAGAATAATTCATTTTTCTGGTGCTACCTCTTTTCCATGGCTGTAAATTGTACCAGATAGATATAATTTTAAATTCCTTGAGGGATGAGAGCCTGATAAGTCATTAAGTTTGTAGCAAGAATTTATGCCTTAGTACTGCTGCAGATATCCAGCATTCTCATGCAATCTAAAGAGAAGACTATAAGTCAACATGCTCAAAATATTTAACATAATATATATCATTATTTAGGAAAAAAAACAGTGTTAGATTGGTTGTTAAAATTATAGCTTTTAATAAAAAGTTTGACCTAATAATTGCAACAGCATTGCTCATCCGCCACATACTAGATGTTGGTAGAGATTTCCATTTGGCCATTATGGTAGACAGGATTGTCCCTGAATAGGTACTGCACAAGTGTTCAGAGCTTTCTAAAAATTCAAGGCACATACACTGACTTATGATTACTAGGCGTATTCTTGAACTCTGCATTCTCAGCCCAGCAGCGATCCACCCATCTATCCTGTCATTTAAACACATTCTCTTCAGCAGCTCCACAGATTCCTGTCTTCACAAATTCACTCCTAGAAGATATTTTTCATTCAGGCAGCCTTACTCAACACAGGTCTGAATTTAACCTTGGACTATTTGTGCCTGAGGAAAATATGAGAAAGCCATTGCGGACAATACTGTATTTGCTTTACGTAAATGTGTAGTACTAGGTAGCAACTATATAGAAACTACATAGATAGGTTTCAGTGGGGATTCAGAGCTTTCAAATCCTTACCACCTTAAAAAGCAGAATTACCATGTAATAATTTTTGCTGGTAATTCAAAGGAACCGCACTCTAGGCAGAACCTAAACAAGTTTCTAGCCCAGGAAGAAAAAGGACAAAACCTAAGTGCCAAACCCCAAAATGCTCATAGTATTTGGTACTGAACTATATCCCAGGTTCCTCTCAAAGTCTGGTTTCAACTTTTGTGAAGAGTTGACTTTCACTATAGCTAATATTTCTTCAGGAATATGATAAATGACATGACAGGTTGCAGAGTCATGGCAAGCAAAAGTGAAGTGACTCATAACTGTAGTTCATCTGTCCACAACAAAAAGGAGATTTTTCTCATGGAACACCCCTGCTTGCAATTGCACGGATAGCCTTCATTTACAGTCATTATTTGCACCTGTGCTGTTTGAGGACAACAACAGTATCAGCGGCTAATGCAGATGGAAATGACTTCATGGAAATGTGAAAAAACATATGTTTTCTTTAGTAAATGGAGAAAAATATTTTAAAATTTGTGTACGGAACAGAAAGTACGTAAAGGTTCTTTATCAGACTCACAAAGTTATTCCTCTGGGTTTTTTTAGCCATGACTTTGTCTCTGTAAGCACTTGTGTAATTTCAGACCTCCTCTTAGCTTGTATGGTCAACTCAGTTGATAAGGTATTCTGAATAGAAGTTACTTTAAATGAACTTTTCACAGCACCTATTAAAATGCTTGCTTGATGTTAATAGCAGATTCTGGGCACTCTGTCAGCCCAAATAACTTATATCTGTATTAAACATGGCCCAGAAAATTACACCAGTTTCTTCTAGTTAGAGTTTTGTTTTACATAGAGCAAATATTATGTTGCAAACTGATAACTTTTCTGGCTAGCTGCTGCCTAGAATGTATTGTATTAAGCAGTGTATTGTATTACACCACACACATTATGTCAATAACCATATAGAATGAGCATTTTCTTTCGGATGTTTTCTGTAGTATTTTATTGAACTGCTTAGTGTAGTTCTTATATGATTATTGTAATTAAGGTTTTTAAGTTAATGATGTAACTTCTTCCTCATTTTTTTTGCAACCCCCACATAATTCTCTATTTTGCAAAAAATCTCATGGAAAAATATTACTGATGTATTTGAGGACACATGATTTCTGAAGCATTACTTTAATCCCCAGGAAGTTATTTAATAAAAATGGATTTTTCTTCCTCAAGGATATCTTAAAATAAGACCTTCTCATAAATATTGTACAGTAACAACTGCTAAAGCTCTGTCTTAAGTAATACAAAACTTAATAATCTTCACCTTTGGCTAATTATGGGGTTTTTCCTTCTAATTTTTTACTAAATACCAGCTGTGTGCTTCCACTTTACTTCTATAATTATCCACATTCATCCCTGTGGAATGACACCAGAATTGTACCAGATGTGAGTTTGACATGGTGCCTTTTAGATGCAGATTTTACATTTTACATAAAGTCCAGTGACCTACTCACTCCCTTACTTTTTTTAACTACAGTTAATGCCACTGAAGTCAATGGAACGTAAATGAACATCTTTGCAGGGTCAAATGTAATACTAGCTGAAGAAAATGACCAGTAACTGATGCTCAGGAAAGTGAAATTAGGCCGGTAGAGCTCATTTGTTAGAAAAGTTAAATTACCCATTATCCACATACACCTAGTAAATATTGGAATTCTGAAGGCCTAATGCACTACTGTGTTACACCAGCTTTATGTCAGGGAAACCTCACACATCTAGGTAGGAAACTTTAAGAACCCAAGGGGCTAAGGGTCGATTTCCAACACTCTGGAGCCCTACTCCTCTTAAACCAAACTATTTTAACATATTTAGTGATTTATTTCCTGTTTTAGTGTCCAGCCATCTTTGAAGACATCTGAAATACCTAAATGGAATGTATATCACATTTACCCAAAAGGAAAACAAATCTTAAGCTTCTAACTTCTGCTGCTCAGATAATATTTAATAGGTGCTCATAAACCAGAGGAGGAGAGAAAAGCCAGCTCCTCTTTCTTGAAGAGCAGAGGAAGTCTTGCCACACTCTTAAACGCGAGGGTTTAGGCAGTTATCTGGGAAGATTGGTTTTGGCTTGTGAACACTCTGTGAACAGAAATGCCTGACGACTGCAGCATCCAGACATCACAAAATGTGGGATTTAAAATGTAAACCTTTATTTCAGTTTTTCCTGCCAGAGCCTGTCAACCATCCTAAAGCAATTGTTCTTTCAGCCTCCCAGTTGCCATGTGACCTACTCAGCCCTTTGAATTTTACCAGTAGTGTGTGAATGTTATCTGGCTGTAGCTATGCCATGCTATCAAACTTGTTAAACTCATTTTAAATGGTCTGATGTTAGAGAATTCCTGAATGCTATATAAATATTCTTACTTGAGATTCATTCCCCGGAACTGTTGCTCCCTTTTAAATCTAATGACTTTCCAGGACAAGTCAAATCTCTATATTTTCGAAGAAAGGAAAGAAGTGACCTCATTTCATGGTATTAATTGCATCAATATACAGTGACTTGTAGCTTTTTTCCTCTTTTATTCTTCATTTTGATATCCAGATAATTCTCATTTTCCCTTTGGGCAATTCCTGTCACAAACAAAATTATTGTTCTACAGTGAAATATCCACAGAGTGCCAATGTGTAACAAAATGTCACTGCCTACAGTTGCTGTTACGTGGAGCCTATCCCAAGGCTACAGATCTGGCAAGCCTAACTAATGTAAATGTTATTCACAGTCATTTCCCCACTACAATTAACAGAGACCATGTTTGCTGGTCTGAGCTCACAATTTTATGTTTTATAGCCCTGTGAGCAGCATTTCTGGGCTTTCCTCTAGTATATTCCTCCAAAGTGTGCGTGCTCCTTAAGAGAATTAGGATTGAGTTTTCCTAGCTGACATACAAAAGTAATTTGTATGCTGGGGCTCCATGGGGAAGGATGTAGGTGGGAAAAACACTGATTTGTAATGAATGTTTTTGAAATGCTCATGAGCCTAGGTAGTTACTCACAAGCCCAGTAACTAATATATCTTATGAAAATATATTCTTACCCCAACTCCTCTGTCCCATATCTTTTTGTAAGCATCTGTCAGTAATGAAGCAAATAATCGATGGCAGTTAGTCTTATCGGGTCATGACAGATTAAATAATGTTTTGCAATAGTAATAATTATTTTAATGACATTAGGTAGCATTAGCTCTGTGGTAACAAGCAATGGCACATTCTGTACAAACAGATAAGCCTGCTCTTCCTACGCATGTATCTGGGGTACTGCACTGAGTTTATTCTCAGAGGGAGAAGGATCTGATTACTGTGATAAAATAAAAATCATGCATTACAGTCATTATGGAGAAGAAGGAGGGAGAACGTTAAATGTATTTAAACTGCAGGAGGTCAAAACAGTGTGTGCCAAAAATCTCTGAACATGTCAGGATTGATAACAGCTGGAAGCATGAGTAGAGCTGACACTGTTTCTAATACACTGTTGAGCATTTTAGGGGCCAGGATGCTGAGCTTATCTCTGATACATCAAGATTTTCCTTTCTATTTCCAAACTCCTCCCACATAATGTGTATCTCTGATGATAAAGGGGCTACACAAGTACTAAACAATAAATTAATTTCTTACCTCTAGTGTAGACAAGGGACAAGATTTCAAGGCACTGGATTATTCCTTTACACTCTTGAGGAATAACTAATTCCAATCCAGGGTCACTTCCTTAATGAAACGATGCAATAGAAAGGAAAACTCAGAAAAATCTCATAGCTTTCAAATAAAATCCTAGCACTTTTGAACAAACACTCCTGCAATAAGATCGGAGAACAAGTCCTTTAGTCCTTTTACCTTGAGGTGTAAAATCAGAGGGAAGTGGCATGTAAACAAGACTGACTGACTGCATTTCAAGCCACATCTGAAGTCAGAGCCTTCAGCACTAAAATGTATGTGTATCCTACTCTAAATTGTCAAATTCTACTAATCAGCATGATCATAGGTTTTTATTTTTTGACAGCTGGTAGGGCCAGTTCTTTGATGGTGTTTATACATCTCTTATGTAAGTCAGCCTATTCTAAGCATTTAAAAGCCCCCGGTGTTATGTTAATGAGCAAGTTTTACAATAAATACTTGCCTGGGTTATGAATTCTAAAAGCATAGACTAAAAGGGATACCATCCATAACTTGTACACACTAATATCTTTTAGAGGAGGTATGCTTGAAAAGGAAGAAACCTTCCAATTTCTGGCAGGCTTCTTAGATCTTCCTTGTGTCTTTCAGTTTGAATTAGCACAAGAGATACTTGCAATATCAGTGTCCAGAAGTAGGAGGCAGAGGTATTAGTTTCTGATAATATAATATTGGTCCTTCTAATTAATAGTATTTTCTATATAAAAATCCCAATTATTTCAATATCATATTTATTTTTCAACAGAAAGGCTGGGTCACGGTTTGACAAAACATTGCCCTAAGATTAGGCTGGGGATCTGCAGCAGATGCAGGAAAACATGCTAATGTCTGACTCAGTCCATGTTTCTTGTAGAGACTTAAACTGACACCATGCTGGAGTCAGCCTTAAACAGATCCTAAGCCTACAGTGTAGTAATGAGAATAAAACCAGACAAATCTCCAAATTTTACCCTACCACATGCATGAATAAATGCTATAACAATAGCATATGTGGCAAACGCAATAGTGGGCTTTGTAACTAAAATGCTACGTTTTGTGAGGAATAACACAAAGATGATCTCTAATGGTGCATGAGCCAAGGAGTCATCAGTCTTTAATTTATATGATGTAGTGATGTAAGAGTTTCTGTCCTGCAGACAATCAGTCATGTTGGATGTAATGGGAGCTATATATGGTTACCCTAGTGAGAATAAATCCTGCAAATTATTCTGGCATAAAACCAGTAAAAGAATGATGAGGTATTTTTCCCACAAGCCAAGCCAGATACTTTAGGGTTTTCCTTCAAGCCAAATCACATTTTGTAATGAAGTACAATTCAAAGCCAGAATCAGCACAAAATCAGCCACAAACCTGGGACCAAAACTGTGACTAATTGACATCTTGATGGAGGGCAACTGATCATGTGTATTTGCCATAAGGATGCTGCTGCCTCAGCGGAACCTGGAGGGCCAGAGGAAACTGGGTATCGGACTTATAGGGCACTACTGGAGATGCTTGTCAGTTCAGAATGAAACCAGTGTGCTGCAATGTTTGTTTTAAGGGTTGGCTGTTGCTTCAAAACTGGAGGGAGATCACTGGTTGATGGTGGGCTTGGGCTGCTCTGAGCGGGAAGACTTGAAAAACAGTTGGTGTAGACCAGGGTTACTGCATTTTGTGTACTAAAAGTGCTTGATAGCTGGGAGTGAGGAGTTTGGAAGATCTGTTGTCTGGTAAAAAGTTTAGATCAGTCCCTTTTTCTAGCATATCATGGTTTCTGGCACAGATGGGATGAGCGGGAGACAAGATAACAATATTCTAAGCCCAGGCTACAGTGAGAAGTACCTACAGAGAGTTATTTTCTGTCTTACACAGGACACTTGGAGACTGGATTCATTAGTGAGTCTAATGAAATTATTTGTATGGATCAAAGGGTCTAAATGTGGATGCTCAGAACGCTGTGAAAAATGCAGCATCACTTTATTGTAACTTCCAATAGGGGTCTTCTCTTTTCCCTTGCATGATCTGAGACTTTTCTTTGATTTACTTTTTTACAACTTAAAAGAAGCTAACTATGCTACTTTAGAGGGTGGCATGTCCTCAGTCATTTCTATCTCACATTGACCCAATGTGACACAAACAAGAAAAGGTCAAGAAAAAAATCTGAATATAGAACTACAAGCTATGCTCAGGAGAGGAAAAAGGGAAAAAAGGAAAGATGCAATAGCATTTGCTGTTACTGTATCATTTATAGCCAGGTCAAGGCAAAAAAATCTTCCTCCCTATCTTGATAAGCCATTAGTAATAGGTCAGGAGTCAGCTGCTTCCATTATCGACACCAGGAGCTTAAATGTCAGTGATTAAATGTTTCCATGGAGATCCCTTGAGCTTCGCTAATGTGGGCACATTATTTACACCCACACCCTGCTGGAGAAATGATAATGACTGTGCGTTTTCTTGTGCCCCAGCATATCTAAAGCAAGTTGTGCAGCTGGACTCTGAAACAGTATCTTAGAACACAGAGCCAGATCTTGGGGATGTGAGAGACACCTGTTCTTCTGATTTTCAGAAATGGCTCCTGCTGGAAAGAAGCAGCTAGTATTGTTAGTGCTACATTCTGGACAGATGACTCCAGTGCACGGGGACTGTCACAGCTGCTCAGGATTAACAAATGAATTCTTGCAGGAAGCTGCAGTAGGTAGTACATCAACTATGTGACCTATATACAGTGCACACAGTTTAGTTGTTAATTTATTTCAGCTGGAGAAAGAACAGATAAATTCACTATCAGAGGAGTAGGGGAACATCTTGTTTGTTCCAAATTGGTTCAGCCTGGTTCAAGTCAATTATTTCATGGGGGAGTCACTCCACAGTGACTTCATCCATTAGTATTGATTACTAAAGTGTGAAAATTAGTGGTGCTATTTTGAGGAATACTCATCCAACATGTAAATCAACTAACTTGCATTCCTTTCCACAAGCATGTAAATTGCCAAGTTATGATGATATGGCTGTAAGTGGATTTTGAGGTCACTTGCACAGCATTTGTAAAGCATGACCCCAAACATTTAATTTCCATCTATGATGATGTGGAAAAGAGACATCTTTAGGCAAAACAGAAAGAACTGCTATGTGACTTGTTACAGCAACTTCTGCAATCTGAGCAACAGCATACAGATGGCTGACAAATATTTTGTTGCGTAATCTAATCAAATAAGTTGATATATGTATTTTAAAGCAGTATAGGCATGTTTATTGATAACCAATAATAAACAATACAAATTTTCAATTAAAGAAAATTTCATAGTTATATAATCCTTAGACACTAATTGTTGTGCAGTTAAGGCAGGTTCTTCCATGGGCTGTATCCTCCAGCATTATTAGAAAATATATATGACAGAAATATCTAAAGTTTATATCAGATCAGATACATCACAAGCAACTTAGATTCCCATCTCCTCTACTAGGAGCCTTTCCACTAAGGATTTCACATGAAGTGGCTGAGCCCCAGAGCAACACATCCTTCTTCCATTCCCTGGACTTTCTTGGCTTATACTATGGAGCATATCCCTGGCTCTGCTATAGGTGTAACCAGGACTGGATGAAAAGTTTTCCTTCCTCCCTTCCTCCCTCCCAGACAGCATTCACAAGCCCTAAAGGAAGCAGAGGTTTGTTTTTTGGGAAGAGGTAATAGGGATTTCTAGCTTTGTGTAGGTAGGACTAGAGAATGGAGCAGGAGTTATTGGAGCAGTGGAAGTTTGAAGATGTGTGTGTACTGAGTGTTGGATGCACAGCAAGGCTCCACTGCACTGAGAGTTTTCCCTTCAATTAAAAGCTGAACCTAGACCTGTTTTTTTTTTCACTAAGTAACAGGGTTGCAGGCATGATTTTACAATATTATTCCTGAAATATGTGTATGATGGTGTTTTGGGGAAGGTAGTATAGCACTAATCTAAATTAAATGCTTCCTGGAAGTGTGACTGATATTTAGGAAGATGTAAAAAATCTTTGTATCAGACTTGTTCAAGCTATTTGTTTATCTTTTTGGAGAAGAGAAACGCTGCTAGTAAGGACAGTCATTTGGAAGTAGTAAGGACTGTATGCTTAAATTCATTAAAAAAAGACTTGAATTGAGTATTACTGATCTTGCTTCAAACATGCTATGTTTTGAACAATGAAATACAGAAAAAGAATATTTAGGTTCACATTGAATTTAAGAAGACAATTCTTCTGTTGTCTCTGATGTTAATGAACATAACAGCTACAAAGTGGATTTTTGATGTGCACACCCTTTTCAATGTCAAACTTAAAAAAGACCTGCCTTATTAATCATTGGAAAATAAATAAATAAATAAATGTAGTAGTGGGAATCTCTGAGGATTTTAAAAGCTGAGTTGGTTGCTTCTTGGTCACTAATCTTATTCTGGTTCTGGCTAGGAAGAGGAATTTACCCTAGTTTTATGACTGTAAATAGAGTGGCTCTTGCAGCTTAGAAATTGGTGGGCCATTGTCCACAAGTATTAAAGGGGTATTGGTAGTTCTTTTCAATAACCACATAAAGGTGAAGTCTCCATTGGGAGGTGAGTGGCTGAATGGGTGAGAATCCAGTGAATTACGATGAGACACAAGCATAGGTCATAGAAAACTTGTTCAGTATATTGGGGAAATCTATAGTGTTTTTTCTTAAGGTATTAGTTTTCAGAGGGCCTTGGCTCATTTCATCTCAGTTGAATATGGTCCAGCTGAGCAGGCAGTTCACACATGCTTGTCAATGGGATCTCCAGAAACCCAGAGATCGAGCTAGAAAACACTTAAAGTAACTGCAGTCAACTAACTTTTGATGTATGGTTGGTGGTCAGTCATGCTGTATAAGCAGGCACAACACATGGGCTCCATTCAGAATTAGTTCAGATCCATCTGGGTAATTGTCTTACGGCTGATAAGAATGCTTGATGTACTTCGATGTACATGGCAGATGTACTACTTCTCGAGAACTGGGAGTACTGAATCTGAGGAAATGTGTAAAGGACGTCTCTTTCCACTGCTCCCCTGCTTGTTTACTCTACCCCTGCAGTACAGTAAACAAGTGCAGCAGGAAACAGAGAGAGAGAGATGTGGCTTAGAGACCAAATTCCTAGATCTCAACCACATCCTTAGGTTCCAGGCCCCTGGACAGGTCACTGCCCGTGGGTTTGCACAGAGTGCAGGAGGTAATGCTACTTCATCCTCCCTGGAGGCCAATGGTTAAACACACTTCTAGAGAGTGATTTTGAGGTCTCATTTGCCTGGAGAACCTGAGCTCACTTAATTCATCCCTCAGATGAAGGGTTTAAGTACCAAGAAGAAAGATTACCTGAAGCTGATATGTCATTTTTTCACTAAGTTCCAGGATTGACACCATTATTTTAAGTTCCTCCTCACGTTAAAATGATAAATCTATATAACAGGGAGTTAGAGAGCATGTCTGATAGTCATTTTAAATCTAGACACCCAACAGAGAAAAAGACTGTCACATACTCTTTGCAAAAGAACATTCCATTCTTTTTTTAAGAACTTAGAAGAATATAGTGTAAATGTCTGTATTTTTTGTTTCTGCAAAGGAAAAGCAAATCACAAAGAAAATACCTTGCACTGTGACTCAGGGTATAATGTCTTTAGAATCATAGACTCATAGAATATCTAGATTGGAAGAGACCCACTGGATCATCGAGTCCAACCATTCCTATCAATTTTCTCATTTATTCATGTGTTTTTACACTGTTGCTCGCTTTTTCTGCAAGTATCATGGACATTATTAGAGATCCAGGACTTGCTCCAAATGTTCAGTGTAAGATTTTATATCATATTTTGCTTTATATTGTACTTCTGTCAGTATGGCAAGTTTTATTGCTGTGCTATGTTGCTTCCTGAGCTGTGAAACACAGTCTACTTGCTGTAGTTCTCTAACTAAGGAAAGAAGGATAATAACTATTGATCCTTGTCAGGAGATACATGAAAATCTAACACTTTAATAAATCCACAACTTTAACAAAATGAACTCTGAATTTCAACAAGTTCTGCGACAGAGAAAATCATTAGTGTATCTAGTTCAATAATCTGTCTGTAGCTGTAGCTAGTGTCTGATAGCACAGAGAAACTATTCTTTCCCACCATCTTCTTTTAACTGTGTCCTTCCATCTTCTCTTACTAAATGTAGTTTAGCTTAATTAAACTCTTTTTCAGTAATAGATTTTTATTTTTTTTATAGGTGAGGCAGCAGATTTTTTCTGGGCCTTGGAAGGAAAAATGATAATAGTATGTTTAAAAAGTTACAGGACTTAACATAGAAATTACAGCATTATTATAAGCGCATGCATACACACAGAAAATATTTTAAAACCTTTGCTACTGCTACTTAACACATTAATGAATTTTCATGGGACCACTGGAACAAAATAGCACTAATCCTGATTTAAAGCAAGAATTCCCTTTCATCTGGATTGATATTAGCACTTCATTGCTGCATTTAAGTAAAATCTGTCCAGATAAAATCTGGACTTCTCACTGGGTAAATGTGAAATAAAATGATGAGTAGCACTACCTTTTGGCTGCAGTGAGCTTGTCAGAGTATCTGGACTAATGCACAACACAAACCCATTCATAAATATTCAATTTCTGTTGTTCATAGCTTCCTTATTCAAGACCTTCCCTGTTCAATCTTTTACATTAACAGAAGAAGGAAACAGGCAGGTAATGCACCTGAGACCTCCAACCTGTAGAAAACTATCTTGTCCATGCTACCATTTTTCCTCATACCCATGTGTAATTTCTCCTTGTTCTTAGATTGAGCACAATGCTGTATTTTTCAGCATTTTGAGTAGAAGATTTGTGCTGAGTTCTTTTCCTTCTTTATTGTTATTTTTTTAATAAATAGGAATTACCTCATTTCTAGGTTGTAAATAAATTTTCATTTCCTCGGGATGCTTCTGCTATACACAAGGCTTAATTATTCAGGCATGATTCTCAGTATGATATCCAAGAGGGATTAAAGACCTCTTGGTTTGCATAGGCTCTTTGGATGATGGGCATGCTGGAGAGTCTCTGCTGGCTGCTGCGATGGGCTAGTGTTACTGCCTGTCCTGCGTCTCAGTCTCAGAGAAATGTATACTTCTCTGTCTGTATTTCTGTCTTCTGTTATAAATGGAATAATAAATCTGCATATATGTATATATATACACATCCTCTGCTATGCTATATGACTGACTCTTTAGCTATTATTTAATGCATCACTTCATTCCTAATACAATGTGTTTCCTAAGAAAAGAAAAGATTTGCAATTTTGGCAGGTTTTTTACAAATACAGAAAGTAGGCTTTGACTTTTCAGTATCTCTTCTTGTTCTGCCTATTTGTAGTAACATAAAATTCCATGGTACTGGTGCAGGTGCACATTTTGACATGCAACATTACATGGAGGTGCTGTTTAAACCATCAATGACAGTGCTATTTCATCAAAGAACATCTTATCAAGCATTTTATTTGATTTTTTTTTAATATAAGATCCCCTGTAATATTTTGATACTGTTGAATGTAGCCATTAGACTGGATATTTACTGTGATGCTGCTGGAGTTGCACTCCTAGGCAATCTGCACAGACTTGCTGCAATTAAAATTTACTAAAACTCTCTGTAATTTGGCACTGTATGCCTAAAATATTTCATTAGTACGTCTAAAAATGGTCACTGTGATTGTGTCTGAGAGCTCGCCTAGTTCCCAGAAATATAAATAGCAGTCTATACTAAAGAGGTTGTTTGTGCTGTGTGCAATGATTATTTGTTGGCTTTTTGGATTAATGTGATCAAATTTATTAGCGTTATTTCAATGGGATGTATTTGACAGCAAATTTCCACTGAAATTATGGAAATTTATAAACCTGGTTGATTTCATCAGATATTCTTCCAGTGGAATGAAATTGAGAAAAGGTGTGTACTATCAGGGTGGAAGTTATGCATATATGTAGAGAAAGATAAAGATATTCTATTTCAAGTTTATATTTTAAATGATCCCTATAAAGTCAGAAATATAAATTAAATTTCGCAGTCCTGCTACAATACAAAATGAAATATATATAAAGAGAAATGTTCCTACAAAAATCTCAAGGTTTTGAATTTCTGATTGTTTCTAAAGAAGCTCAGATCTGAAATGAGGATTCCAATGTGAAAATGAAAGCTGTTCTCCACCCTTCTCTAGTCCTAGAGAGCTACTACAGGTGCCACCAGTTCTCTGGACAGAGGTTTCCATTCCAGAGGATTCCAAGCATTGTTGAGCAATCTTCTGTTCCAGTAATCTGATACTATGAATGGGCTATTTTACATGGATTTCTATCAGAAGTGAAGTGAAACTTCTCCCCTGATATCCAATGCCTCTAAGAGATCTAAGTTTTTACTTTAAGCAAGTTCTTAATTTTATATGTTTTAAAGACTCTGTATTGGAGCTGTTTAATACCTACTTCCTACTTAGTTATTAGGATTTTTTTCATATATTTCTGTATTCTGATCTGATTGAAGATCTCTCTCTTTTCATACTGTGAGGCTCCTTCATGCGGGAAATCAGAGACCTTACTCACAATATTCTTCTTTCATTAGCATGTTTTCAAGACATTTGTGAGTATTCTTTAAAATGCCTTTTGTTCTTGTTTTCTGCCAAAATAGTTTCTTAGCCTTGAATGCACGTATGAATCTTATACACACAAACACAGTTGCCTGATGTTCTTTTTCAATTGTGTATGTTTCTATTCAGATAGACATAGGGAGTTTGAAGTGAAAGTTACCAGCTGTTCCTTTCATCATAACAAAGCGAGCATTGATTCATTGGAATCACACGGCAAATTTGCCTGTATATTTGTTATATGGCAAGGGAGAAGGGTGTTTATGACCAGCAGCTAGACTTATAGAGCCTGGCTGACGTAACCAGAGGTCTTGTTTATTTGTCAGCTACATGCCTCAAAGCATTTGCATGCATTTGAGAAGTATTATCACTGACTTCATGTCACAGTTTTAGGAACAGGTATCTGCTGTACTGTGTTCACTGGTTTTTTTTTTTTTTTAGATTCATAATACAGTGGGAAAGAAACAAAGAACAAAGTTCCTGAATGGGATACTGCAGCTAAACAAAATTCCAGCTTATTTTTTATTTCATTTTAGATTTACTTCTGTGGTTCCTTCTAAAAGATTGGTGAGGTTGTAGTCCTTATTTCCAATGGTTTTGCCATATCTTTCCATTAATGTTTCCTTAAGCCAGCAGAATACCCACTGACATTTAATATGGATGTCAGTTTATTTTGGTAGTGTTACTGATAGTTTTCTTTCACAATTTTTTTTTTTGTTGTTGTTCAAAACATCAGTATTTACTTTGTAATGTTCAAATTTTAGCAAGGCAATTGGATCTCTTACACAATATAAATTGTAAAAATCAGTCTTTTTGCACTGAAATGCTGAAATGCACTCTTTTATCCTTCCTATTACTTCCTTGCTAGTAATATTTAATCACAATTTTGTTTAAACAGTTTAGACCTTAGATTCCTTGCTTGCCTTTTCTTTCTAAATTCATGCAAACTTCATTAAGAACAATTCCCCTAAAGCACCAAGAGGAGGCTTCTACCAATGCATTGGCTGATGGACCTCCTAGTCTGTGTCCCACAAGCCACCAATCACCTCCTGCTCTCTGAGGCAAGGGCTAGACTACTCAGCATGCTCAAAATGTGGTCATAAGATGTGCTGTCAAATACATGCTACCAGTATTTGGCCTTTTAAAAATTTTACTTTAGCTCTTATATCTATTAATAGAAATTGTTGTCCCATGCACAGTGTCACTAAGTTCATGTATTCCCTGTTAGTTTAGCTGAAGGCAATAACACTTCTGAATTTTAGACTAGATAATTTTGCTTGGTTGTCTACTTGTAATTCATAAATTCCTAATTGTGTTTTGTCTACACAATTTAAATTTGTCTGGGTTTTAATTTTTTTTCTCTTTTCTGTAATGCTGTGGAAGTCTCTGCAGTTTGGTGCATTCACTAATGTCCTGCTGTCTACTTGGCATACCATCTCCTATTTGCATGCTGCTTTGTCTTTGCATCTGGTGCTTCTCTGAGCTTTCAAAATCTTTTCATTTTTTGCCATCTTGTGCTACATTAGTATCCTCCAAGTACAGTCTCATTCTCTCAGTTCCTGCTTGTTTCCTTGATGTATTGCAATATGATTGTTTTGGTCTGTCTTTAAGTTTTAGTATAATGATAATCCCTTGTTGCATTTATGCTCAGTAACTTGGGATACTTCATGTAAAGGGTATACTTACCAGAAATGACGCAGAAGATACAGATACACTTCTACGACCACCGGCTGGGTGCTGAGATAGAACTCTATCTAACCTTGTTCTTTCTTCAGGATTTTACTACCATATGCCTACATCTTCCCTTCCAAAATCTTCATCTGCTTCTTTGCACCATGCATTTGGTATTTTAACTTCTTGCCTTGCTTTTTTTTTGTACTATTTATCTGCTGTGGTTCACATTCTGGACTGAACATGGCATATTCTCTAACTATCCATTTCTCCAAAGCATTTAGTTATGAGCATGAAAGCTAAAAATATTCTCAGCTGTTCTCCTTTATCTTTGATCCCTGTTGCTAGTCACAAACTCCCACACCTTTTAAGAACTGTTAGTTGCACGGGTCAGCTACTTTTTTGAAATGTGGCAGTATCCCAACTGATTGCTTATTCAATGATGGTTGTTGAAAAGGTACAGATGTATTATCTCATCTCTTTGGGGAAATAAAATTCTTCTGGATTAGTTCTTGTACTGTACTTGGGTCCTCCTTTTTGGATGCAGACATGTCTAGAATATCATAGAATCATAGAATCATTAGATTAGAAAAGACCTTAGAGATCATCAGCTCCAACCATACTTGTCTACTATCAAATCATGTTAGCAAGCACGTCATCTATCTACCTTTTAAACACCTCCAGGGTTTGAGACTCTACCACCTCCCTGGGCAGCCTGTTCCAGTGCTTGATAACCCTTTCTGTGAAGAAATTCTTCCTAATGCCCAATCTAAAGCTCCTCTGATGCAGCTTGAGGCCATTCCCTCTTGTCCTGTCCCCTGTCACTTGGGAGAAGAGACCAACATTCGCCTCTCTGCAAGCTCCTTTCAGGTAGTTGTAAAGAGCAATAAGGTCTCCCCTCAGCCTTCTTTTCTCCAGGCTAAACAACCCCATCTCCCTCAGTCGGTCCTTATAAGACCTGTTTTCCAGTCCCTTCACCAGCTTTGTTGCTCTCTGGACACGCTCCAGGACCTCGATATCTTTCTTGTAGTGAGGGGCCCAAAACTGAACACAGTATTCCAGGTGTGGCCTCACCAGTGCCGAGTACAGGGGCACACAGTTTTTGGGACAAGCCATGATACTGTTGGCCTTCTTGGCCAACCAGTGTGGCAACCTCTATTCATAATATGAATATTGCATTGTAACATTTATTTTCTTTTTCCTTTTATCAAAACCTATTCTTGTTGATTACTTTTAACACTTTATCAAAACCTATTCTTGTTGATTACTTTTAACACTTTTAACACTTCCTATATACAGTTAGCATTACTTCCTTTTTCTGACAGTGAGTAATCTTCCTATGCCTTCAGGAACGGATTCACTTTGGCCATCATGTTCAGGGTAAACAACAAAGCAGGGAAACCCTAGACATCACAGTACTCAGACTTTTCTTTGTCCTCTATAGACACTTTCTTCTCTCATCACACATTGTAGATAAATCCCTACGTTAATATATCTCTTCTCTACCTGTGTAATTTTCACTCTTTATTTAATTGTTTTTCAAGACTTCTGTTCAGTGTCAGCAGGGGTTGCACAAGATGACAAGGTCTCAATTAGCACTCCTGCAGGCACAAGCCAAACCAAAGAGAGGAAAAGAAAAAGGGAAAAAAGAAAGAAGGGAGGGAGAAGGAAATGAAAGCCTGATCCCTCCCACTTTCACAGTTCAGATGGGATTGGAGCTATATAATGATAAGGTATGCATTTTATTTTTCTAAGACTAGAAAATTCTTTTTTTTTAAATTCATATTTTTTAAAAAAAGTAATATAGTAATATAGTAAATAGAGAATGTGAGATATGTTTTTAAAAGAATGAAAAATTATCCACTGGTTATTTTCATGACTTCCAGTGGTATAAGTGCACAAAAATCTTAGCATCATGGATATCAGTAAGGAATAACATCATATTTTAATTATAAAGGCAAGAAAAAAAACACAATCAGAGATCCTTGTCTCAGCTTCTTTAAGTCTGCATTTAACATTCTCTGTAATTGTTATTTACTTGTAATGAGTCAGTAAGCTATTATAACTAAGCAGGAGGTTTATTTCTGCTGTGCACACTCATGAAATGATGTTCAATAGAACTGCTTCTGTGTTTATAGTTATACAAGCATGAAATCAATGATCAATGGTTTTTTAACCTCTCAATAGAGCTCTATTTTCAAAATCGCGTTTCCAGCCTGGTTTTCCTATTCATTTTGTAACATGAGTAACGATTCCTTAAAAATAAAATACCATTAGTTACACGTCAATATAAATGTAGAAATGTGACTACTTCTACCAGACATAAGCATGAATTTTCCATTCAAATTTTTTTCAGTTCACTTTCGTTCAGTAACTTTACTTGCCCTGAAAAGCTGAATTATGCAAAATTTCAAGCAGCCTTTGGGGAGCATGAATAAAGCCTAAAAGATCCATTGTAGCTAGGGAGTTCCTGGTGAAAAGTCATGCAGCTTAGTGAGGTCTCTGACTTCTGCCTGGATGCCCCAAATTATTGAGGTTTATGACTGTCACAATATCCTATTTATAGAGGACTGCCTATTTCAACTGGATAGTCACATTTTTATTTCTCTGACACATATCTGTCAGCTGTGGTTATAAACTTAACAGTCAACTGTGATCTTTATGATGAACTCGCTTCATCACCTGCTTAGTGCTTCAATTTAAATGTCTCATCACACTTTAAGAGAACCTGAGGAGGCAGGCTCATGAAAAATGCATTTTACTTTTTGCTCTTAGAAACGTTAGGTGCAGTAAGTCCTCAAATTATATGGATTAGATAGATCCTGTAGCTGTTTTTTGCAAAGTAATAAGTAGCTTGAATTTAGACTACCTATTGTTGGGATATGTTGAATGTCCCCTGAGACATAGTTTCTAAGGTGATTCAAGTTAGGGCATATTGAAACTCATAGTGCCTCCCATTCAACTTGCAGAGTTAGATTCTCATTCTATAGAGACCTACTCTGAAGACAAGAAATAGCAAAGGCAAGGTCCTTTTCCATCAGGCAGCTTTCCAGCCACTCTTCCCTAAGACTGTAGTGTTGCATGGGGTTGTTGTAGCCCAGGTGCAAGGTGCAGCACCTAGTCCTGTTGAACCTCATACATCTGGCCTTGTCCCATTGATCCAGCCTGTCCAAATCCCTCTGCAGAGCCTTCCTACCCTGAAGTAGGTAAACAGCCCTGCCTAGTTTGGTGTCGTCTGCAAACTTACTGAAGTTGTACTTGATCCCCTCATCCAGATAATTGATAAAGATATTGAACAAGACTAGCCCCACTACTGACCTCTGGGGAACTCTGCTTGTGACTAGCCACTAATTGGATTTAACTCCATTCACCACAGTTCTCTGAGTTTGGCCATTCAGCCAGTATTTTACCCAGTGAAGAGTGCACTCGTTTAAGCCATGAACCACCAGCTTCTCTAGGAGAATGCTGTGGGAGGCAGTATCAAATCTTTATTAAAGTCCAGGTAGATAACATCCTCAGCCTCTCTCTCATCCATTAGGTGGGTCATTCTGTCATAGAAGGAGATCAGGTTGGTCAAGAAGGACCTACCTATCATGAACCCGTGCTGGCTGAGCCTGATCCCCTGGCTGTCATGCACACTCCTGGTGAGCATTTCCCCTCCCTTTTAGCTGTGGGCAGACAGTGACCCTCCTTTTGGCTATGGTAGTTAGACAGAAGAGATCCACATACTGTAGGTGCCACAGATACTCCTAGAAGTTGTCACTTGCGCAAAGAGGCAAGCATGCTGGTGTGTCCTATGACTGCACCCAGGAGAGACCTAGATGAATGTATGGAGCATAAAGCATGGAAATGATACCTCTATCTGGATCCTGCTCTTGTATTTGCACTACTTTCTGCTGAAGGGGAGCATAGGAGCTGGACTAACGAGCCTATTCTCTGGTTGCCTGGGAACAAGAAGACAGTGTGTCTTCCAAGGATAAGTTTTACTATATTCTGCCCTATACTTCTCCATACCTGGTCAAACAGAAGAACAAAGCTTACAGGTTTGAAGTGAAGATTTTTGTCTTAAACTAATGGATTAAAAAAAAAATCATTTTTATTTACCAGTAATTGCAATACAGAGATGCTGTGAACTACAAACTGTCAAGTCACACATAAAAGAAATGTTAATGTTGAACTCGAATTCTAGCTGTGCTCATAAGCTCCATAAATCACAGCTATAAATAGACCAGAGTTAGTGCCATGGGGAAAGCCTCTGAATATTCATAAGGCTCTCGGTTCATGTTTTGTCACTAGAATAAGCCTTGAAAACGTAAGCAGTTTGCATGCAGTGAATCAGTGGCAAGGTAATACCATTATGATAACAAATTACATCAGTGTGATAAACAACTGATATCTGCAGATCAATCTATAATATATTGTCCTTGTGGGTAGAGAGAAAATGTCATAAATAGCTACTTTGATTAATAACATTAGTTGCCCTTGATAAGATGCTGCTTTTTTTTGAGTATGTCTGGAGGCTAAATATATTATGATATTCAGCAAAGAAGAAAATATTTTTTCATATTTCTTACACATTCTGTAATTATTACTTGTTACTTTGAAGGCATCATAGAGGCAAATGATAAACTCTAAAAATAAAACCCTTTCTCTGAAGATTTTATAATGTGAAGGACACCAAATCTTCCTTCAGAATCATCTATTAATGTCTGAACAATTTTTTTCCAATAAATGGTAAATTCCCTTAAAAAAGGGTTTTAGAATAATCACACTAATCATGTTTATAAAGTGGATCTAGTAATTATTTTAAGCAGAAGAGCTGATGGAACAGATATAAAAATTAAATTAGCATTTAATTTTACCATTTCAAGGAATCCTTTTTTGTTGCCATTTAAAGAGGAGAAATCCCTTCAAATTACATTTCTTTTTAAATATCTAAAAGAAGAGAACAAATGCCTAAAAAAAAAGGCAAAGTAATGTAGAGGAAACAAATTTTAGTTCAAGTTGAAGGAGCTGGAGAGGAAACTCCACATGTGTAAAAGAGAACAGATTTTATCTCTAATTTGTTATACAAACAACTGGCAAAGATAATATGCAAGTAGTTTAGATGAGAAGAATAAATACTGATAAGCAGCTTAGTTGTGTGAAAACTGAAAAGAAACCAATTGCCAATTGCCTGCATTTATAAAAAGATTTGCTTGGAGGCAAAACCCACTTTTGAGGCCCCTTCTGGTTACATTACTACATGCAACATACTGATGTAGTTTAATAGCTCAGGAGGAATCCTGAATATTTGTTGGAATTCTGCAGTAGGAGTCATTTCAACTGTATCAAAACTGAGCTGAAATGTATTAACAAATAAGTGTGAGAAAATTTCTAATATCACTCCTGGATTTGCAATGCTCTATGGCCTCATGGAGGATAAAGTTCTTCAAGAAGGTTACTTATCTGCATATATTATTTTGCTTCAAAAATGACTAAAAAAAAAGGATATGTTCTGACTAAACCTCTCTTTTTGCTTGTTGGATATTATGGATTTTATTTGCTTATTTGTTGGCCAAGTTTCTACTGATGCTTGTTTCTGCAAGTTCTGAAGATCAAATGTGTAATGGACACTGAGCTGCAGAGGGGAAATGAGGTCACCCCAACTCTGTCATTCATAGGCTGGGTCTTTACCCTGTCATGACGTAAAGTTCAGTCATCCTCTGTGAACTCGCGCAGTTTATAACTAAGAGTGAAACCTGAGTTGCTGAAAGCTTATTGCAGACTGAAGAACCTTCACTGCAAGCAGGAAGATAAAAGATAGCAGGAATCCAACATGAATCCGAGATTTTCAGCTTGTGGGGCTGTGAAGGTGGCTGTGAAGACAAAAATATTTAGTGGTTAACCAAGCACATTTACACTGATATCATTAAAAATAAGACTACAGTTACTATGATACCAGAACTGTGAGATAGATTTGACAACATTCATTTTTATTTGAATCATTCATTCTAACTGGGCCTCCAAGAAGTCTCAGATATGAGTTTTTATTTTCAAGTACACACAAGAGAAAATCAGTAACCCAGACAAATAACAATTTTGTCATATGTACAAGGAATGCCGAATAATATTAAAATACACAATTCAGTATTATGAGAGCTGTATTGGATGTTGTGTCTTGTTATTCAGTGCCTAATGCACGTAGTGAAATTTTTATTTTGTATTTTCAAAAATGATAACTCTTTATCCCCTATTAACATAAACTTTCTGAATGCATTATTCCCCTGGTGCCTCTGAAATCAGCATTTCTCTATAATACACTTGAGATACTGCATTGGTATTCCTTCTAGCTTCAAAAACTCAGCGTATGTTACTTTTCTTTTAATGGCTGTAATCTCTAATACAGCAAGTTTGATGAGACGAAAAAAATTAAAAAGAAAACAAAAGGCAGAAAATGACTCATAGTAAGTTGGGATGAGCCTGCTTAAATAAATAAATTAGCAGTGACCCATCATTAATACTGACCTTGGTATCTGCAACTGAATCAGCCTTGTATTAGTTGATGGACCTGCTCCTACTCATTTGGACCCTGCTAAGTGAGCACCTCAGGGTCAGAATTCTGGGGTTCAGTTACTCACCGTGGCATGAATTATGGCCTGGGTTTAATCCCTTTCTCTCTGGAAGTTTGCTCCATTAGTAAGCTGAGGCTGTTTTATTTCATGGGAGTTTTGTGTTGGTTATCTGCGATGCACTCAGGGTCCTCAGCAATAAAAAGCATGAGCAGTTTAATGAGAAGAAATGCCTTTTTCTCAAACTCGGTACAACAAGAAAACAATCGTACATCAGAATAGAAAACACTTATATAAGAATTAATATGCTACTGGGGACAGTAATTAAAAGACTTCCCTATGAGTGTAGAGAAAACATCTAAGGGAACTTCCTGTCTTGAAAACAACCCCAATTGTCTGGAGAGAAAGAAATGCAAGAGAGTGTTACTTCTCTGGTCTCCCTATGCACAAAGACACCCGTAGCAAGGCACAATTAAGGTCAATGAAATTCTTTCTGCAAATACTCTGCTGCTATTTGACGAAGTGTGTTAGCAGACTTGTGCTATTCTAGGATTTAATAGGAAAGTAAATCTACCAGACAAGCTCTTCTAAAGAAAAATAATTACATAATTCTGATTTAAGTATTTTCTGAGTAGACATTACCAGTAATTCTAAATGTATTTCAGAATGTCTTGCTACTTGAAAGGATTGCTCTGCTTTCAAAGCTCAACTTGGACTTGTACGAGTACTATAGGAAAATTCATTTATCTTAAACTGCTGTCATTTAAAACAACATTACATTAGTCCTAAGACACTCATGAAGAAAATAATATAAATTTTGACTATTATAACTGAGAGACTCAGGCATGTGGGGGAATGAGCACTTTCCCACATTTGACCTACAGCCTAGTTTCACACTTCCCTCTGGCAGTAACTAAATATCAGAGATTAGCATGGACTTTGAATAAAAATTGCTACATTGACTCAGGTGTAGAAGGAAAGTATTCACATGTTCCTCCTGAAGCTCAAAGCAGATCCAAAGGTAGGATATGAGGCATATGTATGTCCCTGCTGATTAAAAATTACATTTAAATATTTAAGATGGCCAGCTTCTGACTATTCAGATGTGAACCCAAACAAAACCTGTGCAACGCCAATTTCAGCCAGAAAATAGAAATCATTTGGAACGTACAATGTTTTTAATAGAAAATATGAGAAAAGAAAAAGAAGTCTTTTAATTCCTAGGTCATAAGCAAGCAACCTCATTTCGTTTAACAAAAAAAAGATAGTATTATTTTAACAATATTCCCTGATAACACCAGGTGTGTTGATGACAATTTAACATATACCTCTGCGTTACATAACCAAAGATGCCATTTTGACTTGACCTGCTAAACTTCTCCAAGATTTACCAGTCACAAGAAATAAGTCCATTTTGACCTTACCAATATTATTATTGACACAAGAGAATACAGACCAACCAATCAGTAGTACTCTTTCAGTCTTCACATTATGTAGTTTTCCCTATTAGTCAGTTCACATCTTTCAACTTACTTCAATAGTTTTTAATAGGACCATTTCTCAGTACATTGCTGTAATAAACAAAATCAAGCAAACATAGCTACTGTGAGGGAAAAAAATTTTCCCAGTTTTCAACTCACACATATTACCTAAAGCTCAGATCAAAAAAGATCAAAAAGGCACTTGGATCTATTGAAAGTCAGTGATCTGCCACAATCAGTACTGCCAGTGTTTTATAATTTCCTTAGGTCAGTCTTTTCTGCAAGAATTAAAAGACTTTTATGATAGAAAAGAGCCCTGAGATTTAATTCACAGAAATTTTAAGCTTATAGCTGTAGCATTAGATCTCCTTGGGTGTTTTCTCTATATTTTCCATGTAGCACTATTTTTTGTGTCATTGTACCAAAGACAATTACGGCATTCCCAAAGAATGGTAACAACAATGTGGTCTTGACTCCAGAATTATGAAATTTTTCCTCTGATGTAAGGAAGAACAAGGCTTTACAACTAAAGGATTAAAAATGTAAAATAACTTTGTGATCAGGCTTCTATATACACTGTTCAATAGCTCCACCAAGGAGTTAAGGAATTCTTTAAACAGAAATTGGATAGCAGACTGTAGAACTGCAATGCTATACTTTGGGCAACAAGGAGTTAAATTAAAATGACTAGGGCTTGCATGGAAAAACAAGTCAGTAGAGAATATCAAATGAAATAAGAAAATCTGTCATCAGTAAAGGGGATTATGATGAAGAGAAGTTTGGGGGTTTCCCTTTTGTAAATTCAAAGAATATTCTAACACAGGTAACAGATTCATTATGAAATACTGCTTACAGAGCAATTAGAAAATGGTGCTAGGTGTAGGATGGGCTTGGCCATTGGGTTAGTGTTTTATTCCATGTAGGTAGGAGAAGGGGGATTGTGAGGTACAAGCACTTGCAAAGAGCAGTAAAGGATTCCAGAGCAGAAGCTGCTTCAAAATGATGCTGTGAAAAGATGTTGAGCAGTACTATTTCTGCACAAACAATTGCCATGGTGCAGTACAAAGCATATTAGTAAAACTGACACAGCAGATATTGAATAAAAGGCATTTGATAGGCCCTGGCCCTGACCAACTGCAGACTTCTGCAGTTTTTAGCATCTAGGAAGGAAGGAAAGTCAGTCACTATAACAAAGGTCAAAAGGAATATCTGAAACCAGCTCTTTTACAGTTTTCAGCATCATTGAGCAATGTCAAAAGCAGACTTCTGGCACCTATAAATGAAGCTGTCATTCTCTGCTCCTTGGTTATGTGTTTCTTTGGTTTTGCTGACTTTATTGTAGAGTTCGGTTGGAGGTCGAAGAAGAACTGTAACTAGAGTGGAGTGTATGGGATGGAAAATCTAGCATTTTTCTATATAGGTAGATTTTAACCTGCATTTCTACTGATAAACAGATGTGGCTGAGGCATACGTAGCAAGAATGTAAGACATTCAGAAGTCCCTATAACAAACTTGCCTCTAATAATGGATTCTTAGGAGAAAGAGGATAAGTGCAGACTGACCCTTTCACTACCATAGTCCACCATATTTCAGTAGTTTACTGGCTTCTTAAGTCAGTGTTTAATATTCCAGTGAAGTATTTCATATTGCTGTTAAGTGTCTCCTCTGTAATCTTTCTTTGATATTTTTGGATCTCATTTATATTTTTGGCCTTTGCTGTACTGAGGAGTTCCAGTACTTACATGCACTGGATGAAAAGAACAGCTCTCGTGTTCAAAGTTGCGGTCATTTCATGCCTGTTTAATTTTTTTTAAGAAAAAGTGAATGACCGTCTCTATTCACTTTCACTATCTCATCTTTAAGGATCTTATAGATTGCTTCTGTGATGACTTTATCCACTTTCCAAGCAATCTTTTCCCTCCTTCTGTGAAAGATGGGTTTTTCCTATTTAACTTTTCCCCTCTGTAGATGATTCTAATATTGAATAATCAGAACTGCATGTCTAAGTGCATGAATGACAGTGCAGGTGCTTGGGTCATATAGGCAGCAGTAGAATGACATCTGTTTAATTCTCAAGCTCTTTTCTAATATTTTCTGATGTAATATTGTTTTTTTTCTCTCCATTGTCACCATTAAGCTGATGTTTTCCAAGGACTCCATAAGTCATTAAAGCACATCACTTTGTAGATGTAATTTAGAGTGTCTGAGTCTAAACATCTAATTATGCCACACATAGGAAAAATTAATCCTATGTCTGCCTAAAGCAAGGAAAGACAGAAGACATGTTCACGCCACCTCAGATTAGTTATATAAAGTATTTTGATTCATTTACGACTTTTTTAAAAACAGTCAGTCCATTGGCAAAGATGGTTTTGCATATTTCCAGGATTATGAAGAAAAAGAAGGTGACAGGAAGCTGCACTGCATGGGTTTGTTGAGGGTAAATTGTACCTGACAAGACTGATAACTTTCTGTGATAAAGTAACTGGATATATACAGAGAGGAACATTCATTTACTCTGAATTATGCACCAATTTTGATGCTGTCTTGCACAGCATGCTTGTTTCAAAATGAGGATGTTGTTGTAGATGAGTGCACAACTCATTAGACGAAAAACTAGTTGGATGGTTGGTCTACAAGCATGATGTTAATGCATCATATTCAACCTGGACGTTTGTGACAACTGGGGAACAATAGGGATCTGTCCTGAGAACTGTCTCATTTAACGGCTTTATTGAGGATATTCTTTTCACATTTGGAGGTGACTCTGGACTGAGGGAACTGTAGGCTTGAGGGCAGAGCACCCATCAGAGGGACCCACAGAGGGTGATTGAACAGGCCAAGAGCAACTTCATGAAATTCATCAAGTACAAATGCCAGGTGCTGCCTAAGAGAGGGCAGAGTCATTGGACTGACATGAGCTGGGGCTGGAGGGTCTGGGGAGCAGCTCTGTCGGAAAGGCCCTGGGATGGTGGTGGGCAGCAAGCTGAACACAAATTGTCCACTAACTTATAATGAATATGTAGAGCTGCCTCCCAGCATGAAACAACTGAAAGGTTTCCATTAACTTTAATTATCTATTTCCCTCATCAGAGGCCTAGAAAACTAATATACAGCTGTAGGAATCCTGTGCATTTTTTTCGTCTTCTGCTTTGCAAGATGGTAAGATTTTGAAAGCAAAAAAGGAGAGAGGTTTGTTTAGATATTAAGCATTAGCTGCAGCACTGTGTTCCAAATTTAATTTAAGTTTTGCATTATTATTTTATTTGGGCTCATTTTGAACATATAAATGTATGCACATATATCTATCTCTGCATATTCTAGGTGAGAGAAATGTATGGTTTAAAAAGTATCATTATAAAGTTATTTTATAAAACATATGTGGTTTATATGGACAATGTAAGTTATCAGTTGAAGAGTTACAATACATTCTTCTAGGGCAGGGGTCAGAAATATTTATTTATTCTGTATTATTCTTGATGATGACTATTGCATGGGCTCTTTCCAGATAGAAGTAACCAGTTAAGAGGTTTTCCTGGGCTGAGGGAGAGATGGAGAAACAGGAAATACCAAAAAGAATTGTGTTTAGTGGAATGCAATATTACTAAGAGTTATGAGGGCTTCTGAAGGTATGTTGTTAAGCTTTACATGTACCATTTTGATTTGCTGTTGTTGTTATAAGGCATATCCCAAATCAGAGCTTGACACACCAGCTTTGCAAATTTACTGAAAGTGTTTCTTTATACAGTAAATATCAATTTATTTTGGAAAGACCTTTGACTGGATGATGATTACTAGTCCTCCATCCTCAAAAGGTCATGACCTACAGGTGGAAAAATCCCAAGTTCAATTCCAAGATGATTTCAGGCATCATTTTTTTCAGGCAGAGCAATTTTTGTTCTATTTTATTTTATATTTTTCTGTATACCTGTGCAAGGTTTGATCTATTCATGTAAAGCTCCACAAATTTTATCAGGGCTAGGTTATTTCACACTCATCCAGAATCTGGCAGAAGATTTCTTGTTTGGAATATTTTTACTGGGGCCCTGTAACAGAAAACTTTGAGAATACAGTTAACTTTATCATCTAGGAAAAATTAAACATTAGTTTTGAATATGACCTTCCCTAGCAGCCCAATGAAAAATGATAAAGGCCTTTTCTTTGGGGAAAATTCTTTGCTGAGTACCTCTAGTTCCTTCAGGCACTAAGGGAGCTTGTGCATATCATCTCTTATCTGCTATGAATAAGTCCAGAGCATCTTGAGTACCTTTATTTTTGTGTGTGTGTGTTACAAATTTGCATGGATTTGGAAGACAGAAGCAAGTCGGTAAGGCAAAAGGAATGTCTGAGCTGCTTCTGATTTTCATCTTACAATGCTTAACAATATATTCCATAATATGTGGAGAAGAGAGGAATGTTTAAATCGCATTGCTAAGAAATTACCTTATTTCCATGGCCAGATTCCTTATCTTGGGCCTGAAGGCAAACGGGGCTGACAGGTGTTCCTTAGTCTACATGGAATTCAGCAGTTGAAGCATGAACCTTAGCGAATCCAAACAGGTTCACTGCATTGAACTCCCACATGATTTGGTTCAAAACTATGATTGTTCCAGAAGCAAGACAATGATTGGCTGCCTTGGTGAGAGATGTTTTCACTTAATAAGAACTTTGAGTTTAGCTATAGGCATAATACATTCCTTAATATTTCTCTATATATTAAATAAGTATCTGTTTCACATGTCATTATAAATGTGTGGTTTTCCAGCACATCTCTCTCTACCTGCTAATTTTAACTCCAAGATTTTACTGGAGATTTTGCTATATCTTACAGTGAAAGCTTAGAAAGACACCTTCCCAAAAAAAGCTGGGCATTTTTTTACTCCAAGACTGATTCTTCCTGTCTGAAGAACTTATCTGACAATGAATTACACTATAAAAGCCGATTGCACTATCATCTTGCTTTTTGGTTGAAATAATTGGGAAGACAATTATGGATGTGTCTGCTGAAGTCACCATATAAGTTTTGCTTGTAACTTCATGACAGGAAAGTGTAATTCCCAATTTTTTGTAACAATAAGGGGATGGGAGGCTCAAGGAAAAAGACCAAAAAGGCTGAATGACAAGAAATGTAAAGATCCCACAGAAGAAAGAGAAAAGTGCCACAAGAAAGAATCAAGAAGTAGAAGAAATTAAAAAATGTTTTTCTGGTCATTACATTAGAAAGACAAGTAAGGAGGAGCTATTCCAATGCATATTTGTTAATTATATCTCTTAAGGTGCTCCAAGCAAAAGGTTGGAAACATGGTGTTAAAGAAAGAAAAAGTTTAATGAGACTGCTGCTTTTCTGCTACCGTCAATTTTTCAGTTTTCTAAGAAGAATTTCCTATGCAGTTGCATATTACCTAATGAGATTACTGTTTTAGATACTGCAATTGATGCTTAGTAATTTCAAGGGGTTTTTTTTGGCAACACCTGCATTATTCATATCACAATACTGCTGAGAGAACTGTACCCACTTCCCTAGGTGGCAAGAACAAACATAACTCTTGTCCAAAAATGCATATAATTTACCTAGACAACATACAGAAATCATAGGACAAGGAAAATAGTAATGTTTTACTAAGGAAAGACAGACTCAATAGTTATGTGGGGGTAGGATTCATCTCTCTCTATTTACAGGTGTGTTTTAAATGACTGATCTGTCTTCTCTTTGCAGGTAGTGGAGAGAAAGTACAAATTATCTGATCTATTTCAGAACACTGTCATAAGGTGTAATAAACAGTACCTTAGAGGTGCCTGTTTCTGTATGTTAATTGTAGCTGATATTGAGACAGGTAGCTAGGATGGGACTTCTTTTTTTTTTCAAAATGGAAAAATAATGTCAGACAGCGTTAATTTCTCACTGTTAGAACTTCTTAGAGGAGTTCTAAATGTATCAGTTTCACCATGGACAGGACTTTTATCTGGAAAACTATTAAAAAAGCATGAATTACACTCAACATCAGAGTAATCAACCCCTTATTAGAAAGAACACTTATAAGGATCTTGGGAAAATATGACTTAAGCTTTTACACTTCCTACTTCAGATCCTGAGAGTCAGTGTACTAAGTAGGCAATCTGAGATGTGCTTTCTTTCTCATCTTAGTGCTTTTCCATCATACAAAAATAATAACTTATAAGTACATATAAAAATATTTAACACCGTTTGGTCTATATACAATGCTATAAATATGTTATATGTTGGAATCATAAAATGGTTTGGGTTGTACGGGATCTTCAGAGATCATCTAGTCCAACCCTCCTGCCATGGGTAGAGACATTTTCACTAGATCACTTTGCTCAAAGTCCTGTACAATCTGGCCTTGAACACTTTCAATGATGGGGTATCCACAACTTCTCTGAGAAAACTGTTCCAGCTCCCAGTACCACCACCCTCATTGTAAATAATGTCCTCCTTATATCCTGGGCCAGGAGGTTCTCTCTGTAGTCAGATGTTTTATCAGTATGATTACTTGACAGGATAGAAACAAATGCATGTTCCTTTGTAATTTTGGCTCTTTTCACTAGTAACAGAGGCAGCTTTCTAAATGTTGTGATACTTTCAACTACTTTCTTACTTGCCTTCCTACTAGCCATTTATTCATATTTCCACATGCAAACTGCTGTTGTCTTATTCAGTAGTCTTCTTTTTTGTCTTCATCTGTCTTTGGAAGTATAACTTTTAAAAGTTCAGTTAAATTCAACACATGAAACATTTACCGCGATTAGAAGCACACTAGAGAAGCTGTTTGAACATGTGGTACAGAAATCATAATGTTGCTGAATGAGGCAAGAGCAGCTTTATGCAGCCTGTACCATTTTTTTGAGAACTTACTGTCATTATCTGTTTTTTTCAGGAAAAGGAATATATGCTACCTTTCTCAAAGTCCTAGCATTGTTTTCTGTTATCAAATATTTCTTTCAAGTTAGACTTTGTGCTCTCTATCTAGTTTAAAAATATCTCTATGTGGAAAGTGCAAATGATATAGGTTTTCTGGCTCAGTAGGTATATTTGTCATGTAACTTTTAAGGATTTTAAGGATTAACTTAATAAATTACTTGATTTACTGTGATTATTCAGTGCACTGCTGCACAAAATTTCTGACTATACTTCGCATATGAGAGCTGCAAAACATCTCCCTCCAGAAGGAGCAATTGATTTCATAAGGAACTAGTAGAAATATTTTCAATAGTGGACATCTAATTCAAAGCTTCTACACAAAAAGGAAGGAAGGTGAGGCAAGCAAGGTAGAAACTTCAGTGAGTCAAGGAACTTCCCATCGGAGAGTCAATTTTTACATTATTTTGTCTCTTTTCAGCAGTGAATGTTTAATAGTGTGGATCAAGCAATGAATTCTTTGGTATGTTCTTCCTTCTCTGATAGCACAGCAACATTTTTTTTCTACATGATATTTCCTGTGAAGCATTTCTGATTTTTACCATCATACATTTAACAAGACACTAACAACAGTTTTATCTCTTCCCAGCTATTTAGATACGATGTATTGCTTTCGGAGCTGGAAATGCTGTAGCTGCTTTCCAAAATAAACTGGGGAAACCCTTAGAAATATAGGATCTCCTATAGAAATGAAGATAGCATCACATCTGGGACTTGACAGGGTTAGGGTAAGCTTTAACTTCAGCTCATACTTTGATATTTCAGTATTTCTATTTTATATTAATAATATGGCTTGTGGCATCCCGTTGTGAGCCCTACTCATACGGTTGGACTCTTCAAATTAAAAAAACATTTCTCCTGAAAAGATGTTATTTTCCTTTTCTGCCTTTGCATACACTAGGGAGACATCATATAGCCAGAACAAACATTGCTGCTACCAGACCCCTCTGGCACTTTCTGAAAAAAGTGTAGGAGCAAACAATCTAAAATTATACTGAACATCTAGAAGCCAGTGACCTGTTGTAAGTGGGGGCATGGTTCCAGTGATACCAGTACCTGATAAAGCTAGAAGCCCCCCAAAAGGGCAGAACATCAAGCGAGTAATAAAACAGGTGCACTAGATATGTGCTTACAGACTGATAACTCTGCTGCACCTGAGCCCTGCCCATAGATTAACCTTTAACGCATGGATGTTGTGAAGCAGGTTGAACAATACTATTTATACATAGAAAAGAAACTGGCCACTCTGTCTTCCTCTGGCTGAAGGGATTATTATTATCTTATTCAGATCTTAAGATAGACAAGTTTATTTTCAAGAGTATAGAAGTAACCCTGGGCTCCAAGATATGTCAGTACTAAATTGGAAGAGCCTTCGGAAAGCAGAGATTTAAAGGAGCAAGTGAAGTGGAAAAAAAAAGCATAAAACAGCTGCAGGCAAAATGGTAGTAGCCTTAAGGTGAGGAGGGGAAGAGGTTGTAAATAGGGCTTGGTTGTTCTCCACTGCACTTCCCCTCAGCCTGCAGTTCCAGACCTAGGAGAATGGACAAATAATGGTACGTGACCCATGGTCAATGACTTAGATCTTATAGTGGTGGTGATGGGGGAAACTATGCTGAAGCAGCTGCGGTACATTCAATTTGGTGGGACCTGCCTTTCATAAACCCATGCTGAGTGGGCCTGATCACTCAGTTGTCCTGTGTGTGCTGTGTGTTAGCATTCAAGATGACATGTTCCACGACCTTCTCTGGCACTGAGGTCAGACTGACAGGCCTGTAGTTGCCTGGATCCTTTCTCTGGCCCTTCTTATAAATGGTTATAATATCTGGCATCCTCCAGTCCAATGGGACTTCTCCAGTCAGCAATAACTGCTGGTAGATGATGGAAAGGGGTTTGGCAAGCACTTCTGCCAGCTCCCTTAATACACGCAGGTGAATCATCCAGCCCTATGGACTTAGGAATATCTAATTTGGCTAGCAGGTCTCTAACCATTTCCTCTTGGATTAAAGGAGCTTTGTTCTGCTCTCTCTCCCTGTCTACTGACCCTTGGGGTTGAGAACCCAGGGAACATCTTATCTTACTGTTAAAGATTGAGGCAAAGAAGGCATTAAGTACCTCAGCCGTATCCTCATCATTTGTCACTATTGTTCCCCCTGCGTCCAGTGTCCAGTAAAGGATGAAGATTCTCCTTGGCCATTCTTTTGTTGTTGATATATTTGTAGAATGATTTTTTATTATCTTTCAAAGAATGGGCCAATCTAAATTTGAATTGGTCTTTAGCCCTTCTGATTTTACCTCTCTGTGATCTCGCTTTGTCTCTGTAGTCCCTCTGAGATACCTGCCCCTTCCTCCAAAGTTCATATATTTTCCTCTTTTTCCTGATTTCCACCCAGAGCTTTCTGCTCACCCAGGCTGGTTTTCTTCCCCACTGGGTCATTTTCCAGCACATGGGGATGTCTTGCTCTTGTGCTGCCAGAAATTCCTTCTTAAAGAGAATCCAGACCTCTTGGGCTCCTTTGTTCTTCAGGACTGTCTCCCACTGAACTTGATCGAGCAGCCTTCTAACTAGACCAAAGCCTGCCTTCTGGAAGTCCAAGGTGGCAGTTCTGCTGCCCGCTTCCCGTCCCCACCTCCCCACCCCTCACAGCCTCGCTTCTTCTGAAACTGAGTATTCTATCTTCACATGATTGCTGTGCCCCAGGCATCCTCCAGCTGTCACATCTCCCAGAAGACCTTCTCTGTTCACAAACAGCAGGCCAAGGAGGTCACCTTCTTCAATTAGCTCACTCACCAGTTGTATTAGGAAGTTGTCTTCCACACTCTCCAGAAGCCTCCCAGGTTGTTTCCTCTCTGCTGTATTATACTTCCAGCAGACATCTGGTAAGTTGAAGTCTCTCACAAGGACAAGGTTTGGTGATCATGAGATTTCTCCTAGTTGCTCATAGAATAAGCTGTCAGCCCCCTCATCCCAGCTGGGTGGTCTATAGCAGATTCACACCACGATATTTGCCTTGTTGGGTGAACCTCAGATTTTCACCCATAGATATTCAACCCTATCATCATCATCAATGAGTCTGAGTCTGTTGAAACTCTTTCTAACATAGAGGGCTACCCCACCGCCTCTCCTTCCTTGCCTATTGCACCAGAAGGGTTTGTAGCCAGCCACAGCAGCATTCCAGTTATGTGAGTCATCCCACTCTGTTTCTGTGATGGTACTTACATCCTAGTCCTCCTGCTTCACAATAACTTCTAGTTCCTCTTGTTTATAGCCCATGCTGTGTGCATCAGGGTAGATGTACTTCAGCTCGGCTATTGATCCTGCCACACTCCTAAGAGGGATAGACTTAATTCTTAAGCAACAACTCACTGAGGTAGTTGGCCTCAAGATAGTATGATAATAAATAAATATTGATAAACCAAATTTAAGGAGTCTCAGTTTCTTCTGAGCAACAGCTTATGAACTATTGCTGCTCGTGTTTATCTTTCTCACAGTGCATGAAAATGTTCTGCTTCATTTTACTGGTGTTCAGAAAAAGACAAACCACTCACAAAAAACTGGGGTGACCTTTGGAAAGCGAGCAGGAATATAGCAACCATGGTTATGGTAGGCAAGATATCCACAAGAAAATTCAAGACCAGAGATCTCACATCACAAAAGGTGCTAAAGCACTTCCTCACCATAGAAATGACCCCAAAAATGATTGTGAGAGAAAGCAAATGGAAGACCATGCAAAGGCAAAGGCAATTACTCTCTTTCCACATTTCTGTAAGGCTACAAGCTATAAAGCAGCAGTCAGTGCCCTCTTTCATCTCTAACAGGAGCTATGACAACACTGATTACTGCTATATGAGAAGTTCACTGATGGTACCAGAAATAGTAATACTTGGTAAATAGCCGGTGGCATGCAGATTTTATGGCAGGAAAATTAAGCTTATTTATGAGAAGTGATAGTTTTCAAGGGTTATGCCGGTTCATATTCAACTACTTGCCAACTGCCTAATAACAATAAAAAAAATAAGAATTAGAGAAATGTACAAACAGGCACACACAGAAATGCAGGGGATATTCTGCACCAATTTATTTATTTATTTATTCATTCATTTAATCCCATACTTAAGGCTAGAAGTTAGGGCAATTGAGATTCTTTTTTTTTTATTCGACGTTATAATACAAATTCAGTTTGGAAGACTTGGTTAAGAGGGAAGAATTAATGCTTCAATATCTACATAGAAGGCAAAAAAAATTGAAGTTGCACTGATTAATTTAATTATTTCAGAGATTAATGAAAAGTTCTGCTACAAAATTCTTATTGGCTCAATTTATAGGTAGATTGCTGCCTGGCAGGTCATGATGCTGGATGTGGCATTCAGCTTAATTCTTTTACACTAGCTAAAGGGTTGAATTGTTTTCACAGAACTGCAAATCATCTCTGCATATAATTTATGCTTCTATGCACACAACACTTGCACTTCATGGTCTCTAGGTGTTAAAAGTACATTTTCCTCCTGGTCTTCATTCTCAGTTCTGTATTAGAACAGCACTAGTGTTATCACTTTAAGTAGCTGAAGTTAAAGTCTGGTTTTATCTGCAATATGGCTGTGTTATATCGACCCTGCTTTTGAACCCACTGAGATTTTCGTTAAGGATTTCTGAAGGTGTGAAATATCACCATATAAAACAGAATTACAAATATTTAATGACAGTTATATGAATACTACAAAGCGTTACTAACAGGATCTGCTGGCCAGCCATTAAAATCTGACCGCTTCCTCAAAAATTCCAAATTTAGATGGAAAGATTGGCAAATTAGATAAGAGTTATTGTGTTTTAATATTTTTTTATCCAAGGAACAGAATACTAGTAACACATACGAGACAGCTACTCATATCAATTCTTATTCTTGGAGTTTGTAGTTAAACTGCTAAGTTCAAATTTGTCCATCATTAGATTCTGGTAGTTTTTCATACTTGACACTAGGAATAGCAGCTAATGTTGATATAATCAACTTTTGCTTGAGCACAGTTTGAAAGCTTTGCATTCAAACTTCACTGGTGCAGGTTACAGCTTTGAAACTAAAACTAGTTAATACACTAGCTTAGTCATAATTTACTACGGTGAGTGACTCTTTAGGTACAAGCAGTTGTTCCCAGCTGCATTTGTTCATACAATCAAATCACACCAAACATTCCTCAGGTACAGTTTCACCATATGTAGGTCCATGTTAGACAAATACGTTAGAAACTGTAAAAATGCATACTTGTGGTAGTAGCTGGGGTTTTACAGACCTTTAAATGAAATACAAACTAACATCAAGATTAACAACAAAAGAATCATGTACCCAAGCACGTTCCTTGAATTCTTGGGAGTGGCCAGCTGCTCAAAGGCAGCAAATCTGTGCAACTGTTTTAGGACCGTCTTAGCTATATGTCTTTGATATCCAGAGCATTTTACATACCTCAGGTATTTTTAAAAATGTACAGAAGGGGCAATATTAAATCCCATGTTCCCAAAGAAAGAATACATATACTGTTAGTGAAATATAATTTACATGGCTGGAGTTCTTTTCGTTTTCTAAATTAGCAAGTATCAAACATGCTACATCAAGTCCTGCCATGCAGCAGTGGGAATTTTATTTAGATGTAAGCAAGCAGTCCATGCTCTGGGTAAAGGTAGATTATCCTGAAAGACTGAATTTTTCTTAAATTCACCTCTGGGCATACTTTGTATTCTAATAGAATACTTTGTATCCTAATACAAAGTTGTGTAGGTGTTGTGTAGGGTTGGGTAGGGATGGGGTAAGGAAGACCAAGGTGCAGCTGGAGCTGAGTTTGGAAAAGGAAGTGAAGGCTAACAAGAAGGTCTTCTACAGATATATCAATCAGAAAACAAAGGTTAAAGAAAGCGTACCCCAAACAGTGAATGAAAATAGTGACCTCATATCAACAGACAAGGAGAAGGCTGAGGTACTCAACTATCTTTTTTCTCTGTATTCACTGACAACCACTCTCCTTGTCTCTCCTGGGTTGATGGACAACAAAAGGGGAATCGGGGGGTATAGACCCTCACAGTGTGGGGGAAGATCAAGTTTGTGACCACATGAGAAACCTGAACACATATAAATCTACAGTACCTGATGATATGCATCCTAGAGTCCTGAGGGAACTGGATGATGTGGTGACTAAGACACTCTCTATGATATTTGGAACTCATGAGGTTCAAAAAGACCAAGTGCAACGTCCTGCACCTGGGTCAGGGTAATGTATAGTTTCAATACAGGTTGGGGGATAATGTGATTGAAAGCAGCCTTGCAGATAAGTATTTGGAGGTGCTCATTGATGAGAAGCTTGGTATGAACTGGCAATGTGCCGTTGCAGCCCAGGACAACCATATCCTGGGTTGTATCAAAAGAAGCATGTCCAGCAAGATGAGGGAGGTGATTCTGCCCCTCTATTCCGCTCTTGTGAGACCTCATCTGGAGTACTGTGTCCAGTTCTGGAATCCTCAACATAACAGGGATATGGAACTGTTGGAACGGGTCCAGAGGAGGGCTACAAGGATGATCAGAGGACTGGAGGACCTTCCACATGAGGACAGGCTGAGAGAGTTGGACTTGTTCACCTTGGAAAAGAGAAGGGTCTAAGGAAACTTTATAGCAACCTTCCAGTACCTGAAAGGGGCCTACAAGGAAGCTGGGGAGGGACATTTTGTAAGGGCATGTAATGATAGGATGAGGGGGACTGGCTATAAATTGGAGGGTGGAAGATTTAGACTAAACATTAGGAAGAAATTCTTCACACTCAAGGTGGTGAAACACTGGGACAGTTTGCCTAAGGAAGTGGTGGGTGCCCCATCCCTGGAAATGTTCGAGGCTGGTTTGGATGGGGCCTTGAGCAGCCCGGTCTGGTGGGAGGAGTCCCTGCCCATCACAGAGGGGTTGGAATTGGATGATCTTTAAGGTCCCTTCCAACCCTAACTACTCCTGATTCTAATACAAATCAGATATGGCTATGTTTCCATCAGGGATTATACTGATTCTGGTAGCCAGACTAGTTGATATATAGCAAATTCATTTATTCCCTTGTGATACTGCATGGTGCCATAGGGACAGGCTCCTCTTTTTCAGGAAAAGGCAACCACATAGTTATTTGCGGTGCTTTGGTCCCACTGTTTTTAACAAATCATAAGGCTCTGATGTCATATACCAACATTAGTCATCTTTATTTGTGTGCAAAGCATGCCCATAGGTAAATTAAGTACTTAAAATTACATAATTACATATTAATTACATATTAATAGATAAATATTATGTCATATATACATTTAAACTTTTTCAGGGGACACTTTTAAACTGATCAGGATTATAGTACATACTCACTGGTTAACAAAACAGTGATTCACTTCTTGCATATTTGCTGTAGGGAACAATGGATTATTGGTTATTGCTCTATTTTGTTAAAATTCATTGTTTGTGCCATCTTGCCCAGTATGTAGTACAGCTCTTGAGAGGACTCTAGCAATGCATTTATTTCACTCACTACCATGTGCCTACAGAACACTGACTATTCCCAAGGTGGTAAATTGTTAAAGAGGTAGTTAACAGAATGGAAGAAAATGAGGACACAAAGAAATATTATTTAAGTCCAGAGCAGGAATAGCTTTTCTTCTGTCCTTCAGGTATTTCTGCGCTGTTGTCTTAAACAGTGCGAACTTCAGTTGACTTTTACTGGCTCATATAATTTTAAGAGTGACCCCTTCTAGCCCTGATGATTTGCTGGTATATTAGTTCATGCTTTCTTGTGTTAATGGCAAAAGATGTCTCCATTGCAGAGAAGAAGGATTTCTAATTTATGACAAACTACATTTCAAAATTTGATTTTGCTCTAAGTAATCTGATCAAGCAAAACTTTAAAATTTCTTGTGAACTACAAATTTTTTGGAAGATCCATTTTGAAACAGCAGCACATGTGAATTCACTGAACATATGTTCACCGGGCCCTACAGCAATGCAATTCAATTCCTTTAGATCTAGATATACTTCATTAAACAGCTGAATGCATCTCAAAGGTCTAGGAGTTGAAGCCAGGACTGCTGCGGCCCCAGCTCCATGCAAGAGCATGACTGTATTCAGGTTGCTCTGCATCCTAACCTGCCTTTCCTTAAAGGTAGGTGTACTCAGGGCCCCCTAGCTTCTTGCTGAATTTTCTAGATCCTGTCACCTCTAGTGATGGAAGGTCACTCAGCAAAAGATACATCAAACAGAGGGTGTTGAGCTTGATTCTGCAAATGCTAGTAAAAAATGTAAGCTACCTCTATTTTTACTTTTGATTAGCAAGTAGAGCTTCTTGTGCTTTACCCATTCCTATGAGAATAATTCAGTTAGCTGCTTCATGTGAACCTATTTAACCTCATCAGCTTGACAATGGGCTACACTGGTCCCCTTGTGACAATAATCTTTAGTATCTTGTGTTGTCTTACTTCAGAGAGCCAGGAAATCAGTCTGGCCCATAGATGAATTTGCAGAAATAGCAGTTAGAACAAGCAAACAGTTTGGAAAGTAACCATATTTGATACTGGAGCTATTGAAAGACAGCAAACATGAAACCTATGGATATAGCTTGCACAAGGTCACTTTTCAGAAGGAAACTGCGATAAACTGATTTTTTAGAAAGGGAGATTTTTCTTGATTTGAATTATTTATTTTTACTCTTGACCATTATTATATTGGTTGGTGATAAAGCATATCATATGAAATAATAACATGGTATCATAGCAACATAAAGGAAACTAGTCTTGCAGATTCTGGAGAGGCTGATTTAATTGCATCTAGTTAATGCAAAACAATTGTTGAGCTGACACCTTTGAATAGGTTTATTTTCCAGTTAAAAAAAGTGGTTCTACTATCTGATGTGACATTGTGCCTCTATGTTGCTTCAGGCTCCTTTTTAAAAGTCTTGAAAAGTCAAGCCTTTTTTGTAATAACTGTACTGTTAAACAATGTTGTTATAGCCTTGGCTCTTTAACTAGTTGTGCTGGAAAATATTTTCCTTTCATTTTAATGTCAACCACCAACCCAAAGCTGTCATTGCAATAACACTGAAAAACTTGTGTACCAGCTAACATTCCTTGCTGTGCAAACCTTTTTTTTTAATAGGGGCAGATGAAAGAACAGCTGTTTCAAAAACCAGCTCACTACATTGTGCAAGATTAACTAGGGTCATAATAATAGAAACTCAAACAGTTTTTTTGATATGTGCAAATGATTCAAAATTCATCTTCCTGATCTGAAATACTATAGTTCTAGCACTGCTATGGTGGGAAACTGGAGATATAGACCTTAATTCTTTCAAGAAGCCACAAATATTACCAGAAGTTCCAGCTGTGTGATTACGTTTTCCTGCAGAATATCTGCAAGCATGTTCTCTTTCTTGATTTTTAGCAATTTGACACTTATGTAAGTAAAATTGTGCATTGTTTACAGAAAGCAGCCCTTCATACCACCTAAAACAGTCATCTCAAAATTACACTGAGGTAGAGAGAATACAAAATTCAGTGCCTGGATGTAAGACATGCTTTTTACAAAGTATGTCTGAGAGCTCCAGAACATTTGCAAGCATTTTTGCCACTGTCATTTTAGGTTTTATTCAGAAACTTTTGTTGGTTTTACATTATCTCAAAAGCTGGTTTTGTATCTAATAACGTACATCACAGTGCCATCTAGTGTGGGGAGAGTAGAATATGGAGAAGAAAATGAATGTTTGAAGCTCCAGTTTGCAGGAAAGCAAAAATCAATGCCATACGCAGCCCTAACTGACAAGGATTATGGCTGCCTTTAACAAACATGTCTCTAATTTCAGTAGCTCATCGCTAGACCTCATGCTAGCACCAAAGACAGAAATATGACGTGTTCTGTATTTTCCCACGTGCAGATTTGCAATTGTGGCATAATACTTCATGGAACAGAATTCTTTATTTAGTGCTTGATTATAAGAAATTACCTACCCTGAATTCTGGCTGCATAGAAGGGCGTAAAGCACGCAAAGAGAAATATGAGAGGGACACTGCTTTAATAATTTATTATTTTGCAGTGAAAATTTCTCAGAAAAAAATACTGTGTGCATCCACAACAAGTTCTTTGGATCCAGCTAGGCTGCTACTGTCTGGATGAAAGAACTATATTGCAGCACTACAAACAGGAGAAACATGAAAGTTATATTCAAATACTGAGAAAAAGTTTTTTCTTTTATCATCAGATCTCATCATGACAATGGAGATGGGACACTACAAGTACAATTTTTTCTCTTGACTATTATTCATATGTTAGTTGATGAAAAAGCTTATCATATCTAATATTAGTATGGTAACATAGCAACATAAAGGAGACCAGTCTTGCACATTCTGGAGATGTTGATATCATTGCAATTAGTTAATGCAAAACAATTGTTGAGCTATCTGTTGATCTGTGGCTACAGGAAACAAGGTCGTACATGAGATCTAGAGTAGTCTTTGAAGTGCTCCTTCACTTTATGTGTATTATAATCAGCTTGAGCTCCATTTCATTGCTTGAGATAAAAAGCCCTGAAAATATTTCATCATGGTTGGACTCACGTTCTCCTTTGGACTGACCTGAGGAGGAAAGAACAACAGTCTTGGTTTAACAGGCAATGTTGATTCAAACTTGAGGGCCATTAAGCTTCAAAAGATACACCAGAAGCCCTTGCAAGCTCACTTGCTGCTTTCCCAGCTATGTGTCTCAGATTAAGCATGCATCTGTAAAACACTCAAGCCATTACATATTTCTGGGAACTGTAACTTGCCACCATATGTACTGCATAAGAGACTGGGGCTGACGTGCAAGGGTCTCTGCTACTACCTGCTGCAGCAAAACATCTACTGGGCAGGTGGCTGGCAATGTGGGAGCTGGAGGCTCTCCTCTTGTGGTTGCTCCCCTCCACATATCAGCTGACTAAAGCAAGAACAAATTAAGGACACTGAGAAATGGCACAGCTGAGCGGTTTCTCTCCTCTGAGGAGCACACCAATCCCCCTCCAGGACTTTCAAGGCACCTGGGTGCCACGGTACAGATTGACAGGGCCAGGCACATCTCATCAGCTTCACACACCCGCTCCATCCTGCCACTTACTCCATCCCAAGCTCCTGCCCACTACTTGTATAACCTGCTGACTGCCTACTAACACAGAGAGATTTTACGTGGACAGTGCAGGCCAGGCAGGTTGGGCTCTGGACCTCTGGGAAGGTCTTTAACCACCACTTCAACTCTTAGGAAGCAGGAATTTCAGAGCAACTTCAGGACATCATTGCATGCTATTGCATCTGTGACAATAAGAATAAATGATGAAGAGGTTAGAAACACAATATACACCTGAACAAGCCAAATAAGGATCATTTGAAGCTCAAGCCCTGTGGAGAAAGACTTGGGGGTGCTCATTAAAAAGAAGCTCGATATGAGCTGGCAATGTGCACTTGAAACTCAAGCCAACCATATCCTGGGTTGCATCAAAAGAAGTCAAGGGAGGTGATTCTGCTCTCTTCTTCATTGCTCTCTTGTGAGACCTCATCTAGAGTATTGTGTTCAGTTCTGAAATCCTCAACATAAGGAGGATATGGAACTGTTGGAACAGGTCCAGAGGAGGGCTACAAGGATGATCAGAGGGCTGGAGCATCTCCCATACAAGGACAGGCTGAGAGAGTTGGGGTTGTTCAGCCCTGAGAAGAGAAGACTCCGGGGAGACCTTATAGCAGCCTTCCAGGCCCTGAAGGGGGCTACAAGAAAGCTGGGGAGGGATTTTTACAAAGGCTTGTTGTGATAGGAGTAGGGGCAATGGGTATAAATTGGAGACGGTCAAATCTAGACTAGACACAAGGAGGAATTTGTTCACCATGAGAGTGGTGAGGCACTAATGGGTTGCCCAGGAAAGTTGTGGATACCCAGAAGTTCTCAAGGGCAGGTTGGATAGGGCCTTGGGCAGCCTGATCTAGTGGGAGCTGTCCCTTCCCATAGCAGAGAGATTGGAACTAGATGGTCTTTGAAGTCCCTTCCAACCCAAACTACTCTGTGATTCTATGAGTCATGGATTGGTATCCATGGTAGCAGGAATTCTGGAGTTGTCTTCTTTGAAACTACCTTTTCAAAGAACTGAGTCCATGATACAGCACAGATTGATTTTCTTCTTTCTTTCATAGGGTTAGATAATTACACATTAATGAGGAAACAGCACACCTTGAGAAGATCACTAGTTACAGTTGTAATTGCTATACATAACCAAGCTTTGTGACTACATTGCAATAAGAGGTACAGTGTTTTCCCTGAGCATACTACAAACTAAAGCTTCTTTAAAATATTCTCTATCCTTCTCAGACAATCTGTTCCTTAGTGATATGACATACCTCTGTATATACACCTGGATCCAAATCTGAAAGCAAGGTCCTGCTTCTCTGACTTCAGTGGAGACAGTATTGCACTCATATTTTCACATTTCCAAGAATAATCAATGAGTACAAAACCACTAATGTGAAAGACTGATAATTTTGTACATTCTCATCTTCAATACTTTCCTAAATGTTTCCTGATTCTCTCAAGCTTCCATTCTGTGTTTACTCTCCTCTTCTCCATGGGCATTCTCTCTAAGTGAGAGGCTGATAGACCTCTCATTATTCAGAACTAGCTTTTGTGCTTAAACAAAATTATTACTCTGAATGTGTTGATTGCAACGATCCTGACAGAATAAGATCTTCTAAAACTAGACATGAAAAAAAGGACATACACTGCAGGACAAGGTTTTAGCAAAATCAAATGCTACTTAAGCATCTCCAAATTTAATGAATAAAATTATACAAATATTTTACTTGTGTAATGGTAAGCCAGGTATTCTTATGATTTATTCTTCCTGATCTCAGCTTAAATGCAGCTGTAAAATCTTTTGGGAATGTTTTTTTGATCCAGATGATGTAAAGGACTTTGGAAGAATCATTCATTTATATAAAAAAATATATATATAAACAGCATATTTATTCTCTTTGTCTAAAGAGACAGGTAGGTGAATACTATATCAGACACTGTGAAGATTAAAACATGTTCAGAATTTAAATTGCTTCTATATTTAATATTGATAAATCTAATTTACAGCATTTCTGCTCCTTCTTTAACCTAGAGACAGGATTAATATTCATGAGCTTACTTTTGGCAATATGCAAGCAATTCTGTAAGTCAAATTCACTCAACCTGTATTTGCATGGAATATTTACCTTTTCCATAATATCTTCAGTTTTGTCAACACTGAAAGCAGATCATGAGTTTCTTTTTATGATTGGTAAAATAAATCATTAAACTGTTTTGATATTCAGCAGAATGTTACCCTTCCCCATTCCCCAAGAAAATAACAAAACCCCTCCAAACACAGCAATAAATAATTTTATTCCACTCTAGCAAGCAAATTCATGGCAATTAGTAACTTCTGAAACTGTAGCACTATTATTTCTGTTGTGATAATGGGTAAACAGGGAGGATACCAGCTACATTCCTTTGTGACATAATGAAAGTGCTCCTGGCAAAAAATAAGGAGTTTTATGTGCCAAATATTCCAGCTCATACTGAACTATTTTAAAATCTAATTTTGTTAAAAAGGTCTAGAACATTTCCATTTTTCAATTATTAGGTAAATGGTTTGCTGTGTTCCATCTCTGTTAGCTGTCACTAAGGATAGCTTAGCCAATGGTGATTCAGCCTTTGGTCAGAAGCTCATTGTACTGAGCTTGCTCTAAATGTCATAAATACATCTTGTTGGGATGTTGCATTTCTCCCACTTCCCTGCAGGCAGCCCAGACTGGAATGGATTTATAGTTTTTTATTTATGGACTGTTTTTGCTGAAAGGCCTACAAAAAAAGAGCAGGCTTTGCATTTTGAGAGATCCAAAGTTGCATACCATGTACATCTTACTTTAGCTATTGCACTGATTTATGCTCAGCAATATCTGAAGTGGTCTCTCTTCAATATCTTTTGGATCCTAAGATATTTTCTTTCCTTTTCTTGTCCAGCTCCAAATAAGAAAAAAACTTCTGCTATAAAATTTTTATTGTCATTTTGTATGAACGGCTCTACTGAGGTGACCTGGAGAGACTTCCGAGACTCTTTGCGGTAGCTAAAGTTATCAATTCTGTACAATATAATTATCTCTGTAAATGTCAGGATATCCATTGCAAAAAATCTGGTGTATTTACTGCAAGGATTCTTTTAATAGATTACACTTATTAGAATACCCCTATCACATCTCCTAAGAGGTGTCTACAGCCTCCAGCTGAGTGGGGAGTACAGAAATTCTGCTGAATGGACTGACATACTTATTTTTAATCATGTGTTTTTGCCATTTTTTTTATTATCTTTTTTACTTCACAGTAGCAGCTGAATTCAATCAGATTATCTTGGAATTGATGAAGGTTTTATCAATTAACTAGATGATGACAGTTTATACTCTAGGTTTACAAACAGATAAACACATTGTTTTTTTGTGAGTGATTCTGGTTTCAGTTTTTTTTTTTTTTGGCCCTGAAATGCAACTAAGTGCACTGCAGGAGAATACCTTGCAAGCAAGGATGGGAAGGTGAAATGAGGATGGATGGATGCCTGTAGCTGAACCAGGATGAAGGCTCAGTGCTCTACTCTAAGCAGAACTCAAGACAAACAAGAATCCTTTCACGGTGTTCAGGACTGTGATATACATCCCTGCTTTGTTGCTTCATTATGCAGCTGTGTAAAGTTAATTGGGAGAACTATGCTAGATTTTTCATCAACAAGCAATAAAATGTGATAAATATGTTACATGGTATGGCAAATGTTAGCATTAATAAGCTGAAATGTTGATGAATTACTGTTTATATACTTGACATGTAATAATTGCTTCATTTATCATCTGAATCTGGAAAACTTAAATAGCAGGCATTTATAATTAATTTTCTCCCCTTGCAAACTGCAATTCATTCCACACTCAAAGGAGTCAGTGTTAATTTCTTTTCCATCAGCCACAGGCCATAAGTTAATGCATTAAAAAACCAGAACATTTAAAATAACAGTCTAATTAAATTATATTCTCTACTGTTGGAGAAAAACACATGATTCTTCAGGAGATAATCTATCACCACAGTAAACACCATTTAGTTCCTCTCACAAATCTGTGTCTACCCCCTGGCAATCTTAGACTGTCAAGATGAGGAATTTACTTTACTGAACAGATGAAGGATATTGACTTCAGTCTCATTAGCCATCTCAAATGAGAATGACAATGGGAGTTCATTAAATAATAATATTTTCCCATATACTGAATTTCCTTTATCATACAGAAGAATATGCTTTATTCAGAATCTGACAAAGCCCACATTTCTGATTCATGCTTCCCTGCTGATCAGCTACATCACAGAATCACAGAATCACAGAATGACCAGGTTGGAAGAGACCCACTGGATCGTCGAGTCCAACCATTCCCACCATTCCCTAAATCATGCTCCTAAGCACGTCATCTACCCTAACCTTAAACACCTCCAGGGACGGTGACTCAACCACCTCCCTGGGCAGACCGTTCCAATGCCTAACCACCCTCTCTGTGAAGAATTTCTTCCTAATCTCAAGCCTAAATCTCCCCTGGTGGAGCTTGAGGCCATTCCCTCTCGTCCTGTCCCCTGTCACTTGGGAGAAGAGGCCAGCTCCCTCCTCTCCACAACCTCCCTTCAGGTAGTTGTAGAGAGTAATAAGGTCTCCCCTCAGCCTCCTCTTCTCCAGGCTAAACAACCCCAGCTCTCTCAGCCGCTCCTCATAAGGCCTGTTCTCCAGCCCCTTCACCAGCTTTGTTGCCCTTCTCTAGACTCGCTCCAGAGCCTCAACATCCTTCTTGTGGTGAGGGGCCCAGAACTGAACACAGGACTCGAGGTGCGGTCTCACCAGTGCCGAGTCCAGAGGGAGAATAACCTCCCTGGACCTGCTGGTCACGCCGTTCCTGATACAAGCCAGGATGCCATTGGCCTTCTTGGCCACCTGGGCACACTGCTGGCTCATGTTCAGTCGGTTGTCAACCAACATCCCCAGGTCCTTCTCCTCCTGGCAGCTTTCCAGCCAGGCTTCTCCTAGTCTGTACCTCTGCTTAGGGTTGTTGTGCCCCAAGTGCAGGACCCGGCATTTGGCCTTGTTAAACCTCATGCGGTTGGTCTCAGTCCAGCAGTCCAGCCTGTTCAGGTCCCTTTGCAGAGCCTCCCGACCCTCCAGCAGATCCACACTTCCACCCAGCTTGGTGTCATCTGCAAACTTGCTAAGGGAGCACTCGATGCCTTCATCCAGGTCGTTGATAAAGACATTAAACAGGACTGGACCCAGAACTGAGCCCTGGGGAACCCCACTTGTCACTGGCCTCCAGCTGGATTTAACTCCATTTCCCACCACCCTCTGGGCCCGGCCATCCAACCAGTTTTTCACCCAGGAGAGTGTGCGCCCGTCCAGGCCTGAGGCCGACAGTTTCCGAAGCAGAATGCTGTGAGAAACTGTATCAAAGGCTTTACTGAAGTCCAGGAAAACCACATCCACAGCCTTTCCCTCGTCCAAGAGTTTAGTCACTTGGTCATAGAAGGTGATCAGATTAGTCTGGCAAGATAATAATATAATGCCTTTTCCTTTCAGTCTTTGCTGTTTGAGCAGCAAATGCTTGCTACTGCTTCACTGAAACCAGTAAGGCAGCTCATGCCCACCTTAGCTCAAAATACTGGATGTACCTTGCTCCAGGCTGAATCCACCTGAGTCCCTAGGAAGATCTGGAGACTTCAAGGAGGACCACATCAATCAAAGCAGCTATGCACAAAACACTCTTCAAAAACAGTGGGTACTGTCCCATGGAGAGACGTGGAAGAATCTCATTAAAGACCTATGGACTCACACAGCTTTACTAGGCAAAGAATGCCTGGATAGTTATAAGAGATCCACTTATTGTATACAGCTGGGAAAAATTGCCAGAGAAAGACTGTTACTAGACTAGCTAGATTTCAACACCAAAATAAATTCAGGTCTCCCACAAATAGCTACCCATTAGATTATGCCAAGTCACTTAGGCTGTGTACCTAGTGCCTGTGAACATCAACAATGTAACTACTCCAAGGGTTATTTTATTATGGTATTGTTAGAGATGAAAATTAATTAAGTTGGTCTTTTTCAGCTGGTAGACATTCTCACATCGTTAATATAATTAAATTCTGGCAAGAGATTAAGTATCTCATTTAAAAAAATCACCTCAGTATAATCTATTTACTTTTAATGATGTTTTTTCATCTAAGTACTAATGAGAATCTTGAAATGCTAAGGATAAGGATATTTCACAAGATTAAAATAGTGAACACTTCCTTGTGTATAGCCACTACTAATTATTTTTCAGTCCTATTTTAAGAAGGGTTTTTCAAGTATTTTTAATTTCAAGATCTTCAGGGCAAAAGAACATGTGACTTCTCTTACTGCTCCCTACCCCAATTAGTAACTTAATTCCACATACAGAGAACTAAGCAGAACTGTCAGACTACTGCTTCTCCTGCATTCTTGCAATTCTCTTTTTCACAAAATACCACAGAGGTCAGGGGCTTTAGGAAAGCATAGAAACCCACCTCTTTCAAGGTGAATATTTTCCAGAACTTTCTCACAGAAACTCAGGAAGGTCGTTCATTTATGCAAATTATTAGATAGTCCTCCCTTTGATATTTAAACTTTCAAGAGATTGCTCCAATAGGAGCCCTTGCTTTTCCCTAGGAAAAGGGAAATCTATCAAGCTGCACTGGAGGTGTATGCAATCCATGAAGTTCTGGCCCCTGCTTCCACAACTGTTTAGGCATTTTGCATTAAAAGGTCACAGGAAACAATCTACAGAAGCCACTCAGGGAACTTCACTGCTGTCTCTTCCCAGCAGAGTGCCTTTGCCAACAGGTAATTGGATCCTTCGGTCCTCTTTTTCCTTGCTCGGTGAGGCAGCAAAGAGAGGAGGGGAGTTGTCTCCTTCCTGTCAGCACTGAAGATGCTCGCCTGTGACACTGATAATGAGCATTTGATTTCATTCTAGCTCAGCCCATACCATGTTAAGATAACTGTGTTTAAAGGTGAGTGGCAGTAACTCCTCTTAGGAGACTGCAGGAAAAAAACAACAAAAAACGTGAGGAATTTTTCAGTACTGAAAGGGATATGTTCAGCATCTAAATCCCAGAGATAATTTTAGGCATGAAATCTAATATTACATAAGTACCTAAGTACCTTCTTGTATCCCTTACTTAGCTTTTACTTAGCTCTAGGCTTAAATGAGAGATAGCATGCTAGCACTTCTTTGTAACCGGCAAAGATGCCGTCTTCTCTCCCTGTACCTCTCCTTCAGCTTACTGACACTTGTCTGCAGCTGCAACTTCAGCTCCTGGAACTGAGCACCTGAAAGAAATAAAGCCACATCCTTCTCACTTTGCTGATCATGTTAGGAATCACCTAGGGCTGTTTTAAGGAGCCACCGTAACCTAGGCTCACTAAATCTGAAGATGCTGTGTGCAGTAGAAGGGAAAATCAATCCAGATTTCTTTCTTGTAAGAAAAGCACCAGTTTCATATGAAGAGACTTTCTAATCATGCAGTTGACTGGACATCCTTATTGAGGCTGGAATATCTGGGCTTTTTGCCCAGTGGCTGTTTATAAAGCTACAAAGGAAAAAAAAGCAACACAAATTTCTGACAGTTGAAGTAACGAACAAGAAATTTCTCCAGTGAAAATGAAAATATCAAGTCAAACTTCTAAACACACTTCATAATTCAGATACATTAACAATAATTATTTTTAACAAATTGTAACTACTTTTAACCAAACTTCAATTACAGTAATTGTATTGAAGTTAATGTGTCTGTTCTATAGAGTCATAGAATAACCAGGTTGGAAGAGACTTACCGGATCTTCAAGTCCAACCATTCCTATCAAACACTAAACCACGCCCCTTAGCACCTCATCCACCCATCTCTTAAACACCTCCAGGGAAAGTGAATCAACCACCTCCCTGGGCAGCCTGTTCCAGTGCCCAATGACCCTTTCTGTGAAAAATTTTTTCCTAATGTCCAGCCTAAATCTCCCCTGGTGGTGCTTGAGGCCATTTCCTCTTGACCCCTGTCACTTGGGAGAAGAGGCCAGCACCCTCCTCTCTACAACCTCCCCTCAGGTAGTTGTAGAGAGTAATAAGGTCTCCCCTCAGCCTCCTCTTCTCCAGGCTGAACAACCCCAGCTCTCTCAGCCGCTCCTCATAAGATTTGTTCTCCAGCCCCTGCACCAGCTTTGTTGCTCTTCTCTGGACTCGCTCCAGAGCCTCAACATCCTTCTTGTGGTGAGGGGCCCAGAACTGAACACAGGATTCGAGGTGCGATCTCACCAGTGCCGAGTGCAGAGGGAGAAGAACCTCCCTGGACCTGCTGGTCACGCCGTTCCTGATACAAGCCAAGATGCCATTGGCCTTTTTGGCCACCTGGGCACACTGCTGGCTCATGTTCAGTCGCTGTCAACCAACCACCCCAGGTCCTTCTCCTCCAGGCAGCTTTCCAGCCAGGCTTCTCCTAGTCTGTAGCTGCACAGGATTGTTGTGCCCCAAGTGCAGGACCTGGCATTTGGCCCTGTTAAGTCTCATGCCATTGGACTCTGCCCAGCAGTCCAGCCTGTTCAGATCCCTTTGCACACTTGTATATTGCACACTTGTTTTCTTTTGTTAAACCCAAGTAATCAGGTGAACTAATTACAAAGAAGTATTTGAGGTACAAGATAACCGCTCTTTGCTGACATAAATCTAGCCATGTTCATCATCACAGCTAATTACAATTTGTACTGTTCACTGAAGAAGATGATCTTTGGCCTTCTCCAAGAAGCAGCATGAAAAATGCTGTAGTTACTAGGGAAATAGGGTGAAATTTTAAAACACAGGAATTCACATTGAGGGACAGGCTGTTGTCCTATGTGGGATAAAAATCACTTAGCATCATTACTGAAGATCCAGTTCCAATTTTTTGTTCTCCTCTAGATACAACAAGTACACTTATTCATTCAGAGTTAAACAATGTTACTAATGAGATCTTTTGAAGTTATCTCAGGTCACTGTGACACGGTCTTCCATATTGGACCTATGAGATTCTTGCGCAAATTGAAGCAATTCTTTAATAAAACTTCTATTGCATCAAAATGTTCTTATTTTATCAAAAAGTAGGTTTTTTCCAGACAAAATCCCCAAGAATTATCTATATCATTGGTAAGTCAGTGTTCCCACACTGAAGAATAATATGTACATTGAAAGCACTTGGAGACCAAATCCACGTAAGGGATGGAGTTCTGCTAATCACTGAAATCTAGCTGTATAATTTTAGCCCTGAAATCTGGAGGTAAACTCTCATTAGAACACAGTTATTCAAAGAATAAACAGTAAAACTTTCTTTTTGCTGGGCTTATTTTAAATCAGTGGTGTAAACTAACTAAGAAAAAGCAAGTTGAGACAGGAACCACTTTCTGAGAGCATTGGTCATGAAACTCTGCTGGATATATCAGCAGGTCACAAGAAGTACTACTGTTGCAGCTGCTCTCTGATTACCTGGGCATATATAAGTTAAATATCTCTTAGACACCTGAATGTTTTTCCAAAATGCAAATCTGGAAAGCGTCCTCCTAAGCAAAAGAAGGAAAAAGTAATTTCTTTTAAATAAAATAAATCTCCTCTCCTGCTTCTTCAGATTATCTTCTCTTTTCTTTACTTTCAAATTCATTGTAATGTGAGGTATTTAAATTAATAAAATGAGGCAATTAATATCAATCTAAAAAAAAGAATTAATTTGTCAGCTTCTAGGAGTTGCCAGGCAACAGACTACAATATCACCAGTCAGTTGCTGGTTAGCTTAATTACTGACTAAATAAATGTTGTTTAGGCTTGAATTGTCTCTTATACCATGGTCTCAAGGTGAAGTCCACTAAGCTATATGTTCCATGTCCTCACATAGGAAGGACAGCAAGCACTAGGATTGCTAATTCCCCCACATAATACAAACTCTCTTCTATTATCTAATAAAATAATCTCCCATACATTTTTACACAAGATGCAAACTTCCATTGCAACAATTGCTTTTCCAAAGGTAACTGGACACCTCATCTGACAGGGAGATAAAAAAGCTCATGTACAGAAGCAGTGCATTGGTTTTTCTGCTGGTCTGCACATATACAATTGTGTCTTTTCAGGACAATGTGGGCCTATTGTTCACATTTATCTACTAGTATGAAACAAAGACCTTAACCCACACACTTAACCTGGATAGTAGGAGAGGGTAAACTGGAATCCCAACAAGCATTGTTGAAAAAAAAGAGCTGAGCAGGTCAATAAATATGCAGCCAACGTGGACTTCCCGTAGCTTTTCTTAACCCAGTTCTTTACATGAAGAGAAATGAAGAAATTCAGACAAGATCTGAAATAGGATGTTAAGCAGACTGTGGGAACCTTAGCCAAAATTGTCTTCCAATATATCTTTATGCATCAGTCACTTAAGTTCAGCATATACCTGAATTTGACCTGCGCTTCAGATGTTTCTACTTCTTCCTTTGGAGGTTTGTAACAGCTTTGAATTGAGCACCCGTGCATCTTTTCTGGCTTGAGCTCCTAAATATCTTACTTTTTCTAGCATGCTTAGAGATGATAGCCACTCATGAGAGGACATGGCCCCTCATCACAGAACTGTGGCCAGGAGGCTGCCATTATTATTGAGTACCTAGTTGGATCCAAGTGCTGGGTCCAGTAAGACTGCAGAAAATAAAAGCACACAGTTAAACTTTCAGTATTTCTCAGGTTTGATGGCAATAATACAAATTCTTCTAACCAGAAAAAAAAATAATCCTGGGTTATTGCTAAAGAGGTAGACTATAAATTGATATAAAAAATTTTAAAGTAAACAAACTCTCACATTTCTCTCAAGATTTCACCTGTCAAAGGATATGAGTTTCATGGTAATGGTACTATCTACACTTTCAATGTACAATTAAACATCACAACATTTGGTAATATTTTTCTCCTTTCATTTGTGGTATTCAGCAGTTATATCTAGAGATACAACTTTATAAGTAGGTACTCTGAAGTACAAAGCTAAATGTATAAGTTTTGGAATAGAAAGAAGTTAAGGGTTTTTTTTCCATTTAAATTAAAAATCCCAAACATCTGTTTTTCTTTCAGCAAAAGTGTGTTTGTGTCTGTAAACTGAATGTTCGGTCACAAAAAATAAAGTGTGTTTTTAATAAATGCCTTTTAAAAGCCAGGCCTATTGCAAATCAAAGTAAACTAGAGGAAATGAAAACTTAATTGGATGTTTAGCATAATTTCAGCTATTAATGACTAAGTCACTTTTTTTTTCATGGCCTGTGTTCTCCAGTGTTTCATTTATTTCATACTTGAAGATAATATTTGAAGTTGGCTGTATGGCCAGTCCCAAAGAATTATAGTGAATGGAGTTAAATTCAGGTGGCATCTAGTTACAAGTGGTGTTCTCCAGGGCTCAGTAGTGGGGCTGGTTCTGTTTAATATCTTTATCAATTATCTGGATGAGAGGATCGAGGGCACCCCCAGTAAGTCTGGAGACGACACCAAGTTAGGCAGGAGTGTTTATCTGCTTTAGGGTAGAAAGGCTCTGCAGAGGGCTCTGGGTGGACTGGAACAGTGGACCAAGGCTAACTGTATGAGGTTCAACAAGGCCAAGCACCAGATTCTGCACTCTGGTCATAACAACCCCATGCAATGCTACAGGCTTGAGGAAGAGGGACTGGGAAGCTGCATGGCAGAGAAGGATCTGGGAGTACTGATTGATAGCTAGCTGAATATGAGCTGGCAGTGTGCCCAGGTGGCCAAGAAGGTCAACAGTGTCCTGGCTTGTATGGGGAATAATGTGGCCAAAAGGACTAGGGAAGTGCTTGTTCCCCTGTACTCGGCAGTAATGAGACCGCATCTGATGACTGTGTTGAGTTTTTGGCCCCTACTACCAGGAAGACATTGAGGTGCTGGAGCATGTGCAAAGAAGGGCAATGAAGCTGGTGAAAGGTCTAGAGCACAAGTCTTACAAGGAGCAGCTGAGGGTACTGGGCTTGTTTAGTCCGGAGAAATGGAAGCTCAGAGGACACCTTATCAGTCTCTACAAGTATATGAAAGGAGGTTGTAGCAAGGCAGGAGTCAGTCTGTTTTCCCAAGAAACAAATGATAGGACAAGAGGAAATGGCCTCAAATTGTGGTAGAGGAGGTTTAGATTGGATATTGGGAAATATTCACTGAAAAAGTTGCCATGCACTGGAACAGGCTGCCCAGAGAATTGTTGCAGTCACCATCCCTGGAGGCGTTCAAAAAATGTGTAGATGAGTTGCTTAGGGACAGTGTTCAGTGGTGGACTTGGCAGTGTTAGCTAAGTGGTTGTACTTGATGATCTTAAAAGTATTTTCCAACCTAAAGTAGTCCATGTTTCCATGATACTAAGAGATAATAAGATCAAGTTGAAGACGTAATAAACAGAAAGTGAGGACAGAGGGTCCATCATGTTAAATCAGAGAATTTGTGTACCTATGGCAATTTGATAAATAACCTTTGACAGCCTCTGACTCAAGAACAATAAACCCCCTTCAGTCTTCAAATTTTTACAAGTAGTATCTTCTATTAATCATTTTGCCGGTGCTATTGAGATATCTTTGACTTACTTACCAAACCGGATTTTGCCTGCGTATGATAATTAGTACATAGATTTTAATACATAATAAGGCCTATAGTCCATGCAAAAAAAATTATAATATCATTTGCCTGAAGGCAGTGCTGTTGATAAGCAGGGATTGTTGTGCTACAAAGCATGTCTTTTAGCACTAGATTTGCTCAACTGTCTAGACAGAGCCAAAATAATGATTCTACAAACAGAGATAAACAACTACATTGAAACACGCCACTGGTTATTCAGGAACCCTTATGGAACACATACCGAACATGGGAAGGGACGAGATATTGGTAAGATGAACTTGGAGAGACTTTTATCTGCTTAATGATTAGCCAACAGTAATCTCATGATCTTGTATTTGCAGATAAATGAAAACGAGCTCTGATCATTGCTGAAAGACAGCTGTAGCTGATGTATCATACCGCAAAATGTATCATAGTTGTTTACATTAACATGTGAGACTATAAACTGAAAAGGCTGAGGAAAGTGTAAGCTTGTCATTCAACTGAAGTTATTAAGTGGGACAGTAATCCTCAATACACTATAAAGGAGGTACCTGGAACAGCAGCGAAACATACCTGACATTAATAAGTCAGACTACAGAACCACAAGATTTTGCAAGAGATATCTAGTGCCACCTCCACTCAGTGTAGGGTCAAGTAGGGCAGGACACCCTAATTCCTTAGATAAGATAAGAAATAAAGATCTGTCCATAAGTAGCCTAGCAATCTAAACAAAATTTTGTAACTCACAGAATAAATCTTTGCTAGTCAAGAAGTACCTTGTTGAGCTTGAGACAATAATTTGTTTCATCTTTTAAATGAGAGATTTGCAGAGATACAAGTCTGGCATTTGGAGTATTTCAGAAATATTCTAACCGAAAAGTCACCAAGATTTGCAGAAAAAAAAAATTGTTTGCCTCCTATTATTTAATACTTTTATTTGATGGTATAACTGTGCACTTGATGTTTAAAAACACCTAAAGCAGTTTTCATCTGATTTCACTGGGGGAGGTAATATAGGTTAAGATGATACGTAGGACTGAGAGGTTAGTGTAATACAAACAGGTCTTGTGAGACAGTCTTGTCCATCTTGTGGGAAGGTGAACTAAGGGCCAGATTTGGTCTTCACATTGGTGAATGGCAACAGACTTGAGAGAAAACACTTCAGCTCGTGGTATCGTTTAAGAACCCTCCCTGATATTGGATTGGGACATACCCCCAGGTCCTTCTCCTCCTGGCAGCTTTCCAGCCAGGTTTCTCCTAGTTTGTACCTCTGCTTAGGGTTGTTGTGCCCCAAGTGCAGGACCCGGCACTTGGCCTTGTTAAACCTCATGCCGTTGGTCTCAGCCCAGCACTCCAGCCTGTTCAGGTCCCTTTGCAGAGCCTCCCGACCCTCCAGCAGATCCAAGCTTGCACAGCCCCTCCCCAGCTTTCCTGCAGCCCCTTCGGGCACTGGAAACTCGCTATAAAATCCCCTGGGAACCTTCTCTTCCACGGGATGACCAACCCCAGCCCTCTCAGCCTGTCCCCACAGCGCCGCCTCCTGTCCCCGCGGGCACCCGGCACCCCCGCTCCCCCGCCCCGGCGGGGGCTCCCCCGGCTTAGGACACGCCGGGATCACCCTGCGGTGTTCAGAATTCTTATGTTTCTGTTCGAAAAGAGAGCCTTATCTGAACGCGGTTGACTTATTTCAACGGAAAATGACTCTGCGTTAAGAGCTCGAGATGATGCTTAAAGATTTGGTTCAACTCTGCAGGCAGTCCTATGAATTTTAATATCTAGGTAATTTACCGATTTTTTTTTTTTTAAATGCTAACGAAACAAATGCGAAGAATGTATAAAATGAACTCCACTGTTAAAAGTATGCACCAACGATTGCATTTTGCAAATAAGGATAGCAAAAATGTGTTTATTTTGCCGTGCAAAATAAAGCTCTCCTTTATGGCAGTGGTTCCACGAGCAGTCTGCTTCAGAGGAGGTAAACAGGAAAGATTAAATCATCTCTTTTTAGTGACTCAGCTTTATTCAGCCTAGCAGTTACAGACACAGTAGCCTGCAAAGTGTTTTATTGCTGTGAGCGTGCACTAAGCCAGATCCTAGTTAACTGCACAGGGACTATTAATGCATATCTAATTTGGACATGAATTATTCAACTCCCATTACTTTGGGCATTATTAAAAACCTTTAGCAAGTCAGGTAAGTGGATAAGAGAAGATAAATGCATTTGCCACTCTGTAAATGCTCCACATTTGCAACAGCGTAATTACACTGCTAGGGGAGATGGAGTATTTGCTGATGACTTACATTATAAAAACATTATAAAAATAGGTGAGAACAAATCATCACTTCAGTCACATTTAAGGTCAACCCTGACAGTCACTTGTGCTTATCACTCTCTCAAAGCCTGACCGTACTATGAAACTTGTTCCACGAGCAAATCCTTCAAGAAAGCCACTTCTTTGCTTCTTGAAAATCTGTGATTTCAAGCAAAGGTGGCAGAGACTGAATTACTGAAGAGATGAAAGATAGCAGCAGTGAGGGTTAATGACAGAAATGCTTCTGTCTGAAGGACCTGTGGGATACAGAAAGGCTTTGAACCCACCTCAGGAGTGAGTAGAATTAGGGCCTTGGACACCGCCCTTCAGAAAGATTCTGTCTGTCCTACACTGACAGGAAACTTAGGGCTCAGTAAGAGAGTTGTTAGGGCATCTATGGGATGGAGGTGAGCTTGGCTTTGAACTTTTTGAGTTCACAGTCTGCAGCAGCAGATCCATAGGGAATGGCATTTGGCCACGGTGTGGCAGAAGTGGCATACCATTAAAGAGCCAGAAGATCTTCCCGGCTCACAGGAAACTGCTTCTAGACAGAAATTATTCATGTAATGAGTTTATACAGAAAATTTTGAGGGAACAGGGAGCTTGCATTTTTTTTTTGCATCATAGCTACTGCAGTCCAATAAAAAATTTAGCCACTCACTTAAGTAACCTGTTACTTAAATGTTTAAGCTAAAAGCTTTTAGGTATTTCTGTTGACATGTTCTTAAATGCTTTGCAAAGTTATCAGTCTCTGGAATTCTGCCATCAGCATTGCATGTGGCTGCTTTCAGCAAAATCTATTTTAATAGGAAATCCTGAACTGTGCTGGCAACTGAAAAATCTTGTGCGGTGTATAGGGGAGCTGATGAACAGCTATGAACAGATGTGGCTATAGGTAAGCTGCAAATGCTTAAAAAAAGATTATCTTATTTATTTCACTCTAGTAATAAATAATTGGAAGGAGTCAGCTTAAGAGAACTGTGTTTCTTTGCAGTATAATTCAAACAAGTAGAAATTATTTCGGCAATACTCTTTGGAAATGTGTTCTGCCACTTGCCTTCATTTATTGATATCACATGCCAAGGAACAATAAAATACAGCCAAACACTTCTTTATGCAAGTGCTTTCTGAGTACTAAATGCTAACATTCGTTTAGCTATATGGTACCTACTACTACAATGGCATAGCTCTCCATCATCTTCTGCATTAACAGCTAGCAGAAATATTACCCATTATTGTAAATGGCAATATTTATTCTCCACTATGTGTAAAAGAAATTCATTTATTCATCATAGTTGTAGGAAGAATATTTTAATACCATAGTCCAGTACTAGTCACAGGAGAAAGGCTGGTAGAGAATACTTAGACTATTGAATACTAAAATTAGATTAATCTCATCTAATTTCAGCCTTTTTCTTCTGCTTACCTGGGTTTTCTTTATTGAGTTTATTAGAAGGTAAATACCTACAGAGAGCAAGTCATTAGAGAGAACCAAGGCAGAAAAATCAATTCAGCCCTAGATGTTTGACACTTGAGTCTTCTATTTGGAATCTTTTTGCCTCAATGTTCCTGATATTTACTTGTCAGCTCAACTTTCCTGTGCATTATACTTCTTTCTTTCCCACTTGATCAAAGCTGATCTACTCCACATATTTTGTCAAAGGAAAATGAGGAAAGAAAGTTTGATCTTTCTTCTGGATATTGCCAGGCTTTTTATCTTTCATAACTGGCATGAAATATGCCAATTCAGAGCTGGTTTTATTATGACTTACACAAATCATGTCTAATTCGTTTAGCCCTTACATTAGTCTTTCCTGTAAAATAAAAGCAATATATGTCTCAGTAACTAGTACTTGTCTGGTAGCTTTAAGGTAAGTTAAAATGAAGCTTCCATTTTCATTACAACAATGTAATGATTTGTTCCTATTACAACAATGTAATAGGAACAAATTATTATGGATTAGATAGGCCAAGATGTCTAAGAAAAATGTGAAGGGTCATTAATAATTCTCACCAGGTCCCATTTACTCCAGGAACCTCTGCCAATAGCATATATCTGCTGTAATATGCTGGCTCATCTGTTATGTCTACCAATAACAAAAATGATATCAAGACGTTGCTTATTTCCTTGCATGACAAACACATTGAGCACAAACCTCAGTGCCCAGGCCAGGTCAATAGAGTTTTGCAGAGGAATGGGCCTTATGTAGCTTCTCTTCTGGAAATGGGGCTGGAATGCCTCAGTCATTCAGAAGTTTTGAAAGGGTTACATTAGAGTTTGTACGTGAGGTCTTTGTGATGTGGTATACAGTTTATGCTAGGAAAGAAAAGAAACTAAATAGAAAATTTCACACTATCTTGAAGATACTACATAGATGATGACAAGTAGAAAATTCATTGCAGGTCTCTCCTGCCATGCTATGGTGGACAATTTCCATCTGCCCACTCTAAGATTTCCTGAAATAGGAACAGCAGTAGTAAAAGAGTCTCAAAAGATCTGAGAGGTCAGTAAAATTTTACACTAATTGAAGAGAACTGAAGCTCTTTTCTCAGTTGGTGAGGATATGCCACAGAAAAAACACAGCCTTTGTGTGTGTGCAGTTAAATGGCTTCAAACTCCTTTTCTTGACATTTTGTTGGCTGATAAAGAGATACACCTAAGAATAAAATGCACATATGGGACATTTATTTGTCATACCATCCCTGACAAGTGAAATTTCCCATTATACTATAAATACAAAACAGCTGTGAAAACCTAGACAAATTATTATAAGCAAGTATAGGCTGGACTAGAAAATGAAAAGTGGTTATTTTGGAAATTGAGTCTAAAGTCTCCAAATAATCACACAGAAAATTTAGGGGGGTCTTTATACTAATGTTTTTTCCTAAAATGAATTTGGTTTAGTGGTACTGGTGTCTTCAAACTTAATATTTTTTTAATTTATTGATTAGATGGAAAGGATAATCATCAGTAATACATTAAACATCTTACACTGACATAAGTTCAAATGTGAGATCAGATCATCCCAAAGCATTTAAATTATGTGTGTAAGCAGCGTGCAAATTGTAACATGGTTTTGATGGTTTTGGCTGCATCAAAATATAGACTGTAAAAAAAAGTTTGTATAAAATGTGCCACTGGTGAAACAGTGTTAATCAAGAGACTTATTCAAAGCTTAACAGATTATGGGACTGTTTGTCCTATGCAAACACAATGGAAGGCATATATCAAACATTTTATAATCAAGATATGGTGCAGCACACTTTATTAAACAAGTTACTTGGAAATAGAGTTTAGAAGCTTTTCTTCTCAAAATATAGCTTCTATATAAGAAATTAGATGGAAGATTTATGTAGTCATCTTATGTCAACAGAGAGGGATATATTTCAGCTGCTGAAATCAACATAATTCCTCAGGTGCATACTACAGAATAATTTAACACAATTGGTGGCCTGCGCTTAAGAAAAAAAAAAAAAAAACTAGAGCAGCAGGGATTATGCAGGTCAGGAAACAACGTGGGAAAACCTGCTGGTACTACGCATGGTGTCCTCATTTCAGTCAACAGCAATTTTAAACAGTCTCTTAAACATCAGTAAATACATAAAACCTGTCTGATGAATTTTCACATTAGTCAGTTAGCAGAAAAGATGAAAGATAATGGTTCACTTTATGTCCCACCTTCAGTAATTTATAATTTCCAGTGCTATATAACAGCATCTGGATACTTAAGAAAAAAAAGGTGTCGGAGCCTTTTTTATTAACAATAATATGCAGTGACAGGTCACATTCTTAGAAAGGCTAGAATTAAATTTAAAATATCACCAGTAAAATTATAATAAAAATAGGCCTCAAAACTGTATTATATTATGCCATTCTTTGCACTTAAATTGCAAAAAATGTCAAGTTAACATTTTATGTACTTAGGTGTGAAAATTAATTTTAATTAAATACTTTTAAAATCAGTATTTATGGTAGATTGGTCTGATTAACATGAGTTAAGGTAAGCCAGAAATGATGTTAATTACATTGAATGCTTGAAGTATAATATTCATTACAAGCTAAAATGTTTAAAAAACCGACAGAAAAGCACTTAATAGACTGCATTGAGAATTTCTATGAAAATATGTTAATTTTTCATATACTTTTCTACTTTTCCCTTCAATATCCAGAAGAAATTTTCTTCTTTTTTCCCTCTACCCCCAGTCACTTAAAAAGCATGTCATCACAATAGAGGCAAATGCCAATCATCGAAAGAAAACAGGAGAAATAAAAGAAGACATTCTACTCCTTTTTTTACCATAATAGCTACCTCTTAGCTGTCATATTTATTAAGTAGAGATCTACACATTCTCTTCAGATCTGATGCTTGAACCTAGGAAGTCAGAAGGCCTTTATCATTTCCAGTAAGTCCAAGCTTGGGTTTAATATATCAGACTTACATTGAAACATAGCACCGCGTTATCTTTATCCAGCAGCACAATTAATAGACAAACCCCTCCTTTTTGATTGCACTTTTTTCAATGGCAGGTTTAGACTGAATCCTAAAATAACATATATAGTTGACTCAAAGTATCCCACAGGGCTGTCTCTGTTCTTGCCTGAATTTGACTTTTATTAGTTTATGAAAAGTCATTTTTCTCCACAGGCTAAGAATTACAGCAATGGCAATTTTCCTCCTTAACAAAGCTGGTTCCCAAAAGGGCAAGTGACTACAGGATCCAATTGCTTGAAAAGTATTTCCAAAAACCTGAGAGAGAGCAAAGAGAAGATGAGATTTAATAGTATCTTGCATTTATCTAGGAATTTAAAATTCTTAAGTTATGATAACTGTTAAGAATGATGAGGCATATCAGTGCTTTTAGTAAGCATAAACTGCTCAAAGGACTGAGCTAACACTAAAGTCAATGGAAAAAGCCATACATGATCTAAGGGACTTACCCCAGGTCACAATCAAGTCAGCTGTAGTGACAGCAGTCAAGTGTACGCTGATGGAGGACAGTGCTGTCTGCCTAGAAAAGAAAGGTATTTTCCCCATTTCAAAGATCTGCAATTCATTACCTATAGGGGTCTGTTCTGATGCAACTCTATTATTCTCATTCTGCTGACAAATGCAGAGACTAATTTTCTCTGACCTTTTTTTTTACAGTACAATGGCACCCCAGCCCACCCCCCCCTCCTGCTTAGCAAGAGTACACAGTACTTGAAATTTTCCATACAGATAGTTTGAGTCTTTAAGAGTGCAAATGCAACCCAGTATTACATACAAAAAATACAAACAAACAAAAACCAAAACCCCAAAATGAAAACAACAGAGCACCTTTTGTTTCTTTGAGTTGAGTTTATTTCATCAGGAATACCATCCTCTTCCTTCTTCCTCCCTCTCTCTCCTGATTTAAGATTAAATAAAAAAACGCTAAACACAAGCCCAATCAAAGAACTTTGTGCAACAATAATTCTTTATTTCTTTTCATCTTGATTTACTATTAAATTATCACTTTTCTCTTTTTAAATGCAAGAGTACATTGTGTTTTTAATTTGGGATAACAACATAGTAGCTTTTCAGTCTTAGATTATATAAGGTAACGTTGCGGTTGTTATGCTGTAGGAAACCTTGACTGGTACATGATCTACACTTGCAACTTCCAGTTCCTCCTGATGTATTTCCCTTGCATATCGCTTTTTCCTAGCACAGAACCACATGAAGTACTACTCTGTTCTCTGCCACGGTCTTATTTACGAACTATCTTTCACTAAATTCAAAGACACCCCCCACAAAAAAGTCCACAACAACACAACAAAACTCCCACCAATTTTGCATGAGGCAGAAGCGCTAACGGGCATGGATGTAGAGGGTTTTTAACCTACATTTTATCTTGTTCTCAGAATGTTGACTCCCTAAATTCCACATAGAACAAAAAAAATCTTTACTTATTACTGAACAAGAGAAAACTTCTCATGAAACTATTTTATAAATTAAATCTGCCTGTGATATGTATGACTAGATGGTATTGATACTCCAACAGGACCACTTTATCTTCTTTGTTTTCAATTATGCACTTCCTTTACTTTTTTTTTCTTATTATGATCAGCTGTGTGTGTTTAACAGGTGTTCCTTCAGCTTTCAGTGCTTTTTGAATCCCTAATACTATAATAACAGTGATGTTAATCTGTACCACATAAGGTGTTTGCCATGATGTGCGCTATCATCCCAGCACTAACTGTAGTTAACAAGGTTGAATTAGTAATGTGGAAAAGTACAGCTGATCCAAAACTGGCACAGTCATTAGATCAGTTGGTAACCTGGAGAAACTTATTTAGAGGGCTGAAAAATGGGTAAATTAAAAAAAAAAATAAAACAGCAAACTTCCTGAAGATCGTGAACAGACTGTTTCTCTGTTTACTTCACTGAACAGCTAAAACTAGCAAATGTTATTTGTTACATGTAGCTGTGATTCAGCCCCATTGATTCTTTTTTTGCATACTTCTCTGAGTATTAATAGAGCTAACCCAGTATTTTATTTGGATGCATGGTATTTGCTTTGTTTTGCTGGGATATCAATAGATAAATGGATGATAGAAATTGTAAGAGAAAAAATAAGAATGAATGCCCCAACTTACTAAACACTCTGAATGAGGCATTGTGGATGTCTGTTTCTGGCGTGATAGAAGGAGAATTCTGTAGTGGAACTCTCAAGTATCTTCAACATCCTCTCATTTCAACAGTATAGTTACTATTTGCTTTACAGTGATACTGCCAGTGGCTTTTATAGATTCACCTACAGCTGAGTTTTAGCAGTGTAAAATGATTGAGCTGAGGATCAACCCTACATGTTCTCCATCATCTCCCTTTGAAATTTCCTTATTACTAAAAATAAAGAAGAAGAAAAGGGTATTCAAGAGGTCGAAAATGAAATGTTTTCTGTTCTCAATACGTAAAATAAGAACAATTGTTATAACTGGAAATTCTTGGGTTAAGGAAACTGTAATGGATTCAGGGTTTGCTGATTATTGTCAGTATGCTATTAAACACTTTGGGGTGATAAAGGAATTTAGTTACTGACCTGCTGCGGAAAATGGAGCAATAAGACATGTTTTATTTTATGAAGGGAAAGAGAAAAATTGTCTTCTTTATTACAGAGCTATGAAGTGTAATTATTTTTTGAAATGTCCAAGGAAATCCATGGCAATAACAAACCATCAATATCTTTTTAGTGCACTTCATGAAAAAATATTTGATGGATAAAGTCTATGGAGAGCGTGGAAGTGGTATTTCTGTTGAATTTCTAAACTCTTCCTTTGAATAAGCCTTGATTATATTTTACATACATAAAATACTTTAAAATATAAAGTCTGTTATACAAAGACATTAACATTCTTTTAACCAATATGAATTTCTTTTCATTATTAAAATATCATATATAATAGTGTTCAGTACACAACAGAAAAGGGATTCACTAGGGAAACAATAGTTAAGAAATGTGTAAGTCTTTTGGTTTTAGGTAGAAAAAGAAAGAAAGCAGTGAGGTTGAAAATAATCAGTTACAGAAACAAAGAAAAAAATTCAACCTCAAAAGAATTCTTCTGACACATTTTTTAAAAAATACAGAAAATACTAAACTATACTTGACAACACATTTCAACTTGCTGCAGAAGCTGATTCTGAGTGTTTCCATAGTACTCTAAAGCTTCTGGTCCTAATAAAATAAGAAGGAAATACTCATTTAAAGAAGTTTCCCACAAAAATTCTCTATATGCTCTGCAACACAATCTGTGTGAACTGAGACCTGATGGGTTTAGAGACAAGATGTCTTGGAGTCTAAATGTTTAGCCGGATAAAAGCTTCTTAAACACAGAAGTTCATAACATAAAACTTCATTTCACCTTTGGGATCATGCTCCAATTAAAGCTGCTGTTTCATATTCACTCTTTAATTCGTTCATTCATTCATCATGTTATAATGAGCTACTTCTGAGGAACAATATGAACGATTCTTCTCTCAATCTGCCTGGTGACAGAAAAAACAGAAGGAAAATAGATCTGTATAATGCAACCCATTTTCAGTATTTTCTTTTACTACCATCCTTCTCCTATCTTATTTGTATTTCATGACAGAAAAGAAACACAACAGATGCCTTCCCCTAATCTTGATGTCCTGGCAGTTTCAGATTGGTGGAAAACTCTGCAAACTGCTCAATGTCACATTGGCTTGAAGGGACACAATGGCTCCAAAGTTTTTTTTATCTTCTTGTAAGCAATGCATATAAGAAGCAAAAAGAATAGACAGTGGAGAGTAAGAATAGTGCCAGAGAGCACAGTTCAGAGTCATAGGACATTAAAACAAAATGCAAGAAAACAGAAGACTGAGTGGCGCTAAGGCTATAGGTAAAATAGTAGATATTAGTTATAATTATGCATTGAGTATTACTGGTTTCCAACCAGCTACAGAAAGAACTGCTAAAAATTGCACTAAGGCATATGAGAGCCTTACACAGACCTGTTCCCATCTCAATTCAAATTCTGGAGAAGAGGAGGCAGAGGGTTGACCTCATTGCTCTCTACAACTACCTGAAAGGAGGTTGTGGAGTGGAGGGGGCTGGCCTCTTCTCCCAGGTGACAGGGGGCAGAACAAAAGGGAATGGCCTCAAGCTCCACCAGGGGAGGTTTAGACTGGACATTAGGAAAAAAATTTTCATGGAAAGGATCATTGGACACTAGAACAAGCTGCCCAGGAAGGTGGTTGATTCACCTTCCCTGGAGGTGTTTAAGGGATGGGTGGACAAGGCACTGAGGGGCATGGTTTGGTGTTTGACAGGAATGGTTGGACTCGATGAGTTTTAGAGCATGCCTGCCCTACTATAAAGCCATTCAGAGAAAACACTGACTTGATTCTAATGTCTACATCCTGCAGATACTTTAACAGATTTATTTTACTTTTTTGTTCCTTACATTAAAGGTCACAAAATGTGAAACAGCTCAGAAAGCCAAAACCACATCCGATACAGACTCTTCTGAAATTTAATTAACAAGTGCTTAAATTCTGCAAGCTATAGGCAAATAACAATGGAACTGGTAGGTTTGCATCACTGATTTGACTAGTTTAAAGACTGTATGAGCTAGGTGCACTTGCTCACTTCAAAGTCTGAGGCAGACCTTGCTGCAAGATTTGTAAAGAGTAAGAGATGCTTTCTCCTGCCATGATTATCTGCAGAATTTTGAATTCAGTTTTTCTTTCCTATTAGTAGTACTAAGCTGGGGTTTAATGCCTTTGTAATTTATCTGCTACCAAGGATTTTGCTCTGACAGGTTGTATAACCCACTGCAACCTTTTCTCTTGTAACTGGCTTTAATCACTTTTACCTTTGCAGAGATATTTATGTGCTGTTATTGTAGTTACTGTTAACGCTAGTTCTTCCTCATTTTCACTACAGAATATTCATGCAGTTCAAGGCAAAATTTATTTAACAGCATTAAACATTCTGGGAATGTGGAAATAATTGAAGGATAAAATAACTTTAAAAATTCAACTGGAGTGCATGGGTAACAAATGCAAGACTTTTTCTCTCATCTGGGAGAAGGATTGGTACTGAGAATGCCATTGCAGTTTATGTGTTTGTAAATTCCACTTTTCCTCTGGCTGAGGAGGTTTCTTTCTTTTTTCAAAAATGATGAACAATTACATCAAGAAAGGAGATAATAATTATGAAGATAATTCAAACTCACTTTATATCTCCCTATTATTCTTGGCAATAATTTCTTCTATAATTAAGGACCCTTGCTAGGTGTTATAAAAAGGAGTATAGGAATGTTTTCTCATTTTAGTTTCCATGGCACTTGGTTTCCACTGAAGGCTTGTTAATTCCTGGAAGTTTAAGAAAGACAAAATTCTGTGAAAGTATCAACTCACAGATCCAATTTTCTTCCAGTAATGTCAATGAGAGATTTTGTTCAGCATCTGAAAATCCCAAGACCCTTGGAAGGCCCACATTCATCAACAAGCTGACAGCATTCATTATTCTAAGTATGCCTGTAAATGTAAAACCTCTGATAATAAGTGAATTTCTCAACCTTGAAATCCATATGGCAAGATCCATTCATGGATACAATCTATGCTCTAACTCAAGTTCAATTCAGAGTCAATTATTCCACATACATGTTCATGAAGGAAGGCAGTGGAATAGTTCTTTCCATAATTACCTTCAAAGTCTATATTTTCACAGACAGCTAGCTGGTTATAATTTCTTTCATTGTGTTCATCAATATTTGCATTTCATTCTCAGGTGTTTCTAATCTGGTCTTTACAGAAGACAAAACCTTCTTGAAAGCTTATATATATTCAGATATTTTTTTCCAGATTTAACTTGCAGGAAGACTTTAGGAGCTGAGGCTGTGGAGAGAGAACTGGCAGCTGAATCTAACCTGAGATTCCTCTAGGTAATTTCACTTATAAATTTTAATAAATTTTAGTTATCTAATAAATTTAGTTATCCAGTGGGTCTCTTGCAACCCGGTTATTCTATGATTCTAATATTTTTTTCAGCTGTCAGTTTTGTTTAATCACAAATTAGGAGAAAAGGATGATTGCCTGTGAAAAAACAGTTTTCATTCTATACAAATTATTTTAATTCTTTCTACAAATAGCAAATATGAGCATTTTGTAATGAGAAACACAAAAAATGCTATCTAAGTTTTATTTACAAATTATATCAATTGCAACCTTGAGGTAATATAACAACTCCAGCCACAACAATAGTAATTCAGTTCTGCATCATATTTTAAAGCTTCCAGCAAATATAATTTAGGGAAAATTTCCAGTCTAAAATTTAAACCATCATCTATCTACAAGCTGGTTCAGCAAGTGAAACTATGGGTTCAAGTATCACTTTTACAATGTATAGCTGAAGGGCATCCAAGTTTGAACAATGGAGATGAAGTCTAGGTTGAAGCTTGTGACATAGCATCTGATTTAGTCTATATGACATATTGGATATATCATCATATAATCGTAGAGCAGAATCATAGAATCACCAGGTTGGAAAAGTCCTACTGGATCATTGAGTCCAACATTCCTATCAAACACTAAACCATGCCCCTCAGGGCCTCATCCACACACCCCTTAAACACCTCCAGGGAAGGTGAATCAACCACTTCCCTGGGCAGCCTGTTCCAGTGCCCAATGACCCTTTCCGTGATTTTTTTTTCCTAATGTCCAGCCTGAACCTCCCCTGGCAAAGCCTGAGGCCATTCCTTCTCATCCTGTCCCCTGTCACTTGGGAGAAAAGGCCAGAATCCTCCTCTCTACAACTATGTATCATGTAGCCTAAAATAAACATATTTATTTCTAATGATACAGTCCTGCAGAAATACATGACTGTACATTGTCACATATTATTACTTAAAGGTAAAAAACAGAGAATGTAACTGTTTATATGTATATATTTAAAACCCACTCTGGGTTTTAAAGAGCCAATTATGTTAAAAAACAACAGGTTTTGCTGAAGACAGGAGGAATCAGTGTATACTTACGAGTCAATGACAGAATAGTCCTGATCTTTTAGATGAACCCAGTTTAGGGGGTTGATTGAATTACTGTTAGACTGCTAAATGCACCTAGCACATTTAAATGTTCCGTGTGTTACCTTTAAAATATGAAATGGTGCTTTTTCTCTTTTCTGACATTTATTTCAAACATATGTGATTCTAACATTTTAAGTCATATCTATTGGTTGCATGCTGCAGGCCTGGCTTCTCTGTACATATGGATTAAATAACATGTTGGGACACTGGTTAGATCTTAACTGTGATCTGATGATCATCAGATGGGTTTTACCCTTCTTAAGTGCAAAGGCTGAAGTATACATTGAACCATAAAATTCCTGTTTTAGTGTTAAGGGTTTGGTATATTCCCAGTAATATTCAAGAAGATGAAAGCTGAAGCTGTTAATGACCAGAAATTATTGTGGAACTGAAATCGTTACTTACCAAAGGCAGCATCTTAGAAGAAAACATGAAAATCAGACTACTTAGAATGGATCTCAGAAACTTCATGAACTTTGTACACAGGCAGTTTCATAGCTACGTGCTCCTTACATGTAGCACATTTGCCATGTTGTGAAATGGTCATGTGAACATTACTTCAAAATTCTTAATTGTAACTATTTACAAGTTGATTTTCTATTTTATTGAAAGAAATGCTTTCCTGTCATTATTTTGACAAAGAATATTTTTAATTTTTTTTAAAGAAAATGTGTTTTCCCTGAAAAAGTTGTTGTTGCTGTTTTTTCTCATGGGAAGATATCATTAATCTTACTAGAGTAAAAATTTGTACACAGGGGCAATAGATATATTAAATCTATAATATGGCTAGAAAAAAACCCCCACAAATAATAGCTCTTACACATTTAAATCTTTATTCAGAATTTTTTACTTTGTTTCATTTTTATTTGTATTACTTGGCGCTTTTATCTTTGTTTTTGTTCCTTTTTCCCTGCTCCATAATATTGCAAAATATCCTAGGTATCAACACTTTTGTATAGAGTAATATTACTGCTATCCATTTTCCAAGAAAAATATATAATCACACAGATTTAAAATTAAATGCAGTAGCAAGAATGTAACAAAAGAAAACTTTAAATGGATTAAAATATTCTTCAGTCATTAAAAAATCCAGGAACTGTTCTATTTCAAATCTTTGAGGGAAATTGTCATAAGAAAATTCAAAATACTTCTATAAAACTATTTTTTTCTATTAATTTTGTTCTTTTCCCAAAAAAATCTCCATGCAAAAGTTTTCAAGTTTTGTGCTTAGTTAAAAAGCACTGGTCACAATTATCTTGGAACTGGCTTGGGTCTGTGGAACTGTGCAAATAAGAGAAGAAATAAACTAAGCTGAATTTACTTTTAGCAGAAGTAGGCTGATGGTGGTCTTTCAGAGAGGGAAAGTCTGTCATCTTCTAAAACTCAAGGTTTGAAAAAAAGAGACAATAAATACCCATTTGTTTCCCTTAAGGAATATTTTGATTTTGTTTGGGTCTCAGCCTGTTTACTGCTAGCTCAATTAACTTTAGTATCATCAGAAATATGCAGCTTCACAAACTTACTATCTTAAACTTAAGCAACCAAGATAAGAAATAATTGTACTAAAAATTTCAGTTATTATTTTGGTGGGGGAGGAACGGGACAGTGGGGTGTGTTTGTCATGTGTGGGTTTTGATTTGTTTTTTGTCTGGTGAATCAAAGAAGAAAATGCATGGCAAAACACCCCAGACCCTAAAACCAGTCATTTCAGCACACATCCAGAGAAACTGTGTGTGTTTAAAACAGCACACAGTTTGTTTTAAAAATTAATTTTCTTAGTAATTTCTTCCTAGGGCATAGTTTTTACATAATCTGTTCTATTTAAGGAATTAACAAGATAAGCATGTACAATACTTAATTCAGTTTGTTTTCTCTTTTATTAGATGTCACCAAATGACATTTTTGTGTTTTCCAAGATACTTAGGATGATAAATTTTAGTCTATTCACTACTGCTTTAAGCTACTAATGCAAAACTGTCATCGTTACTTTTAAGCAAACTAATGCATCAGCAGCACATATTTGGGCTGCAAAGAATATAATTTTTATGAGCCCTTCATGTTTTACAAACTAGAACTCTGTGAAAGTATATTCATTCTTCACTTGAGATATTCTTGAAAAACCTATAGATCTATTCTGAAAACCTGTAAGATACTTGTACTTACAGTCAAACTTGTTCTGCTTTTCATATCCAGTTTGATGTGGCTTCATTTTTTATTGCAATGGTTGTCTCAGAAAACCCTGCTTCTTTGTTTACAAAAAGATAAGACCGATCTCTCATCAGGTATGAGATGCATTTGTGAGCGGAAGCTTCCTGAAAAGATCAGTAAAGAACAACTTCTCTTGCTTTTACCTATCAAGAGTGTTGTCCATCTAAGCAGTATATACCATGGCAGTAAAACCCGCTCTGTTAATTTGGGCCAAATATGATCTGCTGTGATCTATGTTAATATATAGAAGTCATAAAACAGCTTCCTTCTAAGTGGTCCACAGTTGCATCATGCTTTGTAGGTACATACATCTTAAAGTTACTGGAATTGGGTATGTATTTCTGGTTGCCCAGTTTATCTGACTCATAAAGGCCAAAACTCAACATTTTGGCAGAATGACATTTGCAGGGAGATGCAAGCGTTTGTTATGGAATACAAAAACAGATAAACAGGAATATAAAATAAAGGACTAAATGTCAAGCATTTCAACACCATATTTTTCATCTTAAAGTATTCAGATACAAGTTTCAAAAAGTAATTTGGAGAAGTGGCTCAACAGTAGATACAGAAAAAAGGTGTAATGTGAAAATAAATATTGGAGAGGAGTCTACACATACTTTCATTGCATGAGAAGATCCAAAACACAGAATGTATGTTACCAGTGACAGAGGAGGAAGAGGAGAAAAAAGAAGACCTATCCCATTATCCATTCTCCTGCCAGGACATTAGCAATTTGCTAATCACAGAACCACTAGGTTGGAAAAGACCCACAGGATCATAGAGTCCAACCATTCCTATCAATCACTAATCCATGCTCCTCAGCACCTCATCCACCTGTCCTTTAAACACCTTCAGGGAAGGTGACTCAACCACCTCCATGGGCAGCCTATTCCAGTGCTCAATGACCCTTTCTGTAAAAAATGTTTTCCTGAACATCCCCTGGCAGAGCTTGAGGACATTCCCTCTTGTACTGTCCCCCAGTCACTCTCCTCTTCTTTTTCACAGAGGTTGTTTCTATGGTTGTTTGAGGATGGCACAGCCCAGGAAATGTTTCTAGGCTGTGGGAGCCATTCTCTTGATCTTTGGGGATGTATTCCACTTGCAGCGCTTTGTATTTATTCTTCAGGGGAATCTGGGGATTTGCTGTCTGAGTGGGGACAGCAGGTTTCCTGCACCAGGCACGAACTTGCTGCCATTCTCCATCTCTTGTTCCTCCAACCTTGCAGTTGACAGGTGGGTGGTGCTCAGCCACACTAGCTCCAGCAGCCTGCTGAGTTTGTGAGAGGGCACTGCTCCACTGGTCTATCTCCCTCTCACACTCCCTGATAGTCCTTAGCCTATTTACCTCCTCCCTCAGCTCTGCCACCATGTGAAGGAGTTCCCCCACGTGAGTACAGCTTCCACAAGTGAAACCAGTACCAGAGGTGCGAGTCAGTGTGGGAGGGGGGCACTGCCTGCAGCCCAGGGTCTGGGTAGCTGCACTGAGGCTCTGTCTGGGTGGCAGCATCCATCCTGGCTGCTGCAGCACCTGAAGCAGCTTTAATCTTCTGCTGGGTGGCCACCATGGTCCTCTATCCCTTCTGGCTAGTCTCTAGCCCCTCTCTTTGCCCTCCCTCCTCACCCTGTCCACTTGAACTGCTGCTCAAACTGCCCCGTTACACTAACATGCCCCACACCTGTTTGACATGTTCCTATTTACCATGCTCCAGGTCACTGTGCTCCCAAGAGACTGTTTAAATCTCCCACAGGAGCCACTGGGACTGCTCTCTCCAGTCAGGCACTGTGTGGCACCACAGTGGAGCAGGTAGTACAGTACAAACGGTTTATTTTCCCTGTTTCCTCAACCCCATATAGCACAACCAGAGAACCAGAGGGATGAGATGGCATGTAATCACTCCAAGGTGAGCTCTGTGTGTCCAGCTCTGTAAATTCACACCTCCCCACACTGAATTGTTATGGGAAAGAAGGACCCAAGTTCCCCCAGCATATGCTGAGTGGGAAAAAATGGAAAGTCCTCTTCACAAAAGCCCTGATATAAAACAGTTGAACTTAGAGGAAACTTTCAAATAAAAGCACCTGGTATGATCTAAGTGGCATATTACAGAGCAATAAAAAAATTTATTTTATAATAATGTTACAAGCTTGACTTCGTATTAGCTGAATCTGAAGTGTAAAATCCTGGTTTCATTGGCAGCATTGTGAGTTTCACCATTGACTCTTCTGAGCTTAGATTTCAGCTGTTACACATTATGACTTGCTGAACCCAAAATGATTTGCACCAGTTGAGGATTTGGCCCAGATTTGCTGAGCACTGCTAGGCTTTGTACTACGGACATTTGTCCACTGGGGATACAGTTAACCATCTGCTTGCTTTACAGGCAAAACAATATCCATCAAAAGGTCAGAACTCCCTGTCACATCCAGCCCCAGGTGGATTTCAGAGTCTGTGCTTGAAAAGTACCTTAATGAAATGCAGAAGACAATATATTAACCCATAAGCCACTTCACAACAAAGGAGGGTATTTGATATTCATATTGAAGAACATATGAAGGTTTATTCTTTCCTCTATTATTGCTGCATCTTTTATTTTTTTAATAGTTTCAGACATAACTTTAAGCATTAATTTAGCTTAGAGGCCACATTTATGGTATTTTACAGATACCAAACAATGCCAACCATCTAAGTTCATGGAACCATCAAGTGCACATTGTAGCTCTGTAATGAAGAAAAACCGTATTAGGTAGTACCAACACATATTCATAAGTTAATTTTGGCAGTTGTCTGAACTGTAAAATAAAATGCCAGTGAACACCATTCAGAAATCTGGCATTACTCCAAAGCATTGCAGCAGAAGCAATATTCTGTATTTGCAACATAGGGAAACTGCAGAATCTTATCTTAAATGCCATTGCAAAGACTGACTTTTAATGGGTATTTCAGTAACAGAACAGGCGATGATTTATACAACAGGAAAAACAGAAGGGGGAGTAACTAGTACTAGATGAAGGAAGTGAAAACCATTACAAATGTATGCAAAAGGTAGTGCTTGAGTATTCAAACAGGACACGCAGCTCATTGAGCATCCTATGTTTGAGTAAAGACTGACAAAAGGAAAAATATAAATTCAGATTATAGGCACTATGCATTTTTTTTATTATTATAAGTAGATCTATTAACGTGGCCATTAAAAAAAAAAAAAACTATGTCTTGAAATAGCTAGAAATAGCATGCTCTGAAAGAAATGTGAAGAAATCAATTATTGTATCCACCACAAAATTTACAGGACAGGAGCATAAATGTATTAGGCATTTCTTATCTCATTATTTTATTATGAAGTACATAAAGATAGAAATCTATATATTGGCTATAATAAAAGAATAAAGGATTATGAGATATCAAAACCTTTTATTTTCCATTTGTACGAAATTCCACTTGATATGCAGAAATCAGTGATGGGTATGAATAATCAGACCAGAAAACAGAGAGTACAAAAAGCAAAACTTTAATTCCAATGCTTTACATTAGTGTGAATCTCATGATGTTGTTATAATAGCCGTAGCATATAATGTTGTTTCCGTTACGAGATACTGAGTCCTTCTGAGATTAAAATCCATGGGCATACATAAATACTGCAGAAGCCCATTTCAAAGTTTTGAAGTCTTAATGTAATTGATGACTGCATTAGTAATGTTCTCGTTGAGACTCCAGGTAAAAAGTGATGTAAAGAGTCAACAGATTAATAGTTTTTACAAGCAATTCTCAGAAGGGCTTTATAGAGTACAGAAATATTACTGTCCTTGTGCAAACAGCAATCCAAAGCACAAAGAGAACATAAGATCTGTTTACGGTCGCACAGTAAATCTGAAGCATAGCTGGGAACAGGGCATGAGATTACTAACTTTCAGCTTGGGACTCTTAACTGCATAAAAACATAACTTTGGCTGGGATCATATTACTAAGTTACACTGTACTGACAACATCAGAATAGCAGTCATCAGACAACCATTATATTTGTACAATATTTGAATTTATAGGATCTGGTCTAGATAATTTTTATGGATTTGAAATAGAGTGAAGTTAGTGGAGTCTCAGTGGAGCCTGTGAAATTGCTGTTAGATCAGAACATCGCAGAGAACCATGACATGGATGCTTGAGGTAAAACATGGCTTTCTGCAGTAGGATGAAGGCTTAATTTGTCACAGAACGAATTCTCTAAGAGAACATTTTGATTGCTTGGGATGATTCCAAAAATGCAAAGCTTTTTCTTCTGTGCTGAAAACAAAAATCCTGCCATAAAGACTTCATTAAGAATTGCACTATTATTTGTTACATAATTTGAACTTTGATACACTTAAATATCATGCTCTTTGATGCTCTTCTGCTAGGGTAGTCAATAAAAATGTACACAGTATTGCAGTAAACCAAAAAAGCCCTTGAAACCAACACCAAATCCTTATATGTACTCATTTTAAGCCTGACTTCCACTTCAGTATGCAAAACCTCTCAGACTACACCTGCAATCTAATGGAAAAATAGCTGGCTGTAGCGGATTGAGTCAAGGCTACACCAAATGTTTTCACTAGGTGGTGTATTATGCCAAGCTGAGTGCTGTAGTTGATACACTTGAGGGAAGCTATGCCATACAGAGGGACTTTGACAGGTCTGAGATGTGGGTCAATATGAACCTCATAAATTCAACAAGGACAGGTGCTAGGTCCTGCACCTGGGTCAGTACAATCACCAGTATCAGTACAGAGTAGGTGATGAATGAATGGATTAAGAGCAACCTTGCACAGAAAGACTTGGGGATAATGGTAGATGAAAAATTGGACAAGAGCTGTGTATTGGGTTTGTGTAGCATGATTTTGGGTAGGATGCATGGGTGCCTTCTGTGAGAAGATACCAGAAGCTTTGCCAGTGTCTGACAAAGTCAGTGCCAGTTGGCTCTGTCATGGCTGAGCCAATTAGTGATGGTAGTAACACCTCTGCCTGAAAGGGAAAAGAAAAAATCTGCCGCACAACAGGGGCTGAGAGAGAGGAGTGAGAATATGTGAGAGAAATAACTCTGCAGACACCAAGGTCAGTGAAAAAGGAAAGGGAGGAGGTGTTCCAGGCACTGACACAGATAAAACCCTGCAGCCTGTGGTGAAGACTATGGTGAGGTAAGCTGTTCCCTGCATCACACGAAGGTTAACAGTGGATCAGATATCCATCTGCAGCCTGTGGAGCACCCTATACCAGAGCAGGTGGAGGCATCTGAAGGAGGCAGTGACCACACAGGAAGCCCATGCTGGAGCAGGCTCCTGGCTGGACCTGTGACCCCATGGAGAGAAGAACCTATAGAGGAGTAGATTTGCTGGAAGGACTTGTGACTCCATGGGGTATCTGTGATGGGACAATCAGTTTCTGAAGGACAGCAGCCTATGGGAGGTACCCATGCTGGAGCAGTTCATGAAGAACTGCAGTCCCTGGGAAGGATTTGCATTGAGAAAGTTCATGGAGGACTGCTTCCAGTGGGAAAGACCCCATGCTGGAGCACGGAATCAGAGTGAGGAGAGGAGAAGCAGAGATAATGTGTGATGAAATGACCATAACCTCTATTCCCCTTCTCCCTGTGCTACTTGAGGGTAGGAAGTATAGAATTCAGATGTGAAGCTGAGCCTAGGAAGAAGGGAGAGGTAGGGGAAAGATGTTTTAAAATTTCTTTTTATTTTTCATTATTCTACTCTGACCTTTGATTGGCAACAAATTGATTTCTCCAAGTCAAGTCTGTTTTGTCCATGGTGGTAATTACTGAGCGATTACTGTCCTTATCTCTACCCACAAGCCTTTTGTTGTAATTTTCTCCTCCTGTCCAGCTGAGGAGGAGGAGTGAATAGTGGCTTAGAACTCACCACAAGCTGGCAATGTCTGATGCAGTCCAGAAAGCCAGTTGTATCCTGTGCTGCATTAAAAGAAGTGTGACCAGCAGGCCAAGGGAGGTAATTCTTCCGCTCCAGTCTGATCTCAGAAGAACCCACTTGGTTATTGCATACAGCAGTTCTGGGGTCCCCAGCACAAGAAGGACATTAATCTGTCAGAGTGGATCCAGAGGGCTGGAATAACTCTCCTCTGAAGCAAGGCTGAGACAGTTGGAATGGTATAGCCTGGAGAAAAGCAGGCTCTGGAGACACTTTATTGTGACCTTTCAGCATATAAAGAGGGCTTGTAAGAAAGATGGTGAGAGACCTTTTACCACTGCCTGCAGTGACAGGATAAAGGGCAATGGTTTTAAACTGAAAGTGGGTAGATTTAGACTGGACATAAGGAATTTTTTTTTTTACAATAAGGTTGGTGAGACAATCTGTGCATGCCACCTGATGGGAAGTGTTCAAAGTCAGGTTGTATGGGACTCTGAATGACCTGATCTTATGAAAGATGTCCCTAGGGCAGGGAGGTCAGACTAGATGATCTTTTATGGTCTCTTCCAGCTGAAACCATTATGGGGTTCTGTGAATTGCTGACTGTATCACCACCAGAAAACAAAGAAGAGCAGCCTGGCCCTTCTTTCAGTTTTTGGAACACATTTCAATACACTGTTTGTGGGATTTAGAGAGCTCACAGATCTTGTTCATCGTCTATCTCTCAAGAAAATGGCTTATTCCAATGCCCAGTCTGCTACACTTTTTACTTTAATCAGTACAGCTTGTAAATTGCATGTCCTGGCTCTTCATATTAATCAGCTTGCCATAAGTAGCTTATGAGAAAGAATCTTTGTTCCAATTTTTTCACTATATATCTGTTACCTTACTCAATACACTCACAGTGGAGTAAGTCGACCCAGGAACCCATTAATGCACATATTAATTCATAAATTCCAACCATACTCATTATGAACTATGAATTATGCAGTAAATGCTGTAGCCCAATTCTCTATTTGTAATATGGAATCTCAATATACTTCTAAGATGAAATGCTTAAAATGAGCTTCATATTTAAAGCATCATTTTAGACTCTGAAGTCATATTAAAAGATGTAAATGAAGGCTGACTGCTTTTTAAAAGAAAACATGATACCATTATCATAATAAACAAATTTCTTTCTGGCTTTAAAATCTGGTAATTTCTTTCTAAATAACTGAAGCAATAAATAAAAATATAAAACTCCTGCTGTTTTGAAAATTTCCAGTTTCTTACCAGTATGGAATGACACGTTGGTTAATTGACACTTCTGAATTAACATAATTCATCACAAGTGGAACCATAAGGAGTGTGGGCTGGATTTTCAATACAGTTTTTAGTAAGGACAGATTTTTCTCAAGTGAAAATAAGTAGCATTTTTGTTTAGCTTCTCACAGGTGAAATTATTGAAGATCTGAAGCTTTAGGTCTAGATGGTTAGTTCACATTTTTGCATTCCACATAGGAAAGTCAGAAATTGTGGAGTTTGAGATACAAAGATAGAATAGGATAGGACTTGTTAACTGGCTTCCTTATTTTCATTCTTTACATTAAATATGTAAAATGTATTTAAAAGGCAGGGAAAAGTGTTTAATATAAATGATTAACTGTAGTGATAAGGTGGTGGTTTGACCTTGGGTAGCTGCCAGACATGCACCCAGCTCTCCCATGCACTTTCCTTATTAGGACAGGGTAGTGAATAAGATGAAAAAAAAGCTTGTGGGTGGAGATAAAGACAAGCAGATCACTTACCCATTAGTGTCACAAACAAAACAGACTCGACTTGGGGAAAATTACTTTAATATATTGCCAAGTTAAAATTGAACTGCATAGTGAAAAAGAAAAAAACAAAACCTAAAACTCCTTCCCTCCAGCCACATTTTTTCCCCAGACTCAACTTCACTCCCTCATTCCTGACTCCTCCCTTACCAACTGTTGCAGGAGGGAATGGGGAACTGTGATCAGTCCATCATGGTTCTTTGCTGCTGCTCCTTCCTCCTCATACTTTTCCTGTGTTCCAGCCTGGGTTCTTTCCATGGGCTGCAATCTTCCAGGATAAATCTTCTCTGGCATTGGATCCTCCATGGGCTGCAGTTTGAATATCTGCTCCAACGTGATCTGTTACACAGGCTATAGCAGAATCTGCTCCAGTGCCTGAAACACTTGTTTCCCCTCCTTCTTCTCTGACCTTGCTACATGCAGGATTATTTCTCATGCTTTTTCCCCCCTCACTCCTCACTGCTGTGCAGAGTTTTGCTCTCCCTTAAATACGCTTTCCCAGAGGCACCACCAGTTAGCCTTATGGGTTTAATTATGTCCTCTGGTAAGTCTGTTGTGGAGCCAGTTAAAACTAGCTGTGTTCAGCACTGGGCAGCTGCTGGTCTCTTCACACAGGGGCCACACCTGTAGCTCCCTGAACAGTCCACTTTGGGTCGTGATGTTTCCCGCTACCAAAAACTTGTGATCTACACCCAATACACACCAACATTGGAAGGATATCCTTACATTTCCCAGTTAAAAACATACAAAAATGCCAGATTTCTGCTGTAATTTACTGTAGCTCCTATTATATGACAGATTATTGAGGGCAAAATGCTGTCTCACAAAAATATTTGTTACTCCATTGTGGGAGCAGGTGCAATTCGGGTCCCTGTATGTGAACAAGCAGTGCATTTTTTTGTTTCTCCATGACCACGGCAGTTACTCAAGCATCAGCACAACAGAAGAAGTTTAAAACGCTTTTCCACCCTTCTTGGTAGGGAGGACAGATAAGGAGCATAACATGGTCTGAACTGTTGTGGGACAGGGGATCTCTGTGCCTCCTACTGAAAATGCACCATTTCCCAAAGAAGACATCAGTTTCTCATTTGACAGAAAGCTAGGAAAAAAATAACTTAGTCTTGTGTTAGGACATTCCTTCTGGGTGACTGTAACAACTGCACCTTTGCATTTTCACCTGCTGTCCTCAATTATGAAATATGTACATGGTTCTGAATCCAAGACTCTCTTCTCTTGAATGCTCAGTGCAGAGACTTCATGACCTTGTTAGTTATTTAGACTCAAAATCATGGATACTTTTGTACAAAAGAGCCTCCCACAGTAGAAAGAGCGAGTTCTGCCCTTCCTGAGCTATACAATACAAACCTTTTGGGGGAGAAGAGGGAAAGCGTGTTTTGATGTTGCTCATCAAAATCCCTGATATGTGTAAAATGTTCTGTGCTCAGCACTGGTTAGTGGTGAGCTCATGTATCTACCTATAGTATGCTGGCAGCTCTGAATTTAATATTGCAGTAGCTAACTCCACTTGGAATTCATGTATGATGTGCCTAAAACTCAGTTGTTACAACCCAGACTCACAACAGTGCTTGAAGATAAGAAAACTATTTTAAAACTACTCTTCTGCCATGTTTGAAGCAGAAACTTGAATCCAGATTGTTTAAAACCTGAAAGACCTATCCAGTCACCAACCTATTGGGTGTGTTCTTTGTTTTCTTGTGGGTCTGTGGTATTTTGTATAAAAGATGAAATATTAATTGCTGCAAAAAAATTCCTCTATCTCTTCTAAATCCTAAAGAAATGCCCTCAACACCCAACTATAACACTTAAACCTTCGTAATTTCTTCTTTGGCCACAAAAAAGATATAATCAAAAGAGAAAATCCAGCAGGAGACATTAAATGATTGTCTTGAATAGCCAACATACATTTAAGAGATAGGTATGCTGGCCTAAGCAGCTGTAAAGATAAATTAAAAAAACCCTATTGTTTTAAGAAACTTCCTGGAATTAAGATATCTAAACTTTAGAAACATTCGCGTAAAGGAAATTTTGTGCAATTCTTCTGTCAAGAAGATAGTTCTCTATCAGATTGGTGATATCTAACCATGAATAATGTGTTTCAAAAGATTAAAATGCTCTTGTAGCTAAAGTTAGAAGTTGAGTTACTAAGACTTTTTGTGACTCTAGTCTTTGCCAAAGCATTTGCAAAGTGGCATAAAACTTCTTTAAAAGTGTTTAGCATATAACTAACGCTTATTATTTTTTTTTTAAATCTTAGAACTTTTTAATCAGGGCATATCCTTCTTATGCATCTAAACAAATGGCTATATTGCAACTATTTTTCAGTATATTCTGCCTAACTACTCTTCCTCTCATATACTTATATCATTCAGATGCTAGGATAAAGGAATTATCAGACTTCTATGCTTGTCTAGTTTGCATGCCAGGTAATGCACATCACTTGCAATGTTGTGATCACAGAATCCTTCCCCTTTAATATTTACTAAAAATGTTCATTTTCTCCTGTATGACCTATGTAAATCAGGTTTATCTAACAGAAAGAGGTATATTCAGTCTTACCAAGGCCACCTCTGAGGCTTAAAGAAGTTGGAAAACATCTATTTATCCTAGGCAGAATTATCATTTAGTTTAATTGAAAAAAACAATGACAATAACCAGACTTTCAAAAAAAAAAAAAAAACTAAACCCACAAGACCTCAGTAAGCAGAGACTTAAAAAGTGTACTACTAGGAAAGCTTCAGGAAAAAAAACAGGAAAAAAAGGATTGTACTCTCATAATCTGCAAGTACATAAAATGCTGCTGGAATGAAGAAAGAAATAATCAGTTCTCCATGCCCAGAAAGGATGGAAAAAAATTAATGGTCTTGGATTACAACCAGGAAGATTTAAGACAGATATTAAATAAAATTTTCTAATGGCACGGTTCATGACACACGAGGAAAGATTGCCTGAAGAGCTTTTGGAGCTTCAGTCTTTGGAAATCTCTACAGTCAGGACAGGTAAACATCTATCAGAGTCGACAGGTACAGCTGATTTTGCCTGCGGGCAAAAACATAGGGTAAATGACCTCTTGAGGTCTCTTTCAGCCTATTTGTCTCTGATTCTGTGATAAGCAGTGATTTAGTCTACAGGTACCCGCACAACTTCAATAGTTGTATTTGTATAATAAAGTACTCTTCAAAAAGACATTTGCCGACATGTCAATATTTTCCTGAAAGTAAGTATGTAGGCATAAAAGGAGTACAGCTCCACAACTTTTTTTCTGATCAATCCCCCCTCAACGTATTAACCAGATTTTCTCAAGACTATAGATAAGTTGTACTTGAATTTTCAAGAAAGCCACATTGCCTCCCTCACCATTGTAAGTAAGCAAGATACTGAAACACATTTAAATATCTATCTTCTATAGGATATGATTTTTGTAGAGCTGCTTGCTTTAGTGTTGTTCACTTAACTGACAGTGAGGAGATGCTGTACCTTTGCCTGACTAACTGCTCAACATTTCATCTGTATGGTTATTAATAAGGAACTCAGTATTCTTTAAGAGTGAGTAATCTCACCGAATATCTGCAGTTGCAGACACCTGCACATCTACGTTTGAGAATTCCTTTGGAGTCACTGGAGAGAAGCAGGCATTCAGCACATCATTCAGCTGACTGATTTTCAACGTCTCCTTTAGGACCAGAGGATATATGCCCTGGAATTTCTTATTTATTTCAGTGAAAAGGAAGGAAAAAAGAAGTGAGTAGTTGAAAAGTGGACATGTGTATTGCACAGGTACATAAATGAATATCACTCTTCCTTGGATAGATGTTTATGTGGTATACAACCTCTTCAAAATCTTTCACATACTTTTCCTCACACAGGTTCTGTGGAACAGAAAGAGCTGTTGGCTTCTTTTTGAAGATGTAAAAATGCAGCCCAGGACAATTATGAGACTTGCCCAAGGTTACACTAGAAAATGAAGTGGAAGAAAGGCCTGAATCTAAGTTTGTGAAGTCTCTGACTGTGCTCCACTAGATTTTCCTTTTTTTCTTTTTTTTTTTGAAATAACAAAAATGCATTTTTTAACAAAGCATGTGTTTCCAAGACAGTCATCATCACAGGCCTGTCAATCTTGCTACTCTTGAATTTATCGCTCTGAATAAGAACTGATTTCCTTAGCTAGAAAATGACTGTGCATAATCAAGGGTGATAAATCTTTCTAATTAGTGTGCTGCACAGCATTTGAGAATTACATAATAAAAATGGTCTAGTGGTACAAGGATGACAAATCTGCAAAAATACAAATGTTCGAACAAGCATCATCTCACAAGTTTCCATATGGTAAATAATTTTTTTTTCTGAATTGAAAATTAATAAATTATCTTCCACAGCTAAAATACATGTACATACACTTGTATTCAAGTGCTATGTGTGAGGTCATACTTACACGATATCAGCATCTTAGTATGGGTCAAACTGTTTTCTTCAGAATGTCTAGAAAAAGGGAAACAGAAGTATGGAATACTACAGATGAATGTCTAGTGTTTTAAATATTTTTTTGCTCAAAAAGGAATCACCAAGCAAATTCATAAGGGCAAAACCATGGTTTATCTTCAGCTGTATGGCAAGTGGTACCATCCCAACTAGAGAAGATGCTGAAGAAGAATAAACTCTAAGAGAGTATTGTAAATTCTAACTTTTCCTCAGTTCAGTAGGCCTTGGTGCCTACAGTTTTGCCTTACATACCTGAGGCAAAATCCTGGTCTAATTTGAGCTGAATAACACTATCACCTTGGTTTTAAGGCAGGAAACATTTCCTTCTTGATTAAAATGGGGACTGGATTTCTAGAATTTAATATCTGAATTGTATATTTAGTGCTTGAAATGGAAAGTGTGGGAGAGAAAGGAGTAGAGAAATAAGAGGGTAGAGAAAATAATTTTCCAGTGTTGAGAAAGCATGCAACTAATAATCTCTAGGACACATGCAAGCACTTTGTGAACATAGTAAAGCCCTAGCTTCTTTTCCAGCTCCCACGAGTCTCCAAAGGTATGCCTGCATACAGCCAGCTCTTCAACTAAATTCATTACTCATACAATGGGAATAAATCTCACATAGGCTAATATACTGTGCTTCTCAATACACAGAGACTTTAAAGAGCATTAAGTACAAGTCCCTCGGTAATTCTGATCATCTAATGTTATTATGAAAAGATCTTCTAAGGTAAAAAGAAGTAGAAATCAGTAATATTATGGAAAGTTCTGAATATTTTAGAAGATGTTACTGGCAACCTTCTTCAAAATTCTATTTAGAGATAGCATAGCTGGTTTTAAACTATCCAGCACATGAACCTCCAGATCAAGGATAATACTGGCAATGATAAGAAGTAGCTACAATGCTCAGGTTAATTTTCTTTATTGATATGTGTGAAACAATACATGCATTAGCAGCAATATTTTTCTCAGACTATAAAATCTTACCCAATAACATCAGTGAGAAAAGTGGCAATATGCAAGTACTACTTCATCTTTCCATCAAAACTAGATAGAAGATCAAGGAAAACTGAATTAAGTTTTCTCATGTTAGTATTTCTGGGGACAAATCTGGCTTCTACCACAGGCTGGAACAAGCCCTTAGTTAAGTGCATATGGTACATCTGTGATGTGGTCTTTAAATGCATTACACAATGATTACAGTCTCTATTTGTTCTTCTAATTCAACACATGTGAATCTTTTATGTATTCTCCATGGGCTAAGAAAAACTATATTCTCCTGGCAAACTTCATGCAGAAGTCCTTCATTAAGGAGGAAAATAAATGTATGGAATATTGGTCTTTCTTGTACAGATGTGTTTTTAGTTATCTGGTCTAAAATCCAAGTAATTTAATTTGCAAGTTTTTTTCTAAAGTAAGACAAGATGGAATTCTAAAATATTTATACTTAAAATCCACTTCACATTGATAAATACTATGGTAAGTATAAATCCTAAAATATATATGGGTTCAAAGAAATATATTGATAAATGTAAAGATTGCAGCAAACAAAACAAATGAAACTTGTATTTTTGTTTAATTTCTTCAGATTCTTCCTATGATACATAATTTTATAACATATTTGCAGATAATAATGTCATTTCATTTTTAAATTAAGGTTTTCTGCACAGGAATTCTTAGTTCTATTATGTTTTATACATGCCAGATTATGTGTCAAATGGAGGTTTTGCAGCATTTAACTGCATGGACCACACAGCTGGTCTGCAGGAAGGCTGAGACCCAGCTGGTATTCCGAATCACTAACTGTATTGAAAATTGAAGTGCATCATACATGTTGTTCTAGAGGTACACTAACAAAATCTTACATTTCATTAATAACTTCACCATTCTATCATGAGATTTACTATGTCTGTTTTTGTAATTCTAGTTAAATATGCTGTTTAATGTATTTAAATATATTTTGCTATACTTTGTCTTTACCTTATTATTCTGCCCCTACTCTTTCTATCACCAAATAAAATAAATAATTCTTTATTTCCTTTTATCAATTTGTCTTTTTATATTCAACAGAATTGTGAAGGTAGTTTTACTCTAAGAGTCTTTGGGTATTTTTTGCAAACTTTTCTTCTTTGCTTAGCCTGCAAATTCCAGATAAAGTTTGCTCTTTTGAATTAATGTGCATGGCTGTTGTATATTAAAGTCCTTAAACTCTCAATCAATCATTGTCTGTAATTGGTTCTCATTATTTCTCAAACTTTGTCCTTTCAAAATCAAAATCCCTACTTACAGACATACTTCTGTTTATCCTACTGTTTCATTTAAACTGGATCCGCTAGGGGTCATTAGATTCAAAGCTGCTCTCTGCAGATGGCTCTTTTATAATGTGACTCATGTTGTCATGCATTTATTACATCCATGTCTTACAATTTCTATTAAAAAGTAGTCATTGAAGATACAGGACAACTACCGAGGGAAGAATTTTAGACATTAATATATTATATGCCATAAAGGCTCATCTAAATCCAATGGTATTAAAATCACAAGTTCAAGCATTCCAAACCAGGAATTATAATACAAAATCTATTTTATTCTGAGAATTAATTGTTCCCATTTTACATGTACGTCATGTTAAGAAATTTAGTGATACGATCAAATCTCACATATCCCACAGGATTTCTCCCTCAGGTGGTACACAAAAAGCATGAAGATGAAACTATATTCCTTTATTGGAAATCAGTATGCTGCAGTTCTGAAAGAGCTGAATCTGAAACTGGGTTTGTTCAGCCTTGAGATGAAAAGGCTTAGACAAGACCTTACTACTATGTACCAGTACATAAAGGGTGTCTACCAAGAGGATGAAGATTTCCTTTTCACAAGGAGCCACGTGGAAAAGACAAGAGGTAATGGATTTAAGTTGCTCCTGAGTAGATTCTGATTGGACTTCAGCAGAAATTTTTTCACCATGAAAAGAGTTAAACATCAGAATAATCTTCCCAGGGAAGTGGCAGATTCCTCGATACTGGACAGTTCCAAAGCTCGACTTGACAGGTTACTGGGCATCTTATTTAAATTATACTTCACCTAAGGCTGCTGGACCAGATGATCCTTGAGATCCCTTCCAACCTGGTATTCTTTGCTTCTATGATTGAATCTTTCACCCAGATTTTTACACAAATGTATCACAAGAATGGCAAAAAATAGTGTAGTCCAGGAGACAGGTTCATCTCTCAGATTCAGTGATAGCACTGTGTATCTGTCCTGTTAGGACTAAAACCTTCCGGGTTCAGTAGGCAGGAACATGAAAAGTACAACTAATTAAATATCTCCAGCTTGGTGCTGCAAATTACCATGAAGACACCATTCCGGTATTTGGTAAGTAGGCACGTGACAATCTTATTCAGAACTCTAGACTCATAGATAGTTTTGGACTACATTGATAGATGTTTCTCATGGCAACTAAGGACCATACAGAATCACAGAATAACCAGGTTGGAAGAGACCCACTGGATCGCCGAGTCCAACCATTCCCACCATTCCCTAAATCATGCTCCTAAGCACCTCATCTACCTTAACCTTAAACACCTCCAGGGACGGTAACTCAACCACCTCCCTTGGCAGACCGTTCCAATGCCTAACCACCCTCTCCGTGAAGAACTTTTTCCTAATCTCAAGCCTAAATCTCCCCTGGCGGAGCTTGAGGCCATTCCCTCTCGTCCTGTCCCCTGTCACTTGGGAGAAGAGGCCAGCACCCTCCTGTCCACAACCTCCCTTCAGGTAGTTGTAGAGAGTAATAAGGTCTCCCCTCAGCCTCCTCTTCTCCAGGCTGAACAACCCCAGCTCTCTTAGCCACTCCTCATAAGATTTGTTCTCCAGCCCTTTCACCAGCTTTGTTGCTCTTCTCTGGACTCGCTCCAGAGCCACAGCTCAGGTTTCTAAGTATTTAGAGCAGTCTACTTACAGTTTCTTTTATCTTAAAATGAAAGCAGATTCCAAATATTCCGAATGTGACTTCTGAAGACTTTTTCTTCAGTGGTGACAAAACAGTACCATTATTTAGCAGTTCATAATTGTTTTTACCTGCCCATTCCCAAGAAGTTCTTGGAGGTGAAAAGACATAAAATTAAGCTGTATGTCTGCTTGTATAATAAATACAATACTCCAATATGATTAATTTAAAATTAAAATCTTTCCTCAGGTGGAAAAAGAATCAACATTTCTTCTTCTATAGTCTGCTCCTACCGCTCACTTTCACATTGACTAGATTTATTTTTAAAGAAATTTTAAATGAATTATGTTATTTGGAGTAATTTACTCAACTCTGAGTAAAAATATTTAGTAAAATCAATGAGGTATTTTGATGGTTAAAGTCTTCTAAACTGTTGGGCAGCACTTTATCACAATGTCATTTATCACTAGGAAATTACTTAGCTTCTTCAAAGTCATAAAATTTTATTTTTGGAGGGTGAACAATCTCAGCATTGTGATGATAAGATGAGAAAGGAGATGGGCATGCTCCAAAATCAAGAGCTCTCAAAAACTATAATGTTCACAAAGAGTTTTACTGCTCTTAAAATGTACAGGCTGAATTCCATTTTGTTATTTTGTCAGGAATGCTTCAGGCTAGAAGGAATGAAGTGAAGAAAAAAGACTTGATGTCATTTCTGATAAACAGAAAGCATTAATTTTTCTATTCGTAAAAATTAAGTACCATTCTTTGTATCCTGCCTTACAGAGCAAAAGAGAAACTGCAGTATTTTCTTATTATTTTATTTTTAATGGCTATTTTTTACAAAAGCCACAATCTGCTTATTTTCATCCCCCCCCCGCCCCCCTATTACCGTGACAACCATAGAATTTTGGCAGGGATAAAACATTTGACAACCATGTTATTTTTCTTCTTTTAAAGTCTTCATGGCAATACAAATGATTGGACAGGCTTTATTAAACAAGGCTGAGCATTACACAAGTATGAAAGCTACACAAATGGATTGAGGAGGTCAGAGAAATGGTATATCCTGTCAAGACCATGATATAAAACAACACAGAAATATTTCATTGCAGTAGCAAACAGTAAACCTGCAATTTTTTTTTTTTTTTCTAGGGATGGAAGGAAGGATGTTTCCCGCTAGGGTTCATGGACTTGATATAAGTGGGAAATGGTGTACAAAGAACAGCTCAACATCAAGATCAATTCAGTATCAGCCTGACTGCTCAATTAAATTAGAGAAGCTTAAAGAGTAGTACAAAAAGCAAACATTCTTTGAGGATCCATATCTTTCTCTAGATCAAGACATCAGAGATATGCACCCTTTTTTCTTGATATGAAAACAATTAAGCAGCTTTTGATAAGACTGAGGACAGATCTTTTCAATTCTTGGCATTATAATTCAAATTGAAAATACAGCACTTCAAATAAAAAAGAGTTTCATTTTGATTTGGAACTAAAACTAAACTTTAAAAAAGTCTCCTGGAAACCAAAATGCTGAAAATACATCACTTTGAGGGCATTTTTACTTAGCTAAAACTAGAAACTGTAAGAAAAATATTTTGATTTGGTAGATTTGCAAAATTTATACTATATATTGTTTTTACAGTTGTTATTTCATGATATATCTTGAGCATTATATTTCCCTATAGCACTACTACTGGCATATGACAGTCAGAAAAAATAATAAAATGTTTCATTATTCTTAAAATCAATTCCAAACCCTAAATTTGTCACATTTGAAACACTGCTCTTTTTTTAACCCTGTATCAAAAGGCTTCATCACAAACAGGAGATACTTTAATGCAAGTATCAAATGCCTTCACTTTTTGTTTTCAAAGCTTTCTTTACCTGAGATAATTTTAATTAGAACTAAATATTTTCAAGATGTTTCCATTCTATATTAAAAATACATTTTCAATTACAAACATTTAGATGGAAGAATTATAATACGTTCGGTTGTCTGCAAGTAACTATTTAGGTTCCATATTTAACTCGTGTATGGAGTATGCATAAGAACGTATGCACATTGGAATGTGTAGTGTGGAAGAGCCATCACACTGTATTATCAGTTCACTATTAAGCACTGAATGCTTCAAACTGAACTAAATAGTCAGCATTATTGTGAAAAAATTGATTTTTTATCTTAGATGAGACAAAATGGGCAGTTCCTCTAACTACTAGTTCTTGCTAGTGATGGCCTGATGAGTACCCATAAATACATAAACTGATACTAGGCAAGTTACCAAATTTCATCTGCTCAGTGAGATTTGTAAAGACAAATCAGACATATCAACTGTGTTGCTTAAGATACAGAGTTCAACATCATCCTTGGAGATAATCAGAGGGAATTCTGATTACTAGTGTAGGGGACAGATTAGCCCACATTTTGAGAGGCTCATTTTGCATGTCTGTCTAAACCATTAATAATTTTTTCTTTTAGCCAAATTAGACCATCACAGCATGGATGGTAAATCGCTAGTTGGATGGATGGGATCAGAGGGTGATAGCTAGCGTGCAGCACTCTCTGTGGGTGCTTGTGACAAGTGGATACCACAGGGTTCTGCACTGAAACCTTTCAGTTTTAACATCTTTATCAGTGATTTGGAGTTGGTGATGAAGTGCACCCTATTCATGACTGGGGAGAACTGTAAACATGCTAGAGGGCAGGGCTGCCATCAAAAGGGACCCAGGCAGGCTGGAGGGAGCAGCCAACAAGAACCTCATAGAATCATAGAATAACCAGGTTGGAAGAGACCTACCGGATCATCAAGTCCAACCATTCCTATCAAACACTAAACCATGCCCCTCAGCACCTCGTCCACCCGTGCCTTAAACACCTCCAGGGAAGGTGACTCAACCACCTCCCTGGGCAGCCTCTTCCAGTGCCCAATGACCCTTTCTGTGAAAATTTTTTTCCTAATGTCCAGCCTAAATCTCTCATGAAATATAACAAGAATTATACCTGAAAAGGAAGAATCCCAGCACATGCTGAGGACTGATGGACTGGCACAGTTCACTGAAGTATTTTCTTACAAAGACATCAGATTTGCAGATACGAAAAGGTAGGTATTAGTACCAATATCCCCATTTGTGTTGTCTGGTTGGTCATATCCTCCTAAGCTTTGGTATAGCAGGGAATGATACAACTGACACCAGCCTCTCTGCTCTTCTGAGAGACACAAAGGACAGTATCATCCTGGAATTTATCACCATGTGAACAGAGGTAAACAAAGCAATTTACCTGGGGTCATTCACTGCTCTAATGAGTTTCCACATATGTGTCTATCTGCACATACAAAAGCACAGGTACATACTTACCCATTTTAGTACAACTGAGAAAAGATCCAGGATACAGGCAAAGATATTGCTATGGATTTTCATTCTGTTCATTTCAAAGTTAATTAACCTTGAAAAGAGAACTATGAACAAGAGAAGCCTGAATTATTCAGTATTTTAAAGCTTAACATTTGCAACAGAGAGCAAGAAAATCCATAAAAACAAATTTGCAGCTTCAGCTTCTTCTGAATTGTCATTTTTGGTTCTATCACATTTGGTGTTATTTCAGGTTGAAGGACATAATGCATAAATGACAACCTCTAGAGCACATCAAAAGGTTTCATCTTAAATCAGGGGAACATGAATGTTTTTATACACCATGCCTTTATACACCTTACCTTTAGCTATTTTTTGTACAAAAAATGTCACTGTAAACATTGAACAGGAATATTAAGACATCTTACCTATTAGCCAGATACATTTATAAAGGATAGATTTATTATGTTGTAGTTCTGTCATCTCGGATGCTGTTTACTTAAATATTTTGCAAATAAAGGACATAGAATCATAGAATGGTTTGGGTTGGAAGGGATCTTAGAGATCACGCAGTTCCACTCCCCTGCCGTGGGCAAGGACACCTCCTACCAGACCAGGCTGCTCAAGGCCCCATCCAACCTGGCCTTGAACATCTCCAGGGACGGGACATCCACAACTCCCCTGGGCAACCTGGAATATATGATACTGAAGTGTGGTGTGAGTTGAGAAGAACTGACATGTGTTGTGTAACAGGCTGGATTAATTATTCTTAAGATTAATGATAATTAAAAAGAACTCTTCTAATTGTGTAACATATTCCTTTCAGAGCATGCACACATTGGTTGACTCTTTGTACAGCCTAGCCCAAGAGGACCTTCACCTTGATAGGTCTGCCTCTCCTCAGCAAAAACTACAATGGCAAGTACGGCAGCAAATTGAATTAATAAATGCATGAAAACACTTTTCATACACATGTACAAAGCAAATCTGACATTGTCGTTTGAGGCAATTACAAATCTGATTGGCAAAGACAACATCAAAAGCATGTCACTTGGCTATCTAACTAAACTGACATTCAGCAATAATCAGTGTAAAATATTTGTGTCATCCAGACCGGAAAAAAAAAATTTTGGTAACAATACCATCTCCAAAACTAATTGTAAAGGGGAAATCATAACAGAAATCCATGAGTTCAATGCTCTCTGTTCTTGACTCAATGTTATTTAGTTTGTGTATTTGTAATCTAGAAACAAATAATATAATCACTTCTTATGAAATTTCCATATAACACGATTATTGACTTAAGTGATAAATAATATATAGAGAGTTCTGAATCACTCAGTAATTTGAATTCATTTTTAAACATCATGCATTTTAATGCTGCCATATGCAAGACTGCACATCTAGGAACACAGAAAGTAGGTCACAGTCACAGGACATGAAAATATTTCTTGGAAAGCCTGTATATGTAAAAGCCTCTGGGGTCTGTTGATCATTCAGCTGAACATGGGCTCCTAGCGTAGTATAGTGACTAAGACTAATGTAGCTCTTAACTATGTAAGGTGAAGAGAAATAACATGGACTATAGATATCATATTACACCTGTATGGTAGTATTGACACCATTATTAGAATACCATGCCCAGGCCGAAGTTACTCACCTCAAGGTCAGAAAGTTTCTGAAAACCCCAGAAGGTTCACAGAATCTCCAATACAGCAAAACCTCACAAACAAATCTCTGTTTGGTTAATATATAAAAGTAGATAATTGTGGTCTACAAGTAACCTCCCCTTATATCCCAGATTTATCTTCAGATGGATCTTGATCTATGTTCAAGTGGATTTCAACATGAAAGGCAGTCTTCATCTGTCCAAAAGGTGGAAAAAAGTTCAATGTCTAAACATTAATAAATACTGCAGTCAGGCTAGAAACAAGGTATGCACTTTCAAAGTAAGTCAACCACTAGAAAACTTCCCCAAAGTTGTGTTGATTTGTACATTGTTTTCTTTTCTGATATAAAGAGAGAGTGCCTGTCTAAAAACATGTTGAAGTTCAATCAGAAGATAAGTATAGCATATACAAAACACAAGACAAAGAATTATGGTCTGTTTGGAACAAGAAATCAGACCAAATGACTGAAATGACAAGAGGAAGCTGGGAATATGCCAGTAAGATATATCTTTATTGGAAAACTTATTTTTGCAAACAAGTTGAAGACACAGATTTGGAGCAAGTGAGACCTTGGCTTTGTTCTATTATATGTGACCCTGAAGAAGATGAGAGTCCCTGGAAGGAAATAAGTATGTTCATTCAGCTAAGACCATTGTTTGCCTCTGACTTTTCTTTATAGGTGTCTCAAGTTTAATATTTGTCTCCTTCATTTAGTATTGTGGACAAAACTTCATTCAGGAGTATCATTTGGGCACCATCTTTGATTCTAAGGCTTTGATCTCTATGTCTTGGAAATCAAAGTTCGTTTAAATCTGCATTTTTTGGAACACTGTCTTAATATTAAGCCCCTTCTAACCATTCATGCAGCAAAACTCTTATCATTTGCAATCTAAAATACAGAGACTTCTTTGCTCTTCATACAGTAGGAAATTTTCATTTGTCAACAACAAAGCAAAGCGTGTTCTCCCAGTCTTCTGGTTTAGCAATATCTTTTCTCTTTGTTTTCCTGAATTAGCTTATCTTCCACACTGCATTGACACAGAACATTAGGATCCAGTTCAACACTGAAAAATCCAGTTGTTATAGTCAGCCAATGATGTGGCATTTGTTCTTTATTTCTTACATTTTAAAATAAGTGCCTTCGTGCTTTCTATTATGTTTCTTCCTATGTCTGGGAAGAATGCCCAGTGAAATCTCTCTAAAGCTATCCCATCACTCCTGTGGTAATGGCTGCAGAGTAACTCTTTTTTTTTTTCTTTCCCCTCTGGGCACTTATAGGCACTATGTAGCAGTTATGACCAAAGTATATGGTCTTTGAAGGAATGTTCAAAGCCATAAGAAAGTCTATTTCATCCTCCATTCACAGACACAAGGATTTGTCCACAGAAGGCATAATTTCTGGCACAAATTCATTCTTCTTTCTGGCTTCTATTGCTTTACTTGCAGAAAGAAATGATTATGGGAGACATCTTTCAAAATCATTTCATTTTCTGTGGTAGGTGCTTTCAGCTCCCCTTGAGCAGCAGCAAACTACAGCAGACACAGGCTGGATTCATAGCTCAGACAGAAAATTAAAGACCAGTGTCTAGCTAAGTTCTAGTTATTGCTGTTTCTTAGCACAACTACTGCTAGCAAGAAATCAGAACTGAGAAATCAAAAGTAGGCCAGCCATCTCCCAAACCATTACAAGCCTATAAGTACAGTTAAAATACATTAAAAGTACATACAGTATTACATCTGAATTATTTTGTATCTCATACATATGACCTTCTTCATGTATGTCCTGAATACTAGTGAACTGAACGTGCAGTGTAAGTGGGACATGTAATAATCTGGCCATGGATTCGCTAGCAAAACAAATAAGACTACTGCTCTTCAAAAATCCCATATAGTTCAAATATAAGTTTCACTGCTGCACTTAATAAGTGCTTCTGAAAAAAATACCTGTAGACTTCAATGAAGACCATGGCAAGCAATTAGTTTTCAAGGTAAATATTCAAGTAATGATTTCAATTAAGTTTTGGTTTTTATTTGGCAAATGCACTTGAAAATACATTGTTTTATTCAAATTATTCTATTAATTCACAGAATGATTGAGGTTTGAAGCTTCCTCTGAAGGTCACTGGAAAATCAGCCATTCCTTCTTGTTTTGTTTTATCAGCAAACTGGCAGAGGGTACACTCTGCCCCATCAACCAGGTGATTAATGAAGATTAATGAGGATGGAGATCTGTTGCCAGTGGTGTCCCTCAGGAGTCTGTACTGGGACCTATGCTGTTTAATGTCTTCATCAATGATATAGACAGAGAAATCAAGTGCATCCTCAGCCAACAATGTGCTCTTGCAGCCCAGAAGACCAAACATATCCTGGGCTGCATCAAAAGAAGCGTGGCCAGCAGGTCAAGGGAGGTGATTCTGCCCCTCCATTGCTCTCTTGTGAGACCTCATCTAGAGTATTGTGTCCAGTTCTGGAATCCTCATCATAGTAAGGATATAGAACTGTTGGAATGGGTCCAGAGGAGGGCTCCAAAGATGATCAGAGTGCTGGATCACCTCCCATACGAGGACAGGCTGAAAAAGTTGGAGTTGATCAGTCTGGAGAAGAGAAGGTTCCAAGGAGACCTTACAGCAACCTTCCAGTACCTGAAGGGGGCCTACAAGAAAGCTGGGGAGTGGCTGTTTACAAAGGCTTATAGTGATAGGACTAGGGGCAATGGGTTTAAATTGGAGAGGAGCAGATTTAGACTAGACATAAAGAAGAATTTCTTCCCCATGATAGTGGTGAGGCACCGGAACAGTTTCCCCAGGGAAGTTATGGATTCTCCATCCCTGCAGGTGTTTAAGGGCAGGTTGGATGGGACCTTGGGCAGCCTGATCTAGTGGGACATGTCACTGCCCATGGCAAAGGTGTTAGAACTAGATGATCTTTAAAGTCCCTTCCAATCCAAAGTATTCTATGAGTCTATGTTAAACAGGACTGGATCCAGTATTGATGCCTATGGCATTCTGCTAGTCACTAGCCTCCAACAAGACTTTGAACTGCTGATTACCACTCTCTGGGCTTGACCGTTCAACCAGTTTTCAATCCTCCCCACTGTCTGCTCATACAGCCTGAACATGAACAGCTTGTCTATAAGGATCATATGGGAGATATCATCAAAGTCCATGTAGACATTATCCACTGCTTCCTCCTCACATCCCTGGCCAGTAACTTCATCATAGAAGTTTATCAAGGTGGTCAAGCATGACTTTTCCCTGATGATTTTCTTGCCCTTAATGTGCCTGGAAATTTATTTCTGGATTAGCTGGTCCATCACCTTCACAGAGATGGAGGAAAAGCTGATCAGCCTGTAGTTCCTTCGGTTTTCCACCTTTCCCTTCCTGAAAACAAGAGTCACATCTGCTTTCCTCCAGTCTTTAGGCACTTCTCCCAATGACTATGATCGGTCAAAGATTATCAAGTGTAGCTCCACAACAACATTGGCCAGCTCCCTCAGCACTTGTGGGTGCATCCAAAGAGGGCCCATGGACTTACATTTGCACAGTACGTTCAGTTTGCTTACATATACCCTGACCTGATTCTCTTCCAACAAGGCTACATTTTCCTTGCTCCAACTCTTCCTCTGGTCTCTTGGACCTGGGATTCCTGAAGCCTGGCCTTCCTAATAAAGTCTGCAGCAAAAGTAGCCATCAGTACCACAGCCTTTTCCATGTCTTGTCTAACCCAAGTCCCTTGTCTTGTTGGGCAATGGACCTACATTTTCCCTAGTCTTGCTTACCTCCCATCTACTTATACAAACCCTTCTTGTTGTTCTTATGTCCCTGGACATATTAAAGTCCAATTGGGCTTTAGCTTTCCTAAATTTACCCATGTGTGCTTGCATGAGATTTCTGTATTCCTCCCAGCTTCTTTCCACCTACTGTATGCTTCCATTTTTTATTAGAGCTAGGAGCAAATTGTTCATCCATGAAGGCCTTCTGCCTTTTTTTGCCTGACTCCCTATTCATTTAGATGCACTGCTCTTGAGCTTGGAGAAGGTGATCTTCAAATATTTACCAGCCTTCTTGGGCCCGCCTTTGCTCCAAGACCTTATCCTATGAGACTATTCCAAGCAGAATTTTGAAGAGCGCAAAGTCTGCTCTCCCGAGGTCCTGGGATGTGAGCTTATTTTTCACCCTCCTTCCTGTCTTCAGGATTCTGATTTCCACCATCTCATGGTCTCTACAGCCAAGTCTGCCTTTGACCCTCAAATCCCCAGTGTTCCCCTCCATGTTGTTAAGAAGTCTACCTCTCCTTGTTGGCTCCTCTATCACTCAGAGCAGGAAGTTTTCAACAATGCACTCCAGGAACCTATAACACCAGGGTGGCTTAAGCTGTAGAGGGCAACATCCACTTGTTCTTTCTGGTCGGGTGGCTTCTAGTAGACACCTACTGCAATGTTACCTTTATTTGTCCTCATTTTAGTCTTAAATCTTAAGCTCAGTTGGCTCCTCATCCACCTCCAGGCAGAGTTCTGTGCACTCCAACTGCTCTCTCAGATAAAGGGCAACTCCATCTCCTTGCCTTCCCAACCTGTCCTACCTAAAGGGCCTGTATCCTTCCGTTGCAACATTCAGTCATAGGAGCCATCCCACCATGTCTCCGTGATTCTGACAATATTGCAGACCTGCATTTGTACACAGATCTCCAGCTCATTATGTTTATTGCCCTTACTACCTCTTTTACTAAGCAGTCACCTTAAAGAGGCTACCCACCACGTTGAGTTCCTGGGGAGGGTTTAGGGGGTTATATTGTACCCAGGGTGATAATAATTTTTGCCATGTATAACTGAAGAGGACTGAGTAAAGGATTAGGATTATTTAATATTGTAAACTAAATTAGTTAGCTGGAATACAGTGGTTTATATGAAAGCAATAAATATTTTCACCATTAATTATATCTTCTTTATCTGTTTGCCTGAAATTACAACTCAATGTTGTAAATTCCTTTGGGATAAGAAGCAACTACTTAAGATGCAGTCATCTTAATTTAAAATCGATTAAAACCAACTCATTAAACAGAAATAAATCACTACAACGCCCCGTAGCTCTCGCCTTACAAAACCAGCATGTGGCGCTGTCTCCTGCAAAAAAAAAAAGAGCACAGACTCGCAAAGCCGGTGTTCAGAAAGGCTTGTTCTTACGTTTTCAGTCTGCTCTGAAGCACAGGCAGGATAATAATCCCTGTGGTTTTAATATAAGGTCAATGGTCTGCATTTGGAAGGATTTATTGGTACTAATTCTACAAGTTCTAGTAAAAGGTTATTTCATTTATTGACAAAAAAGTGAGCAAATTACACGACTGTGTATCTGTTATGTCTATGTGGTTATGGATCCTAATTATCTTTAAAGATTGGTTCCTTTTAATCATTTTTTAACCTCTTTAAAATCAGTGTATTTACAAACCTGTGTATCTGGTCTTTCAGTCTATCAGCTATTTAGCCCAGAGTGGGTTTTAATTACCTACTAAACTCTTGAGCTGCCGAGCCTGTTTCTTAATCTCCAAGTAAGGGAACAGGACCTGTGTGAATACAGTTTTACTGGAACTGAACAGCCAGTCTTTTGTGTGCTAACCAAGCCAGCCCTCACTAAAACGGAATTCACAGGCTATGCTGATGATCTCCCTAACCATGACCTTTCAAACAAAACCAACCGAGTAAACTGTGTTTTCATGAACTTTTTAATTATTAAGGGCTCTATGCCCTTTGCTACCAGACTTTATAATACAAAAGAAATAGGATTTGTACCCTTTTACTTAAAGCTGGGGTTTATAGTATACAATGTAAATTGCACTAGTAGCAACATGGAAGGAATATATCTATAGAACCACCTGTCCTCTCTAGATTTACATCTAATCTACAGATAGTTATGCCTTTTTTCAGGTGGTTCTTATAATCTGCTAAAATACATCAAAAGTTGAAAGCATTTGGTATACCTGTAAACACTATGAATCAGTGAAGCAATTTTCTTTTCCTGACTCAAGGCAAAAAATGTTGCAAATTTTTTTGTCAAGGCTTAAGAAAACCTATTTGAAAGTAAGTCAGTTGAAACTGGTAAGTCCTGAACTTAGTGTTGAATTCTGAATGAGCTCACCATTATTTGTCACAATATTGCTAGGACTGCCAATTTATTTCTGTGCTGTTTTATAATGTGGTGTTTTTTTCTTCCTTTTAAAAACAGAGATGCTGGATTAGGTTAAGTAACTGATTCCCTAGTGGCAAGAAATCAGTCAGAATTTGGAACAGCATTTCTGAGCCACTTATGACCTCTGCTCCCTGCAAGAGGTACGTGTTTACTCCATCTCCAAAGATGAAGACTTTTAGAGGGTAGCTGATATGGTCTTACTTGCCTAACGAGGACACTTCCAAAATAGCCGGAGGAGTACGCTTACACAGTGCAAGCAGCAGGGCAACCTCTGTGCCAGGATGTGGTGGCAGGTGACCTCCTCTTCTGGCAGCTGCACTCCCTCAAGGATTCAAGGGTGTGAACTGTCATCTCAATTTGTTAACACTTGCAGGAATATAGCTTACTGACATCTTTCAAGTGAAGACTTCTGGTCAGCTGACAAGAGGCACTGTAAGGTGCAAAGTAATATCTAAACTAGAATTGTCTTGCTTCCTATTACAATTGTACTTTATAAGTACTCTTGACAAAAACTCTCTTTTTAATCTGTGCTTTTTGTGGTAAACTAGTAAAATTATGGCTAGAGTCTAACACTAGAGTTTAACTACAGATTTTTTAATTTAGATTTAACATACCTTTTCATACGTTGATTTCCTGATATATATGGGTGCATGGATACAGTCTGGTAAGAATAATGACACTGGGGAATATGCTTTATTTCATGTTTGTGGACGTAAGAACATCCATAAAGGAAGGCATTGGAGACATATAAAATTAGTGCAAGAGAGGCTGGTCAAGCACCTTGCTGTCTTTTGACTTTAGTTGACCTTTCAAATGAGCACTCCAGTTATGCTAAAACTTGTTCCAGTAAAGAGGACTCCTACAGTCTATTTAAAAAAATGGTTTGATAACCACATTAAACTACTACTTATAGTAGTAACTAATCTAGCATTAACTCTTGACACAACCTAAAGACCACTTATTTCATACAACCTTGGGATTTTGAAGTTCAGAAGGTTCAACCACAGGCTCCAACAAGAAAAGATGCCCTTCATCTTTCCAGTAGTGCATACTTGCAACGGGAGGAGTCCATACAGCATACTCAGGGTGAGGAATGTGCTTCCTAACCTCTGTGCTACATACTGCGGCTTGCGCTCCCAGGCTGGGAACTGAAGGTGCAGAGAGAGAAAGGATGTTGGTTTGCTGCATGCTGCATGGTAGGCATTTTAAAGCTCAAGGCGCTGTTTTAACTTAACAGATATTACCCAGAGGTATTAGGACTAATTACTTGTAGATTTTTTATTTTAAATAACTCTTCAGAGGAGCCTTAGTGGGTTTCACCTTGGGACAAATGCTCACAGCGATGTTTCGCTGTAACACCAAGTTTCAAAGAGTAGAATCACGGAAACATAGAATCATGGAAACACAGAATCGTAGAAACACAGAATTGTAGAATCACAGAAACATAGAATCATAGAAAAATAGAATCATAGAATCACAGAAACATAGATTCATAGAAAAAATAGAATTGTAGACTCACAGAAACATAGTATCACAGAAAAATAGAATCATAGAGTCACAGAAACATAGAATCACAGAAAAAATAGAAATGTAGACTCACAGAAACATAGTATCATAGAAAAATAGAATTGTAGAGTCACAGAAACATAGAATCATAGAAAAACAGAATCATGGAATCACAGAAACATAGAATCAGGAAAATAGAATCATAGAATCAAAGAATCAATCATAGAACCATAGTATCATAGAATAGTAGAAACATAGAGTCATAGAATTATAGAAACAGAATTATAAAAACGTAGAATCGTAGAATCACAGAAACACAGAATCATGGAATTAGCGAAACATAGAGTCACAGAACCACAGAATGGTTTGGATTGGAAGGGACCTTAAAGATCATCTAGTTTCACCCCGCTGCCATGGGCAGGGACACCTCCCACTATATCTCTGCCTTGTTGACTCCTAGATCTCTGGGTGTTTTTTAAGAAAAAAAGACGAAATAGAAGACTGTAAGAATAATAATAATAATAAAAAGCTGTACGAATAAAAAATGTAAGCGTGTACGAATAAAAAATACCAATGCAACATCCTAAAATGGACTACGAGAAGGGGAAGCGGCGGGTGCCAGGCGTCAGGCGGTGCCGCCGGGGCGCTCCGGGCGCGGGAGCCGCGGGGTCCGCCCGCCGCGGCGGGGCCGCCCGGCTCAGCCAATGGCGCGGGCGGGCGGGGGAGGGCTGCGCGCCGGGGCGGGCGGGGGAGAGGCGAGGAGAGTTGAACGATCGAACTTTTTTTTTTTTTTTTTTTCCCTCCTCTCTCTTGTAGTTTGAGCGGCGCGGAGGTGCGTGCCCCCAGCGCGGCCCGGCACCGAGCGGGAGCTCACCACCTCCCTCCCTCCTTCCCCCCCCCCGCCGGCCCTGTCCTGCTCGCCTCTCCGCGCCCGCGGAGCGATGGTGCGGAGAGCGCCCGGCGCGCCCCTCGCCCTGCTCCTCTGGGCGGTCGCCGCCTGCGCCGGCCCCGCCGCGCCCGGGGCTGCAGCCGCCGCCCGCAGGCAGGACGAGGATTTCTCCGCCGCCAGATGCGCCTCCAGGTGCCTGAGCCTCCAGATCACCCGCATCTCCGCCTTCTTCAAGCATTTCCAGGTAGGGGACGGGGCGGGGGTGGGGGGGGGCGCCCCGCCCAGCCCTCCTGGCGTCCCGGAGGAGGCCGGTGCGGGCAGGTGGGCAGCGCCGAGCCCCGCGGGTCCCGGCCGGGGCGTCCGCCGCTCGCCCAGGGGCTCCTCGCTGCCTCCCGGAGGCTCCCGAGCCCTGTCGGGGCGATCCCCGGGTCGCTCGGCATCCCCGGCCCGGTGGGAAAGTTTGAGCTTTTTTTTTTTTTTTTTTTTGGTGGTGATGGGGAACGCGTGATACTTGGTTCGCACCTCCTGGAGGGTGAGGGTGGGGATAACGCTTCTTGTTGTGAACGAGAAGGGCACGTCTCTGACCGACGGGAGAGGGGGAATGGGATGGAAGTCGGGGGAAAAGGCGCTTAAGGAGCTGGAGACCTGCGGGGTGTAAAATGAAACGAGGGCTAGCGGGACCCGCGCTGGAAGCGACGCTGGAAGCGATGTAACACAGCGGCGTGTGCCTGTCCTTCCCCGCCTTCTTATACGCGCACTTTTCCCTTCTCCCTTCCCCACCTGTTTTACATTGTACAAGTATCAAACCGAGTCGACCCCGAAGAAAGGATGGGAACCGTCACGAACTGCCAGCACTCCTCCCTCTCTAGCCCCCCCGAGCCCCCTCTTTAAGAACTGGCCCCCCGCATGGGAAAGGAGCCGCCTCCACCTTTCGGGATGGCTCAGCCCTGAGCGGCGAGGGGACCGAGCCGGGGCCGCTTTGCCCCGTGCTTTCCAGTCAGCTGGACACTGGACACTCGGGAAAATACTTGGGGCAAAGCACCAAAGGCAGGTCTGAGAGATATTTGAGGATAACCTGATTTAAAAAAAAAAAAAAAAAAAAAAAAAGTCGGTGTGGAAGGGAAGCTTAACACGTTCGCTTCAGCGGCAACAGGAGCTGTTCGGTGCCTGTCACCGGACTGGGGCTAAAGACACCTGGAATTTAACCCCGGGGTGGGTGGGGAAGGGGCTGCCCTGTCCTCATCCCTGCTCCATCGGTGCCCGGGATTCCCGCATCCTTGCTCCATCGGTGCCCGGGATTCCCGCATCCCTGCTCCATCGGTGCCCGGGATTCCCGCATCCCTGCTCCATCGGTGCCCGGGATTCCCGCATCCCTGCTCCATCGGTGCCCGGGATTCCCACATCCCTGCTCCATCGGTGCCCGGGATTCCCGCATCCTTGCTCCATCGGTGCCCGGGATTCCCGCATCCCTGCTCCATCGGTGCCCGGGATTCCCGCATCCCTGCCCGGCCGAGGCTTCTCGCCGCCGCCGTGGTTTCCACCTCGCGGGGTGGCTTGAAAGGACGGAGCCCATTAAACCAGTTCATTATTTTAGGGAGGGATTAGTATTTTTTATTGCGTTGTCAAGGGGTTGTAAGTAACTTGTTTTACAGTTTCAGTGGCCAAAGAGGCAGTTTAGATGAAGCCAATTCTCGGTGAAAGGCTTTTTTTTTTAATTTGTGTTTTCTTGGCAAGATTTCTATTCTGACGTAGAACTGCTGACAGAATGCATGTTATCAAAGAACAGTGATTATGTTTTAATTAGCTGGGGTGAAATAAGAAGCAAGTTGCTCAGCCAGGACTTGATAACTGGCTAGTGGGGTTTTTTTTTTAATCAGTTGAAAATCTCAGAGTTTTAACTCTAAAGCACACACAGTGATTTATCTAAATTATCAGGGATTAAACTCCCACTGGACTTGAAACGGCTGCAGTGTTTGGAAGATAAAGTGTGCTCGTTTATAAAAGTTAAGCTTTCCATTGTCTTTTAATGAGGGAAAGGAGGAGAGTTTTAGAGTACAGCAAGCTTCTGATATTCTCTCAGGAGACTCTTAATACACGGTGGACTGTGGGACATGTAGATCTGGGCTGTATTATTCTGTAAGGGCCAAGGGATGCGATGCTTCTGCCACCTCCCTCCTTCCAAACGCCCCCTCCTCCTTTCATCTCAACCGGTAGCGATTTCTAGAGTTCTTCAAATTTCAGAGGTGCCCACTTATCTTGTAATCTGATTCAACCTTTGAAGCGAACTAAACAGTAGGTCATCCTAACTGGAGCAGAAATGAACCTAAGAGTCTTCCAGTTAGTACAAGAATTGTAAGAAGGCTGACCCGCCCATTTCCTAGCCCTGCTTCAGATACAGCCTCAGCAATGCAGGTCAGGGAGACCGCAGCAGGGTGCTTCATGGGAACTGGACCCCCTCCACACTTCAGAGAAGAGTTCATTTCACATAGTTCATGGTACCCAACCCGTATCACTAATGACCTTTTATGGGGAACAAGGGCCAAGAAGTATGAGTAGGAAATCAGAGTTATTTCTATACCTACTGGTTCCCTTGTTTGAATGCCAACTGATTTTTTCAAATTTCCAGAATGCTCACAAGAGATTTTAATTTATTTTCTTCGTTGGAGAATTTTCACTCATTTTTTCTTTATCACCCCTATTTGTGAAAAGGTCAAGGGAGGTGTTCTTTTAAAAAAAGAATCTATTTGTTAATTGACATTTGGGGAGCAGTTCTAAACCTGTTTTAAAGGTGCATGCTCAGCTGGAAATTATTTTAACCAATACACAGGACAAATAAGTAAATAATTTACTTTTTTTTTTCCCATGTAGGCTATTAGTATGAGTTACAGGAAGAATTAGCAGGCATAGATGTCTGATTCTTGCTACAAAATTTTCATGGCCAGGAGTTTCCAGTTTTGGGATCATTGGGGAATTATGGTAGAGGCTACACAAAAGGACTCTTGGGATCAGTATAAGAGATAATCGCATCTCATGTGCCTTACAGCCCAATGAAATATGTTCATCTTGGCCTATCTGTGGCCTATATACAGGCTGAGTTTCACAAAAAAACATGCTGGCACAATGTCCTGTCACAGGAAAAGCAAACAAACAAACAAAATATGTAAACAGAATGGATCATAGTGGCTTCTTCCACAGTAGTGAATGGTATTCAGTCTATGAATGCAGGGACTCCTATACACCTCTTCTGTCTTCTTGGACTGTGTGCAGCTTAAGCTTTAGCTCGCTTTGGGCTTCTGCCTCTAACAGAAAAAAAAATTGTCCAAACTGCATAACTTGGGCCACTGGGCAGCACTGAATGAAGCATTCATTGATCTGTGACCAGAAAGAGTAGTGGAAAGAGAACACGGCTCTCTAGCCTAATATTTAGGATACACATTTCTAGCTGTTTTGGGTGTTAAGACAGGGGTTTTACAATGACTATTGCATAACACATACGAGGAAGTTGTTGGAGCGTTACTGGAACCCATCCATGCTGCTGGGTGACTACATTGACAAGCAGAGTAGAGTTCCTACTGCTGTGCTTTGTTTCTGGGAAAATTCTCTTCAAATCACTGGAGCAGGGGATGATGACAAATGTTCCTGTAGCAGTCAAGAGCATGACAGCCAAGTGGCCTGCCTATGGTGAAGAAGATGTGGATTTGAACCTGACAGTCCTGTATCATAATCAAGGTTGTACCCATTGAGCTTTTGTCTAAAAAAATACGTGTTTGTGTTAGTGAGGAACCCAAAAGCTGTCTTTATATTCCTCCTCTATTTTGGAATGAAAGAAAGGATTGAAAAGGTGCCTGGCTTCACAGGAAACATCAAGATTTGGAAGCCCGTGTGCAAAGAAACACACGGTTTTGGGTACCGAGGTTGTAAAGAAAGGTGATGTTGTTGGATACATTCTTTCCCTCAATGCTTTCACTTTAAGGTTGTTCCCTTCTCAGTGTTTTAGCTGATGTACAGGAAAATGTCAAGAATTCTAACTTGATGTATTCTAGCTTTATAGTAAGGTAGTACAGGAGGTAAAGCCCTCAGGAAAATGAGGTTGCAGTTACTGCATAAGTTTTGTATTCTTGAAAAGAGTATGGATATAAACAGGGACCTCATACCACTAGTTGGAAAAGAGGCTTGAATACTCAGATTAGTTTAGCTAGAGTTTTTCTATATAACCTACCAGTTTAGTGGACTGAGATTAAATTCCTTGCATTGCTGCCTATGGGTGTAGCCTTTCCCATCTGGGATATTAGTTGTGGATGAACTACATCCATTTTAGGGGAGAAGGCATGTCAGTGACCTTTAGTCTTCTGTTTTCAAGTTGAACGAAAACATAGTTTGCATTTTAACTTCTGCTGCCAGCCATCTGAGCCCTGTTCAGAAAACAGCATTATTAAAAGTTTTCTCTGTGAACAAGAGCTTGGACATCAGTGTGAGCACATAGGCTGAAGTTACAGCATAAAAATGTTATGGAGAGCAATGCTTGGTTGGACCCATGAACTCACAGAACTTTTGTCTTAGTTGCCATCTGTTACAGACCTCTCAAATGTCTTCCTGCTTAATATGTGAAACTTGACAAGTTAATTAAGGTAGAGGAGTCTTGTTTACTGAGTCAGAAGCCGAAAGGGTGGTGGAGCGTGCCAGAGGATGGAAGAGTAGCAGCAGCAAGAGCTTTGTGAATAGTTACCAGTGAGACTGACTGGCTGTGTTTGCTCTGTGGAGTCAGAGCAGAGGGATGGAGAGAGGCCATAACCTCTCAGAGTCACAGAGTAGATGAGGCTGGCCAGCACCTCTTGGCAACCTGTTTAGTGTTTAGCCACCCTCACTATAATTTCTTATATGCAGATGGAATTTTCCATGTTTCAATTATTCCTGTTGCTTTTGCCCATTCCTGTTACCGGGCACAGCTGAGAAGAGTGTGGCTCTGTCTTCTTACTCCTTCCCATCAGTTATTTGAAAACATTGATGAGAACTGAGCCTTTCCCATTCCAGGCTAAACAATCCCAACTCTCTCAGCCTCTTCTCAAGTGAGGGATGCTACATTCCCTTAATCTTATTGGACCTTTGCTAGACTTGCTCCACTAAGTTTTTCATCAGCACTGTGCCCAGAACTCCAAATAGGGAGGAATCACTATAAGAGTAGTTACATTTTGCAGATAAAATGCATGTTGAATATTCTTACTTCTAAATTTATTTTCATTATTTAACTATTTACATTTTATTACTTTAGTTTATATGTGACCACTTATGGTTGTCAGTGCATTAAAAACAAAATGCTAGTGCTATATCCACATTTCAGAAGTTTCTCCCCATATTTTTATGACTTGCTCTGTTTTTTTAATTTTTTTAAATTTTTCAGTAGTAAATTGAATTTTAGCAAATTTGTTTCTTTATTCTTAAGAGGGAAATCCAGGTACATTGGGATGTATACACATAGTATGATCTATATTTGCAAATGTTGCTTGAATAATCTCCTAAGGTACTGCTTTAAGCTTATTTGGTTAGGTATTGTTTAAAAATGTACCAGCAACAGTGTGGATGAACTTGGTCGCATAGGTTTTCTGTACTATTGTTGCAGTTTATCCTTTTGATACAGGGTAAAAACTCCTCAATTGGTAAGCCAGTTTTGTGATATATGAAGAGAAATTATTGAGAGATTTCCCCTCATAAGTGTGATTCAGTATAAATCTAATAGCAATGTACTAAAAATTACCATTTAGTAATTAGTGCTAAGCTAGACCAGCTAGGGCCAACTCAAAGTTGTTTTTGAAAGGGTGGAAAAATGTTCTTTCAAGCTAACAGATCTGCATGTTGCATTATGTTAAATAGGGAACAATATATTCCCTATAAGAGGGAACAATAGGGCTTTTAAAGTTTAGTATGTTGAATGACTGATGACTATATGGTGGTAGGAGGTTATTTTCACTGTTACAGATGAACTGTTGCCTGTAAGAACAACTGAAATTTTTGAGGGAAAACAGGCAATCCTTTTCAATAAATAATAAAAAGTTCTCAGATTTTATATCTTCAAGCAAATAGCATGCAAGTGATTACCTCTAGATATCCAGTACCAGATTTACCTACAAGTCAGGCAGCTAGTTGTCTACATGCCAGCACATCTGCCTTCAAATTGCTTGTAACTCCAAAGTGACTGCACCTGCAATAATCTGCAATTGATTCCAGATGCAGGCTGGGCTGTAGACAAGGCTGAAAGTGTAGGGTGCGTGTGCCTCTTTGTGCTCTACTGTAGAGAAGATGGAGCTAATGAAGAAAATATTTGTTTTAAGTGTCTTGAATAATTCCAGAACTCTAAATTACTTTTCATTAAATCTTTTGAAAAGAACTGTAGTACTTTTGTACCGAGATGTAGTAGAGATTTTCTTTGTTTTTCTGGAATGTTTCAGTTCCAATGGATAGGCTACTCAGGCACCAAGTTTGCTTATATCTTTTTGGATATGTTCACAATCTTTTCTACATGCAACTTAGCAAATGTGTGCCATCTGCTTGTGCTGCCATTTCCTTTCCAAAAATAGTCCTTGCATTAAATGATTCTGACTTTCATATGTCATATAGCCTCATAAAGCACACTGCTGTTAATTTCTTTCTGCAGACAAATTTAGCATTTGTCATTACTTTATGATTTTCTCAAAACTTCTTAAAATTCCCAGTCATTTTTCTGTTTTATTGTTGAAATGTCACATGATCTGGATAATTATTCTGGCATTTGGTGTGCTCTTATTATTGAGAACTGCTGTCATGAATGAGAGGCGTACAGATCTTCTAACACGATCTTATGACAGTTGCAGCTAGTGAAAATACCCACATTATTCCTTGTATTGTGGAACTGAGCCACAGTTAGTCTTTGCAGTGGTATCGAGATCCAGTATGAACCTCCCTGACTTCAGTGGGAGTTACACTCACTTTCTTGTGACTAAATTCAAATGTCTTTGGCATCAGTGAAGGCTTGCACAGTTGATGTGAATGCATGGTTTACAGAGCTTTGGTCATTGTTTTCTCTCAGTTTTGATGTCTCAGATTTGGGACCATAACCTTGACCACCATTTTTCCAAGTTGTGCCTGTTTGGCTGTGCCCCAAGTGGGAGCTTTACATACAGTAGAAGTAAACTGTATGAAAATGTAAGGTAGGTAAGGGTGAGCAATTGTATTGAACAATAAGAGTTGCCGAGATAATTTTCTCACATTTCACTTGTGGATGCTTACACATTAAAATAAATAAATAAATAAATAAATTCTTCATGCTATCTTGCTTGTCTAAATGAAATCAGAATTGCTCTTAATTTGGTAAATGTACCTGATACCAAATGCAATAGAATCAATATGAACATTGCTAAAATGTTCTGAGCAGATGTTTAATGTATACAAAACATTGGCAAAGCATAGTTTTACCGTCACAGGATTGTGTCGGAAAGGGGGAGGAGATGCTGCTTTCGAAAAGCATTCAAAAACTTTAGAAAGAAAAACACTGAGAGTTCTAAAATGTATTTCCCTTTTCCATTAAAACTTATATCCTCTTACCAGAGAGTGGAAGGATATAAAATAGGTAGTATTTATCTTAAAATTATGATTAAAACATTATTCATTTTGTGCATATGGGTTTTCCCTTTGTCTAACTAGTCTCTTCAATGTGCTTGGTTTAGTAAGTGTCCTATAAGGAAAAAAAAAAAAAAATATATTTTTGAGACAGCTTGAGAACCAGACTGATTTTCCAGATGCATTACATTTGTAATTTTAAAGGTCAAGCTTCTTAAGAGCAAGCGCTGAATTTGTGTATATCCATGCATGCAGATTATTATTCACATACTGGTCTTTCCCCTCCACTGGGTGGAAAGGGACAACTATCTGCAGCCAGCTCTCTGCAGAGGACATCCTTGTGGGACAACACTGCATGTCCAGCTCTCCATGGGGTCAACTCTATGTGGAGAGGGTTAGGTTTTAAGGTTGGGATTAGAATTAGGGTTTGAGGCTTCCCGTGGAGAGTTGTCCTGTGGAAAGTTGGCTGCGGAGAGTTGTCCTAGGCCACCCTTGACTAATCTTTGTGAATTTTTGCTTTCTGTGATTGTCTGGATTTGTGTACATATCCAGCTCCTATAAACAAAAAAAAATCTGTTATTTAGAACCCATATTTTTAAAGACTGAAAAAATGGTTAATGACTATCAGAAATATAATGTAACAGAACAAAGACATGTTCATAATGATATTAAGTAGTCCGTGCCTAGCAAATGTAAACATTGTACCAAAAAAGCACTTGTCTAGGAGTTTACACAAAGGATCTTCATTTTTTGACCTTTCCCACAACTGAGCCTTTATAAGGCCTTATATTCTAAAACCTTTGAAGTCCATGAAAAACCCTCTGTTGATTTCAGCTAGATCTCCAGCCATGCAGGAACACTGTGTTCATACAGACTTTGTCAACAAAGAAGATGAGTGCTTTGCACTTGGTATCCCATCCCTAGTTGTACTCCTGTTTTAGTTTTTTAATGTCCAAGAGGTCATAGGACATGAAGATGGAGAACTGGGGGTGTTGAAAGGTGCGCAGACCCTTTAAACTTGAAAGTAGATTCCTATTCCTTTCATCTTTGATTAAAAAGAATCACATGTTCATTTTCACCCACCAAAAGAGTATCAGATATTTCCAGATTTGGGGAACAACTCCAGCTCAGTTTTTATCAAACTTCTGTTGACTACCGTGAACTGTATTTTCACCAAATCTTTAGAATGTCAAAGAGGTATGACATCAAAAATCTCTAAAGATATTAATGTATGGAAAACAATGCAGGAAAAGGAATGCATCTTTCACTCCCCTTTCCCTCCCCGCCTTGTTTTTTCATTCCCCCTTTGCCTTTTTTTTTTTTATTGTTTTTTTTATTGGAACATCATGTATGTTACATGAACAGAAGGGACTTGACTCAAGCTTGCAAAAGCAGTGACTCCCCTGGTAAGCAGCTGAGATTCCTGAGGAAGGCATGTCTCCAGAACTTGCAGTACAACCAAAAGAGACAGAGAATTTCTGAAGGGAGAAAACTGGAGGTAGATGACCTCCAGCAGGCACAGAATGCTGGGAAGAGAAATTATCTAGGAATAGAGAGGATTGTAGATTTTACTGTGACACAATTAATTGAAACTAAGACTAGAAACAGAGAACAGATACAACAGACATAGGAAGAGGTATTTGTAAACATTTTTGGTTTCTGTTCTTAGCTGCACAGTTTAAATCTTTTTTTTTAAAGGTTAATTATTCTTGTTTGTAGTTTAGTGAAAATGTGGTTGAGAGTATTTTTGTTTTTATTGGAAAATCCAGTTACAGGTAAAACCTCCAAGAAAATTCACTACAAAGTTCCAGCTGGTTCGTGGTCCTGTCATTTATACCAATGCAGGGAAATAAACATCAAGTTAATTTTATACTGGAGTGATCAAGTGTGCAGTCTCTCCAGGTAGTGCTGCTGACCTGTGGCTAGCTTCTTTTCAACTTGGGTGTCTGGAGGCAGTTTATGGGCTGAGTATGGCACCTCACTCCTCCTTTCTGTCTTTCCTGAAGACTTTAAGCACATTGATAGATTGTGACGAAAGAGGGACAAAGAACAGGCTACTTTGGCTTCTGAATGATTCCTGCTCTCCAAATATTACGAAATTACTCTCTGGAGAGTTTTCATACAATCATAGAATCACCAGGTTGGAAAAGACCTCTTGGATTATTGAGTCCAACCTTTCCTATCTGCCACTAAACCATGCTCCTGAGCACCTCGTCTACCTGTCTTTTAAATACCTCCAGGGATGGTGACTCAACCATCTCCCTGGGTAGATTGTTCCAGTGCCCAATGAACCTTTCTGTGAAAATTTTTTTCCTGATATCCAATCTGAATGTCCCCTGGTGAAGCTTGAGGGCATTCCCCCTTGTCCTGCCCCTTGTCACTTGGGAGAAGAGGCCATTACCTGCCTCTCTACAACCTCCCTTCAGGTAGTTGTAGAGAGAAATAAAGTCTCCTGTCAGCCTCCTCTTCTCAAGGCTAAACAACCCCAGGTGTCTCAGCTGCTCTTCGTAAGACTTGTTCTCCAGCCCCTTCACCAGCTTCATTGCTCTTCTCTGGACTCGCTCCTTCTTGTGGTGAGGGGCTCAGAAATGAACACAGGATTCAAGGTCTCACCAGTGCCGAGTACAGAGGGAGAATAACTTCCCTGAACCTCCTGGCCACACCATTTTTGATACAAGCCAAGATGCCACTGGCCTTCCTGGCCACCTGGGCACATTGCTGGCTGATGTTCAGTCGCTTTTCAGTCAACACCCCCAGGTCCTTCTCCTCTGGGCAGCTTTCCAGCCACTCCTTTCCTAGCGTGTAGCTCTGCACAGGGTTGTTGTGCCCCAAGTGCAGGACCCGGCACTTGGCCTTGTTAAACCTCATGCCATTGGACTCTGCCCAGTGGTCCAGCCTGTTCAGATCCCTTTGCAGAGCCTCCCGACCCTCCAGCAGATCCACACTTCCACCCAGCTTAGTGTCTGCAAACTTGCTAAGGGTGCACTCGATGCCTTCATCCAGGTCATTGATAAAGACATTGAACAGGGCTGGACCCAGGACTGAGTCCTGGGGAACCCCACTTGTAACTGGCCTCCAGCTGGATTTAACTCCATTTCCCACCACTCTCTGGGCCCGGCCATCCAACCAGTTTTCCACCCAGGAGAGTGTGCGCCCGTCCAGGCCAGAGGCGACAGTTTCCGAAGCAGAATGCTGTGAGAAACTGTGTCAAAGGCTTTAGTAAAGTCCAGGAAGATACATCCATAGCCTTTCCCTCATCCAGTAGTCGAGTCACTTTGTCATAGAAGGCGATCAGGTTAGTTTGGCAGGACCTGCCTTTTGTGAACCCGTGTTGACTGGGCCTGATCACCCGGTTCTCTTGCTTGTGTTTCATGATAGCACTCAAGATCACCTCTTCCATGACTTTCCCTGGCACTGAGGTCAGACTGACAGGCCTGTAGTTCCCTGGGTCCTCCCTGTGACCTTTCTTGTAGATGGGCACAACATCAGCCAGCCTCCAGTCCAGTGGAACTTCCCCAGTCTTCCAGGACTGCTGGAAGATAATAGAAAGGGGTTTCTCAAGCACAGTGCTTTCAGTCAGAAAGATGTTCTGGTGATGGCAGCCTGCTCTCTGGAGACAATACTGTGATTTACTTGCGTGTAGTCTGCATTAAATAGTGATGCCAGTTCTTTAGGGAAGCTTTGAATTTTGTGCATGTACTCTGTGCATTTTCAGAAGTGCTGGATTTATTGTACGGCACATACGTAGTGCATTTCGGTCATGTGATGAGTGAAGAACTGTGCATATGTTTTATTCCCATACAGCAGAGAAAGTGAAGTGGCCTCCCTAGGCAGTAAGTTGGGCACAGTCAGCTGCAACGATATTGTCTTTCAAGTCAGAGGTTTGACAAGCTGATTCCAGTGTAATTTCTCAAGTGGTTACAACTCAAACTGCAAAACTAGCCACGATAGTGAAGACTTCATGCTTTTTTTTTCTGCCTATGAGCTTTGCAATCTAGTTGCCTTGGATCCTATGATAATATAATAGGAAGGAAATAATAAGATTGCTTCAGGACAAATGTTTCTTCCCAGAGAGTCAGAGACTGAGGTTTATGGCGAAGCTTGGGGGAGAATAATGTGCTTGTTTAATCCAGTACAAGCATAGTTTCACCTCCTTTCCTCTACTTACAAGAAGTTATGAGCATAGTTCTGTTTCTTATGGATTACTCTTAGTGGAATTTATCTTCACATTATTTTATATTAAAAAACCCATGAAGACACAAATAATCACGCTTAATGTACATAAACAAGATTTCTCATCTCGCCTCATCATTTAGATGATAGATCTGGGGTTATACATAATTTGTGGTTAATTGATAATGTTTTTAAACTGTTAATAATTTGTTTGTACTACTGGAACATTCCAGTCAGGCCTTATAGTGCTTTTTTTTAACCTAGGCACCACAATTTCATTTCTTAACCTCACTTGCTGTAAGACTTTTGATTTTATTGGAATTTAGTACATGGATGAACAGATATGTGAGGCAGCAAATACCTGAAAGCTGAGGAAGGAGAGATAATGATAATAACAATAACCATAATGATACCAACAACAATAATAATAATTATGATGATAATATGTCCTAATACAGTGATTGTTAGTCAATTTTCAGAATCTGTGTTCCTACATAGAAACTAGTTAAATAAGGTGGAGTTTTTCTCTGATTAGATACTATGTATTGCTCCTTGAAAACAGTGAAATTGCATTACTGTGTAACTACAGCTAGACAATAATGAATCACATCATTACCTATCCCCATTTTTCTTAGTCACAAAGAGTGTGTAGTATGTTGACATTTGCTTTGTATCTAGCAATTTTGGGAAGGCAACTGGAACTGGGAGAGCTTGAGGCTTTCTTCTGTTTTAAGGTGTCTTTCTATACAACTATGAACTAAGAGATCATGAATTAGCTAAGTGTTGGTCAGTCTGTATCTTCAGTAGGTGGAAAGAACATTTGAAGTTAGACAACTGACACAATGAGGAAAAAAATCATCCAATTAAGGAGGTGCATGTCACTCTTCATATAGTACTTACTAGCAGCTATGGGACATGGATGTCAGAATAAATAAGGAAAGATTATGTTGATTTTTGCAGCTAGCAGCTTATTGTTGGATTTTTCTTTGAGTTTAAAAAAATAACAGTGTGAAAGACAGTGGACTTGTCGTAATTTTCATGAATATTCTCCAATAAATCCTTATTGACCAAATGAAGTAGGAATGTATTCAGTGCTGCACATGCAGCATATTAGCTCAATTTGTAAAAGATTTTGTTCAGTCGTAGGACAAACCACACATATGTTTATGCACTGGACAGCACTAATGCTGTCATTTCATTAGTGATTAAGTGTGCAACAGCAAATAATTATTTCAAGCCTTCTTCTGGTGTTCAAAACATTACTTTTCCTAAGTAGAAAAAAAGAGTACCATTGTAGGCTTACCTTGAAAGTTTAAACTAACCTTAGTTAATTTCCAAATTGTAGATCAGAATGAACACTAAAGAGTCTCCTAAAGAATGCTGTCTGCCTTCATTTTGGGATGGAAAGCATACCTCATAGGTAGTTTTAAAGACTAAAAAGCTTTCCGCATTAGAGTAGCGTAAGCTTATATTGTTTTCCTTAGCTGGAGATCTTTCAGACTTCTTACTGATACTTATCAGTTCTTCCATTGATATGATTAATAATTTAATACATAGTTAAATTTTTCTTGAGCTTTCATTGCCAGCCTGAGTCCTGTATCCTTACAGTTGATGGTAATGTATCCAGTGGTTGCAATGAAAATAAGCTTAGACCAGTGCAAATATACTGGAAATGTCTGCTCAATTCATAGATAAAACCAAGAAAATTCCCACTATGCTTTTTAAAGACAATTACCTTGAATTTGTTAAGTACCATGTTACCACATCTTTGCATCACCCTTTACAATTCAGAGTGGTAGTAAATGATACTGTGCCATTAGGACAAAGTAAATCTGAATTGTCAGTTATTTGTCAAATGCAAAGCACCTTGACTTCAAATTATGATATTTTTAGAAGAAATTCCTTCCGAAGGTAAGGGAATGTAGGAGCAATTTTTGGTGTAACCAGAGTTGACTGCCACTAAAAATAGTAAAAAAAAAAAAAAAATTAAAAATGATATGTTTCCCATTTACTGATTGTTACTCCATGTATCCAGGTGCCCTCAGGAATTCCAAAGCATCCCTGTAAGTTTCATCAACAGACATGGGTCATCCTCTTAATAATAGCAGCAGATGTCAAATGTTCATGCCCCTAAGATGGTTACTCATAGCTAGTAGATCCATCTGGTTTAGATCGAGCCTCAGTCAAGTTGTTCTCATCCATCACCTTCCCACTGAGAAAGCAAATCAAGCAGAGATCCTAAGTCCAATGAAAAAGAAACTTGAATATTATCAACATATTTGTAGTACCACAACCCACTTCACTTCACTGTCTTTCTTAATTGCTTTACACAGGTGAGAAGGCTGGTAAAATGGAAGGAAACATTATAATTTGGCTAGAATTCCTGGAGCATGCCAGTGGTATTTCAGGCTTTCCAAAGATGGAAAAAGGGGAAAAGAAACGAAACTTCAATATAAAACGCCTGCTTATAATTCAAGATGTTGACTACTGGTATTCACCTCAGTTGTCCACATTTTATAGCTTAAGGATATACTTTGTCGTGTTTTTCTTTTGTGACTTTTAGTTTAGATCAAAGATATAAAAGGATATTCTAGGTTTCAGAAATTGTGTGATGCTTGCAGTGGAATTATGTGAAAATTCCATATCCAGTTGCTTACATTAACTGGAGACTTTAAAATGCTGTGGCTTGGGCAGGGACACAGGCTTAACTTTGACTCCTCTCATTATCAGCCTTTCAATAACTTCAATGCAAATTAATCTGTCTTAATTTTTAACTCTTTCACCTGGTGCCAGAAATGTCTGAAATATGATGGACCTGTCAGGAAGTGGTTGCTCTGCATAGCAGCTATATCACTGGCAACCAGACGTGTTAGTGACAAAAGCTTCAGCACTGCCTTGAAGAGTGATTTATTTTCTTTTTATGGTATGTCTTCATTAGCTAGTCATCAGACTGTATTCTAGAAAGCTGGCACATGAAAGGCTTTTATGTTTGTGGAATATTTTATGACAATATGATGAGGCAATGTAAATCTTCCATTGAAAACTGTTAGTGTAGAAAGACCCAGTTAATATCCCAGTAGCTCAGACTGTATTAGCAGTTTTAGTATTTTATTTTTTTCCTGAAATAGTAGAATTTTATGATGATTTCCTCTCTCTCTCATTTGTCTTTTCATAGTGTTAAGTAAGTTGCATGGTGGTCTGGAAGACTGGACTGCAGCAATTGTCCAATGTAATATGTGTAATCTTTTGTAACCTGCATTAAAAGGCTGGCACTGGTCTCAGGAATATACTATTGGTGTTGGAGGGCTGAAGGATCCCAGCTAGGATCAGATTAGCAGGCATGTTAAACTTCAACTGGAGAGGGAAAGACTCACCCACCCTTCTTTGTGCTCCCTCACTTGATGCCTGTTTTTCATCTGTTGTCAACACAATGTCATTGCAACCTGTGCTGTTCCAGAAGCTGTTGTGGTTCCTTAAAATAGGATAGGAATAAAAATGTGTTCTGCAGACAAATATGAACAGGGTTTACATGTCTGGGAGCTGGGTAAAGAGAGCAGCACTAGTCAGGAGAAGGGAGTCAGCCTTCCTCTTTGTTACATGATAGGATTAGGAGGAGGACATTTGTTACATGATGTGACAATGTGTTATCTGGCCAGTATGAAACTGGCATCCACCAGTCTTTATTATGGGCTTATTGTGGCAGTCCCATGTGTTGGCTTTCTGCAGAACTCAGAGCTGGGTTGGGAAGGGGCAGACGAAGGGCCAAACCAGTGGGAGCAAAGGAAAGAAGTGTTAACTTGCACGGTGCGATGTGTTGTTGGGTTGTGCTTGAGAGATGAGACAATAAAGTTTTGGGCTAATTAAACTGTACCCATTATATCTTGTCTCTCTTTCTGTAATGTGTACAATGAAGACAGATGTGTGGAAAGACTGTAGCCATTAAAATACGTCTGGGAAATAAGACTTCCTGAAGTGCTTCTTTTACTCTTGTGGTAACAGTTTTTTTTGCATGGCTGACATGTTTCCTTGAAGTAGTGTTTTCTGAGTGTATGTTAACAACATTGTGTTATTTTTTGTTCAGACTGAAGACAGGCTATTCTGTTTACGTGTGCAAAGATCGTTTTAATTTGGACAACTCTTTAATTCTGGACTGACCAGAACCCTATTGCAAGTGTTTCTAGGAGATCCCAGTACTGGTGAGGTACACTTCTCTCACTGAGCCCTGTTTTCTTTGGAAAAAGCAAAAAGTCCCCAAAGACTGTTTTAAGCAACTGTTATTGCTCCAAGGACTGTATTAATTTTGACATGTGTTGTTTTTGAGAGCTTTGCTATGCCCTTCAGTAATTGATATAAAATAGGAATATGAATAAATATGAATGGGTCTGTGGAACTACCAATGTGTAATTATAATTAAATTTAGTCTGCATATTTCAGCTGTAGGATCATTATTTGTGCTGTCTTTTCACTGCTGAGTTTATGCTTTTCTGCATGCTTTTACAATAGTAAAAGAACTTGGGATAGTAAACCAAAATATTTGTACTGACAATGACGGTTATTGAGCTTGTTGCCTTCATAGATCCAAGAGTAGGAATTTTATAGTAATATATCAAGACACTTGGAATAAGATAGGGGATATTTGTCACAAATATTTTCTGTTGAGAAAGGTACTGCATTAAGTTTATTAATATATTTGTTTTTCTTTTAAAGGAAAATAAATATATATATATATATATCAACTTGTGGTGGGTATGGCTGCTACCACTGCTTGAAATATTTAATATCTTGAAAATTAATCACACGTGCTAAAGAGAAAGGAAATACATTCCTGAAATGTATCATGTGAATTTTATGCAATTACATTGGCAATACTTAGTATGTTAAGTACAAGAGAGAACATTAAATTTAATGGTGCCTGATATTGAGTCATAATAACATGGTTACTGAAGAGCTGTTAATTTTTAAGGGCAAGTGTGTATACATACTCTTGCCAAAGATATAAATGTAGTGTATAATGGTGTCCCTCCCCTACATACCAAAATGGAAGAGGAGAAAATACAGCAAAGCATCACATAATCACTATGTAGTACAATGCATTTAACAGTTTTGTAATCAAAAGTGACTCCATGACAATGCAACCTGTATGGAGTGTCCTGTGTTCATATAGTTTATAGTTAGACTATTTATAATGGACATTTTAGATGTTCTAAAAATGTATCATTGTTATTCTTTTTTAAAACACTTAGCATTTTAAGGATGTTAGACATCAAAACCCTAAGCATTTTGCAAGTCCAAAAAGGAGCATGGTCCTGAATTATCCTGAAACACTGTGGCTGCTGAGGAAAATTTAGTTTAGTAGGAAGCACTGAAATACTTCTCTTGTGTGTTTGTGGGAGATGTTAGAAGTGTCTGATGTGCATTTGAACACTAGTGTTTTGTTCAGATTGAAGACAGATCAGAGTTTGCTTTTGGAGTGAGTCTCCTGAGCATTGTGATCATCTTTTTCACATAGTGGGCTAAGATCTGAGGGTACATGCAGTGGATTTCTTCTGGATGAACATAACTGGAAGAGATGATTCAGGAGGACCTAATGTGCTTTAGGGACTAATAGTTATTGTGTTCATGAGACCACACTAGAACCAGTTGAAGGAAAAGTGAGATGGGGAGTTGGCATATGTGTAGAGCTATAAAGTCCATCAGCTCCAGCTGTTCCATGCAACAGATGTGTTCCTGTGGTTCATGTGATTTCTAGTGTGGAGACACCCTGGGGTGTTTGTAGCTGATTCTGGAATGATCAACTGGTGGGCAATGCAGGTGAACACAGGTGAATGCAGCCCGTGGTAAGTGAACTACAACACATGCTGTTGGGAATCGTTCTCTTACAGAGTGGCAATATGGAATATAATTTTTAGTTATAAAGTTGAATCAGCACTAAAAGCAACATGCATGCATTTCTGAAACCTGGAATATTACTGATTTTTGGGAAATCGGTTGTGGTTTTTCAAGTACACTAAAGTAGGTTGTGTCATACATTTGTATTGTATTTTGCATAGGAATAATTTTTTTAGAATGTATTTTAATTTTGATGTTAATTTCCCAGCGGGTTACTTTTATATCACATCCTTAAGCCTGTATATACTTTTATTGTCTCGTTATTTGATTTGTGTAGCAAATCAGTTTTACAACATGACAAAAAAAGGCACATTAGCATTTTGGAAGGGTGAAGGTTTTAAAATAGAGCCTCCAACCAAATAGTCAACAAGACATTTTTTACTTGGTATATTAATGCAATTATATTAGTTTCTGTTAAATTCAACTGGATTGCTTAACCCCAAGAAATGTGTGCAGGATTTGGCCTAAAGTGTATACCTTAGTGTGAAATTCCATATTTAATTTTAGTGTTTTCAAGTTAGTGTCAATTGCTTAGTGAAGTTTGTTTCATCTGGATCCTTTTACAGATTGACTGAAACTTCTGCTAAGTAGAATAAGACCTCAGCTGAGATCAGTTCTTAGAAGTGGTAAGAGTGAAGTCTGTGAAACCACAAGAAGGCAGTCATAACTCACAAGTGTGGTGGAGACACAAGGATTTCTGTGGCTCATTTGTTTTTACAGATTGTGTTTATCTAGTAGTTTTTCCATCCATTTGAAAAGACATTGCTGTAAAAAGAGAAAAAGGTTTTCCATACTTGAGACGTAAATTTAATCCAAGCAATATATAGTCTGTATTTTCAAAACTACTGATCTCTTGCTTTTTCATTCATAATGACCTTTGGATTTTGATGACTGTCTCTCTAGGAAGCTACTAACAGTGACAGCCAGAGAATGAATACTGTTGTGCCTTACAATTTAGGTGTTGGCTGCTGGTTTTCCTTAGTTTCTTTTGCAATTACTCTGATCTTCATGGTTTTTTCTGTGTTTTCATTTTGGTAGATGTAAAGTTTTAGATATTTCAGTGTAAACTCTAATTATAACAATCTTTAATTTTTAATAATGAAGGTTAAAGATGACTTCGCATGAACTCTTTATGTTTATCAATGCAAGGTTTAGGTCAATATGGTTCTATTTGTACCCATTTGTCTACAGGAAGACCCACCATGTCACTGTGGGAGGAGTTAGCACATTACAGGTGATGGCAGCTGTAGAGTAAGTCCAAAAGAAAACCCAACTAAGATTTTCAAAAGATTATTTGTGAATACCCATTTTCTGGTTTAATCCAGATGTTTAAAATTAGACTGCAATGTTAGATTGTTATCCATGATAACTTAATTTTACTTCATATTTACAAACAGCAGTTTTGTCACTAGAATAAATTGTTAGACTGATCAGTTTTGTAACTATTTCTTACATTGTCACCTCTTTAACTTAATTACTTTGAGTTAACCAGTAACCAGCATTTATTTTTCTACAGTTTAGGCATCCATGGTATAGAAATGGCTTCTGCCAAGGAAGATGTACATTTGATTGATCTCTGAGTGTTACAATGGCTTGTTACAGTAAGAGAAGAACTTGAGGTGCATGTTCCAAAATGTGTTCCTATTTTTGGCTTCCTTTTTGAAATACTGTTCAGCTCAGCTAATAAAAAGTATTGTATGTACTTGTAAGATGGCGGAGGAAATATATGCACATAGTTAAGCTTAATGTTGTATTCCTGCAGGGGTTTATGTATAACGCATTACAAAGTTATCCAACTGTCTGATGGCAATGTATTAAACAACGTGACTAATGTCAACTAGGTACTGTTTGTTCTTGTAACTTTTCTCTTGTTTAAGTCCTATTTGGTGATTTTTTTTTGTTTGTTTTTCTAGATTTTTTTTTTGTGCTTTGTTGTTTTGCCTACTTTGAGTGGTCTTTATTTGGTTTTGTTGTTGAAAGTTTGCTTTGTGCTTTTCTAAGCAAAATCTAAGGACATCTCTTAAAATGCAAATGTTATTACAGACCCCAACACACAGTCTCTGCTGTCAGGCTCAGTGAGGACTGGGACCTGGAGGCTAAGGGTGACCCCATCACAAGCCATAGCCTTTCTGAGGGGAGCAGCCCCACAGGGAAAGCAGAGCTGTGTGCTGGTAATAGGGTCATCAACAGCCACAGGCATGGCAAGTTGATGAGTCAGGGGCAGCCAGGGGCAACTGTGGAATGTGTGGGTTCATGGTGCACTGGGTGAAGGCCAGAGCTAAGAGAGCTCAGAGGGTTGTAGTGAACAAGGCTGCATCTGGCTGGTGGCCGGTCAGCAATGATGTTCCTCAAGGTTCAGTTTTAGGGCTAGTCCTGTTCAATGCTCTGGATGCATTCAACTCCCTTGACTCTTTCAACGGAGAAGAGGTCTTGCAGAGCTATCTGGATCAATTTGAGCATTGGGCTGTGCTTAATGAGATGAAATTTAACAAGAATCCCAATGCTGGCTTGTGCACGTAGGACAGAGTAATGCCAGGCACATGTATAGATTCGGACAGGAGTGGCTGGAGAACAGTGCTGGAGAAAGGGGCCTGGGGGTGCTGGTTGATAGCAGGCTCAGTAGGAGTCAGCAGCATGCCCTGGCAGCCAGGACAGCTAACCATATCCTGGAGTGTATCAGACAGAGTGTAACCAGCCAGCCAAAAGAGGTAATTATTTCACTATATTCACTGTTGGCAAGGTCTCCCTTTGAATACTGTGTGCAGTTCTGGCCCTCACAATTTAAGAAGGATGTGAAGGTCTTTGGATGCATCCAGACAAGGGCAACCAATTTGCTGAAAAGGCTGTAAGAAATGTCCTATGAGGCACGGCCAAGGACTCTGGGCCTGTCTGGTTTGGAGAGGAGGCTGAGGGGCAACCTTGTTACTCTCTACAGCTTCCTGAGGAGGGAAAGTGGAGAGGGAGGTGCTAAACTCTTCCCCCTCCAATGGCAGGATGTGGCTGAACAGTTAAAAGCTGCACTGAGGAAAGCTTAGACTGGACATCAAGATGCATTTCTGTTGCTGGGAGTGTGATCAAATACTGGAACAGTCTTCTTAGAGATGTGGTTGATGCCCCAAGCCTGTAGGTGTTTAGGAGGCATTTGGGCAATGACCTTATTAACATGCTTTAAATTTTGGTCAGCCCTGAATGGATCAGGCAGTGGTCATTGTAGGTCCCTGCCAACTGAAATTATTACATTCCGTTCCATTCCATTCCGTTCCGTTCCATTCCATTCCATTCCATTCCATTCCATTCCATTCCATTCCATTCCATTCCATGGAGTTGGGACCAGAGATGGGGCTGGAGACGAGACCTCAGCAAGGGCTTCCCAGGTCCAGTCAGGAGATGGGACCAGAGAGAAACTACAGGGTGCATCCAGGAGATGAGCTGCCTACAGCAGCATGAGAAGCCCATCCAGGAGGAAGAGTCAGAGAACGGCACAGCTACAGCAAAGCTCATAGAAGGACTGATGGCCCCAGCCAGGCTGAAATAGGACTTAAGAGCCCATGGGAAGGAAGCGAGGATGGACACCTCTAGTAAGGCAACTCAGGGTTTTTAAGGTGTGTTAATGTCTTCAGGGCCCTGACACTTGCACAAATTGTGAAACACATGAGAAGGGTGAAAGCATCAGCTAACTTCTCTGGAGGAATCAAAACTATAAACTGAAAGTTAAGGATTTTTGGAAAACAAGAAGTAAAACTGAAGATATTATAATACTGTACGAATTATGCCATGACCGATTTTGAAAGTTGCATGCTGTTGTTGTCCTTCTATCTCAAAAAAGTATAGTAGAAGTAAGAAAATTAAAGGGAAGAATATCAAGAGAGACCAGAATTATGGAAGGAGCCATTAGCTGGAATCCAAGTAGGTACAGTATTTCCGGGCTTGTGTTGTATTTTATGTGTGGTTCCGTTTAATACTGATCCTCTTCTATCCATGGCTTCTGCAGTGGATGATCTTCAGACTTGCGAGTTTGAAGTGAAAACACATTTGCATAAATTGTTCTTGAAGGAGCAGTCTTGTTTTGCAGAGGTAGACCTCATCATTGGGCTTTATTACTTGTTCACCATCTCTGACTTCAATAAGCTCTTGTTCATTTCGACAGAGTGGTTTAGGTTTGCTGTCTACGTTTCAGTTTTCAATCTAGCCTATTGCTATGAATAATTTCAAGTTTGTAAGGGCTTAAATTTGGTCTAGTGAAAGTCTTCTGGGGGAAGTGTTCAACCTGTTGTTTAAAAAGGTATTCTCTTTTCATTTTCCTACTGTGAAATGAAAGAAAAATGTCTCTCAGTTATTAATATGCAAAAGCATAACTAAATACCAGAGCCCAGGGGAGGTAGGACTGTGGTTCCCTGATCTATACATCTGCTACAAGCTCTTGTTTAATCTCAAGAGAAAGGCTTTGAGAATTTTTTTTTTTGGCATTTCCTATCTGCTGGGTTTGCTATCTCTTGACATTAAGTGCATAGGCTTTTCTGTAATTCATTCCTAAGTGCGTACTTTCGTACTGGGGAGCTGGAAAGTGTAGTTTGAATTTGTTGATTCCATTCTGCACAATAATTCAACATTTTAGAGTTTGGCCTGGGAACACAGCACTGCCATAGATAAACGCTTATATTAATTTGTGTCTTAAAGAGTGTGCAGTTAAGAAAAGTATGTCAGGCACTGTATAAACTATATTTTACCCTTACAAATAATTTCATGCTGCTGAGATTTTTGAAAGGTTAAGGAAAATGTTGGGAACCTATGTCTTTTAATTCATCATTGGAGAAACTGTTGATTTGTCTACTCAAATGCTCTGTTTTATGTTAGTGGGTTCTGTTATTTGAAGGGCTTATTTCTATGCTTTTGTGTCATTTTGAAAGAATGAGTGAGATTGTCAGGAGAAGCCACTTCTGAGAGACAGCAGTTTTACTCTAAAGAGAATTGAAGATTGGGTTGGGGAGAAGACACTTCCAAAACTGCTAATGGGTATACTGGTATTGTCAGATTAAAGATAGTTCATTTTTCACAGCTGATTTCTGGCATTTCAAAAGAAGGGTCATTTCTCCTAACATAATAATGGACAGAGAGGCAAATGAAGGAAATTACATATTTTTTTTGGTTGTTACTCCAATGAAAGGGCAGTTTTTACTTACTTGTGAAGATTATTATTTTTTTTCCTTGGGGCACGCTGTAGATAGATGAAGACTGATTCTTCATTGCCTCTCTACATGCTTTTCCTTCTTACAAGAGATGCTGCACAACTTTACTTTTTTTTCAAGGCATAAGAGGGCACAGAACATAGATGTTCTGTTTAACTGCTTAAGCCCAACGGACATTTGTGGTTTACCAGAGGAAAGCAAGCATGCACATATATTTGTTGAAATGAAGCCTGGTAAGACTGATTAGAGATGCCAATTTATCAGTTTCATTGAAAATACTTGTAGCTTGTATTTTCATGGAAGATCTGAATGATAAATCTTGTAATATTTATTGGATTTTTTTTCCTGTTCCTTTGTCTTTCCTTCTATCTTTGCTTTTGTATACTCTTGCTTTTACACATGTCAAGCAGTCCTAGTCTTTGAAGGTCTGATTCCGTTTGTCTGTAGTTTCCTTTCTGGCAGATTGAAAGTGTGTGCTGCTCAGGTGGTGGCCGCCGTAATTCATGTTGTCTCTATCTACTATATGATGCTATTTTAGTCTTGTCTGACTGATATCTTTCATATGACATCAGTGCTGGGAAGATAAAATATTTGAAGTTTGCCTCATTGATCACAATTTCTTCTCCTCTTCAGTGCACAGATAAAGATACTTTAAAGGTGCCTTGAATGTACATTGGTGGAAGGCTCACAGATGGGTAGAAACAGTGGCATTTAACTCTTCCTCCAGGCCATTTCCACACAGGAGATTTAAATCACCACTAAAGACAAAGTCAAAACTCTCATTGGCATATGTCAAATCAGGACTGGGTTTGAAGAAAAACAGATGTGAATGAACTGAGGATGTAGTCTGGGAGGATGTAAAATGCTGCAAATAAAACACAAATTTCTGATAGTTTGAAATAACAGTTTCAGCCAAGTACACTAGATGAAAAACAGAAAAAAAGTCACTGCTGAATATGTAATGTAAATTAACCGTTTGCTGAGATGCAGAGTGGAGGAGGAGAGCATTCACTTAGCGTTTCAGCTTCCTCTTACACCTTGTTTTCAAAGTCTGTAGAATTTGCTCTTTCACCTTCTGCAATTAAAGGTCATTCATATCATGTTAGTTTGTACCAAGTTGAAGTCGCTAAGCAATACTTTTATGTTTTGCTTATCTTTTTTCAAGTGGTAATAGTTTTCAGGAGAAAAATGAAAACATTTGTAGACATTAAAATTATGAAGTAGGAAAGCTGCACATCTGGACATTTATGGTGCTGTCTGAAGTAACAGATGTAATTCAAAAGCAGGAGTTCTTTTTCTAGTTCAGTGGAAAGCAGCAGCATAACCGAAACAAAGGGGTGAGCTGCTACTAATCTGTTATTGCAATCAGCCAGCTCTGTCACATTTTATATGAAGAAGAAAGGGGGGATAAATTGAAAGTAGCACATAAAATATTGTTCTAGCATTACTGCTGGCTAGATCTTTAAGTGGAAATAGTAAATCCTCATACAACATTGAAGGTAATACTAAAGTATTCCCACTGGCATGTGTTATTTACAGCTGTTCTAAAGTTTTATTTCTTCTATTTATGACTCTTTCTTTTTGAAGGAGTTGGACCTGACACATTGCTCCTAGGTAGCTATACTTATGCTGGCAAATCTCAGTTTTACGTAAATTCTACTGTAACAGCTGATAAAAATGAAACTGTGAAGTCAAGTAATGATTGTATTATAACCGGTTGGGAAGATAAGACAAAATAAATACTCATAAATATTGAAATGAAATTCTATGAAATAATTTTTTAAATGATCCTAAATAAGCTTAAAAGTGCAAAGGAATGGATATATCTTTATGTTTATAATTCCCGTAACTCATTAAGTAATGTAGGAATGGAAATTTTTAGCATTACCTCTCACCGGAAAAAAAGAAAAAAAAAGCATAAATAAAAGTTTCTGAAATTCAGATTAAAACCTGAAGGGAAAACATAACATCCATTAGCTTAGTTTTTAAGGTACAAGAATAACACACTAGTTCAATGCTATAGTTTCAATTCCTGAGTTTCTCAATATATCTAAACCAAATCTGTGTTACTGACTTGTCTTTACACTATATCAGTTTCAAAATATGCTTAACACTCGAAATGAAAAAGTCAGTTTCTTGCATAGCTGAAACACACACTCATGTAGTTTAATTGCCTTATTCTATGTCTCTTTATCTATCCCACTAACAGAAGCTTAAGAGGAATTTGGAAGGTAATTCTGAATTTTCTTTGGAAGTGACTTGCCATTGGTATTTTTACAGAACCATCTTAATGAGCTGTGCTCATCTCTTTAAGTACAAAAATGACATACCGTCAACTAGATGACTGATCTACCCAAAGTTTTTTTCCCCTACTCATGTTGGAGTAGGTCTGGTTTTGGGTTTGTTTTTTAAAGTTTTAATACTATCAGTGCATAGAAGCGTGCACTTAGCTTAAAGCACAAGTGGCAACAGTATTGTGTTGATATTATTAGAATAAGTTATGTTTAGGTTAAAAGCAGATTAATGTTCCTTACTGTATGAAAGCTCTAGTTTCCTCAAATTATCTGATGGAAATGTGTGAGTAAAATCCATACCGTTTCTTGCTTTTATTTGCTGTGCTTTCTAGTCCTCTTGATGTATAGCGTTATAATTTGGTGTTCGGGCCAAGATCTGGTGACAGCTGGAAAGTTTTTTAACAGTTTCTGGAGAGTATCTTTTCACTTCTTAAAAGATATGCTTAGAAGAATCCTATGAGATAAGGTCTTGGAGGGAAGGAGGGCCCAAGAAAGCTGGTTAGTATTATTCAAGGATCACCTCCTCCAGGCTCAAGAACAGTCAATCCCAGTGAACAGGAAGTTAGGCAAAAACGCCAGGAGGCCTTTGTGGATGTACAAAGAACTCCTGGCAATATTCAAACAAAAGATACAGAGGATGGAAAGCAAGGACCAGTAAACTGGGAGGAATGCAGAAAGATTGTCCAAACTAGGAAAGCTGAAGCCCAGGTGGAATTAAATCTGGCCAGGAACATAAGATCACCAAGAAAGGCTTCTATACGTAGATGGGATACAAAAGAAAAACTAGGGAAAATGTGGGCTCATTGCGGAAGATGATGTGGTACTGGTAGCTGCTTTTGCCTCAGTGTTCATTAGGAAGGCCAGCCTTCAGGAATCCCAGGTCCAAGAAACTAGGGAAAGGATTGGAGCAAGGAAAATATACCCTTTTTGGAAGAGGATCAGGTCAAGGTATATGTAAGCAAACTGAACGTACACGAGTCTTGGAATATAGAGTTATAGAATTGTTTGGGTTAGAAGAAACCTTAGAGATCATCAGTTTCACCCTCCCTGCCATGGGGAGGGACACCTTCCACTAGATTAGGCTGCTCAGCGCCTCATCCAACCTGATTTTGAACACCTCCAAAGACAGAGCATCCAAGACTTCTCTGGGCAACCTGTTCAGGTGCCCCAGCACTCTCACAGTAAAAAAATTGTTCCTCCTCTATTTCAGCATAAAATTGTAACCCTCATCCTATCACTGCACTCCCTGATAAAGGGCCCCTCCCCATCTTTCCTGTAGTCTATAGGCCCTGATGGGATACACCTGTGAGTGGTGAAGGAGCTGGCAGATGTCATTGTGAGGCTACGCTTGATAATATTTGACCGACCATGGTGACTGGAAGAAGTGCCTGAAGACTGGAGGAAAGAACATATGAATCCTGTCTTCAGGATGGGAAAGAAGGAGGACACAGCGAACTAGAGCATGATTAAGAAGGTGATGGAGCATCTTATCCAGAAATAAATTTCCAAGCACATTAAGGACAAGAACATAATTGGGGAAAGCCATGCTTGACCCTCTTGATAAACTTCTATGATGAAGTAACTGGCCAGGCAGATGAGGGGAAAACAGTGGATGTTGTCTACCTGGCCTTGAGTAGGGCCTTTGACAACGTCTCCCATATGAACCTTACAGACAAGCTGTTGGTGTACAGGGTTGATGAGCAGACAATGGGGAGGACTGAAAACTGCTGAATGGCCAGGCCCAGATTATGATGATTAGACATGCAGTATCTAGTTGGAGGCCAGTGGCTGGCCAATGGTCAATACTGCATCCAGTCCAGCTTAACATAGAACTGTAGAATAGTGAAATAGTGTAGATTGGAAGGGACCTTAAAGATCACCTAGTTCCAACATCCCTGCTATGGGCAGGGAGACCTACCACTAGGTCAGGTTGCTCAAGGCCTCATCCATCCTGGCCTCGGACACCTCCAAGGATGGGATATCCACAACTTCTCTGGGCAACCTGTTTCAGTGCCTTACCACAACCACAGTGAAAAAAAATTCTTCCTAATATCTAATATAAATCTACCTTCTTTAAAATTAAAACCATTGCCACTCATCCTAGCACTGCACTCCTCTATAAAAAGCCCCTCCCTAGCTTTTCTGTAGGCCTCCTTTAAGTACTGGAATACTGCTAGCAGGTCTCTTTGAAGCCTTCTCTTCTCTAGGCTGATGACACAAAACTGGGAGGAGTGACTGACACGCCACTGGGTCACACTGCCCAGTGGCAGTGGGAGGGACCTCTACAGGCTGCAAAAATGGGCTGACAGGGACCTCATGAAGTTCAGTAAGGGAAGGTGAAATGTCCTGCAGCTGAGGAAGAACAGCCCCATGTACAAATGTATGCTAGGGGACACCCATATGAGAAGCACTACAGAAATCGGTGGAAGAAAGCTGCAAAGAGGACGGATTCAGGCTCTTACTGGTGCCCAGTGACAGGACCAGAGGCAATGGGAACAAACTGAAACACAGGAGGTTCCTTCTGAACATAAGGAAACACAGATTTTACTATGAGGGTGACTGAGCACTGGCAAAGGTTGCCCAGAGTGCTTTTGGAGTCTTCATCCTTGGAGACATTCAAAAGTTATCAGTCTGGTTGTGGGCAACTAGTGGTAGGTGCCCCTGCTTGACTGGGACATTTGGACCTCCAGAGGTCCCTTCCAACTTCAATGATTCTGTGACTGTGTGATTTGAACAATCTTTATAATCACAGAATTGTAAAATGATAGAATGGTTTGGGTTGGAATGGAGCTCTAAATGTCACCTAGTCCAACCCACTCTGCCTTGGGAAGGGTCAACTTTCACTAGATGGGTTGCCCAAAACTCAATACAACCTGACTTTTAATACTTCCAGTTATGGGACATTCACTATTTCTCTGGGAAATCTGTTCCAGCACCTCATCAGCCTTACTTTAAATAATTTCTTCATTATGTCCTCTTTTAGTTTAAAACTATTGCCCCTTGTCCTGTCACTATACTTCCTGGTAAGAAGTCTTTCTCTGTCTATATTCCCTTCATATATTTAAAGGCTTCAATAAGGTATCCCTGCAGCCTTCTCTTCTCCAGGCTGAACAACCTCAACTCTCTCAGCTTTTCTCTATAGGAGAGGTGTTCCAGCCCTCTGATTACTTTTGTGGCCCCTCTCTGGATCCACTCTAACAGATTTATGTCTGTCTTGAAGTAGGGACCCCAGAGCTGGATGTAGTATCCCAGGTGAGGTAGAGGGGGACTACCACTTCCTTTCATCTACTGGCCACATCTTCGGAGCTTGGGTAAAGGTGTGGCTACATAGTTGTATGAAGACATGCACAAACATTATCTCCTTCACTAAGAGGGATCCAGCTTCAAAGTGTAGGCTTCACAGCTGTGATAGGAAGCTACTATATTTATGCTTGTTAGCTTTGCTGAGATCAAAACAGAGTACTGCTGTTCTAGTCTAGTTGGCTTAGTTACAGTGCATGTTCATGTATCTATTTCTGCTTCTTAATGGTAGTTGTTGTATATCCAGAGAATAATTTTGGCTTTATCTCTGTGATTTTATACTTAAAAAGTTATATATGTATTATTTGAAGCTTTCTCTATTAAACCACGCACCCACATGCACACACCACAAAACCAACCCCAAAACCCAACAAAAAAGAAGAAAGTGTAGTATGTCAAGTACTTTGCATTTTGGCCTACCTGTATTCCTCTTCCCCGAGGACTGACTTCCAGATCTATAGTTGGTGCTAAAGATGAAAGCATAGTACAATCACCTTAACTCAGCCCTGTGGAAATATCTTGTTTAATTCCTTTGAAAGGATGTCCTATTGTTTCCTCATAAACTCACCATTGTAGCCAGGTAGTGCACTACAAATTTACCGGATCTTATCTGTTTGGTTTCCAGATTATACGCTTATGAATAACAGAAGAAATACATTCATATAAATTCCTAAGTGCATGGACATTCAATCTGTGTTGCTAAGTTTTATCCCATTTCTGATGTTCAGTCCACAGTCACTCAGATTTTGCTGATGTTGTTTTGATCTTCCACTATACAGAAAGTAAATGAATATTTTGTCTTATCATATAACCCTACAAACATATGTGTCTATTTCCAGAGCTGTGTTTTTTTACTGGGAAATACTGTTTCCAAAGTCGACCCTTCAGAAGATTCTCTAGTATAAGAGCAGGTTGCTGTTTGTCCCTGTGCCAGTTGCATATTTATCTTTCTGTTCTCATGATGTTCTCTTTTCCTTTAGCTTAAATTATTTTGTTTGCATGTGATACTGTATCAGTTGTTTTACTGCAGTCAAGACATAGGAGAGCTACAGTGTTTCCTGATGTGGGAAACGTCTTCATTATCAAAAATGTAAAATAAAACTGGCATAGCGGAATTGTGGTGAACTCATGTTACATTTAGTTGAATTTTCCATTTACTTCAAGGCTGTTAATTATCTTTCCTTGATAATTTAAGAATTGTGCAATATTGAAATGTGATTTGCATTCATTAATCACTACCAATTCCTTTCTAGTTCTTAAATACATGTATTACCTTTGTTTCCTAGTAAGTCTAGATAGTGTTTACAAGGATGGACTAAAAGATGTCTGCCATCACTTTTACATCAACCTTCTTGATGAAATGCCTTCCTAACTTTTCACTAGTTACTTTAAACTAAACCGCGCTTTGTATTCAACAAAAAGGAGTTGGAGTCAGGATTGGTAGGTACAGTGTTGGGACCCAACATTCTTCTCTAAGAGGAACTGGAATGTATATTCTGTTTAACCCTGTTAGGATGATCATGTCTAGTCTTAAAGAAATAACAATATTAATCTAATTTTTCTTTGTCTTTCAGAACAATGGGTCACTTGCTTGGTGCCAGAATCATAAACAGTGTTCAAAGGTATGTCCTTTTTTACCCTCCTGTCATTTAAGCTACCTAGTTGCTTTAAATCTTCTGTCTGTAGATTACTTTTACCCTGTTTTCGGAAGCATCTGTTTATTTTTTATTTGGAAACCTCAATCTGTAATAAAATATCTAAAATTAAAACTGAGTGATTTACTCTTTCAGGACAAAGGAATCACGTTTGAGGATAAGTATCAAGCTTAGTTAAACCAATATAATTCTTTGGTTTTCAACAAACTTGACACTGGTGAAGGGGCTGGAGAACAAATCTTATGAGGAGTGACTGAGAGAGCTGGGGTTGTTTAGCCTGGAGAAGAGGAGGCTGAGGGGAGACCTTACTACTCTCTACAACTACCTGAAGGGAGGTCGTGGAGAGGAGGGTGCTGGCCTCTTCTCCCAAGTGACAGGGGACAGGAGAAGAGGGAATGGCCTCAAGCTCCGCCAGGGGAGATTTAGGCTTGAGATTAGGAAAAAGTTCTTCATGGAGAGGGTGGTTAGGCATTGGAACAATCTGTCCAGGGAGGTGGTTGAGTTACCGTCCCCGGAGGTGTTTAAGGTGAGGGTGAATGAGGTACTCAGGGGCATGATTTAGGGATTGGTGGGAATGGTTGGACTCGACGATCCAGTGGGTCTCTTCCAACCTGGTTATTCTATGGTTCTGTGATTCTGTGACACTAGTGAAACTGGTGTATCATTTGTATTATTTTTCTGATCATAAGAGAGTAAATATGTCAATCACCTTAAAATCTTCCAACAGCACTGAGATATGGTGACATTCAACATTTCATTCAGTTTAGGTATTGAAGTTTTAACCTAACACTGAATCTCTTTGAAAAAAATTTTGGAACAAATCCCAGTGGCTCTACTGATGCCCTGCCCTATCCCAGCACTTTAACCCTTAAATTCTAGAAGCTAGGTGAGCTAATTGTCAGCTGATTCTTCAATGCAAGAGTCTTTCTACAGTGTCTGGATAGAAGCAACAGTAATTTGGGAGCTTTGGTGGGTCAAAGTGGAATTATACCTTCACATACTGACTGTTGGTAAACATTATGGAAGATGCATCCACTGGAAACCTACCTGAAAATGACGTAGGTAGTATTTTCTTCTTAATGTTTCTGAAAATGTATTTCTCCAATAATTTAGGGTTTTAACTTCATTATTCATTCATTATTCTGTGAAGATCATACTGCAAATGGGGTTAAATCCAAGCAGCATTGTTCTATATTGTTTTAATAATCTAACCTATGTAAATGCTGGTGTTAACCCTTGCTTTTAACATATGGCAGTTTCTTCTCTACAATTGAAGAGTGATATTACTGATTCATTCATCTAATTTCTCTTGAAATGAATGGGATTGGAAATGGATCAATTTGTTATTGACTGTCATTGACATTGCAGGAAAATAAAGTTGATTGTTTTTGTCAGTATTAAAAACACAGTATATCAACTTTAGTAAATGAAGAGAATTGAATGGTTCCTATCAGCTGTGCCATGCTGCCAAGTGTTGCACTTCTGTAATGAAATTTCATCATTCTTTAAAAAAAACCCTTAGACAATCAGAGGTGCCTAGAATGTGGATTATGGTAACTGAAGTGCCTTTTTAAGAAGTGTGAGAGTCTTGCCCAGTACCACAGTGATTATGATGTCACTGTCCAGCTTTTAAAGTAAGGCAAATGTTGTAGAAACATCTCTCTGAATCACTCCTGAGTTCATAGAATCTAGTTAAGACGGATTCTAAATGTATTACAAATTTAAGGTTTACCTCAAGATTGTAAGGATCTTGAAATCAGAGTAAGAATGCTACACAGTAATATTGTTTTATAATATAAAATGTAACAACAGTTAAAATATTTAATTACTTAACATATACTTTATAGTGATATTACCTTATGTTTTCATTGTTTCTTAGAAAGATAATACATTTTTCCTTAAGAAAGCAGCTGTGCCATATTTAGACAAAGAAATAAATAGAAACTTGGTAAAATTGTTAGAAGAGCTGAACATTAGCAGAATGTTCTCATTTTGAGGCAAGATATTTTTTTTTTGTCTTTTGCAATGCAAAGTCAGACAATTGCCTCACCTAACCAAAACTTTGAAAGCAATGCAGGGTATTGAGTCGGCCTTTTAAAAATGCAAATTCTTTTCACTGCTTCTCAGCACCTCAGTGGACGAGTGGTCTAAGTGTGATTCTGCTAAGTATCTCAGTTGACATTTTTACTAAAGGACTCTCCCAGTGTCTGCCTTTATTTTGTGGTTGTGGTGTTTAGTGACACAACTTTTTGAGATGCTTTATGGTAAAGTACAGGTGACAGCGAACATCCAGCTGCTTTGTTGGGGGGTGGGGGGCTTTGAAACACAGAAGCACCTTTTGTTTGCTAAGTATTTGCATCTTACACACAGAGAGATTTTATTTGGAAGTTACATCAATGTGTCAGGCAGTAATTGATACAGCAGTTAAAAGATGATATAGTTAGTTGAGTAACTTTTCGTTATTTTACTCTCTTGGAACAATCTATAAGATGGAAAAGGTTACAGTATAGTCTATGCTCTTATTTGTAACATAACCAAACCCAGTTTTTTATAGAAGCATTTTTTTTCATTCCAAGGATGGATAGAAGCCTGTAAAAGCAGAAAGTCCTGGATGGAAAGTGAAACTATGTAGAAGAAAACACCATCATAAAGCATCCATACAGGGCTTTTTGTATGTGTTTTCTCCTCATTACAAACACCTTTGATGTCTACTTTGGCTTTGCCTAGACTTGAACTGGCATAGAGCTGTTCTAAAGTCTCTGTCCATTATTCTCGGAGAGTAAGATCTACCTGGCATAAAATTCTGCGGATATTTTATAGCCACAGTTTTGTATATGGAATAATTAGGAAAAATATAATAACACTAGCATACAAAGAAAGTTATTCTTTTCCTTCTGAGAGTCTGTTCTCTTTATATTTAGGGATACTTCTGTAGTTGAAGATAGCTGTTAGTAACATATTTTTCAAGTTCCTGTACAGTTAATTCAAGCTATTATATCATTGCCCTCTAATACAATTGTAGAAAACAACTGTTGGTTTGAAGGTGAATATGTTTAAGAACTACTAATTTTTCAGAGGTGCGAATCTAATGAACTAAAATGGTTTTAACTCTCATAGGAACAATGGTAGATGGCTACCTACATCCCAGATGGCTCTGTATTTTTGTTATTTTAATGGGCACGTCACAAAAGCATGACTATGAGTAGCAAAATATGCACCAATGATTTTTATATGTAATTTAATTTAATTAGATCTCTCCAGAGGTCTATTTTACAAGATAAAAGCATAAGAGAGCTCTTGAATGTTTGCCCTGCTTTGACATGAGTTGGGTAATTTCAATATGTTAAAAATACTTTATCATAATTTGGAAAAGTATAGTATCATGAAATAAATTGCCATTTGCCATTGTAGTGGTGATTTATTCACTACCCTCATGCATTCCTACTTGTACAGAGTTGAAGCAGACTAAGGGCTTTATTGGGATCCTGTCAATTGCTGGTTGACTGACTTCCACTGCACCTATGAGTGTTGAGGTAAAATTGACACTGGATTTGAAACCAATTTTTTTGTCAAACTTTGTTTGTTGTTCTGTCAGAGCTTATGCCCTTTGTATAGTTTTGTCTTTCTTTTTTTTCTTATATTCTGTTCTTTTCTACTGTGTTAATTTTTCTCACTACTAGTTTATGGTGGACATTCTTTTTTTTTTAAAAAAAGAATCTCATGGCCTCAGAATAATAACATTTTTTGTTAAAAATTGAATGGTACAAGTATTTTATTTTAAACTCTAACTATAGTAGTTATATGATGTGTTTCAATTTCTTAAAAATATTATTTGGTATTGATATTTATTTTAAAGTCTAGGCATTTGTCTACAATTTATCAAGATGGAAAGTGTTTGGTACTGTTGTTTAGAATTAAAATAGTTCTTGAGAATTATTGTACACACAAACTAGTATATTTTTATGTGATGTCATCCATATATTGCTTATATATTGATAACAGCAGTGAATATTAATCCAGTAACTACTTGGTCCTGAAATTGGTTCTTTTAATATTTACTATACTATCCATGAAGCTGAGTATTGATAAGTTGGTGGGTTTTTCTTTCAAAATCAGAGTAATAGAACAGACCATTTCAATTGGAGGGGACCTACAACAATCATCTAGTTCAAATGCCTCACCAGTTCAGGGCTCACCGAAAGTTAAAGCATGTTATTCAGGTGCATAAACAATCACAGGCATGGGCATCAACCACCAGTCATCAGCCAGATGTAGCCCCATTCACTACAACCTTCTAAACTCTGCCCCATCAACCAGTTCTTCACCCAGTACTCTGTGTATCCTCTCATTTCACAGTGTGACAGTTGTCCAGAAGGATGTTTTCACGGACTATATCAAAAGTCTTACTAAAATCCAGAAGAACTGCATCCACTGCTTTTCCTTCATCCACTAGATGGAGGACCTTATCATTGAAGGATGTTTAATGAATTAAACTGGACTTTCCCTTTGTGAACCCATATTGACTATACCTGATGATTGCATCATTCATTAAATGCTGTTCAGTAGTACCCAGTATAATCTTCTCCATAATTTTTCTAGCAACTGAGCTTAGACTAACAGGTCTGTAGTTCCCTGGATTTTCCTTCATGACCTTTTTCTAGATTGGAATAACATTGGCCAGCTTTCAGTCAGCAGGGACTACCACAGACTCCAAGACCTTTGACAAATGATTGAAAGAGGTCCTGCCATCACATCTGCTGGCTCCTTCAGTACTCTAGCATGAATCACATCAGGCCCTGTGGACGTGTGAATGTTTGGCTGCTACAGCTGGTCCCTTACAATTTCAGTGCCCACAAATGGAAACTTGGTGTTTCCACTCTCATGATCCCCTCTCAGGGAACTGGGAAGCCCAGGATCTATCAGTATTATTAAAGACTGAGGCAAAGAAAAGCATTGAATGCCTCCACTTTCTCTTCATCAGTATTTCATAGAATCATAGAATCATAGAATAACCAGATTGGAAAAGACCCACTGGATCATCGAGTCCAACCATTCCTATCAATCACTAAACCATGACCCTCAGCACCTCGTCCACTCGTGCCTTAAATGCCTCCAGGGAAAGTGACTCAACCACTTCCCTGGGCAGCCTGTTCCAGTGCCCAATGACCCTTTCTGTGAAAAATTTTTTCCTAATGTCCAGCCTAAATCTACCCTGGCGGAGCTTGTGGCCATTCCCTTTTGTTCTGTCCCCTGTCACCTGGGAGAAGAGGCCATTACCCTCCTCTCTATAACCTCCCCTCAGGTAGTTATAGAGAGCAATGAGGTCTCCCCTCAGCCTCCTCTTCTCCAGGCTAAACAACCCCAGCTCTCTCAGCCGCTCCTCATAAGGCCTGTTCTCCAGCCCCTTCACCAGCTTCATTGCTTTTCTCTGGACTCACTCCAGAGAGGTGACCATCTTCAACAAGTATCCTTCCAATGTTTTCTTTAGACCTTCCTGTTAGTAACATATTTTAAAAGAAGCCTGTCTTGTTGTCTGACACAACACTGTCTGGTTTCATCTTTGAATGATCTTTTGCCTTCTGTGTCTTCTCCCTGCATGTATGAACCACAGCTCTGTAATCTTCCTGCAAAGCCTGACCTCGCTTCCAGAGATCATACAATTACTTTAACACTTTGAGCTCTGTGAGGAGTTTCTTGTTCAAGAACTTGACTTCTGACAGAGTGGAATTGCCTGCTTCTGTGTTTCTAAAGGGTGTTTCTTAAAAACTGACTGACACTTGTGGACTTCTAAGCCCTTAAATACAGATTCACAGGGTACTCTGCTGAATATCTCCCTGAAGAGCTTAAAGTTTACTCTCCTAAAGTTCAGGGCCCAAGATAACCACCTACCATAACATTCCCCACAAGTCATTCTCTGTTGACTAACAGCAAGTCTAGGCCATCTTTCCTGGTTGGCTCACTGAGTACCTATGACAATAAATTATCTCCTACAAACTTAAAGAATTTCCAAGACGTAGTTGTCAGAGAGGTATGATATTCCTAGTTGATGTCTGCGAAGTTGAAATCTCCCATGAGCACATAGGCTACTAATTCTGAAATTTTTCCTAATTGCCTGTAGAATAACTCACCATTGCTAGCATCCTGGCTGTATGATTAGTAGTAGATACCCACTACAACATCTTCCTCATTTTCAGTCCCCCTAATCCTTACTCAGAGGCTTTGAATTACACCATCACTAACTGTAAGGGCTGTATGATCAGGCTGCTCCTTTACAGGTAGTTTGACACCTGTACCTTGCGTGCCCTGCTTATCCCACTAGCCTTGCCTATCCCAGCCTTGCATTTAAGCATTCCAAACATGGGTCTCGATCCACCAAGTCTTTCTAATACCAATCGTATTATAGTTTGGGGAACTAACTAATGCTTCCAGTTTGTCCTGTTTATTTCTCACACTGTGCTTATTGATCGATTTCAGATACGCTCCTGATCTGTCCATGCTCCCATTAGCAAAGAAGTGTAAATGTTCCCACTAGCATTGCCACCCTCATTAGGATTGACACTACATGTATAGGTGTGCAAATAAAACCTACTTTGGACTTATTCCTCCTTTTCCCCTCTTATTAGTCAGGTTTTCAGTTATATCTTCTACTCAGAATTACCTAAGTAAGCACTTTAAAGCGTTATAAGGTACAAGTTACACGCATGAGGAAGTAGTGTCTGTAATGGATTGGTCTCATGTAACATAATAACCTATTATGTTATTTCACTTGAGAGAATTAAATTGTTTCCAACACAGGTAGTCAGTTGGCTTTGATACACATTTGTAAATCTCATTAATACTGGAAAAGTTACTTCTAAATAACAATATGTAGAAAAAAACCCTTCAACTATTTTATTTTTGAGTGTAATGGCAGCTGCTAGGGAGGGAAGGGTAGGACAGGTTAGTGTTTAAATTCCTGTTGGTTGAATATACAGACTGTCTAAACCAGAATATCTAGCTATAGAAATATTTGTGACACTTTTTGTTAGAGATTTGTTTATCATTTCTTAAAATGATAGGTCTCAGAGCATTTTTCCTTTTTCTTTAGACAGATTTTGTAAACAGAAGCCACATAATGAAATCTGTATGGATTTTAGCTCTTTCTACAAGCATAATTCTCATTGACATTATTGAGAAATTCTGGGTAGAGAGATGTGTGTTCAGTGTTGAGAGAGAAATTTGCCCAGATATGGTTGTTACTAGATTTGTGTTTTCTGGAGCTGATCTTACACATCTTGCAGTTCCCTACGTTCCTAAGGGTAGAAAATATTATTGCTTTTATCCTACGTATAGACATTATTATCAGGCAATTTCATTATATTGCTTCTTAAAATGAAATACAGTTTACTTAGTGGGCTCAGAAAAAAGCAGAAAATGTCCACCCATTTTCACAACTAATTTTTTTCTTGTATTTCTTAACCCACTAACCATGTACACGTATTGCCTGCACGCAGGTAGAGGGTCTGTTTCACTGCTCTGGTTTATTTTGACCAGTAACTTTACCTTTATGTGAACTACTTGAACTAAATCATTACTAAACCATTAAACTTCTTGATCAACCTCCCACTAACACTCTGTGTGGCTTAAGGTACTACTCAGTGTGTGAAGCACACTGGAGTCTGGCCCGTTAAATAGTGTATAAGGAGGACTCAAGTACTTAAAAGATAACAGTTCACACTGGAGGTTTGCTCTGTTTGAAGAATGGTAATAAACAGTTTTATGTCATGTTTTGAATTCCCCCACTGGCCTTACATATGCTATTGGATTTAACCTTCAAATCTTAACGTAATTCTTGTTTAAAACTTTGCCTCTCTTTAACTTATACTCCGAAAATTTAGCATTTTGCTTCTTTTTCTTCAGCAGTGTCACTATTCTGTATGCCCAGCTACCTGTTTCTTACAAATCTACCAAGTAATCAATGAACTGTTTAGGTTGTAAGGAACTTCTTGAGATGTTCTGATGCAACCCCACTACTCAAGTAGGGTCAGCTAGACCAAATTGTCAATCACCACATCTAGTTGAGTTTTGAGTATATGCACAGATGAAGACCACAGCCTCACTGGGCAACTTGTTCCAGCGTTACACCACCCTTGCAGTAACCAAGGTTTTTCATTTTCTGCTTTATAATTTGTGCACATTCCGTTTTGTCTGGTGGGCATGAGTGAGAAGAGCATGGCTCCCTCTTCTTAATTGCCTCCCACTAGGTTACTTATAGACATGAGTAAGATCTCTCTGAGCCTTCTTTTCTCCAGGATGAATATTCTCAGCTCCTTGGGCCCCTCTGTATATGACAGGTGCTCCAGTCCCTTAATAGTATTCACTGTTCTGTTTTTTCTTTTCTACTTTTTCTAGTTTGTGATCTTACTAAGCCCTAAATGACTTCTGACATTCCTAAAGCTCCTGTCCTGTCCTTAATTTCCACTGCCTTCTGTTTTATTAACAGCAAGTCATGCTAAAATGTATGTAAATGTATAACATTTGCAGTTCCTGCTGCGTTTTGCCAATTTGCTTTTACAGTGTGAGCTCCGTAGTGCTGAGGCCATTCTTCTCAAGTGCTTGAAAGTGCTGAGCCTATAACAAGTGCTTCCCTATGAAAACAACAGTAGGAGTTGAATGCTAGTGAGAGTAGCATGAAATGACAAAATGCCCTACATTGATGATCTTTTAGTGAAAAATGTATCTTAGCCCTACAGGGATGAAAAATGACTGGAAGAGGCATTTCAAGAGAGTTTGTGAAGTAAAGATAATTTTTTATTTTACAGCTCCTACACAAGTTTTTGTTTTTGTAAGCAACTGAAAGTCAAAAGACCAGTAGGCATAATTTAGAGCTGCATGTGCAGTGACATTTACAAGGACTGGAGATAAATGGAGATGATCATAATGCACTGTGAATTGCAGTACAACTTTCTTGTTCCTAGCAGCCAAATCAGTGGTCCCTGATTGATTGGTTCTGCAGGAAGCCTGAAAGGCTATTTTTAAAGTTTTCAGAAGTGAGAAGAAAATGTGAAAATTAATAACTTTACAAATGCTACAGCCAAATAAACACACTGTTTCAAAAAGGCAACTCTGATTTCTTTTACACATTCCTGAATCCAGTTGGAAAACAATTGTTCCAGGCTTCCAGCTGAGTTCTTTCCAAAGATAATGCAGGTGGAAAGATGAGTTAACGGCTTAAACAATTAGAGATTTGATGCACTATTCCATCTGTCAAAGCCCACTGAAATGAAAGCTCACAGTTTTAATTTGTGCCTCTAGCATCTACCTCAGTCTGAAATGGTGTCAGGGATTTGCCCTGCCCACAGTACTGTCATTCTTATGGTAAATATTCTGTGCACACATGCTGGGAGGGTTTTATCAAACATATTAGTGTGCATTTCAGAGATCATTAGCCTGAAGTAGCTGGAACATTCCAGGTTTCTTAGCCTGGAAACTCATATCTCTGCTGGAAAGTATGTTGAGCCACTGCTATTTACACAAGAAAGCTACAGCAGCATAGGGATAGCTTTGTAAATTTAAGAGGAATAGTGTTCTTGGTATTGTCTATCTATCATGATTTAAGTACCACCCATGAGAGGGTGAGATAATGGATGATTTGACTTTTGACTGAAAAGAAAAAAAGAATAAGAATTTCTTTCTTGATCTGCTAGACAGAGTGTTTTTCTTTCATCTAGTACAAGATAAAGTAAAATTGTTTAATAAAACAGAGTTCATAAGGATTAATCAATTTATTGATGTGCTAAATATGTAAGACACTCCTGAGCATATGAGAAATAAGAAGGCTGATGTCATACTGATTGCTTGTATTGTTGTGAGTGATTTGATTTTTTATGTTCATCTATAGAAAGGTAGAGGAGGCTGAAAGAACCATAGTGGTTTGATGATTAAAGCTGAACTAGCTAAGAAATAGGTTAGCTGTAGTTTCTGGATATTTTTGTTTGGGGAAATAGAAGAAAGAGCTTTGTGATTCAGTGTTTATGTTTATAGAAAGCATTAGTGTATAAATGTGCTGTGATGACGGGAATTCCTTTGTTCTCTAATGGCCTTCAGAACTGACAAATAAACTGAGTTAAAATCCAAACAATGTTTACAGTGCTTTGTAATCCTCTAATGTATCACTCAATATTAGTAAATATCAAGTTTTATTTTTTGGGTATCAAAAGATCAGTTGTATTAGAACATGGGACATTGAAATAAATAGAAGTGAAGAACATTCATATTCTTCACAGTTGCCATGTTGGATTACGTCAGTCATCCTTCCAGTCTAATACTGTATTACCAGCTAGATTCTCCATAGATAAATAAACCTGCAGGTGTGGAATAAACTGCCTCTAGAAAAAAGATTACTGAAGCTTACTACTTATTTTTGGGTGGTACTGTGAAACATAAAGGGTATGTCCTTTCCCAGACTCAGGTATTGGGTATGTCAGCTCTTACTGTTTTTTCGGTTGCTCAACTTAAATGTTTTTGTCTTCAAGAACAGACTCTAGGCCTTGACAGAAGTTGTTTTGCTTGACCTTCACTCTGAATAGTCCTTTCTGTCTCTAGGACAAATCGTTAGAATCAAGTTGTTTCAATTTTTCATAGAATCATAGAACAGTTTGGGTTGTAAGGGACCTTTAAAGGTCATCTAGTCCAACTCCCTGTGCACCGAGCAGGAACATCTTTAACTACATCAGGTTACATAGAGCCCTGTCCCACCTAACCTTGATTTTTTTCCAGGGATGGGGCTTCTACAGATTTTGGGCAACCTGTTCTAGTGCTTCACCATCGTCATTGTAAAAGATGCCTTCCTTATATCCAGTCTGAATCTACCCTCTTACAGTTTAAAACCATCGCTTCTTGTCCTATCACTACAGAACCTACTAAAAAGCCCTCTTTAAGTACTGAAAGGCCGCAATAAAGTCTTGCTTGAGCCTTCTCTTCTCCAAGCTAAACAACCCCAACTTTTGTCAACATTTCATCATAGGAGAGGTGTTTCATCCCTCTGATCATTCTTGTGGCCACTTTGTGTGATCATTTTTCTTCTGCTAAACGATTATCACCACTGCTAGAGCCCTTATGATGGGTTGCAAGGAAAGGAAATATAATGGCTGTATAAATACTGGTTGTCTGTCCCTGTGCCCTAGGTTCTCACTGAAGCATAATTCTGCAGCATTTCTCATTAATCTTCATTGCAGTTTTACTGTTTTGAATCTTGCTTTTCTGGCTAGTGTTGTCCGGTCTGCTTGCTAACGGAAGTAAGCAAATCTGATCACTGTGCTGTTTGAGTTTTTAACTACTGAATACTGAGAAGCTGAGCTAATGCTGAGCATAACCAGACAAAGATTAAGTAGCCCTCTTTCACAGTGAAGGGACACAGAATTGTCATTAATGACTGAATTGTGCCAACACTAGCTTTGGGGATAATAGTATAGCAGTCTCAACTCCACTCTCAAAAATGCAAATGCTGGTTTTAGACCTGAAGTCTGCATACGCTACACTGTATATAGACATACACTACAGCTAAAGGGAGAAATGAGTGCATGGGCGCACACATAGCAGACAGATATTTATTGAAGCTGGCGTGCTGAAGCACTAAATGCTTCTTTAACTTAGCTTTATCTGCTTCAGTGAACACTCTTCAGAATCCAGGGATATTCAGACTGCAGAACCCTTTATTTAGAGGTATTTGAGCACAAAAGTAATCCCTTCCTAGAAACTTTGAAATAGCAATGGAACTATGCAGCCTAATCAACTGTAAATTTTTGTCATCTAGAAAGTAATTGATTAAGAAACATCTGGCAGAACGCTGATCATCACTGGAGCAACATTGGTCAGACAGTAAAGGCTGACAGTACCACTAAGACTAAGAAAAATTAAAAGTAAATTTACTTGAAAGAAAGCAAAGGATTTATCCTTTTAAATCCTTGAAGTTCTCACAGGTCACTCACCACTCACTTTTCTCAAAACTTGCACATATTTTTTTCTGACCTTTCAACAACTTTGCACCCAATATGCAGAGGGTAATTTAAAACATGAAAGTGCAGTTATCTGAGATTTTGGTTTCCCCAATAGAAACTTAGTTCCCTAAGCTCAGTTATATGAATTCCTATTTGGGAATTTTAATAATTCACATGAATCAGAATTCTGTACAAAATTTATAACTTTGCAATTGAGATTGGAATCTTAATTTTATCTTATTAAATTATGTTTCATTAACATAATTCCTGGTGCAAAACAGGCAGTAATATCTGTTTAAATGTATGGTCTTTTTCTCCCATTGTGGGAGTCAACTGCAGAGTTAGATTGAATATAGCTCTAGTTAAGCGACAAAGACAAAATGTACTTTCCTTGACCTTTAATGTAGTAATAAAATATATCCAGGCCACTGTAAAGGGACAGTGCCTGAAAACCAGATGCACGTCTGTATTTCAGCCTTGACTTTAAAAGGAGTTTTGCTTGACTAGACCCAGGACATTATTCAAAAACCCACTGAAGGGATACTGACCTTAAACAAGCTTTATATCCATCCATAAGGCAAGATTGTGCATTTTCAAGTGACCTACCTTGGAGTTTCTCCATTAACATAATACTGAAGGAGATATAAAAACGTACTTAGTTAGATAAGGATGACAACTATCTTTGAGGCAAACAGGCAAGGATGTAAGCACCCTTTTCTCCACATACTCATTGAATTGTAAGGAAAGCATTGAGCTGGATGTGGGAGCTATGACTAATTTCTAGTTCTGAGTGCCTGCGAAGAAATGGGAAGCTATCTGAGCATACAGGCATGGTCTGTCCTAAAACAGAAGTGGGAGGTTTTGTTTTGTAACACTAAGTGTGATATTTAATCAGACGTTAAAGACTTAATTGCGTTTTAGCACTTTCTGTATATTAGAATAACTCTCTATGCACAACAGACAATACTGTTTCTAAAATGGTAGTGTTGAAAAGCTGTGGTTTTGCCAGGGATTTTAAGCAGATCTCCTCACTGAATTTCCTTAGAAAGTTCTGCTTAAAGTCTATTTTTTATATAGTCTCAGGTTAACAGATCTAAAAGGTAACTGGTTTTGACAATTCTTCCATAATAATCACACTTACTGTATGGACTACAAACATACATTCTGATCTTATCAAATCAGGTTTTGTTTTAAATATTTCAATGGGCTAAAGAATTTAAACACACAGGGGACACATTGAACTACAGATGCAAATGCCCAAAAGTGAGATAGTGACGGGAAAACACTCAGGTCTTTTTTCTTATACCATAACCTTTCTGAAGTCACTTATGTATCTGCAGTTGAGTATTTTCTGCAATCTGATTTAAAATTGCTTTGCATCCTTGTGTCGTACAAGTGAACAATTACATGGGGTGTAAATTGAAGGGGAAAATCATAGCCATATTTCTTCAATGATGCCTTATATATTTAATATGAATGGGAAATGTGAAGAGGTGTTCTGGGTTCCTGTTCAGCCTGAGGAATTCCCTGTGCAAGAATATCAGCAGGATCCATTGCACTGAAATGAAAGAAAACAAAGGATAACTGTTCAGTGTTATACTATTTTGATACTGGTACGTACTCGCATAAAAGGGATTTCCTCTTTCAGGAAAGTGTTTTCAGCTTATACATTTAGGAATGAAAAGATTGCCATAATTAATTCTGGAAAGGGTTGTTTTCTTTGGACTGTGAATCTGGATACGGAGTTATGAATAAACTTCTTAACACCAGAATATCTAGCATTTTGTTTGCTTTAAGATGTAAAATCTGTGGAATGCAACAAATGTCAGAGTTTTCGATCTCTGACTTCACATAAAGAAAACACATAAACAGGTGCCTATGTTTTTTTTCTAACAGAGATGATATTGCTGTACCCAAAATATATTGAATCTAAATATGCACAATAAATCAGGATGTGAGCAGGAAATAAAACCTCAGTTATAGCACTTGAGATTTGACCTGTGCCTTCTGAAGACAGTAGGAGTTTTCCAGAGTTAGGAATGCAAAATGAATTTTTAAAACAGTTTCATATTACGAATGAATTATTTCCAGGTTTATGATTTATGTAAAAAGTTTAGCTATATTGCTGGTAACTGAATTTTGGACTCCTTCAAAAGGGAAATAGGCTTGACTTTTTGTTTTACATAAATATGAACTCTGTTAGCCCTAGTAAACAATAAAGATACTGGCTAAATGACAATTGAAACTTTATCATCATTTTCAACTTGATTCAGGCTTTAACATCACACAGGTTCTGTTCTGCTGCTCTTCCTAATATTTGTAATTCTCTCAGTTTGTCCTGAGAATGCAATACAGAGCCCTAAATGTGTCCCCATCCTGGCCCATGCAGCTGTTGTTAGGAGAATTAACCATGCTTGCTTCTAGGTGGCAGGAGTGCTCATGGGAGGTATGGTCAGACCCAGCAGGCAGACTTCAGTCTGCCTACAGTTGTTAATTTTTGTTTAGGTCTGGACTATATTGTATCTGAGGGTATTATTATTCACTCACCAGATGGCAGGTATAAAACTCCTAAAGGACTATAACCAAGGGAGGGAGTTGGAGGTTTTTTTGAGTGAGATTTTATTGAAGGTTAGGAGTTGTAGCTGTAAAGAAGCACAAATGCAACGAGAACTGATGAGTTACTATTTAGATCAATGAAAACATCACCAAACCTGTCTTTGCCATCTTGGAAGATCAGCAAATACCTCTTAAGAAGCTGCTGGTGTCTCAGAGAAAACCTCCAACATCTTTCTACTGGAGATCTGTTCCACCATATATTATTTAGGGTTCTTCCTACCTTTATTTATCACTGAAGGTATCTATGTGACAGAAGTATTGTGTTTCTTTAGAGCTCAGCTGTTCCTGCTGGACAATTTCCTCATGCAAAGTTGTCTTTCACTTTGCGTCATCCTACACAACTCCTATGATAATTGCTTCCAAAGTTTTTTGCTGGAGTCATTATACAGAAAATAATCACCTTTAAATCACTCATTTTCTTCAAAAGATGAATTAAATCTTTTGGTTTCATAACTGAATATTTTAAAATTAATCTGTAGTTACGTAATGCATTTGAATAACAAATTCATGTTTAAAAAAAGAAGAGATTTGGTTGGTAGCTGTCATGCCTTATTTTTTTCCTTTTAATTTCTGTCACTTCCGTAGCTTTATTGTGTGGAAATACAATTTTTGTTAAAGGATAATAGTGGTGTATAAAATCAAAATATGTACTTCTTTCAACGTAATACCTGACTGTAAGGGAAATCATCTGACTTTCATGTTTCCTAGGTTTAAGAAGGGTTTGAAAGTATTTTGGAAAGACGAATTTAATTCCTTAAATGGCAAGTAAGTAGGTCATCATCATCTTCAGGGAAAAGCTTATTTGCCCTCATTATTCCTGGGTCCAATATTATGCAAATTCTTTTGATAGTACACTTGAAGGTTGTTATTATAAGGAAGTGGGTGTATCTATATGCAGTTCCTTAAAGATATACTTTTAATTTTTGTTAAGCCAAACAACAACATCAGCAAAATAGATTTGCAAACATTATTTATATACATGGATGTTTTAATCACTTGTACAGAAGATTGAATTAATTAGAAATTCAGCTCATTTTTCTCCTTTTTACTGTTTCAGTAGCAGAAAGATTGTCAGATGCAAAAGTGATTTAAAAGTGTTTGTGAATTATATAATGCATTTAATGGCTATTTAAACTATTGGTTTTGGCAGATCATATAAAAATGTTAAAGATATTGGTGGTATTGTGTAAAAGAAATAGAATGAGGATAGTGTTGGCAGCATAGTGCAGTGGGCTGGTCAGATACCCACATCTTTGCTGAAAATAGCAGGGATCATTCCTGCCCTGCCAGCAGGATCCTTTTAGTGGGAGCTCGTTTCACCTCTGACATATGCCTACAAAATCTTCCCCTTGATAGGGTGAGCTGTGGTTTTACTTCACTAACTTGTCTTTTATTAAAAAAAAAAAAGGAGTTGTTCACTGTGGATTTAACAAAAGAAAGAAGATCTTGTAATTGTAATAATTTGAAAGTTTTTCCTCTCTGAGGTGTTACAATTTTGTGGGTAGATCAGTGCCATTCATACAGATGCATGTGTGGCAAGCGTGTTTTGTGTTTGCACAGAAACTCACTTGATTGATCTGTTAGTTCAAAGCGACATTTTAAGTACATCACAGTTTAGTTTTTGCCTTTTTTTTTTGGGAAGAGGCTGAAATACTCAATGCAGTTGTACTTTTTATTGCAGTTGTATCAATGTATTTAAGGAAAGCTTCTGAGTATGTTTTTTAGTGCTGTCATGGTAAACTAGTGCATTTTTTCTTTATTGCTCACATTTGTTGGGTGATGACAGGTTATCAAACGCTACAGAGCTGTTTAACACCTTGGCAGAAGACAATAAAGAAACTTGTGACATTTGCTTAACAAGAAGCACAGTGTGTTTGGGGAAATCTGTCAGTGAGAAGACAGGCCTGTAAAGATGTCAGGTCTATTTTGACCTTACCATCCCCTGTTTGTATTCTACCATTTCAGCTTTGCAAATGGCTCCACATTTGGTACTTGAATTGAAAGAAGACATCATATAACCTAGGAAGGATATGAATAGCTTTTGGAAATGTTTTATTGTGCAATGGAAAAGAAAACCATTTTTTGTAATATCTGCAATTACACTGAAAAAAAAAAATTACACTTTCTTTTCATGGCTCCTGAATATTATGAAAGGGAGTAAAAATATTTTCTTATTTAAATAAATTATATATGTAGTTATTTTGGCATTATCTGTCAAAGTAGTAAATGTTGCATCAAATCCAAGCACTACTGATGCATGGTACTGTGTGCCTACAGTAATCCGAGCTCCTCTGTAATGATATATGGCATTCACTTTGCAGGCTCTCTGCTATATTTTATCCATCATTTGGATAGCATGATATTCTGACCTTGTCCTATCGGTGATCTCATACACTGTGAATGTTGCAAGAAAAGTAAACAAAGCCTGGAAGAATTGTCAGGCTGCCAAGTTGTGTTGTTCTGTATCTTTTCAAGACAATGCCACAGAAATGTATCTGTCCTGACACCTCTGTCTCTTGTATTAAGAAAGCCTTAACTAACTCTTTATTTCTATGGTCTACCATCTAAAAATGCCACATCTTATAAAGAGAACAGGTGAACAGGATTTTTAAGACGGACCTCAGGGACATGGAGTAAGTTAAGAAAAAAATAACAGCATCTGAACTGTCTAAGAGATTCCAAGACTGACAAGAGTGCTTCATAAGAGAAGTGTATGAAACATTTAAATAGCACTCCTGTATTATAATTTATAAATATCTGTGAATTCAGGTAGTATGTAAATATATTGTACAGATGTTGAGTAAATATATCTTTTTCGCATGAATCCCACAGCTATTTGCAAATGTCAGTGATTGCAGGAATTCTGAAGCAGTTTTGGTTTATTGTATTTTCTTTTCACCTTTCTCTCTCACTCCCTCAATAAACCTATAAAAGAGAAATGTTCCACTCTGTTCAAACCATATAAGGGTTTTATATCTAACTCCTTTAGGGTCTGTGGAAAATATGACTAAATCTGTAGGTAGTTTACTTTCAATTTAATATTGAGCTTGTTTTATTTGGTTTATTTTAATTTAATTCATTTTAGATTTTCATGTATGAAAGATGAACACTGGGATATAGAATCACGTCTTGAGAATGTGGTTGTACTTTATTTAAAGTAGCTCTTCTATTTAGTCTCGCTTTTAATGGGAAGTTGCTATGGATGGTACACATCTTCAGTAGGTATTTATGAACAATGAGAACTTAAAAAATGAAGGAAGTATATAACAAAGTGGCAGTCTGAATAGAAAGTGTGATTATAGAATACTTTTACTGAGATTTGAGTGTAAGGTCTCTAATTTATTTATAACAAAGTTAATCATCTTCTAGTTGAACAGTTAAATACTGAGGACATCTCTTTTTTGAGTTGTCTTACGTTTCAGCCAGTTGACAGAAGATAAGCTTCTGTACTCATCCCTCCCAGCACTTTCAAAGTGCAGTGGAGCTTATTATAAATGAATGACTCACACATAGGGTGGAACAAATGCACCATTGGTAGCCTACAGAGATAATAACACTGACCTCTGGTCATTTTACAAGAGAACTCTCTCATGTAGGTCGACTTCCCACTGCTTTAAACCCAACCTAAATAGACTATTCATGGGGAACTGGATTGACAGATTAGAGATTTATATGCACAAATATAGGCATTAACAGCGTGGTCTCTGCACTTCAGGACACACCAAGTAATTTAAATATATGACCACTGAAAGCAGAGAAACATTTTTCTGTAAAGAAGTGGCTTTGTAAACTTCCTTCAGACTTACTGAAATATGTAGGGCAGTCGAAAAGCCCACCCTCGTAGTCTGTGTTTATGCAGGACTTTCAATAATATTAAGTTGTTCTGACATTAGGATTCTGATGGCACTGCAGCTTCATAGGTGACATTGCAGTGGGTGAAAAGAAGACAAGAGTTTAGGTTCTAAGTCAATATATGCTTAAAAATGCATTTTTTACTGTTTCCCCTTTATGTAGACTCAGAAGGAGTAAGCAAGAATAATTTTGTAAAAATACAAAGGATAAGATTTGCCAAATTATATGGATTTTAGGAGGATCTTGAGATACCAAATTTAAGCTTTAGAATATGAAAGTGATAAAGTGCACTTGTTCGAATTTTTACACCACAAGGTATGATACAAGTGTGTCAAATTCCTTCATATTCCAATTGTAATGTAGTCATGTAATGCAGTTTGTCAGTAGAACTCATCCACCCAGCGTGTTCTAGGAAGAGATTTAATTTGTGCCTTTCTGCAGAAAGAGATGTGTTGTTCTGCCTGATTTCAACAAAAGTTTATATTGGAAGGCATGATTTGAAAGTAGATTACAAATTACTGAAAAGGCATTTTTACTATACATTTATTGTATAGTAACATTCTCCCACAGAGGAAAGAAAACCAAAGAAAATCAGGGGAGAGGAGGAGAGACACCCTCCTCCCCCGTTCCCTAACACTAGTTTAAGGAAAAATACATGAAGAGACAAACTTCTCTCTTTTTTCTTCCTTTGCTGTTATTTCTTTTTTCTTTTAAAGAATGAGAATCTTAATAGGTTATTTCTATTATCTCTTGACCCTTTATAACAGAGCACTATGAGATGCAGTCAGATCTCTCAAAAAAGGCTGTTTTTTTAAAATGGTTATACTTGCAGAATATATGGCAAGCGCATCAGTGATACCTGATTTATAGAGATAAATAGTAAATTTTGTTGGAATTTTGTATGAAAGAAAATGGTAAAGCTATGAATAGGAGTTTCAATCCAAATGTATATACCGACATGATCCCCCTAGTCAACTTTTATGTGAGCTATAAGAATTTTCAACTAGTTCTTGTAATGCAAGCTACTGTGATATATTTTCAAGATGTTAATTATCTGAAACTGTTTTGGTACCATAGTTTTCAACTTCTACTGAAAGTACAGAAATTATTACTTGTTCTTACTTCTTTGTATGCTCTGTTCAACATCTGAGAAAATAATTCTTGTTGAGTAGTAATGCAGTATGTATCTATATATCCTTATGTATTTGAAAATAAATAGGTTTTATTCTTACTGAAGCAGATGAATCAATGTTGACAATGCCATTCAATTGCCTGGCTCAGGCTCTTCTGACACCCAAATCCAGAGATCTTTACTTGGTCACACCTACCGCAGGACAAATCTAGCAAGAAATCTTGGGGATTTCCTTAGTTTGTACCCAGGCAAAATTTCAGTGAAAGTCAAGTCACTGCAGTGATAGAAAATCTTCTTCCAGCAATAACTCCCTTCAAGTTGTAGATTTTGCATCTGGGTTCCAAACTTGCAGTGATTTTTGTTTGGAAGTTGCATCAGACAGCTGTGAAAACACACACGTATCCATTCTTTGTGACTGGTTAATGACAGAGGATTTTACTAAACCACCTTGAGTAGGAAAATGTCAGCTTTTTTTCAGAATTCATATTCCAAGTCTAGTTGTTTTTTTCCCATATGTAGGCTTTTAAAAAATAACATGAAGTAGAAACTTGTATCTAGGAAAGACAAAACATTTTTACTTGTTATTTCTGCTGCTTTATCTATGCAAACCAGCATCTACCTGCGCAGAAATGCACCATTCTCAGATCTGCTAGTTTAACTTCCTTTTGAATTCCGTTTTTTTAAACATTGTTGTTAAAATGCTGTGTGCTTGGAGAGCCTTTTGATTCTTCAAATGTGTGTATTAGGCTTAACCTTTGTCATGACTTTTGCTAGCATTTACAAGGATGTTGCTTTGATTATTAGACTTGCCATCAAAAGGCAGAAAAGGAACAAACGTTTGGCATCTTCTGCTTCCAGGTGTTCTACACATCATCTCACCTTATCTTTCAGCTTCCATCCTAAAACACCATTTCCCTGGGAAAACTTCTCTGCCTACCTTTTGGTCTGTCCAGATAAGTAGAGGCATACTTCCCTTCATAAAGGAAGAATTTTGTATGTTTTATTTGGATCTAAGTGCAGATTTAAATTCTTATACCTATATCTGTTCTGGCTTTTGCTACTTTACAAAATGTTACTTTTATACTAGCAGGGTATATTTACTATGCCACAGTGAGAAAATTGTGGCTTAACACAGATGCTGAAATGTATTTGGGACTACTGCCTCTCTTTGAGCTACTGAAATGGTGAAGATGAGCTGTTAATCTTGGTGAATACTTCAATTCCTATGAGCTTTTTGTCTGCTTGTTTCTTTAACATCGCACAATATTTTATAACTCTTTTGTCTGCTTGAAATCCAGTTTGAGTCATTCTGATTTTCATGTGTGTGCTTGAACATAACCAGACTTCCAAAATAATGACAAACATCAGGATACTTTGAGAGACAATTTTTTTTAATACATTTAGAAAGGGTCTGTGCAGTGACAGGTTCCAGTGGAAAGTGAGAAATATGTTAAAGTAGATTAGTGATCATCCATCATAAACTTCTCCACTTGGGCTCCAATTTAGAGATGCTTTTACATGCTTTCTCTATTATATTTTTCAGGCAGAATCCAGTCCCCAAGGAAGTTAGTGTAATTTTCTCTGAAAGTGTCAGTGCGGTAAGGAACAGCACTAAATTCAATGAACTTGTAGTACCATCATTGCAGACAGTGTAATTCTGAAGCAGTGTTCTACTTAACAACAGTTCATATGACTACAGGATTTGCTTTTCCTTGTTGGTGCAGAAATCTTTATAGATAAGTATAGCCTGAGCTCCTAGAACCCATGGACTGCTTTTTACAAGAATGTCTAGGTAAAATGTCTGTACCTTACTGATGGATTACATCTGCCTAAAGTATTGGGATAACAAAAAACTTCATTTCGCTGTTTATAAAATAGGTTAAATCTCTGTTTATGACTAATATGTCAAGTTAGGCTGAAATTACAAAAAAACCCCAAACCCTAAAACCCTAATACTTCCTTAGCTATCTTTTTGTCTAGAAGCTAGTTCATACGTGAAGGTGCATCCTCAACTACTGCCTATGGCCAAGCATACCCATGCTAAACATACCCACATCAAACACTTAGCCGACCCTTAAAATGCAGCAGCTATATAACTTGTTATGATAGTATCATTAGATTTGTCTTTAAAATTGCTTCTGTTCTGAAAGTTATGGTTAAACTGATATTCTTTGAAGGCTAAGCATACTGGTAATTGCAGTTACCCTTATTTTTCAATAGTGGTGTAGTCATTTGTTGAATCATTTTTGTTTGAATGGGAAATCTGACTGGCTACAAAATTAGTTCTTACAGAGCTTTTTTGCATATAGTTTTGTAGGATCCCAATGTAACCAGAGCATGAGCCTACTGCTGTAGTAGAAAAGAATAAATAAAAAAAAAAGACTGCACAAATAATTAAATAAATAATGACACTCTTTTCTCTCTGTATAGATACTAAGCAACTTGCTTTAGTGACCTTTGTTTTGAGCAGAGGGGTTTGGACTGGTTAATCTCCAGAGAGCACTTGCAACTTCAACTATTCTGTGATACACAAGATAAAAACCAAACCCTCTAATTGCTTGTAATATGGGCTTCTTTGGAGAGTACTTTTCTTACTAGCCAAATCAAATGTTTTGAGATGCAAAACCGAAAAAGGGAGATATGAAACACAAAATACAAAAGGAAGAGTTGGCAGACACTATCTTTATTATCCAACATAAAATGGTCTATTTCCTTTGAAGTGCAAATTTTCTTTAAAAGAAGAAAAAGAAGTGAAGCAGCATTTAATTCATATTCAGATTGATGTGAATATTTTTAAAGGAACAGATCAAATGACTTGGAGGAGGGGTACATGCTAATTTTAGGCTTGCACAGGCTGTCCCTTGAGCTGCAAGACAGTACCATTGCTTAATTTTTAGCAATCATTGAATATTGCAGCTAGAAGTGATTGGTATTTGGGCATTTTATAATTGCAGCAGACTTCATTCACAAGGGGAACACTGCTTATATTTCTTGTGCAAATCACTCTTATAAGAGGAATATAGGAAAACATAAATTATTAAAAATTGAGCTGTGATATGAGCATGTTGTCATGAAACAGGATTATACCAGTGCATAATTTGGGTCAGTAGCTAAATAGCTAAGTAGTAAGTTTCCTTTTTTTGTTTGTTTGTTTTGTGTTTTTTTTTTTAATTTACCTTCACTCTTATTGCTGTTGAGAGTGGGAAATAAAGCTGTTTTAAGCCAGTCGATGAGAATTAAATCAACCCCTTTTTCTCTTCCCCTTTGGAGTCTGTAATTTGCCTTTATCCTTACTGCTCTTACTGTTCCTTAAGTTCCGTTTGTTGGGTTTTCTCACTTTTTTGGTTCTTACAGTACGACTGAAAAGGTTGTTGTCCCCATTTGTTTATCGCTTCTTCTCTCTCCACAACATCCCTGTGATTACTGCTTCTGCACTCTGCTACTCCTAAGCACATTGTAACCTGCTTCAGTCAAAACAAGTTAAGCTGGACAAATTTACAGTATTTGTTAACCAGACTCATTTTGACTGAAAAAAATTACAGACCCACCTGCCTGAGGAGATCTCAAGGTACAGTGTTATCTAGTGTGAAGAGCACAGAACAGAAGTCAGAAGTAAGATGTGGGGCTTGTCACGGCAAAATCTGAACACAGTACTTAAGGCTTGAGGGTACTTATGCTGTCATCCGGGGTAGAAAGTGATTTTAAATAGTGACTTGCTTATAAGTGCCTGTAACTTAGATAGGAGCAAGATTCTTTTGATTTAACTGGAATTGAGAGACAAATGTTATTTCTGATATGCTTTATGTATTCTTGGCAAATTTTATGCCTCTCTCTTCTCTAACTTCCTCATCTGTAAAATGGAATGAAATTTACCTTCCATGGACTTTGTTGGAAGTAGTTTTTCAGAGTTAATGAAGGACGTAGATATCCCTGGGTCTGCTGTTGTATTGAAAAGTAATTCCATTCCCTAAGTTTGGCATTAAATACATGGGTTTATCTAAAATTTGAAATCTTCCTCAAGAAAAAAGCTATAATACTGTTTGAAGTTTAAATATTACTTATGCCCTACAGCTGTCTGTGGAATGAAATATTTCAGTGAATACAGTAAACATTTGCTGTCCCACATCTTTGCTGGGTGTCTGCACCACCTCAAATCTAAGTGTTACAATATTGTGTAAGTCAATGATGAGAGATGGGGAAGAAGGAAATATGAATACACGACACATTAACAGAATCACAACCAAGTGCAACTCTGATGGAGATGAAGCTTGTTTTCTTGTGAGGTTTTACTCCTAGTTTTACATTGCCTTTTTTTTTCAACTAAGAACAAGATAGGCAAATTATTTTTAGGATACACATACAGGCATGTAGGGTGCCTGGTCACTAGTGTCTATTTGGATAATACCACTGAATTCTATAATGGCTTTCCATGGCATCTGATCTCAGTACAACAAAAAGAGTGTAGCAAATAACACAACAATGAAAAGGACTCATTATATTCTCTACCGAGGAAGTCATGAACCCTTTTCACAGGTTCTTCTAGTAATAACTATGTGTTGATTACATTTCTTTGTGCTAAACAGGAGAAGGATTATACTGTGTTACTATAAATGACTTTGCCAAAGTGGAAGCTTTACTGGGATTTTTATGGAATAATTAATGTGTCATAATGTAATATATGTCCCCTTTGGGTATACTTACATTTTGGATTCATTCTGATCTTTTTCATTTCTTTCGGATGACAACTGACACTGTAATAACTAATAGGTGTGAAATAATTCTGCTATACTTCTGCTCCCTATTTCCAGTGCCATAGATAAGTAGATAGTTTGATTCTTCTTACACATCAGAAACTACTCTAATAGATTGTTTTAAGTTAGAGTCCTTTAAAGATCATCATGATATATATTTAATATAGGTAAGTCTATCATGAGCATTTAGTGTGTTGATTATAGTAAACTCCTACGTGGCTACCAATAGAGAGTAAACTCTTAGCAGTATACTGGTGTAATATCTTGTGATAACAGTTGGCCTAATGGAGCATAAAAAATACGAGTAAATAAGGAGCCTATGTAGTATTTTCCCTAGTTCTTGCGCCTCCATTTAACTCCTTGCTATTCTACCAGGCATATATCGGTCATTCCAGAAATGCGCAACAGTGATTACACAGAGCTAAGCACAAGATATACTATATATATATATATAATTTTTTTGATGTCAGACTAACTTAGAGTTTCTTGTTAAAACAAATATTGTATGCAGAGCTAATTTAAAATGTAGTAAAGGGTATTTGCACTACTGTGGAAGACTTCTGAACTGAAATTAAATCTTTGTTGATCCTGAATCAGAAATCCCTGTTTTGTTACATAGAATTCTTGTTATAACAAGAACATTTGCAAATCTATATTTGGCTGCAATCATTGCACCTTAATATAATCAGTTTCATGCTGTTAAGCTTTCAGAGCTACTCTCGCTATAGCCCAAATGGGTTAGAGTGCAGCATCTCAATGTTTGTCCCAAAGACAGGAAGAAAGGAGAAAGGAGGAGGAAGGAGGAAGAAGAAGGAAGGAGGAATAAAATAGAAGAAAGAAGGAAGAAGAAAGAAGAAAGGAGAAAGAAGAAAGGAGAATGGAGAAAGGAGAAAGAAAAAAGGCGGAAAGAGAAAGGAGAAAGAAGAAAGAAGAAGGAGAGAGGTGAATTTTAGTTTTCTCTTCTGAATCAACAGGATTTATAAACTTTAATGCTGGTAAGTATTTAAATGGGTTTGTCAAACACTGAATATGTGTCCTTTTCTGGAGTATCTTCTTAAGAACGGGTAAAGTAGCTAAAACCCTCATCAGCCTCAGTTTACTACTGCAAAACCAACGCCATTCTTGATATAACAGTAAAAGTAGCATTGCCACAAAAAGAACCTCTCAAAAAGCTTCAGAAAGACCAATCTAATGCATTTATCCATCACAATAGTATTCCTACATGTTTATATACAATATCAAAACTGAAAAGACCTCATTGCCTCCTCTGCCCCCTTATTCTTCCCTGTTCTTTGGCTAAAGCTGTCACTTGCTACGGTAACTGTCAACATCTCATTCTTCTTAGTGATTGTGGTTGAAAGTTGATGACAGAAATGTGAAATGTTATAAAAGTGTAATATTTATTTCCTGTATTTTGACCCAGAATACAAAAGATAATAAACATAGCAAAATCAAATGGTTTACCTTCTCATATTCTGTGAAACTAAAACTTTTAGATGGTTATATGTTGCTCTTCTGTATTTTTTTCAGCTTTGGCAAAAAACTGGCTTTCATTTTCTTATTTATATCAAATGTAAGAAACAAAAGTGTGACAGGGAGAGTCTGTGACAAATTTAATTTTGTGTTCTGATTGAATAATTTAATATTGAAACACCTAGCATGTCAGCTGAGAGTGGAAAAAAACATAGGTAGCTTTTTTGTACGTGTTGGCTGTGGTGATGGAGGAAGCATTTGGATAAACCTGTAATGATTATACTTTTAATTTTATTCAAAAGAAATACAGGTTTGGCTGAGCATTCTTTAAACTGTTCCAATGTGTTTTACAACTACAATGAGGAAAAAAATGCCACCAGAAGCCATCTGTAGCAGTTCTTTTGCTTTTGGGTTTAGTGTAGAAGTATGGTTATTTAATGAAATAATCTACAATTGTCTGCCAGGTCTTTGATCTGTTGATCTTGCTAGATGGCACATGTCCTAAATTCATAACAATATGCAAAGCAGATTGTATGGCTCAGAAACTAAGAAGTGAAATTGGTATAAGTATCATTTCAATCACAGAGAATATTTATTGTAGTTGACTTCAAAGTTTCCTATACATGATTTTGCATGGATTTTCACTCAACTGGCTGAGTTATCACAACACTGGTGGCCTACCTAACAGGAATATGCAAGACGGCAAACAAACATGAAAGAAAAGTACAGATGAAACCTATGTGCTTCTTGATGTAAAAAAACCCCAAACCCCACAATTATATCTGTGATGAAGTATAGTTACAGCTTTAATGTTTCAGGGAGAAGTTCTTGCTGTGTCCTAAATCCCCAGCAGACTAGGATATTACATAAATTTGTTCCCATGGCTGAAATAGTACTTGAGTCTGTTTCAGCGTGATCATGGACTTACTTAAAACACTCTGCTCTTCAGGGCAAAATACTTTGAGAACTGTACAGAAGGCTGTCTTCCTACAGGCTTCTGTAGTCTTATGGCCCATGTGAAATCGGTGCTATTGTCTGAGAATACAGAGTCTCTTTGTAGACACACAAGCATGTCTGTAGTTGTTGCAGCATGGTTCTGTTGCTTTAAAATGTTAGATTTCCTGCACCACATAAGTCTTAGCAAGCTCTTCCAACTGGCCAGATACAGTTGCAGAAATAGGGGAAGACTCATGGTGAAGGCCAAAATGGTGAGCATCTCTTTTGTCTTAGTGTTCTGTGAGTGTGTTTAGTGACAGGTCTATTATTTTGCTCTTCTCTATTCCTCTTCTTCAGTGCTAATAAAGGGAAAACATGCATTACCCAAATCATGAACAGACCTCATAGGGGGAATCACATTTTAAATTCATTGAGAACTATTACAGAAGTTTCTTCAGCCATATTGTAGAAGGGTGGTGCAGTTAAGAAATATTAATACCACATATTACTTCCATCAAATCATACCCACATATTTCAGAATTCCAAAGACAACCACATATGGGAAAGTAGAAACTATAGAGAATTAGAAACTATTGTAATGTACCGTAAATCCTTGTAAAAATGTAGTTGCATGTAATTTATGCACATTCAGTACTAGATTTTGCACACAATTTAACTATATAATTAATCAATGTATCAGCCTGATTTTTTCTACATCTGTTATTGGAGTAAACATATTGCAGCAACTATACTTATAATCTGTGCATATATACAGACAAACATATTGACGAGGAGGCTGGTGTGTTTAAAATTTACATAAAAGATTATTTTTCTCAACATCTTTTCCTGTTTATTAAACCATAAGGATGTTACATCATTTGGAATCATAGTAAAGAACTGTTGTAAATATAGATTAATATTTCATCAGATACTAGCAATAAACCTAGTCTAAATAAAACATCTGGGAAAAATTCCAGTTTCTATCAAATTATACACCCCTTTTATAATGTTTCACTGAACAATAACAGGAAACAAGAAAACACAAACTCATAATTTAAGTTTTCAACAGATCCTAGAACTTTCAAGTGCCAAACATGTTTTGCATGCTCAGAATCTATTGACCAAAATCCTTTTGAATTACAAATTATTTTCAGCTTGAAAACCTGCTGTTATGGAAATGCAGGCAGTGAATGCTAATTTGGATCTGCTTTAACAATTAGGAACTGTAGTTTGAGCTGGACACATTTTCTTTGATCGATTCTTTATAATAAATGTGTGAATGCAACACCTTTCAGCTATGCTAATGAAGTTACTATCTAATTTAACAGAAAAGTTTAGTAGTTAGTCACAATATTTTTGAAACTGATAAAAAGCTCATACAGTTGAAAGATTATGTAGAAATTTGTCTGTTTTGTAATTTTACTGTAAAATCCTGTGCAAAAATTGCCCGTTCTTTCAAAGTGATAGTTGAGAAATACTAAGACATATTAAAAATATCACCACATTATGGACTTCTTTAAGATAAAATGTTAACATTTTAATACAATGTTCATCACACTGAAATGGCTGAAGTTCAGTAAACAAAGTTTTAAATGTTCTATATTTTAACATTGCATTGAAAATGTGCTCAACTGTAGAAACAAAGATCTGCTAATTTTGCACTGATAAGATGAAAAATGAGTTACACTATAAGGAGATGGTGGGACAGAATTTCAACTTTTCTTCGAAAAGCAAGCTGCTTCACATCTTTAGCAAACAGAAATACTTAAAGATGCTTGTACAACATAAAATTTAGTTTAGAAGTTCATGTTAAAACACCACAAACATGATTAAATATTTACAAAAAAAAAATTCATTCAAACTGCAGAGATAGTGAACAAGTCTATGGGGCCAGATGGAGTCCACCCAAGAGTTTTGAGGGAACTGGCGGATGTGCTGGCCAAACCCCTTTCCATCATCTTCCAGCAGTCCTGGATGACTGGGGAGGTTCCGCTGGACTGGAGGCTGGCTGATGTCGTGCCCATCTATAAGAAGGGGCGCAGAGAGGATCCAGGGAACTACAGGCCTGTCAGTCTGACCTCGGTACTGGGGAAAGTCATGGAGCGAGTGATCTCGAGTGCGATCATGAAGCACTTGCAAGAGAACCGGGTGATCAGGCCCAGTCAACACAGGTTCATGAAAGGCAGGTCTTGCCAGAGTAATCTGATCACCTTCTATGACCGAGTGACTAAACTCTTGGACGAGGGAAAGGCTGTGGATGTGGTTTTCCTGGACTTCAGTAAAGCCTTTGATACAGTTTCTCACAGCATTCTGCTTCGGAAACTGTCGGCCTCTGGCCTGGACGGGTGCACACTCTCCTGGGTGAAAAACTGGTTGAATGACCGGGCCCAGAGGGTGGTGGTAAATGGAGTTAAATCCAGCTGGAGGCCAGTGACAAGTGGGGTTCCCCAGGGCTGAGTCCTGGGTCCAGTCCTGTTTAATGTCTTTATCAACGACCTGAATGAAGGCATCGAGTGCTCCCTTAGCAAGTTTGCAGATGACACCAAGCTGGGTGGAAGTGTGGATCTGCTGGAGGGTCAGGAGGCTCTGCAAAGGGATCTGAACAGGCTGGACTGCTGGGCTGAGACCAACGGCATGAGGTTTAACAAGGCCAAATGCCGGGTCCTGCACTTGGGGCACAACAACCCTAAGCAGAGGTACAGACTAGGAGAAGCCTGGCTGGAAAGCTGCCAGGAGGAGAAGGATCTGGGAGTGTTGCTTGACAACCGACTGAACATGAGCCAGCAGTGTGCCCAGGTGGCCAAAAAGGCCAATGGCATCCTGGCTTGTATCAGGAACGGCGTGACCATCAGGTCCAGGGAGGTTCTTCTCCCCCTGTACTCGGCACTGGTGAGACCACACCTCGAGTCCTGTGTTCAGTTCTGGGCCCCTCACCACAAGAAGGATGTTGTGGCTCTGGAGCGAGTCCAGAGAAGGGCAACAAAGCTGGTGAAGGGGCTGGAGAACAAATCTTACGAGGAGCGGCTGAGAGAGCTGGGGTTGTTCAGCCTGGAGAAGAGGAGGCTGAGGGGAGACCTTATTACTCTCTACAACTACCTGAAGGGAGGTTGTGGAGAGGAGGGTGCTGGCCTCTTCTCCCAAGTGACAGGGGACAGGACGAGAGGGAATGGCCTCAAGCTCCGCCAGGGGAGATTTAGGCTTGAGATTAGGAAGAAATTCTTCACAGAGAGGGTGGTTAGGCATTGGAACGGTCTGCCCAGGGAGGTGGTTGAGTCACCGTCCCTGGAGGTGTTTAAGGTTAGGGTAGATGAGGTGCTTAGGAGCATGATTTAGGGAATGGTGGGAATGGTTGGACTCGACGATCCAGTGGGTCTCTTCCAACCTGGTCATTCTGTGATTCTGTGATTCTGTGTGATTCTGTGATTCTGTGAAGTGAGGGGAAAAGGTCTTTTGTGATTAATATACTTGGTTTTCAACTACCTATTTTTGTAGTATACGTGATATGATCATGGCTTACCTTTCAAGACTCAATTAAAGCAATTATAGCCCTATTGAAAGCTTGATGAAGTAAATGCAAAGATATCATTGATTTCAGTTGGCTTTGATTTGAAACCTTATTGACTACTTGTGATTATTGTTTTCAGTTTTAAAAATCTCTTATGGCAAAGTTTTCAGAATGCAATTCCTTGACCTTCCTCCAATTATTTTTCATTATTAATAACTTGGCAAGTAGTCTGTCTTCATTTCCTGCATTTAAGGCTTTTCAGGGTTTGATAAAGATCTGTTCATTTATATTTTTACTATATATCAAAATATCAGTTTCCAGAAAGGTAAGAAATATTTCTCTTTCTCCTCCAGCCTGGATTCTTCATGTTGCTGAGAAGCACGTGAGAAGCCCCTGGCCTTTTTTAAGGAGAATATCTCCAGAATAGGCACTGCAAAAAGTTGCGTGCATCCAAGACTCTTGTAAAGATCCTGAGCAAAGAATGTGTAGTTGGTATAGAAGGTGAGACATTCTAGAGTGGGAAAAGACAAGGGCAGTTCACAGTTCTGCTGATATCTGGGAACACTTGCTGCAGGCAGCTGCGAACCCGGAATTGAAACCTGGTGAATTCTTCAAATCCTATAACCTGTTTCTTTAAGAGGGGACATAAAAGATTAGAAAAAAAAAAATAAAAAAAGAGCTCCTTAGTGCCTATGCCAGTTTGACAGTGAAGTAAGAGAGTCAGAATATATGATTGCAAATAGCATTATCCAGTCTAAAAGTGTATAAGCTTTCTGCCTGAATTAATAGCAAGTTGTCTCTATCAAAGGTGTTTAATGATCAAATTTTAATTTCAGTGTGTGAATTTGGTCACTGGACAAGTCATGTAGCAGCATGGTGACATAACTATCTTCTTCATTGATAGTTTTCTGATGTTCAGGTTGCTCAAATTTATATCTCTGCATATGATATGTTGAGCAGAAATAGGACAAATAAGGTTTTATTATTTCAGAATGCAATATCTCTCTGAGGCATGGCGACAGTTCACATCTTCTAAAGGCAGAAGCAGAGAAAAAAACATTAAAACTGCATCTTTTTTTTATTTGCTAGTCACTTTAAAATCTCAGGTTTTTTCACTTTAATAAAAAGATGAGAAAAATGGAAATATTCAGAACAGGAGACATTTTTGGATAGGCTGTTTGTAAGGTTGTTTTATACATCAGTTGGTGTGGGAGGACACAGTCTTCCCTTTCCCTGGCTACTTGTTCTGTCCTGCTACCTTATGTTGATTTGCAGTGAGCAAGGTCAGCTCACATCAGGCCAAAAATTTCTTGGGCTGGAGGAGATAAGTGAAGGGAGAGAATTCAGCATTGCCAGCCTGAAAGCGTGTTCACTTTTTCAGTTGAAGTGTGAAAAAGCAAACACAATGGGCAGCCCAGACAGAGCAGGAGGGCAGAACCAGGACATTTACTTATCGTTGGTTTGACTTAAGCTGTTCTTGGAGCCTCACCTGCTTGTCTCTACAAAAGTGCTTACTCTTATTATAAAGGGCAATGGGACTTGAGTATCCTCTCACTTGTCCTACTTAATAACAGTGGAGGAGGATGGCATTTATTGACTACATCTTGTGTAATACTTTTGTATGCCTCTCACTTAGCCTTCACTGATTGCTTTGTAAAGATGCTATCTCTAATTTCCAAACTGTATCCAATGAATTGGAAAACACTATTGTTCTATTTTTGAATCACTTAATTTGTGCTTGGTTTGAATGGCTCTACGAGAAGCAATGTACTGGAAGGTTAACCCCACAATGGGTTTTGTAGCATGTATAATCTGCATAAGGTTAAATAAAGCTTCTGTAAGGAATTGGCGTAACTGGGCAGGGGAGGTGGGGACACACACACACACACGAACCAAAAAATTCACTGAAAATCTTTAGGATATACAGACCTGAATCATATTTATGTGTGGGGAGAGGATAGTGAGAATTTTGGACTGATGAAATGTTCCTTTTGTGAACCTAGGAAGTAGACTGAACCACTGTTCAGTCTGCTTCTGTTTTCTTTATGTTTTGAAGTCTTTGTTTGAAAAATTGAATGTTCCTATCTTCTGTACTGTATATAAGTGGTAGTAGTCAAAGCAATACTTCTAAAGGTACATTTCTACTTCTTTTCTAAAAGCAAACCTAACTGTACGTTGGTATGTCATTTATAAAAATCAGTAAAATGCTTCCAGGAAGGAAGTAACTTCTGGAGAATCACATGGAAAATTCTGAGATTTATTGTCCTTCTTGGGGGCAACTGGAGCAGTTCAGATTATTAATTTGGGAAATAAAGTTCAGAGTATTCTCTTTTTGTTCTGAGATATCACAAGGAGGTTTACAGAGTTTATGACATTTACCGCTACTTTTGCAGTGGGAAACGACAAAATGTGGCAAAGCAATCCATGAAGCAAATAACAAAGTTCTTAAATGAAAGCTTTCATTTATAGTATTTGCAGGGCAAGTCAGTTACTTGAGAACAGTCAGTGGCATTAAATCATTTTAAAATGTATTTCAGCTAGGGCTTGCGTGTTTTTTTCTTTGACTTATTGGATTGGATTTGTGCCTGGTGAGATATAGTGACAATTTTCAAGAACTGAGTAATAATGATCTGTAGTTAGAATTCTCTTTTAAAAAATAATTTGATTGTCTTAACACCTCACCTTTGTTATGCTGTTGTCAGGTCCAGGAGAAGAGAAAAATATAAAAAAATATCAGCAACTAGTTTGACAGTATAGATTGGAGAAGTAAAACTTTTTGATACCGCTCTAGGAAAATACTTACAGGGCTGCTATAGTAATGATGTAAAAAGGCTTTTAAAGGCACAGAATTATTGTGTTAAGTGTGATAGGCTTTATTTTTAAGAACATATTATATGATACTGTAAGCTTCATCTAAATTGGAGTGATTTTGTACACATCATGAGTCTTAGGTAAAAAAATTAAAGCCTGAAATACATTAAATACATTTAGAGTTTTTTAATACACATGAAGTCCATCTTTGTCTATAGTGATGGCTATTTTCTGGAAAGGCTTTCATATCTAAAGTATGTTGATATATCTGTGTGTGTTGGTAATATTCAGGCCTGGAAAAGAATTCCAGTAGTTGCACTGAATGAGAAAAAGATGTATGGAACAGCCAAAGAAGAAGTAAGTAAATAAATTGTAATGGCCACAATTTAGAATATCCTATTTAAGCTCCACTTAATGTGTGAAGGAAAACTGTATTCATAGAAGGAATAAAAAAGACATCATTTGAAATTAGTTTATTAAAAATGCAGGTACAGATTAGACTAAGGTTAAAATTAAAAAGAGAAAGATGTATTTAGAAAACTAGCTGTGACAGCTGTTGTTACTCTTGCCTTTTTAAAGAATATGAATGAAAATATTGTTTATGTAAGTGGCTTAGTCTAAATGTTCCAGAATTTGCCCCAAATATATAATTTATTTTTAAGATACTTTGGGCCGAACTCTGTCTCCTTGGGTTGCCTGGATGGCTCCTATTGATTTTAATGAGTATTGCATATGTTAATTCAAGCACAAAATTGGCCCTAAGATACCGAGTCACTGAGGTTAAACCATAAAACAGGTCGTTTCTTTGTGAACGTGTAAGCAAATTTTAGGATACTTCAAGAATACATTTGTCAGATGCTTGCAGACTTTTATAGCCATTCCATTAGGCAATTGTAAAACTCCGGAGAGATGTATTCTATTTCTTCACATTCAGACATTATTAATATGTTTTGATAGTCACATCCTGAAGTGGTCTTCATCCTGTTGTACATAAAAAACACTATTAAATTTTTTTTGCGTTGTTCCTGAAAAAGGGTAAGACTTCAAGGCTTGACTTGTAACAACTGGCATTTACAATAGACTATGTGTCTATATACAGAGTGTGTGTGTATATATATCTATATACACACACGTGTTATATATATACGTATATATACATCACAAATACTTCTGTAAAAATTTTCAGAATGTTAGCAGTTTTGCTATGGGGCAGTGGCAACTTTACATGGTGGCAGAATAATTTTATCTAACTGTCTTGTGGAAATCTGGGTTAAGAGACAATTGATGTTTTATTATACAGCATCAATTGATGCATTTGTTCAGACAAAGATATGATGGCTGCCCTAAGGTACTTACATATTAATCTCTAGTCACTTGCCCAAAGCAATACTGTGGAAAATACAAAATTACTAAGACAGTTTGTTTCAATAAGCGAAAAATGGTGCCTTGGTGGTTTCATACATTGGCCTACATATTTGAAAGGTTACAACAATTGAAGATTATATGTGTTCAGATTGGGTTTAGGGATCAAAAGTGACTAAAACCATGTAACAAATGTGACTAATTGTGAAACAAACCAAATTATATCTGATGTCTTGTTCAGAAGTCTCTTTGTGAGTACTTTTTGGTCTACTTTTATGACTAAGTGTTCTCTCGCTTAAGAAAAGTAACACAGACACAGTATTATAAATGTCTTCCTGAAATACTTGTTACAGCAGGATTCTAATTCAAGAATATTCTGGAATTTTGCTATTTTGGGGTAAGAAGTGATTTCTCAAGACAATAATCCCCCCATGCTAAGCAAATGAATAGTACTTTGACCAATGGTGGTACTAACTTCAGATTTAAACACTTGAATTTTGAATTCCAAACAATTTATACATGATGGAGGTATCCAGGCTCCCTCCATTATCAATAGGAATCCAGTTAGTACAGTCAACAACCTCCAGAGAGCTACTACTTAACTCACCCTATAGGAGACACCCATATTGGGTTCACTGAGTGGTTTTCCACTTGCCATTGGCTGATCTCCAGCAGCTAAAGGGAAGTTGAGTCCATGTCTCATGTAGACATGCAGCTTAGATGTCTGAATCTGCATCCCACAGCAGGGCTGTGCATTGTGTTTGTGTGGCAAGGTTTTGGAAGCAGGGTGGCTACAGAGATGACTTCTGTGAGAAGATACCAGAAGCTTCCCCATGCCTGATAGAATGAATGACAGCCAGCTCCAAGATGGACCTACTGCTGGCCAAGGCTGAGCTCATCGGCAATGGTGGTAGCGTCTCTGTGATAACATATTTAAGAAGGGAGAAAAACCTGCTGCGCAACAGTATATGAGAAAGGGGAGTAAGAATATGTGAAACAACTTTGCAGACACCAAAGGTGATGAAGAAGGTGAGGGAGGAGGTGCTCCAGGCATCAGAACAGAGATTCCCACATTGCCAGTGGTGAAGGCCATGGTGAGGAAAGCTGTGGAGGGCCCTGTACCCCATGGAGGTTGCCAGTGGAGCACATATCTACCTGTAGCCCATGGAGGACCTTGTCCTGGAGCAGGTGGATGCACCCAAAGGAGGCTGTGACTGAGTGGGGAATTTGCATTGATGCAGGCTCCTAGTGGGACTTGTGGACTCGTGGAGAGGATCCCATGCTGGAGCAGGTTTGCTGGCAAGACATGTGACCCCATGGGGGACTCATGCTGGAGCAGTCTGTTCCTGAAGAACTGCACCCCATAGGAGGGACCTGTGCTGGAGCAGTGCGTGAAGAACTGCAGCCTGTGGGTAGGACTCATGCTGGAGAAGTTCATGGAGGATTGTCACCAGTGGGAGGTATACCACACTAGAGCAGGGGAAGCGTGAGAAGTCCTCCCCATGAGGAGGAAGGGATGGTAGAAAGAACATGTGATGAACTGACCACAACCCTTATTCGCTGTCCACCTGCACCCCTTTGTGGGTGGAGGTAGAGAATACCAGGGATGAATTTGAGCCCAGCAAGAAGGGAGGAAGGTGTTTTAAGATTTAGTTTTATTTTGTAGTTACCCTACTTAGATTTGATTGGCAATAAATTACTTTCCCCAAGTCAAGTCTGTTTTACCTTGGATAGTAATTGGTGAGTGGTCTTATCTGGACCCACAAGCCTATTGTCATTTTCTCCTCCTGTCCAGCTGAGGATGGGGAGTGATAGTGCAGCTTGGTGGGTACCTAGCACCCAGCCAAGGTCAACCGACTACAAGCTTTGTTGTTCATTCACACATGAGCACTCAGTTCCATTTGAGCTTCCCTAGACTCCTGGAGCCATCCATGTGGGGCTGGCCGAGGTGACAGGTACCTAAGAAAAAGGTGTTTGCTTTTCAGCAGTGGCAGCTGGAGGCTAGTTGCCATAATGTGTTTTATATTTCATATCAGAGCCCTAGATACCTCTTTGTCTGGGTGTCAGGTCCCGTTCCTGACGACTAGTGTTTGAGCCCTCCTTTGATCCGCACTGTCAAAGGGAGAGGGTTGTTTGATATCTGAGTGGCAACTCGGGGACCAACACATTTCTCAGGGCAAAATCCAATTCAGTGTTTACTTTGATACAGCCAAAATAGCAAACTAGATACACAGGTGCTGTCTGAGTGGCAGATTCCCAAAGTTGCCAAAGCTGATCTCAATCTGGTCAGATTAATATCTGATACCTTGAACACAGCCAAGGTTGCTAAACAAAACTTGGATTTGATCCAACACAAAGCACAATGCCAGGAAAGATAAAAGAAAGCACAGTAAGATAAGTAAGAAAGAGAGGGGGAAAAAAAGTAGATGGCAGGCGAAAAAGAACAAAAATGTTCACCACTCCAATGGGGCATGACAGTTCCTCAGGAACACGTGATCTGATAGTTCTTCCGCAGCAGTTCTTCAGGAATGTGTGGTCTGGTCGTTCTTCCATGACAGGTCTGTTGGGTTGGTGGGTGTGCTCCATGCCTTCTTGCAAGTTCTATTTATAGTGAAAGTCTGTGCCCTATTTTCATGTGAAGGATGGTCTTCCTCTGCACGTGGAGAAGCTCCCTCAGGAAGGTCTGGGGGATCCAGGGCAGCCAGGTGGGGTGGAGCAGCACCTGCTGCTGTGCCTCCTCCCCACTCCGTAGCAGCCGGCCCAGGGCAGTGAGCCCATCCACAGGTAAGGATGTGGGGGAGCAGTGCTTACTCCTACGCCTCCCCATCTCATTGAACCAGCTGCCACAGAAAAGGCCCTCAGGCACAGGCAGGCAGCCCTGCACTTAGCTAATTTTTAAGACAACAATACAAGCACAGAAGTTGGTCTCTGCACTGGGGAAACAACTTGCTTTGCCCTGACACATTCAAAGCACAGTTCCTACTGGATTTTGTGCCCACAGAGAGTTAAACACAGAGGTCTCATGTGTCTTTGAATGTTGAAGATAATGTTTGCACAGCTTCCTGTCTTCTTAGATTAGGGTAACTCATATTGCTGTGGGGGCTACTTAGACCTGAAGAAGATTCTTTATCTTTCAAGAAAGGCAGCTTGGTTCCCTGCTGTTTGTCGGTTTTCTAGCAAATGCAAAATTTTATGAGATCATAAAAGAAAATAGACTGGTTTTATCTTATTTTTCTCAGTTATTTTATGAGACAGGGACACCTCCAACTAGACCAAGCTGCTTAAGATTCCATCCTTCCTGGCCTTGAACATTTGCAGGGAGGGGGCACCACAAATTTCCTGGGCAACCTGTTCCAGTGTGTCACCATCCTCTGTGAAGAATTTCTTCCTAATATCTAGTCTAAATCTTCTCCCCTCTGATTTAAACCCATTCCTGCTCACCCTATCACTGCATGCCCTTGTAAAATGTTCCTCCCAAGCTTTCTTGTATGCCCCCTTCAGGTACTGGAAGGCTGCTGTATGGTCTCCCCAGAACCTTCTCTTCTCCAGGCTGAACAACCCCAACTCTCTCAGCCAGTCCTCATAGCAGAGGGGCTCCAGCCCTCTATTCATCTTCATGGCCCTCCTCTGGACCCACTCCAACAGATCCATATCCTTATATTGAGGATTCCAGAACTGGACACAATACTCTAGGTAGAGTCTCACAAGAGTAGAGTAGACGGGCAGAATCGTCTCCTTCGACCTGCCAGCCACGCTTCATTTGATGCAGCCCAGGACATGGTTGCCCCTCTAGGCTATGAGTCTGCATTGTCAGCTCACGTTGAGCTTCTTTTCAATGAGCACCCCCAAGTCCTCTGCAAGGCAGCTTTCAATCACATTGTCCCCCATCCTATATTGAAACTATGGACTTCCCTGACTCTATTGTAGGACCTTGCACCTTGCCTTGTTGAAACTCATGCAGTTCACACAGGTCCACTTCTCCAACTTGTTCAGGTCCCTCTATATGACATCCTGTCTTTCTGTTGTGACAGCTGCTCTATTCAATTTGGTGTCATCTGCTAATTTGCTGAAGGTGCACTTGATCTCGCTGTCTATAATATTGATGAAAATACTGAACAGCACTGGTCCTAGTACAGACCCTTGAGGGACAGCACTTGCCACAGATCTCCATCTGGACATTGAGTCATTGACTACTGCTCTCTTGATGTGACCATCCGAGCAATTCCTCAAATCTGTCTCTCCAGTTTAGAGAGGATATTGTGGAGAACTGTGCCAAAGGCTATACAGAAGTCCAGATAGATCACATCTATTGTTTTTCCCTTGTGACCACTGACCTAGTCACCCCATCACAGACGGCCACTGAGTTGGTCAGGCAGGACTTGCCCTTGGTGAAGCCATGTTGACTGTCTTGAATTGCCTCTCTCTTCCCCGTGTAATTTAGCATAGCTTCTAAGAGGATCTGTTCCATGATGTTCCCAAGCATAGAGGTGAGGCTGACAGGCCAGTAGTTCCCAGGGTCATCTTTTCTACCCTTTTTAAAAATGGGTACAATGTTGTCCTTCTTCCAGTCACCAGGTATTTCTCCAGACTTTCCATAACTTTTCAGATGTCATAGAGAGTGGCTTGGCAACATCAACCAATTCCCTCAGTACTCTGGCATGCATCTCATCAGGTCCCATAGTTATACATTTTCAGGTTCCTCAGATGGTCATGAATCCAATCTCCCCTACAGTTCCCAGGCACAGAGGTAAGGCTGACAGGTTGGTAATTCCTGGAGTCAATAGATCCTACTGAGGCAGGGTAAACCACCTAGTTAACTGCAACAATAATGACTTTGTTGTAGATTTTAAACTAGAGTGTTCTTTTTCTGTAGCAAAATCATGGTTTATATTACATTTTCAGTGCTTTATAAGCCCTGAGTGAAAGGATGGGATAAGAGTGAGAGGAAGGTAACATAATCCATGAAGAATATTAGCTCTTCTATTTATTGAAGGTCCAAGAGATTCTGCATACAAAGCTGATACCTACCTAGCTTTCCCGTCTTCAATAAATAACCAGAGGTACTTAATTTCTGTGGCTAGACTGTGATCACTCTGTCTGTCTATGCATGATCAGGAAAAGCCGTCTTATTTAAGCTGTCTACCTGCTTCATTTTTATAGTGAATTGTAAGGTGGCTGGGCAGAGGGTGATCTAGAGTGAATGACTTAGGAGAAAGCCAGCTGTTGGGGCAAGAGGTAGAGCTGTCTTATGTACTTTCTTCCCTGATGTTTAGTTTCAAAAGGAGAGTTTAACTCTTACAATAAGATCCCTTAAAGATTTCATTAAAAGATGTAGCTATATAGGAAAAAGAAAACTTGGAGGTATCCTGACAGAATGAAAAGCTGCAGTATTTGATTACACTTGAATATATCCTGTGATCTTTACAGATGACTTCAGATGGAAAGTTAAGCAGAACTGTTCATCCCCTGCTCCTGACTCCTTTTCTGTTAGCCTCATGTAGTGCCATTTTTTTCCTTTTGCACATGGTCCTCCAACCTGTCATTTTACCACTATTGATAGTAACTACAGAGTAGTTCACAGGTACATGCTCTATACAAAACTAAGCATTCTAGTACTGTTATCTGGATATATGTTACCATGAGATTAAGTATGCCTCTGAGCAATCACAGGGATTCTGTTCCTGAGAGTGCTGGGCACCTGCAATCTGTGTTGATTTAATGTTGAATTATAACTTCTCACTGTGACCCTATGGCTATACTTCATTAACTCATGTGCATTTCCTTGCATATATCTACATAAAAGGCAAACTATCTGGTTCATCAACAGCATACGGAGCACTATGCAAATTGCTGCTTTACAGACAGTTGTTCTCTAGGGATTTAAGACCAACATGCTTCCTTACTCTTACTCTCTCTGATTCCTCTGCGAGCTTGCTTGAGAGTCCCGTTAAGATGAATGGCAGAAACCAGATGAAGCATCACATATCCCAGATTTCCACTTTACATTTTTTGTTGTGCTTTATCACAATTGTTCCATTTCATTGTGTTAACATCTGCATACTACAATAGGTCACTTTAGGATGACGAGAAGGATATTGCTATCAGTCTTTCACTTTTTGTTTTGTAGCCCATTCCTAGAAGGCTCAGTATATCTTAGTAATGTTAGAAATCAGTAGAAAATTAATCAAAATATTCAGCTTCTAAGCTGAAGTTTAAAAAATTTGGTGACAATTATCTACCAGCCAAATTTCATATTTGAGGAAAATTTTCATATTTGAGGAAAATTTTGCTTGCCAAATTAACATTTATACTGTAAAGCAATTCAGTGATGGCTGTTTGAGTTGCAGCAGTGAACTACTGCATTCATGAACACTGAAACCAGGATATGTTTCTGTGGCACAGTTTGGACAGTCAAATTTCCTTCCTTTCTTCCCTGGAAGTAGAAATGGCCAGTGGTCTGACCCCAGCCTGTTGCCAGGAAAAATGTATCCAGCTCGATTCTTCAAGCACAAGGCTGAGGATTAATTTAACAGTTTGTTACATTCTATGGTAGTTTAATTAGAACTATTTATTTATTAACCTGCTGCCAATTTGTCATGCTTACCTATCAAAACCATAATGTCAACGTTTACTACTCAGCCTTGAAAGGAATAGATTGTGGGTTTATGACTGGCATCAGCCGTTTTAAGTGCAGGCTGTCAATTAGGGAGGTGTTTACAGACTCCTCTGTCCTTCCCTTCCATGCAAGTCCCTTATCCAGACAGCTATTTTTTTTTATGAGGCTACTGAGTGAGCTGAATAGGGAAATTTATTCAGCTGAAAATTGGGCACTTTCTCATCTATTGCCTGTTTCAGCACATTTACATCCAAAGGAGAGCTAGTTCCAGTTCAGGACTGCCCCTCTTTTGGTGGCATTAAGCATTTAGATTTGCTTATGCCCATCACGTCACCATTACCTAAGAAATATAACAATCGGAGACACTTCTCAAGAAATTTAGCATATAAGTGTAGGTTTTTTTGCTCACATATAGCTTGCATTGAAAAATAATAGAAGGGAGGGCATTTATTTAATAACCTTTGAAAGAAATTCATTTGAAACAAGATAGCTATTTTAGGTTATTTTGTTTGAATTTCCTGAAGTGTTCAGACACTGTATTTTTTAAATTGCTTTTTTTTTTGCAAATAATATGTGAAACTATCTAACTTTTAAAGTGTTATGCAGCAGTGATTTTTTCTATGTTTTAAAACTGATAGAATTTTACTCATTTTGGTGTTTCAGTAGACTATGTTAAGAGACATGAAGAGATTATTGTGTAAAGGAATCACATTATCTGTTTTTACAAAAGACTCAATGGATACAATAGAGTTTCTAAACATGGGACTTTGTGTAGTGGGAATATATTTAAAGCTAATTTTAGAACACTTCATAGAGTTTCCTCTTACATTTTGGGGTTTTGTTCCTGGTATTAAAAGAATTTTAACATATTTTCATAGAATGAAGCAATATTTCTTCTACATATGATGCTGATACTTTTTAGCAACAACATATTTGGTTTTTATTTCTGATCACCTTCCTTGGGTCTTTTTTGTGAATTTGTGTGCTCTAAAATGAATATAAATACAAATTTCTCAAGATCCCTTTCTCCCACCCTTCCTCTCACCTGCAGAAATTCCTGTCGCCGGTCTACTTCAGGTCAATAGATTTTTCCATTAAAGCAACAAGTGTGGCTCTGGGTACACTGAAAACTTTCTCGACTTGCTGTTATTAGATTGATTAATTTATCAATGAGGCAGACAGTGGATATATCTAAAAATATTCAGGCCAAGCAATAGAATGCAAATTGTTTGCTTCACATTAGGGAATTAATATTTTTTCTAGACAAACTCCTTTGTCATTTTTTTGTTCTTTTTCCTCCCTCCTTGCCATAACTGCATGAAGAGGCATGCACAGATGCTTGCTGCCAGAATGTGATACTTAACCTTACCATCAAATAAGCCTCACAAAGGAGGGCTTTTCAGGTCCCCCAGTGAAACAACCACTGCATTTTATTACAGCGTGAAATTAGAAGTGAAAAGCCCTATGGCTCTTGCTATTTAGTAATGCGGAATATGTCGTTTCTGATGGTGATGGTAGTGCTGGGAGGGAAATAGAAAGCCAGAGAAGAGAAACAAAGTAATGATTTAGACAAAGAGGGCCCCCCTTTTTTTTCATCATCTCTGATTGTTAGGTGGTCTATAAAACCATAGTACTGTGGTGGATACAAGCAAAAAGAACATTTAGTTGCAGCTCTTTCTTTCAGAAATGTATGTGTGAATTTGCAGAGTGATGTATAATTCAAATCATCTGTTATCAGAAGAGTTCACTAGTTTAACTCATTTATAAAACAGCAACAAAAAATTTGACTTTGATTGGAGAGAGCGGCACTGCTCTGACAGACACTTTTAAGTTGCATTGCAAGATGGTGTTTATAACAAGACTGTGTGTGGTTATCTGAAGCTGCCTTGTAACAGATTGGAAGGGTAAAGTGCCAGCTTGAAGAGGCATTCCCTTGCCTGTTTGAGATTTAAAGAATCGTGTTTTCTCAATGAAAATTCTGTGCATATATAAAATGTCAAAATATTTATGATCACTTTTATATTAGAAGAACTATATAAAAATTAAAGCAAATAATCAACCATTAGGAAATAAAAAAGAATATATGAGAGAGATATTTTATAACATAGGATGGGTTTCTTATGATGTTACCCATTAGCTGACCACTGTCACTTCTACTGTCTGCGTAGAAAAGATGACAAAGAACTATGATCTAGAAACAGTAGGGACATACAAGTAGAAAATTTCTACTATGTTCTTTACTCTCTAGGTTATAGGTGGAAACTTGAAGAAGCTGTAAAAGTAGAAGGAAACAATTGACACAACTGGTCCATGATGGATTGGTGGAACAGGTGGAATATGACATGTCAGTTTATCAGTAAACTGCACTGTGGGACTGCAGCCTGAAGGAAGAAAGTTCAGACAGAGAAGCAAAGCTACTACTGTTTTTTTTTAACTCAGAGAGTTCATTTCATTATTCATTAGTATGGTAGCTGCTGTACCAAAGTGTTCCACAAGTAAACAAAAGCACAGAAAGAAGCGGGAAGGCATGAAACAACTAAAGCTATTATCACTATCAGAAGGAAGTCTGATAGAGAAGAGATTCTTAACCTTTTTAGGCTGTACCACTCTTCATTTGATGTAAAAATAATGTATGCACTTTGCCACCTTGTGTGCACACTAGTGCTCCAGGGTTAACTTGTTTATTCATACCCAATGCTAAGTCTTGTGTCTTGTCAGATGAAGCCTCAGAATCTGGAGATTTAGAATAAGGGCTAGGAAGAGTTTTGAAAAAATTAAACTAATTGGCACTTTGTGCAGCACATAAAAGTGGAGCACTAGAATAGTAGGAAAATGGTCTTTGAGGCAACAGTTTGAATAAGGATAATTGGAACAACAATTTTAAGGCCAGAGCAGATTGACTGAGAAAACAAAGGTGAAACAAAGAAGAAAACAGAGGACAGTGTGAAAAAGGGTAGCTAACGCTTTGAGGCATAAACAAAATATTTGTACCAATCATAAGTATTTCAGAAGAACTTTGGGAGGATCAGAAAGTGCTGCTAGGGTGTGCGCCTTCAAGGTGAGAGGTCCACATTTAAGGCTCTTCTCTAGAGACAAAAGAGCTTCAACAGGAGAGCCAAAGCTCCATCTATTACTGTATGTTTAGGGGACTCGTCTTGCATGTAAGGGTTCCGTGTTTGGAACTGAAACATCAGGCAAAATAAGAACTCAAAGTTGGTTTTTTGATGACAGTGTGAAACTGTAGGCTATGAGACAGGAAAAGAGAAGAAAGTATGTGTGCCAGTTTCATCTGCTGGTACAAAACACTGCAAACAAATTTTGAAAGGAACTGGTCAGGAATGAATGGGAGCGAACTTTCTGTTGACGTAGATGGACATGATTTTGATTTGGTAACAAAGAACAGAAACATGAAAAGCGTCCTGGGATTGTTCTTCTGTCCTTTTAGACAAACACTTCTGCTGGCCAAGTTTGATGTGCCAGGCAACTAAGCTGTCAGTATTGAAAACTAATTTCACTCTGAAAGGATCAGAGTTGAAATTGTTGCATTTCTGCTACTGTGTGATGATATGATTTCTCTTTTATTTTAACAGTAATTTATTTTCCAGATACTTAATGTCAGAACTGTTTCTTCATTTTCAACATCTTCAATGATTCTCACCTTCATTACATGCACAATTTTTCTGATAAGTTTCACTTTCTGTTTAATCCTGGATATTTACAGTAAAGGCTGCATGGACTTTGATAAAATTTGACCTGAAGTCCTTGGCAAGGGTCTTGGTCTTTCTGGGGTTCTAATTCAGGACTTTGGAGCACACAGAGATTTGAAATGGTTAATTTTCAGAGAGCCTCTATTTTAGGAACAAAGCCTGTAATACTGCTCTGTATATGCAAAGGTCTGAACAAACTTAACCAATAAACTGTGCCTAGCCCTTTCCCTATCTCTGTTCCAGGAAATACTGGTATTGATAGTGATCCTAAGTCATGAGACTTCCTTTATTTGCTTAGGGTATTGAAGGCTTTTAGTAACTCAAATTGCTAACAGTTAAAATTGTGGTATTGGCATCCCTGATTTTGTCTGTTCAAATGAACTGGACAATTAAGAAAAGGAAATAACTTTTTCAAGCTCACATTTTTGTTAGGTATCCAACAACAGCACTTCTGAAAATTTCCTTTACTTGCAAGGGTTCATTTGATAATAGCAAGTTTGCATAACTGTGGAGAGCAGTAATACCTGTCCATGTGTGTGCTTTTAGTCTCTCTACACCCAAGCAAAGTAAATACACCTTGAATGTAGCTGTTTGCTATAGCAGTGCAAACTATGCTGCTCAACTTTCCAGCAGGCGAAGTTCCTCAGAAATGTTCCTTTCTGCTGTGAAATGACCATTGGAATGACCAGACCAGTCTCCAAAGTGCTGGTAACAGATAGAAGGAAGTTGCATCTCAAACTGCTGTAATTTGCTTCAGTAACTGGATGTCTAAGCCTTGCAAGAGACTGAGTAAACATGGCTGAAACCGAGCATTTGGCCACCTCTGTGCTCAAGCAGCAAAATAGAGTTTCAAAGAAATACGTCATTGTGCTGTCCTTCTCTTACTTACTTGGACATTATTTTGAATAATAACATTTTATACTTTTCTATGTCCTACAGAATTTGTAATTGGAAGATACTGTAGCTATATTCTGCATGATTTGATGAAGTGAAGGTTTTAGTGGTCTGTTATGAGATATTGACAGTCCCATCTGCAGAAACAATTTACATTTATTGAGAGCACGATGCTTGGATGTGAAGCAGAAGTAAAATCATTTAATGATGGTTTTGAAATGTAATTATAAGAAGTATTTCAGTAAAAACCACCATTTTGAGGTGACTAAGGCTTGTTCATATCTTTCAAGGCTTCAGCTTAACTGAAGGTCTCACTTTGTATGTTTATATATAGCATATATTTTGAAAGTCTCATTTACCATCTTTTTCTTAAAAAAAGTGATGAAAAAGCAGAAATACTCCAATGCCTGGAAAATTACCTAAAGCAAATAATGTGTCGTAAGTTTCATATTTCACCTGCAGGTTGAAATAGAGTAAGTAAGAATTGTTAAAAATAAATTTCAGTTGCATATGTAATGACTTATTTTGGATCTCTATTATACAACTTTTGCTAGTCTTTTCATAAGTGTTCTGCCAAATTCTGCCAGGAAATATGGCTCTCATTTCTGTTGACTAAGACCACTGCTGGATGTCTTATATTCCTTGTGTTCCTTATATTCAATATTCTGATATTAGAGCTCAACACAGAATGATGTATCTTCATAACTTAACCCACAGTACTTTAATGTCAAATGCTCTAGATGAGGTCACATGTAAATTAAGCAGAAAAGTCTGTTTGGTTGTTAGCCTCAGATTAATCCCCATCACTGCAGATACAACCTTGTGTGATGTGATATGATATAATATAATGTGGTAGGGTTGCTATTCCCTACTCATATCTGTTTCTATTTGCTCCTCCTCCCTGGAGGTTTGTGCTGCAGTGTTTTACCTTACAGTTGAAGAGAACTCAGAATAGTTAAGGTAGCTGGAACTACATCTCCAATAGGGACACCATTCCCTTAGTTTCAGTGCTTGCCCCAGGTATTTTTTTGTTACTTTTTTTCTGATCAATTGACTTCTGGAAAATATGAAGTGGTCATCTGTCCTAAAACATAAGGATGCACAGTCTGAAAGTTGATTACAAATGAAGGATTTTTTGTTTTCTTTGTGTATTATATATATATACACACACATTTCTATTAATGAGAATAAACTAGCACAAATTCCACATTAGTAGTCTGTTCCTTGTCATCTACCCTATCACAATGCACGTCAGGATGTCATTGGTATAGAACAACAAAAAATACATTTCAAGACAGACTAAGAAGTGCTCCTCAAAGGGTTTTTTAGGCCCAGATCACCCTGACCAAGTAGCACATTCTTCAGTGACCATTTAAAATCCAAGACCTGGCTTTCATTCAAAACCAGCTCTACAATTAGTAATACTTTCAGACAGTATCAGCTGGGTTCCCAGCGTACAAGATAATGTCACAGAACAACCCCCAACTGTAACTAATTTAATTAAGACTTGATCCTCGAATACAAAATCACTCCTTTTCACAAAATCATGATGCTCACTGACCTACAGTTAGGAGAACAGGCAACACAGACAGGGGATCTTTCTCTGTCATTTGACCCATTTGTTTGTTCAGTTACAAGGGAAATATATTACTTGTGTAATTCTCATGAGAATCTCTGTAACATGAACAGAAGACTAACTCCAGGTAGACACAAGAAACTGCTGTTGCACATAAATGAATACATTTCACAGTTGTGCCTATTAGACTTCCAAATATTTAAAGATACTTAAACGTCTCCTAGTCTACATTAAATGTAATTGAATTTTAGGAGCTAAAATGTCACACCAAATTTCTAGAAGTTGATGATTAGCACTCTGGTGTTTCAGTCTGCTAATGGGCGAGGAGAGGCAAAAGGGGCTGAGAAGTAAGAGATTGATTTGGCTTAAAATGGATCTCTCAAAATTCTCAGAGGCTTTTTGAGCAGCATGTATCAACCCACAAGCTAATATGACAGGTACTAGTGCTGCAATTGAACACATCTCTCTGGGTACGTGTTTTTTGGGGGGCTGAGGAACTGATTGATTTGTTAGTGCAACTCTACCTCTAATGTTTTGTTTTAAACAAGACAGATGTGTACAGTGGGTGCCTGACCTGATGGGGTGTATAAGCACCTGAAACTGCTCATGCCTGAAGTGCTGCAATGTCTCATCTTAGACACTTGACTGCTAGGAAGTGTGCCCAAAAGCTTGAATGCAATATCCTGATAACCATGAACCACTCATGCGGAACCTCTGATCGATCAAGGCATCAAACAGGGTTTTTAGAGCATCGAGAATGATCCATCATGGAAATGAAAAGGTTTTTTTGCATCACAGTTCTGGATTCATTTACCTGCCTCTTTAGGAGTCCTTACTTGTAGTGCCTGAAATTCTCATTGCATATAGTTCTGAGATTTCCTGTGGAAGGAGTCACACTTCTCTGTTCTGGGTGGATAGACAGCCCATACCTTAGTCCTGGTAAAAGATTTAAACTGGAGAGTATGTCTAACTTCAATTTCATAACCAAACACTTCATTTTAGTATGCAGCATTCAGGTAAGCCACCCTGAATCTATAGTAGGTAAATGCCCATCTTAAAGTTTATGAGGACATTCATTACCCAGGATGTTGAGAGACAAATGTACAAATATACTTTTAGAAAATTATTTGACAAAAATTAAGTACATTCCTAAGGTATGCAGCCAAAGTCCTTTCAGTGGTGTCATCCCAGAATGCTTTTCATATGTTGCATTGCAAATTGTTGAAGAGTTGCGACTCTTACTTACTTTTATGCATAATTAGTATTTTCCTATTCTCCTAAATGATTTCCTTATAGATATAGCTTTGAGAGTTACTCCATCTCCTTATAAATGCAGAAGTACCAGATCGGACTCATGCATCAAGTTGGAGAATCTAATTTGATCTTTGATTCAAACAGGAATCCAAATAGTGATATTTCTTATTTCTTTTTGGCATTAATAAAGGAGTTTTATATTCCAAGAAAAGAATGTTTGAGGATTGGGGTTTTTTTGTGTGTATGGACCTTTGGGAAAACTTAATCCAGAATTAATCAGAGTTGTTGTTTTTTTTTAGTGTTGTGCTAAATTTATTTAGAATATAAATCTTCCCAGTGCGTCTCCTCAGTTTTATCATGAGAAATAGTTTCAGTAAATACATTCTGATTCTCATTAGTAATATAATAAAGAAGGAATGTAGATATTCAAACTATTCAAAAGAAATTATGTTCTATGATGTGATATTGGTAATACCTAATAATGTTCTACCAAGTCAGGATGCTATTAATTGATTTGGGCTGGGTAAATATTCAGTTATTCTTTTACCATTCTGAAACCAAAAAATTGTATTCTTCAGACACCTCATAGTCCACTTTATGTAACACAGAAAATAACAATTTCTATGCCTCGTTATAAAGAGCGAGTGAAGATAGAATGAACTCAAAATCAGTTATTTTTCTCTCACTGCCTGCTTATGTTTAGTTTTGTGTTGACTGTCACTGTGTTAAGATTTGCAAATTGAAAATAAAGTTTCTCATGATTCCCTTGGGTGTAGCCGTATATCTTAAGTGTGCCCATCACAAAGTAATTCAGGAGTGATACTATAGTATCCTTTGGCTTTGGTTAAATTCCTGACCTGAAGACTGTTTTCTGCTCAGTGCCTAGTAGTGAGTACATGCCTTTTTAAGGTACTTGCTTTCATGACATGGCAGATTCTTAGAAGCCTGTACACTGAAAGGTATTCTGTTGTTGTTGTTGTTGTTTTCTTTTTAACCATCTGGGTTCTGACTAATTAAATACCTTAGGACAGCAAAAGTTTTAAATGTATAGTATAAACATAAAACATTAGTTTATGTACTCGCTGTTGTGAGCAATTGGAATGATGAACGATGATAAAATAAATAATTATATTGTGGGTATAACACATTGATTTAATCCTTTTTTATGATAGCTTGCATATGACTTATTTCTACTTTGTTGCAGGAAGAACCCTTATTTCACAAAAACACTGAGGGTAGACTCTTCCATTCTGAAATAAATATTTTTTTAATGTTTAAATAGTTATAAATATTCAGCTATTTAATTTAAATGCAATATTTGATAAATATACAGTATTTGAATAAATATTTATTTCAATACTTAAACGATGCTTTGCAATTCACTAGACTTTCAAAATTTCTGTGTTGGTGTAATTCTCCCATTTGGGTCAAAGGCAATATTTCCTAAGCAAAAGTAATTGTGGACTGTTTTGAAAATCCCTTTCCAAAATAATGCAAATAGCTTGTGTCCTACATTAATCTCATATTTGCTTTATTGATATTTAGAAATATAGTTAGTTCTTTTGCAGGACTTTTAAATGCAAGTTTTTTAAAAGAGAAATTTCTAGTCCACAAATGGGGCAGCACAAACTTTGGCAAACTGCCTTGCCTACCCCTCCCCAGGTTCCTCTGCACAATAGGTTTGAGGTTCTATCTGTGGGGGACCAATCAGTAGATCACGCGGGTGCCAATCCATCTACAACAGAGGAGGAGCCAAGGCTAGAACGACACATGCCCCATATTGCAACAACCACCACAAGCAAGAAGAAGCAAGTCATAGTTGTAGGAGACTCCCTGCTGAGGGGAACAGAGGGTCCAATATGTTAAGTAGACCCTACGTAGAGGGAGGTCTGCTGCCTCCCAGGAACTTGGGTTAGGGACATCTCTAGGAAACTCCCCAGTCTGGTTCAGGCCTCAGACTAATGCTCAGGAGCTTGCAGGGCTCATTGACAGGGCTTTAAACTAGGTGGGAAGGGGGAGGGAGATAGTATAAGACTTGCCTATTGCAAGCTGCAGGAAGACACAGAATGGTTAGAGGGATGGGGTGCTGGTGTGGCCCCTCCATCTGCTGACCTGGGGCATGCTGGGGACACTGCAGCACAGTTCAAGTCTTGTGGAGATGAGCCTGCTCCTAAGGGAATAAGAGCCATCAAGGAGACTTCCATGGAACACTTTAATGGAAATAAGGGGCATTCCACTAAGAAGGTGGAAGGAAGACAGTTTAGATTAGATAGGAAGAAATTCTTCACAATGAGGGTGGTGAGACACTGGAGCAGGTTGCCCAGGTAAGTTGTGGTTGCCCCATTCCTGGAGATGTTCAAGGCCAGGCTGGATGGGGCCTTGAGCAGCCTGGTCTGGTGGGAAGTGTCCCTGCCCATGGCAGTGGGGCTGGAACTAGATGATCTTTTAAGATCCCTTCCAACCCAAACCGTTCTATGATTGTATGATACTATGACACTACGAAATTAAAAATTATAAACCAAAATAGATTAAAGCAATAGTAATTCTTCGTCCTTGACTGAAATAGTATTTTGCCTTCATTCACAGTTTTATACAGACTTATTAGTCTGATTATCTGCTCTATAGTAATTTCTCATATATGTGTGCAGAGATACTAGGGCACTTTCTATTAATTTTGGCTTTTTAGGTAATTGTTTAGTACTGAATACCAACTCTGAGGCAGTCTGAATTAAGAAAACAAGCCTACAGCTTCCAGGTTTAACCAGAGGAGATGACAGAACAGGTGCTTTAAGAATATTGAGTTTAGCAAGGCCAGCATGATTGACACCCATCATCTTCCAAAGAGTGCTTCCAGCCCATAATGTCTGGTTCCAGTGTTGTGTTTCATATCTCTACTCCCAATGCCCAGCAGCAGAGCAGCTTTTGCAGGGGTGCCAAGGGGGCAGCCAGTGGTAGCTCCAAGGGACCAGTAACATCTGCTGCATGGACCGTTAGGACACTTCCCAAGCTGCTACCCTCCTGCCTGCTGGTGGTCTGTCATCCAGATACCTAAGTTTAGCTTCTGAGGGTGGGTGGTAATGTCTGAAAGGTATTTTTAATTATGTAAAGTCGAGTCAGAACCACCTGCCAGCTGTTGCTTGGCCTAGATTCCTCCTTATCCTTGTTAGAGGATTTCAATATCCTTTTAAGAGGTACACACATTTACACTAATCCAGAAAACCTGGATGTGTTTACCTATTGGGTGGGTATAGTTTTCTCATGTGTGTTTTAGAGTTTCCTTGAAACTCTTGTTGGTGAGAAATACACTCTTCTTTCCTTTCATAGATCAAGGCTAAGCTAAACACCAGTGAAGTAACTCCTGTTGGTTGGGTGGGGACTTGGGTCAGGCCTTTATTGAGTTGCATTGACTTCATTAGAAATATAGTATCTGAATTTTAAGTTTGAAGATGTATGTTTTTTTTGTATTCTCTGAAGAACTGGATATAAGAAAAAAAGGTGTTCTTGCTTGTGTTGGCTAGGAGGTCTGAAAAGAGGAAGATCCATAATGGAGAGAGAAAAGTTTTACTTAAAGTACTATGCACAGCAATTCAAAGTGTGTGTTCTTCAGTAGACTCATCTTGATGCACATTCATAGCAAATCATGTAATAGATGAGAGAAAACCATAACTCTCTGCAGATAAAAGTTGCAGCTCAGAGTGATAGCTCTAAATGAGATAAGAAAGTTGAACAGAATGACACAGGCTCAAGTGTGTGAGGACAGAGAGATTATTGGAAAGATGAGTGTCTGGAAATGACATATTTATGTACACAATGTACACTTCAGGCCTAGTGTGTATCTAACCCATTGTATCTGGAACACTGTTACAGTTTGAGCTAAAGTGGCATTAGTTTTCTAACTTCAGCTGCGTCTTGTCTAAGTAACTTCATTTTCTGAAAGTTATCTGTATGTTTTTCAAGCACTGTTTCTTTCTAGAAGTGATAACATGGGGCACTGGTATGTAGAAGGACCATTGCTTATACTTATTCCTGTAGTAACCAAGGGCATTCTCAAGCTGGTGGAGTGCTGTAAGAGGTCCCTGAGCTCAGCTCTCTCCTGCTGCTGGCCCTTCCCCATGTCTGCTCTACAGCATTTGTAGCAATATATAGTCATTGAGGGGTGGGATTGGGAAGCAATTTTGTATGTTTCGTAGTAATAGTAGTATTTCATTAAAGTTGTTTTAGTTTTAGTTTTCAACTTGCAAGTCTTTTTTCCTCTCATATCCCTTTCCCATTTCCCTGAGCGGGAGGAGGTGGAGAGGGAATTGGGAGCCCAAATGCTCAGTTTTAGCTGTCAAAACTGGTGCAGACTCAACTGAAAGTACCCTGGGCTGTACTGAGTGATTACTGAGACAGAGTTGCAGCCAGAATAGGCACCAAGTGCTGGAGCCTACTTACACGCAGCCAAAGACATCGTGGTACAAATTCCTTGAATGAACAGGACCTTCTGAAGCATGCAACATTTTGGTATTTCCTTCCAGGAGTACCAACTGTTCTGCTCTAGAACCTGCAAGGAAGCTGGTCCAGCAATACAGTCAGCATGCACTTGGTCCTGGTTCTCTTCTCAAGACAGTAGATATGCTGGTTTAAATATGCTCTGTGTGGCTGTGCAGGAGTGAAGAAAGAATCAGAACAGGGAAAGAGATGGAAATCCTGACAGACTTGGGGATCAATGATAAAGTCCAAGTGTGATCAAAATCTTGCCCATTGTGTCTTTACAGCATTTACACCTCTGAACATTGGGGCTAAATCCATCAGACAGTTAAAGGACTTGTAAAATTGTCGTGACCGTGGAACTGCGCTCAAATGTGCTCTATCTCTAGCACAGGACAAATGGCACTAGAATCGATTAAACTTATCGATTTCAGTGATATTTTATAATTTATCCTAATTACTCTGTATACAGCTCATTTTGAATTTTGAAGAGCTAGAAATTGGGTCTAAAATACTAAAATATATACATAGGAAATGTTTGACTGATATGTTTCATTCCTGAAATATGTAACCTCTGTGACTAATGATTTTGTTATGTTTTCAGGCTTTGTTGCTAGTAATAAAAATGCATTACTTTTAAAAGATTAAATTTTTAGTACATTAATGATAAGCTAACCAGCTGAGATACAGCCTATATGTAATTATGCTTGGTTTTGAATAGTATAAATGTATATGGATCCAATCTAATAGTATGTATAAGAGGAACAAAAGATAGAAATACTTTCTTTTTCGTGTACTCTCTCCACTCTTACCAGAAGGAGTGGGTCTTATTAATTCTCAACAATGCTAGTATTTTCCAAGATCATATGTGTAACTAAGAAAAGGTTTCTGGATGCAGCTCTAAATTTATGTTTCAACTGCAGGAAATGCTCTTACTAGTCTGATATTTCTTTGTGCTCTGCTGTGAAGCTTGAGTCTTGCTTGGAGAGCTTGAGTCTCAACTCTGTATAACAATTGCAGCAAAGGCTGAAGGTGAAGAAATGATAATGTGGTACTTGAAATAAAGTGGTTTTGCTAACAGACCAAAGAACATTGTCTGTTTATACAGGAATAGTGGTTAAACCTCTTCTGAGTTGCTTGACAAAATAGTTTCTTGCTTTAGAAAACGATGTGCCCATATAACCTTTAGGCTGGTCAGTGAGAAGATTTAACTTTCTGTAGTTTACAGTAGTGCTTTTGACATTGATTCTGTGACCCAGTGACATGATGTTAAATGGTGTTTGGACCTTGATTCAATAAGGCAGAAAATAGGATGGCATATAAACAAGTGAGGCAATTGCCTTGTACAGTAAGGAATACTGAAAATGTTTCTTGTAATCTAGCCATGGTGTGGCATGACCTTGCTCTGACACCATGACTCAATAGCACAATCTTATCCTCAGGAGAAGTGGTTTGTAAAGATTATTATTAACTTTCTCTGGGCCTAGCGAACAACTGGAAAAGAAATGAAGCAATTTGTGGTTGTTTATTTCTTTTTATTTCTGACACTTCTTTGCCACCTGATTCTTCCTAGTGCATGGAGCCCTGCAAAGAGTCCTGGGACCTGAAGAAAAACCATTGCCAAAGCTTTTGTGAGGTATGTAAGCCTAAGGGCACTGTTTCTCACTTTGTTCTAGCTGTCTCTTTAATTTAAATAATTAGCTTCAAGGACACAGCTAACAAACATGGCATTTTTACCCCATTCACCTTCATTTGAATGGCTGAACATAAAACAATTTAGCCATATTGAGTATAAATAAAGAATTTTTTTCTGACCGAATAATTTTTCTCAGCTTGAAGTTTTAAGACTTGATCTAGTCACACTTATGTAGCTTCTCTTAGAAGGAATACTAAATCCCTCCTGTAAATTGCTATTTATACCACATGCCCTTCAGTCCTTTCTGGCCATGTGAGAAAGAGTGTCTTTGTTTAAAAGATAAAATGCCATTGTGTGAAAATCCTTGTGCAGGGTAGCTAGAAAGTCAGACAGATTTCTGAAAGAATATCTCTCCAGGATTAGCTGGATTGTGAACTCCTAGTTCAGAAGGCTACTATCAAAATATGTAGTTATTCAGGAACAAGTCTTTGGAAAACTGTTTCTGAATCATGTCTCACAATAACCTTGTGAATAAGCAAACTTAAATCAGACAAACAAAAATTAGAAGATCATTTTGTTGGTTTAAAAAAATGGCACTGCTGAGTTGGAGGATGTCAGCTGTTATATTTCTTAAGTGTTTCTTAGTACAGAATGGAAATATCTCAATAGGATGTTGCTTTATTATAACAAAATCAGTATAAAGATGCACTTGTGCAAGTCTATGAAACTACATGTCTATGATTTTCAACTTTTACTATAAAAAAATAAAATTGACCTTAATCAATATATTGATCTCACTGCTATACTGATTTAACTCCTCTATCATCACTGTGGGCACACTTTTTCTGGTAAAACAGCATATCTGATGTTAAAATAATTTTAAACATCATGAAGATTATTAGGAAAAGCTCTGATATCAACTAAAATCCAATTTTTAGATCCAACTCTGTGTAAATAAGGATTGTTGATCTATGTAGTTACAATAGAAGAAAAACTAAACATTTCTCATGAAAACCAATCCTTGTAAGAATTCTTTAACCCAGATTAATTGCTGCTTCCTCATATACAAAACTCTAGGGTAGTGTATTAAATCTGTTTTAGTGGATCTAATTTGTGTCGCTTCTTACTCAGGCTGAATGTTTCCAGATATGGGTGAAAATTCCTATAAAATTGGTTTAAAAGGAAAATATTTGTAGAACACTGTTCTATTTTAGTTAAAACAAGTGAGCATCTCTCTCTGATTAGTGTTTTGCGGTTGAAGCTAAATTTAGAACTTCAAAGGCTTGTAATGGAGAGCAGGACATTTAGCAGCTAACTGAAAAATGAGCTGTGAAATAAGGTGAGGAGGAGGACCCTTGAGGACCTATTATGCCTCAGGGAGCTATAAAGTTTTTAATTAACTAGCTGCAAATTTGTGATGTTTTAGGATTTGAAATTAGCTTCCTATATACGCAAACACACACACACACACAAAAAAAAAAAAAGCATGGGACCACTTTCCTTTATTTCTCTAAGACTTGTGTATGCTCCATGGACACTATTTGATTAGATTAAATTAAGCTCTTTTCCTTCGAGAGTGTTTTCAATCATTCTGTTTTGTAAAAAAACTGGAAGCAACAATTTTGTTTTGTGTTTCTCAAGGTTACTGCTTGTTATATACTTCTTATCTGCTGAATAGGTTTGCTAATGTTAAAGGAACCTTATGTGTGAAGAAGAAAAGGAGACAATTCATATGGCTCTTTTTTCCCCCCATAAATTCAATTTCCTGCTGGTTTAGCTATTATCGGTTCAGGTGTTTTCCAGTGGGGGGAACAGCAGGAGTGCGTGTCCAAGGATCTCTGGGGTCAATAGGATAAATAAGGACTGCTCATTTTGGCAGCCTTTTAGGCTGATTAAGCCATTACACCCAAATACATCATTAAAAACCTGATTAAAAAATTCTGGATTGTTCTGGACAAAGAACAAAGGACAAAGTGGGAGAGGTAACTTAGCAGCACATTCTTGGACAATAACCTGACACACAGTCTGTGAAATGCCTGGGCCTCCTTAATCATGAAAGGTCTTTCTCATTTTGCCAGAAGTATGAGAGCAGTAAAAATAAGTAAATCAAATTATTTGAATATGGAAGGTTGTTGCAGAAGTTACAGGACTAGTTGGATGGAGAGTGGTTATAATTCCTGTGTAAGGACAGAAATATGTAAATCTGTCAGAGTGGGAGGTTTTGGATTGCTCTGAGATAGACAGGCTGGCTATAGAGAAGCATCCCAGTTATATGGGTGCCCATCTACAGTTCCACCAATCATTTTGAGGGACTCACTTTATCTGTTTTTACACCAAACTAAATAAAGCACTAGAGAGGAGGTAAAATCCCCATATCACACACAATATTCCCCATAGGGTACTAGATGCTATTTTTAATAATTTTACTTTTAAGTGAACCTTGCAAACCTGTGAATGATACACATACTATAAAATTTCTAAGCATTGAAACAACCTCTTGTACATTTAGGGCTTGATTTCTCAAAGATGAACATTTACTTTGATATTTAATCAACATTTTTAAAGCTTACTTTAATCTGTAATTTCTGCTGATCAGAATTTATTAGTTCCAGAGTTATATCATTACTAATATGCTGGCAGGAGCATAAAGATGCTGCAAAATCTTCTCTTAGCCAACTCAGTTCAAAAGTATAATGAAAAAAAAAAATCACATATTTATCTAGATTGGCATTACATCAGATACTGTGAGTATAGTGTTATGAAGTACAAAGGGAAGAATGTTGGATAGTCCAAAAAAAAGACTGTCTGACCATTGCTTCCCCTTTCTTTTGGGAATATCTGTCATTGAGCAACTATGTAGCTAGCCAATGTGAGGAAAAAATGGAAAGCTGGTAGATATAAAAAACTTTGTTTCATTAAAGATGGTGGTCTTACTTGAGGGAATTCATCAATCTGTATTTGGAATGCTTTTTAGAAGTGACTTGAATATATAAACCTTCAGGGACAGTCTTGCAAAAGCTGAAAATCTGAATTGTCCTTTGGAGGTCTTGGAAAACGTACATTTTTTCTATATATATTTTTTTTGTTCCTGTTGAAAACTTTATACAATTCTTTTGTTTTCCCTTCAGCCTCTTTTCCCCAAGAAGAATTATGAATGCCTAACCAGCTGTGAATTCCTTAAATACATCCTGTCTGTAAAGCAAGGGGACTGCCCAGCACCTGAGAAGGCCAGTGGTTTTGCAGCTGCCTGTGTTGAAAGCTGTGAAGCTGATAGTGAATGTTCTGGAGTGAAGAAATGCTGTTCCAATGGATGTGGTCATACGTGCCAAGTACCAAAAAATCTGTACAAAGGTAGAGATTATTAATACGTATTCATACTGGGCTAATAACTTCAGACCATAATAGTCTCCTAGAAAACTAGCCCTTTCATTTCACAGGAGTGTGTATGGATGGTGCCTATAGAGATGTGGCTGGACACTGGAAGGGTGGAAAGCCAGAGAAACATGCTGCTCAAGTTTCTGATTTTTTTTTTTCCCATTGTGAAGCCCATGTCTGGAAATCTGGGGAATGTAAACATGTGGCTGTTATGAATCATCTTAAGCAGAACAACCTTGACAATTTAGATGAAATCTTATGTATTTTGATGCAAATGAGAGACTATGCAGTAGGAAAATATTTAATGATAAATAGTTCTAGTCCTATTAATCACAATTAACATTTATATCTATAAACCAAGGAGGTAAAAATACCCCTAAATAGAAAAAAAAGGAAATTCTCTTCCTTCCAAGACACTTCAGATCAGCCCCTTTAAAAAGATATGGAATGAATACATTCTTATACACAGCACCTTTCTAAATCAAAATTATTAAAATTGAACATTTAGTTATTTCTTTCATCTTCTTGAGAAAAATGACCAGAGTGTTAAACTGGCGTCCTTATTGTATGTGCAGTGATTTACACAATCGGGCTCCATACCACAACTGTAAAGCATTCCAGTAAATCTAACAGTTGGAAAAGATGAACATAAAACAAACAAGCAAACAAACAAACAAACAAATGAAATAAGACAACATGTTTTCGGGGAGGACACAGGATATTGTGTTACTGCACATTAAAAAGCCTACTGCTGTTCAGCCTAATTATATAGGAACACAACTAACCTTGTATAACATCTTATCACCTATCTACAGGAGGTGCTTGCTTGTAAGAGCACATATTTCTTGCGAAGGAAGTGCGAGCCCAATGCTGTACTGCCTTCTCAGCTGATGAATTCAGCCAATTAGCCTCTTCAGCCTGTCTTTCTGAAACAAAGGACAAATAGAAGCAGAATAGGCTTGCTATTCATTTCCTCCAGGAGTACATGACCTTCCTGTCACTAAGGAAGAGCAAACTCTGCAAGCATGACTAAGAAGTAGTGAATAAGTTTAGTACTTATCAGTTTGACAGCACTCACAGGTAGAAAATGAACTCAGATTGAATCTAAGACTCTACAGAAGCTCTTACAGTTTGCTGTTGATCAAGAGATCTCTGGAGATTAGTTACGACAGTAGATATAAAATAGCCATCTGATTTGTTGGATTTACAAAGTGGATTTACCCTCTAGTACCAAGTGCTAAAGCCCAATCCTAAAAGAATATTAATACAAGTATACTTGCACCAAAGTCATATATTGTAAATGGTATTGGATTAACATAAATCCAATCACTTGTTATTATAATTGTTTATTGGCTTGCATTTTTAACTGCATTTTTTCATCTCAATCAGTTACAAGTCCTCATATGTTTATTTCCCTTTATTGGAAATATCAAATATTCTTTCCTACTCTTCTGTCATCTGCCTCACCCACCTCTTTTAGACTCATAGAATCAGAGAAGGCTTGGATTGGAAGGAACCATGAAGATCATCTAGTCCAACCCCCCTGCAGTGCATTATCTCAACTAGTAAAGGACTTAGGAAGTGTTCTTTCTCCATAGCCTACCAATTTTTTTTTTTTCTATATGGACATCAAGATGCTATAAATAACAGTAAATGCCAAAAGTAGATTTGATACTTCAGAGGTAGAAATGGGGGCAGTATCTCTACTTAGAAGTAAACAAGTTTAAAATAGTAGGAAAAAAAAAAAAGAAAGAGAAGAAAGAGATGGAATATGCTTGATTGGGTTCACTTTGTCTAATGTGTATGTATACATCCGCAAGTAAGGACAAGAACATGTATCTTTTTCTACACTCAGCTGGTGACAGCATAAAAAATTGCCCATCACTTTTTTCCTGTTCAGAAGTTAGTGATCTCTCGGATATGATGATACACCTGTCTGTGTGAACGTGTGAGGACTGTTTTTTAATAAAGAGTTAGGTTGTCTAAACCAGACTAACTAATTTTGTCAGAAATATGTATGGGAGCAATCCATTCATCAGACCAAATTGCAGATCTGTGCAAGGTAAATTGTGAAGAGAAGGTTATAACATTTAAAGAATATGATAGTATGACAATATCGTAATAGGATAGCTAGAATCAGATGTTTATCCACAGTTTAAAGGCTCCTTTCATGCTTCAAGAAAAATAGATTTATATTAAAAAAATAATATGCAGTTCTAAATATGCACATCTGTGAGTCTTGAAGCAGCTGTATTTGCAATCGCACTGATGCGGTGAATGTATCTTCTACTGTTCGAAACCCTCCCATGGAAACATTTTGAATACCTGGGAAACCAACATTTAAGGTACAGATTCTTATGATGGACCAGTGTGCATTTATTTTTCATGGCTTGAAAATGCCTGTGCCATCTGAAGGATGCCTTTAGAAAAATTTTTCCTGGGCTCTAGTATTGCACACACAGAGCAGTCAGTGATTTGAATTCTTCAGTTAAGCACTGCAGACTTCAGAGGACTAATTTGTTCTAGCATGATGAAAGGGCCGACTATTTACATAATACGAAGCACTTTGAAGAGTAATTAGATCTACACATCTGGATACAAAATTGTTTGTGCTGGTTCTACAAAATATTTTAAAATGTATTTGTGCTGTGCTCTTGTTGTTTGCTGCTGTACTCCATCTGCATGCAATTACATAACAGTGGAGACGCTGAGATACTTGCAGTCAAGCAAATCCGAGTGCCCCAAATGCAAACTAGATGGAAGTTTTCTTAGCATGCAAATTGTAGGATTATTGTACCTCATAATTAAAGAAGAATTTTCAAATGTGGAAATACGAACTGACATATTCTGTGATGTAGCTTTTATTAGACTAAGACTGCTGGCTGTTGAAGGAAGTCCAGGGTTTAAACTGCTATGATAACCAGATCTGAGTACTGGATTTTCCTCAGGTTGATTTTATGTTTCTTTAAGGGCTACAATATAAATTTTTATTTATTTATAGCTAATTGTATGATAAGATTTAGGTGAAGACCTCTTAAGATATAAAAGTGCATTGTTCACCTAAGGTAACTTTGATACTTAGTCATCTGTGGCAGACCAAGGAGGAAGCAATTTATCAAACCAACATGTACAGTTGGACCTCTGTGGTCACCCAGCAAAATGACAAAATTACTTAAGTGCATATGATAACTTGCTAAGAAGGTTTATATGTCAGCATAACAATCTTATTTGTGACATATGCTAAACTGACAAAATACTGTGCACTCAAATATATGAATGTGTCTACATCTAGAGAAATGTTTCTGCAGATCCAGAAATCTACTAGATTTATTGGTTTAATTAACAGGTGACAAATCTGAACAGTTGTTTTTTCCTTCAAGCTGCAGCAGATTTTTAAAAGGATGATATTGTCAGTGGTAAAAACAATGGAAATAACTGCCCTTCAGTGTCGTTTTAGAATGAGATAACTTTCTGCAGGTTATCAAAGTATATTTGGAAAATGTTTTCTGCAAGATCCGTTTTAGCTTACAACTTTCCGATCCTTTAGTTTTTAAATGAAATAAAGAAAAAAGCTCATCAGCCTATCAATTCCCCCTTTTTTTCCTTCTGTCTGACCAAACAATGTCCTTTCTAAACTATTTTTATACAGCTTCATTCACATATGGTTTGATTGCATCTTGTAAATTGCTCATTTATTCTCATCTACGTGTTCCTATTACAGGTGTTCCACTGAAACCTCGTAAAGAGTTAAAATTCATAGAACTTCAGTCTGGAGACTTGGAGGTGAAATGGTCTTCAAAATTCAATATTTCTATTGAGCCTGTGATCTATGTTGTTCAGAGGAGGTGGAATCAAGGAATCCATCCAAGTGAGGATGATGCTACCAACTGGCAAACTGTGGCACAGGTCAGTTCTTTGTAAAGTGATATGGATCCCTAGCTTCCAGACCATGATCTAAAGGTTCTTTTCAGATCAGAGAAGTTATATCACTTACAGATGAGGAGGCTGATGCAGAGGAATTTCTTTATGGAGTCTCTTTTCAGGTCATGACAGAGCTGCAAACAGGATCCAGATCTCCAAGGCCTTACTTCACTGCTCAATGAACTGTTTCCTAGATTTACACAGAAGAAATGAACTTCAGTATTTTCACTTCCTGTTATAGAAAATGACTTTGTAAAAATTGTGTGAATGTATCAGTAAAGAAGTAAACAGTGGTTTTCTTGTCCCCAAAAGAAAAAAATACCGAGAGGTTTATGTTTTCAAAATGAGTTTATCCTGTGAGTTGGCTCTCTATAGGTAAAAACCTGTAGAACTAGATGGAGGTTTCATTTTCTTAAGGCCAGTGAATGGCACTTTCTTGTAAGCATATACTTATGGTCAATTTTGATGGGAATTCCAAAGTTTCTGAAACGCACAAATCACTTGAAAATTGTAGAACTAGATACCAAAGTTCACTGAAGAAAGCATATAAGATACATAGTCCTTTTGAGGTCAGTGGGATTCCATGCACAGTCTCCAAGGCACAGCTTGGGTCTTATAAAAAAGGCAAGAAATACAGTTGGTGAAAAGGCTATTTAATTTTTAAAGATAAAACAGAGAGTGAAAAAAACTAAGTCCTTTATTCTTTGTAAAGATGTTTTTTTCAGATATTAGCCTCCCAATTTGGAAAAGACTATGATGTCATGGTCTTATCACTCAGTGCAATCCAGACGGAAAATGTAAGATTCATGAGCAAATGTCTCTTAATGAGAAGCAGCCAACAGAACATAAATTTTCACTTAGTTCTTTCCCAGTTTCAATCTGTTTTTTAACATGCTGACAGTCCACCTGGATGGCAGAGTTCCAATCATTTATCTAAACTGCCTCATCCTCATCCCTGCTGACAAGAAAAGAGAAATGATGGTTTTGAAAAGACCTACAAAATGTCATTATAGCTAGGATAAAGAAGGAAAGGCTGAATAAATATAAATATAAATATAAATATAAATATAAATATAAATATAAATATAAATATAAATATAAATATAAATATAAATATAAATATAAATATAAATATAAATATAAATATAAATATAAATATAAATATAAATATAAATATAACATAAAATAATGTAAGGCGTTTAAATTCTCTGACATTCTTGTTCATTCTCAATTCAGATTGTGTAGGAAAATCTATCTTAAAACCAAGCTTGTGAAACTGAACACTTGGAAGTGAAGTTCTTAGCTTCAAAGTGGTGCTACAGGGGACCGTCGTTATGTGCCTTGCTCAGTAAAATGCATTACAGCAGAGCCTGGCGTGAAACCCCGTTTTTGCAAGCCCAAGGGAACACACACACCTCCAAACCTGATAAAGTTGCCATGACTAATGTATTATCCCTCAACTGAGGTGCAGTTCTTTAATACGTGTTCTCCATATTCAGCAAACAGCCTCCTGGCTTTGCTGCTAGGATAATACCGTGTAGTAGAAATGAGCCAGATCTGAAGTACTCCTCACTATTATCGTGCCATGTATATGTGCTAGACTGTAGAAGCCCAACTCTTCTGACTGGTGGATCCAAACTGCAAAGGTATCACATTGCTGTGCTTTTTCTCATCATAGAAACAGACCCCATGCACATTTCTGGAAGCATGCACTATATGTACTCCACAGTAGTGGAGCATACACAAAGCTCTACCTTCTTGCGATAGATTTACAAGAGAATGTATCAGAAATGTATTCCTGTGCAACAGTGACAAGAATCCTAACAGCTGCCTTTCCTGAGCTTGTGTTACATGTAGGCAGAAGGAGGTGAGTTAATCTCTGTGGCAGGAGAAGCCTCCTTCAACTGACATTTTTCTGAAAACTTTATTATCCCTTCTGCATCACAAGAGACACATTTGATTGTGATGGACCCCACTAGGGATGTCAGTTCAGAAAAAGCTTCAGGATACCTGACTGGCTTTGTGAACTGTATATACCGTATGGGACACACAAACTGGGTGCCTTGAGGGGTGCTGGTAATCAGAATTTCTATCTCGAGAGTCATGTACCTCCATGGTGTTTGTTGTTTTAGACATCCCACCAGGGAGTCAAATTTGTTAAGTGCGGTTGCATACAATAGAATTTATTTTGTAATATGAGCAATAAGGATGGATAGATAGCTACTTTGAGTAAAGTGACTGTGTGCATGGCCACTAGGCTTTTCTCATCCACATAACTGAGATTTTTTTTTTCTTGTATGATTCCAAAATGTTAGGGTCAGACCTTAATTGTAGACAAAGGCTGCGGAGATTTCAGCCATTTGGCCAGGAACTCCTAAGGCATCTCAATCCAGGGAAGGTGATGCTGACTCTTTCATTACTCTGCAACTTAGGCTAGAGAACACGTAAAAAGCAAAGATCAAAAAGGCTGTGGATGAGGATCAGAATTTCTCTATGCCTATGCCCATATGTAGTGTAGTTATGCAAAGTTATTGTTAGCATCTTCTTATAAGAATTTTCACATCTATCGGAGTTCCTCATCCAACATTCTATTTTTGTTATTGGTTGAAAATGAATGGGATTATAATTTTCAATAACTTTATTTTAAAGTGTTTACTTTTCAAAATAACATGCTGTTTTTATTGCCTTCATGTGAGCTAATTTGCAAGTAATTTCTCATGGCTTACATACTTTTTTTGCTTGGTATTTAGAAAATAATTTTTAAAAAGTTTGTTTCCTTTGCATTTTATTGTGTCAACAGGTCATTTTTTGATGTTTTCTTTATAAGGACGAAGGCTCAATCTAGCATTTATTTATTTATATATTTAATTCCTCATTTATTTAACACTTCAAGTATATAAAGAAAGCAAACACATTGAAAACAATTTTAGTTATTTTTAACTTCAGGAAAAAGGGATTTTTTTAACTTCAGTTTTTTTACTGCATGTTTTTTGTGAAACTTGACATAATTAGCCACTTGACTAATTTCCAATGGTTAATATAAAAGTAAGGAAGCTAAGATATTGGTTAGTGTAGTTAGCTATGATGCAAAGTGTATGAAATTGTGATGTCAAATTTCTTACACTACTGTTTTATAAGGTTTAAATAGCTGAGCAGGACCTGCTGCACTATCCTATGAGAATACTGTATATCTTGTGAATGAACTCTTAATTCTACTTGATGCTATTGCTCTCTAAAAATAACAACATTACTCTTTATATAGATAGTTAATCACATTAAGTTAATTAATGAAGTTAATTCAAATCTGCCAGGTTGGTTATTTTCAGACATCTGTGTTGTGTGAATGGATGTCAGGCTCTGGCTATCTGAGTTAGGTCACAGCTGCTACTTTTTTACATAGATTGGAAAACATCAAAAGCAGAAATGTTGTATCTTTTTTTTTGGTGTGTATATATATATACAAACACAACCATTCACACACAGTCAAACACATATGTATACATATGGGCAGACAATAATGAAGTTTACTTATTATTTTATTCATCTATTGAAATAAATAAGGAGCTATATTTGCTGCTAGTTTGATTGTGACAAAAAGTGCTTCAGCATGGGTTTGTCTAAAACTAATCTTTTTTAACATTTAAAGTTTCTGAGAGACTGAAAAATTCAGGTTCAGAGGATCAAAAAAAGTTTCTCAGCTCTTGACAGTGAAAAGGGCATGCTGGAGTTAACTACTGGTCCTGTACAGGAAAGGTTTATTTCTCCATCACCCAGGAAAGGGCTTGCTTTGGTAAGCATTCCGAGGGAGTGGCCACCTTGTGTGGGATTGTGTTCTCTCCAAACAGGGGAGGTCTTCTGTCTTTTGATATAGTGGATGCAGCACCATCAGGTTCCTTCTGTATTGGAGGAAACATAGACTCAGTTTTTCTGATAATCTGGGTTGTATCCCTTCACTCTCTGAAGTGCAAATTCTTTTATCACTGTGTGCTGTTTAAAAAGAAGGTGTAGAACTATGAACTCAGCAGGACAAGGTTGTCCTCTCTCATTTCCATTAAACATTTGCACTACAGAATGGAATCCAGGATTGATAGTGTGAAAGTGAAATAGTCCATTGATTACTGTATTACTGCTCAGTATACCTTTAAGTGGGCTTACATTTTTATAAGACAGATATTGAAAGGACTCTGAATATTGTCATCTCAGCTCCAAATATAATTAATAGTGAGAGCTAAGTGAAGCCATTAAACAAAACCAAAAATCAGTTTACCGTTAAGGCAGTATAAGGTGTCTCAGTAGTATTTAGTTCTTTCTTGAAATTTCTTAAATTTATGTAAAGATTGCTTAGAGATGCAAAAGTAGTTTCATAGTTCAAAATAATTTTGATGGTATGGGTTGACATATTATTTGATTTTACAGTATTTCACAGTTGCCTCAGAAGAGTGACACAACCGAAATCCATTATTATAATCAGTCTTAGCAGAATAACTGAGCTGGTGCAAATGGCAAACAAGATTCCTTAGCTGAGGAATCTGGGAATTTTTGTTCAGATTATTAGCCTTGTAACTAATTTCAGCAAAACTCTTTTTAAAAACCCACAGTGTAGTAACGACTTAATTACAATTAAATATTGATCCTGACCTTGATCTCAGTTGCAACAGTAGCCTGAATATACCCTTGGAGCTTTTTTCTGTGATAGTTTGTTTCACTCTAGGTCACTGTCAAAAAAAAAAAAAAATTAGGAAAAAATTTTCACAGAAAGGGTCATTGGGCACAGGAACAGGCTGCCCAGGGAGGTGGTTGAGTCACCTTCCCTGGGGGTGTTTAAGGCACGGGTGGACGAGGTGCTGAGGAGCATGGTTTAGTGTTTGATAGGAGTGGTTGGACTCGATGATCTGGTGGGTCTCTTCCAACCTGGTGATTCTATGCTTCAATGATATCTGTAAGTTTTTGCATATGTTTGCATGCTTGCAGGAAATAACTAGCACATTTGGGTGCTCCATAGATTGAAAACAGTAAAGACTTGGTTCAGGTAGACTATTTCTTCCCTAGAAAGGAGAAGTAATACGTTCTATGGGTAACACAAAAGCTAAAAAAGGGAAAGAAGAAGAGGCAGACAATGAAAGCACTGGTACTTGTACCCCTGCTTAAGCCAAAAAGAGAAATACTGCAGTCTGAATGGAGAAGGACTCTTGAGTAGCAGCAGCATATGAGGGGGATGCTCATGGCTGTAACACTGGTCTGAGAGCAGTTGATAGTGCAATTTCGAAAGGCTTTCTTTCCTTTACATGAACACACAAGTGAGATATCTGTTTCTCTAAATTTCACTTGTCACCTAACAAAGAGATTAAGTGCAGGATGACACCTACAAATTTTATTGGTGAGGGGTCTAAGTATACCATTGCTGGAGATCTGAAGAAACTTCCTCAACCTCTGGCTATCTGTGTTAGGTCAGCAGCTGCTACCTTTTATACATAGGCTGGAAAGCACAAAAAGCAGAAATGGTGCTGTGTCTTTTTTTTGGGGGAACTGCTTGGCATCACTGCAAATAACATCGACTTCTATACAAGGAAGATGGATTTTTAAAGTTACAGAAAACAGAGCTTATAAGTTGCTAAATAAATTGCTGGCCCTACATTTTTAATAAGGTTGCATGTTTGGTCAGTAATGATAATCAGTAATGATTGTATAGTGTATTTAGACATATACATGACATTTGGTTCAGGTTCATGTGTTATTTTGATTAAAGAATTAAATTAAACCGCAATAAAAATGACATCCTAAAGTAAATTGAAAACTGGATAATTGACAATTAATTGCCACAGTAAAATCCGCAAGTGGATGAATTTCTGATGAATTCTAAAAAAATGCTACATTTTCTGTACTTGGCAGTGGTTCAGGGGTTACCATGAGGCTTTGTTTCAGCCCTGTTTTTTGTACCTTAGGAAAAATAAGAAACGGTTTGGGTAATGAAATAACTTTTAAATTATTCCTTTACCAGTAAATGGTTCATGGAAGATAGTTCTTTAAAAGTGTAAAGGGGAAGAAAAGAGATAGAGGAAAGCAGGATTCAGAACAAGAGCACGTAAAGCACTTCCTACTGAAAGGGGTCAGAGAACATCTATGCTTATTCTATATTTCAGCAGCTAAGGCACTCCCGACAGAAGGTGGAGATAGAAATCATGACACTAGCAGTCTCAGTGGGTGTTGTTGATGAAAAGGTCATCTCCTATGACCTGAGAAAGGTCTTCAGGGAAGAGTTAAGGTTGTGAGTTTCTTTTTGACATAAATGCCAAAGATCTTAAAAAGGCTTACATTCGTTACCTGAGGGTTTTGAGATTCCTATGATTCTTCCTATGATTCCAGAAAAGGCAGCTTCTCACAGCAATGGATTTCGAGAAGCCAGTTTGGACCCCTAATTCTGAGAACTGAGAACTGCAGAAATCAGTCCTGTGACCTGTGTTGATGAGTTCCCTGAAATGCCAACACCTGAACACCTGGACCCTGTACACTGGTGATAAGCAGAAAACCAGTTTTGTGAATTTCCAGGCTTCACCTGTTTTCTAAAGGTTACTTTTTTTTTCCCAGAAGAGACCTGCAATGCACTGTAAAATTGGGTGGTTATATGATTTTGTTCACAACTGTGGATGCTTTGTAGTGCAGAATGGTGCTCGGAGTCAGGTGAGGTGGTTGCACACAGCGTGCTGACACTGGTGTATATTTAACTACATCTTTACTCTTCAGTCTGACTGACTGGTGTTGCATGGGACAGGTTGGCAAAACTGGCCATGTCAGAACAACAGGTGTAAGTGTGCCGTTTTCCTCACCAGACTACAGATGAGCGGGTTCGGCTGCCAGACATCCGAGCGAGCAGGTGGTACCAGTTCCGCGTGGCAGCGGTAAATGTGCATGGAACGAGAGGCTTCACAGCACCGAGCAAACACTTCCGATCCTCAAAAGGTTAGTTTTTGTTCACTATGTCTGGTGCTTACCTTCCACTTACTGACATGTGGAGCATAACCTGATCTGCCTACTTTTGTGGCAGAAGGCTTTTAGCAGGTTTTGGATAGTTTTGCTACCAGCTTTAGAAATGGTATGACGTTTGTTTGAAGTTAGCTGAAGAACTAAAGGTTAAAGATGTCATTATTCTTTTATCTGTGAAGGGTCTCAGTGAATCAAACTCCTTTTGTAGTAAGTCCAAAACATTCTTTTGGTAAAAATGATGCTCCTTGTTACTCTGAGCTTGATGCAGATAGTCGTGAGAACTAATAGATGTATATAAATAAACTGGATTTTTTTCAGAATTGACTTGAACATGGAAGGTCTTTTAAATTTTTTTTAACATCTGTTGGCTGTGTTATGACTGAATCCTAGAGAATCTGGGTGGACCAGTTTCAGATGTCAGACATCCTGGTTTAACTCAGTTTGCACTGCTTCTCTTACCCACTATCAACAGGGTTCATACAAAAGCATGAATGTTTCATGAATGCCCTTCTGAAACCTTTGGTATAGTTGCTGCAAAAGCAGTGGTGAGTGTAAAATGGGTATAGCAAGCCAAGTTTCCATAATAATTGCTTTTTGCATTTTAATTTTTTTCGTTTAAAGTCTTACTTCCCCTCTTAAGTAGTAGTCAGTATTTATTTTTAATACTACACTGATAGGCAGTTCCTTTTTGTTGCAGTCTAATATATTGGTTTTGACAATGTCTCTTCCACAATTACCTATTAGCTCCTTGTTTTTGTCACATTTAGTGTATTGTCAAGACTAATGAGAGCAACATATTAAAAAACTTCTGCCTCTTTGACGTGATCTCTATTGAAGTCAAGTACTTGCAGTGTCCTGTGTCAGCAATTTATGAAGTGTTTGATAAGTAATCCTGACTGAAGTGCTATTAAAGCAATTCTAGGGTATAAACTTGGGCCTGGATGGCATTCTTTGGAGTGACAGTAGGAGAAGATGGCATATTTGATCTCTGCAGGAACTTAAATAGTAGGATATGACTTCTTTACAATGCATGAGATCTGCCTAATATATTGATTTATTGACAAAGGCATACTCTGTCTTCTGAGAATGTATCTAAACAGGATGCAGGTGTCATTGGTCCCTGCTCAGAGTTTGGTGTGCACTTGTATTTCAAGGCCACAAAGTCTGCCAGCATTAAGACGACATTCCAACTAGAGGTTTCAAATGCAGAAAAACTCCTGGGCACTGTTCAGGATGAAAGTATCCATGTCTTTGCAGAGGACGAGGAGCGACTGAGAGAGCTCGGGTTGTTTAGCCTGGAGAAGAGGAGGCTGAGTGGAGACCTTATTACTCTCTACAAATACCTGAAGGGAGGTTGTGGAGAGGAGGGTGCTGGCCTCTTCTCTCAAGTGACAGAGGACAGGACGAGAGGGAATGGCCTCAAGCTCCGCCAGGGGAGATTTTGGCTTGAGATAAGGAAAAATTCTTCACAGAAAGGGTGGAAATGGTCATTAGGCATTGGAACAGTCTGCCCAGGGAGGTGGTTGACTCGCCTTCCCTGGAGGTGTTTAAGGTGCAGGTGGATGAGGTGCTTAAGGACATGGGTTAGAGATTGGTGGGAATGGTTGGACTTGATGATCCGGTGGGTCTCTTCCAACCTAGTGATTCTATGATTCTATGATTCTAAAAACTTTCTTCATGGTTGGTATCAAACAACAGGACCCTGACTATGAAACATGAAGAATTGGGTTTTCAGTGTGTTACTCTGATAGGTTGCTCTTATTTTTCTTTTTAGTTATGAGAAATATGTTGTGGCCATATGTTTAGCACAGTATTGAAACATTTTATTGAAACATTTTATTTCCTGTATCTTAATAATTTTAGCAGCATTGTTTTGATGGAACTTTCCCCTTGTTAGCACTTATTGTAAGGCCTTAAGAATAGAAAGGGTATAAATGCTAAGTAGCATTTTCCTGTTCATTAGAAAAGCATGCCAGACAATCCACAAAGTATTGTAGGAATTTTTGTTGCCATTTCTGGTTTTTGCAAGGGTTTGGGTAATGAAATAACTTTGAAATTATTCCTTTACCAGTAAATGGTTCGTGGAAGATGAGGAAGATGGAAACAGGTCTCCCATCTGTTGAAGTTGCTGGCATTGTCTGTGGTGTGCCTTTGACCCACGTGAAATGGAATTGTACTGGATGGTTCTCAGGCATAGTATAGGAGTTAGCACAGGCCAAAAACTATTCCCAACACACAGATGGTCTGGATGTGGTCACTGTCTCTTAAAGACAGTTGATAATGTGGGCATAGCCAAATTATGCTGGTTGACTTTAGTGCCACAAAATGAGGTCTATCACTTTTCACTCTACTAATGGAGGTAGTTTCGAATAGAAAGACTTGTCTTTGTTTTAGTAGTGACAGAATCTTTACACTTGTAAAACACATACTTCAAGGAATGAATTTCATCCCCATTCTGCAGATAGTATTATCTGGTAATACAGGCAGTTGCCATCTATGGATTCCTGTGCTAGCTTTTAGCTGTTTGGCCACAGTTAGTCCTAGAAAAATTCTTATTGTAGATGCAGTTAAAGAGGAATTTGAGTGCTTTTGCTGTTATGGATGATTAAATTTCTTATTCAATAAGCATACATTAGACTCAATTTTTTTGGTGCTCTAACCATATTTGTGGTAGGAAGGTTGGCTGGCGTAGCTATCCCATTACTGCTGTGACCACAAACCTTTTCAAGTATAAAAGAAGTATTATTTTAAGAATTTATTATACTTAGGTAGCATATAATTTCAGTCACATCAAAAATACACTTCCTTCAAGCTGTATTGAGCTTACTGCAAGGAGTCAGCAGCAGCACTAGCTTTCTTTTTGCTTCTTTTCATGGGCACACTTCAGCAAATACAGCACTACGTTGCTCTATTTGGCACTAACTCAGATCATTGTCAGTTGTTTTGCTGAGTTTGTAAAGATTTTCCAACTGTTCTGCTTGGAACCACTGTAATTATAATTGCATAAAGGTATATCATGATATTACTGAGGTTTTGGCTTGAGCATGACGTTTTCAGGCAGGATTTGTATTACTTGCCAAAAAACCACGTCTCCTACTGAGTGTGCTAACCACAGGAGTATATTGTTCAAAATACCTGTACTGATGATTAATATAAGAATATCCATGGTAAGTCATACTGAAAGTCTCTTCAGCCTAGCACCTGAGACCAGCCAAAAGTAGGTTTTTGGAGAACAGCATAAGAACAGGATAAGCACATAGGGATATTTCTGTAGAATAGCATCCCAGCTGACAATGATTTGCCTTTCAGGAGCTTGTGTTTTTGAAATGATTACATGTCCAGAGTCCTATTTTTCATGAGCCTCTGCAGCTACTTCTGAAGGACTTGGTCTCCTTGAGAGGTGCTTAAAACTGTCTGTTGGAGGTGGGGAGCATCCACCTTTAACTTTGTGACAAGGACAGCGGAAGTCGCTAGTACCTCTGCATGTTCATACCTAATAAATCAAAGCAACAGTATTGTGATATAGCAGAAAGTATACAACCGGCATTGTTCAAAAGGCTTCTATAACCCTCAAAGCAGCAATTTTCAAATCTAAACCCCAGCTCATGGCAGAGAATCGTGAATTGCCAGGCAAACGCCAAAGAGTTCAGTTAGCTACAGCTTTGTAGCCAAAATCATCCTGCTCTGGCAGCTCATTTGGCTGATTTAGAGGCTTTGGAGCTGTTGGTGATTATTCTAAATGCACTGTGCTTGCCAGATGAAATGTGTAGAAGCACTGGGTGATACAGGTGAAGACACTGGTGACTATTGAGAAGGATAATGGGATGCTTCAGTCGGCATTTCTTAGCCTACTTGTCCCCAAGTAGGTGCTCATAGCAGTAGCAGTTTTAGTATCATACAGACATTTAATTACTGCTTTGGAGCTCAGTGGCAAAAGGTGGCCACTGCCTGGCGGAGCAGCAAGAAACTGCTGCTCAGATGGGCCTATTTTTTGTTGGCCAGTGTTTGCTGGCCCATGCTGAGCTCGTACAGGCAAATTTAACCTCCAGTTTGGAAAAGGAAAGCGGATTTTGGCACAACACCTTTGGAAGGTTGCTGACTGTCTAAGCTACATTTGTGTGAAGTGTGGACAGAAATTCACATTAGTTCTTGTACTGTTTCAATTCACTCTGTTGTGCCAAGACTAAGAGAAGATTATTATCTTCATCAGACTTAACAGAAGTTTTCTTCAAAAAGAAATCCTTTGATCAGGAAACAAGACAGCAATTCTTAAGACAGTTTCTAGTATAAGATTCTGAGCTTTTACCAGTTGCTCATAAATTACCATTAGTAGAAAATTGTTTTGGTTTGTGGATGAAAAACTTGATATATAATCTAAAGCTAGGGAGGAATATGGCACCGTAAAGTCTCACTAAGTGTTTTAAGCTGTTAAAAAGAACATTCAGAAACATTGGTGTTGTAATTTTCTATTACTAAATAAAGCTTCTTCATATCCAAATTAATTTGATTTCCCAGGCATGAAAAAGACAAAAACAGGAAAACAAGAATATTTCATTAAGCATTCCAGCTTACCATTCTTCATCTAGTTGTGTTTTGAGGTTTTATCTACTGCAGCTTTTGATGCTACTATGCTGTAAATATTTGAGGTGAAGGTTTATTAACTCTTCTACACTGTCTCATGTGTTCATTTATGTAATTAATCTGTAACTAATAAAGTGACACAGCTGAGATCATTTATGAAATATTCAGAGCTTAAGCAGAGAGAATTTTTGTATGATGCTTATTTCTTTTTTATAGAGAAAATGAAGGATTTTCATGTGCTTATCTGGCATAGCCCTTCCCAGGGAATGAAGTGATGCTTCATTTTGCCAAAATTACGTGTAACACAGACTGTCCCACACTTACCTGTTTGGAGCAGAGTGGCTAGAAGATGAAATGAATATTGCACCTACGAGAATGTGCTCTTTCCTAGAAGTAGAATTCTGCACATGAACTTTCAGACTGATACCATCAGCTAAAATTGATCAAAACTTTCTGCTATTTTGACAGTGGTTTCTACTTCACTTTTCAGGGTTTTTAAATTGTGTGTGCTTTCCTTTTCATCTTCAACAGAGGGGCAACAATTCGCAATAACAGCAATAAATAAAGCTAACAAATGCCTGGCAGAACATTTTTGATCCCCAAAGGTACAAATCTGTTTCTCTTTGTATTTTGACTGGCTTTCTCCAAGCTACTTCATTTTCTCTGGAAGAAGGAGAGGCCTTTTGCTACAACCTATAAATGATTCTTCCAGGGTGAAAAACTACCCACATTTTTCTCCCATTAAGCAGGCACCAGATAGTCTAACCCAACTGGTAAGAAGCTGCTCAGCACTAGTAACTCAACTTTTAATTTGTTACATTTGAGTAAGAGTTTTTAGGCTTTTTTTTTTGGTAGGCTTTTTATGATTTATGATGAGAATGAACTAGGAGTAACAGAGGCTGCAGTCAACTAGAGGGATAGGCGTTAATCATTTTCATATAGTGTAATGTCTTACTGATCTGTAGTTAGGTACTCTGCCATTTTTTGAGACACAAAGAGTCTATATGATGAACACAGTAAACTTAAACCTTACAATACCTCTACTTCTGGTCAAAGTTTTCATCTTTAATGTGAAGGCAGTTGCTAGCATACACAGGATAAATTGTCAAGCAAAAGGGCACAGACAACATTGTTTTCACAGCACATAAGTACCGTGCTGAATGTGATTTCATGCATACATTACTGAGTGTTAGTAAAACCAGAACAGACACTCGCTTCTGGCAATAAAATTCTTTCTGTTGCTCCTTTGGGACCAATGATTTTTTTATACTGTTGCACAGCTGGTTTATGTGTGCCATTTCCACTGGACAAAGTTGGTCTCCCCACTTGTGCCTTGGAATTGTTTAATGGTTGGAAACTTGTATACAGACCAGCTTCAGCAGATTTGTAAAGGTGGAAGGCCTAGTGTTTAAAATATAGCAATGGGAGATCCACTTTAAAAATGGAAAAAAAAAAAAAAAGCTTTTTAAAAAGGGTTTTAATTAGAGTCAAACTTGCTATCACTTTTACAGCTCAGAATGAGAATTTTGGTTCCAAAGTCAGTATTTTCTTCTCTGACATATATTCCAAAGCATTTGCTGTTTTCATTTCAGTTGCCACATTTAAAACCAAAGTGGATGCAGCAGTGCATGATGTGATTTTTGTATATAGCTTGCCCATCCCTCTTTGTTACAGTTGCAAAGTGCTTCCAGAGCCTATTGATTGAAATAATTTAATAAAAATATAAATTGTCTATCACTATGTTTACAAATATGAGTGTGGGAATATATGCATTTTGAAATGGTGATGAAGTGAATGTTTTCTTTTTTTCTTTTATTTTCAGCAAGTAATCCTCCCTTTTGGGTACTGGAGACAGAGTTTTGCTTGTGATGACTAACTAGTCAGCAAGACAAGAATTTAAGTCCTTTGGGTATACTCAAGCCAGATAGAATCCAGACAAATGCAATACTTACTCCATGTGCTGGAACAGCAGCTTCAGCCTTGACCTAATGAAGCTATCATTTCTAGCAGGGAGAAGTGATTTACTTGTCAGGCTGCTGAGACCAGATTTTTTTTTTTCAGATTTGAGGACAGCTGCCTGTGCCAAATTCTAGTATATATATAATGACTTTTATTTTATTTGAGTTGCAGTATAAACTGCAAAGGAAAAGTTACAACTATCACTTTTTTCTGCAAAGAAAAGAATTTGATTTAACACTCATATAAATTGTGTATATAAATTTCAGAACTTAATGTTTGAAAAACTGGCAGTAATTTCCATTCCAGTAATTTAATGTTCATGTAGCTGAATTGTACATGTGGGTATTCAGTCAAAGGGATCACAGATCTATGAAGACTGACAACAGAATGGCTATTAGCTTTACAGTCAGCAGAATACCAGTTCAGATTCATTGTTGGGTTAACAAACACCTTATGTATATAAGCTTTGTAAACCAGTACCAGTTAGTAGACCTTGATGTATTTCAGCATGACTTGTGCTGTGCTTTAAGTGTCTACATAGACATAAGGATAACAGAACATCTTGTGAAAGCATGAATTTTCCATTCACTAGTGAAAGCTGAAAAAAATCAGAAAAAAGGCAACTGATATTTTGTCTGGTAATTGACAGGCATACATTATGGAGGAACATGCTCTTAATAGGTTTTTGGGTTTAAGGAGTTTTTTTGTTTTGGTTTCTGTGAGGCTTCAGAGAGGTATTGGGGTTTTGTGGTTTTTCTTTTTATTAGTTTTGTTTGTTTGTTGTTTTTTTTTCCTTTTTCAGATTGAGTTTGGATCTTCAGTATTTTTTTCCTGTTGATAACAGACGTAACAATATCTTGCCTTGCTGCTCACCTGTTTGTTTCCCGGGAGAAACCCAGTCCTTTCAAATGACAGAAAAGTTTAATATTCTTGGGGTTTTGGCTTACAAAATGGTAGTTTTGTCAGTTGTAAGACTGATGAGAGTCACAGAAACATATAGAAGCAGGTGAATAAATTATATACTTGTATTGAAATAGTAGTATACTCAGATAGTATAAAGTGCTTGCCAAGTGGCTTCATATTTCAGGTAACACAACCCAAATCCAAGAAATATTTTAGTGTTGCATCTGTAGAATCAGACACATTTTTTCAGATGATTAAATGCAAAACTGCTATAAATCAAGTTTTGTTCATCTTTGAAACCTTACATCTTTCTAGTTCCCTGTTTTCTCCAGCTAGGTCTAGTAGTTTTAAAAAAGGTCTTCCGGAAAATGTGGCACTTTGAAATGTCTTGCCTTTTCATGACTGTCAGCTGCAAATCTTCTTTTCTGTCTTCTGCCGCTACCACCACCATTCTTCCTATTGTTTAAAGGTATTTTTGTGGAGGACACTTGTGAGGTTTGCAAAAGACAGACATTGAAGAGAGGGGGCACTCAGGAAAATGTTTCTGTATTCCTGTATTAATTCACATGTATATTCCCTTTAAGAGGACATTTATTCTTTCCTCTATAGTCAACTGTAGTTGCCCAATATTTTTTAATGCAATGTTTACATTCTCCTATAGCAAAGTACAAACACTAGTATGTTTTCTTTTGAATATGGATTGGCATTTTGTCTGCTGACTGGACAGTTTCTAGTGAATACAGAAGAAATATTACTGAGAAAGTAATTTTTTCAATAAACTGAAATTATAAAAAGTACAAGATGAAATGCGGGTGCTGGAAAAGTCAGAAGAAATTATATATTGGTTTCAATATGCACTGAGTTCTTCCTTACTCTTTTCTTTTTCTGCTTATGTTTCTGGGAAAAACAGGGATGTTCGAAGTTACCTTAAAAGAAAGCCAAATTCCTATGACTCTGAGACATATAAAAGCTCTGTTCTAGTCAATTGTTAACTTTATACAAGGAAAATTACACACTATCTTGTATTCTTATGGAGACAGAAGTATTTTCAAAGGAAGAAAGCATTTGCGTTTAGACCTATGAAAAACTGGTAAATAAAAGTTTAAAATATTTTATGAAATAGTCTTGGTCTAGAAGAGTAAATTTGTCATTTAACTTTTAGATAATTTAATGACTCTCAGAGTTTTTTATAGGTGCAGAATGAAGCCAAACGTTTTATAGTTAGAATTGATTTTGCATATATCTGAGTGTTTGTGAAGACATTCACTGAAACATTTTAATCCTATCCAGTCTGTTTTGTATACATAATACATGATGCATAGTACTTCTGGGAGATAACCTGAATAATTCACCTACAGCAATATGATCATGTTGCACTTCAGGTTATGAATGTTTTATTGCCTTAATACATTGTCATATAACATAAAAACTCCCTAATGTCAGTGAATGTGTGAATCGGTGAAGCTGAAAGATTTGGGATTTATCAATCATGATTCTGTTTATTTTTATTGTACCTAAATTTGATTTTAAATCTACTTATTATATTAAACTGCAGAAGTAAACAAAGAGTTATGTTAGTGAACAGTGTAAACCATTTAACTCAATCAGTGTCTTATATTTATCACTTCTAAAATAAATAGTTTTTTATACTTTAAGATGGAGTTTTTGGCTACTTCACAGATAAGGAAATAAATACAAGGACACTGCTTCTCCAAAGTCAGAAAAAAAAAGTAAAGGGAACTGGCATGCAAGCTCGTTTAAAAAAAAAAAAAAGTGAGAAAAAAACCTCAAAGAATTCTCTTCATTTTGAAAATCAAGTTAAATTTCCAGAATTCTTAAATTCAAGTATGCTTTGTAACTTTTATAGCAAAACGTTAGGTTGAATTATATATATGAAGGACAAGGGGCATCCATCACCATTTAACTAAAGTGGCATGTGTGAGGAAACAGGAGAATCCATTGTTATTTAACCTAACCCAAAGCCCTGTTAAATAACAGGAATAAGCCATTATTTCACATCTGCTGATCTTTAGAAAGGAAATGCTGTCTTTATTAATTCTGAGTGTGTCAGTTTGCATGATGGAATTTTTAAGTGAGACCATTTGTCATAAGGATTATCTGATGAACTTAGTATGCCTGGAAAGTTTATTTAACAGCTCATTTACCATTATAAAAAGATGCAGGTGAACCATGCAGTAAATTAATGTGTGGTGTCCCCTCTTCACACCTCCAGTTTTATTTCTGGCAAAAAGTCATGGTTCATTTGGATAAAAAGGTATTTGAAGGAGGTTGTTTCTTTTTTTGATCAGATTTTTTTTCTTGGCTACAGGTTCATAGCATGCCTTAATTACTTTGAATTTCTTTTATTTTGCCTGATATACTTTTCTTTTCTTTTTTTTTTTTGTGTCACACTCTTTACTTTTACTTAAATTCTGGTTTTGTACTTTCCTTGTATTTTGTCACCAATATTTGGCTACCACAAGTGTGTGAAAAAACCAAGTAGGAGTGAAAAAGTAGGGTCAAAAAAATAGGAGCAAATAGTAAATAGCAAATTGGACTTTAAGAAGCTGAGTTGCAAAATTTCCATTGATTCACACTACTCAGGTCAGGATATCATATATTAGGTACACAAGGAGGTCTTAGCATTCAGTATTTGAAAAATTTTTATATTGTTACTAGTGTCAGCACAGAGACAACTGAAGGAATAATATCTCAATTGATATTGACCAGAAATTAAACCAGAATGGGGAAATAAATCACAAAGGTAGCTGATTGCTTTTTTGTAGTTCTAAAAAACCCCATAGATTTCTATGACATCATGATATATCTTTACATCTTAATTATATTTTTTCTAAGGAGACATTTATGTCTTATGGTGGTAGATATCAATACTAGAATTTTGAAGAAAGATTCAACATGTAAAAGTGCATTTTTCTTCCCTGACAGTGGTCTGGTAACACTGAAAAAACACTCACTGTTTCCACCATACAATTCTATGATGGCTATAAAAGGCTACTTGTGGAACACAATTGTTTTACACTCATTATATATTTCAAGTAGTGAAAATAGAAGTACAGCTGATAGTTTAGTATGTTTTTATAATGCTTCATAATATTTGAGAGCTATCAACAACACACAAAACAACGACAACACTAGATGCTAACCCCTTATTTTTTACTTCAGTAGAGCTTGTATTTATATAATTTACATTAAGCCATTTGTGGGAACATTTGCCTGAATTTTCTTCAGTGTACAGAGAGTGTTTAAGCCAGTTTGTGTATCCTGCCAGGTAGATAAAATAAGGTGAAGATGATCTTTACTTCATAATCTTTTAATTTCTTTTAAATTCCAGATCCATCTGCTCCACCAGCTCCATCTAATATCAGAATTGCTAATACAAGTGCAAACAATGATGGGACTGTAAATGTAATGATTACTTGGGATCTTCCAGAAGAGCCTGATATCCCAGTACACCACTACAAAGTCTTCTGGAGCTGGACATATAGCAAATATGTAATCCCAGCTAAGAAAAAGAGGAGGAAGATTACCGATGGGGTAAGAAAGAAAATAGTAAATGAGGCAAAAATATGGCTTATTTTTTCTGGCACAAAAGAGAGTGTATCAAATGTGTGAAAAATTACAACATTTTCAGCAACTAGTAAATTAATGATCTTCATTTTTAATATCAGTGACCCCATAGACAAATTTGATCTATCAATCTTTATCTTTCGATGTACTCAGAAAGAGAAGTAGACTTCTGCCTTGAAATGCAGGGAAAAGCTATAAGATTTTGTAGGAGAGATAAACAGAAGGTTAAATGCTTTTTGTTCTCTAAATTAAGGCTTATTAGTGGTTCTTAATGGTATTGTTCTTGTTTTATTTAAAAAGCTTGACATCATTTGTCACATTGTTTTTTTCACTATGCAAATAAAATCATATAGAATAACCAATAAATAGCCAGTATAGGTCTAAGGAAAAAACAAATCCAAAATTCTTTACATAAGATGCTGTACCAAAGATCTGATGTATTTCCAAAGCAGCAAGTTCCTATGAGTTTCTTGAATGAAATATCAAATATTGTTTTACTGGAAAACTCTCAGTTGTGATATCTTTAGGCATAGTGAATATTATTTTAAAGCAGTTAATAGAAATAGAAATCAATTACAGATAACAGTCTAAACTGAATTCTCAGTGCTCTTAATAAATGCATTGTGAGAATTTGGTCCCATGTTTCTGTTAACACTGTGTTTTGTCTCTGGCTACCCACTTGCACTGTGATGAATGACAGCTGGGGTTTTGCAGTTCCCTCTGTCTCTCAGTTACCAAACCCTGAGAGAAATAAAGGCAACGAAGGCTGTTTGCTGAGTTCATCTACAGCAGATTGGACCTAGCAGAGGTGTCACCGTGGGAGCATGCTGGACCCATGCCTTCTCATGGGAACTGATGGGTGATCATGGTCAGGAGGCTGCAAAACAACCACCAGCAGCTCTGTGCTGGGCAGTCAGAAAAAGGAAATTACCTCATAAATGTAGACAATATGGAGTGGTTGCAGGGGTTGAGATAACTTGCTTCTTTGTTCCTACTTCAGTTTAATACTTTAAAAAACTTGAAAAAGTGAATATTCATAGTAAAGAAAATTAGTTCTTTCTTGTACTTTTAATAAAATAGTAGAGAGATAGGAATAGGGTTTGACTGTGTAAGGCAGAGAAGTTTATGTTTTTTTGGGAAAGCTGTCATGGGCTAGAGATCTTCGTGGGAAAGCTCACAGCCTAAAGGTAGAGGGAGGCGTTCTTTCCACATCTTAAATGACAAAACTCAGAGAATTTAAAAATTCAACTGGGTAGTTAATGTTGTGTTGGCACTTTGCATAGGGTACATCCTACAGATAAATATAATAAAGCAGAACCAATATACAACACTGCAGTAACTGGCATCAAGTTCTGACCTAGAGTATGGGGAAGTCTGGAGGACCCAAGGCATATTTTAGAAGAAAGCCAGACTCTTAGATGATCTTTCGTATTACTCCTGTCTCATTGTACTTTTTATTCTGTAGCATGTCACAAATATTATAGCAACTCTTCACTCTACAAATTGAAACTGCAGATTTTTCTTAAAAAACCCAATCAATTAAAGGTTGAAAATTATATTTTTGTAAAGGTCATTGAAGATTATTTTTACCTAGTTTTTATTTTTAGATTTAGCTAGTCTAAATAATTTTATAATTTGTTCCATATGAAATCATCCAAGGTAGACATTCACACAATTTGACTACAATATCAACACCATTAATTGAGCATAATGATCAATATAATAAATATTTCATCACAAAACAAGTGAATGTAATTGTTTTGAAATGCTTTTGATAGTCCCTGAAGTGTTAAATATGGCAGTACATGGTTATCTTTATTCACTTTGAACTGACCGTCAAACTTCAGAGGAAGAAAGCAGTCTAATGAAAACATGGAATAGTGTCTGAGATATGGGCTAGAAGGGCATTTTTTGTAAATAGATTAAAGAAAATCTAAAAATATAAGGATACTGAGAAGTTTAGGTTCCTTTTGTGCAATATCATGGGACTTGCCTTAATTTATGGATTATTGACTGGAGAAGGGTAATCCTACACTAATGTTTCCCCATTTAAGAAATTTCCATGACAGTGGCAATTGTATTTTTTCTTCTTTTGTTTTCCATTCTATAGCAGAAGAGTATTCTTACCAATGAGAGGGGATTTTTAGTTATGGGTTTTGGATTCTATTTTTTTCAGTTTTGTTTTCAACAAAAAGAAAGTATTGAGAAACGTTCTGAATGTTGGGATTTAGCCATCTTCAAACTGTCTCTGGAAAGTTTCCAGTTGCTTTGATAACACAGAAATAGGGGAATAAAAAGTTTAAATTTCTTTGGCTAAAGTAGTTTTGGCATAAGAAAAAAGGCTGCTGCATTTTTAAAAATACCCTTTAGTTTTGAGCTACGCAATAGGTGTCTGTGCTAAAATTATATGAACATCAAGAAGGTTAGTATTTTAAAAATTACAGCAAAACACAGTCCTATGAAATATATTTCTTAAAGAAAGAAAATTTTACTTGTTGAAATTTATGCATGAGTTTTCTAATTTCAAATGAGTAGTGTGCCTAACATAGCGGGCCTGCTTTTAGTATTATGGCTACTTTGTATATTTACTTTCCTTCATTATAGGCCCAAAATTACGTGATCCTGGAGGAACTCCAACCCAACAGCAACTACAATGTAGAACTGCAGGCCGTAACACGCTGGGGTCAGATACGCCTAAAAAGTGCTAAGGTTTCTCTCCATTTTAGCACGGCTCAGGATACCAGGAATAATAGTGAGTAATTGTATTCAATCACCTGAATGATTTATCTCTTCTTTATCTGGAATTTGAATGTTTTATATAACCATTTCTCAAATTTAAAAAAACCAACAAAACAACAAAAACATTGTCTTAAAGCTTTCTGTTTCATATCATAGTAATACTGTCTCAGTGAAGTTGAGTAAACTTTTAATGTTAAATTTCTTATCTAAAAATTGTTGACAGTTTTTCCCTAATTCTTTATCTTAGAACCTACTCACTTCAAATAAACAAATACATCAAAAATGGAAAGATTTGCATGACTGTGATGCTAGTATTTTTTAAATGCAATACAGGTGTAAGTACTATATTTGTCAATTGCTGGAATAAAAGCATTTCTGTATCTTTGTCTTTACTGGACAATTAACTTTTAGCTTATAATGCTTTTCAAAATCCTGACTATTCTGAGTATCTCATTAATTTAAATTCTTGAACAATATAAAAATATATCTGCTAAGAATTGATATAAAACATCAACTTTTCTGTTAGGGAATCTAAAATGTTCCACACCTGAGAAGCAATGAATTCTCAAGAAAATATTGCACACATAGGACTTATATTAAAATTAGAATATTGAGATCTTTAGGTGTCAGGTTATTTCTTGTTAAGATCTTCTTTAAAACGTCACATGTTAAGTGGTATAATTGAGAAACCTATGTGAATCTGAAAGTAAACCATAATGCTTAGTCTTGGTTAAATGCTATTTGTATAATTACTTGCCAAACGAACCTGATCACCTCCAAGACAAAGTAACCCACCTACTGGACGAGGGAAAGGCTGTGGATGTATCTTCCTGGACTTCAGTAAAGCCTTTGACACAGTTTCTCACAGCATTTTGCTATGGAAACTGTCGGCGTCTGGCCTGGACGGGCGCACACTCTCCTGGGTGAAAAACTGGTTGGATGGCCGGGCCCAGAGAGTGCTGGGAAATGGAGTTAAATCCAGCTGGAGGCCAGTGACAAGTGGGGTTCCCCAGGGCTCAGTGCTGGGTCCAACCCTGTTCAATGTCTTTATCAATGACCTGGATGAAGGCATCGAGTGCTCCCTTAGCAAGTTTGCAGATGACACCAAGCTGGGTGGAAGTGTGGATCTGCGGGAGGGTCGGGAGGCTCTGCAAAGGGATCTGAACAGGCTGGACTGCTGGGCTGAGACCAACGGCATGAGGTTTAACAAGGCCAAATGCCGGGTCCTGCACTTGGGGCACAACAACCCTGTGCAGAGGTACAGACTAGGAGAAGCCTGGCTGGAAAGCTGCCCAGAGGAGAAGGACCTGGGGGTGTTGGTTGACAGCGACTGAACATGAGCCAGCAGTGTGCCCAGGTGGCCAAGAAGGACAATGGCATCTTGGCTTGTATCAGAAACAGCGTGACCATCAGGTCCAGGGAGGTTATTCTCCCTCTGTACTCGGCACCAGTGAGACCGCACCTCGAGTACTGTGTTCAGTTCTGGGCCCCTCAGCACAAGAAGGATGTTGAGGCTCTGGAGCGAGTCCAGAGAAGAGCAACGAAGCTGGTGAAGGGGCGGGAGAACAGGCCTTATGAGGAGCGGCTGAGAGAGCTGGGGTTGTTTAGCCTGGAGAAGAGGAGGCTGAGGGGAGACCTCATTGCTCTCTACAACTACCTGAAGGGAGGTTGTAGAGAGGAGGGTTCTGGCCTCTTCTCCCAAGTGACAGGGGCCGGAACAAGAGGGAATGGCCTCAAGCTCCACCAGGGGAGGTTTAGGGTGGACATTAGGAAAAAAATTTTTCACAGAAAGGGTCATTGGGCACTGGAACAGTCTACCCAGGGAGGTGGTTGAGTCACCTTCCCTGGAAGTGTTTAAAAGACGAGTGGACAAGGTGCTGAGGGGCATGGTTTAGTGACTGATAGGAATGCTTGGACTCAGTGGTCCTGGAGGTCTTTTCCAGCCTACTGATTCTGTGACTATTTTGGACTGCATTGTTTGTTAATAAAAATTTTTTTTCTTGTATGTCTAAATATTTGACTGTTATATTCAAGTAATTTATGAGCATCCATTTAGTTAATGAGTAATATTTTCTTTTTAACTGCAAATCAGTTAAATCTCAGCTGTGAGAACTAAAACACATATTTGTTTTGCAGTACAGTACTCCAATAATAAGTTTATAGAAATATCTGAGCACAATTTCTGTTAAAGCCATGAAGTAAAGGATTCAAGATTCTTTGAGCCTAAACCACTGGTATAACATATTTTAGTGGACAGAACACTCTGATGAGAAGGGTATTTTGATCTTTATGGACATTATAAAAAAAATGACTGAATTATAGTTTGCATAGAAATGCAGATAAAAACACTCTTGGAGGAGATGCCAATTCATCTTCTGAATGTCACTGAAGTTAGTTAGGTACTGAGCCAGTCCTTCTTGAGATACTTTTGAGAATACTCAGAGGCAGATGGAGAAATATGAAAAAGAAAAAAAATATTGCCTGAAATATTATCTAGGACATGACATTCATGCCCTGTTTTCATTTGGGGCCTTCCATGGCTTTTGGGAAGTACTTCCAGAAGCAACATGCCAATTTTGCTGAAGTCCCACTGTCAGTTGCTCTGCGCTCTGTGGAATCAAGTGCTGGGTTTTTTAGGTGACTGATCCTGTTGTCAGAGTAGAGTGTACTCCATATTTGGCTGAAGTAGTTTAGTCTTATAGACCTCTGTGAGCTTTCACTCTGGCCCTCTGGCATTATATTTACCCACACTTAGAAATGCGTTGCCTCCCTATAGTTGTATGCTTCACTTCTGGGAAATGCAGCAAGAGTCTCTCTCTTGATCTTTGTATGTAAATACTCAAATTGGTGTCCTGGTTTTTATGGAAATGGAGCAGACATAACAGCAAAGCAGGGATTTAGTAAAATTAAAATGCTTTAAGTTGAGATATATCTAATAGATTTAAGTTTGTACTCTGTATTACATTTTTATTTTCTTTTAGATATATAAACACTATGGTTACCCTGACAAAGTAGTTGCCTAAGATTGGTAGTTTTACATTAATTTAAAACAAGCAAAGAAAATATAAAATTGTATCAGATTAGGAAAAGGATTGACAAAATAAAATTTGGCCAAAAAAGCAAGTGGGTTTCAGCTGAAGCTACATGTAGGGCACAGTGTTTAAATTTACATGTTTGTCATGGTAACTATTGATGCTTGAGTCTTTCCCTCTTTCTCTCAAGTACATAGTTAATAAATAGTTACTTCCTAACTATTAGAATATTTAATTTTAATTAATGTGTGCTATTGAATTAAATACAGCTCATTTTTTTAATCTAATGCAAATACTGTCCTCAATTAAAATTTATATATTTGCAATGAAAATGCAAATGAAAGTTTGAATCAGCATTGTTGCCTTTTCAACTGAAAGTATCTAGAAATACTGTCAGCCTTGCTAAATGTTGATTAATTGTTGCCAAATGAAATTCTTGTTGAAAGACATGCCATTACCATTGCTTGCTGGAAGCCAGGCATATAACACCAAGACCACTGCTTAAAGTTAATTCTGCTCTTACAATGTTTTCCTAAGCATGCACCGTTCACTGCTGGAAACAGGAAAGTGGGCAAGCAAGATCTTTAATCTGACCAGAGTTACGTAGCACACCAAAGGAATATACGTACTTTGATGGAATAACCACATGTAGCACTCTGTGCATTACACTCAATGCCATCCTTGGGGTATGTGTATATCCAAACACTGCACAAATATGAAGAGCACAAACAAATATACAGAACCACTGCTAGATACTACACCTGTTTAAGTCAGTGTTTAAGTCAGTGTGTTAATATTTCTTGTTCTTGCCAATATAAATACACTCCCTTTCCTTATTATTATTTTGAAAAGTTACAGAGCATTTTCATATCGAAATACATTTCTCTTTTTTCCTCTGTGTCCAAATATTTTTTTTACTGAATTTCAAATTATATACCTTTCAATCATTATGGATAGTTTATATTAATTTCATTTATGTAAGGTGCTAAAATAAGATAATTTGATTTAAAGTTAGTATTATTTTCTGAATTTCAGGAATGTTACCATAGGCATTATACAGTACTGTACTTAAATAATTCCTGATTGCTCTGTGTGTTGCAGAGGAACAGCCTTCTTCTGGGAAACCTCAGAAAGGACTGGTAGATCCTTACCCAACATTTCAAAGAAGAAAACCCACTCGCTTTCTTAAAATTGGAACACCTTTCTATCAGGACAACCAACTTCAGGTCAAAGTCTACTGGAAGAAGACAGGTTTGTCAAATTTTTATTTTACTCTTTTTCTAGCAAGGAACTTAATTCATCAACTCCCTCAGATTTGTAGGACATTCACGTAATAGAATGAATTTGTATAATTGTTCAAAGTAAAATCCTACACCCTTCCTTCCTTCACCTTCATGTCAAAGTGAAAGATTGTCTCTCCTCTTTGTGTTACGGATTTGTAAATCTCTGTCAGAGGGAAATTATGTGAATCAGCTGTCTAAAAATTATGGTCAGTCATGCTGGGACACTAAAGCTTTCCAGAGCTGAAATAATTTTAGTAAAGTTTTGAACAGGGAAGAGGAATTTGGCTTTATGTTCAACTGAGCTTTTGTGCCTATGGACGTCATCTCTCTGGAGCGTGGTTGGAGGGTCTCAAGCACATAGAGTTATCAGGTGGATTTTCTGCAGATGTCACTGCAGTATCACTTGTTGGACTTCATCAGCTGAGAAATGAGTCAGGAAATGAATGTGTATGGAAATCAAACAGTGGTGCCACAGAGACCAAACTGTAGTTTGAACCACAAAATTTAGAGTTATACTGGCTCATGTTAAGGTTTTATGCCAGACTTTATCAGTCACCTTGAATCAGAACAGGATTAATAATTGGCCACAAGAACTGGAAGAATCTTTAAGCTGATTTTCTGCTAGGCTGCGTGCACTCTTCTGTTTTTCAGAAAAATCTAACAATTTTATGCTTAAGTCTTCCAGACTAGATGAAAATGCCATAAATGTAAAGTGTCTAGACAGATTCTGAAATCAAAATAGGGATTTTCCTTCCTTGCCCTCTAGGGTCATATAAGTTGTTACACATCTATATGCTTAGCCATAACAGGTTCATATGCTGATATTTTAAAATGTGGCAAAAATGTTCATGTTTTAACTTGGAGCAATCTACATGTGTAACAGTAGCATATATATAAAATCCATTCAATTTTTGTGTTCAGAATAAAGAGCTACAGAATGGATAATCATCTTTTCAACTGGAATTTTTCAAAGAATTTTAGAAATACTGAAGTTCTTTTGGGTTTAGATGTATGCAGTCTTCCTCCTTTATGAACTACACTGTCTCAAGTCATATTTAAGTTGTTGTAGGAGGTATAGGAGTGCAGCAACTGTAACTGGAAATGCTGAGAGAGAATTTACCTCAGCCTAGTCTACAGCCTAGAATCTAGGGTATTTCCATTTCAGATAGGCAATCAGAATTCAAATCCTTCGTGGAAGAGTATTCACCTCTTTGTGTTCTATATAGTGGATGAAAATAGGAGTCCCTGTTGACTGCTCTAAGGTTCTCATTATTTTATAGTTTGCTATTAAAAACAACACTTTTATTAGTACAGGAACACAGCCATCCTATAGTGCTAAATTAGGTTGTATGACTTTAAAATAAATAAAAAATTAACAATATCATGAAATCATGTGAAATGAGTATATTGATAGTGGTAAGTTTCCATTACAGAAAAAATAATTCAAGAAATACAAGTCTCAAGCTTGACTAAATGGGACATTTGTAAATTAAGCAAAATTTCAGATGGTTGTAGCAATCTTTGCTTTGTCTGGTTGGATTTTCAAGTCATTTGGTAGTTTCTGTGATGGAAAGTCCTAACAAGAGATGCTTGCAGTGGTGATGAAATAAATGTTACTTAGATTTTGGATTTTTATAAAATGGAAACATTTAAACCAGGATGATATGTTGATATCAGCAGCTATCTTTTTAGCTGTAATTACAACTTTAACAACTACTAGCAGCAGTCGTATACTTTGTCATATAGTTATTCATTTTCTATAGCAGTAGCTGCTCAGAAGTCCTGAAGTCCGTGGTCTTACCATTCTCCTTAGAATTAAGATTTTTGTTTCAAACTCTTTCCAAAGCCAAGAGGCCTCTGTAGAAGACTTTTGTACTGCCTCCCAACTCTGTAGCATTATAGTGCATAACAGATTACAGAAACAAACAGAAGGAAAGACTTGCGTGGAATTCTTACAGTCTCAGACTGCTCAAGAAACCCAAATGTGATCCTAAGGTTGTTTTAGATTATTGCTTTACTTTCATTGGTCCCTTTGTTAGCTGACAAATTGTTTTGCTTTAGAATTTAAATAATTTTATCCTCTCCAAAAGGACAAAATAGATCCAAATCATATAATAATTTAAATGAGTTGGAAGGGACCTCTGGAGGTCAGCTGTTCCAACCATCTGCTCAAAGTAGAACTCTGAAATCAAATCAATTTGTTCAGTCCTATCTGTAAGGCCCTATAACAGATGTTCTTCTTGTTTTCTGAATGAAAGGGAATTCATCCCTTATGAATATCAGGCTGCAGAGGCCACAGTTTATTGCAATGTACCTTAGGATTTCCAGAATGTAAGGTGATGTCTCTTGACATTCAAACATAGTTCGTCCATTACTACAAAGAAGATGTATTCCTCAGTGTCATTTGCAGGTGTGCCTCTAGAAAACCAGTGAAAGACCACAATGATAACATCAGGGCTGAAGCACTTGATTTTGTATAATCCTTCTGGATAGACTCCATCAGACCTGTATCCTGAACAACTGCAATAGAGGATGTCTTTGCAAATTATGACTCAATTGTTTTATTATATAATAAAGAAGTGATTGCTTATCAATACTCCGAAACTGAATACAGTATTTGAGTTAAAGTCTGAGGAAGTGGATGGAAGAACCCATTTCCATATATATGCATCATATTGCACCACAGTTTGGTAGCAGGAAAAACTTATTTAGGCCTATTCTTCAAGTGTCATTTCTCAAGTCCCATTAGCTTCAGTAAGCAAGAGGCATGAATGGAATGTAGGATTTGGACTTTACATTAAAATAAATCTCTTTCTGAAATAAACTATCATTTTGAATTCTTCAGTATGATGGTAATAATAACTTTAGTTTGTATCCTAGCAAAAATAACTCTACACTCTAAGCAGTACAAGGTACTTAGCAAATGCACATAATTTTGCTAGACAGGGTCATCACAAAAGTATATTGCAATTATATAAACACAATAGCTTCTTTCTGAAAGCAGAAAATGTGTTTCACTCGCTGCCTCTGACTTAGGCCTGGGATTAGAGAAACACAGTACATTCCTTAAACAGCACAAATCACAGTTGTCTAATTGAAAAGAACTTGTTTGTGGACTGATTTTTTGGCTGTCTTGATTGTGTAAAATTAGAATTTGTTTTCTATTTATGTCAAATAGTGGAATCAACTTAAACAAGTCACTTTTAACTCATTGGTGCTGGAGTCATAGAGTACAATCCATTACCAAGAGAGGATGCACTCTGACCCCCTTGCTTAAAAGGATTAGCTACTTAGAATAACTAAGATCCTCAGTATCTTGTGTAGTAACCAAGACTGAAGATGTGAAAATGAAAAGAGCTTTATGTTTCCTCTGTTCCTCGGTGGTTTGGTGAATAGAGAGCTGATGTTTTGGACTTCAGCTGAAAAGACTTCAGGTTGCTACAAATTTGTGTATCTTCAGGGTACGAAAATAAGATATTTCCCATAGACAGAAGGAAAAAATAAATGCTTACTGCATCAATTGTCATCACTTGATGCAATAATTATATTACATGAAAATATTGGGATGTAATTTAGCATGATGATTTTGCTCCAAAGCAACATGTCACAATAATATTTTCTAACCCATGACTCTGCCTTCACTATTGTTTTCTTAGTGTCTGTTATTTGAGTATTATATAGCTCACCTTGCTCAGGTAAAGCCTTAGTTTCCTTCACTTTTCTTTGAATGAAGTCTACAAACATTTGCATCTCATATTTAAATTAAACTTTTAAAGTACTTCTAGATATTTAAAATCAATGTAACTGCTTCTTGGTTTTGCTTAAAAAGACAAATATTTAAAATGTATTAAGTCTTGCCTTCAGACTTCTTTCTTTGTATTTCTGGTAAATGCTAAAGCAGAAGCAGAAAAAAAAAAAGAACACTTAAGGCAGGGAGGGGCAAAGAATCCTCCATTGTCTGATAAATCAACCAAACAAGAGTAATGAATTAAATTACAGGGAAGAATAAAATGAAAGGCAAGGCAAAGCAAATAGAAAGCTGCCACAAATGCTTTTAAAACCAGATCTTAGGAAAACAAAATTAACTTTCACTTAGTTCAGGGAGATAAATGAGGTGACTGTATGTGCTGACTCTTTGTTTGCAATAAGGTATTTCATATGGCAGGTTTTAAAATAATTGAAAGCTTTCATGGAGTTATTCTATGGTCCTTTCTCATAGTACGCGTGCCATTGAAGTTAATGAAACTCTTCAATGCCAGCTGGAATTTCTAGCTGTTATTGTAAAGAATTCAGTAGTAGTTGCTTAAAACTGGGAGATTATTTAGTTTGGTACTAACTCTTACACTAGGAAGTTCAGTGTTTGAGCAGCTGGCTACTTTCTAATTATAGATATTTAAGCAGTAAAATATTTGTACTTGAAGGTGTCGTTGTTCAGATGGTTCTTTCAACAAGACCTCGCTGTTAATTACGTGAAATATACACCAATATATTTCCCCCATATTTCTGTGTGAATGTGAAGACATTGGCTTGGCAGAGGCTGATTGTGAGGATATACAGAATGTAACTTTATATTTATGGATTTGATTGGTAAAGCTGGGCCTAAGCACAGGAAGCTTTGACTAGACCAACTCTTTAGAAATTCATCAGTAGGCATTGTATAATTTTGCTTTTTCACGTGTGCTACATGATGCCTGTATCCTTTGGGCTTTCCCAGCATCCTGCCTGTGAAGGTAGGAAAGGCAGTCAGCTTTAATTGCTGAGGGAGTTTATTCCAGAGTTTAAAGCATATCCTGCTAGAAGTATCATCTGTGATTTTTTTCTCCTTCCTAATAGGCCTAATGTAGTTCCAGAAATATTTTTTTGTGTGTCTTTTAAAATCTCTGCCTTTTTACTGCCTGGAGAGAGTGAAAAGGGGAGCACACGACCATCTCCAGTTTTACTTTACTAACTGCCTACAGGACTTGGACTGTTTGGTTTGTGTCCAAACATGATATGCTAACAATACTTAAAATGTTGCTAATGGAAGGCATGAAAAACATTAACGAATAATACAATTTGGTGGAGCAGATAGTGTGCAACTTCTTGAACAGTATGCAATTGATTCCTGGGACAAATAATAAAGTTTTAAAATCACGTGTATATGTAACCTCAGTGGAACATTAGTTGACAGTATTGGGAAGTCTTTTCAGGGACAGAGTTCCTTCATGTTTCCATTAGAACAACAGAAAACCATTGCTCAATACCTTTCAACCTCCTCCAAACCTCTGTGCCTTTCAGGGTAGAAGGTTGAAGCTCTTGGTATGTGAATCTTAGGGGCAAGTCTGTCCAATGATTAGTCTCAGGAATGTAGTTGGAAGTGATTCAAAGACTGCCAGGAAATCAAATATCAGAAACCAAATCAGAAGTGTGGTCTCAGAGCTCAGGCAGCACAGAAGACATATTTTGTTTAGAAGACACTCACTGATGTGTGTTGAAGGCAGGCTGTGTCTGCACTGGACCAGTTTGATCCAGATCATTCATCAGAGCTGTTCTAACACTTTGTATGGTTGATATGTTTATTGCTTCATTTTAAAATTGACATGGTGTATACTGTTCACAAGCCCTCAGTATGACCTGAATGCTACTCCAGAACACCTTTAGTAATTGTGAAAGTGTACTTAATTCAAATAAGTCTTCTTTTTATTCTTAAATTTAATAACTGAATACAAATTTAAGCTTGATTTATTTTGAACTTGCAGTAAAAGATAAAATAGAAATCTAATTGCAAATTACTTGGTCATGATTACAATCCAAAGATAGATGATCATAATGTGAGATAAGTACTTGCGATCACACTTCAGATGTGCATTCAGTATCACATTGCAAAGCCATTTGTCAGGACTTGACTCATTTCAAGGCCTTGCAAAAAATTAAGCAGCCAACTATAAAGAAACCCTTAGCTGATCTTTAATTCTTCAAAGCAAAATGTGTTTTCAAAACCAGCATCTTTATGTTCCTTCAATAGTATCTGACTACCTGGTACACAGGGGTTTTTTTTATTTGTTTTGAAGCCACTTCTGTCTTAATTTGAATACTAATTCTTACGGGGAAGTCACAGAAAATGGTCAAGATCTTTTCACCTTGTCTGTGTGCAAGGGATTTTATAATATTCTTAACCTGATTTTGCTCTGTTCTTTTCCTCATAGTCTCAGTAGTCTTAACACTGTAGAATTAGAACGTGCATATTAATGCCATTAACTTTATGAATAACAGTTCAGCAAAGCAACATCCTGATATGACATACCATGATGCATACTATGAAAGTCCAGTTTTGGAACGTGATGGAGCATTGCACATACGTGCAAACCCACGTATACAGCTTTCGCATAGGGTATGAGAGGGGAGGAAGTAGCAGATGCATCTCTACATCTCTTCCCACTGTGGAATTAGAGATAAGCTGAGTCTGCAAGGTGAGCTTGACTCTGGAATTGGAAAGGACCCCCAGATTACCTACCCTCAGTATAGCCTCCCCCCCTAAATTAATGTACAAATTTTTCAAAGTTATATAGAAGATCAAAGTTAATCATAGAGTACCTAGTGACATTTTCAATAGAACTATAACTATAGCAAGCCTTGGACTTGTTTGGTTGGGTTTTTTTTTCCTTTTTCATTACATTCAGGATTAGGATACTTAGATACCTTTTAAAATCTGGCTATGAGGGAGTAATGTAGGGAGTTTCTATTCAGGCTATGGTGAGACTTGGAGCTTAAAAGACGTAAATTTCCTTGTAATAGAAAACTAAAATGAAATGCTGTTAAACTCACTTCGTATAGAATATTGCTTATGGGGAAGAGGAGTGACAGTAGAGGTAATCCAGTTTAGAGACAATCCCAAACTTAAATCCCTCAATAATAAACATCTTGAAATCTTAAGGCTTTTTAGGTCTAGGTATGGACACAAAACCTGTGGTGGTTCAGGCCTCTCTTGAAATTACACACTAATTGTTAATATAGTTTTTGGAAAGGCTTATCATTGTATTATATAAAGAATGTGTTATAGAGAAATAAAGTTTGTTTTAAATGGCATAATGTGAGAAACAAAATCTTTGTAATTTAAACAATACTGCTTATATTCCATGTAAGACCAGGAAGCAGCATAACTTGCCTTCAGAGGAAGTGTTTATTGAATTAAGTTTAAATGTCAACTGAGGGTTTTGGTATTTGTTTTAATCATACTGCTTGAAGAGGTGATTATTGAAAAGTTCTTTTTCTCAGAGGTGTCATGAATGCTATGAATTTCAAAACCAAATATTTCACCCTTTGGGGTTTTTTTTCCTTTTTTTTTTTTTTTTTTTGATATCACTGGGTGAATCAATGCAGAGGCAGCTGGAGAGCCAGAGCTGTTTTAATTTCATTTTTTTAGGAGAATTTGCCTAAAATGCCTGAGACAGAACACAACGATAACATAATTTTTACAGGGAAAGAGGAGTGCAGAGGCTCAGAGTGCATTAGTGCATCAATGCAGCATTTTATTATTAGTTAAAGGTAAATTGTGTTTACCTATGTAGCCTGGGACTGATCACTCACTTTGCTAAACTACCATAGGTAAAATAACACATTATTCTATCTTTATTTCTTATCCTTTCATTAGCTTCAGATTTCAAATGTTGGCAAGAAATGCCATGAATCAGAGAGGCATAGCATGGCTCATGAACCTATATGTGAAGAAATAAATGTTATGATCAAATACTGACTGAGATCATGTTTTGCTTCCTGGCAGTTTGATGAAGTATTCCTTCTCAAACTGTTCTTCAGTCTTGCTGTTGTTATTACAATGCAATAAATACCATGTGGATTATCCTTCTGCTAGAGTGGTGGGTTGGAAGCAGTGCTGTGTTGTATTAGATCCACAGTTGTAAAGATGTATCAGGGATGGCATAAAGGGAGAAGATAGGGCAGGAACATTTCTTCAGGAAGTCTTTGTTTTGTATACACCTTTGGGCACTTCAGAGATGAGAAGAAGTTTTTCTTCATGCAAGGGATCATAAAGTCACCAGTTACTGTTGTTACCTTTACGTTCACTGTTGCACAGCTTCCCTATTCAATACCATGAGAAAAATATTTTTTTCCTGGCTATTACGGTTTGACAAAGGATTTATAGAAAGATCCCCAAAAAACATACTATAACTTTGCTATAGAAACAATTAATCAAGCTTGCAGGTACAGAGACATGCACTTCATGTGCCCTGAGCAGATTCTGCCCTGTGCTGTGGCATTAAATATAAAATCTTTACCCTTTACCAGAGCCTCTTTCTAGACCAGTAATACTGCAAGACACATGATCCAGAAAGGAAATCACTTCATTTTGCTGTATTTACTTCCTCCTATTAGTCTAAGACAATCAAAGACATAATTCAAGACTGTCTTTTAACTGTAGTTTGCAGTGTCATTAGTATCTTGATCTTGGTAGGTACTAAACTTTCTGGCTTGATCCATTAGCTATTCTTAACTATTGAAGTCAACATGACTGTTCACATGTGTAAGTGCTTTGTTGAATCAGGGCCAAAGTACTCAGAAGCCTGTACGATCAACCCCCTAATATGAGAAGAAAACCAAAAACAATCATTGCAGTTTGCTGTATGAAACATCAGATTTAACAATGTATAATAAATCCAAAGGTTTAGCTACATGCAGAACAAATTCAGTAATTTTCTTATTCAATAGCTTCACAGAAATTTCTGCCTCATGGTATTCTCTTTGAAGAAAGGTTAGGTTTGATTAAAGACAGCAGGTTTACATATGGCTAATTAACATCCAAACTTTGATAACAACTCTTTTTGAACATATAGTTAGCATATTAATTATAGGTACGTATTCTGGAGAGAGTAAATTTGCCGAGGTAACCTGACAAAAAATACAGAGCAACATTTCCTTATTTTTCTGAATTACTCATTCAACATATGTTGTTATATTAAATCAATACTTTTATGCTGCCAGGTAAAGTTTTTTGTATAAATATATCTTATTTTATAATCTTAACGTTTTTACCATATTTTATTCCAATGGGAAAATCTGTCAGACACTGCTTGTTAATTACTTCAAATCCTGTCACAATACAAAAATCAGCTTGATTTTTCTGTGTTTATTGATGCCAGACATTTTTTATTGCAATTATACCTTAATTTGAGCTGCTATTGTTGAACATTTCTGCTCTGAAATCTTGTTTTCCAGCAAATCCCATTTGATTTTTCTTTCTAATAAACTTTTGTGATTTGATTGCCTGCATACTAGTGCTGTCATAGCTAGCATTAATAAGCATTTTTATACCAAATTGTAGAAAGCCGTCATCCAACAACCAGGCATCAAATTGTATAATCCACAAATCTAGAGCTGAAATACTTTAAGAGCAGAGACTATTATTATTATTATTATCACCACTTGAACAGAGGTGAGGAGTCACAAAGTGCTTTGCCTGAAGACCTTCAGCAAACCAGCAGCAGAACTAGCCCCAGCTCCTGAAACCGTCTGCTTGGATTTTCTTGTTGTGAATCACAGGAATATCAAGGAATACATAACTCTTAAATCTGTTTACCTGGTCTCCTGGAGTGATAGGCTGTTGTCATATTAGTGGTATTGGGTTGTGTGAACAAACTTCACTGCTGTTTCTGCGCATGCTATGCCAGTTTCTGAGCTGCAATGCAGTGTTCAGTTCCTTATTATTGTCAAACTGGTATGCTTCTGCAACAATAGATATAATGTAAACCAGAAAAAAATATTTGAGGCAAAGAAAGGAGCTATTTGCAGTAACATATTAGAAAAAAGCCAACCACATTAGATGAAATTTTTCACATGGCTTCAGTAATGGAAATGTACAACAGAACAGAAGTGTGGCAAAAATTGGCAAAAATAAGGAAAAGAGATTACTTCAGTATTTAGTTTACTTCCAATAAATTATTTTAACCAGAAATTCCAGCTAGGAAGAGTTGCAGGATTAGTTGGCATTGTGTTGGGTGATTTTTCTGAATGGGTCTCAAGCTTCAAATTCTGTGGGGAGATGAGATTTAGCAAATGTAGATTGTAGGCCTGGGGTATTCCTGTTAAATGTCATGCAGCCGTGACTTAGGACATAGTGTAGTACTTTAAGCAAAACTTTTTAATCTAAGATACTTAAATTGTGCACATGAACTTGAATTTTTCAAAGTTTCAAACAAATGTACTTGGCATTGCATTAATGGGATTTTCAGCTGTGCATTCCTCCCCTCCCCCCAAAAAACCCAACAAAAACCAAAACTGGTACTTCATTTATTTAATTTAGTTGAAATTGAACTAAAGGGTTTAGGTTGTGGAGTGGGAGAGAGAAGATAAATCTAGCAAAATACATCTCCATGAACAAAATTAGTAGAGTTAGCTTTGTGGAAATACTCATGTGGAGTTAAAGGTTTTTTGGATAAAACATAGGAGGGTGGGAATCAAAACAGACATCCTTCAAATGTGCTTTAGAGCATCTGCCTGTCAATAAATTTCCAGATAGAAGTTTATGATTTCTATCCAACAAAGTTGGCTGCATACCCTTGTTCAGTAAAACAGTTAAGCATATATGGAATTTTAAGAATATGCTCATGTGAAATCTGTATCGGAATGTTTTCTTAAGGCAAGGAACTCATTATATACTTCAGAAAACCTAAAATAATTACCATTAGCTATTAGTCTGTTTAGGAGGATTAGTTTTGTTCATCTTCCTGAAATATCAAGAAATCTTTAGCTTGTGTAATTGAAGGTCATTTCAATGATAGTAACTTTACAGGGATTTTTAAAGTAATTCTTCTGAATAGCCTTTTTCCTTTTCCTTTTATTTTTTTCTTAAAGAAGCTTGAAATAAAAGTAGTTGTTTGAATAAGCTGTCTGCTGTAACAGTCCTTTAAGGAGTTCTTAAATGATTTTTATGTTGACTAATTTCACAAGATTAGTGCTTCTCAAATGAGTGCTAGCACTTAGTATGTCCTTCAAGTTCAGTGTTTCTATACAAATACTTTAAGTTCTGAGAAAGACGAATACTTACTGTTTGTGCAGGCATCAATCGTTTTAGTTTTAAATGGTATACTTTCTACCCATGAGAACAATGACGTTATAAAGCTTTATAAAGATTTGTATTTTGAAGTACAGAATCAAGAGAACTCCAAACTCTTAAGAAGAAGAATGATGATATACAAAAAAAGCTTTATAATTTGAAATCTGAAATACCAGAGAAGCAGACTGAAACAGTCTGGCAATTTCTTTTCAGTGTTATGTACCTATTCTAGAAAGGATAGCAGAGCTTTCTAATAAAATTGGCCAAAATCAGTCCTATGAGATACTGGATATTCTGTTAATAGTAAGTACTCAAATGACTTTTCAGAAGAAGATGTGGCTCTGAGTGGCAATGTATTAAATTCAGCTCATTTAGTTCAGAACTGTTAGCTTTGGTGGTAGCCGCTGGCATTCAGCTAGACTGTAGGTTGGATCGCTTGTCCAGTACTTAGCACTGAGTTTGTAATGGACAGCTGGAAACAAAAATCTAAATAAAACTATAATAGTGATCTCACTAGAAGAGTGTATGTTGCAGAAAGGAAAGCTGGGAGAAGCTTTTCTTTTGCATGTGCTGTAAACATTAAATCAGATGTATAATGTTACATAAAACCATAACTCTAGGGCCGTTAGCTTTATGAACAACTTTAGGAAACAATTGCGTTTTTTCAGCTTTTTGTGTTGAAGTCTCTTATGTAGGTTTTTACATGTTGTCTCCTTTTGCACTAAAAAATCTTATTTCTAAACTGGTCCTGTTATTTAATATGCATACTTCATGCATGCACATACACTTTGAGTTTTTTATGCTTCTAGCTTTATTTAATCATGAAATGTCCCACCTTTCCCTATTTTTCACAAAGTTTCTGTCTCAAGTAGGAGCTGCTTCTGTCATATTTCAGTTTTGCAACCCAAATTATTTAGGCTTTAGATCCCAACAGGTTAGATTTTTTAAAAGGAGAATATTTTTATTGTCAATTGGTTTTATATTCTTATTTTTAAGAAAAAACTATTAACATACTCCTGTTCAAATCTATTAAGTGACAGCAATTACAGAAGTGGGGGTAAGGACTGAAGAATTTTTAGTCTTGAAAACTAAACTTTAGGGAAGTCAAAAAGACCTGTTCTAAGGAAAAGTTTTGGATAAACTTAGCTGGTGGTGTCCTGATGCATTGCGGTTTAGAGCAGTTGATGTACTTTTATATATGTAGGTAAAAAAACTTTTTAAAGTAACTTTACTTATGCACTCACTGAAAAGAAAATCCTGTCTTTTCAGTCTAGACACTATCAGAATACTAGATGTGAGCACTAACAAATATAAATGTATTTGTTCATTTTCTTTCAAGAACAAAAAAAGAAATTATGTTTATTAAAACTCATCATCCTACATTTACAGTCCAAATTGATAACAAGTGAAATAACAGTATTTTTAACCTCTTCCAGGTTTTCTGGTTCAGATTGGGAGATTATCAGAAACCACAGATTCTTGTGAATGGGTTACTAATGTTTTACTCATGCAGGAGAGAAGTAGGAAGCAAAAAAGAACTACTTGAGAGGAGAAGCTCACATAAGGAATGGATGTGGAGCTGCAATAGAATTCAATCAGCATTTTACTATGCCAGGAGCTGGAAATACCGAATATCTTGGGTTACAGCCTGTTTAATCACATTTCTGAACAAAGGCTTAGTGAAGCTCTGCACTGATCTATGTGGATGCTGAGCTGTTGTAAGTTCTTGGTGCATGGGATTTATCTTTCCCCAGTTGCCCATGTAGTGATATTCAGTGACCTACCTGAGCTATGTGTCTTATTCCCTTCTTGCTGGCTGGATAATGGCAAGGCTTAATTGGCTTGGATAATTTCAACCAAAGAGAGAGTGATCTATTTATGGATTGCAAGTGAAAGTTACTGTGAGTGAAAATAACCAATATGTAGCTTTATAAAGAGCAGTCCACCTTACTTACAGATAGTTTAGAATAGTAAGTTATGATTATCAGTTAATATACAATCAATAGCAGATTCACTGTGGTCAATTGGAACAGAGTGTGGATTGTTAATACAGTATGATTAATACAGCAGCACAAAGTTTTCAGGTCCCAGGAAGCCAGGTGTTTTGTTTGTTTGTCCCAGGAAAGGGGTGCAAGCAGGTGATGGGCAACAACTGAGTGAGCTGGAAGAGTCAAAATAAGATGGAACCTACTTACAAATACAATGAGTTTGTGTCTCCATCCAATGGACACATCAAGTGGGAAAGCCCAGCAACTAAGAAACAAGTGAAATAATTTCCATTTTTTAATTTATTTTTTAAATGAGAGAGAACAATTGCAAGACAGCAAGTTATGTCTTTAGAGATTTCTGTTTGAAAACAAATGTTGGGTTTCCAAAGATATCACACAAACAATTAGGATATATGTTTATGAAGATAGGCACTGCAAAAATCTGTTTCAAGGAGCTTATAATCAGTCTTTTTTCCAGGATATCATTTGAGCTAGTTTCAGATACTATTTATTTTTACTCTTTGGTTTACTGTCCTTCTCTTCTGCATCCAAATTACTCATAGCAGTCTAATACCAGATCGGTACTTAGGGCGTCAAATTTATTTGTTTTCCCTCCCAAAGCCCATGATCAGGCAACTGGCATTTCTAGCTATGTCAGACCAAGCTGATTAATTATAACAGACATAATTTTGCATGTCTTGTGTAAAGATAGAGAACTAGATCCACAAAAGACACAGAATGCATGTGCACTACCTGATGAGATTTTCTTCTTTTGTCTAATAATTCTCTATTACCCTTTTTTTTGCTTCCTTGTGTAGTCAGTATTAGGCAAGAAGCTCGAAGAACTGGAAAGTGGTTGAAAGGTTATAATGTTGACACTGCAGCAAGTTTTATCATTGACTTAAAAGGGACCAAACTAAAGTCTTTGGTATTTCTCTCAAGTGTCAAGACTAGAATTCTATTTGGACAGACACTAAACAAGTTTTATGACATATTCTGAGAAGAGAAAGCTCAAGGATTTACAGGCATTTTCACATCTTCAGGCACAGATTTCTCAAGCAGTGCAAGGCAGCAATATTGCAATGCTGTGACAATATATACAGCCACAGGTGCTTGACACAGTCATTTCCATCATTTGCAGGAAGTTTAGAAGAAGCAGCGTTGAGATTTTTTTTTTTTAATGCTCAATTTAAATGCTTGATTTTTTATAAAATGTAAGCAGTATATGCTTACATATTCAAAAATGCTAATCCACTATTTTTAAAGTTATCTCCTTTAGCTGATAAAGGATTTAAATTATGTACATGTATAATATTTTCTCCATTCTATTGAAGGATGCTTAGGAACAAGCGAGGAACTACCATCTCTACAATACTTAAAACTCCTTCTATTTTTATCCAGAGAAGCCAGAAGAGTTGCAATGATGAAAGCATAATTATAATATATGTCTTTTCCTTTCTTTTTATATAATTTAGATATCAGTATGAATCAGTTCCAAGTCCACTGGTTACTGGAGTCCTGTGCACACAATGACACCAAAGGACTTGGGAAAGTAACTGAGCTAACTTATGTAAGTCTCCGTTCAGCTTTCTGCTTGACTCTCAATAGCTTCTAAGCAGCAAGAAAAAAGATGGGTTTGTAACATAACACATGTATGCTTTGTATCATGTTTCACAGATAAGTAGGAATATTTCTTTATTATGTTTCTTTGCAGCAAAAGATAAAAATGATACATCTGGACTGTTTTGGGTTCTGGTTTGTTTTTATTTTTTAAATCCACACAAGGCTAAAATCATAATTTTTCATCAGTTCTATTCAAAAAACAAGAGCAGGCAAATAAACTTCTTAGCTCTAAGTACTTATATATTTCTACAGCGTAGAAAACATGGAGCTTTATAATTAGTACAGTAGGACTCTAGCATAGTGCAAATACTGAACAGTAATAATACTAACTAATAAACAAGGTTTTCTTTTAGACATGAAGGTAGGTTTTGTAACCCTGAGGAGAAAAAAAATAAGGAAAAAGCACCATAGGTGAAATATACTAGACATGAAATACGGAAGCTGGACAGATATTAGATAAGGAGAAAAGCTCTATGTAAGTGCATGTCAGCCCAAAGATATATTGCTATGGCAGTTCTTAGTACACAATTTGTTGGCAATCAGTGTCATCCATCTCTGTAGCATATTATTTGAACAACACAGTAATGTGATTTGTGCATCACAATTGATTTAGTGGGTTATGCAGAATGGAAGAAATCACAATTTGCCTTTCCTTCTTACCCCAACTGGATCAATTCAATGCAGTTAATGGCATGCAAAAGTAGAGTAAATCAAAAGGCATCATTTCTCATACAAAAAGCCTTTGGCTTGTGAGATTCATGGGGTCAGCAAAGCAAATATTAGAGGTGTATTAAAAAATGATTATGACAGGATGTTATGATAGGTCCCAATATTTCAAGTTATACACATTGATGATAAGAGAAAAATAATATTTAAGAAGGTTATTTCCACTAGAGGTCAGGAAAGACTGTACATCTGCTGAAATGCATTGTGGGAATAGTTCATTTATTTCCTCTCAGTCATCTTTTGATATGTGGTCCAATATCCTTTAAGAAACTGTGTTTCTTTTGAAGAAGAGAAATATTGCAAGGAAGCAGAAGAAGATTGATGCTACAAAATATTTGGTAATCAGTATGATAGGTCAGGGTGGATAAAGGCCTTATATTTCCAGTGTAGAGCATTTAGGCCTTGTCACGATAAATAAAAATAGTCCTGTTAAGTCCATTCTCTGCCCAATCTTTATTTCTTGTTGAAAATGACCTTCCAAGTGAAGGTCAGGCAAATACAATTTGGGATTGGAAAAAAGAGGGCGTTATGTGGAAGAACACTGGAAATTAGTGGTGCTGAGGGTAGTAAAGATCTAAATGGTAGTGAAAGACTTTTGACCTTAGCCTGTAAGGTGTTATTGGACATTTTTCCCAGAAAAAAACTAAACATTTTTTTCTCATATATGATTTGTGTTGAAGCTTTCAGGCTGTAATGTTCAAAAGTACTTTAGACAACAGTAAGAATTTATCATGACATTTATATTTTGTGTAAAGTTTTCTTTTCCAGTTGTTGTCGTTAAACAGAGAATTGTGCTTTGCAGTTCAGCTGTGGAGCTTCTCTTCCTAATAAGAAGGTAGATGTAGTTAATGTACTAAAGCAGAAAAAAAAATGGATCCATAATACCATGCTGGACTTGAAAGCACTTTAAAAAAGTTATTTGTAGATTAAGCCTGTAATTTACAACAGCATAACTCAGCTTTCTTACATTTATGTAATTTGATTAACATTTACATCCTCACATTGCTACCCCCATTGCCATCATGTCAAAGAGGCTGTTCTAAATGTTAGAATCTGCTTGCTTTGATACAGTGTGGTGAAGGAACTCTGTAGAACTGAAAGACGTATCCAGATACTATGCTAATATATTTTGCTACTGAAAATAATCATAATGTAGACAATGTTTGCTTTGTTCTCTGAGTAAAAGTCATGTTGGCACGTTTTAAGCATATCAGGAAAATATGTTGTGGGAAAAAACATTTCATCTTTTGCCAGCCTTATTTTTCAATTATTTTTTTTTAATCTAGAGGTCTTTTTGCAGCTGTTATCTTTTTGTTTTTCTTCTAGGAAAACTACATGATTCTCAAGGACCTGTCATTTTCATGCAAATATAAAGTAACTGTTTTGCCTGTAAAATCTAAAGGTCGTTTTAAGGCTGAGAGCATGTTCTTTGTTACCCCGCCTTGCTCTGCATTTAAAGAAAAAAACCACAAGCACATTAATTGTCCTGCTGAAGGAGGTAAGGCATGATGTGGAGAAGTAGTCAAATAGTTTCAAATGTATCTATTGTAGCCCAAAAAGTGTTCAAAAAGCAATTCTAAAATGGGAAATGAAAGGTTCAAAACAAATATAAGTATGACTAATGCTTGTGTGAAAAATCAACTGAAATACAGAACAGTATAGGTTTTTGGCTAGCACATTACTGTTTTGTGAATTAGGTGATAACGATATTGGACATAAACATATAATGACATCTGTTATTACACAGTTTTTATTTTTGTAAGATGGCACAGTTTCCCAGTTATTTTCATCATAATGACAGAAGGTAACTGTAAACATAATTATGCTGGCACGACCCATCTTTTGAATGTTTTGCTACTGATGTAAGCTGATTTTCAGTTTGATTTTGTTTAGGGTAATTCTGCTCTCAAATAGCAAATAAAGGCACCCTTCTATCTCTGACAGTGTTGCCACAATGTTAGATATAGCTGGAGGGTCATGGAAATCACCAGATTGTGGAGATATTGGTTGGAGAGGACCTCTGGGGTCAGCTAGTCCAGCTGCTCGCTCAAAGGACTGCTGCCAGTACCAGGTCATGTCAGCCGTGGCTTTGCACAGCCAAGTTTGGAAACCTCTCTCTTCAGTTAGAGGGTAGCCTTCTCACTTCAAGCCTCTGCTACCCCAAAGGCTGTTCCTGTGCTCCGTGGGTCACCTCAGAGTCCTACCGGCAAACCATTACTGTTTCCTCACCACCCCTCCTGACAGATTCCAGCATTACAGCCTTCCAGTGTTTTCCATAGTCATAGTGCCCCTGTTAACTTGTACCACAGCTTTAGAGCATGAATTTTAGTTTTTGCCCGCATCACATGCTATTCTGTGGGTTTTCTTGTGGTGTCAAAATTGAAAACCAGAACTCAGATATTCTGAAATACAAAGTAGTAGGAAGGTGGCTGCCTGTGAATGAGGAATGTATATCTTTACATGCCATAGACTTTTCTTATGTTACCTGCATCTGGCAGCATTCAATCTGAAGTTTGAATTTGACCCAAAATACAAATGGAATATATCAAAGATAGACTTTGGTTAATGCTGAAAAATTGATGGCAGAAAGCTAGCAGGATCTTGTATAACACCAGATAGAGCGCTCCATCTAACCTTATTTTGTGGAATTAAATGAACATTGTTAGACACTGTCTGTCAAAGTTAAGCTTATCTTTTTGCTTTCCAAATTTATAGTGCCGGTTCTACCCAAAGTGTTGGCCAAACCCGAGAATCTATCTGCATCTTTCATTGTTCAGGAAGGTAACATCACTGGTCATTTTTCCTGGAAGTTATCTAAGGCAGATCTTCACCAGCCCATGACAGGATTTCAAGTCACTTGGGCAGAAGTAACCACAGAAAGCCGACAGAACAGCTTACCTAACAGCATAATTTCACAGTCACAGATACTGCCAGCAGTAAGTTATTTGTTACTTGACTTTGCTACTGGCTTCATAAGTGTATGTATACGAGGCCTACGTTTATTGTTTAGTGGTGATGCAGATGTCACACGTACTGTTCTCTGGCTCTGCAGGCAAGTTGGAGCAGGAAGTGCTTCGTTTTTCCTCCTTGCTGGAGACACAAAGCACAGCTACTCTTCTTGATGACACATTAAACATTTTAATATGCACAATTGTCAAATTAGCGATCATTGTCTAAGAAATGCCTGAAGAGAGAAGATCATCTGGGTGACAACACATAGTTTTTATTTTCTTTTGATGATTAGGCTGTTTAACTTGGATGTTACAATAATTTTACCACATATTTAGTGTCCAAGTTGATGTATTTAGAAGAATTTTCTCTTTCCTTGAGTTGCTCATTGCTCTAATAAAAATAAAAATCTCTTCCTCCCGCTGCCAATATGCATTGTTCAATTTAAAGAACTAGTTTTCACTGTTGATTGAAATTGCAAGAATTAACACATTGAATTCTTCCTCCTATTTGCTTTAAGACAGCATTTACTGTGTAAGTTCCTCCTCTGGCAGAGGCAGGTGAAGGGCACTTCATTCCAACTCTGTTGCCAGATCAACCAGAGCCAATAAAAGAGTTTAAGCAGCTGGCCTTTATCCAAAATCAGCTAAGGAGGCTGGGAGTCTTTCCTTTCACTTCAGAGAAGTGGATTAAGGCAGTTGGGTCCAGGGCAGAACTGTCTGAAAATCTTTTCACAACCTTAGTTTCATCAAAGAACACATAAAATGTTTTGTTGGATGCATTTTATATTCTACATGTTTTCCACAAGTCCAAGACAAGTTCTAACCATTCTGTTTTCATTCCTGGCAGATTGCCCTAAATCTAGGGTCTCTATATTTAGAAGCCTGTTGTTCTAGGGTAGAGTAACAAAGTTGTGTTCTTATACTCTAAAGCTACCATGCAGTGTGCAGGGTTGTTCTGTTATATTGCAGTGTGGACTCTGCGATCTGCACCGATTCACTTCAAGCTTGACCTACAGTCCAGAACAGAAGCACAGAGCAGATACAGCCTTGGTGACTTCAGCAAGGATTACGCTGAATAGGTTACTTGATCACAGACAATTGGCTGCAAACAGCAACTTTAGCACAATGAAAATCAGTCATACACCATGAGATGTTGATTTTCATCTTTAGTTTTAGGAGCAGGCGTATGTTTTTGTCAGAATTAATATTCCTTTTTTGAATTTTTAGTCCAGTTAGGTCTGAAATATATATTTAAGTCTAATTTAAAAACACTCATTTGCATTGCATTATGTTTTGGGTTTTTATCTTTCTTTTTCCCTGGTTTTCCCACTGTAAAACCTGGAAATTCCTTTTATTTAATTACTGATTACCATATGTATCTCTGTCTATTTTTAGCAACTGGTTAAGTTGCAGAAATCTCTCATTTTAGTTGAAACAGTATCTCCCCAACCGCTCAGAAACCACCAGAATCTTGAGTATTTTATGATGAGGACCATTCACTCATTCTTGTTGCTAGACTGATAAGAAAATAATATTTGCACTACTGGGCCTGAAACACAAAGGTCCAATTGCCAGAGGAGTGCCTGAAGGAGCAGAATGAGGGTATGAGTGTGATGTATGCACTCCTCTAATTGTCCTACCTGTGCAGTATATTATATGAGGTGGAACAGCTTCAGCCAGGCCTATTAAGAGCAACCTATTTCAAATTGTACTAATTTGGCAGCAAAACTATACATTTCCCTTCACCTTTTCTCTCCCTCCTTTCCCCTTTATTGTCATCTCTGGCAGGAACCATAAATTAACAATTATTTCCACAGCCTGACTGGGTCCCTTTGCATGGTGCTGGGTGCAGTGCTGGCCAGAGGAACTTGCCCTGCAAATTCCTGGCTAGCCCAGCCAGGTTGGTCGCAGGAGCACACCATGCCCTCACTAACCAGTGTCACTGCATAGCTGTCCCCTTCCTGGGACTGTACCTCTTGAAATAAGACAAACAAGGACATTAGATTCCCTAATACTCTTTAATCTTGAGCCATATATATATGAATATATATAATTTATCAATTAGTAGAATTCACAGGCAGATCCAAAATAGAAACCGGTTTATATAACTTATTCTTCATTACTGATGGGCACATCATCCATTTTCCAGAACACTAAGGAACCGCTTGGATGTCTGACACATAAAGCCATAACAGTATGGCAAAAAGTCTGCTCAAAGAGAATGGCAATCAAAAAATCCAGACCAAACCTGCTCAACAAACTGGTGCATATGTTAAATCCTTTCAACGGAATTCTAAGAAAATAATTAGTAGGTGCTGAGAGTGACAGAACCTGTTTAAACAACTGATTTGTTTAAGTAGAGCAACTATGTTTTATTTTTAGATACCCTTGAGAATTTACACAATTTATTTATTTTTAGGATCATTATGTACTTACTGTGCCCAATCTGAGGCCATCAATGCTGTATCGCTTGGAAGTCCAAGTGCTGACAACTGGAGGGGAAGGGCCAGCTACAATAAAATCATTCCGAACACCTGACCTTCCTCCTTTTTCACCCCACAGTAAGTATTACACCATTTTGGCATGTGGTTACATGTTACAAAACTTTAGTTCACCACATATAAACAGTTTACTTGAGCCATAGAGTCTTTTTTGGGTCCAGCAGCATTCCATAAACTTAAGATGTTTGAAAATACTGTTGCCTCGCAATCTCCCCCTACTCAATAACTGCCCGTCAGCAATGATGGAAGCAAAATCAGTCTTTCTCTCACTCATTTTCTGACATTTGAGATTCATTCCACCACAGCTCTTTTGGGATTCAAAGCTGATCTGTCCTCCAGGTACTGCCTGGGCCTGGAATTTCTTAGCTTTTCAAGATTAGAGTTTTCTGGGTGCATTCAGCCCAGCATGGCTAGAGTCTGATTGTGTTTATAAAGCAGTGCAAACCTCTTTAGGGCCATTTCAAGCATTTTATATGTTTTTTTAAGAATACAGATCAGTGTTTCAGATCCCAGTAAAAATTATAAATTAATTAATCCAAGATTCATCTGCTTGAATCTTTTTGTCCTTTCATAGTCCCACTAAAGTTGTCTTAACTGAACATACATGTAGTTGTCAGCACAGGCAGTTCTTTTGTATGCTGAAGGATTGGAAGCTGAAGGAAGGCCCCAGGAAACCTTTTTCAGAATCTGTAAATACTGGTATTACATATTCAGGGTTTGTATGTGCATGTTTTCTATTCTTTCATTTAGGACCTCATCTGAAGCAACATCATCCACATCACTATAAGCCACCCCCGGAGAAATATTAGACTGTTTCAAATGATTATACAAATAACTAAGAGAAAAACTGAGCTCCCAAATGAGGGCCGCAAAAAGGCATATCTGTAGGAGCAATGAACCCCAATCTCCAGTGGAAGTTACCATCTCTGTAGTTTAGCCATGAAGAATTGTATTTGCACCAAGACCAGGATAAAATATATAGCAAGGATCTTTTCAGTACCACCACTATTCAACAAAATGAAGATTGCATTTGATTCAACACCTGTGAGGAAATCAGAAGTGTGTTCATTATAATATTTTTTTATGTCTGTGTTTAAAGTAGATTCAAATGGTGCAGCGTATACAGCTTAGTGACTTCAATGTTAGTATTTGCAAGGTTGTCTTGTGATTTATACATACTTTTGAACACCGAATGCCATGTTCTTATCAGTACTTGAAGCTATGCCTGTCACCAGTTTAAGCCCTAGTGTATTTTGCTATTAGAGATGATCTCCATATGTCTGAAATAAGGACATAAATAAAATAAATACCAGTAGCCCAAACCCTAAAATAGTATTTAATAATTACTGTATCTCCACAGAGGAGAATGAGAATGCTTTTGTATCAACTGTCTGTTCTGAAATGATAATGCTTTAGCATGTAGATCTATTAACCTAAAAGATATGCAGGGTAGATGTACCATTGTAAAGAAACAAAAGGGTATTAGTAGAATTGTTGAAAATCTGTGGAAATTAGTACATTTAATTTATAGGGCCTAGAAGAATGACTTTTAAAATCCCACTTACAATTTTTTTGTTTATATTATTTCAAGGTATAAAAATATCTTGAAGAGAAACATCAATTTTCTAGTTAAAAATATGAGTAATTAATGTAAACATTTTAGAAACATAAATTCTGAGACATATTTACTGTTCAAGTATCCATACACGTACTTTTTTGGCTTTGGCTTTTGATGCATATATCTCTTTTCCCTGTGGATCTTTTGAACAGAAGGGTGGATGTATTGGCTCCATGCTATTCTGCTTACAGAAAGAATTATGTGACAACATTCTGGCATCTGGAAAACATTGACTTATACTCTATCTGAATGCATTTTTCAAATTTAGACAGAAGGGTGCCCTTTTTAACCATAAGGGAATTAATATTGCCTTACTGTGCAATATAAACTGTCTAGAATAATTTGCCACACAGAGAGACATTCTTTGATAGTAAACAGAAACTGCTTACATTTACTACAGGGAGAGTGGAAAGTATCTGCCAATAAATAAATGTCCATACAAATTCTCATAATCAGCTTCTAATGTTCAAGGTATTCAAAGTGCTCGTGCTTTCTTTGGCACCGTTTCCATTGCTCCCTGAACTGTTGAATGATGAGGTTAATGCACCTCAAGTGCTCAGGAGCCAAACTTGACAAGGTGGCCATTTTTCCTGCCAGCAGATGCTGCAGACTCACCTGTACTTCATATTTGTCTGAGATGCTCAGTGAGCCCTGGTAAATATATTTCCCTTCTTGTGATGAATAACTCTTCTATAGAAAAGCAAAGATGAAGAAAAGAAATATGTACCTGAAACTGAGATTCAGAGTAATTTTTATTGTAATAGACCATTCACAAATTATTCAAATACAGGTTTGGGTTTTTTTAATTGAAGTTTATACCTTTTTGTGTTATGGGGGTTGATCTCACAGGCAGTGGAGGAAAATAAGATAATTTCTGATCTCTTGCTTATTTCCTAAACTTCTGCCTTCGCTATTAAAGGGCTCTTTTTTTGCCCTATTGACTTTCTACTTTGCTTGTTGTCTTTTTTTATATGCACTCAGTGACCAACAACTTTTCCAGACCTTTTCTCTTGCTACATGGTTTGGGCCTTTAACAGTAATTTTAAAAATATTAAAGGCTATGGTGCTTATTATTCCTTCCTCTATCATTCTGTCATCTCCCGTTTCCCAAAATACATTAGCAAATAAACAGCTGAACTCTTCTTCATAAAATCATTAGTATTAAGGTTTATTTTCATTTTTTGGCAGAAGGCCAGATTCTCAGAGATTTTTGTCATGACGAAAATATTTTAAGTGTACAAGTCGTTACAAAGAAAAAACTATATGAATCAGGCAAGTGTGCAGTACGGCTTTTACATTTAGGCTGCACAGGGCATAGAAAAGGCTAGCAGTGATCTCCATGGTGTCTGGTAAGAGCAGGAGTCAGTGGGATCAGGCTTCTCTGAAAAATTCTTTCCAAACTGTTCAATCACAGTCTATTCTAGATACGCTGGAACAAATCTGTAGTGACTTGATTAATGTTAATGCAATTATGTTTTGTTCATAGTGACATGATAAAGCATAAAACATGAATGTCGGTCATTATCACTTCGATGCCAAATTTGGCTTGGAGATAAACTGAAAGTTAGCAGCCCTGAGTGCTCATACTCTTAGTCTTGGTTGCTCATTCTTCTGAAATTAATCAAAATAGTTACTGTTTGCTTGTCTTTTTGTTGCTTCTTTAAAGCATACAACTTCTAAAATTAACAATGTACTTTTGAAGAACATGGAGGAGTTTTCCCTTTTGAAATAATTTCTAGCAATCAAATAAAAAGTTAATAAAGTAGGATTGTAACGAATAAGTGTATTATACAGAGTCCACTAAGATGTAAATTATTTTTTCCTTCTATAAGTCAGCTTGTCAACTCACCTTTCAGGTCACCCTCCAAATAAAAAATAGAATTTCAACAAAGCTCATGCATGGATATTGAATTTCCAGCTATGAGTGATTTCCTGATAATTCTTTGAATTTAGCAGTACAGATTTGAGGGTTTTAGTGCCTAATTCAGAAAGCCTTGTTTGCTGAATTATACAGAGTATTGTCCTAATTTACTAGACTAGATCACATTAAACATGTAATTCATCAATACAGTTGTAATTCGTTACTTGAGTCACCAGTTAAAGATATATTTTCTCTAATGATATTGCGTAATAGAGTTAATATAGGCTTTGGGATGGTTTTAGATACTCTGCACCTTTACATTAATGTATTATTCGCAATATATGATTCTGATGGATTTGGCAGTTAACTTCAGGATTATTTTGTTTATCTTAAAGGAGATTTATAAGATTATGGCATTTTTGCTAACTGCTTTATGAAGTGGATTTTTTTTTGTTTGTTTCAGAAGAAAATAGTTTCTTCTTGTTATATCTTTTCTGACCATTTTTGAGTTGCTTATAGAACAAGAGAAATTCAGAGAAGATTGAGCTTGTGCTGTATCATCTCTGTGTTGCCATCCTGAATATTCACTAGGACTATAGTGTGTATACAACACATAAGGAGTCTGATTTCTGGAATGCTGATCATCCCCAACTTAGTGGCTCCAGAAAGAGTTGAGGACATGGTGTGACAATGCTAACATTGACAATAACATTTGGCATGGTCACAGATAAAGTCAAAGAAATACACATTGCTAATGTGAATGGGAATTTTACCATTGGTGTAAGCAGAACTGTATGGAGACCTTCATACTCAGTCAATTTGTTCCACAATACTTAGAGCTTCATGCTCCTGACTGCAGTCAGTGGGAGTTTCAGATATGCAGGTCCTGATTCAGGAAGATGTACAGAAAAGGAAAATGCCATGTGCACAGGAGAAGTCAGTGGGGTGGAAGTAAACCTGTGTAGTTAAGAATGAGCTTTAGTGACGGCTCAAATAAAGCATGGATGTCAAAATTTGCTTGAATACTGTCTTAAATCAGGGCCTTATAGAACAAAGTGTGGGACCCAGACAGTTCTAAATTCCGTGTACACCATCATAAAAAATTTTATTTCTGTCTTGTGTATATGTAAATGTAGCTGTGATATTGACTTATTTATTAATTCATTTTGTTATACCATGTGCCAAGTATATTCCTACCCTTTTGATCAGTACCTGTGAACATCAATTACTAAAAATAATGTTATGAAAAGTTGTGCATTATAACCGGAAATATGATGCTAATGAGCTGTTGCATGCAGTTTTAAATAATTAAGAAAACCCTTTATTTAAAAAAAATGTAAATGAATACCTACTGATGTTGATGATTATATATAGTTTTGCATGCCAAAACTCATTGTTCAGTTGTGGGCATGAAATGTAATGACTGTATTACCTCTACTGAATATATTAGTAAGGTACAATTTACAAAGTAATTAACAGAGCTCTATATGTAAAATTTTTCCATTTTACTTAATTATAATGTAGTAGAGGTAACAGAACTGCTTCTCTGTTACCCAGATTGGCTGTAGAAATTATGTTCCTATAACACTCATTTAAAATCAATATTTATTTATGTATGTAACACAAAAAATATGTCTTACGTGTCTGTCCTATTATTTAGAGAAAAAAATACACTTCTTGTAAAAAATAATTTGTAAAAAAAATGTAAATGTAAATAGAGTCTGAGTCTTTTACTCATTATTTTAATGTTTAGAATTTGTACATACTGTTTAGGTAATAAACTATCCTACATTGAAATCTTGTTACATTTTCTCCTCCATAGAGAATTTATAGTTTTGTTTTTCTTAAGTTGAAAACATTGAGTTTTCTAAGACACGTCAGTGTTATGCCAAGTACCTTTGCTACATCTGTGTTTCATTGTTTATAGTCATACCCTTTTATCCTATGTTTACTACAGCATTTTGTTTTCTTTAGAAAGTGATCAAAATAATCTGAAAATAAATGCAGATATTTGAGACTTTTATGTTTAAAAGCAATCCTTGAAGTAAGTAATCAGACTCAAGAACTTGCCATATCTTTCTTTATTTTAATTAAGTTGTTCACAGTGAAGGTTTTTTCAGCCTTTGTGATATTAACTTAAAATAATCAAAATGTTGCTGGATCCATGTCAATGGTCTGATCCTGCAAGTCAATATTTTCATGATTGAAACTTGTGAAATCTATATATACACCAAATTTGCAGTCTTCTCTGTTTTAAAGTGCTGACACTCACGATTTAAATTCTATATTTTTAATAGATATAAATATCTGTCTTAGTAAAAAAATTTAACTGTTTCAAATTGTAAGACATGCTATAATTCTGGGATGCAATATATTTAGCCTGGTGATGCACCTTTGATTTATTCTTAACTTATCTAATACACAGTTAGATTTTGTTAACTTGATCATAATCTCCAAAATTTGCTGATAATGCTTCCTTATTAGAATAACTGCTTAAATTTTTGAGTTAGTTTTTTTCCTTTTATGTAAGTGGATAATTTTTAGAAAAACCTGTGTAATTCAATTCCTCTGCAAGTTGGACTACTTCAGTGATACTTGCACTTATGGTTCATTAAACCTAGACAAGGATGGTCTATCACTAGGGATAGGTAATTGTCATAATAAACAGTCGAAGTGTTCTTCACACTGTAACTCAAAATATCCATTCAGCTTTTTCTTCTATAACTTCAAATAAATGTTTTATTCAACACTGAATTAAAAGAGATGATAATTGGATGATGCAAGTCATACGAAATAAAGCAAATTTGCAATATATCAGGCAGTACTGATGATTTTTGTTTGAGGTTTTATGGCTTTTGCTTTGGTACAACTCGGCTTTTGTTCATCTAAAATCACAATGCATATTTTGTAAAAAAAATTAATGCAATGAAAGTTCTTTATAGTATGAAAGAAAGTCCTGTTTTCTTATTACAGGTGTTGCATTGTGATCATCTGGATATATGCTAGCTCCCTTGAGGAAAGCCTTGAGCTAAAACACTGGCTGTTAGCCTGTTGGTGGCAATGCAGCACATGTAAGGGTAAAGAAATCACTGGGGAGAACACTGAGAACATGAGCATTGAAATAGAGCCAATGCCCAAGACTCCTGCAGACTGGAAGTGGATGCAGTCCAGCAGAAGCAAATTGCTCTTGCCCCCCTTTAGATTGTCCTTAATAGCCTTCCTGCTTCTACTTGAGGTGCTGGCAGGAGAATAGATTAATATTTAATCCTTGCCTTGTTATAAGCATTACTGAGAGGGCCATGTGGGGCTGAAACTAAAGAATTTATACATGCATGCTATACCCAGTTCCTCACTTATGATGGTGATTTTTTTCATATTACTTAACAATAAACTACATTCAGGAGGTGTGTTTCTCCTTAAAGGAAGGTCAACTTTGGAAATAGTGTGTTGTCATTTTTCAGGAGAATTAGGTAAATATACTACACAGAAATATCTCTTCATATTTGTGTGCAAATACATTTGTACACTATATAGATCTTGCTTGTCTTTTTCACAAGCTGTTCAGCACTAGATAGGTGCAGTAGGTTCAAAATTTTCAATGTTTAAGAGTAACTCTGGCTTTCCTGATCAATACTGACTAACCAACATGTTTTTCATATTTTTATAGTTTTAGTTAGGAAATTTTGACTGATTTAAATGGTTCAGACTGCATAGTTATTACCAGATGCTGAGTGATAGGCTTTAATATCCTGTCCTTTCGAAGTGAAAGATGGAAGAGACAGGATGGGAACACGGGTGGCACAAGAAGAAATTAATCATCTGATATATTTGTTTCTTTGCAGAAATCCCATTTCCAGTGTTAGTAGTTATCTGCAAACGTTCAAAATAATATTTTAAATATATTTTTGAGATGTGCTGCAATACTTACTTGAAATATAAATATTTCAGAATTCCAGTGAATAAATTTGCAAGCCAAAATTAATTTGAATATAACTCATAAAACAGGAATATGCAATAAAAAAATAAGCTGACGGATGCCAATGGTTCTCTCAGAGCACTTAGAGACAACTGTTCTTTTTGCATAGTATTTATTGAGTCATACTGAAGACAAAGAAGATCCAGATGCATTTTTCTCACTTTGAGTGAAATACCTCTTATCACGAAGGTTCCCATTTAGCTGGTTAAAGGTGCTTCATTAATATCTGAGGCACCAGAGGTTTAGAATAGCTTAATACTGTAATGATGCACTAGAGAACAAACCCTATATTTTTTCATTGGTCTCATCCTTTTTCCTGCATTTCTTTTTTTGTTTTGTTTATAGATCGCTGTTCATTGGTGTTTTTTTGTAAGTTCATTGTAAGAACTTGTCTCATTTATTAATCTTGGTCATACAAGACTTCCTCAAACCATATTTCTCTTCACTGCTTGTTGCTATAAAGATTTAGGTTTATCACAGAATCACAGAATAACCAGGTTGGAAGAGACCTACCGGATCGTCGAGTCCAACCATTCCCACCAATCCCTAAACCATGCCCCTAAGTACCTCATCCACCCTCACTTTAAACACCTTCAGGGACGGTGACTCAACCACCTCCCTGGGCAGACCGTTCCAATGCCTAACCACCCTCTCCGTGAAGAACTTTTTCCTAATCTCAAGCCTAAATCTCCCCTGGCGGAGCTTGAGGCCATTCCCTCTCATCCTGTCCCCTGTCACTTGGCAGAAGAGGCCACCACCCTCCTCTCCACAACCTCCCTTCAGGTAGTTGTAGAGAGTAATAAGGTCTCCCCTCAGCCTCCTCTTCTCCAGACTAAACAACTCCAGCTCTCTCAGTCGCTCCTCAGAAGATTTGTTCTCCAGCCCCTTCACCAGCTTCGTTGCTCTTCTCTGGACTCGCTCCAGAGCCTCAACATCCTTCTTGTGGTGAGGGGCCCAGAACTGAACACAGGACTCGAGGTGCGGTCTCACCAGTGCCGAGTACAGGGGGAGAATAACCTCCCTGGACCTGCTGGTCACTCCGTTCCTGATACAAGTTAAGATGCCATTGGCCTTTTTGGCCACCTGGGCACACTGCTGGCTCATGTTCAGTCGGTTGTCAACCAACACCCCCAGGTCCTTCTCCTCCTGGCAGCTTTCCAGCCAGGTTTCTCTTAGTTTGTACCTCTGCTTAGGGCTGAGGGGCTGACAGTTTCCAAAGCAGAATGCTGTGAGAAACTGTATCAAAAGCTTTACTAAAGTCCAGGAAAACCACATCCACAGCCTTTCCCTCGTCCAAGAGTCTAGTCACTCAGTCATAGAAGGTGATCAGATTACTCTGGCAAGACCTGCCTTTCATGAACCCGTGTTGACTTCCCAATATGATACCTTCCCAATAAAAAAAAGACATTAAGGTATTTATATATATTTATAAACATTCATTCATTTAGAACCAATTTCAATAAAAGGTTCCTTGTCAATTAAGTTGCATTAGTTTCTAGATATAAAGTGTATCTGCAGCTCTATCTCATTTAAATTTTTATATACATAATGCAGTTTTGGAGAACAGGAAATCTTGTTGTCCTTTTAAACAGTAGTCATGCTAGGCACCAGCAAGTACACAGAAGCATATTAAACTAATAAATATCACTCATATTTGTAGCTTGATAAATGCTATTAAGGCAATAAATTTTGTTCATGTTAGCAAAATACATCACTTAGGCTGAGAAAAACTAGTCCAAATTCTTCTGCAAAACAGAAGATCAACATGAATAGCAGAATTCTGGAGAGATGTATCAGGAACAACATTAACTATTGTGCTTGAATAATATCAAAAGGCACAAAGCTGGCATGGCTTAAATTATCTTTTTATGTTTTTTTCCTAATCACTAACACAGAACACTCAATACTTCAATAAAATCCTAAGATGATCTCAAATGTATTTTGTAGGAGATTTTTCTAACTTTTATAAGTAACTATTAAATATGTAAAACCAATAAATAGAATTTTTTTATTTCATTATATTCCAATAAAAACTCTAGTATTTACCTAACATTGTTCTCAGAATCTAGACTTAAGTAAAGACTGGTATGATCTCCCACAGGATTCTCCTGGAATGCTGGCTGTTCGTGGTTTGGATGGGTGTACACTTCATTGAGTAAAAAACTGGGTGATTGGGCTCAAGGAGTCGTGATGCTGAATGGAATTAAATCCAGTTGGCAGCTGGTCTCAAGTGGTGTTCTCCAAGGCTCAGGATTGGAGACAGTTATGTTTAATGTCTTTATCAGTGATGTAGACGAGGGGACCGAGTGCACCCTCAGTAAGTTTGCAGGCAATGCCAAGTTAGGCAGGAAAGGATACGACCAGTAGAATTCGTCTTGTCTTCTTTCAGCAGTGACTGCAAATGAGTGAGCTCTTTTGTGCGCTATGAGAGCACCTACAATAATGAGACCTTGAGCTGCCAAAAGTAGGAGATGCACTGAGTGTCAATCAAAAGAAAAAATTCTCCTATAAGCAGGATTTGAGACTTCCTGGAGGATCATCACAGTTGAAAACCAGAGCCTCACATGCTCAGCCTTTCTGGCAAGGCATTAGTTCTCAAGCAAACGTTTTGCTCTTTCTGTAGAAATCCTGCTAAAGACAAGAATAGCGAGAGTCAAACATTAAAAATTAGAGGAATTCTGCATACAATAGAAGAAGACAGGCAATGGAGAGCTCTGGAGACTTTATGCTATTTCCTCAGGTGTCTGAACTATGGAGAAACTGTGATGTAGACAATGCATTTCTATATAATAATCAGTTTTCAGTTTTGCCTACCGGACAGGTTAGCTTCAGATGGAAGAAAGGGATGCCTCTCTGGTTTTTAACAGCTTATAGTGAGTCTTTAGTAACAGTTGCTGTGAAATATTCTGAAGCTTAGAATTCTGAAATCAATAGGTTTCTTTAATATTCAAAAGTCAAGTCTAAATTCATGACCAGCTGTGTTAGAAATGAACAAACTATTTCTAGGCATTGAGAAGCACGTTACAATCATCTGGAGCTTGGAAATATTGAAATACTTACAGAATAGATAAGTGTTTATCCTCCTTAGATGGTTCATGATGACTCAGAAACAAGAAAAAGGTTCACTTTACAAATAAGCCCACAGATAAGAAAATAAAACTTAGGGAATTTCTTAAGGACTTGAGAAAGAGAGAATAAAGATCAGTGAGTATAGCCCACCAGAGGTTTGGTGCCAGAAATAAAGGAGGCCATCTGTGAATACCGGTCTCCCTGTACGTCTCTCTGCTGTGCATCTTGGCTGCTGAATGGCTCCAGGTATAGTTAGTCTGCCAGCAAATTCAATAGCTATGCCACTGCCATGGAGTTTGGGCACTATAAAGAACAACAAAGAAAGCTTCTTTTGGTCTCTGGCAAGCTGCTATCACTATCCTAGTAGACTTTCCCATAACAGGAGAATACTTAGATCCATAGCTTGAAAACAGAAAATTCAATAAGGCACTATGGGGAGAAAACTGTTTAAAAAAAGGACTTAAAGGGGAACAAGAATGATTTTAATGAGGTGAAGAAAGAACAGAATATTAATAAATGTGACTAAAAAATCCTGTATTTTTCTCTTAAATATCACCTAGACATTGTTAGAAATTATAGAAAAATGTAAAAGATGAAGTGACTAAATCAGTCAGAGACTGTTGGAAAGAACATTTCTGCAAATTCTGAAATATCACAGAATCACAGAATGACCAGGTTGGAAGAGACCCACTGGATCGTCGAGTCCAACCATTCCCACCATTCCCTAAATCATGCTCCTAAGCACCTCATCTACCCTAACCTTAAACACCTCCAGGGACGGTGACTCAACCACCTCCCTGGGCAGACTGTTCCAATGCCTAACCACCCTCTCCGTGAAGAATTTCTTCCTAATCTCAAGCCTAAATCTCCCCTGGAGGAGTTTGAGGCCATTCCCTCTCGTCCTGTCCCCTGTCACTTGGGAGAAGAGGCCACCACCCTCCTCTCCACAACCTCCCTTCAGGTAGTTGTAGAGAGCAATAAGGTCTCCCCTCAGCCTCCTCTTCTCCAGGCTGAACAACTCCAGCTCTCTCAGCCGCTCCTCATAAGATTTGTTCTCCAGCCCCTTCACCAGCTTTGTTGCTCTTCTCTGGACTCGCTCCAGAGCCACAACATCCTTCTTGTGGTGAGGGGCCCAGAACTGAACACAGGACTCGAGGTGCGGTCTCACCAGTGCCGAGTACAGGGGGAGAATAACCTCCCTGGACCTGCTGGTCACACCGTTTCTGATACAAGCCAAGATGCCATTGGCCTTTTTGGCCACCTGGGCACACTGCTGGCTCATGTTCAGTCAGTTGTCAACCAGCACTCTCAGGTCCTTCTCCTCCTGGCAGCTTTCCAGCCAGGTTTCTCCTAGTCTGTAGCTCTGCACAGGGTTGTTGTGCCCCAAGTGCAGGACCCGGCATTTGGCCTTGTTAAACCTCATGCCGTTGGTCTCATCCCAGCAGTCCAGCCTGTTCAGGTCCCTTTGCAGCCTCCCTACCCTCCAGCAGATCCACACTTCCGCCCAGCTTGGTGTCATCTGCAAACTTGCTAAGGGATATGTTTCTAATGTGTCATGGGAATAAAAAAAAAATTCTGTGCAGTGTTGAGCAGCCTTTTGTTGCAGTCTTCCAGCGACGCTGGACATCTTGGAATACTGCATTCAGTTATAAACATCATATTACTCTAAATACATGTTGATGTCACTAAAAAATATAAGTATAGGTTACCTAAGCAATAACTAACATCAGCACTATAAGAACACACCACACTGTCAGTTTATTAATGACTGCTACTTTGTTTTTTTTCCATGTTCTTTATTCTCCCTGCAATATAAGTAACAAGAATGGCAAACATGCATAAACAAAACACATGAGATAAGGTCTCTTGTTTCAGTAAAATCTATGCTCTACAGTCTCCTTCCAATTACTTTTAATCTCCTTCTCAATGACTGCGATTTAGTTAGGGATTTTAGTGCTTGGAATCCCATTAATGCTGAGTTTGTCAGCTGCACACGCCTTCTCTGTGTCACTAAGGTAGACTTTGCTCTAAACAAAGCAACTTATATGTCCCCAGGGGTATTGAGCACTATCTGCAACCACTCCATCTGATTCCAGGGATCATGTCTTGTAAAGTCTCTTTAAAAATCACAGTCACCTGAGCCCTTAAATCCATTTCAAATTTAATGACAATACTGCTGGATTTGTGATTAACAAATCCTACTCACTCATCAATGTTGACTTTGAAAACATATCCTAGGTTACATGAAGCACTCATCCTTGATTAGCTGTTTTTTCCAATTCTTTTTTTTTTTTTTGACAGACAATCCTTCCAATTTTTCCTTTAAACATCCTGGATATAATTATATTGTCTGAGCCTTACTCCTCTCTGTTCTCTTCTGCCTTGTCCCTAACAGTCAAATTCAGCCATGGGGAATTCACTCTTCTAAAAAGCATTTATGGACTTCCTTGTTTCTCTAAGAATTCTGCATTTGTTTGTTCTTAACCACTGTCTCCCTACCTTTTCATTTTATATTTTGAATTTTGCTCAAATTTCACAGTCATGCTTTTCCATCACTCCTTTAAGAAGAAAGATGTTTTGCATAACTCTGTTTATTATATACGTTTCTCTGTCTACAAATTAACATTTTCTTATCAACTTTACACAGCTTTTATATTCTCTGGATCATTGACTGTTTATGGGAAAAGACTCGCCTGTTTGGGCATAATGTACATTTTTGCTTGCTTGTTTCTAAGAGTAGTATCACTGTTAACTTTATAAAGATGATCCAGCAATATTATCACATTCCTCCTTACATTTATTATGAGATGCTTTGTGTTACGCAGATTTGTGTGGAGTTTCCTCCTTCAGGCTCTTGTTCTTTCCTCCCAGGTGATTCAATGAGTGAGATACAAGGCATATTTTGAGAGATCAGTTTGCACCTGATTGTCTTTCTTATTTAGTTTCCTTCAAAATAAGTCTATTTCTCCCATAAAAGATCTGAAAATGACCAAAAATTATGTGCTTATAATGATGAGCATTTTCCTTCCAATTAGTCGCTGTTTGCATGATAAAATATTTATACTTTGGCTTGATTTCAGAAAATTTCCCCAAAAGAAAGGTGCTCCTGCAAAGCAGCTAATCATTATGTCACAAAAGTTTTTATTTGATACTATGTTAGGAGTCCATTAAAATATTTCAGAAATATGACATGGTTGCACTGTACTTCATGTTTATAGATTCATCCCACGGTAAACATGCACTGCTTACAGAATTATATTTCAGGAAGTATTTCAAGAATGCAGTCAGAAATTTAGCTAAGGTGAAATCTTATTACTAAAGACAATACGAAAGACTAAAAACTTTTCTTGAACTACTTACCTCTAGGGACAGATAAGTTTGTCTTCTTTTATTCTACTGTACATTCATTTGTAGTTGGCAAAATAATCCCTGGAATTACCAAATTAGTATGTGCTTGAAAAATCATAGGCATCTCTAAAGAGAAAAAATATGTGGGTTTTTTTTTCGTTTGTTTTGTTTCATCTTAATTTAGATTCTGATTTCTTGCCAGCCAGGACTTACGTTTCTGAGCTTGACTCTGTAAATAAAAAAATGTTATAATTTTACAATGGGCCTGGGGAGGGGAAGTTTGGGGGAGAAGAATGTGAAATTCTCATGAAGCTAAGAATTTAAAGGACTAAGTTGTGTGAAAAACACCAAGTAACAACACTTTTGTGACAAGATTATAAGATTTGTCAATGACAGTGATGATGAGAGAGACAGAGGGACCCATCTGTTGACAAAACTTGGTATTCTGGGAGGCATCCTGCCTCATAGGAACCCCAATCCTTGGTGTTACTGAAATGTTGCCAAGGCTCCTCCAACCCACTGCACTCTATTGCATGCTCACCTTCCATGTGCATGTTCATAACACTGCTGGGAATGAGTTTACCCAGACTGAAAGCTACTGTAAGGCTCTGGGAATGAGGAGGTGAAAAGGTCAGGAGCTCAGATGGCTTTTTCTGTCAATTCTGCTGATCAAAGGCCAAGGCTTAGGGACGAATTTGACATGAAGGTTAATATGTGAGCGAGCAGGTGGCGCTGCCAGCAGAATGCCAGCTGCCTTGACCATGGAATAATGTTCCATAAAACCCATGGCACAAGGAAGGACTGGACCTCTTTCACACCAACTGATTTATTGAGACAGGTTGACAAAACCCACCGGATCAGTATGAATTATTCTGCCCTTAACAAAAGTCTAAAAATCTGCAAGAACAGAAGTCTTTATCATAAGGTCAGAGGAGAAGCAAAAAGGAGAATGGTGGGCTGGTCCACCAAACATATTAGATAATGTGGAGATTAAATAGGAGGAACTGGAATTTTTATTACATGGCCAACATTTTGCTGTAGATTACATTTACTTGATTAAAAACTTGTTGAGTGATACACAAGTGTCACGGCATGAATACTAAAGGATATAACTTGCTTAGAAAAGACAAGCAGGAGAGTTATGAAGAAAGCAAGAAAATATTCTTAAATATTAAGGATGCTTACATCTGCTCTGAAATCCAGACTACAGAGAAGCATAAATTTCCCAAAGGTGTTCAGAGCTCTTTTAAAATGGTTTGTAATTAAAGGAGAAAAGAAGATGGACACTACCACACTGATCATTCTAGAGATGAAAATCGGAATAATCCACACGTAAAATTTGGTAGTAATATCATAATGGCTTTGTAGTCACTAGTCGCTACTCATCCATAAGCTGAGGGAAGAATACAGTGAGACATGGACTTAGGAACTCACCCAACTAAGCGTGGACTTACAGAAAGGACAACTGTATCTTTGCTGATTACTCTCAAGTCAATAAAGGCATTAAAAGGTGTTGAGATCTGAGTAACTATATTAAAGGTGTCTCATGTTTTTTACCTTGTCAAATAACTTTGAATGAAAGTCTAAGATACAGATGTCTATGCAGAAGATACTTCTGTAAGTAAGGTGATATGAATCCAATCCAGGCAGTCCAACATGCTATTGGAACATGGTGATGTAACCAACTGATAGAATCAGGAGACAAAAACCTGCAGAGACACACATTATAGAGAAGCTGGGGTCAGTTATAGAAACAATACCAGGCTGCATTTGCAACTTGACTAAATTGTAAGGTATTGGTATGATATACTAGAAATCATTCAGCCTGCAGGCATGTCTTCAACAAGCCTTCAAAATAAAAAAGAAGCGCATGTACTGGTTTTAACAGGGTTTTTTCACTTTGCCTCTCGCTTATGGGATCAAGCTACAAAGACAGATGAAAATATTAGAGTAAAATCAAACTTTGTTTCAAAAATAAATATTTGAAGAGTAATTAATAACAGTACATGTAAATTTTGAAGAATATATGACTAACATACTGCAGGCACTTCCAATTTGTCCAGGATTATGTATTGTTTTCACCGAGGTTTTGGAGGATGAAATATGGAGTTCTTACTAAATTTGCAGATGACTTGAAGTACATCTTAAAGATTAGAAATTGAAGTAAGGTAAATATGCTAGCTGTAGTAGGGATGAGCAAAAAGTACTTTTCTAGAGATAGAATTACCTGCTGGATGCTACAGGTTGGGGAAAAATTAGCTAGGTAGTCATCTAACAGATAAAAATTCATGAGTTGAAGAAAAATTGCCCTCAAGGCAATAATATGGTATTGTTGCAAAAAAAAAAAAAACCTACAAAAAACAAAAAAAAAACCAAAACCAAACGCATACTGAATTATTTAGGCAGGGATGTGACATTCAATATTAAAGTAACTTTTCCTTTGACTTGGCACTATTATGACTGCTGTGTATTACTTGGAGAATGAACCTCACATTAAGAAAGACTGTGGGAAAACTACAGAGCAAAGAGAATGATCAGAGTTCAGAAAACATGGTCTATGATAAAAGAATAAAGAACCTCTGGATTATGGTAAGTTAGAGAATAGAAAGAGCAAAGAAATGCTGTTTACTCCCAGCTATACAGGAATGTGCTGTAGTGAGAAGCAGAACAGTGAAGATCTAATAGGCTCATATTTATGTATTTGGAAAATGTTTGGTATTAATGAGGACTACAAAGTCCTAGAGAACCTTGCCTGAAGAGATTTTATGTGTTTTCCAGGGCTTAAGAGCCATGGGAAAAAACGTCTGTGCTAAACACAATTTCTTTTACTTTCAAGCATGTGGAAGTTTAAAGGTTTCAGCCAGCTTTGATTACACAAGGACCAGACTTCTACTTCAGGCTACTCGCAAAGGAGAAAGACCTCGCTCTCTTCTTGTGAACTGGAAGTCTGAGTAGGTGCAGCACAAGCAGAATGGACAGTGGAAAATCACCAATAAGTGGCACTGGGTACTCTGAGCTCAAGGGTGTATGTTGCCACTGTTTACACTAGTACAAGAATGAGATTCCAGTGAAAGCTTTCTTTCCTCTCAGCTAGCTGCTCAAGTGGCGATTGCAGAATTCATATAAAGAAACAGGTATGTGGACAGTCTCCCATCCTATGTGTAATGCCTTGTAATGCCATTATGCACAAAACGTAACAAATTTAAACTGGATTTTTTCAAAGGTTTAGTAGATTTTTTGAGGTTCTTACTTACCTGTGACAGCTTTTGAAAGTTATGAAGTTACTTTGTTTGGTTGCCTTTTAATTATTTAAGGTTCATGGGAAGTAGTGATCAGGGAGACAGGTGTTATATTTGAGAAAATATGTTCACTTCATAAAATGCTTTAAACTCTGTTAAGACATTCCATGATATGCTACAGTAATTATAGAATTATTAGCCAATGCATTATATCATTATATTAAATAATTTTCTGTAAAAAACTACTACTGTAGAGTTACCATTTGATTTGATGGGCCTACATGCAGAGTATGCTGTAATACAGGACTAAGATAATTATTAGAGCATAAAAGAGGAATGGGAGTGGTATCTCAGCAAGTGTGAATGGCCATGAGGGCAGTTTATATCAGCTTGGTTAGTAGGGGTAAACATGCCCAGAAAATGCTGGAGGAAGAATACTGAAGTGAGACAAGGCTTGGTTTGGGCAATAATCCAGAATATATAGCTTGGACATAAACTAGTGAGCAGGTATAATTTCACCTTATTTTATTTGCCAATCAGTTACTATTCCTCTGACATTCACGCAGTGGTCACTGTTTGCTGACATTCCAAAAATCTCCTGGCAAGGCGAAAGTTTTAGAAAAGCCTTTCCACTTTATTATAATTTTAATTATCTCTATTTTTGCTTTACTCTTACTATAATGAATTTCATTTTACATCCAGTTTTGGTTTGCATTGTGAAGTAGCAGGGTTATCAGTTGTACACCTTACGTGTTATTGTAATGTCTGTGTTCTCTGTGTCTTATCCATGACACATTGTTCTGTGTATTGAAAACTTAAGGAAGTTTTTTTTTTCTCACTCTTGAAGCTTTTTGTCTTTGAAGAGCATTGCTATTATTGTTCTGGTTCCCAGATGAAGCCATTATCTATTATAATTAGGTTAGGATATTGGAGTTCAAGAAGAGTTTCACTGTGAATTATCTATTTAAATGGCTACTGTGTCCTTAGGAAATGAGCATGTGTGTAGTTGAGCCTCTGCAAATGCATCTGAAACAGTTAATAGAGGAAGGTGTTGTAGAGCAGAAAACGGTATCAGAAACGGCGTGACCAGCAGGTCCAGGGAGGTTATTCTCCCCTTGTACTTGGCACTGGTGAGACCGCACCTTGAGTACTGTGTTCAGTTCTGGGCCCCTCACCACAAGAGGGATGTTGTGGCTCTGGAGCGAGTCCAGAGAAGAGCAACGAAACTGGTGAAGGGGCTGGAGAACAAATCTTATGAGGAGCGACTGAGAGAGCTGGAGTTGTTCAGCCTGGAGAAGAGGAGGCTGAGTGGAGACCTTATTACTCTCTACAACTACCTGAAGGGAGGTTGTGGAGAGGAGGGTGGTGGCCCCTTCTCCCAAGTGATAGGGGACAGGACGAGAGGGAATGGCCTCAAGCTCCGCCAGGGGAGATTTAGGCTTGAGATAAGGAAAAAATTCTTCATGGAAAGGGTAGTTAGGCATTGGAACAGTCTGCCCAGGGAGGTGATTGACTCACTTTCCCTGGAGGTGTTTAAGGTGAGGGTGGATGAGGTACTTAGGGGCATGGTTTAGGGATTGGTGGGAATGGTTGGACTCGACGATCCAGTGGGTCTCTTCCAACCTGGTTATTCTGTGTGATTCTGTGTGATTCTGTGTGATTCTGTGAGCAAGATGCTACAGAGCAGGGCAGATGCTTTAGTCAGGGACACCAGCAGCTGGTGTTCCAGGGTAGTGGAGCACTGTTTCTCAGCTCAGTACTCAGCAAATCACTATGTCTACTTCACTTTGAAGAGAAAGAGAACACAGCTTAGTACTCTGCCTGAAAGCTTTCCTCATTCTTCTTCTCGTTAATGCTTTTATATCTTTTCTGCAACATTTCATTGCATCCTTCAAGAAGCTGGAAAGTGACTCTAATTTGTTCCCAAATGACCTGATAGGAAAATGGTGGGATGGTAAGAACAGTTATAGCAACCATTTAATGGAAAATGGTGATAACTAGATTACTAGATATTTAACATGAGGAGGACTGGATAATAATATAAGGAAATTTCTGAAAACTGCCATTTTTAAGACGAATAACAAATGCTTCAAAACTGGTGCTAACTGCAGAACTGGCCCTTCCTGGAAGAGTTAGAGCAGTTATTCCTTTCAGTTTTCCAGAATGGTTTATTACTTTTTACTTGGATAATAATTAAAACAAACAAGCTGTTACTGGTTAGATTGAAAGCTACTGCCTTCCAACATGTGTTGCTTATATTTTTGTTCCCCATAGAACTTGAACTCCTGGCTTTGTATACACTATTATTCTTCTACAGAAAATATGTGAAGCAGTATACAATTCAAACAATAATATATTGCTAATACAGGAATGCTTCTAATTGCTTTTATAGTCTTTATTTTTTCTGAAAAAAGAACTGCTGTTAAAACTGAAAGAGGCTAATAGTATCACATTACTTACAAAAGCAGTTCCTTTGACTTCAGTGAACAGAGAGTACTTACATAAAAAAGGTTCATAGTGTGAAATAGAGATCTCAAGAAGAATCTGTCATACATATGGTAGCTTTTTAAAACTGACTTTTGTCTGCATTGTTAATGCTTTTGTGTTATACAAGTGCCATAGTACAAGTCTGAAGGCTTGTTGGGCACTTCTCTAAAGTTCCAAAGGTAATTTTTAGATATGTAGACCTAACTTCTAGGCATATTTCTTATGTTCACGTGTAATCCTATTAATGAACTAATAAATCCTATTTAAGAAAATCACCAGTAAAATTATTATAGATTAATGGTCACCAATTAATGAACCAATGACTCAAAATAACAGAACTGTGACAGATACACTTATAATTTATAAGAATCTTGTTGAAGATTTTTTAGTTATAATCTGAAAGTGAAGACAAAAACCCATATAACATATTTTTCTTATATTTTAGTTATATAGGATTTCTTGTTCCAGGATATACATCTACTGTGAAGGAAAAACAAAACAAAAGAAAACAAAGAAACCATCAACAGAAATAAAACCTGTATTATTTCAATCATCAGTTACATCTCATTTATAACTAAATTGATGGATTCTTTGACTGTTCCTCATGTCTGAAGTCCCAAGTCCTTTTTTGGTCCTTTCTTCTGTTTCTCCAGCCTTTGATTGCAGAAGGCAGTCTGGATCTGCAGAGCAGGGTGGGATCTGCAGAGAGCTATGAAAATGTTCCCACTCTCCCTTCTGGAGGTCAAGATCCAGAAAACATTATAGGATGTCACCCTTCTGACAGCCTCAGCACAAGCATTGATTTTTTCCATTCATGCACAACTCACTGGTACTCATAAAATAAGACAATAAACACTGATTGTGGATTGTAGACATGCTGTGTTCCCTGTTAATTTAACAGAATTAGACATCTTCCTGCAGCAGAGTTCTCCACTCATTCAAGAATATTTTGGGAATGATTTTAGTTCATGAGATAAAACCTGCAGCATTAAACACGTGCAGCTGGTGCAACTATGCACTGCAATTTACTTGGACTTATGGCCAAAGTTGTCAATAAACTTTTGCATACTTGGAAAATAGTTCAATGACGGTTCTGTTCTGCTGCCCGTAGTCAACTCTGAGCTATACGATACTCTTCCAGGAATGACATCAAAGCTGGTATTATAATATTCCCAATATTTTTAAAGAACATTTATGACTGAGGGATGAAAGCTACCAGGTGTATTTTAAAATCTGTTTGTCATCTCGTGATGTAAAACTATGATTACAGGAGGTCATACATTAACATTTGCTTTAGATAAGAAAATGTCTTTAAATTGCTAATGAAATAAGAAAAGCTTTGAAAAAATGTTAGACTGCTTTTGGTTTTATATTTTTAATAGATAAACACAGAAGAATAAGAACAAATATTAGAGAAATCAGACAAAAAACACATGGAAAGTCAAAGATTCGGAAAGGTCTATATGCTTTGTGTGTATGTCTGCAATTACTCATCATCTCAATATATTGCCATTCGAGTAAAGGTCAGTATTGACTAGAAGTTTCTGCTATTACTAAATAATTCTCCACACTTCATCACTTTCATGCAATTTATTTCACTCAGCTCTGCATATGACATTTGCTTTAATACTGTTTAGTGTGTACGGAGAAAAGAATGACCAAGTGGTTGTGCATTGCATTGTCTTCTAGGGTATACTCATGGAACTGAATATATTCAAAGGAGCTTGAGTCCTGACATAGTCCAGTACATACTTAATGCAGAGGTCTAAATAGAAATGCTGCTAGATACCCGTCCTGTTAGCCAGGAAAGATAATCTCTTACTAAGGACTGGAAGAAAGAAAAATTTGGGCTGAATTCCAGATGCTATAATTTGCTTTCTAACCTTTAGCAAATCACTGAATTACACTTTTCTTTATTTTTGTCCTAGTGAAATATAAATACCAGCAATTTCTTGGTTATCCATTTGAGTAAATTCTTCTGGCTAGAGATTTGGTTTTTACCCAATGACATACAATGCACAGAGAAATATATCCTGAAGTTTCTCAGTGTTTCTTTGCTAGAAAACAAGTAAAGCCAAGAAATTTAAAAATAAAAATACTCAGTCTATGCTCTATAATTTCTGACTTATTAGATATTTCATCCCCTCTCTCCCCCAATTTTAATTAAGTTAATAAATTAATGAAAGCCTGCCTCTACTACAAACCATCTATATTGCAAGATAAATTATTCCCCTCTGGTCTTCTTTTCTTTCTCTTCTGTTTACTGCCTCCCCTTCTGACTTCCTTTTGCCAATACTACTATTACGGATACAGTACAGCCGGTCATCTCCCACAATGCTTCTATCCAGTTGCGTATCTTCAGGAGGAGAAAGAATTATAGAATCACAGAATGGTAGGGGTTGGACAGGACCACTGCAGATCACCTAATCCACCTTTCCTTCTAAAGAAGTTTCACATGGACCAGGTTGCACAGAAATGTGACCAGGCAGGTTTTGAATATCTCCAGAGAAGGAGACTCCCCAACCTCTCTGGGCAGCCTGTTCCAGTCAATCTCACAGAAAAGGTTTTCCTCATGTTCAGGTGCAACTTCCTGTGTTTCAGTTTGTACCCTTTGCACCTTGTCGTGTTGCTGGGCACTACTGAGAAGTGTCTGGCCCCATTCCCTTGACATCTGCCCATCAGTTATTTAAAACATTGGTGAGGTCCTCTTTCCAGGCTAGACAGATGGCGCTCACTCAGACTCTCCTATGGTCCAGTTCCATGATCAAGTTTGTGGCTCTCTGATGGACTCCCTCCAGTAGTTCCTTGTCTTTCGTGAATGGGGGAGCACAGAACTGGACACAATACTCCAGATGCAGCCTCACTAGGGGCAGAGTAGAGGGGAAGGAGAACTTCCATCAACTTGCTTTCTACACGCTTCTTGATGCACCACAGGATACTATTGGCCTTCTTGGCCATGAGGGACATTGCTCGATCATTGCCAACTTGTTGTCTACCATGACTCCCAGGTCTTCCACAGAACTGCTTTCCAGCAGGTCAGTTCGCAGCCTGCACTGGTGCGTGGTGTTATACCTTCCTAGTTACAGGACTCTACTCTTTCCCTTGTGGAACTTCACTAGGTTCCTTTCTGCCCAACTTTCCAGGATGTCCAGGTCTCTCGGAATGACAGCGCAACCTTCCAGTGTATTAGCTGCATCTCTGTGTTTTGTACCATCAGCTAACTTACCGGGGACATACTCTGCTCCCTCATCCAAATCATTGATGGATATGTTGGGCAAGACTGGGCTGAGTATCAGTCCTGGGGAACACTTATGGCAGGAGGCTTCCAACTAGAGTCTGCACTGCTGCCAACGAGCCTCTGAGCTCTGCCATATAGCCAGTTCTCAGTCTGCCTCACTGTCCACTCATCTAACCCACACTTCCTAAGTCTACCTATGAGGATGTTGTTGGACACAGCGTCACAAGCCTTCCAGAAGCTGGGGTAGACAACAAGAAATAGATGTGCTGACAAAATTTTAAGTGTGTGAAGTAAATGTACAACCCTAAGCTACTTTCACTAAACAGGAAACAGCTAGAAAATACAGAGACAATATGGCACGTTTGAAGATGTTGGATTGACTAGATTTTCACGTAGCATAATTGTGCTTGAAACAAGAAAGTAATACAGAAGACAACATTGTTTATTCAGATCTTTAACAGGCTTGTGGCTAGACTGTAAAATTTTGATCTGAATGCTGATTAAACTTTTGCATAATGTCACAGATATTTGCAACTCTGTCAGTTTTGCTGCTGCATGTAGAAATCTAACATCTGGAATGGTTTTATTAATCTCCTTACAGCTCCTGTGCATCATCTCACAGTCTGTGTAGATTGCCCTGTGTTTAATAATGCTTAATATGCACCTTCACCTACAGTAGTATTGTGATGCAGAGATTTGTACAAACTGGGTGGTTTGCGTACATCTGAAGAGGAATCCACGTATGTCAGGACTGAACATCCAGAACTATAGCTAGATTTACTGGTAAAGGTAGAAAAGGGCACATACTTCCTGCCAAGACCTGCTCAGTCAAGAGTTTATACCCTTGTTATAAATAACACTAGCAAGAGAAATATTAGGCTTCTTAAGGTGGTCTATGTATTTCATGACAGTTGTCCCTTGGGGACCAAAATTAGTAAGTGTCTCTTTCGTTCCACAAGGCAGGAGCACTGAAGTTGAAATCCTTAAAGGTGACCTTGCAATGTGAAAAAATACAATTCAGTTTCCTTTTGGTCAGTAGCATCAAAGATGCAATCAATAAATTCACTCTGTAGCAATATCCCCATACTGAGAAGCTGTCTTGATGAAAATAATATTACTTCGGTCCTTCTGGAGTTACAGCTCTTTGAAGATAAAAAGGTACATTCTCAGCTACCATAAATCAAAACAGATATTTTGACATTAAGGTGCTACCAATTAAAGTACTATTTTTGCAAGTCTCTGCTATCTCCTTGCTCAATAGTGAATTTAATAATGGTTTGTTTAATCTCTACTGGTTTATGCCATCTCGTCACATCATAAAGAGTGAGGCAGTTCTTCTCCTCCCTTGGGTTGCTTTCCTTGGTGAAGGCCTTCAGTCACAAATTAATTTTATTGTAAGGTGTCTTACAGGACCTGATTCTCACAAATCCTAGCTAGGATTGCCCTGTGCTGCAGTTATATAATGCCAGTCTTAGCAGGGCTATTTTTGCAGTTGGCTCTGGCCTGTTGAATTACATTGCCTTAATTGGTTAGCATTCTTAGTTTTTCTCTTTCCACGCTGAAAGAGCTGGCGTACCACCACATTCTTCACAAACCAAACTTTTCCACAGCAGGCAGTCTCTCTGATTATATTTTTTAAATCTTTTCTAAGACTGAAATCAACATAATGAGAAGGAACGTGTAGGAGGATAATAAAGGTTCATTAAACAAGAACCTTTGGCTAACTCATGTTCTTCTTTAATTTCAGTTCTCTCAGTGTCCCAGGGTAGGTCAGTTTCATTAGAGCAGGCAGATAACTAGGTAGGTCAAAGGAAAAAAAAATGGTGAAAGCTACTGACAGATGGTTAGAACAAAGATAATAATACAGAATTTCCCCAGTTTTCTTCATAGTCAATGTACATATGGTGTAAAGGAATTAAAGTCTCATGCATATTTTTGCATAAGTTGGAATTTTTTCCAAATTACAGATCCTTGGCATAAACTGCCTGTTCCAACCCAGTTAGCTAATACCTGACTTTTCATCCTAAAAAAATATCTTAAATTTTTCTATAAAGGTCAAACTAAGGAAAAAGCTCACAATATTTGCCTTGAAGATGTGTACTCATTTATAATGTATGTATTGGGAAAGCATGATCATACAGACATCAAATTTTTCATATAGAAGTTGTGCACATGTATTACAAGATGTCAGTAATAGAGAATACTCTTTGTTTTTCAAGACTCCAAATATTCTAAGTTATTCAATAATTCTAATGTGTAATATTGAATATATTACATATTGTAAGACATCTACTACTCTAATATATCTACAAAATACAGAGTAGCATTAATTTCCATGAGTAAAATAGTTGTAAACAACATTTATATTTGCCAAGGTATTACAGAAGTCTCCTTGCAAAGAGAATCAATTAATTTCTAGCTTGAGTTTCACTAATGTGAATTCAAAGCCAACTGGATGAAATCAGAGATTCTAAGTGGTGCCATTTCAGAGTTCTATGTAAAAATCATGACTGGAATCTGCTGTGATGGTAATGCTTTATTTGGCTTGTAGTTTTATTTGCTTCATTTATTTAATTGATTTAAGTGGTATGCAAATATTAATAACATTCCACGTGATCTTAGCATTACACATTTATCCCAAAGTTGAAACAGATTAACTTCTCAGATATTCAGCTGATAACATGAAAGACTAATGCAAAACAAAGTATCTCTGAAAACCTTTCATAGCTGTTTCTCCTAAATATATTTCTCTGTGTCAGTTAATAAATACATATGCAAAAATTGCTTAGCATCAACAGTATACTTGATTCTACATTCCAACACAAGACTAATTTACATTTCCCATTCTGCAAATTGGAGACTGAGAGGAAGTAATCACAGGTAATTTTTCCTCTTTCTTTGATAGTACATTAACTTATGAACAAACCAACGAAAAAAGCTCTCCATTTGCAACCCATATGAACACAAACAGGTTTTTACGTGAATGTAAATGTGTAGCAAGCAGATGACAACAGTAAACACATGACAACAGTTGGAAAAATGGCTGAAAAAAAGATAACTAGAGAGCTGGCGCTGTTAGCAGTGCAAATAGTTGAAGGGGATGTTGCATATGCCAGGAAGAAGTCAGGGTAATGCTGAACAAACAAAACTAGAAGCCAAAAGAAGTACTAACTTCCAAAGGTTAGGAATTAGCTAGAGGAAACAACTCTGTAATTACTTACTGAAAGAGATCTAAAGTTAGCATGAGGAGCAGGGACATGCATTTTAGGTATCTGAAATAAAGGGAGATGGTTGTGATGTATGTGCGTTATCTGTAAGAGAGTTTTTTCCCATAACACATGACATATAACTTTTTTTTAAAAATCTCAAGGTTAGATGAGAGACAAATTAAGCATCTTTATTACCCTGCCCTCGAGGTAGATGATCTAGTGACATGAAGAGAATAGTCAATACAGTCATTATACAGCAAAACAGCAAAGGAACAACCAAAGAATAGTTTTTTTGTTCTGTTATCCTCAAAGAAATTGAAACCTTGCTTGTTTAAAACAGCAGTAATGTGAAAGGAAAAGACTGCTTTTCTCTTAAAGTGAAATATTCAAAAAGATGTGCAAAAAAAATCCAACAAAAAGCTCTGACTGCTGTCGGTCTCATGTTGCTGGGAAAGTAGTATTCTGATGCTATCATGAAATGAGAACAGCAGGTGTGTAGCTACGATCACATCTTATTTGTAACAAACAAAGAGTGGCAAAAGATAGGAGCAGAACAGCACCAAAAGCAGGGCTGAGGAGGTGGAGGTTTTAAACAGCAATGGGTAAATGGGATATTGAGAATGGAGGGAGAAAAGAGGCAGGTACTAAGACAAAAGGGAGAAGAGGACAAAAAGAAACACAAACCATAAAGCCAGATAATTTAATCCCTACTGTAGAAAAACTCTGCTTTTCAAATCCTTGATTATTAAACCAATCAAGCAACAAGCATGCCTTAAAAAAAATAGCATATTTCTCCATTAGTACACACATATGAATGGGTGAAGCAAACACCTTAATCCCTGTATTGCAGTTGTCTTCTGGGCATACCCTCTATAAAGGCTTTTTATCAAGGCTGAAAAAAGGCTGAAAAACCAACTGCTAGGACCTAAGAGGCATTCCAACACTGGCTTCACAGGAATGCAGAGAAAATGGTGAGCTGTTCCTACAGAGAACTTCACTTAACACAACTGTATAGTGCATAAGCACTGGCACTTATTTGTGTGCGAGGAAAAATGTAGAAGCTCTGCAGTCCTGAGAAATCAAAGATATCCAAGAATACAGTTAGACCTCCCAAGAATTTCCAGAAAAATATCATTAACCCAAAACATTAACTTCCTTCATTTCTTAAATGCAACCCTTACATTCCCAGAGTGTGTTAACATTATCCTGCTAGGCTGCGCTTCTTTCCTGTCGTAACCTTCTGTGGTCGACAGTGATACTGAGAACTTGGTCCTGCATGCTTAAAAACTCTGGCCTGAGCTTTTACTCATCACACAAGAAAATATTTTTCCTTTTTGCCCCAAGCACAGGCAGAATTTTCATCCTTCAAGAGGTCTTTACTTGTATGTATGAAATAGAGCAATCTTTAGTAAGGGCAAATGGGGTCTTGGAATTTGAGGAACCCCAGTGATAATTTAATGCTTACGGAAAGAGCAAAGAATTTGGCCTCCCCCTGGTCTTTCCATTCCCATTGGAGGGAAAGTGTCTAGCTGAGTGTCCACACTTAGTAGGGATATAATTAATTAAGACTGTTAAGTGGATTTGTTACACACACACCCACACACACCCACACACACCCATCTCCCTAATCTTTGTGAAAACTCAGTGAGCCAAACTTCTACAAATATAGAGGTTTAGTTCCTTTATACTTGCCACTGTAACTCTCACAGAAAACAAACTCCTTCAACAAAAATGCTCTTCTTTCTGTTGTCCCTTCTCACACAGATCTGAGGAGCTAACCAAGACACTGACAGTCTGCTGCAGTTAATGGGGGCAACATGGATCACTGCAGGTGTCACGTTCAAGAATAAAAGTTTTGTAAGTGTCCAAAAGTCACTGTACTCTAAAGCCACAGAATGGCTAAGATTCTTTTTTCAGCATTTGATCCCTGCTCAGTTTTCTTTTCCCATTTCCCATAACTCGTCCACTCATCTTAAAACAATTTGGAGAATTAGTACTTTTAGAGTTGCTGAGCATGTAAGTAAGCGTGGCTCTCATCAAAGTTAAAGAGAAATATGAAGTCTTCTTTCATAGCAAAATAGGGACCACAGAATTCTTCAGTATTTGTATCTAAATTCTGTGGGTGATTGAAAAGAATTTTTGCTTCTGCTGAAGTGATTCTTGTATCTACAGTATAAAGAAAGCCTAAAGCAATACATTCTTTGCAATTAATAAAAACATGAACAGGACAAGCCTAGAAATATATGCATTTACGGCTTCAAATGCAAAACTTTCTGCGCCAAACTCACATCCACAGTCTTTAGTGGCAAAGAAAAGATAGGGCTTAGATGTAGATGCTTTAAACTACCCTGTCTAAAGTAAGATTCCAGTCCCATGAAACTACCCCTGTTAAAACTTTCTAAGCTAGAATACTGAATGATTTTGGTGGACTAACAATTGTTGACTGCTTTTCCTTAAAAATACACATCACTCAATATAAATTCTTTGTTCCTCACAGCAGATGGGAAGCTTGCCTTCAGTAGGCAAATTAATTATAGAAATGAGAAACAGCCACCCCTGGTTAAAGTTGCTCTGTTAACTGTATATTCAGCAAAAGCTAAGCAAACAGAATGGAAGCTAACACTACAGTTCTGTTCTTTGATCAGGTCAAACTATGGAGGCTGGAAGTCAGTTTTACTATTACAAAAGTGGTATTAAAAATGCTGTGAAAAGTTGATACGGATGTTTGCAGAACTGTGTTTTAGCAGCATCTCTGCCACTGCTCACAGAACAGTATTTTAACAGTAAAAAATTATTATACAATGACATAGTGTTAGGTGTAGCGACATTTCAGTATGTTGTTATAGCTTAATTAGTTACGAACGTCTAAATTTTATTACTATACCTCTCTTTAGATTTATAACCACTTTTACAGGATATTATCAAAGGATAAGCGGTGACATTCATTCCATAATAGATTAATACATTAATCATACAATGAAACATTTATGAAAATTTGCTGCTACTACTTCAGAAGAAATATGTAACATAACTATTTCTGGGTGTTAACTATATGATGGTACTTCTGAGCTATTATGCTTGGTAATCTGGACAATTTTTAGAGCTATTCAATCCAATTTCTGCTAGAATTTGTTGCTTTGCATAACCCAAGAGAGGCAGAAAAGGAAAACAAAACAAGAAAGCACTAATCAATCATTGTTCTCCACTGAATCCTTGAAGTAGCCTCTACATTGCATCAGCCTGCAGTGGAATCCAGGGATTTCATGACACTAGGGAAGATTTTTGGAGTGATCTGTGGCTGAGCTATGTTTGTTCTCTGAATGTTTTCTAGGTTATTCATACAGAGTCCTTTACACTGGAAGGACACTCAGGTTTTGCATAATCTGCTGTGAGGCTAATGATGTTTTCTGGTTCCACTTCACAAACTGGTAAAATAGGCTCATTTAGAGGTTAGAATTTAATACTCTCAGTGGCATTGAAGGTGCTTATGGGTTCTAATAAAATGTTGGTATTTCTGCACTGGTTAATATATTCAGAAAAAGAAAAGAAAGATAAAGAGAAGCAGTGACAAGATAGATGGTTTGATTTTAAAGATAAATCTTTACCTTTATTCTTGTAGCTTTTTGTCTTAAATATGTGGAGAAAATATACCAAGTTTCTGGCCAAGACCGGTGAATGCTTGACATACTAAAGGTGGATGGCCAAATAAGGAGATCATGAAGACTCAACTACTAGATCAGTGATTTAGTAAAAGATTTTTTATGATGATTTTAATTACTGTCTGAGGGGAAAGATAAACCTTTCTGGGGATCTTGAAGTGCACCCTGCACTACAAGGACCACATTGTCAAATATGTTACCATCAAATATAAAAGATAAAGGAGCTTTAAAAAGAATGCTAAGGGTCTTTCAACTCCTAAATAAATAAACAAGGATCGGTCAGTGTTCTTTTGAGGAGCGTGTCTGTTGTGTTTTACAATAGAAAAAGGAAGTAACCAACTATAAAGTAATAAGGTAATGCAATGGGATTGTGCACCAAAGCACAAAAAAAGTTGATTAATGATAATAAGCCCAGAAAAGTTACTCATTTAATATTATAAGATCTATGTGATACACTCAACATAAGTCTGTGTGATAATAATACAACTTCAAAATATTTCCTGTAAAATTCTAGTTCTATCTAAGGAAAGGCACTGGTAGTGAAGACACCTACTAGAACTTCACTGCAAGTCATAATGTCTGGATTGACCTCTGGATTCGAATACCAGCATACTAATATATTAGCATTAATCAGCACAGAGCAGTTTTTACACTGTACTTTGTAATTACTAAGTTTGCATCCCTTGATTGTTACTGTTTCAGTAAAAAAGCTAAACAGTATTAATGTACATCCACAGAGGGTGGGTGTTAAGGTTTTTTTGGTCTAGACTAGAAAAATCAAGTTAACTTAAGAAGAAACTGCTTTGACTAGTTTAGTCTCTCAAATGCCTACCTGTCCTTGATCTTTTTTTTCCCTATATCTTTATTTATTAATGCAAGCACTGAAATATAATGTTTAAGAATACTTCTGGTAGAAGTTGATTGAGCACATTATAGAATAATTCATTAGCATTAGCCAAATCATATTATGTTATAGTTAAAGGAAAAGTATGATTTATTTTCTTTTTTTGGAAAGGCAACAAAAAGGAGATACCAAGAGATTTAATTAATATTAAAGATAGAATAAACATCTTGGAATAGAGAAGAGCTGAATACTTCTACAAAATTGGATCCTTTTTATCATGTAGATAAATATTTAATTTGAAGAATGCTTTGGTCCATCAGTTGTTATAGTATTATAATATATGGTATCTTCTATCTTGATTTATATCTGAAGGATATTTTTCCATTTTTTTGGCCTAGAAATCCTGCAGGGGTGAGAGTGTCATCCTTGCTTCACCTCTTTCCCCTAGTTAAATAGCTGTTTAGCTCACATGTACTGGTTGGGAGTGATTAGCATTTATTTTTCATTCAGCAGATTGACATGAAATCCCAGAAACACTAGAGACTTTGTCTGTTTCATACTAAAATATGTGATGGATTTTTATTACACATTGGTAAAACAGTGAACTTTATTAGTGCCATACACATTATGTACAGATGAGAAAGCTTTAACTACTAACTATACTACTCTTGACAAATCCTGGTAGCCCTGATGTTTTCAACGCTGTAATGAAAGCAGAAAATATGTGGTTTCTTACATCTTTGGAATTCACAAGTACAGCTGAGGCTTGTGTTGGTATTGCTTTTAGAACAAAGTGTCATTGGGAACATGCCCTTAATAACTTTTGTAATTAACCTAGTAGCTGAAAGACTTACTACCATTTATAATTCACTGAGTCAGGTCTTGGTAAATCAATGAGACCAGGGTGGAGATGTTAATGTGCTAATGTACAGCCCATATTCTATCACTTCTAGGTTTTGCAAAATTCTAGCTCTGAGACTGTAAATCCAACAAATTTACATACAAAAACCTAATATCAAGATGAATGGAACATTATATTGTGACACTATAAGAAAATATTATTTTGGAGGACCAGCACAATGGAAGCTGTACGGTAATGTTTCTCTGGCTTTGAAAAAGGGGCCAAAAAACCCACCATGGAGTGTTGATAAAGTCAGTGTTTGTGTAAAGAAACGAAGAAGGAGAAATATTTCCTTGCAACATGCTCCTAGCAGAAAAAGAAAAAGGAAAAGCTACTGCTCACATAGACTCATAGAATCATTTAGGTTGGAAAAGACCTTCAAGATCACTGAGTCCAACCCTTAACCTAGCCAAGTCAACCACTTAATCATGTCCCTTACAGCCACATCTACTTGTCTTCTAAATACCTCCAGGGATTCCAACTCCACCACTTCACTGGGCAGCCTGCCTCAATGTTTGACAACCCTTTCTGTGAAATAGTATATCCTAATATCAAATCTAAACCTCCCCTTGTGCAAGTTGAGACCATTTCTTCTTGTCCTATTGCTTGTAACTTGGTAGAAGAGACCAACACTCACCACACTGCAACCTCCTTTTGGGTGTTTGTAGAGAGTGACAAGGTCTCCCCACAGATTCATGTTCTTCAGGCTAAACAACCCCAGTTCCCTCAGCTGCTTTTCATAAGACTTTTGCTCTAGAGCCTTCACCAGTTTTGTGGCTCTTCTCTGGACATGCTCCAGCAACTCGATGTTCTTCTTGTACTGGGGAGCCCAAAACTTAACACAGTATTTGAGGTGCAGCCTCCTAAGTGCTGAGTATAGGAAGGCAACCACTTCTCTAGTCCTGCTGGCTACAATATTTCCCATATGGACCAGGATTCTATTGGCCTCGTTGGCCACCTGGGCACACTTCTGGCTCATATTCAGCTGGTTACCAGCTAATACTCCTGTGTCCTTTTCCACTGAGCAGCTTTCCAGCCATTCATTCCCAAGTCTGTAACATTCCATGGGGTTGTTGTGGCCCATGTATAGGATTCAACTCTTGGCTTTGTTCAACTCTATACAGTTGGCCTTGGACCATCAATCCAGACTGTCTAGATTCTCCAATAGAGCCCTCTTTCCCTCAAGGAGATAACACTTCCAACCACTTGCTGTTGCCCGCAAACTTACTGAGGGTGTAATTGAGCCCCTCATCCAGAACATTGATACCGTCATTAAATAGAACTGGCCTCAACGCTGAGCCCTGGGGAACACCACTTGTGACTGGCCACCAACTGGATTTAACTCCATTCAGCATCACAACTCTTTGGGCCCAGACATCCAGTCAGGATTTTACCCAGAAAAGAATATTCCTGTCCAAGCTGTGAACAGCCAGTTTCTCCAGGAGAATGCTGTGGAAAACCATGTCAAACGGTACTTCCTACTGCGGGTTGTGTTTTAGTCGTAAAGATTTCAAGAGAGAAATAATAGTCTCTTATTCTTTTCTCAAGCTAATAGGAAACATAATATGCTTATTTTCATGATACAAAGTTACAAAATCCCAACTCTATGTAAACATCTTTTACAATGATAAAGCTCAGAATTCATAATACCACTAGTTATGTTTAGAACATTTATTTCTTCCTGCTCCTGACTGAACTACACCTAACAAATACCACTAAGTTAAAAAATTACTGCTGCTCAGGGGAAAAAATGCATGGAGAAAATGGTATTTTTTAAACATGTAGTTAACCCAGGTCAAAAGGTCAAAAGAGGTCAATAATCCTGCTGCATTAGTCTTTGCAATAAAACAGTGGCAAAGACTGTTATAAACCACTTTGCCTCTCCCCTTTTGTTTTGGGAAGGAAATTATTTTTTTATTTCAGTGTAGCTAGTAATATGTAGCCCAAATTGAAGATCCTATGGGGAATACAATATCTTTCTCTCTGTTTGTCAAACCCTCTGCCTAAAAATAAAAAAAGGAAAGTTTGTTCAGAGACCCTCCATAATTTATTCAACATGAAAATAAACTTGGCCATGGAAAAATAGACAACCATCCCATAAAAAGTAAAATTCTGCTGTTCAGATACCTACTTGCAATAATGGAGACCCAGATGCAAGACTGCTCTGTGAGATAGTCCTTTGCATTTCTTCTCCTTTAGCTGGCAATTGCATGCTGGTGTTGATAAACATTTATGTCCTAGATACATAGAAATTTAAAACTTTTAATGCAAAGATTTTATTTAGGATTAACTGTCAATTTCAGGTGCAGAAATATTGGGAAAAGTGTTTTTTTAAGGCAAAATCTGTTCTCTAAATTTCCATTAAGAGTGACTTGCTGATGTACGGGAGAAAGAAATATAAAAATCAAACAGGATGGATATGGAGGTGCTTTTTGAAGCTCTATCATGGTTCTGCTTTAATTTTGTTTGTGGGTTAGATGTTTGCGTATGGATGAGAAACTGAATGAAAGCTTAACAAGTTTTTTTGTTGTGCTTTGAAAAAGAGTCTTTCAATCTAATTCCATGGGTGTAACATCAGTCACTGAAATAAATTCATGTAGAACTAGATTCTCATTTTCAAATAAGCAGAAGTTATTCTTGTGAGCCCTTACTTTGGCTAGTGTTCTCTGTTATTTAGAGAGACCGAATTGCTCCAAAACTTTACAGAAATTTGGAATTCAGAGTTCTTCCAGGTACCTACACAAAACCACTCTTCTTCTCCTGCACAAGAGTCAACATCAATTCACCTCCTTTGAACTTTCTCTTCTCACTTTTCATTTTTCAGGCCTTAGGCTATAACTCATTCACTGTTAGTGAAGCAGGCAAATATTAGTAAAGTATTTTTGCTTGTAAATAGAACTTTTTCATTTATTCTTCCCTGTGAAAGAAGGAAGGATATTTCTAGGTGGTGTCTCACACCACAGATGGTTTTACTTCCAGCAAATAAGTCCTGGACCAGGAACCAACTCATTGGGAATAGTGATCTCCTGATTGTCTTAATCCTGGGCAGAGGCAGATATGGCTGCAGAGAAAGGAGATTATGGCTGCAGAGACTGGAGATTACTATTCAAGGGTCATAATGCCTTGACACAGGGAGAAAGCCAGTCTACAAAGATGATTTTCTTGTAGCAATTTGTGTCTCAATATACAGACTGATGAATTGTGTAGAAGTGATTGTGTAGCTTTGAGATTTTGTAACTCAATATTGAAGTCAGGATAACACAAGTATGCTTGTAGCCTAAACCATAGTTGCTAACAGAGGTGCAATTTTCTGATCAAGCCATGTCAGAATTAAAAGTAATGTCCCTGAATGCTTGGCAGCTGCACTACTGTGTGTATCCAGCTATGGTGTGCCTAAAGTCTCAAAAGGGTCTACAGAATTAAGAACCAATTTAACAGTCTGAGGCCATTTGTATCCCAAAGTGGAACATGATAAGTGAGAAGAGGTAGAACTTTCAGAACATTCTTATTTTTACAGTTCTTATGTCATTTAGGTTTTTTTCCCTTTTTACATAGGAGAGAAATGAAATTATCTTAAGCAACGGATACCAGTAAAGAAAGAAGTAAAACAAATCATCTGGAAAAAATAACTTTGAACTGAATAAAAAGAACTTTGAAAAGAACTGAGAAAATAATTTTGTGATCTACTTGATCAGAAATATTTATAAATGTTGCAATTACAAACATACATGTATTTTCTTAAGTAAAATCAAGATACTGATGCAAGTGTGAAAGGTAGAGATTAACCATGAAAAAAATTATGGTGCCAAACTGACTAAATTCATGATCCATGCACCAACAATATGCATTTCTTTAAACTTTATTGTTTCAATGTTTTTAAAGACTACCTATGTTTCTCCTCATCAGTTAACAAACTTGTCATTCATTGACTTCCACGCTTTTTTGATAAAGGCTACTCCTTTAGTGAACTGATAGCTCTCTTACCTTTCTTTCTGAAGTACTCAGGGAGGTTCATTTTCACCGTCATGCTAATTCATTCCCTAGAAACCAAAATTTATGTATTAAAAATACTTCTAAGTATCAGTACTTAACATCTTACGTGTTATACACTGTAGTAATATACTGTTTCACTCATAGCTACTTCAATGTCTATGTGCTAACAGACACGCAATTAATCCACCTTGACACATCTAAACCAGTGATTACCTAAAGCCATTCTTATAGCATGGGGTTAATTGAAAGAGGTCTTGACCTCTGTGAACTATTGGTTTTGCCTCATCAGCTTGACCCAGGTCAAAGATTCTCCCTGATAACTTTTGCTTATCAATAAAACCTTGCTATATCTAGAAACAGCATGTCTGTGTGTGCATGCATATCCTAAGGGTGTGTATATATTAATAACTAAATAATGGAAATAATAAATATTTGTGACACTGAGTTTTGTCTTTTACTTTTCAAGTAAATATAAATTCTGTAATTTGCAAAGTGAAGACTTGTTACCTTTCAGTACGTGGCTTAAACGTGATACCAAAGCTGATTTTCTAGGTAAGACCAGCGCAAATTCATTGTTTCTTATATTATCACAAATGCTTTTGAGAAGAGACTTTACCTAACATCAGGCTTTCAAATGCCAACATATTAAAATAACTCCTCTTTAATGTAAAAATATAGTTAGTCAAACAAAATTCTTAGTGGCTGATGCACCTAACACTGTTAGGTGAGGGCAAAAACTGAGATACCGCCTGAATTTTATGCTGTGCTATAACTGGGGAGAAATGTGTACTGCATTACATCCCCTTGAACTTATTGAACTATATTTAAGTTGAGGAGTTCAGCACTTGAAAATTAGGAAATACCAGAGTTTAAGTTACTTCTTGAGTAAGAAAAAGTCACTCCTTTGTCCTGAACCTTGTGGACCTATCCTGAGCCAGGGTAGGTACAAATTTGTTCAAATTCCTGAAGGATGTGTGTCAAGAAGACAGAATCAGGTTCTTTTCAGTGGTGCCCAGTGACAAAGCCAGAGGCAATGGGCACATAATGAAACTCAGGAAGTTCCCTCTGAGCATCAGGAAACACTTTTTTTACTATGAGAGTGACTGAGCACTGACACAAGTTGCCTAGGGGTATTGTGGAGTCTCCATCCTTGGAGATATTTAAAAGCTGTTTGGACATTGTCTGGGCAGCTGGCTTAGACCAGATGACCTCCAGAAGTAGCTTCCATCCTCAATGATTCTGAGATCCTGTGATAGGTAAAGCAGAGTTAGGAAAAGCATCATAAATTCTCAAGCAGGATACGCTCAGTTTCTTTGTGTAATTAAGGCATATACACTGCCCTTGTGAGTCTCTGTGAAAGAGGTCTAGGTAGTGAGCCTCAGTACCAGATGCTGGACTAGCCACATTATTTAATTGTTCTTTTGATCACCCAAACTAACAAGTCTCGGGACAAAGCCCAGAGTTTGGTTAAATTTCTCTTGGCACTACTCTCCAGAGGTAGTGTGGAAAAGATGGAACAAGGGTATTCTGTTGAACCACACAGTTTAAGTCTCCCTGCCTGATCACCCAAGCATTCTGTCACATGGCAGCTCGGGCAGTGTCACTTATGCCCCAGTATAAATTTATAGGAAACCATGCTGGTGGACTACAGCACAATCTTACTATTATTCCAGAGAGTTAAGTGCAAAACTAATGATGACATAGTAAGCAGGGAGAAGCATAGGAACGAATGCCATGATGGTCCAGTCCCTTGGTAATGTGGTCATGACAGAGCCACTTGGGGGCTGACATGGTGTCCTGCATCCTGAGTAGTGAGCAGGAAGACTTGGGAGTGTGCTGGTGCCCTTCAGTGTCTCGAGCAGCAGGTAGGATCACTCCAACAGATCATTCACTTCCAGGCCACATGGGACTGTACCTCTCATCACAGCCATCAAGTCCTCTTTTAGTTTACTTACATCTAAATCTCTATTAGTCTCACCTTAAAGATGCAGCTTTCAATATGAAATGTATAGAGCTTCTAAGATGAACCTCAGTGCGGTGTTACTAATACCTTTTCAGCCAAGTTTTGCCGGTAGGTTATTCTGCCTTCAGAGAAAAGGAACAGAATCAGCAAACTGACCCGGTGGAGACCCCGTTCGTACTTAATCCCCAGTTCTTTATGCATCACATGCATGGTAATCTTGTTTTCCTTGACATTTCTCATATGCAGTAATCCTTTCATCCTGTGAGATCAAATCTGAAACCTCATTGATTTTATGCTAAAGCAACCCATGGGCCCCTAGACATTAATTTCTGTGCCTGTCCATAGTAGGTCAGTTGTGTTTTCTGTATACTGCTTCAGTGCAAAAGTACATTCTACTGGTGAGTTCACCTACTAAATTTGACTCAGACATGCTGATTTACATCTGTTTCAACCTATTGGCCCATATGTAGTTATTCCGAATTTATGTTAAAGTAAATCACATAACTGAAGGGACATACTTTCTCCCATCAGTATGCTAAAGGGAAGACTGTGCTGTCAGTCCTGACACCAGAGGATATATCCACATAAATACTTTGTGGAGTAGACAAGAGAACAAGAAACTACTGTCAGTAATTCTAGTGTATTGTGGGTGTCCATCACCTTATGCAGGCAAAATATTTCCAGTTCCAACAGGGGTTGAGGTGTTTCATAGGCTACGTAAAATAAATTGCAAATCACACTTTGTAGTCAACAAGAACAGCTAAACTGTTGACAAGTTATATAAAAGCTTTAGAAGGAAGTAGAAAGGGTGAATGCTTTTGTAAAATGTTTATTAGGGAGTTTTAGGGAAGTAAGTTCTGCCAGTAATACTTATTATGAAAAGAATTGTTGTGGAATTTATTCTGTTGAGTGTCCTGAAATTGCAGAACACTTAATCCTGTGAATGGTCCCAGGAAAGTAGATGGTGCTTTCGAGACATCCTGGTTTTAATTTCTAACAGATAGTATTGCGCTGTGTGAATTTGATTTTATAGTAACTGCATATTACACTGAATTTGTTGAAATCAGATATTTTGTCACTGATGTCTGCTTGATATCTCCAGCATCTGTGAAAATTTGTCACAGAAAACTATTGAGTTTTCTTCTGTTTGTCTTTTTTTTAGCAGCTTTGACTTCTCAGTTCACCACAGCCCTCCCTTTTTCTCACTCACATGCTTTATCTCCATTGTATTTTTGAACTATGATGCATTGATTATAAAAATGAACTGGAACTGTCAGCAACTGAAGTAAAATATCTCATGAATATCAGAATATGATGCTGCTTGGTGTAGATTTATACTGCCTGCTCAGTCAATGAGATACATGTGTGTCTAGTGTTTAGGTATTTTCTGAACATGTAGTAACTGTTATTCATGGCACGTGTGTGACTGATTGTTTCCAGAATGAACAAAACATAAGGCAGCATCATTATGCCTGGTAGATCCAGGCCACACTCTCAACAGTGGTCTTGTTCTTATAAATTAGTTAAATGGTTTCCAGAGAATGATATGTCAAACTATTTGGGACACATTTCTTTTAAACCAATGATGAAAGGCCTTCCAAGTAGTTCCAAATGGTCCATATTTGCTTTGTTTAACAGTCAGGCATACTAGTCACCCAAAAAGTATCTATAAAACATTGAGGCTATGACAGAGTCGTTTACTTTTATTTAATCTTTACTTTGAGTCTAAGCACTACATTTCTACTTAATCAGACATTACCATATCAATGAGAAGTTGATATAAAATCATGACTGGAATAATTTTGTTTACAGTTGAAAACTGAATGGAGTGTTTCTTTACACATATATGCTTTTTAAAAAAATTGCATCACCTAATCTTCACAGACAAAATTGTTGCCTCATTCTAACACAGAATATAGGATATTTTTGTAAAACGTTAAATCTCAGACTTAACTTTATCCTAGTAAGAAATAAAGTTCTCCAAGGAAAGTTTCTTTTTTTGTATAATTACAAGGTGATAGTGTAAAATATCTAACAGAAGATGTCCGATTACTTAAAATTACTTTTGACTTAATAAAAAGATTAAGAACAAAGTTTTTTTAAAAATACTACAAAATTATCATCATTTCTGAGGTTGCCTAGAGCAATACATCAAATAGAGAAAAAATATCTCCCTTGTTTTCATGTTTCAGTCTCTATCCTGGAAAAAATATTCTTTGTAAGATACCTTCAAAATAAATATTTCTTTTCCCAAAGGAAACTGGTTTTCATTGCACTGGTAATATCTGATCAGATGAGAAGGAGATATATAATTATTTCTGATGATTTTAATTGTCCCTATTGTAATCTGAAGGACGAACTGTAGAGAGATATCTTTGAGCAGTATGACCAACTTACAGTTTAAGCAGAAGAGTTTTAAAAAATCCATAAACAATACAATTCTCAATGATTTTAACTTCACTCTAAATTTTTCTAAAGAAAAATAAATATATTTCTGCCTTGTTAGATTACTTGATCTTCTTTGCATCCTGTTCTCTTGGAGTAGTATAGATGATAGCAGTAGTTAAGTGAGAGTAAAGTTTTCAAAGTGAAGAAGTATTTCTAAAAATGCTTTAAGAAGCATTCTGCTCTGCATAAAAAGAAAAGAAGAAGAAGTTACTGCAAATAATTTGAATGACTCTCAGACTTTGGAGGCTTTCATTTATGGATTCTGCAAAAAGACAATCACCTTGTCTTAAACTGAGCTTACAAACTTCTTTGCTGTGGATATTCTTTTGATGATATTATGTTAACTGAGGGTCTGGAGATAATTTTCATTCAGGTCAGTATGTGTGGATCTATTTAAATCCTGTACAAGTAAATGATGCTGAAGGTCATAGTGAAAGTTGAACAGCGTTTAACAATGTCCAAAGAGAAATGTATTTTTGGAAATCTAGACTGTAGTATCATTTGTGTTTATAGGAAGTCATATGATTTCCTGTAGAAGAAAATATGCATAATCTGAAACTTGTCTTTTGATTTAGTCTGACCAAATGGAATGAGGCAATTACAAACAGCCTTAGTTTCTGATGTTCTCATATTTCTTAATGTCCTTGAGGTAGGGATTCACTATTGTTCCCAAGACCTGCAGTGAACATACAGCAATGTGTCTCCTGTGAAATAGTGCATTGCAGCTAAATTCAGAAACTGTTTTATGAAAGTTTAATTAAATTTCAGTATTTTTCTAATAAGTATTTGTGTTTAGATAGCTGGATAAAATGTTAACAGAAAAAAATCAGAAAGCAGGAGAAAATACTTGCAGATTCTGGGTGTGGTTTGCCTACATTGTCCTCACAAATATTAATGGTTATTGCCCTGATAAAATGCATACCTGGTAGGTCAGACCTTTTGGTTTGAGAGGCTTGCTGATTGCCAAATATTTCTTGTATATCTAAGCTAAAACATGACAAAATTAAGATTTCCATTTGCACTGAGGAGAAAGTCAACGGTTCATTCAAATTCCAAAGAGAAAACAAAATATGACAGAATTAGGGAATGGACTGAGGCAAATCTCCAGAAATCAACACATGCCTTTGCAACTCCTTTTTAAGAGAAAAGGCCAGCAGCTTTCGGAACAGCTTAATGTGTTAATTGCTTCATACACTTTTCACAATACCATCTTTCATTTCTGATTTTTTTTTACAGTAAAATCCTGTCATTTTAGTTTCCAATGACTACTTCTTTCTGTTTTGTGTGTTATAATTTTAAAAGAACCGAAGAACTTGCAAGCTGAGAAAAATAAAATTGTTGAAATTAAGCCTATGCAAGGGTTTTGTTTTGCTTTATCATACCAGTAATTGTTAATGAAAAACAGTCTTTTCCATTAATAAATGTCTAATCTAACCTGCACTTTTTTCTAAAGGAGGATTAAAAATAAGTGATACAGAATCACAGAATCACAGAATAACCAGGTTGGAAGAGACCCACTGGATCATCAAGTCCAACCATTCCTATCAAACCCTAAACCATGCCCCTTAGCACCTCATCTACCCGTGCCTTAAACACCTTCAGGGAAGGTGACTCAACCACCTCCCTGGGCAGCCTGTTAAACATATGTTTAGGTTTTAAAAACAAGTCTTGTTTTTAAAATGAAGCCAGAAGGAATCATCCTTTCAGTTCTCATGTGGGAGGGTTACTTTGTTGATGATTGAGGATCAAGTAGCTGATGTAAAATTGCATGTACTGCCAGAACTATCTTGGACATTCAGCATAGTTATTTCACCTTGTTTTATGCTCAAGGACACAATTAGCCTATGTACTGCTTGGAGATGAAGAGTTTTGCTACCTTTTTGAGTCAATGTTTACTCAGTTCTTATGTCTCTGGTCATGCATAAGAGCCCTAGAATCTAGCCTACTCTTGCCCAGTATTTAAAATTATTTTATTAAAACCCCTTTAACATCTTCTTCTGAATTCATGAGGAGGACTCGACTAACATAAGAATAGATTCTGGTCCTCCCATTTTTTTCTCCTATATTCCACCTTGAAGCAGAATGGATAAAGTGGCAACTTGTCACAGAGGATGGCCCCATCTGAGCAGATTTTGAGGTTCCTCTGAATGGTGGCAAGGCCATTCGATATATTAAGTACACCCCCCAGTTTGATATTATCTGCAAATTTACTGAGGGTGCACTCTGTTCCATCATACAAGTCACTAATGAAGAAGTTGAACAGTATAGAAACCAAGAGTGATTGCTGAGACACACCCCGAATGACAGGATTTTACAGTTCTAGCCAATGGATGATTCTTCCATTAAAAAGATAAGAGTTTCCTAGTTAAATTAGAATCATTCTCGCAACAGAACTATAGCAAAAAAAATTAGGGCCATTACAAGGAACCATGACTCTTCGGTACATTATAAACTGAGCTGAAAAGCAACTTTCATAGATTATATAACTAAAGAAAATATTCCTTAATGGATTTTCCTCCTTCCAATGTATTAAAGAGTTGTTCAATACCCAAAACATACTTTCAAACTATATTGAAAGGTGTGTCATGATCACCTACAAGACCTAATCATCTTTTGTCATTCCATGACAGGGCAATAAGTTAAAATTTTCTCTCTTGAGTCTCCTACTTGTGCTATCCCACCCCTGTGTCATAAATTAATTAGAATGAGTTTAGGAAGATAAACAGAGAGAGAACTACAGTATATTCAGTATATTCAGCAGATCTCCTTGACTGGGATGGTCAGGCTACTACCATCACAGATGTTACTATAGAGGATGATTGGATAAATCCCATTTTTTTAAGAGATTTAGGAAAATAATGTATTGGAGGAAATAAGTCTGGGCACTTCTCTGCAACGTGATAATTTGCAGCACATAAAAGGTTTGAGAACCCAGCTTCCAAACACTCAGGATAACAGAAGGTAAGCTCTACTCATTAAAATTGCTAGAGACCTTAGACCTTTGTCTGTCTTACTACAATGAAAACTTTTTGCAGTTGAAAGAAGCAAAAGAAAAATTTGTGGCCAAATAAGAAAGATAAGCTTAACAACGATCAGCAAAGTTGGAAGAGTTAATGACTCAATTAGAATGCTCTAGATAACTAAGTAAGTTTTATATTTAACAAAGGCTCAGCAAGAAACTATTTTTACAGTGGAAGGCAAGTTATACTTTCTTTATAACAAGGGCATAGCAGACCTTACCCTGACTGGTCTTCTGTGCTTACCACTTTCATCCCTTGATTTCAGTGTGATTTCAGGTCCTTAGTGAGTGAGAACTGTTAATTCCAGTTGGAGATGTACTGTTCACAATATGGCATGATTGCCATACTTACTAAGTTTATTTAATATACTATTAAAAAGAGTTCATATCTGATTAGATTGTCACAAAGCATAGCGAGGTGATGTAGAGGTATGAGAATTTATGAGTGCCATTTACTTTGTCATGTACACACTCAGAGACCCTGGTAGGTAGGGAGAAGTGACCCACAAGTGTATCAAAGAAGCTCTGTGTGCTCTCACAGCCAAACACTTGCCCAAGCAGGCTACGCTTCTGATTAGAATTACTGATTATTTACCCTTCAGAAACCACCCTCCTCCACAAATACCGCTCCCCCCAAAAAAGAAAAATTCTCAGAGGGTAAAAACTATGGTATTCATGGTAGAGTTCCCAGCAAGTTTAAGAGACAAACAGATCTATGTGACTTTGTCTGGTTTCTCTGCAGACATATTTGACACCCTTAAGAAGAGGCTCTCAAATCACTGCATAAGCAGATATAAATATTAGCATTACAAACAGAGAAATGGGAAAACAAATGCTTCTCTCCAAGTTTTTACAGTGGGATTTCCCTCCACAGGGTATTTCAAATGGCACAAGTCCATAAAAAAACAGGGATTATAAAAACACTAAGCACATAAAGCATTAACATGCAACAGGTAAGTGGACTGGTGTTTTTAAGAGGCTACATCAGCCTGAAGTATGAGACTTGATCATACTAAGTCTGTAAAAGGTCAACATTTTAGTATTATAAATCATAATATCCTAAGCTTTTTCAGTCTTGGCCTCCTTAAGAGTCTTGGCAGAGCTATTGTAATCACAGGGCTGTGAACAGACCAGTTCATTAAAATGCTGACTCTGCTGCTTGCAGATGTTTGAGGCAGGTGTTCTGTACAGACAGGGAGTTTTCTTTCTTCTGCTGGGTGTTGCACTGGAGGTCAGAGGTTGCATCTCAATGGCATGGTCTCAACTGCATGGCAAGTCTCAGAGGTCTTTGTTAGGGGAGAAAAAGAATCCAGTCTCCTTAAAATTTACGTACTGCAAAAGATAACTGCACCTGCAGACTGCTGTTTTTATTGAAAACACGTGGTGGCTGTTGGAAGAAATATAAAACACTACTCTGTAGTTCCTGTTGAGAATATGCAGGGACTTCAAATGATCAGTATTAGACCAGAGATGCTGGAATGATTCATGATACAATATTACAGAGTTCTGGTACAAACCCAGTATCATACACTTAAGAATGTGTGCAAATCCACATATATTTAAAAATTGACTTTGGGCAGTGTTGTATTGCCATCAAACAGCTGCCCCACATAATATAATGTATGCCAGCAGGCATTCTCATTGACCCAGGCAGTTCATAATTGGAAAAGGTTAGTCCAGTCTTTCCTGGCCACCTGTGCGTTGGCTTTTTAACTTCCCAAATGCAAAGAGCAAAGATAGATTGTTCTAGATGCAGGAAATCCTGTAAAATAGACCACCCTTATAAGGGTATCTTCTGTCTTAAAAAGACCACTGTAGGTTTACAGGGTAAAAATCTGCATTGTTTTTGCTAGAAATAACCTCCAGCAAATACCAAGTTTTGGTCAGTTCGTGTTATGTTAGTCAAGTATAAATGATACACTTATGGAAGGGGATGGAAATGTCTTTGTGTTTCTTAACTTCTACCTTCAACATACATATGTGACTGTGGTACAGATGAAAGTGCTTTCGGCAATGACTATTTGAGCTGTAATGTTAACAACTGCTGAAAGCTCATAAAAAATTAAGACCAATGATAGAATAGCATCACTTATTTGAATCTCTATGGCTGAGGCTTTCTTTACCACTTCTTCATCAGAAGGAGCTATTATAGATTAATTTATTATTACTACCGTGTAAGGAAAGTGAACTTTCAGTCCTCAGTTCATATGATGTACAGGGTCTTCTTCATGAAAATTTTACATGAAATAACCAGGTGAGTTATGATATAACAAGAACTTTATTATGCCATTGTATTACGTATGCCCCATACACCATATACAACTGTGTAATCTATGCGCAGTGAAAGATAAAGAATGTATATGATGGAAATCGAAATATATTTTTTTAATTCTGAAAAGCCTGTTTGCATCATTACCATCTATGTGAAGTCTCCTGACTTCTGAATTTTTATAGGAGATCAGAAAATTATAGAGAAGATTTCATAATTTCATAATCTGAAATATTTTTAAACTTCAAACAACACAAGAGTTTTCCTGTTAATTTCAGAAGTGAAGACTTTTTATCTGGTTTTTCTTTTCTTTTTTTTGTTTTTGTGAACACTGAACTTACATAGTCATAGCTAGACATCCATTTCAAGCACCAGAGTTGATAAAACTATTTTCAAGTGGAAATGAATAGTGTCAATGTCACAATGCTTTGCAAGAAAAACAGAGTATATAGAATTTGAGTGGTGTTCTTCAGAATACTTAATACATGTTTCAACTGCATTCTGCTCACAGAAGTTATGGCTTACTACCAATATCTAAGCCCTGATTGAGAAACAATACAGAATGTTGCTTCCTCTAGCCTTTTTTTTGGTGGTTTTTTTTTTTTGTTAAACTCCATCTATATTTATACTAATCATGTAGAATCTGATAAACTCAATTCTTTAACCTTTTTTCTCTCTCTGAAAAGATTTACACACACATTTTTCAACATAATTCTCATCATCTTAGGTTTTGAAAGAAGAAGTTTTATAGATCTGACTAATTTCAGAGACTATGAATTATATAATTTTTATCCACTCTTCTATATTTTCTTAGGTGAGTGTCTCTCTCCACTGGGTTAACAGCATGTACATGAATGTAGCAATTTTCAGTTTGGTAAATCAGTATTTTCTGTTGAAACTCTGTTTTATCAAAGCAGTTACAGCCACATTTTCCCTCAAATCCTTTGTTACATATAAAGCATAATATGGAAGCTTAGCAGAGTGGAAAATCATTTTTTTATGTTTACAATTTGAAAACTGTATAGAATGGATAAACAAGACAAGAAAGAAGTAGTAACTGTGTGTTTTGCCACTAAGGTGAGATAGGCAATGCACACTTAGAGCACATTTGCACTGCTTGCATTAAAAACAAGGTTATTAACTCATCCTGTTTACAGGTAAAGCAGTAAAATTATGTTCGCTATTTCAAAATTAGACAGGTGGGACACATTTACAAGCATAAATTCTTCTATTAGCTTGCTAGGCTCTGCTTATTACTGTTATTGTGATACTTATGTTCATTTTATGTTTTACTGTGGATCACACAGAGTCTCTCTTAGGGAACATCTTTTCATTTTGCGTGTCTTGTGTGTTTTGCTCAGATTGTTCAATTATTTGAGTCTCATTTTAGGGCACACATATAGAAATACTAGTATAAATCTGCCATCACCTGCAGTATGCATGTGAATGTTTTAAAGTTTTTTTATTATATCTCAGCTGTTTTATTTTGAATTGGGTTACACAGCATTTTAAGCACCAGAAACTATCTGTTTTTCTAATTTCCTAATGTATAGAAGTGTCATTTAAGAGTTTTAATATATTACATTAATACTGTGCTGTTTCTTCCTATTTTAGAAGAAAATGCAATTGTACAATGCAACAATAAAAACTATTCCCAATGTTATTGACATTGTTTTAATCACACCTTCTGCAGGTGGCTTTGAGTAATTTGCACTTCTAAACAGGATGAGAGATTTGATGTTAAAATAGGACTTGTATTCCTGTTGAATAAATTCAAAGAAAAATAAAAAGAAGATGGATTTTTTTAACTAAAAAATAGAAATGTTCAATGAGTAGAAAAAAAAAAACTATAAGCTCTGTTTGAAAATACATTATGGGTGACTTCTATCACATAGTCTGATTGATCATATCCCTGACTGTTCTGAGAATGAGAGTGTGATTGGTGCTTTTCGGTTCCCTTTCTCAGGCATAACTGCTTCTTTATAAGTTGTTTGAGGTGTATAAAAAAGAAATCGTGTTCATCTTCGATGTTGCAAATAACAGCAAGGTTTATATATAGGGCATTCCTCCTGCAGATTTATTCCAGTGTACAGAGCCCCATTTGCATTAATTTCTCCTTTTAAGATATTATGGAAGATGCCCAGGACAGTCAGTTAACAAGCTCCACTTTAATTCTGGCAGTACTCTTGAATAAATAGTTCCTTTTTTAACATCGCTGCATGACCGTGCGGCTTCAGGTCTGCAGGATGAACTTGTGCTATGCCAATGCAGTTGTCCTTCACCCTGTGCCTCGCTTGTTCATCACAATTGTCATCAGTTCTTTATGCAAAGAAGACCTTGGATGTATGTCTGCTGTGACACTATGAAATAATGGCATCGCTGAGCAAAGGTAGCAGACAGTAATACTTGTCAGGTGCTGATGAAAAGCTATCCAAGACTTAGACATTCTTATCAAGGCTGCAGTGCACAATGATTATAAACTACAGTCACCTTCCCAGATACCGCATTTGAAGATTGTTCATTCTTTGCCACAGCCTACTGCAAATCAACAGGAGCCTAAGTATGCTAAACTGTGAGCATCACTTTGTGTTAACAGCAAGACAGGTTTGTCTCACCAGTGAACGGAGCTACCAGTTATGGAGTAGTCAGGCCAAAAGAGAGTCTCATCAGGCATATCCCTCAGTTCTAAGATTGCATACAAAGTTCCCACACTCTCTTTTCCTTATTATCAGTGGCACAGTCCACTGGAAAGGCTTATATCTCAGATGTCTGGGCACCTAGATTTCTTCTAATTTGTTTGCTGCAATGGAAGTTAAGATTAGGAAAATATTAGACTCGCACTGGAAGTATCCATTCAGACACGTTTCCACATTGAGACAAAATTTTACCTGGCAGAAAATGGTCCCTTCTCCTAACTTCTCTCTGTGGTACTTTCCACCTGCATCTCTACATCTCTTTCCAGTCTTTATTAGTGTCCAGGTAGATGGACTAACCTTGTACGGCAGTGTCAAGGGCCTTTTATTTATCACAACCAGCTACTTATGCCAAAACAGCCACAGATCAGTCTCATTTCTGTCTCTTTCTGCTGGACAGTGAAGTTCCCACGCATGTGTCTGTCATTATAACTCACTAGCTTCACACTTTCAAGATAACATCTTGCAGCAGGAGTGGGAGAGAAGAATTTAGTCTTTCTTGAGTGTGGCTTGTGGAACATGAAAGATCCCGTATCTCCTATCTCTGGAAGTTCAGCAGTTAAGCAGATCCGAGGCTACCACTAGAACTAATGCTATGATCTGTGTGTAACTTATAATGCTTTTTATTGGCTTAATTTGGACCTCTTTATCTAATGCCAAGGGAATACTCAGATGCTGTGGTAGCCTTGGTTCTTTCTAGTTCCAAAGTATCACAAGAAAGTCAGGTTTACTGGGTAACATCTGAGTTGGCTAACTGCATATACAAAGCTAATCAAAGCCACTTTCAGATATACTGCTTCACACAAAGGTTTACAAGTTAACCTGGAAAAAAATCTCAGTCTCCATCATGCTATCATAGACAACAGTTTTCCAGCCTACACAGAGTTGCTTCGGTGCAACATTCACACTGAGATAAAAGACTGACCAGGTTAGATGGAGATGTCTTATAATCACAGAATCATAGAATGGTGTAGGTTGGAGGGGACCTTAAAGATCATCTCGTTCCAACCCCTGTGCCATGGGCAGGGACACCTTCCACTAGATCAGGTTGCTCAAATCCTCCACCAACCTGACTCTGAACACCTCCAGGGATGGGGCTCCTATGACTTCCTTGAGCAATATATTCCAGTGCCTCAGCACCCTCACAATACAAAAAAATTTCTTCCTAATACATGTTCTAAATCTACCTTCTTTCAGCTTAAAATTATTCCCATATAGATAGTCCCAAAATTTACCCTTAGGGCTGCAAAGGCTGAGAAGATTCATGAGAAAAAGATGCCACAGACACCTGAGGTGCTTAACGATCGGTTACGTGGCACAAGCTGATAAATAAGAAGTTTCCATATCTGAGATCAGCTTCTCACTGTCTTAAGAAGAAGGTGATGACTTGGCTACTAGAGCCAATCACCTTATTCTTTACAGCAAAATCCCAAAGCAAATACAAAGGAAGGATCACTGGCTAACAATTATTCTACAAGAAAGCTGGGGAGGCACTTTTTATAAATGCATGTAGTGATAGGACTGGAGGGAATGGCTATAAATTGAAAAGGGGCAGGTTTAGACTAGACATAAGGAGGAATTTCTTCACAACAAGGGTGGTGAGGCACTGGAATAGGTTGCCCAGGGAAGTTATTGATGCCTCATCCCAGGAGGTGTTCAAGGCCAGGCTGGATGGGCCTTTTGGCGGCCTGATCCAGTGGGAGGTGTCCCTGCCCATGACAGGAGGTTGGAATTAGATGACCTTTAAGGTCCCTTCCAACTCAAACTATTCTCTAATTCTATGAAAAGTGTTTCCCCAGCACTGTAAAAAATTAGTTAAAAGCAGTTCTGGCCCGAAGAGATTGGTATCTTTTTGCCACCAACTTTGCACTATCATCATGTACATTATGAAGAAATGTCTGCCTATAAGTTGCATATTAAAAATGTTTGCAGGAAACAGTGTTAATGTCAGTCTAAAAAAGAAAGATCACAATAGCTTATCCTTCTTCAGGAAAGCATTTGTCTGGGAAATGACACTACAGTGACTGTTTCTCACTTACTTTTTTACCTCTAGGGAAAAGAAGAACAACCTACAAAGTAAAACAAAACAGCTGTTCACAGCTATCTCATGTCTGATCCATGTCCTCTCTCAAAACAGCCCATCCACGTACTTGGGGCAAATGATATTACATCACAAGTATGCATGAAGATTAGGTATTCTGGGGGACATTTTTGGACTCCCTCCAGTTTCTCTAACTGGAGATATGCCATTACATTACTCAATAAATGTGCTAGCTGATGATCATATCTCGGGCTTTAGCAACGCATTTTGCATCTCTCTGTGTACTAACTCTTTTCCCCTGCTTCTTAGCTTGACCCCTGTCATTTTTTGAATATTCGTCAGTCATTATATACATTGTCCGAACATTATCCCTAGTCTGGCTTCCTAGCAACAACTTATTCCCTAATTCACTTGGAGCATGATCTATTTTCCATTTAAATCAATGGTAGCTTGGAGAACCTATTGATGAGAACAACATCCTAAGCTGCAGCAACTTTATTCTTTTTCCAAACACCTCTTTTAAAGTTGTTTTAAAATTGGATAGCTTTTAGCATCAACAAAGCAAGTTACCTGGACCAAAATAAATGAACACAAACATCACTAGGAGACTTCTGCTTGAACGTCTAACATGTTGAGTTTCTGTTGCTGAAAGACAGAATTCCAGTTTCATAAATTAGAAACTGCTTATTTCACACAATAGTATAATGTTCTATTATGAAGTGAAAATGTGTGCAATCTGAATGCAGTTCAGAACAGCCTGGTCTTAGTTACTTCCTAGGCTGGAATAAGGTTCTATGAATGTTATAAGGATGACACTGGCACTTCAAGGAACTTAGAGCTATAGGTGGTATCTTGTTGCGAAAAAAAGAAGCAGTTCTTATAAGGAAGTGAGATCTGCATTTGAAAGATAAATTAAATCATAACTAAGGCCTATCCTCATCAGGTATCACGATATAATAAATAGTATGGTAATTTGCCAAGATAACCTTTTATTTTAACTAACTGCCTTACTACTTATTTCTACATAGTGTTATAACACAAACCAACTGCTATTAATATTAATATTTTATCCCAAATCATAACAGGATTTTCAACATACTCAACTTTCCACCAGCCAACATTCAGGAAAGTAACACGATTAATTTTGAGAATATGTCAATCTGTGATAAAAGAAAGTAAGCCCCCAAACCCAACAAGCTTATTCATTATGAATGAGTATGTCTGTAAATCTGCTCAGACACGTGATTTAAAAGAACTGACACATGGGTGTGCCAGGCAACGAGCAACTGCAGTGTAGGAGGTCTATCTGAGAGCTTTCAGCATAAGATATTATAATACTGTTGTGCTGCCCTGGGGGTTTGGAGACAGCTTAACATATCTTCGCAGAGTGATAACAATGGTAAAATGAACAAGGTATAAAAACATCTTGAGAAGGAAATTTTTCTTATGTTTGTTTCATAACTCAAAAAGAATGTGATCAGGTCTTTCTGTAGCAAACTTTAGGTTAGAGGTCAAGTGTGCAAAGTGCTAGCAAAAGAAAAAAAAGAATGTTCTAGAAATGGGATAAAGGATTTTTGTTGCATGCTTAGGGCCAAAGGAAACCCCAGTCTGTATGACCTGCACACAACCATTTTGGTCTTTCTGTTCATGAGTTAAATATATAACTTCAGTAACAATGAAATATGAAACTCCAGTAACTCTAAAAATTCATACACATGGCAAATGCATTAATACTGAGATGCACAGCTACATTTATATGACCTATCTGCTTTGCTAAAACGAACTCAGAAAACCTGTTTTTCTCGGTCATCAACATTTTCTGTACAAGATAAAACTCTTTCTTTACTTCCTTTTTCTTCTGCCCTTATAGTCTGTTTATTTTTATTTTGTAGTGGCCTGACCACTTGATCAGCAATATAAAAGATGACTAGAGGCAGACAGACAGAGCAACTTTGATATTCCCTCCTCCAGACCCGAAACAGGAAATATGTTAATATGTAAAAGAGATTTAGAAACTTGTTCAGCAGTTTTTGTTAAAGTGTTTGTGTACCACTATGGCTTAAAAAATACTTCTTAAATATACTTAAATAAAAAGTACAATTTACAGACCTTAGAAAATGTTCCAGTAATCTGATCTCTGGATTTCAGGGCATGACATCTTTTCTTATCCAAAGAAATTGCGTGTCAGTAGATGCACCCTTCATGTTCTTCTGACTGTTAGGACATATTACAGAAGAACTGAAACTAACTTCAGCTACAGTCTCGCTTCCTGCTGTCACCGGAATCTTTCTTTGTCATCTTGATTGCTTTGAAAACCAGTGACAGTTGATTTGGCTAAACAGAGACACTCCTGAACAACCTTCAGTGTTCTTTCTGTAGGGTGATGTTTGTCTTGCAGAACTGAAACAGAGTCATTGTTCTTTCTTGACTGAGAGTAGAAACATTCACCTGAGGAATATTTTGAACTTGCTTATCTCTTACATTTGCTGTTTTGGTAGAGTTCCAAAACTATTAATAATTGAATATATTCTCTGGTTTGATCTTGACAGAATACCAGACATTTCAATACTTGTTACTTTGAGGTAGTGTATGTAAGATTACTTTTTGTGCTCTGAATTTAGGCAGCTTGATTCATCAGTATGTCTTAACATTTCTTGGGAACTTTTGTTTTCTTTGGAAAGTTTGACTTTCTTACTATACCTGACCTTAAACTTTTCTGTTAATCTTCCTTCCAGAAGGAATTGTAGTTTCTATCTGATTAGCTGGACTGAAGCAAACTACCATGCCGTTGCAATCTGAGATGGTAGATGAAATAAGACATGTTTATATCTTTTTTATTATTACCGTGGAAAACCAAAATATTTCTGTTAAGATTACTGTCCATAATATTATATATCATATTCTAGAATCCTTAGTGGCTTCCTAAGTTGTTCTAATAACAGATATTCTCAAAAACTGAAATCACTGCTGCTGCTTGTCCATCCAGTTACTCAAGAAAATCATATATCCAGTGAGGGGACTGATGCTTTGTATTTTATGTCCCGACATATTAACATTCATCTGAATACTTTATGAACAGTTTCAGAGGGATGTATACATAATACTATTTTTACTAGATTCCTGGCACTCAAAATCCATGGCAAAGAGAATATTTAGCTTTTGATTAATTTAGTGACATTTGTTTTGGTAATGCTTTGCTAACAAGCCAGTTATTATTAGGTGCATCACATAACAGTGCCTCTGGCAATCGTTGATAGACATATTTAAAGCCAATATTATATTTCTTCTGATGGGTATACCTCTGTACAAGTTTTCTTATACAAATCAATAAATTATGGAAAAATAATGTCATCACCCAAATATCATAGCCACTCTCCTTGTGTTAGTGAAATTTATTTTATTTAATCTATTGTAATTACATATATCACTTTGCAGCAAGGTGATTTTTCAGGCCTTTGGGATACCATCAAGAAAAAGGTAGGAGGAATAAAAATATTGTCTGAACTTGATGATACTATAAAACTTCTGACTTTAGGTTTTGGTTATGTAACCCCCTACTTAAAACCAAAAGTGATCCTTTCTGAAGTACTTTGTTCTGCAAGGTTTTCAGGAGCTGTATCAAAACAGAGGCAGTGGAATGACAACCTGTATTAGCTGCAGAAAGATGGACAGGCTGAGAAATCCATGCATAGACTTAAAATGATTTCACAAACTTAGAGCAGAAGAGAGATCATGAAGAGGAAAAGTAGGGGAAGGAGAGACGTGATCTTTAGCAAGGCACCTCACAAAAGGAGCTTAATTTTCTGAGCTATTTCCCAACCGTGGAAACTGAAGTTCCATTTATATTGCTAAATAAAAGTCCAGGGACTGATCTCTTGCTGAAAGGTTGAGTGCTGCCAGTTGGCTGTTTTCCACAGTGTTTAGGGCTAACCACCTCTGTAAGAAATTTGTCTTGGAGAGAGCAAGCTAGAGTATTCCAATAAAAAAAGAGCCAGAAAGTGCTGTTAACAATTAGGCAGTAAGGATGATATGGTCCTGTGCTGACCTCAGTTTTTGGCCCTTTTCTTATACAGTACAGAGGTTCCTAAAGAGATCTTTATCTTAGCATTGTCCATTGTGAGCCATCTAATTGCCCAGACTAAAGAGAGACATTTTAAGCAACAATTGGTAGCATATAACAAACTCTTGTTTATTAGTCTGTGTCCAACATACATTAATTAACATGAAAATGAAACTGTATTTATTTGGGTTTAGTCTAATCTCAGAAATGTTTCTTATGTCCTTACTGGTTTACAGTGTTCTGGTTTTCTGTGATCTTTATCACTTTCATTGTTATAACACAGATAATATTGAAAGCCTCAAGCTCACTTCATGCTTAGGTGTGTGTTTTATTTTTGATTCTTCTGCTGAATGTAATAAGAATATTAAGAAATCTTAAGAGCTTTGCTGGACTGGGGCCAAGATTAACACTGCTAGATAGACTAAGCTATATTTTAGAGAAGCTTTAAATGAATGCTCATAGATTTTCTCTGTAATGTTGAAAATGGACTAGATTAAGAGAAAACCAGAATAACAGGTACCCAGAAATCAGCCCCAGCTAAGTAGACTACAGACATAACACAGTGTATTGCAGCAGAAAGGATAAGTTGAAGGTTGTCAGTTTATCTAATGCCGAACAGAAACAAAAAGCTGCTCCTAAGTGCTTGAAATAATAAGACCATCATGGATCTCAAATCCAGTATAACCCTTTTTGGTAACAAAATACTTTTCTAAATCCATTTAAACAAAGGGTGGGGAAGAAAATGATCAGGTTTAAAATATAAACTAGAATTTGGACCTTTGTGTGAAATCTATTTTATAAATAATTTAGCAGATGTATTTTTCTTATATGTATTCTTATGTACAAGAAAATACACTACTTAAGGCTTTCATCTGGTGATTCAGTGATTTTCCTTTCTTCTGTGGTTTCATGTGCCCACAAAGCACCTTATTTACCAGCTTTTTCCTCCTAACAACCTTTGAAAACAACCTTTCCAGTGTTCTTCTGAAATGCCAAGTTTCATAGTTCTTGCTATGTCAAGCTGATTGTAGGTACATATCGCAGACCTAGAACTTTCAAAAGGAAGATTTTATTTACGCATCTTGAAAATAACACATTTAGTAAATTTTTATTAATGGTCATAATTTTTGTTATTAATTCCTGGTACTTGTGATCAATCAGGAATGAGGCCACACTGCATTAGGTATTATAAAGATTTCCCAGATCTTATTGCAGTACAAATAAATAAGAAAAGAAAGATCAAAAGAATAGAAGCAAATCACATTGAAAGATTAGTAATGTCACTAACAGCACAGTTCTAGAGGTATAATTTAAGGAAGGGAGATTCTAGGAAGTAATCAGCTAAGTGCTTAGATAAAGTAAGAGAAGAAGGATATGCAAATTAATGAAGAATATGGTAAGTGAAAGGAATAGGTCAGCAAAGGCCTGCTGGAATGAAGCCAGACCAAAGGTATTCTGAGAAGAGAGATCAGGGGGAACTGAAGTGCCTCAGCACGGAGCAGATCAGTCCGTACAGACCCACAGTCTTTAAGTCTTTGCTCTAGCTCTTCATGTACTCCTGCTCCTAGCTCAACTTGGAAAGGAGATACCTCTCTAACTATTCAGCTTTTGAATCTCCTATGTGTGAAATCTTATTTTCAAAAATCTTTAAATTACAATAGAAATCTTTGAAGTCAATGCATCAAAATACTAATTAACTTTTTTGATTCAGCATTCAGCAGTTCCAGTACTGAAAAACGTTTTGCTTTCCATCAGTATGTGGACTCATTTAATTTGCAGAGTGGCAGAATAATGACTTCATATATGCACTGACACAGTTTATGTTACAGATGAGTTTGCCAGTGATCCATGTGATTAAGTTTTCTGTAAACATGAAGCAATATGATCATTAATAATTTTTGTACAGTTTGCAAATGATCCATGGATGAGGACATTTATCATGGATTTTGATTTGATCAGAGTCTAGAAAGTAATGATGGTGATAAATTTAATATAAGAAATACCTAAATTTCACTTGAATGTTACTTTGTTTTTAATTATGTCATGTAACAGAAAAATAATAATAAAACTGCATGAAAGAAAGATCATTTGCTTTTATATAATCCAAATTTCTGTGCTGCAAGGCGTGCCTGTTTTGTGGTTTGAGATAAATCAGTCAGTTTTTTGACTAACTCGGTTGCTGTAAGCAACTTCATTCTCTGAAAGGTGACTGCATGTTTTTGAGGCAGTGTTCTGCTCTAGAGTGATAATACAGGGCATTGATATGAAAAAGGCCAAAGCTTATACTTAACAAAGGCCATCCTCAAGCTGGCGGAAAAGGAGCCGCACCTCTGAGGAGGGATGAATAGGGCAGGTGACCCTAAACTGACCGACAGAGTATTCCATCCTGTATAAGTCATATTCAGTATAAACTTGAGAGATCATGATGGTCTTATTCTTCTGTGATGGTCGACATGCAGTGAGGACCTCATCTGTCTGTTTGGTCCTGATCCCAGATCTGTGCGCTCCTGAATCCAGTTCCTGAGTCCAGCTCCCTCCTAGCTCTTGACCCATTCCCTCGTGTCTGCTCTGCAGCATTTGTTGTTACGTATAGTCCTCCAGGGGTGGGGTGGGAGTACGATCTCATATATTTGTATATATTTTATTACTTTCTAATTATTTTCTTTTTTATTATTATTATTATAATTTCATTAAAGCTGTAGGTTCAGTTTCCAACCTGCAAGCCCTTTTTTCCCTCTCATTTCCATCCCCTCTTTTCCTGTGTGGTGGGGAGGGATTCTGGAAGTTCAGTTGCAAGGTCTTAGCTGCCAAGATTTAGCTGTGTGGGGCTGAAACATGATAGCCTGTTGCAAAGTCTGTTTCTGTCTTGGATATTAAATGTATTGGCGACTATTCTCTAGTGCTGAGGACAGATGATGTGGAGAAGACTACATTTAAAACATTAAACAACCTTCTGCAAAAGTGAGGGGCTGCATCCAAACATTATTGTGAATGGCTCTTAGCCCATGTCAACTCTTTTCTAGTAGTAGGAAGATTTGAGAAAAACCAAAAACAGACAAAAATCATACCAGGGATTCTACTTATTTAACAGTACAGCTAATTTCCAGTGCTTGCAACTAGTACTGCTTAATTTAAGTAATTGTTCCATATATCAATTTAATTTAATAATATTAGCACAAACTATAATTCTATAAAAAATAAGAGATTCCAATCTGTAACTTATATGGTGTGTCACATACAGTGATAGGCATGTTTGTTTCCTTATGCAATAGCACAGATCCGGCTAGTGACACTCCTCAGAATGAGAGTCCTTCAGTCAATAGATATGACTGCACACTAAACTTACAGGTTCTGAAAGCGTGTGAAACATGGCTAGAAGAAGGGAACATAATGTTGCCACTTTTTGCATATCTTCATTAGGTGTGTCCTATCATTAGCACCACATAGTAGAAGACCGGATCTTCACAGAGGAAACTCAAGATCTGTGGAGTAAGATCATGCACTTTCATCACAGAATCATAGAACTACAGAATAGTTTTGGTTGAAAGAGATCTTTAAGGGGCCAGCTAGTCAACCCCCCCTACAGTGAGCCAAGGACATCTTCAGCTTGATCAGGCTGCTCACAGCCCTGTCCAGCCTGACCTTGAATGTTTGCAGGGATGGGTTTTCTACCACATCTCTGGGCAACCTGTTCCAGTGTTTCATCACTTCCATCTTAAAAAATTTCTTCCTAATACCAGGTATAAATCCACCCTGTTTAAGTTTAAAGCTATTATCCCTTGTCCTTTTGCAACAGACCCTACTAAAAAGTTTGTCACTAACTTTCTTAAAATCTTCCTTAAATACTGGAAGACTGCTATAAAGGTCTTCTTTTAGCCTTCTCTTCTCCAATCTGAAGAACCTCAACTCTCTCAACCTTTCTTCATAGGTAAGGTGTTCTATTCCTCTGATCATTTCTATGGTCCTTCTCTTGACCTGCTCCAACAAGCCATGCTGAGGACCTCAGAGCTGGATGTAATATAGCAGGTGGGGTCACACCAGAGCAGAGTAGTAGCTCAGTCTGCTAGCCACACTTCTTCTGATGCAGCCTGGAATACAGTTGGCTTTCTGGGTTGTGAGCATATCTCTACTCTCTTTCAGGCTCCTTCTCAGCTTCTGCTAACTTGCTCCCCTGTATTTTGCAGATTTTTTTCAGGTTTCACAGAGATGTTTGCTGCAGTTGGGCTACGTTTTATGTGTATCCGCAGATTTACTCATATCCTCTGTCAGGCATATCTACATGTGGATGCACAATATTTACAAAACTTTGCTCCTACAGTGTTCTCTTCATGACCAGATGTGTACGCCAGATAAGGAAGTTGGAGAAATTTCATGGGCTCCCTCTTAAGCACTTATCAAAATGTTAAGTGTGAATGTAACTCTTTGAGTATTGCCAGATATTAGTAGCTGCGTGTTGGCCAAACAACAAAGAATGAATTGCTCTTTTTCAGAAATCAACCAAATTGATATAACGTATTTTCAATTAGTGCGGAATATGCCAATATTAGCTGAAGCCTGGTTTTAAAGTCAAAGGAGTCATTATGAGAAATGATCAAGATATATATTATGGGTTTCATTTCTTAGGCAATTACTCAGTTGTTCAGTGATCAACTAAATGAGTAGCTGATTAAAAGTCATTACAATTTGCAGCTTTTCAATGACTGTTGTTGCTGAAATGAATTGATGGAAATGATCTGTTTCTTAGTAAGTTTATGGTAATGAGTCCAATACAAACTAGTGCTTCCATCAGCAGTTTTATGGAAGGCAGTCTTGAAATGGAGCTCCTATCTCAGAACACAACTCATTTCAATTCTGTCTACCTGAAAGAAAGATTTTTTTTTGATTGCCTCTTTCAATAATTTGCCCTTTAGTAGGTGACACCGGTGACCTAGAGTAAACACCTATCTGAGTAGTCTAAAATAGGTTATGCTGCAGCATTAATTCTTGAATAGTTTAAGTTAGGCAGGAGAGACTCCATGCTCAGTTCCTATGAGTAAGTCACACAAACTACATTTTGTGGAGAAAACAACCTAAAAATCTTTCCTGGTTTTCCAACATGTCAAGCCAGTTTCCACAGCAGCAATGAGTAAAATTGCCTTAATACAGCTCTGAAATTAATCAAGGCTTGTTTTTCATCATGGGAAAAACAGATTTAATTTAGTTGTAGCTTGCTGTTCTTTACCATGGTCTTTTTTTCAAATGAAAATATACAGACTAGAAAGTTTTTTCTCTGAGTCTGAAAGTCAGAGCTCAGCATAGAGATGAAGTGATTGTCATAAATAGTTTAATATTTACATTTAATTGTTGGTAGAAGACGTGAAAGCAAAAACATTGGACAATCATCAACAGCCTTTCAGAATATCTGTGTTATAATTTTGTAACTGATGCAATAATATTAACAACTGCTGCAATATGTCCAGTGAGATACTCTTATAGTTAGTCACTCTTATAGAGTATTCTGTCTTCTTTTTGGCTAATGTAATTTAGTGTGCCAATTTATAACACATTTAACCCATACTGAACCTTATATCTGTATATGCTATCTATTCTTAATGCTATAATTATATATGTAAATATTACTCCCAATATCCATTTTCTGCAGTGTTTGATAAGCTTTTGGGTTTTAACATGCACAAGACACATGACTGAAAAGAGGCAATTCTTCATTTGTGCTCTTTTCTGTAACTTGTGCTTCAAGATTTAAAAGACTTCAGTTATGTGGGAGAGATAGACACTAAAAGAAGGGTGCTTTATTATTTTTTTGTGTATAGAATGGCACCTAACTCTAAAGGATTTGTTCAAATTAGTATAAGTTAACTACTACTTCAAAAAAATAATGTTCCTTAATATGTACGATTTCAGAAGTTTGGTACTTTCTATCTCACTCTCTCATTTAAATCCAAGTATTTTTACAATATCTGTCTAGAAGAAGAAATAGTCTTTATATTTACTATGTATAGCAAAGCCATAATTATTGATGCAATGCTGATGCTGTGTCATTCCTCATATAAGTGGCTACAAAGGAATCATCCCACAATACAGGGATATTGCAGTTAAAACTCAACAGGAATAGACATGTTAAAAAAAAAATATAAAAAAGTTTTTAAGGTCATTTAGGCACTGTATTTTGAGTTTACTTTGGTTGAAAGATTGCATTGTACACCTGTCACCTTTTCCATCCAATACACTAGTTTAGTCATTGTGTCAAGACTGTTAATTTGATCCTTAAAGTTATTTTCCAAGTGCTGAGCTGTAATAAACTTTGGAAATTTTTTGGGCAAAGGCTTATATTTGGGCACAGACTCAGATCATTAAGGAGGATTAAAGTAAGAACTAGATAGCAAGATTCTACTATGCGTATTATCATCCCTAGCGTACAGCTTGAAATTCCACAGTCAGCTGCTGCCAAGTCTTATTCTTTTAGATGTCTATTTTTCACCTAAAAAAATTCTGAGGTGTTCAATCATGTTTTACAGCACCTAACAAGGAATTTGAATCCATGTGAGAATATTTTTAGCCCAATGAAAATTTATGGAACACTTCAACACAAATAGTTTGGCAAGACGATCTGGCTGGCTTAATTATTACTAATGAGACAGTTCCTTCTTATACGTACATTATATTGTCACTTGGATATACTCACAATGGATATACTTACACTGTCCATATGTGTTTGTATTTATAATTATATGTATATCTTTCTACATTTTGTGAAAAACAGGTAAGTTGAAAACTAAAGGCATCCTAGTTTCTATTGATATGTTCTCCTGAGTATTCTAGCTGTTCCCAGCTCGTCACTTATTGTGTATCTTTCTCTCTATTCTACTGTATGCAATTAAGGAAAACTTCTTTTACCTAAGCTAGACCTTCAGTTTTTCTATTTTTCTTTTGTGTTCTCTCACACCTATCTTGCATTAACAAAATTAATTTAATTTAATCTGGTTACTTTTGATTTATACTGAACTAAACAGAAGGTGACTGAAGCTTCTGAAATTTATTCTTCTGCCTGCAGAATCAGTTTACATAAACTGAGAGATGAGGAAAATAAATACCTCAGTTATTACATGATGTATTGACTAGATTTTAGTTACCGTGTTATGAACTACATTAGTTCCTATCTCATATTGATTTGAATAACAATCTGGAACATTAATTTCTATACATTATAATGACAAAGTAGGAAAAAATTTATTTTCCCCTGGGATAAAATGTCAACTGTTCTGTAAGCTGGGATGAATAGGAATATTAATTTTAACATAGGCTTATGACTAGAACCACCTGGATAGCTTCAAGGAAGAGATGGGCAAAAGAAAGAAACAGGTGCAGATCTGAAGTCAGATAGGACAGAAGATGCGGACATTGAAGATGGTTTCTTGCTGTTTTATTGTATATATTGATGTGCTGGGGGGAGGCAGGTAGAAAGGGCACATTTTACTCTCCATATACAAGTTGTTTAGACCTATTACTGCTCCACAGAGATATCCTGGGTTATAGCTGTGCTCGTTGTTTTGGAAGAGGTTCAGTTTGGGACAGTCAAGTCAGTTTCTTCTAGAGCTACAACAGTCCTCATCCTGAGTTTTCTCAAAACATTTGGAGTACATGTACAAATGAGTTTAGAATATATGTTTATGAGTGATTTGGAATAATTTTCAGTACTAGAGAATAAATATGATTCATATATGTTTATACTTAACATAATACATAGGTTGCAGTCCTGCTAGTAAGTAAATAAAGACCCATAGGAGAAAGCACACTATGGATTTTGAATGACTTTATGATTTTTTTAAAAAGTTTACAGTTTCTTAAATATAATGAGACATTGTTAAATAAACATTAAGACAAAGTCTAAAATAATGTGTCATCTGAAGATCCCTATTGTCTTTGAATGTACTTATATCTGTATCTCAGCTATCTACATTTTTTATATAGACGATATTTTTCTGTCTACTGAAACACCCAGTTGCAGATAGTACTATGTATCTTCATTCTCTCCCTGTTTGTGTACTACAAATTCATATTAACATGATTATATTTATAATTTTGACTGCTTTCATTACAATTCTGTCACATGATGTTTAGTATGTTTAACTCAATTTATAAGTAACTGTGAACTTGCTCTGTTAGTTTTTAGTATTATTATTCTGGCAAGAGAACATTATCAGTTTTTCAATTTACATGCTTGCATTCCCATAGAAATCTTTACTCAGTTATATTTTTCCTGCAGTCTTTAATATCATGGAGATTTGTAACATATGTTACCTGAGGTTTTTTAAATCCATTATTTTTAATTTGTGGATGCATTACTTAGTGCATTGTCTCCATGAGTGTACAAAATAACATCTAAAACTAATTTGTTACATAAAGACTAAAATCCTCCTGTAAAAAAAATAAAATCCCAAATAACCCTCCTTTATTTTCTTGCGAGACTGAATAAAAGCAAGAACAAAGATGTTGAGATTTATTCACTTACATCAATAAGAGATGTACTAGAAAAATTTAAAATTCATTAAGTAAGGTAAAGTCCCTTGCATATTCATTCAATTTATAAGGCCACTCCAAGGCTGGTGAGGGCTCCCGTGGAGCTCTGGACAGGGTCCGGCAGCCATGGCATGTCTCAACCCCAGCCAGGAGCAGGGCAGCAGGGGGCACCGGGACAGCCCTAGCAGTAGGCATTGGGCACCTCCCTGGGAATGGAGATGGGCTGAGACCTGGTTGGGACATCAGTCCTTGGATGGGCTCAGCTCAAAGAGCCCTCGACCAGTCAAAGCAGGGCTGAGAGGAGGTGTAGAGCAGCCCTGCTGTGGCCTCACTGATGTGTGGTCCTGGTCCATGGGCAGGGTGGGAGAAGCCAAGGGGGCTGAGTAGCAACAGCCAGGGCAGGTGGTGCTTTGGTGCCCAAGCCAAATGCACAGCTTGACATGTTAAGAAATAATAGGAAATTCATATAATTTTTCTTCTATTTTTTAATCCAATTTTTTAATTATTTGTATAATTGTAGTCACCTCGGGTTTTACTTCTGTTGGTTTGGTTGAGATGAGGTTGCAGTAATATGATATTTTTTAGAAAAGATCTGGTGTATTCCACATTTGTTGTATCATTTTGGCCCTTTTTAGCTGAAGTTTCCTTCCATTTCTCCAAATCAGTCGATGAAAAAATTAGTGATTAGGTCAGTACAAATGGGATTTCAACATGGACATGCCTTGTATCTGTGACTGTACGAATGTACATGCAGTCAAATTTAATCTATATCTGTTGTAAAACAAGAATGACATTTTCTCTCTGCTGCCGATTTTGAATGAGAATCCTATCAGAGTTGCTGTTCAGTCAAGCATTATTTGCAGCTTTGGCAACAAAAATATACAAGGAAGTCTAGGCGTGTTTTTTTTTTTTTTGTGCTTTTTGTTTTTTCTTATCCTGTAACAGAAAATCTTCCTTTTTTGTTATTACATTAAAACATACAGAGTTGGCATGTGCATCAAAGCTGTTAAATAAGAGGCGTATTTGACAGATTATCCTAAGGAAAGATTTGACATGAGAACAAAGTCTTGAACTGAGAGAACAGTTATAAATTAAATGAGCTGAAGACTCATGGTTGGAAAGTGAATGTGAGGTCACTCAGATAGAGTCAGAGATCTATGAAAAGCTCTGTGTAATGTTTGCAGGACCTCAGAAAACAGATGTCTCCACATTCCTATTGGGAGAAGTCATCTCTCTGCTTGAACATTGGAATGAAATGGTAGATGTAATAAGTAATGTCTTGTCATAAAATTATCATAAGCCAGAAAGATGGCATTCAATGGCAGGGCTACTGAAGAAGTACTAATTACCAGATTTTAAGACAAAAAGAATATATTTTTCCGCTTTTAATTTTGCCTGTCTATGCATAACGCTAAGAATCTTACCACTGTGCATATGGAGGATGCAATTCAAAGCCACTAGTTCTACTTTAAAGGGATTAATAAGTACCTAGGAAAAAATAATAGTCTCAAGATTTTAGAATATTACTGTTGGGAGGCTTAATTTGAAGATTTGTCTTTGTCTATATCATCATGCTCCTGACATGTAAGCCACATTGTATTTGTCTGTAACTCTCATTTCTAGAGAATTAAGGTTCAGTATGTCTAGCATTTGCACATTAATTACCAGACTTCTATTAATTTATGGTATCTTTTGTACTAGCGCCCGCATGAATACCCACAGGAAATAAGCTAGAAAGTTACTTAGAGTATATAAAGCTTGATATGCTGAATGACTAAAGAATATGGATTAACAGTCTTTCCTGCAACTATATTAGATCTTGGGCTTTTCTTCAAAAGCAAACTAAGAAATTAGTCTAATACAGATGTGTTTGCTGCTATGTGTTGTTATACTTGAAACGACAGTTTCCTATAAATAGTATTTTTTGCATTTTAAATATAGTATTTTAAGAATATGTGATATAAATACTATTTAATCTGTCTAATTCTTTCTATATAAAGACATATAGTTCTTTAAAGATGTATATGTTAATGACTTAATGATTGACTTCATAGGGTGCATTTTGAAATTCTTAGGAAATGAGAATGCGTATTCCAGTCAAGTAAGAAGTAAAAATAGATTTGATGTCTTCCTCTATTTGCTTGTATCAAACAGATTTCATGAGATTAATAGTCACAGAGCTGCTCAAAACTTGTTTAAAAGTATTGGGACATACTAAGATAACAACGAATGTACAAAGGCATAGGACCTACTTGTTTTACTGTAGGTTTCATCTGACCATGTAAAAGTGCGGCTCACCTCTATGTTTTAGCTTGTTGTCTATAATGCCTCCAAAATCAATAAAGAGGAGTAAAGACATACCTGGTCCTAGCAAAATGACTCATGGAAGTTTAGTTAAATACCTAATCACCAGAGATAAAGGAAAGAGAATGTAGTCCTCAGACAGGTAGCATCTGAAAAGCCAAATCATTAGTATGGAGCCATTACTGTTGATAGGGATCATTAAATCCAAAGGTGTATTTGTTATACTGGCCACCTCTGAGGTACCAAAAGAAAGAAATGATCTGTAAATGGGCAAATAATGCAAAACATTCTATTTCATGATTAGACACTGAGTTAAACAAGGAGACTTGTGTTTTCACTTCCCTTTTGCCAAGTTTAACTTCGTTTATGTTTTGTGACTGGAATGAAAAAGTGGAAAAGACATGTGAGTTTAGGACATAAAGTTCTACCAGACAACTGACCTCCCACTGCTAACCATCCTCTTTCAGTCCAGTTGGCCCTGGGCTTTTGGATGGTTGTTTACCAGGTGGACACATGGCTTCTTACAGGTATTTTGTATGCAGGTAATTAAAGCAGTCTCTTGGGAAATAAGCCATGTGTATTGCAGTTTCCTTAAACTGCTTTTTTTCTGAATATTTTTCTGCCCTCTATCACAATCTTCTGTATTCTGTCTCTTTCTGTGCTATAAAGAGAAATGTTTTTCAGTGTTTCTTTTTGAAATCAGAATAATCTAAGTGACCTGGTTTCCACTGCGGCCTCACAAGCAATTGTATTACGGATGACGAATAAAGCATTAGCATGAGAATGAACAGTGGACCGAGGAGGGGGAAATGTACTTCTTTAGCTAACTTCTCCACTAGAGAGAATACATTGTGTAACGAATATATTGTGTAATGAAGATTTACCAAGCCAAAAATTTGAACTGTTTGGCTAATAATTGAATTCATTAGCTGTCTAAAATAATTAGCTGTTGATAGATGTAGAAGGATTATTTTACAAGAGATACAGTGCCTGGAATATTAGAATTCCCTACCAGATGTGTTTTTGCGCTATGGGATCTATTTTGACTGGACTAACACATCGTTTATGGTCAATCAAATTAATACAACATGTAAATAGGAAATATCTTGTGGGGTTTGATTACCCATTTCAGTTGTATAATAATGGCTATTAGCAGAAATTTATTTGTGTATTTATTAGAATAAAATGCAAGGTTCTAAACTGAGGGAAGACCATGCAAACTCCTTGAAGTGGATGATTTATTCAGTATGTTTAACCTTGTTAAAATTTATTAAACATCCACATGTGAGCCCTATAAATTTGTTCATGATAGATTGGCTCTTTTTGCAACGAATATAGTCTACAACACAAATCAACAATTTCCAACAGAATTAACAAAGAATTTTCAACAGAAAATGAAATAATACTTTGTAATAATCATTACTCTTCACTGGACAGTTAAAATATTTGGAATGAAAAGAGAAATCAAAATGAGTTCAAGACGTCTGATGGTTGTGAAGCTGCAAAACCTGATGCAGTTAACATGCTATTGGTGTTAGTCATTCCATTAGAGATGTCACAAATAATGTCAACAAAACACACACACACAGGAACTACTCTTATACATATTTGTCTAAATTCATAGTTTGTCATAGAAAATTAAAAAAAGTTTACAGGAATCATGGAAGTAAATTCACTCCAGCTGTTTTCACCAATGTTGACTAGTGTTCTTGTACGCACTCATAAAAGGTACATAACAAGGAACTAAGAAAATGAAATCCAGACTACTCCTTAATAACTATTTACAAATGAGCATTGAACCCCAGAAAATCCCATTTTAAAAAATTGATCACAAAATTGGAGAGTTCTGCAAGCAACTTATCAAAACAAATATGAAATGGTAAACTTGGCAGGATTCCACTGATCTTTACAGGTAGAGCAGTTGTAACACATAGATCTGCAAAATAATTCTTCAGTGTCCTATGCATTGACTACAGTGTGTGGTCCTATGTACTTTACCTCCATCCCATGAACTTATATTGCTTTTGTGAGTATTTCTACTGTTGGGGAAATTTGTTGCCAATTAGGGAGGTTCAGAGAAACATAAAATATCTCTTCCTTAATGTGGTAGTTTACATAGATGTTTTGCCTAGGCTTAAATAGAAGTCCTGGGATTTAATCTGCTGTTCCCTGTGTCCCTGTCACTGGTGCACAGAGAGAGAAATGTTCTTTAATTTATTCAAAATTCATATCTGGTTCTCCAATTGGATAGACTTCTAAGACTGAAATGTGACAGTGTAGCTGATGGCCTTTTGCACATACCGTCTCCTCATTTGTGGACTAATAATTAATTTCCTTCTTTTACAGAATGAAGATACAAAGAGTTTTATTCAGGAGCTAGTTTGCTTTAGGCTCTTCAGTACACTCAGCTCAATGGAAAGCCAATTGCAGGACACTTTTCCATCCCTGTGCAAGATTCAGTCAGTGTTCCCTAGATTAACTCCTGAAAGAGAGAGGGCACCACAGAAGGCCAAAGCTACAACCATCCTTTCCGTTAACTGCAGAGCAGGCTGGGTTCATTGGAGGGTGGAAGAGCAGAAAATAGTTTACGTAGTTACCTGTTCAGAGAGGAAACTGTATTTATGATGTGAACCTGAAGTTCATCTTGCAAACCACATTGCATTAAAATGCTGCTGCAAGCATTCATGGTCACACAGAAAATTGTGTTTATATGTTATTTTTTGTGTCAAGGCTTCTTGTTTATGTACCTGATCCTTCTGCTTTTTTCAGTTTTAAATATATGACTACTTGTGTGTCTGTGGGAGACTTGGGGGGGCAATTTTCATACTGAGACACTGGAAAACTGAAAACATGAGGGAAAGTTAATTGCGGCAATTCTTTCATTGAAATGTTTTAAAGCAACAAAATAATATAAACTATGTTTTCACCATCTTTTAGTTTATTGATAATATACAGTAAACGTTTACTATGAAAATATATTCTAACAATGCAGTTTGAAAGTGAATTTTTTTGCTGCCCTTAATACTGTTTTATAACATTCTTTTGTGTTTTAGTGTGTATGCCAGGACATTGTTGGAATTAGGAATGGATGATTCCAGCACCCCAAGAGAACTAATGAAGATTAATATAAGTAGTTCCATGAGGCATGAAAAATAGGGAGGTTTCGGAAACAGAATGACTTTGTCTCTATAAAAGAATGAGGAGTGTCGTCGGATTATCTAGCAAGGGCTGTAGATTCCCTTTTTGGGAAAAAAATAATAAAATACTTCTTCATAGCATCCCTGTGATTTGTTCTAGTCCTGCTGACACAGGCTATTAAAAACGTTGTTTATGTTTTAGAGACTTTTTTAAAGTGCACTTTGGGGCTTTATAGTGTTTGTAGAATGTTCTTTATAGTTAAAATTACATGCTGAGATGGCAGGCTGCTGAGCTAATATATTGTTACACTGATTAAATTGATTAAAAGCTTCATTTTTGACAGGCAAATTGTAGAGGCTGAGATCTCTTTATTGCACATTTAAGTAATTCAGCTCATGTCCTGTCCTATCTAATAATCACTTCTCTGCCTCCCTGTTTAGGAATCATCTTAGCAGCGGGTACATTTTCAAACAGCATATTAGCTTCAGATCTGAATTACATGAGTCATAGTGCATTGGCATTACAAAAGCCTTATTCAAGGTAATGGCTTATTCAGTGAACACTTGAAATATATTCTTTCTTTTTCCCCTGTCTTGCTATATTTTGAACAAAGAAAGGAACCCTTGATTTTTATATTAGAAAATAAGAGATTGCTTTTACCACAGCTGTGGATTGACAGGAGAGGTCATGCTGCAGAAGCATTTAATGTCCTACTCGGTAAAAGGTATACTTACTTACAATTGTGTGACAGAGCAGAGTACAAAATATTAAAAGAAATCAGTGAAGATGTAACAGGAAGATAAAGAAGAGGACTCAACAACTTAAATGAGCTGCAGAAGAGCTATTTTGTAATGAATATGGAAATAAGGTGAATTTTTAAAACACTGAGTAAATGTAAATTGCTTTAAATAAATGTAGATATCTACAGACAAAAAGCTGTGCAAAGTACAACGCGTTCACAGCTTGCCAACAGGAGAGACTGAATGCAGTCCAGAAATGCAAGTCCGTTGATAGTACTACACAAATATGTGCAGCCAGTGCCAGTCACAAACTGCACTTCTACATAGCACATTTCTGATTTCATACAGGCATTAAGCATTTCTAGGGCTAAAAGCAGGCTTGTTTAGGCAGAGATCAGAGCCTAGCTCAGTGGCTGTAATAAATGAAGAATAGACTACTTGCCTCCTTTATGGCATGAAAGGTAAGAAGATGAAGTGTGTCTATCTGGTCAGACTGAAGCGCCATTAGTTCAGTTCTGTGAATTGCTGTTTTTGCTCAATGAAGCACACAATATAGATTCTGACTATCAGAAGTTTAAAAACTTCTGTAATGGTGGTCACATTCTGCCTACTCTATTTGGATATCAGTGATGAATCTTATCATTGGATTTTATTTTTTTAAACCATTTTCAACACACACCACATAGTGCCCTGTGACAGTGAATACAGTAACTGAATTATGTCCCATTTTAAATCTGTCATTTCCTTTGGAAACCCATTTTTCTTTCATTTTAAGGAATGATAACCAATCATTTGACTTCTTTCTCTTTCTTCTATCCATAACATCAGAGAGTTCTGACTGTCTGTATACCTTACATTGGTAAAGCACCCTAGATTTAGCAATGTTTCCAAAACTACTCAAAAAACACTGGCAGCTGACTTTATGCAAGTGTGAAGACAGTTCAAATGCAGGTATCTTTCCCTCTACAAACAGGAATCTAAAATGACAAATGTTCAGGAAAGATAAATAGCTTGAGTTTGACTTGGAAAGAGGTAAGGAAAGTTATCATAGCCATGTAGGACCCTCAATCATGTAAAATTCTGGGAGACTGCATCTCCAGCAGTGAGAAGTTGACAGCCTTTGGTCTTAACATCTATAAATGTCTCTGGAAAGAAGGATGGGAAGTGTAGTACCTGACTGTGCTTGGGAGCATCAGCTGTGAAGTACAGGTCACTGGGATCTGATGTGCTTGCCTGACACTAGAAGAACAAACAGCGCTCACAGAAACTCAGAGAGAGAAGTACAAAGCCTTCTGAGTTTTTATTTTCTTTTTTCCTTTCCTTGCCCTCCCTTTCCCTTTCCCTTTCCCTTTCCCTTTCCCTTTCCCTTTCCCTTTCCCTTTCCCTTTCCCTTTCCCTTTCCCTTTCCCTTTCCCTTTCCCTTTCCCTTTCCCTTTCCCTTTCCCTTTCCCTTTCCCTTTCCCTTTCCCTTTCCCTTTCCCTTTCCCTTTCCCTTTCCCTTTCCCTTTCCCTTTCTTCTTCCTGTTTAAATTTCATACAGGTCAGAAACTAGGACATATAGAGATATTAGTTATCCCAGCAGTGTTTTGTCTAGTACCTACAACATGCTACTTGTCCCTAGAGATGCAGCATCTAAAATCACTCCTACAAATGCTGGGAATTATTTATAGAAAGTTACACTATTTTTCAATTCTTCTCCTAAGCTGTACATGTGTGTGAACAAGCACATCACATGTTTTTGAACTCATCTGTAAAAGACAGTTTCCACAATCCACAAATTCGGAACTCCGTAAATCAGTCTAGTTCTCAGGCCAGCAGTGAAATTACACATCTTTCCTGTATCCCTTTGAAAGAACACGCTTCATACCCCATAACGTAAATAAGGGGTAATTTTGCAAATACTTCATCCAACAGGTCTTCAGCAGGTCATTTTCTAGCAAATCTGTGCCAGGGTACTTGTGCATAATCTCATAATATATATTCTTGAGCAAAGGACATTTGGATATTTACAAGGGATAATTTGACCTACTATATAACCCAGCAACTAGGTGAAAACTATGGCATTTATCTGTAGTTAGAAGTACAGCACCATAATAGCCTAAGAGAAAAACATAAAGTGCAAGAAAATATGTGTCCAGTAAGGCTAATTCTTCCTTCGTCAGCCACTATAAAAGACTGCCCACTGAAGCTTTTTCATTTTAAAAGGTAGAGATTTCACTTACTATCCTCGCTGAATTATCCATACACAGGGATTTTGTAATCCCTATTGACTCTTCACTCTTTCTCTCCCATAATTCATAGATTTTATTCACCAAGGGTCTCTTTGTAAATATAAAGTGACATTTTAGCCAATATTTTAATTCCTATATTTTTTGTTGCTGCACACCTATAAAAAACCCCATTCATTATTTCAGTAAGGAGACTCAAAGGAAAGCCAGAGAAGCCTTTAAGAAACAGCTACTAGATAGTCTGCTCTACTGTAATCATTTAACTCCCCTCTACCTTTTTCCATGTTTTGTACTATCACCTGTCAGTCTGTGTTCTTACAGAAAATGCAAGTCCTACAGAATCAGAGACAGAAGGCTTGAAGTTATGTTCCTCACCAGAAGTTTGGTATAGCAGCTAGTTTTAAGAATAGTGGAGGTTCATTTTCAACCAGAAAATTATTTCAGATTACATTTTTCTTCAGTTTCTCCCAATCTCATTTTTCTAAAATCGGGAATTTGATCATGTTTGTTTTGCATATTTCGGTTACATTACTTTTGATTATTGTGAGGAATACCCGCAGCCTAATTTTAGATGCCTAACTTTGACTTGCTTTCTTCCAAATATGACAGTTCAGGGAAGGAACATAATTGAAATAGTCTACCTCTGTTCAGTGTCTATATATGGGTATTGGTAAGACTGGCTTCCTGATTTGGAGTTATTAATCAGTTTTTTAAAGAGAGGTGTTGTAAAAAACCCTTTCCACAAGGAACTGTCTTTCTAAGTAAGTGCATAGCTGCTCTGGGACTTGAGTACCTTCTGAGGGTGTCACAGGTATACATTAATGCAGCTTGGACTTATGCATGGATATGTCAGGTTGTGTTAGGTTGATTGTGCCTTACTTTCTGTTGTACTGATGTATAACCTATTGAGACTCTCTAGAAATTTGAAATCTGGGCTTAAATGAAAAGATTTCCATAATTCCTACCTGTTCATGTACTTGCATTTTGAGACCTTTCCATTTTTAACTGGTGTTAGCCAAAGCAGGAGAAATACTGCTTTGCCTTGGGATCTTGATGATTGTTAATAATTACAGAATGATGAATATATTTTAATGGGTGTATATCCAGCTGGCTTTGGATACCTTGGGAAACAACCACAGATGTGTGGAAAAATGCAAAACTGAAACAGAACCGTGAATTGTGCATGACATTTTGAAATGGTCTTGGTTTCCTAGTTCAAATAATTGGAAGTAATTGTAGGGACTGGGTATGACAGATCTAGGGAAGGTTATGGGGAAATTCAAATGAAGAAGGTAGCATTCCTAGCTTCTTGGATCTGAAGTGACATATTGCATCAGTAATACTCCAAAACATCGTTATTAGTAAGTAAAATGACCCGGGCATCTACTATTCAGTTTGAAGTTGCTGAATGAGCTATTGGAACCATCCTTAAAAAGAGGCCATGAACCATTCTCTGGTTATGAGCCTAAGTGGCAAACCATGATTCATACCCACACACCTAAATTCTCCATAAACATGGTAGAAACATTTGAATTGCCTGTCCAGAACAAACGCTGAATACACATGCATTGTCTGGGACATGGTTAGTTGCCAGAGAGGCCAGAAATATACCAGAAAGATAATGCAAAGGCAGGATAAGATGCAATGCATTAGAATTCTTGTAGGGAAGGTTGATTGTATGAAATTTATTGCTTCCTGGCTGCAAAGAAATAAAATCTCTTTAGAGATTTTTCTTGAAAAAAGTCTCTCACTTTACATCATTTAATCATTCTCTAAATGAGGAACAAATCTTTTAAGCCTGAAAAGCATTCAGCTTTGTTTTTATCTTAGCCTGATCCTGCAAACAGAGCATAGTGACAAAAGAAGAGAATCCAGACTTACAGTAGGTTCAGATTTCCCACATCCTTTTCTTTGCTGAGTTTATGCCAGTTTTCATTTTTGTAGCTTACCCTTATGCATTATAACATGATTCATTCATAAAAATTCCTTCCTGGGAAACATCAAAGGGCACTTTAGGCTAAAGAATGTGTGCTTAATAGATGATATATTTAGATCCAACTACAGTAATCGAGAATCTCATGATTCAAAATAACAGCATAATCTTCTGGTTTTGTTTGTGGACTGGTGTCTTGTCTGTTTTGACAATGAGATGTTGTTTCACAGACTCAAGACAGACTGTGATGTTGTACCCTAGTAAAGAGGAATAGGTGTTGGTTAGCTCTCCCAGCAGAAGAATGATATTTAATGAGTGGGACCCATGATAAGGACTATAGAGCATATAGTGGATAAATCTGTGTGAGACTAGAAATATTGAACTCAAGAGATATGCGTACTTCTAGACAAAGACAATAATCAGTAATTGCCTACAATAAAAATTCAAAACTGTGATTGCAATTGTTACAGTGGAAATATCAACTGTATTTTTGAAAAGCTTATTTTCATCCAGGCCAATTAGCAATTCAGAAAATTTTGGAGCAAGGCTGCTTTAGTACCTGGGATCAATATCAATAGCAGAGGTTGGAAGAAAATGTCTTAGTTGACCAATTATTTTATTTTTTTTTAGCATAGTTTAGTTTAGTTTCTTGCAGTATCTCATTCAAAGTGCAAGTCGGGTATAATCTCTTTGGGTACACTTCTACTCCTGCCAGCCGGGAAGAAACAAGCAATATCTTCTCCATAGCAGCCGGAGTGGTTATTGATAGAAGGCCACTCAGTTGCTATGCTCCCACTTCTAAAAGGTGGGAGGAGAGGCTTTCATTAATCAGACAGTGAGACACCACAGTGGAAGAAAAGAAAGAAAAGAAAGGCGGAATAAATGAACTGCAGGGAAAAAGGAAAAGAGAATTTGTGAAACTTCTTCAAAAAGTCTTTGGCTCAGAATTATTTGGAAATGGGGGCTCAGAGGACAGGGAATCATTCTCTCTCAGCTGCTGGGAAGCACACGGAGTTCTCAGAGGAAAATAAGTTACAAAGCTGGGAAATGTCACTAACGATATATAGATCTGTTTTTCCTCTCTCACTCCTACTTTTTCCCCATTTCCAATGATTTAAAGTGAGCTGTGATTAGCCTGGTGACCTTGGTGGGTGATTTCCCTGAAGAGAAAGTAAAATACAATATTTAAATGTAGTGTTTGATATAAATGCAAGCCAAGCCTCACCTTTTTATGGCTCAAAAAAAAGGAAACACAAGAGACTTATGATTTCACTTTAATGTTTTGCTAATAGCCAGATTGGGTGGTGTCAGAGTATGCCTGAGACAGGCCTCAGCATTTTTCTGGTGTAAAGGAAGAAATCACAAGAGACGTTCCTTTTCCCTGTCATAGCCAGGTGTTTGTTACTTGATCTTGGTAGTGGATAGAATTGTGTATGCTGTTTTTTTCCCCTCTTGCATGTAGTGAGTATTTGATCTCGCTACACTGGACTGTGTTCTTTATTATTATATCCATTAAAAGATTGAAAATGGCAAAAAGACTGAATACTTTTAGCTGAATACTAGCTATACTGGACAAGAAGTAGTTCTGTGCTCCACAAAAATTAATTGTCAGTCGTCCTCAAGATACTTGAAAATTATGAAAAATGAAGAGAAGTATGTAGAAATGTAGGGCTTGTAGTACCAGATCTGGCTTGAGATCCATATTGTCTCATTTTTTTTTTTCTCTAGAAGTGACTAGAGGTTAAATAAAGTAGTGGTTTTACAGGAAATCTAAATGTGTGATTCCCTGCTCTGTTGCCAATATAATATCAGCTTTGGCAGAGGAAATACATGATGTCTGTTAATAGGCAAGTTAAAGGAACTTTATGGAGGAAACAAAAATAATATGTCTTTGGCTTTGTTTGTGTAAAGTAATTCATGGCTAATTGTAAGCAGATACTATGTGTAAATACTGAGTTACATCCTAATTTCATGTAAATCTTTTAGCTCCATTGCTATCAGCAGGGTAACATATGCTAGGGGTGTGATTCAGAGTGAGAAAAAACCAATAACAATAACAGAAATTCCAGTTCAGAGTTAACTTTTCTCCACATATTCCCTGTTTTGAAGTCCATTTTAGTGACCCTTTCTCTCTCAATTCAAAAAGTTACACTTAATTTGAATTTATAAAGCGTGCTAAATAGAAGCTTAATCTTGGTCTCATTCTCTGCTGTTCTGTATCCTTTGTAGCTACTTCAGAATAAATGTAAAAGTTTTCCACTTGCATTCAGTGGCATTTGGTATTCATTTCACCCAAGTATAAATGACAAAAAGGATAGAGGGCAACATATGACAGAAGTACAAAGCCCAAGTGAAACCAAAGGGATGCAGTGACTGTTCCTGTTTATGATTCTTTGATGGCAGTAGATTCATTGTAAAAAATAGATATGTGATTTGTGGAAAGGAGATGAACAGTATGTTCCATGCTGTGCCAGAGTGCTCTCTGTGTAGGATTGTTTACAAGGGATAACTAAAAGAAGTATAAAATTGTATCAGCCTTGCACATAAAATAACAATGCTAATTACATGTAAATTAGTATATCCTTCCATTCAAATTATGCATCCAAAATTCAGACTGGCTTAAAGAATCAGAAAAGCAGAGTTTTTCATGGTATAACCTCAAGTAATTTAATATATTTCACAAGACTTTTAGCTATATTTATGTTACAACAGCCTTTAAAGATGTTTTCTAGTAATGCCATACAGAAAAGCCTCACCAAGATATGAGATACAAATATTCATATGGAAGGGACACCAAGTTAACTTTTGATTTCTTGGTGTCTTAAGCAGATTATATTTTTCTATCAAGGCTGAGGATTTCTATCAAAAAAACCTGTCAGCTTTAAAACTATAGTTTTTTATTGCTTTTTTGCATTGTGTACAAAACATCAGATATTCCACCACATGCAAACACTACAAACTTGTTATTTCAAACCTGTTAAGATATGTAGTCTTTGGCAGAGGAAGAGAGAATACTGCTAGTAAAAGACTCAGCAAATATGGAGAACATTTTTCATAGGTTCAGAAGAAAAGTTAATTAACAAACCATGTGGGAGTAAATGAGAAAGAAAAAAGATGCTGTGTTAACATAAAGACAGCATGAATAAAGACAATCATATGTGCATTCCAGAGGAGAAAGCAAAGCAATATCTTCTCACTTGGAAAGCACCTCTGAGTCTGATACAATAACTCCAGTAATATCCCAGTGTCTTATGATCAAACCCCAAACAGTGTTAGGCTATTGTATTGAAAAGTGTGATTTAGAGAAACTTTCCTTAGCAACTCCCTGACAAGGGAGACTCTCTGTCAACTGAGTTACCCCTATGCCTGCAGCTCAACTCTACACACATTACCAGGACTGCCTGGCCTCAAAAGCTGATTTCCTAGCATTCACCTAAAACTGGTTAGATCTTACTCAAAATGTCTAAATCAAACTCTCTCTGGTCACTTGAAAAAGCATCATCAATATCCATGACATTATGCCCTGCAACATAAAGCTCACAGAATACAGGATTCTTCTTGGCAAGTTACAGAACAGAAGGGAATTTGTGTAATTACATAGCTAATACTAGTGAGCTGCTGCTAGAGGATCAGCATGCAAAAAGGAATATTGACAACTGTCCAATTAGAGCACTCTCACCAGAGCTGGGACATCTGTCAGCAGTGGCCTTGTAGTAGAGTTCATCTTAGGTTCAAGAGTTTGGTTCCTGCTACCAAGGTTGTGGCTGGGTTTTGTTTGTTTGTTTGTTTGCCTTGTTTTGTTTTACTTTGTTTAATTAGTGCAATATCTAATTCAGAAAAAAATCCAGGGAACTAGGAGGTGGGACATCTTAGTATCCGTAGGCTGAATCAGGAACTATACTCATAATTTTTACTGTCTGGACAAAAGCTTTAAACCCCAAACTATTATATAAGAAAGGTTTCTGCAAAGCTGCATTTTAAGTGGAGACAATAGTAAGTATGGGTTTCTTTTGGGTTTTTTTGTTCACAATCCCTCAAACCCCTATCCTTAAAAGTAACTTGAACACTTAGACATCCCTTCTCACATGTGGCTAGGAGCCCAGCTACCTTTGATTAATTTCCAATAAGTGTTTACATACTTTTGAAGGTTAGACCTTCAGAAGAACCCAGACCCTATTAAAAGTCAGTACAATGTAGCTTCTTCAATATCCATCAGTTCAGTAGAAGGGATTGATGTTCCCCATCAGAGACACACAACTCTTCCACCTGCTCACTCCTTACAAGTCACGAGTGACTTTCAGCACAAAGATTCACCTAGAAACACAGACAGAATTTGCAGCGTTATATTACAGCAATTACTGAAAGGACTTAGTGAGTCATATGGTAGTCATTGATGGTGTTGTTATCTATGAGGACATGGAAAGGTGCTACTATAATTGTTTAATGTATATCATTAAATAAACCTATAGAAACTCCATAAAGCATGTGTTTTACCTGATTCTAATATAAGTAATTAAAGTAGCACCTAGCAGCTGTAATTGAAATCAGATCTTGTTTGTATGAAACAATGTGCAAGCGTATAAGAGAAGATCTTGACCTCAAAAGAAATAGTAGGAGATATGTGTCATCATTCTTGCTGTATATCATAATGCCTTACACAAACTTCTCAAGGGTCTCTGAAATGTCAGGGAAGACAGAATTTTAGAATTTTTAAACTACTCTATCCTATGCCAAACTTTAGGTGGGGCCTAATTAAAGTAAGTTCAACTCCATGTTATTTATGATTTCACAGCAAAATTCACTGTTAATGTTCTCAGACACGTTCATGCAAAGTGAAAATGTTTTAATATGCAGCTGTGTCTATGAAATATGTAAGTCAGATCCCCCTTTGGAGCCTGAAATCGTCTGTGAGACAGTGCACTGAAAAAAGTGTTTTAGTTACAGAGGTCAACAATCAAATTGATGTATTCTTTAGCATCTTAAAAATGCAAAATCCTCAGTAGCATTTCTCTTTAGTGCTCTGCAGTGTCCCTGCAGTAATTCTTATCCTGCCCAAGTATTAAAATATCACATCCTATATCATCAGGAAAAGGGCAGGAAACCTGCAAGACACAGAACTCCAAGGATATGATCATCATGGGTCTCTGTGTTTTTCCCATCCTCTTGGCAACTCTTGAATCTTGGAAACTTGAGGGAAGGCCTGGGATTAAGGAGGCACTAGGGTGGCACTGTCTCTCCTTGATTCTGAATTGCAACATTCACAGAAGAATAGAGTTCAGAAGTGAAGAATTTATCCTGCTGAAGTAGACTTTTTCAGTTTAGGTCAAACACCAGTTGATTGCCCCTCCCCCCTGCTTGAAATTTTAAACAAATTATTTTGAGTATATCTGCACTTTGCTATTGTTAACACCTGGAGGGTAATTCTGTATTGTTTTTTCTCGATTTAGGTAAATGCTGAACTAATTCTTCTGAACGTCCCAAGTATTTAAAGGTGCTAAGAGGCACATAAAAATAATTTTTAAGACCTAATTACAGATAAGATTTTCAGCTAATTTAAAGAGAAAATTTAAACATAAAATTAATCTTAAATTAAATTTCTATGAATATGGCTGACTTGCTGGATAGGTATATACATTACTTGACTGAGGAATCATGTGATTAATTCGTTCCAATGCTGCAGCATAACTTTTGCTGGCAGCAGTACTGCTGGCCCAGTGCTCTTCTTCTGTTGAAGGCAGGAGAAAAGTCCAATACCACAGTTACCAGTGTAGCATCATTTCAAGATGAACAGCAGAGGCATAGAATAGAAATGCTCTGAATAGGAATGCCAGGAAGCATCAAATGCAGACAGAACACTTCAATGTTTTGACACTGAAGAATAGTAATGCAAGCTACTTCCCAGAGTAATAACATGGTATGCAACTTGGCAGAACAAATAAAGAATAAAATAAGTTTGGAGATGAAGAATTCACAGGAAATTGTAGTCTAGCATGTTTATAAGAAATTATTTCTGTCCTATATATCCCAAAACAAAGACAACCTCATGTGGAATTTCTGGACCCAGAAGTCAGTGATGAAATAACTACTGTTTGCATTGGGCTCTGACTGAGAACCTAAGCATATTATTTGCAAAAAAAATTAAAGAAAAAGCAATGTAGAAGCTTCTACACCTTAACTGCAATAGTTAAAGAACCTAAAATAATAATAGGAGAAGAATAAACGAGAAAATACCTCCCGGATTTCCACATTACTCTCTCTGAAGGACCACATTTTTTGTCTCGAAAAATCAGATTTTATTTTGTACTCTAAAAAACTGAATAGCAAGAAGATATTCAATGCCATAACTTGATAAATGGTGAGGTAGTTGGTGCTAGATTATAAATCATGACAGAATTTGAAGGACACAACAACATCTCCACTGGGAATGTAAAGTTAAATCTTAAGATTCCAAGTTGAGGCAGCAAAAACTGAATGCATAAAAAAGTCAAGTCAAACAATATTGCTAAAGAGTACTTATCACAAATCCAAAATGCCAGTGTGATTCAACTTCACAGAGACTTCTTTTTGTTCTTATTAGATTTTTCCTTCTCTAAGTTTAATATCTTACTAGCACTTATTACTTTTCCAGACCCAGCTTTGTTAAGCCTTATTTGTATTACATTTTCTCATAAAGCTTAAGTAAAATTGAGAAATGAAGACTACACAAAAATGCATAAATTGTTGTCCACTGCTGATGTTCTTGGAAATATGGCCTTAATAGTAACCAGTTACAATAATTATAACTCCTTTTTTTATTATCTCTGCTATTTTCATTTTGCACCTACATCACTGCCAGGCCTTCCATTTGATCAGGAAATTGAAGAAGCAATACACATTGGAGAAAATTACAGCCTTTTGACATATCTTTCTACAATACATGTACTTCTTAAACTGGAATTTGGATTACTTTTCAGGCAAAGATGCTCTGAAAAGAAAAAAATAATAGTTGAACCTCTGTAGGACAGACAGGACTATTCAGTGAGAAGAATGAGAATAAATCAAAGTATCTTTGAGAAGTGAATAAAAAAAATAGAAGCTCACAATAAAAGAAGTTTCAGCACAATTGAAATGCATTGGAAAAGGCAGTTTGTTAGCATCAACGCCCAGCCCATCAGCAACTCAGTAACTGTAAAACTTACAGGAGATCTCTAGGAATTTGTTGCTTCAGCTCTGTGCTGTGCAGCCTTGGCAGCCTTCTATGAGGGTCAAGACAAATGTGAATAACCATGGCAGTTTAAAAGCCCATCTAGTCAAATGATCAGAAGGATATAATATGTTGAATGTCAGTGTACAGTAACCCGTTCAGAGAAGGTACGTATTGCTATCGTTGTGTACTTACTTACTCACTCTTTATTACAGTTCTGGACAAGTTTTTTTCTAGGAAATACATATTTCTACCACATTTATAACCCAAATTCATTTAGAACTGAGCAGGTATCTCGAAACAGGTGCATACTCAACTCTTAACTTCCCTTCATGTTAACCATTTGTAATTCAGTGCATATATTAGATTGTCACTTATTAACAAATCAGTTTCCATAATGACCTTTAATAAAGATCTCACAACTGACTTTTGGATGCTCAAGTAAGCTATATAAACTGGGTTTTACTTATAAGTACTAATGTTGGCCTCTTTGAAGAATGACAATACATTTTTGAGGTAGGACTGTTGAAAAAAATGTGAAAGACTGTGATCAGGATTGTCAAGGAAATTCTGGTTTCTGTGTTGATGTTTTCTGATTTTACTATAAAATTTCATATTTGTCAGAGGTTGATTTGAACTGGACCTTGCTAAATGTCTTCATAATCTGTTTTTATTGATATAATTTAATGCTATTTCTGTTTAGAAATCATCCAGCAAAAATTTACTTCCAGATTTCAGTTGTAAGGTATGAAGAAAGAGTTTAGGATAAATTTCCATAATTTTCTTTCCATGTATTTAACTTCTGTGATAATAGCCTTCTCCCACTATTCCTTAATAAAGAACTGTGGGAGAAAAGTAACTTCAATCTCTACTATGTTTTTTCTAGCAATATGAAATTAGTTCTGAACGTAAACAAAACATTGTTTACAACATTTAAGTAATGCAGTTACTTAGAAGTGTCATCATTATTTCTGTTGATGAATCTGAGGATTATAACTCCTGTTAAATTCATTCCAAGTTAATGAGATGCAGTTAAAGCTTAAAGCTTGCAAATGGAGTGTGTGCCATAGTTTAACCTAAGGTTCTCTATTAATAGTCATGGAATGTGTGATATGCAATGAACCATTAATTGCCACCGGTTCTTTTCTCCTTGCACATCTTCTTCTAGAAAATTTGCTTTATTAGTTTTTCCTCAGTGTTGGCATAATATATAATGGCATTTCCATAGGATATTTAGAAGCTGCTATTGATTTTTTACATCATTAGCATTGGGATGTTCCATATTTTCCAAAACTTCATAATGCTGGGAATGATTTGACTATTGTGATATTTGTGTATTTTGGTACAGTGTGCTTTAATGTATAGTAAGAAGATATTTTTTCTTCTGTTTTTTTCCTCTCTCTGTTGCTCATCTTTCAAAAGAATGACTTCAGACTATCAGACTCTTTACGAACACCAAACTTGTATATCATACAATTCCATTAAGAACAGGTCTAAAAAAAAATGAAATTTGATGCTTAGCCAAGCAACAGCTAGCTTCTTTTTTATGTAAAAGAGATACCAGATTTTGATATTTAAAAAAAAAAAAAAAAAAGAAAACATAGATCTTGCCAGTCCTATAGTGGACTATGAATACAATAGTAATGCATTTCCCAAGGTGTGCCTCCTCATGGCTAAGATGAGACTTACTTAAATACCTACAAATGCTTTAATCAATATGATTCTCTGCAAATACATTTCAAAGCATGGGTTATTCGAAAACTCTTCACTACAATAATTAATGTCAATATTTCTCAACCTCTGTCCATTCTGAAGCGTATTCTTGAAGCTTGGTGAACTGAGGTGTCTGCAATGAGGATGGCCTGGAAAATATTTTGACAGAGTGTCAATGCCACACAGGTCAGTCCCTGACTATGAAATCTGAAATCATAATGTGATTCCTAGGTTGTCAGCAGTGAGAGTGCCTTACAAGGAATGGTGTGCATTCAGATTATCCTAACCTGGAGAAGAGGAACAGGGCAGATAATATCTCAACATCTTCTTTTTGGCTTTCTCTTTGTTATTTAAAGTGTTGTTGTGGAAACAGTGTGCTTCAATACACATTCATGAAAATATCACTGATTTTTTTCTACAAACATTCTTGAGGAAGAAGAAAAATAAACAGAGAGACAATGCTAAGCATTTTTTTTGTCTCAGAAAACGTGAATAATATTTTGTGCATATTTCAGATTCATTCATATTGCAGTCAAACAAATGCAGTTTTAAAAAATAGGATATATTCTTTTAGGCTTGTTTCTTCACTTCTGAAGTCTATTTTTTGAGATTTTGTCAATGTCTCTGCTTGCCATGGTTTTCAGCTGTGACTAGCTAATTTATCATGTTCTCTGTTGACAAATGCAATGTTACAGAGATTCTCCATATACTTATGAAAACACAGATTTTCAGAACATCAAGGTCTGAAATGCATGTTATACAACACTACATTTGAGCATTATTAAACATTAATTTAATGAAATTTACTGACAAGAATGGGTTTTTTAAAAATATATCTCAACTAACAGGAACTCAAAAAAGATGTATTTTGATGGAAGCATGTCTCATGTTCTTTTCACATACTAAAATGCCACATTTGAATATGCAATAAATATGTCATTGGAAAATTCTTTTTTTGTGATGAAGTAGAAAAATTATGGTTGAAATTCTGGGCTACTTTATGTCACAAGAAATCATTCCTGGACTTTGATGGAGTGGGTGATGTAATTGATGGAGCATTTTGATATTCATCATATGTGATTTTTTTTTAAGTGTCTCCTTATATGAAATAAGTCCTAAGAATAATTTAAAGGGATGTCCACCTGTCCACAAAAAGAGTCCTAATCAAAGTTAGCTTCATGGACACCATCACAGCAATCATAGCTGTCTTAAGTATTAAAAAAATTATCCTATTACAAATCTGGAAATGTCCTGTTGACATTTCAAAGAAAAAGAGAGGACTACATTTTTTTCCCTGATATTAATCAAATGCTGAGAAATTTAATTCAATTTATATAAAAGATATTGCTTTAAAATGTGAAGTTGAACTTTTGCATATATGCTTAAATACAAAAGTGAAACAGAGAAATTGTATGAGTAGCCAGAGATCAGACTAGGAAAGCTAAAGACCTGATAGAATTAAATTGGGTTAGCAACAGCAAGGGTAACAAGAAAGTCTATAGGTACATCAGTGATAAAAGGAAAAGTAGGGAAAATGTGAGCCCCCTCTGGAAGGAAATGGGAGACCAGTTTACCCGGGTTGTGTAAGTTACTGAGGTACTCAATGACTTTTTTTTGCCCCAGTCTTTAATGGCAAGAACTGAAGCCACCCAAGGCACAGAAGGCAAGGGCAGGCACTGGGAGAAGGTGCTAAACCACTATTCATTCTATCTGAGAAACAATGGTAGTGCCTGACAAATTTGGTGGACTTCTATGACAGGACTAGATAAGCCTTGGTAAATAAGGTAAGAGCAACTGATTCATCTACTGGGATTTGCGCAAAACAGTTGTCGCTATCCCATGCCACATCCTTGCCTCTAACTTGGAGAGACATGGATTTGATGGATGGACCACTTGGTGGATAAAGAAGTGGTTATCTCACCCCATCATTGGATCAATGTCCAAGCGGAGATCAGTGACAAGTGGCAATGCTCAGGGGCTGGTATTGGGACTGGTGTTGTTTAACATCTTTGCCAGTAACACAGACATTGAGATTAAGGGCACCCTCAGCAAGTTTACCAATGACACCAAGACGTGCGGTGCAATCTACATACTGGAGGGAAGGGATGCCATCCAGAGAGACCTTGACAAGCTTGAGAGGTGGGCCTGTATGAACCTCATGAAGTCCAACAAGACCAAACGCAAGGTCCTGCACATGGGTTGGAGCAATTCCAAGCACAAATACAGGCTGAGAGGAGAATGGATTGAGAGCAGCTCTGAGGACTTGGGGCTGCTGGTTGATTAGAAACTCAACATGACCTGGCAATGTGTATTTGCAACCCAGAAAGCCAATTGTATCCTGGGCTGCATCAAAAGAAGTATGGCCAGAAGGGTTAGGGAGGAGATTCTCCTCCTCTATTCCACTCTCAGAGGCCCCACTTGGAGTACTTCATCTAGCTCTGGTGCCCCTAATATAGGAGGGATGTGAATCTGTTGGAGTGAGTCCAGAGGAGGGCCACAAAGATGATCAGAGAGATGGAGCACTTCTAATATGAACACAGAATGAGGGAGTTGGGGTTGTTAAGCCTGGAAAAAGAGAAAGCTCTGGGAGACCTCTTAGCAGCCTGCCAGTACATAAAGGGGGCCTGCAAGTAAGCTGGAGAGGGACTTTTCACTAGGTTATGTTGTGATAGGACAAAGCATGACTTTAAGCTGAAAGGGGGTAGATTTAGATTAGATTTAAGGAAGAAATTAGAATATATTCTCCCATCTGCTGTTTCAATAGCAAAAGTGATTCATGGCCATATTGTTCCAGAACTATATAGCTCCTTGCTTAAGCCTAAACTTCTCGATTTCCCAGTGGATTGCTTTAGTTTTGCAGGCAAGGAAACTCTCTAAAATGATTGTATTGGCACACACTCAAGGTTAGGTGTTGTGGACTTCATAGTATAAAAGTAAGGGATGCTGGAGACTGAAGCTCACCCTCCACACAGATAACAAGGGCAGCTGAAGCATAGCCAAGAGCACAGAAGCTGTTCACGGACCTCCTAACTTTTCCAGATTCAGTGTTTACATTAGGGACAAAGAAAGATGCTTTAACTCTCTTCCAACATGTATCTGCTAACTGGTCTGGAAGAAAGATCAGAGACACACCCCAGACAACACCCTGGCCTTCTGAGTTCAATGCAACATTGCAGTAAAGAGCTGCAGGTCCGTTGAGGGGGAGACTTCTGCTCTTGGCACAGGACTGAGCCCTATAACCTTTGTTCTTGTAAAAATTTCCACTAACACTAGTGTTCTCTGACTTATGATAATAAATGAGTGTTAGTCTTTGCCCTGCAAAATCCTTATTGCTTGCGTTTGTAAGGGCCTGAAAAAAGACTTCTAGGTGCATCAATATATACCCAACCATGGGAATTACAACAGCAAGCAATACATTTTAGCTATTATTTTCTGTTAGCACTAATGACTGAAGAATTACTTTCAATGACAAGAAGGAACTCCCCTGTACTGATAATAGTAGCTATTCACTGTATTTAACTATATTTATTGTTACATGAGTTTTCCATTTTTCTCAAGTGGTATCTCTTATCTGGATCCTTAAATATATTCCATAGTTATGTGCTACTGTTTATCTCCCCAGGGACTGAATTCAAATATGTGAATGGCACTGATTGCACCATCCAGGGTTTTTCTCATTTTAACTATGTCCCATGAGCATTGATGTTCTGTCAGCATTTTCACAGTTAGCTCAATTACCAGCTATTTATAACTGAGGTGCAAAAATGCTTTGAAGATTCAGAACTGAAGGGAAGAACTTCAGGGTACAGTTAATTGTGAAAAATGCCAATGAAATAATGTAGCATCTCAAACTGTTCTAAGGGAATGCACTTGTGTGTAATTTTTAGTTGTAGCCATTTTCTTATGCATTTTGTGCTTTGAATGGAATGTATGTAGTTTTGAAGTTTAGGGTTATTTATAAGGTGAAATTCTATTTTAAAGGTTCTATATATTTTATTTGGATATTTAAATGTTCTTTGTACAACTACAGCACCTTGACTTTGAGTGACCTAGGGAATGAAGATGTACTCACAGAAATACAGAAATATAGACAACTTCTGAAAGAATTTTTCTAAACATTTATTTCTAGGGAAAGGAAAGATTCAAATTTCTTAAGAGAACTTTTTTTGATCAACAGAAATTATGTTCACCAGAGGAAGGTCCCCTAGGCACTGAAGCTGGAGCACTTTTCCTTTGAGAAGAAGCCAAGAGAGCTGAGCTGGGTCATCCTAGAGAAAGGATGGCTTTAGAGGTACCTAACTGCAGCCCAGCAGTTAAAAGGGGTCATTGAGGAGACAGAGCTGGGCTCCTCACAGTGTTGCACACTGGAAGGGTTAGAGACAAAAGATACAAGTTGCAATAGGTTCAGGCTGCATATAAGGAGAAATGAATGATAGAATGAGAGGTAATGGTTTTAAGCTGAATGAAGGGAAATTTAGACTAGATATCAGGAAGAATTGTTTTACTGTGACAGCGGTGAGGCACTGGAGCATGTTGTGCAGAGAAGTTGTAGGAGCCCCATCCCCGGAGGTGTTCAAGGCCCAGTTGGATGAGGCTTTGAGCAACCTGATCGATTGGAAGGTGCTGCTTATGGCAAGGGGGTTGGAACTAGGTGATCTTTAAGGTCCCTTCCAACGCAAACCATTCTATGATTCTGTGATTCTATGAAACTGTTTCCTTGTGAGGATAGAGTGTCAGTGGAGTAGGACACCCCAAGAAGCTCTGCCATCTCTGTCTTTGTAGAGTTTCATGCCCTGACTGGTCTAGCCCCTGAGCTGCATGTTCTGACCCCAGAGCTGGCCCTGCTTTGGGCGGGGGATTAGATAAGAGACCTCCTGAGGTCCCTTCCAATCTAAATGGTTCTGTGATCCTTTGTGATCTTTCAAGATAACGGATGAGTCTGTCAATGAACAGTTGTTTGTTAAATGCTGAAAATCAAAGCTTCTTGTTTTGTCAGGCTATTTTTATCTTTTATATATAAAGAACAGATGTAAATAAGATGTGTAATGCCTTCTCTGAATGTTTCTCTAAACTATATTTAAAGCTTGAAGTGAATCAAAGAACATGAAGGGAAAACTTGAAAAAGGCAATTGAGGTGTCAGAATAAAACTCTTTTATTGTCATACATAACATATCCTTTTCAGGATAATAACCTAATATTTTGTTTTCCCGTAATATTAGACAAGACCTATAAATGAATTAAACAGTTGTAGTGTTATTCATACTCACAGAACTATGTCAATTTATTTAAGCAGAAGATTAGTTGAGTTTTTTCTAGGGCTCTTAGCTGGGACTAGTTCAGCACCAATAGCAAAGTAGCATGCAGAATCGCTCAAAAACTTCCTTGAAATGATTTTTTTTAATGACTCAAATATATCCAAACATCTTCTGCTAAAAATGGTACAAAATACTGCCTTGATAAATTTTGCTAGATTTTTCCATCTTTTTGTTATAACATATTTTGCAAGTGTACCTACGCATTTATTCAAACAGAGCAGCATTTTTTAATTACTCTTCTGTGATTTCTATGTTTCAGGACCAGAGCTATTTTTACAGAAGTAAATGTGAATATACCTGAATACTCAATGTCTTTAAAATTAAACCTTGACTCCATTAAAATGAATGGCCAAACTAAGCCATGCCAGCATGGGCCTCATGTACTGAGTGGGTACATCTCACTCAGTCTGAGAAATGAAATGCAGTAATTGTGGTGGCCCTGTGATGTATTTATTTCTTTTCTGGGTCCTCAACTCTCTTGAGGAACAGACTAAATTTTAAAGAACTTGGGAGTTTCTAGCACGCCCTTGACTAATTTGATTATCAAGTACAGCTGATGCAGGTGAAGCAGCAGCCACAGAGTGCTCTATTATAATGGAAGGATAGGTAACAAATACATTACCATTATTTATGGGTTTAATAAGAAGCAGTTTTAAAAGGTCCAGAGGTTTTTCACTTTAATACTAGATTGTAAGGATATAAATATTTACACGGGGTGATGTGTGCCTCCAAAGTGTGTATATAAATAAATTTCTGTAATCTTTTAAGTGTGTTTCAAGTTTCCCATGAATCACCTAACCATAGTGAAACGTCTAACTTTTTTCTTTTCATTTACTTCTTAGATACCCTTTTAAACATTTTAGTAGATTTTGAATTGCATAAGACAAAACTGTAGCCCAGCTCCTGACATGAGATAGAGAACTTCGCTGAGATATTTCTTTTCTCTCAATTTACATTACTTTTCTCTAGTTATCTAGTTAATATTAATAATGCCTTTTAAGTTTTACAGTCAGGGAAAAATACCCAATACAAATACTTAAGAAATGTAATTGACACAGAGTCACACTTACTGCTGGTTGGCTTGGCTTCATAGCCCAAGCAGAACAGTAGTTGTTATCATTTGACTGGTCATACTAGTCACTGTTAGAGTGGTTGTCAGGAAAAGCAAGGAGAAGTGTAGTTTAATTCTTCCAGGATTTAAGCTATGCTAGCTGCTGCTGGGAAAAGTACCAAGTTGGTGTCAATCCATGTAGTATGCCATGACAGCAAGGTCTTAACATATTTTTGTGTTCACTTTGTACTTCAAGGGCTGGAACATAGATATAGAGGAGGGGGAACTTTTCCTAAACACAAGCACAGGTCCACAGGGCCTGATGCCTAATGCTCAGGGGCACATCTATAAAGTTAACATTGCCCCTAATTTCAATAGAAGCTCTATCAGTTTTAAGATAAATTTGAGAGTTACTCCTTGTCCAATTTTATGCTATAACCAATGAGGGAAAACATTCGCATACAGGACACCAGTATTACTAACTTTTTTCTTTCCTTTTAGTTGTTCTAACTGTGATGTTTGAACCACCCTTAGGCAAAGCAACATGTGACATCTCACAATGACATTGTTGGTTAAAATTACATTTTGCAAATATTTTGGATATTACATTGCTATTGAGTTATTACAGTAAAATGCATCCCCTAAGAAATCTGTCTTGACTGACCTATGGCTTATATCCTTGTGCAAGGACAGTGCTTTAAGTGATCTTGGACTCTGACCAAGGTTGTGGTTTTCAGATTCTTCTGCAGAACTAGGTCTAATGCTACCCAGGCATTTTAATATGCCCCTGCCTGTGAAATCTAATGACATAGTCATAACCACTGATGTTTGTGTCTTTCCAAACTCTCAAGAAGGAAGAAAGCTCCCATAATGTTTTACATAGCTACAAAACAACCATTGCGTATTACAAAAATAACCATTGCTTATTTTATCTTTATAGGAAGAGAGGTGAAACTCTCAATACAAATAACTGAATTACTTGCTTTAGGAGGGAAAGGGTTTCACTAAGAAATATTTCCTCCACCACTTTTTTTCAGGAAGACATCATTAGTGAATCATCAAAGTGTAATACAAATGCCTCTGTATGTGCTTTTCTTACTTGTGACTGATACAACAAAAAATTAGTTCCCTTCTACAGGAGCTTCAGACATTCCGTCCACATCACTGCTTCTAGTACTGCTGATGAGAGATTTGCATGACTGGGAAAGCTTAATACTATTTGAAAATATCCCATACAATAAACAACTTGAATAAAGATTGGCCTCAAAGGGTTAGTTTATACTATCAGAAATACAGATGGCGGAATTGTATTGTAAAGGCCAGTCTTTCATAGCAACTAAGGGCCAAGGTTATTTACACTTTTGTGATCAGTTCTGGTTTTATGAAAGTTTATTTGACCCTTCTCAGAAATCTTCTGCAGAAGAATAAATGTATTTAACAATTGTAATTCTTCATCAATGAGCTTGCACCTGATATTTTTAGCCATATATCATGGAATTAATCTCACCTAAACCCATCTATCAATTTGAGTAATAGTGATCAAATAAACCTTCAGCAGAAGGAAGCTCTCAAGAAAAAAAAATATCTGACATTGTTTTTTCTTGAAGGTTTGTTATATGGGGTTTTTTTGTACTTTAGTGGGACATGGTTCAATGAATCACATCCTGAAAATTTTTATTTTTCCTCTCCATTAGTTGTGAACAAGTCCTGAAGGGACTATCTCAGATTCAGATGGTTAGATGAGTATCATCAGCACTGCCCTTTCAGGGGAAAGCAGCATATCCAGAGAATTTTCCATAGGGATGTTTATCATATACAATGATTTTTTTTTGCCTGAAACTATGAAGTGTTGAGATCTGCATTTTTAAGGTGGGATTTTTAATGTCTTAAAGTACTGTAGGTTGTCCCAGAGTACTACAGAATGATACAGAATGATACTAATGATACAGAGTTTCATATAGCTGCCATTTGGATTCTGATCTCAAATACAGAGTAGGTTTTACATCGTGTGCTGATGAATCATTTATGTCATTTACAGTGTATGTACAAACAAACCTTGCTGTCTTCTAAATAGCTTGAAAACTGGTCATCTATTTTGATATTAAAACTTCCAAATAGCTATTCTAAAAGTGTGAAAATGTGCAGAGCATTTCTTGCAACATGATGAGAATCACCTTCTGTAAATATGAATTTGTACTTTTCCATGCAGATGGAGCTATAAGTGTATTTCATTCCACATTTTTAAAGATTAAAAAGGCCAAAAAAATTTTTAAAATGAAGTGAAATTTGTACATTACTTCCAACCAAAATATAGTTTGTTTGTCCTTCTAAGAAACCACTGAATAAGCACATTTTGCCTTTTCCTCTACTGATTGAATTATTTTTTTCATGGCCTTACTAGCTCCTGCCCAGATTGCATCAGATTTAGATCATAGCTCTAATGAAATACAGCATTGTGAAAGTGTTCTACATAGCTGTCTGCAATATATTTCCTAAATAAATCCAAATTAAAATCATAAGAGTAAGCTGTGCATCAAAAGCCTTCTTTCTCAGTTCTTGGCATCTGTGGGACTTGGCCAGTATTCTGTTTTGCCAGTCAAACCAAGCAAGAGTTGGTATAATGATCCTACTCAGTCTGACCAACATCTTTTGTGTATCCTTGGAGGTTTTTCTCATCGCTTATGACTTACAGCTGGACAGGGAAGAATTTTACCCTTTGCAGCCCTCAAACAATGTGCAACACAGTGTGTGGATGAATAGTTCCATTTAATAAAAAAGATCAGTGCTATTTTTATTTTGTATTCATATCTCTCACATGAAAGCAAGAGCTCACACTGTAACTTAATGCTGTTTACAAGCATAAGAACTCTCAGTGATCAAAGGATTTATCTTATTTATTCTTCCCTAAAAGCACAATTTGTTGATGAGAAAGTTAAGAATATATTGTGTCCTGTCATCATGTAAAACCTTAATTTACATTGCAGGTTTTAAACAAGTAGCTAGATAGATAAATGTAACCCATAGGTTATAAACATCCAAACTAATGCTCTTCAATAGCTTTTTATAGAAAAACTATAATGGCTAAGTGATACCATTTTGTCTAAGTACCTTCAAGATATGCAAATAGATATAATTAAAACAAGTGGAATTACAAAGAACTTAGAGTATCCCCACTCTTTCCCCCAGCCCCCAAAATAAATTCTCCCTGTTCTTGAAAAAAAGCTGAGCAAAGTTTAATTCATTGTTGACTGTGGCAGTGCAGCTTTGCACGTGGCTGATGCACTTGGTACCATGTCTGTTCCTGAGACAAGGGGAACCCTTGTTGAACTTGATGCAATGTCCTGATGGGCCAAACCTCCCTCTTCCTGACACCAGATTCTTGCACTTACATGCAAGATTTCATTCACTGACACTGGTGTTTAACAACATAGCAGGAGTTCATGGAGTAGTTTCTATGAAGCATGGATATTGAGGAAGGAGGCTGAAAGAAGATAAAATTCAGTAAACAAGTAGGATAAAAATGGAGATAATCTCTAAGTGGAGCAAGGGACTAGGCAAGAAATAGTGTGTTTCTGGAACTATCCTGAATCTAGCTTAACCAAGAATCAAGAGGATAATTTTTATCAGCTCTGCAAATTATAGTTGGATTTGCATTTAAATTCTTTTAATATTAGGAAGTTTAAGGGCATAATGCAGAAGCTGAAACTTCAAGTGTTTGTATGTTAACAGATACTACAGCATAAGGAAATTGAGTGCTCTCTGGTCTCTCCTAAGAGAACGCTCTGAGCAAATCATCTCACCTGTTCTACCCTAGCTGCAATCAGTAAAGGAAAAAAGGTAAAACAAATATGAAGAACTGGTACTAGGTCAAAAACTGCTCAGAGGAGGATCAGAGTACGTCAAACTAATTTTTAAAATGGGCTATTTAATAAATCAGTTCAGAATGGCTAACAGAGTATTAAATGGAAGATTTGATTTTTTTTAATGATTAAAACCAAATGGAGTATGATACTCTTAAGAAGAGCAGCTGATGATGGAGGTTGTCAAATAAAACAGACAACTTTTTAAAAAATTGCTTCTTAAAAATATATTGGTCAATATACCTGTTAAGGAAGAAAGTGTCTTATAAAAGTGAAGACAGCTCCAAGTGGGTTGGATGTAATAGTTTCTATGGACTTGACTCAGGAGCATAGCTTAACTAGATGAGTAGATAAATCTAGTCTGGCTGAATATCAGCATACAACTTTGTACATGACACAGTGCTTGAGCAGGTGACCTGGTGTCAAGCATATCCTTGCACTGGAAGGTTGGGAGTTCAATCCATGGCTGGGGTTAAGGCTCAGCATTGCCCCCCTGACATGAATTGAACTGAAATCTGCTCTGTCTTCAAGGAGCTAAAAAAGTCTTATCAGTTCACGTAAATAATGGAAGATCAAAGCTAGCTACTTTTCTGTACTGAGGTTGCAGGGGAAGACTAACCACCATTTAACATTATTGTCAGATTGGCTGGATTTCCATACACTAGTCTGATATCACTTCAGATAAAAGGACATTTAAAATATCTCCACTTAATAGCATTTTTCAACTGTAAAATACAATGCATTTTACAAGTGTTTTACACAGAATTGAAATAGACTCATAACTTTGTGTGCTGCACAAAATCAGTAACTGGAAAAATTCCACCCTCCTTGTCTTCCTAGGCTACTATATATTTTCATTGCATCAAATGTGGTATTTCTATAATTGAAAGCTTCATTCGCAAATACGTTTTGTTTCTTTGTCATCATAGAGTAAAGATGCCTCTTCCAACTTCTATCTGAATCTTTGAAGCTAGGGAAAATCTTTGGATTTCTGATCTGCTGATAAAACTCATGTTTTAGTGGGTGAAGAGTTAGATAAATACTTCACAATTTTGTAATTTCCCACAGAGATTAAAAGGCTTTGCTATGCCATATTCCCACCCAAAACTTTGAAAACAACTCTGGACCAAGTCACAGAATATTCTTTCTTCTGTTTTTTCCCCCTCTTTGCCCATGCCAAGATTCCTGCTGCAGCTCAGCAGTACATCTGAGAACTCTCATCTAATTTAGATGGATTCTACAGTTTCTTTTTTGTTATTTCATGAGGACTTTGCTGAATCGCTCTCAGACACCTCTGGAATGCAAGCTATCCTTTTTACTGAATGCAAGACAGTACTTTGTCAACATGCTAAATGTTAAAATAGTGCAGGTCCTTTGGTCTTGCACAACATAACAGAATTCATGGTGCAGTGGTTAAAGCAAATAATTTAAAACGGACAAGTCTTATTCCTAGCTCCCAGAATGATTCAAATATTTTGAAATTAAAATGTACAACTGCTTTATGAGTTGTATAGCTAAATGCATTAGGCTGCACACACTTCTACTTTCTTTTCCACCCACCCAATACATCTTCCATTTGTTTCTGTACAACATCACCGACTCCAGAGCTTTCTTGAAACACCTTTCCTCCAGCATCAGGAGAGGTGAGACCTTGAATTAACATAAGCAGGGAGTTTAGTTTATCTCTGCAGTTTCCCAAGAGTGGTAAGGACATTTATTTTCAACATAAACTCTTACTCTAAAAGTATTTTTAAAGTGTGAGCCCTGATCAATGTAAAACAAACAGTGTAGAGCTACTTTGCTGAAATGATTGCCAGGATGTATACACTCAGGCAACAAAGGTGCTTCCCAGCTGCCCTGCAAGTGGAAGCAGAGCAGGAGGGAGCCTGGTCCTTCCTCAGGGACCAGCGTGCACCACACAGAACAGAAAGTCTCAGCATAACATCTTTCCCTCCAAATACTCCATCTCAGAAGCACAAGCTGTTAAGCTGTTTGCTTGGCTACACTTATAGGCTTTAGTACTCGTCAATTCTTCTACGACTGTGAAAATTGCATTTTTAAAAATTTATTTATTTATTTTTTTACACAGTGCCTTTCATTTTAAAAACTCCTTTTCACTGCTTAGCAGTTGAGATCTTTCCAGGCTAGCTGAATCTCATATCTAATCTTCATTACCTAGCTTGCAACTCCACAGAGAGCCCTTCCTGGCTGCCACATTTTGAATAGTTTGATGTGCAGCAACACATTCATGTGCAACATTGCTCAGACTCTCAACAATGTTTAATGAACTGGCCTGTGTACACCCTGCTACGTTTTTGAAGATAGGGAAAGCAAATAAGTGAAGTAATATGGAAAAGAAAATCTCCCAAGTACAGATAATGTAAGCCAGCTTCAATATATTTAATAACAAAATACTTGGTTTCACACTGTATCTGCCCAGCCAAAAACTTTGTTTATGGGCATGCCTGTAGCACTTCGGGGTTTGTGATCTGGAGTTAGATTTGAAATTAGTGGTATTAAAAAAAAACAACATGAAAACCTTAAGAAAAACTATATTGTTTCCCTTTAATTATATTCACATTTTAAATCTACCAGGTAATTGAAGAAAGTAGCTTACTATTTCAGCATTAAAAAGCAAGAAAATTCACACCCTAAACAGAGTGAAAGCTTCTATGTTGCGAAGTATGTATATTCCCTATAACATCTTTGATCCATCTAATTCTTGGAATATTTTTTAAAGCCTATCTCTAACATCATATATTAAGTGTTAGAACACATTTTACCATTTATTACTTTTTTTATTTTCTGTTTTCAACCAGATAGTTAAATAATCTTGAAAGTAAAGCTCATATAATTTCTTGGTCTTGCTTGTTCTGGCTTAGTAGGATAAAATACAATAAACAAGTATGTTTTAAAAACTTATCCCAATTTCCCGTTCTTTTCTCAAAAAAAACCCCACTCATACAGTTTAATGAGAACAAAATTAGATCCATTCTGCAAAAATCATATACACATGCTTAATGTTCTGCACATGACTAGATTCAATGAAGTTAATATATTTTAGTTGTTATCAGAGGTAAGTGAGAATTCATTATATGAGAAGGCTTCCTCTGTTTAGAGGAAATAGAATTTAAACTACATAGTCTGGAAGTAATGAGCTTACTATAAATCAGCTATTTTATTGCAAAGCTATGGTTGAACAATTAAATTAAAGCTAAAACTTAGAATCCACAGGAAACCAAATTTGATGAATCAGACCTGCAGCCAGTGCAAACTCATTCAGTTTAAAGGAAGTCAAAGATACAGTGTGTGGACTGTATGACTCTTTAGTGAAATATTTCTGTAGCAAAATAAACCAACCTTTCCAGTTTCTTCATTGTCTGAGAATTAGTAAATAGTTGCATGACCGTGATATACCATTATTTATGCCTAGTTTTAACATCTAGATGATAATCACTAGAATTACTTGATCAGGAGCCCATGCATGCCTTGACTGTTTCTCTTGCATGTCATTTACTAATCTTTCTTAAAGAGATTATTTTAAGATGCAGAATTCTAAATGGCTCCAAGTAGTTACAGTAATTTTGAAAAGACTATGAGATATATTATCTTTCTTCACATTAGAAATCTATTAATTTCTCAAAGGAATAAATCTGATCTTAACGCTGCAGAGTTTTTGAAATCATGGACTCAGCTATAATTTAGTGAATAGTTTTCCTTCAGACCTGCCAATGAACTCTGCCTGTGGCCCACTAAATCCATGGGCTTGAGGGTCGCCTGTTATGAGATGATTAGTGGATCCACGTACCCATCCAATTTCTATGAAAATCCTTCCTTTTCCCTTCAAAAATTTGAAATAGCATGCCAGTATACATAAAGTTTTTGGTAACATTATAGATTACTAACAATTCTACATTTCTGAAAACAAAAATTTAAGCATTTTGCTAAAAAACATACTTGTCTTGTTTTGTTCATCTGTAGTGATTTTAGGATAAAATATGAATATTTTAAAACTATTAAATGCTTAAAACATTATAAACTCATGTGACAGTTGATAGCATGGATATATGTTAGGCAGAGGGTTATAAGAAAGATTTGGCTTTGAAGTATGTCATGTGGCTATTATCTCTGGAAGTGAGGTGTAAGTGGTATGGATATATATGTGTGTGAGCACACAGAGATATGTGCAGACTTCAAACCCCAGCCAGATATGGTTATTGTTGGTTACAGAGAATGTTTGTGAATCAGACACTTAAAATAACCACTGGTTTGAGACTGACTGCAGTATAAAATGGGAATATTGTTTTTCAGAGTGTGAAAAGGTGAAAAGCAAAAAGTAAGGCAAAGTGAAAAGCAAAGGCGGGAAGGGAAGGGAAGGGAAGGGAAGGGAAGGGAAGGGAAGGGAAGGGAAGGGAAGGGAAGGGAAGGGAAGGGAAGGGAAGGGAAGGGAAGGGAAGGGAAGGGAAGGGAAGGGAAGGGAAGGGAAGGGAAGGGAAGGGAAGGGAAGGGAAGGGAAGGGAAGGGAAGGGAAGGGAAGGGAAGGGAAGGGAAGGGAAGGGAAGGGAAGGGAAGGGAAGGGAAGGGAAGGGAAGGGAAGGGAAGGGAAGGGAAGGGAAGGGAAGGGAAGGGAAGGGAAGGGAAGGGAAGGGAAGGGAAGGGAAGGGAAGGGAAGGGAAGGGAAGGGAAGGGAAGGGAAGGGAAGGGAAGGGAAGGGAAGGGAAGGGAAGGGAAGGGAAGGGAAGGGAAGGGAAAAGATATGACTCACCCAGAGGTGAAGACTTTTGGATTACGGGTACAAGAAGTGTTTAGGGATATGATTTAGTAGTAGGCAGATACAGTTGGAGTTGATCTCAAAGGTCTTTTCCAATCCAGTGATATGATTCTGAGATGAATACTTCTAATGGATTAACCATTTTCCTATGCCTCTTCTAACCATTAATAAAAAAAATCTACATAATAATTCATAATAATCATAACATTATCCTATATTTTATTTTATTGGTTGATTATACAAACTAAGTTTTTTGAGTATGGCTTTTTTTCCTTGATATTTATATAACTGAAATTAACATTAGTACATAATAGTTAGGGTCTTCCGTATATAGCTAAACTTGTATTTATATTTATACCTTTGATAAGTGAAGAAGTCTTTCTTTACTTTCTTTAGTGAATATCACTTCACATTAAATCTTTTTTTCAGCATCCTTTCTTTTACTTGCCAAACTAAAGACATTTTTTATGACCATATAGAGGAAAAAGTCTATATAAACATACTGCTTGATTTGTTTGATAAAAAAATCAGGTGCAGGCAGCAAAGGACTTGCTAACAGAGATATCATGGTGTTGAAACTATCTATATGCTGTACAGCTTGTCTTTCTCACCCTGGCGGATGTAATTTCTTCCACCTCAAAAAGAAATTGAGGACTTTCTCCTAGGAAGATCAGAGGCCCATCCTTGCAAGCCTTTGACTCTGTCCTTCGTATGTTAGGAGGCACTTAGTGTTTAGGCTTGCTACTGCCCTTGAAGACCTTTATTGACCTATGCTCTAGTGAACCTAACATTTACTTCTATATCATAGACTGAGTGTTTAAATCTGTGAATTTCATGTCCTTGAATTTGACTTCTATAGAGATTAATTTAAATATTATATTCAACTATGTGATTAATTTGATGTTGTTGCTTGGTATCCATTTCCTCTTCAATTTATCTGTTGTAGCACACTTGAAGCATTCATGAAATAGCAGAAAAAGACAAGATGTTTAGCTAATGTGACAGACATTACATCCTATATCTATGCTACCTGTGATCTGGATGTGAAGGAGATTTGGGGATTTTCTTGAACAGTGGATTAAGCCTGCCCTACCAGTGACTTCCAATGCCAGGAAGACAGACAGGCATACAGCTGGTGCTGCAGCTATCATCTCATCTGGTTTCAGGGTGAGACTGAGCAGGAAGAAATAGAATATGAACATTTAACCTATAAGCACAGAGTATATAATCATGTTTCTAAACTGAATGCCATAGTAGTGATCTGCAAAATACCATGCCATTTAGGGTTATTAACTTTTTAATGACTTATTGCAAGCAATAAGTCATGAGAAAGTTTGATCTCACAATGGTTCTTTAATTTTAATTTATTTTTCTTTGCCTTTAAAGAAATTACCACTTGAAAAGACCTCTGTCAGGGGAGTGGAATGCAGAGTTTATCTGAAACTAAAGGAAATAAAAAACATGTCTATCTGCATGTTGTAGGAATTTGGCAATGAACACAACAGCATCTCTCCTGACTGGTTAGTCAGTAGGGTATCCAGCTGTAAAAGAGTTTAGATTTGGCTCTAAGTCAAGGCCTACTGTTTTTCAGCAGGACTAAAAATGCACAAAGCATAAAATATTTTTATATACCAGAAAAGGTTTAGTTTACACAGTACTCAGAGCTATAGACATGGGAGCCCCTCTCAGGTTTTGAGAGAAGAGGCAGTTGTGCAAACTAAAGGTCTCGACTTTCACAAAAGACAAAAAAAAAAGAAAACGTACTTGGTTTCAGCAGCCAATGGCAATGCTCCTGTTTTCATTTTGAGTTATTCATTTAGCATGAAACGAGAATATGCTCGAATAAAATATATTGGAAGCAATATTCTCTCGATGAATGACATTGTTATTGAGAAGAAGGAAAAATTTTCTCTGAAGCAGGAAATTTATTTTCTCATGTTTTTTCATATCTTTCTCTTTTTTTAGTATGCATCCTCTTAAGAATACATAAGAGTTTGCTATCAGCTTTATTTCTATTTGCTTTCAAAGCTAATAATAATCATCCCATAAAAAGTTTACTACTTTGTTTTCCCAGACTAGTTTATTGGAAAGGTACAGGAGAAATCCCTATCCATGTATTTCCAAGAGACATTGGAAATTTATTATTCTTGTACTCTGTTTCTCAAATGGAGAGAAGTATTTCTAAATCTAAAAATAAATCAACTCTTGGTCCATACTTTAGGATACTTTTTTGATTAAGACAGAAAACTACTAAGCAAAAGTGTACATGGGCAGTTCATGTGTTCAGATATAAACCTTTGCACTCCACTGAAATTTGTCATCTTTCTCTCTTTTTAGTTCTCTTTTTAGTCAAAAGTTTTCTCCTGAGGCTTCCAGCCGTATCCTCCTAGCTGACTAGCTTGTTCCTACTTTATAACTTGGTAACTCCACTTCTTGGAAACTACCACTTCTCCTCATTCTGCAGATCAGTTTGTTGCTAGCTCTGTCTCTTCTAATGCTCATCACTGCTACTCTTATGTGAACTCAGTCATGTAGTTTCCTGGCTCTGTTTCTTACACTTTCAAAATTTACTGTCAGATTTGGTAGTGGTCTTTCAAAAAACTTTATCTTGTTCTTGATTTTGGCTTTTAATGACAGTATTTATATATAAATCATGTGAATTATCTCTCCTTTTTCATGAAATCTTGCTTTACTTTGGCCTTGCTTGTGAGAAAAAACTGTCTATAAATGTACAGATCATTTAAGTGTATTCATATGGGACCTTACTCTGCAACTATTGTTTGCCTGATGGCCATCCAGCTGCCTGACATTTAAAGAGGAACAAATTATTTAGTAAAAGATTCTTTCATAAGAACACTATAAAGGTAGGGAAAGCTGATGAATGCAAAACATATGAAAACAGACTAACTAAAAACTGTCTCTATTTTAAATTTTTTTATGTGTGTGTTTCTGCACTAGTGTCTGTGCTTTACTTCTTTCTGACATCTAGCTTAGGAAAAGAAAAAAGAGATGCCAACAAAACTCATAAACTGTCATAACACAGAAAAGCATGTTATTAAATATGATTACAAGTTTCCATGGCCCAGCACAGTTTTGGTCATTGTTCTGATAATGTATTCTAATATCTGCTCTTGATATCTGAATGTTCCACTTCTGAGCCATGAATTTCCCATAATCTGTAACTGTCATGTCCTAGGCTGGAGCAAAAGAAGGCTTCAGATGAGGCAAGAATTCAGTGGGACATTAGAAGCTTACAGCACAAAGAGTAGTTGAGATTCTGGGCAGAGTTGGGAACTATTGTACCACCCTGAGGCTGTGACAAATGAAGTACAACTATGTCACAGTCTTACTGGGATGGCTTTAGGCTCAGTCCACACTTGCTGTCAGAGCCCTTACCTAGTTTTTTGACACAGTAAGTTCTGCTGTTCTATGATGCAAAGCTGAGATTTCTCTTCTCTGTTTATCTAATGATAAAATGTTATCTTTATCTTGGAATACTGAGAATCTCTGCATTTCAAAACAAGTGAAACAATCTTTCTCCTGTCGGATGACATCATATTGAACTTACTTATTCATAACGTACTGTGAGAAGTCATTTGATAAAAGCAACTGAAGGATCAAGGGCAGAAGGGGCCTACCTATGAAGACACCTAAATAATGTTCTTAACAATAATGAGGGAGCATAATGCTACTGAATGGTAGAAAGAAGGACTAGTTAAGCATAATGGAGGGAAACAAGGAATCAGAAACTATTACATAGGTTATATGTAAGGAATTTCTAGTTAAGGAAAATCTTTCTAACTAATACTAATAAGCCTGTGTGTTTGTCTCTGAAGAGATTTACTTAAAGTGTTGCTAAAAAATTAAAAGAAAGCAAAGAAAATATTTGAGATACATGGCAGAGTCATGCCAAAGTGGCATGGGCTTGGCCAAAAACCTGAGGTCTTTTTTATTTCTATCATTCTAATCCAGTTGGATAGACATGGACTTGTGCTTGCCTCTTTCTTCCTCACCATGACAATAGGTTTTTTTCTTTCCTTTCATTCATTTCTTGCATATTACTTTTCTCTCCTGATATTACCTCTAATGATGTCTCTTAGGTTTCTCTTCTTCAACATCTCTTTTTCCTCTGTTGACAAACTTATTATTACAGTTCTTACACTAGCTTTATGATTAATGCTCACTAAAAGGTTTTGTAAGGCAACAAACTCTATAAGAATTCATGAACTCAATTTTGAAGCACTTTTCATTAGAACATTTTGATGTACTAAAGAAATGATTATGCTCATGGTATGGAGTTGTGCACTGGACATTTCAGGAAAGTCTCTTCCTCTCTTCTAATGCCTTTCTCAAGTTTCATCTCTCCAGGCAACAGGATAAGAGTTTTCTTGTTTCTACAAATACCTTCATTATCCTTTTCTTCCTTTTGCTCTCTCCACTTCTTTCTTACAGATTGGTTTTACCTTCTGCAATACTGCTAAGCAAAGTGTGGTGCTTTGCATCATTTAGCCAGAAACTAGTTTCAGATGACAGTGATAATTAAAGTCAAACACTAGTCTTGCTCCTATTGCCAGGGAGAATATGTGATAACATCTGTACTCCAGGAAAATCTTATTTTGTCACTGCTGACCACACAATCAGCTATAGTAAGAGGAAGGCCAGGAAGAAGGCAATAAGGTGTCCTTGAGTTTCTTCACCATGAAGTTGTTGCTCTTCCTGTGAAAATCTTGTTCTTAACTCCTTATCTGCTTGGGCACGGGCTATAATGATTTGTTTTCAACTGGCTTTCTCAACTGAAAACTTCCTATGAGAGTGAATCCCCGATGAGACAGATTTAATATTTTCTGAAGGTGATGCACATTGCAGATTTCCAGTGAAATTGTCAAAATCTCAAAGTAGATTTAAAATCTCCCTGAAAATATCCAACTCTCTACTTTTAAGCTGATGATGTTATTCTGCTTGCTAGACTGTGGGTGAAAGATTGAAGTGTTATAGGCAGAATTAAGGTTGTCTTCTGAAGTAATCTTAACCTCTTTACAACCTGAAAGCTTCAAACACTCCAAGCAAAAACAAGTATCCCATACTTGTGCCAGAGAAAAAACTCACTGAATCATTTCAAAGGTCAGATCACTCAATTTTTCTCAATTATTTCTATGTATTACTTGTCCTTTAATGTATATTTCTGAAAATAATAGATGAGATGTTGTTATTGGACCATAGCTTAGTAGTTACAGGTTTTGGTTTCCTGTAAAAAGAAATTTATATGTATATGTATATATATTTTATGATGAGATACTGTTTCAAAAAGGCTAAAATATGATGTTTGAGGGAATTCCTCCTCAGAAGCTTTTATTATGTTTTCATGACTTTACTTTTCATAACAAAAATACAAACTTTTAATTTTTTGCTTTGATATTACAACCATGAGGAATCAATAACATTTCTGGCGATATGGTGTTAAATAGAAAGTAATACTTGGCTTTTTCAGGTAGTTTGTGGAGGGATCCTCAGCAGAATATTGCACCAGTTACCAGACTCCTACAGAATGGTCATAATTCTAAATTTGATTGGAATTTTTCATCAAAACCAACAATGTCTCTATGGCTGTAAAGACACAGTCAGTCAGATTAGGCTTCATTGCAAGCCAAATTCACACAAACACTTATATTCCCCCTCTTAATGCCTCATCTTAATGCTTTCCTGAAGCACAAACTCGTTGCTTTGATGAACTACAAATAAGAAAAATCTTCTTACACAACCTTTTATTCATTTGAGTTAGCCTCTTCTTATTGCAATAACTTGAAATATATGACAGATTGGTAGGAATGAGAAATGTTTCTTTAATGAACTGGCAAAATTCAGTACAATCTAGACCTTCAGGCTTCTGACATAAATCCCTTTTATGCTGTCTGAACAATTACAGTGGATTTGTGGATTAATATGATAGTTTGTCATGTGACCAGACTCAGGTTTTACAGTTGAGATGTCTATTATTTGCCACCACACAAATTCCTCATCTGTGTTTTTTTAAACTTTCAAGTCACAGAGAGTTTGACATATTTTGGGTACCAAAATGTTGATGCATGTATGCAACCTCTTACATTGCCAAAACCCCATACTTCTCTAGGTTGGTTGCTTACTGAGATTCAGTTAATCCAGCTGGCTAATTTACCTTTAGCTCGTTTCTCTTAACCAATGGAGTTGGTGTAAATGTTAAGTGGTGAAAAGTGAGTTCCCTGGGGTTTCTTTTGCTGTCTGGAACTTAGAAGTCATTCTTGTTTGGAATAAATGCGTATCCTCCTTAATTTGTCTTCATATTTCTCAAGTCACATCTCACAGTGTTACTTGGTATATATAGAAATTCAAACATAATGTTTAATATGATAAGCATATTACTGTTACATGAGTGCTCCTGATTTTTATCTCTTTTAAGTCAAGATTAACACACTCTGGGTCTGCATCCATATTGGCTGCTCCAGAAAACTGTAACAAAAATCCCACAATGATTCTGTGAACAGCAAAGTGGCTCATTAACTAAAGTTGTCATGCATCTTTTCCATGGTTGCAATAAGTAATGGAAGAAGAAAGAACAAACACCTCTCATGGCTGATACAGGTGCATGGTTCTTCTTGTTCAGGAAGAAATGCATACTTTAAATTCCTTCTGTAGTCAGACTGAAAGGGAAGACACAAAGAACAGAAAGATCAAATCTTTAGAAGTGAAACTCAGATACGGCCTTCTGAAAAGAAGTGCATTAAAACTTCAGCAACTGCTCAGAAGAAATCTAGAAATCAAGGTTGGATACTGTCTTTTGAAACAACTGAGTTTCCTGATCTGTGTTTTCTAGCTATGATTTGTTTGCCAAAACAATTTTCGATGGTTAATTGATGAACCAGTTTAAAATCTGCCCAAGATAGGCGCAGGTGAGTTACTAGAAGTCACATCTCATGAACTGAAAGTAGCACGCTCAGCTGAGAGCAATATAGCTCCTGTCCAAAATAGGATTGCTAGGATGCTAGGCGTACTCCAAGAATGAAACAAAAACCAAGCCAACAAACAAGGAGAAACTATGGGATTGCTCCCAGTTTATTTGTATTCAATATAAATTAAGTGGAACATGGAAAGGAGAAATATACTACATATATTCTGTGGGATGTGTAACATTAGCAGTCATAAAATGTGGCTGTACTATCAGACTTAAGAAATTTGTTTGCAGGTTAAGATTATGCCTGCATAAGAAGAGAGAAAAGTTTCCAAGAGATTTGGGGATTTTTGGGGGTCCTCTTTCCCATCTAATAACACAGCATTTTTAGAGACAAATGTCCATTTTCTGAAGAAACTACCATCAATGGGACTACAGTCATGGTTGGTCTTAATATTAGAGCTTCCCACTACATAATCTGCCTATCTCTTTTATGCTTTCCCAGTGGTTTTAGTCTTGCATCAAAAAGCACAACTTGTGTTAAATTCATAAATTAAATTTGTAATTAACAAAGAGAATTTAATTTTCCTGGCATTTCAAAAGAATAAATGGAAACTATTTGTCTCTTAGATTGGGATGAATGTTTCTAACCTTGCTAAAATTTTTCTGAGGCACATAGACATTTAAAAATTATGAGAAGAGAGCTTTGTGAAAAGATTTTCTTTTCATTTGGACCGTCTAATGTTCTTTTCAGTGCTACAAATAATGTTGTCTACCCTAAAGAAGTGTTTTCTTTGGTGAAAAGGAAGAACTCATGACTAAAACTCTTAATTCTGGATCTTACTCCTAATTTTAATTATTTGCTTAAGGTTAAGCCATAAATATGATTTCTGAAGACTTAATGCTGACAATTAAACTGCTTAAATTGAAGAGTGTATTTTGAAGTGTAGCTCATTGATTCTAGGCTGAAGTAACCAGCTTCCTAAGACAATGTTACTTCCTGAAAGTATTGAACATCTAGTATCTCTCTGTCAACAGAATTTCAAACAATCTGCATGCTACTCCCTTACGCTCCTGCTACCCCCCGCCCCCCAAAAAAGATATGAAGAAGCTACCTGAATGTTCAAATAACTTGAAAAGGGAACTTTGCATCTGAGCATATAATTATCCAATCATGAATCCTAAAGTTTTGTTTCTATCAGCATCACCACCTATTTTGCTGTCTTTTACCTCCCTTCTCTCTGGTGAGGAAGGATTTTTCGACACAATGACATGATGTAACTGCCATTGATGAGGTGATATGGTATGTGATTTGCATTGCAGGATAACCAGATACATGTTTTCCAGTTTTTAATTCAGATCCTAATCAGTTTTTATTGATGGATAAACAATTCTGGGCTTCTGAAACCTCATTTAGAACAGGGCAGTGATAATTCTGTTCTTTGTGCAAAACTAAGGACACCATTTTCAGATGACATTATTACAAAATAGGAAATATGTTTTTTATGTAGGTCCTCAAAGATGCTGTCTTAGGCTCAGGCACATTTAACATTTGATTTAACTGTGGGTTAAAAGCTTGACTGTTTTCCTTCCCTTCTGTTGTTGAAGAATAAGATGGTCTCAATTATGCTTTACTTACAAAATTACATTTCCAAAGATCAAAACTGTGCTCTGAGAGAAATATGGCTTCAATTTTTCCCTTGGATGGAGTTGTTTTATCAACAGACAGAATTTCTTGCAAAAAAAATCCTAGAGAGAATATAAGAAATAAAGGTTTAATGTTTTTTCTAAGTGTTCCATCTGATTGAAATATTCCCAACAGAGCGATTTAACTACTTCATTCTTGTGACCTATACGCTAATTCTGATGGTAGAAATTTTACATGTTTGAAAAGTGAAATGGGAAAATTTGTAGTGAAGAGGCAGACATTTGGTACTGAAAACAAAGGAAAAATTCTGTCCCCTTTAGAGATATTGCCAATTGGACATTTGACAAAACCAACTGAACATTTGACAAAGTCTACTGGATATTTGACAGAAAATCAGCAAGTAAACCTTTTACTGCCTGTTGCAGTACATTCTGTTCATCTTGTTCCTTCAGTTTGTCTATTTATTTGTTCTTTATCAATATGAAAATATTTATAATTAATTTACTTCAAGATTATATTTTCAGTTGATTAAATCTATTCATTACACACTTCAGGGACTTAATTTAGTCTCCAGATTTGCTGTTATAGCTCCTTATGAGCTTTTGGAAATCCTCAGATAAATTAAATCATCCTAGTTCTACTGGCTTAAGGGAAATATGATAATTTACAACTGAAAGTCTGTACCATTATTGTTAACTTTAACATATGAAGACAAAATCACTAAGAAACAATTTTAGCTGGTGTCTGCAGTTGCTTAAGGTTACTCATTTCATAGAATCATAGAATCATAGAATCATAGAATCATAGAATCATAGAATAGCTTGGGTTGGAAAGGACATTAAAGATCACCTAGTTCCAACACCCTGCCACAGGCAGAAACATGCTCCACTAGATCAGACTGCCCAAGGTCCCAACCAACATGGCCTTGAACACCTCCAGGGGTGGGTCATATGCATTTATTTAAGAGTTCGGAGGGAACAGGTTTGGGAAACATATATACATATCATAAAGCCTGAGAAAGTTATGCTAAAGAGGTTGAAGTAATATATTAGTTATTGGGATTCTTACATGTTTCATTCCTGTCTCCTGTGTCTTCTTTTCCATTAACAATGTAATTTTATCTGACTGTGTCTGTACCTCTTGACAAAGACCTTAGTTTTATTTTCTGTTGTTTTGTTGTTTCTCACTTTCTTAAAATAGAAGTAGTTTGAAATGCAAATATGTGGGCTGTTTCCAGTGTATGGAAAAGCAGGCCAAGCGAGATGGAGCTGATCAAGCAAACATATGCAAACATATTCCAGCTTTGAATAAAACAGAACTTGAATATATGACACGTAGGTAAGATATTGTTGTGCCGTCAAAAGCAGTCTTTAAGATTTTCTTTCCGTACTTAACTTTCATTGCACAAAGCCACAGTATTCCCGGAGAGCCAGACAGAAAATTAACTGGAGCCTTGAACACGTGACTAAATGAGGACTGGTTTTCTTAGTAATAAAATACTAATTTGTTAGATCATGTATGTGTAATTTGAAGCAGCGAAGAACAATAATACTGTAACATTTTGATTTGATACCACAGTGCAAATGGGGAATATGGCATTTGTTGCCCTGTTACAAAAAACACAACGTAAAGTAATGGAACTAAAATTTTGCATATCTGCTTCAGAATTTACTCTATTAATCACCATAGTTTCTGATATACTCACAGGGAAGTAGAAGGAACACTGGATTTTTAAAAAAGTAGTTTTTATGACAGAGATGTTATACTTGGAGAGGATATTTTCTATTGCAAGATACATAAATCAATGCATGGAGATTTTTCAGACATTTTGTCCTATGCTATTCATTGCAGCTCTTCAGAAGGCTTGAAGACAAGCCCACACTCTATGTCCTGACACAACAATATTTTGTAATGAACTGCCCGTGTCATAAGTTTTAGTGCCAAATCTTAAGCTGATTCAAACATTACTATATTCTAGAGTTTCTCCAGTCCTGCTGTCAAAAGCTTTTCCATTCCCTGAAATCCACAGACAACTTTACAGTTGGGCATTGGTGTGTCCTATTGTGCTGCCAAGCCTTGGCCATGCCACGTATCTCCTTAGTGTCCATGTGTTTGGGCATTTGTCTAGAGTGAGGAAAAATGTGCACAAAGGCCTTGCATATGTCCTGACTGTCAGACAAGCACCTGGGCACCCAGGCTGGGATATTGGGAGCAAGGCAGGGACATCTGCTACATGTGTGAAACAGTCCTCGTGAGCTGCAGCAAGGCAATATGGAGTAGGATTGATGAAGAGGCACTGGCTCAAGGGTTAAGATCGAAAGGTGCATATGTTTTGGTAGGAAAGGATGAAATAAGATTTCATTTTTGGAAAGGTGAGGAGGAAGACTTTCACATATTTAAAAAGTAACATTGATCAGCTTACCTTTCCACTTTTTCAGCATCCATATTGTGACCAAGTGCTTGAACTGTATTTAAGGAAGTAATTCTGCTGTTCATTTGCATGCTGGTAAAGAAATTTTCTGCAGTACTTTTCAAGCCTTGAGACATTTCAGATATTTATGGTTATATTCTAAGTTAGATTATGATTGCATTTGTCTTGTCCTGAGCTGTAAAATACTGAATGCTCATTGCACAGCTTGCGGGATTTTGAACTTTTTAGTTTTTCTTTTTTTTCAAGTTCACTAACATTGATTATAGCTCATTAAAAGTATTTATTTCTGAATGGCTTTCAGAAGTATCTCTTGTAAAAAATTGAGATTAAGTAGAATGTAAAATCTAAATAAACTCCTCCACACAAATCCAACAGAGTGGAAAGTCCCTCCCTGTATTCCTCCTCCCATAGCATGGATTTAAGAGAGAAAAAATTCCTCAGCATTTTCTGCTGTCTCTGCTTGTAATTCCTTGCAGATCCCTCATTGTCATTCACATTCCATTTCCAGAAATTTATAATTTTGTTCATTGGTAATTAATACAATGTTGGCTAAATATTATTGTATTCTTGGAAGTCATACAGTTAACACAAGTACTCATCTAGAAATTACTTTCAGACTTTCACAGTACTCATTAAGCCACAGAAAAGGAACATTCCCATGTTTTTAGTTAGTTTCAGAGATGTTTCAGCAACAAGCTACTTAAAATCACAGTAGTTATTAATACATTGTAAATTAACTGTAGTATCATAATATTGCACATAACTTTATATATAGTAGAAAAGTTCTATTTATTAACATTAATGTTATAGTTACAGCATCATTTATTTTCAGAAGATTTTTTTAATCTTGATAAAAAATATCAATTAAAAATTTGGCAAGTGTTTTTACTTTTGTTCATGCTTAAAGTTTACTACTGTGCTTTGTTGAGCCCTGCAACTGTTTTGCCTGTGAAAGTCCTACTGACTACAAGGACAATGAGATTATTGCAGTGCATGGTTGAAGACTGTGTGGTAACTTGTTGGACAGTGAGAAGATGCTCAGCCGTAGGCAAGCAAATTGATTACGAATTTTCAAGGCCACTGATTCTCCTTGCAGAGGAAGTGCCTGGCCTGCAAAAATGAGCATCTCTCCATCTTGTAAACCTGGAGTTTCCACCACATGTCTGAACCCTCATTTTCCAGGAACAGTAACAGTAGTGGTACATTTACTGTGTCTTTATGTAAAGGTACTTCTTCACCCGGGCTCATCAAACCACTGAACAGGTATACAACAGTGTGCCCACAGCCAGAATGAGGGACAGTCACTGTGGTATATACAAGAGCAGTGCGGAGAGCTCTCATTGAGGAATGAGACTGAAGTGTTACCCTTCCAGCATCTGTTCCACTGATGTCAGTGTGCGTATTTATAAATACTTAGCATAGATGTCCTTTGAATTTGCAGACCATGACCTTTTCCTTACTATGACATTCAACTGTAGTCTGCGATTCCACCTCCCAAGGCACTGATATTCCTTTCTTTGTGGTGCAAAAGACAGAATTGCTGTCAAACATCTACATGAGCTCATCTGGAAACCTTAGAAACCAGATAATAAATGAATGTCAGTTAATGCTTCCTCCAGCCACACAAGTGTTTTGGAAGGGGATACACTTCAGGAAGAGAGATTTCTGCAGCAGATGGTCTGCATGGAGGTGCTTCTTGAATGCATTTCCCCTCACCCATTAACTCTTTATGAATATAGACTGCTTGTGTAAGGACTGAATTGAAATGTAGGTTCGTTCATGTCATTTGAGCATCCTGTTATTCAGGACTCAACATTCTCTGTCCATTGCATCCTCTGACAGATGCCTCTAAACTTTGTGCTGATTCTGTGCATTTTAGGTAGCTTTATATTAACTAGTCATAGAGGGTTACTATCTATATAAACCTATATGTTAATAGAGGATGTCCTCATTCATATTATGATGGACTGTGGAACTGGTTTTCATAGTGCTTATGTTGAGCTCTTATGCTGAGTTTAGATGAACTTTGTATGGCTCAAATTTTGCACCGTGGTTTCTTTATTTTGTTTAATAACTTTGTTTTATTCATACAACAACATTTAGGATTTGTGGTGGGAGAGTAAAGTCACTTTATAATTCATCTTTGAAGAATCTCAGATGTAATAGATGAACTGATTGTTATATCTGTCACTATTTTTTTGTCCTATTGTTTGTAAAATAAACAAGTGAAAGCTAGAAGATTTCTACAGTGCTTTATGTTTTAAGCCTGTGAGGTAGCAATGGAGAGTATAAAACTTGTTTGATTTCCTGCTCTGTATCAATGAAGCAACATTTATTTCCTGACAAGAACAGAGAGGATCCTGCAGCAAACTGTCAGTCAAAATATTGGTGATATATACCTTTAGTTAAAGTATGTGTATGTACTTATATGTTTAGTTGTGATCTTCATAGAACATTCAATACAATTTGCTGAGTTGATGTCTACATATTTTACAACAGATATTATTACTACTCAACTGCAGAAAATTTTTGGCTGTCTCAAAATACATCACAATCAGGCTAATTCCCAAGAAACTACCTTGAAGTTACCTCCTAATGCTATGTCCAAACATCCAGATTGCTCATAGTCCACACTGTGTACAGCAATGGTAATGCAGAAGAATAGTTTTCTCCTGACTGAAGAAAGGACAATATTTTATACCACAAATATTTTAAATTCCAGCTCTTCCTTCTAAAATATAGATATTAGTAAGAAAGTTATTATAAAATATCTATCCCTTTTAGTGTATTGTTAGATAATAGGATGAGGTTAAAAAAGGGGCATGGCAAATGCCATCACACTATCTCATTAAAGAAATATGTACCTTCATTGTTAGGCCTGTGAACAGTCTGAGTGGTTCTTTGAACTTTTTACTCCCCTAGAATTTCTGTCTAGAAAATGAGATTAATTAAAGAGCCAAACCCCTTAAGCCAGATGAGTTTTTTGGCTGTGGTGATCGATCATTCAAACTGCTGTCTGGACTTCTGTAATTTCTAATAACTTGTGGAAATATCTTACTAAGTACGGAAATGTTGTTTTCCCTGTAGTGTTGTACCTGTGCTTAGAGCCTTTCATTAGTCTTTGAACCTTCAGAAGAGTGGATATACTCATGCTGGAGATACCCTAAATTTCATAGAATTACTAGGTTAGAAAAGACCTGCAGGATCACTGAGTCCAACCACACCGATCAATCGCTAAACCATGCCCCTCAGCACTTCGCCCACCTGTCCCTTAAACACCTCCAGGGAAGGTGAATCAACCACCTCCCTGGGCAGCCTGTTCCAGTGCCAATGACCCATTCCATAATTTTTTTTTCCTAATGTTTATCCTGAACCTCCACTGGCAGAGCTTGAGGCCTTTTCCTCTTGTCCTGTCCCCTGTCACTTGGGAGAAGAGGCCAGCAGCCTCCTCTCCACAACCTCCCCTCAGGTAGTTGTAGAGAGCAATGAGGTCTCCTCTCAGCCTCCTCTTCTCCAGGCTAAACGACTCCAGCTCTCTCAGCCGTTCCTCTTAAGGCCTGTTCTCCAGCCCCTTCACCAGCTTTGTTGCTCTTCGCTGGACTCGCTCCAGAGCCACAACATCCCTCTTGTGGTGAGGGGACCAGAACTGAACACAGGATTCAAGGAGCTGTCTCACTAGTGTCAAGTACAGGGGTAGAATAACCTCCCTGGACTCACTGGTTTCTGATACAAGCCAAGATGCCATTGGTTTTCTTGGCCACCTGGGCACACTGCTGGCTCATGTTCAGTCAGCTGTCAACCAACAACCCCAGGTCCTTCTCCTCCTTCTTTCTAGCAAGACTTCTAGTCTGTAGCACTGCATAGGGTTGTTGTGCCCCAAGTGCAGGACTAGGCACTTGGCCGTGTTAAACCTCATGCCGTTGGTCTCAGCCTAGCAGTCCAGCCTGTTCAGATCCCTTTGCAGAGCCTCCCGACCCTCCAGCAGATCCACACTTCCACTCAGTTTAGTATCATCAGCATACTTGCTAAGGGTGCACTCGATGCCTCCATCCAGGTCATTGATAAAGACATTGAACAGGGCTGGACCCAGCACTGAGCCCTGGGGAACTCCACTTTTCACTGGCCTCCAGCTGGATTTAACTCCATTTCCCACCACTCCTTGGGCCTGGCCATCCAACCAGTTTCCCACCTAGGAGAGCATTTGCCTTTCCAAGCCAGAGGCTGACAGTTTCCTAAGCGGAATACTATGAACAACTGTGTCAAAGGCTTTACTGATGTCCAAGAAGACCACATCCACAGCCTTTCCCTCGTCCAGTTCACAATGCAACCAGCTCTTCCGAAAATTTTGTTCCACAGGAGACGGGTGAACTTTAGAATATCATACATTTTAAAGGTGAAATTGTCGCTACGTGAGGCAGGACTATTTGACGAGCAAATCTTAGACTCTGAAGAATTACAAGAGGAAAAATAGGAGAATGTTTACAGAATCCTAAGACTAAAAATGAATGCAAAAATCACTGTTTTGATTCATCACTCCTGTAGCTACAACTGGAGGTGGTGAGGGAAAAAGCACAGAAGGAAAAAAAAAAAAGAGGAAATAATAAAACATAAGAGAAAAGAGAGCTTAAAATGAAGGGAGCAATGAAAGAAGAATAAATGTCACAGGAGTTGTAGTGACTGTAGATCAGTGCAGCAAAGAAATGATGCATTCTGGCCTACTTTTGTTATAAAAACATCCTGAGATGTGAATTGAAGATAGAGACAAATTAAGAGAGATATACAAGTTAATTCTAACATTTAAATTGTCTTCCCTATGGCAGAGTTTCTACACAAATAATTCCATCATGTAGCTAGTGTGTAACAAAGACAGTTGCTTCTTCGAACAGACAAGATGCCGAAGGTGGAAGGAGTACACAGAAACAAGAGAAAAGGTGCAATTTGCAGATTTATGAAATAGGAAACCTAAAGTTTGCATCTTGCCCCATCTTTATTCAAATATGAATTGCAAGGTTCTTATTCAGATTTGTTGTGATTACCTGTGGGATTTTTTCCCCCACAACAACTCTTCAGCTAGAGTATTCATGCTATTAGTTCTATCAGTAAGGCATAACTAGCTTAATTTTACCTCACTGACAGTGCACTTACAAAAAATTGTAGATGTTTAGTCAGGTCTGTTGCAAAAAATAAGGAGTTAAGCAAACAAACTAACAAGCACACAACAACATTTTAACTATTACAGTGAGAAAAGTATTTCTGTGAGAAAAGTAATTGTCATTGCCAAGACTTTAGTGGAAGTATATTAAGAAAAATCTCAACAATTAAATGATTTCCTCAGGGGCGTAGACAGAGTAACTTTGTCTGAGCGACACAAAAAATTCAAGAAATTTTCACTTCCAATTCAAACATGAGATACATATAGTGTCTTTTTTTCTGTGTAGATAACCACATGAAGAGATCTTGTATATTTATTACTGAGAGATGTTTAAAAATTCAACACCACTTTTCTAGCAAAATAGCAGAATATCTTCAGTTTCCTGAACTATTTTAATATGTTCTAGAAACAGAAGGTTTAATCTTCAAAGGTAAAAATCAGCTGAGTTTAGCCTGAACAGCCCAAGGGATAATATAGGTTTACAGAAAAATAAACTGTGATTTAACAGCCTTGTCTGATTTTGTGTGAAAGAGCTACAGTATCTGGATATGTCTGGGCAAGACGCCGCCTTATAATTATGTATGAGAAATCCACATATTTCAGCTGAATCCATACACCATTAATACCTCCTTTTACAATGTTTATACTTTTCACTGGATTCAAATTTTCATTTCTGGAGGTAAAACAGAGAAATGTAAATGCTTTTTTTTTATCACAGACAGCGTAATGGTATGTGTTTAGTTCCAGCTTTTGCATACTGTAAGAGTTCTCTGGATCAAGGGTCAAAGAGGTAAATAAGGCTCTAGAAAGTGAAATACCTAAATGAACACAACAGAAAGCTGTTGTGATCCTGTAACATGCATAAGTTATACACAGGGCTTGTAGTGCTTGAAAATGCTATTACTTTTAGGAAGGAAATAAATGTGCTTTTTTCCCCCACTTCAGAACACTGTAGCGCTTGGAGATGGTGGCATAAAAAATGAAAATATAATCAAGTTCTGACTTGAGATGTTCTATTAAACATTGTTGGGACATATTTTATCCTGGCAAGATAAACTGTTCATGGCCACTGGTATTTACACTAGAGTATATCAAGAAGTTACATTCAAAGCTACTCAAGAGCTGGGGATGGCAGTGTCTCATCATGCAAGAGAAGTTACTCAGTTGCCAAAGCTGTGGGATAAGAAAATATCCAAGATACTAAAGAAATATCAATGCTGCTAATACTTGCTGGAGGACTGTATTACATCGGCAGGTGGAAAATAGTCACAAGACGAGAGGTTCAACAAGTATTCCACAGATCTTTACAACTATAAAAAGGAAGAATGAGAATGGAATTTATATACTCCAGTGACAAGATGTTTACTTGCAGAGGTGAATAAATATAACAACTATTATTTATTGCAGCATCATTGAATTAGGCTGTGTTAGTGAGGATTTAGAAGGATATGCACATTTCCAGAGCTATACACCTATGCTCAAGCCTATCCATTAATCTTCAGATTAAATAATAGAAGAAGTAAAATATAAATGAGAAAATGTCAAGAAAAACCTTTTGCACTGGAGGACAAATGGTAGACCAAGAAGTATATAAACAAATTTTACCTCATATTTATTTCTATTATTTAATATAAGTCTATAAAAGCTTGATTTAAATATCAGAACACATAAAATGAAAGTCCCTTGATCTATATTATAGAAGGTCAAACAAGGATTATAAAAATCATCCATTCTGTCTTTCCAATTCATGATTTTATTAACATTACTGTTGGAAAAATTTGAAAAGTTTCAGTTTCTTTGAAATCATCTAATTGTTAAAGATAAATGAAATATAATTTCATATAAGTGCATTTATTTTCATTTTATGAATATTTGGCTGAGCAGTGGTTAGGAGGAAAATGACATAATTACTACACAATTAATAGTCATTAAATAGAAATAGATATATATTTACATATTAATTTCATGTAGTCATTGTATTAAATGGCTATTAATCAATGCTCAAATTCTCAACCAAAGAGTCAAAGTACTTCAACAGTTTTGCCTCTTTTTCGATGCCTGTTGACTGCATCGAAATCTGTCAAAGATGACGCTATAACCTTATTTTTGCCTAATTTTGGAATCATAGAATCATAGAATCACTAGGTTGGAAAAGACCTCTTGGGTCATCGAGTCCAACCATTCCTATCTGCCACTAAACCATGTCCCTGAGCAGAGATTTTCCTTTTTCTCCTTGCTACCTGAATTCTTAAACATGATTTTTTTTGCCCTATATTCTTTTTCTTATATTTAATATTTTCTCATGAAGAAAAGTGACAAAGAGAGTGTAGAGACATTCAGTCATTGAGAGTTGTATTTAGACATCTAATCTGAAAGATCACAGAACCACTACTGTGAATCACTGGATGTTTACTTGCACCCTTCATGGTTTACAACATTTTTTTTAATTAGTTTCTTATAATGCTTCTCAAATACCATCATTATCTATACAGTAAAAAGATCTAAATTTAATTTATTAATGTTAAAATATCTGAAAGATGGAGAAACAGCCTCAGCTTGACAGATTCAAACAGAGAAGTTATTAAACTTCTCATTGCATTTGATATTTGAAAATATGAAATCAAAAATATAGGGTGTCTTTGGGAATCTAAAGTAGATTTTACCACAGGAGAAACCATCTGGCAAGTTCAGACTGCAGAAAGCAATGGAAAGTAAAATTTATAAAACTGACTTAGTTTGACCTTGAAGGCATAATTACATATCGCATTAAGGTACTTTAAGATAATATGTTGATTTACAGTAAATAGGATTTTCAATTTGTATTGCAGTATCCAGTTAAGTTGAGATATGATTATATGATTCACTAAACAAATTTTATACTCATGTGCAGTGTAAAAAAGAGAATATAAAAAATTAAAAAGATAAGGTTGAAAATAATTGTTATTTCAATGACATGGTATATTTGTGTTGTTCAAAGTTTTTTCTTTATAATCATAAGAGTGAAATAACAGCAAAATAAACTTAAACTAATACAGTCTAATGATTCATATAATTAGAAAAAAATAATAATTATAATTCTGTCTTCAATTAAAAACCAGAATAAACTTGTTGAACTGAAAAAAATTTCTTACTGTAGTTTTTTCCAAAATATTATAAAATAAATATTCAGTCAAAAATCTATCAAAATAAATGAAATGTACATAGACTTCAATTAACTTTGGATCAAGATCAATATGACTTTATTTAGAAAACTTACAGGTAATCAAAATATGCAATCTGAAGCTGAAAAGGATACAGAGGAAATACCTGTAAATTCACTGTTTAGTTGAAGTATCAATTTTAAATCAGAAATTATGAAACAAAATTTATCCACTTCTACCAGATTTTTAAGTAAACACAGGGAACATGAAAAAAGCATTCTTGAAGAAGGAAAAAAATTATCCTGATAATGTTATTTAGGAACATTTTTTAATATATAAATAAATTCACTATGGAAAGTAAAGGTATATATTAATATAACTCGATATTTAAGACAGATATTAAATATACAATCATACTGAAATGAAAATACACACGAGATTAACTGTCACCTATAATCCTTCTGTGCTTTTATCTCTGCAGTCAGAGATCTTACAGAAAAATGTACAATGGAGATTTAAAATGGAATCTCAGGATAAACCGCAACTTGTCTCTAAGAAGCTTTGAATACCCTGAGATCCATGGGTCAGATTAGTGAGGTAGTTTATCTGTGATGACAGAAAGTACTTAGTATTTACTAAAAATTATGCAGTGGTCAAACTAGAAAAAAAGAATTTTTTTTAGAACAATTAAGACATCATAGAGTAATAAAAAAACTGTCTACAGGCACTGTTAGCACATTTCTACTCTTTGTGATTGATCAGAAGAAATTCAAATTAAAAAATATCTGAATTTCATCAAACCCAAACTTTTTACTCCTTTGAAGTCTGTCCAACTTTAGTTTCAACTATTTTCTGTTTCTGATACTGTCTACAGAACTCAATACAAGAATAGAGCTTCTTGAAGATCAACCATTTCATTTGGTCCATCTTATATTAGTCCCTACTATGGTTATTCTTAGACATCCTGTTTCTTCTCTGTACTAATAAACATATCTGCAAAATAAGGATAATTATATAAAAGAAAACAAGATCCATTGTCCGTGTGCAGTGCATTGTGTGGTACATGCAAATAAAAGTAAACTTCAACATTACCTTTACAACTGTTTGAAAAATACAAGACGGCTAGGCAGAAATTCTCAGTGGACTCATTTTGTCAGTGACAATACTTTCAAAGCATTTCTAGTCTTTATAACGAGAATATCTTCCCTAATCTCTTATAAATGCATTCCTGTAATACTCTGTTTGCCGTATTTCCTTACAAAGCTATCTATTGCAACTAATTTATACAGATAATAGAATACTGAGGATGTTCTAGACAAAATATTTTCACAGAATCACAGAATCACAGAATCACAGAATAACCAGGTTGGAAGAGACCCACTGGATCGTCAAGTCCAACCATTCCCACCAATCCCTAAATCATGCTCCTAAGCACCTCATCTACCCTAACCTTAAACACCCCCAGGGACAGTGACTCAACCACCTCCCTGGGCAGACCGTTCCAATGCCTAACCACCCTCTCCGTGAAGAACTTTTTCCTAATCTCAAGCCTAAATCTCCCCTGGCGGAGCTTGAGGCCATTCCCTCTCGTCCTGTCCCCTGTCACTTGGGAGAAGAGGTCAGCTCCCTCCTCTCCACAACCTCCCTTCAGGTAGTTGTAGAGAGTAATAAGGTCTCCCCTCAGCCTCCTCTTCTCCAGGCTGAACAACCCCAGCTCTCTCAGCTGCTCCTCATAAGATTTGTTCTCCAGCCCCTTCACCAGCTTTGTTGCTCTTCTCTGGACTCGCTCCAGAGCCTCAACATCCTTCTTGTGGTGAGGGGCCCAGAACTGAACACAGGATTCGAGGTGCGGTCTCACCAGTGCCGAGTACAGGGGGAGAATAACCTCCCTGGACCTGCTGGTCACGCCATTCCTGATACAAGCCAAGATGCCATTGGCCTTTTTGGCCACCTGGGCACACTGCTGGCTCATGTTCAGTCGGTTGTCAACCAGCACCATTTTGTCCTTAGAATATGTTGATTTTTCAAAAGTAAAAATTTCTGTGGTAACCAAAGTGAAATTCAAAGTTATAAAGTGGAATTTCTTATGAAAATAAGAACAAAAGGGACAGTAAGGCAGAGCAAGAGAGATTGTTTAGAACAAGGGAATATTATCCACAATTTTGGAGAAATGAAATGAATGAAACTTCTGATCTGATTTCCACATAGGCTATATATTTTGATTTCTGGAAAGAAAATACATCACCTTTCTAAATAGTATTGTGTTTCTCAGTGTAGAATGGGAATATTTTTTAAATCTTTAATTTATTTTTTTCCCTGGTGGAAAAATTAGCGTATTTCATAAGAGTTTTATATGTACTGTAAAACATTCATGGCAATATCTGCCCAAAGCTGTCTGCAATATACGCTTTTCACCATTCAGTGTTCATAAAGAGGAATGAAACTTTTAGAAGTAAGCAAAAATTCTCTTTAGATGTCGGGCTAATGAAGAATTAAATCTGCATAGTATTTAGTGTATGAGTGAATTTCTTTGTAGGTTTTGTTTTTGGTTTTTTTTTTTTTTTGTGATCTGCTTGTAAGAAATTAAGCTAACATACTTGCATGCAGAAAACATCCTTGCTAGAATTGTAAACAACAGAAGAATATTAATTTACCTCAAATTTAGAAGAATTTGAAAATTCAAATTCTGAACTTACATAACCTCCACATTTTTTTCAAATGGAAAGCTGTTATATTTGCTTCTTTGTATTGCAACCACTTTTCATTCCTGGCTTTTCATCTTGATCACTAATAAATATGAATGCTGAAATAAAAATATGTGGCTGTGTCATCAAAGGTTTATTTGTGGTTAGTCAATTAAAGGGAATGAGATAAAAATTGTAATTTCTAATGGGAATGATAGTTTTGGTACACAGTCTACAGTAAATACAAAGTACATCTAGCTCAAAGTGTGTATCTAGAGACCAAGAGGAAAGAATGACTATTGGATAGCTTAACTTTTAAATTCCTTACAACATATATACATACATGTGCAATAAATGTGGTTGGAAGTAGAGTATTTAACTGTTTCACAATTACAGATTTTGGTGTTTCCCCTCTTTTTAGATACCTGCATTATCTCCAGCTGAGCTGCAGAAATGCAAAAATCTTACCTAGTCCAATCATCCTAGAAAAAGACAACTTTTACACTTTCTTTGTATTGACTAAAACAAATCACAGTCATAAAAGTGTATAGTACATCTGTAGATCACTAACTCATTGGTGGCTGTTTTCAAATTAGTCCCATTCTTAACATTTTCACGTCTCTTGTGTTACGTATAAACGTGTTGTTCTTAATGTATATATCTCTGCAGTTATTTTTCCTGGTAGAAAGTGATTTGTGTCAGTCATAGCAGGTAAAAAAACAGATAGCATTGTGTAATTCCTGATGGAGAAGGAATTATTCTGTTTTCCAGTCAATCTATCAGGGCCACTTTGGTGGCCATATTATTGAGATAATACTTGCACCTGGCACCTATCAACCAGAATTATGTGAACTCATCTACTGCATGCAACAACACAGCATGTTTCTTACTGGTTGTTGCATGAAGGACAGCACCAAATGACTCTATACAATGTGAAAACTTTAATTGTCTTCTGTACTCATTTTCCTTAAGCATCATTCCGTCTCTCAGAATTTTTCCTGAAGGAGTTAAGTGATTATTTGAAGTTCAAAGTTGTGTTTTCTTATACTATTCCTAATTAAAAAAAGTATATATCTGAACAGGATACTTTAAATAAATCATCTGCTATAGTAAACCTATCTTTCAAGTAGAAACTGAATGTTTAAGACATTTTATAAAATTCAGTGTTTATTTTTGATTTTTTAAAAGTGAGCAATCTAAAATGGAAATTAATTACAGAACATCTATTTTTGTTTTATTTTTGCACTTTGCTCAGAAAAACAGCAGGGTAACTTCTTACTAATTATTATGATTCAGGAAAATTACAATTCCATTAAAATGATCTCAAGATAGAGCTCAGTCGTCAGATACCATGCTGGCCTTTGTTCTTTACCCTTTACTGACAACATTCTTCTATTTTTCTACCAAAAGACATCTGTGGAAGCTTATCCTACAACTTTATTTTGTACATGAAATTCATTTAAGGACATTGCTGCTTTTTGTCAGCTCCTAGTAAGGCTGATTAGACTAGCTGGTGCACCAGGAGATAACTTGGGTTGGAATTTGGTTTAGCTTGTCATTTGGCACATACTCCAAATAAGTATTATTTGATGAATGCAATAAGAATGAAACAGAGATCTTGGGCTTGAATACTATTAGTTCAAAACCTCAAGCTGGCTTGAACTGATCTCAGGCTTGAACCGTTTCAAACTTAAGAGAATACTATACTGAAAACTATCCTTTTTAAAAAAGGCTTTTACTTTTATAACTTTTATCATTAGATCTGAGTACAGTTCTAATGGTCTTTAGTGTCAATGTGAAATTGAGTTAGTTCAGGGGAATAAGCCATGTTTTTAAAATAAAATCAGAATTCATCCATGACTTGTCTAAGACAAAACAAACTGCTTAGAGTAAAGGAGCTGGCAGTGGTTGAAAAGCAAAACCTGAGTACCTGAACAAGTTAAAGTTGACTGAAACTGGTACTGGCTAATGCCATTAGAAATTTAAGACGTACTTAGAGGGAGGAACATTTTTTGGTCCTTAGTTGTTTATGCTGACCTGTATACTAAAAATTTAACGTGTCCAACAATTTCAAGCAAGAGGTTATGTGTAAAAATGCACAATTTCTGATGCTATAATGACTAGACATCATGGAGTGTCCCGGTGAGTGAGGCTCCAGTTTTTGACCTTACACGTTGCAAATCTGAGCAATTACTGACGAGCTAGCTACCTAAGGAATTTTATAAGAAAGAAGAATGATGATTTATTGAGCAAGAAACACTCCTTGGGTGGAAACAATTTTGAAATTAAGCTGAAATAGTTTGGGGTATCTTACATAAAATACTAATAAAATAATAGAGGTTTTTACATGAACAAATGGATTATTGTTACTACATTGTTCATTGAACTGAATGAAAACATGGGAAAAACCTACTGGCCACCTTCCATGTAAATTTGATAGCTGCATCATTCAGATTATATGAGGTATTATTGTTTTCCTTGCCATAGATCTGGTTTAATTGGCAATGTCAACTCAGAGAACATAAAATTGAATGAAAAATAGATAGTTTCAAAAATAGTTTCAAAAATAGGAAGAAGTATATATGAACAGAAAGGAAAAAAGAAAAAGAACGTAAAGAGGGAAGATTTTATTGGGTGGAAGGGGAAGGTGTCAAGAATGAGAGGGAAGATGGTTGATCTACAGTAATTTTAAAATAAAATCTAGTGACATGAAGAGCCCAAACACAGTGATTCATATTTTCCTATATGATTCGTGGCTTTTTCTAGTGCACAACGTGAAGCAGTCTTTTGGGAGATACCTTAGTCACAAGGCAGTTTGTCAGACTGCTCTATGAAAACAGACATTTTTTTAAAAAATGTAGTTCCCTGAAAATAAGCATTGAATCACAAACAAATCTTAAGAAGTGCCAGGAATTCAAAATGTTCCTGAAGTCATTATGAGCCATGTATATTTGGCAGATTTTTGTTAAATTGTTCTTGTTTATTTAAGACACTGACTTCAGAGAAAATCCTGAAATATTTGGCTGAGGTATTTTCTCTCCTTAACAGCACCATAAGACTGGAGAAGATGGGAATTTTTCTGAGATCAGTGTAAACCTATCATCCCGAGAGAGCTGTATGCATTTGCTGTCAACAGCAAATTGTCAATTGCAGTACTTGCTAGTACGTTGTTGAGAGAATTATCAGCATCTGGTGTCTCCAAAGATTAGCAGTCAAATTGCCTAATAAATTTGACTAAGAGACAATTGTTAAAGTAGGACAGGTAATCTGGTGTACAGATATGTTCCAAGGGAAAGGAATGAGGATATATAAGCCTAGGGCAGATTTACTTCATTTAGGGAAATATTTTGATCCTGATCCACCCACATAAACATTATAATGAAGTGAAGTTTACAGACGAAACACAGTAGAACTGACACTGACAAAACTGATAAATTCTTTTCAGTTATCTATTTTGTTAATAAAGTTTGTAGTAGAGTGAATTTCACAGTTTTCTTCATTTTCTTCAGGAAATGTATCAATTCTATAATCCTCAGAGCACAAGTAAGACCAACAGATGATCTTATAGTTAAAGAACCTGGATAGACAGGAAGAATGGTCTAATAAGAACCTTATTAAGTTCAACAAAGACAAATGTAAGATCTTGCACTTGGGAAGACATAATCCAGGACTACAGCACAGGCTGAGATCCACTCAGTTGAGGAGCAGCTGTATGAAGGTTCTGATGGACAGCAAGCTCAACATTGGCGAACACTGTGCTATTGCGCTAAAGAAAATCAATAGGATGCTGAGTTGCATGTACAAAAGCATAAACAGCAGAGATAAAGAAGTCATTATCTCACTCTGCTGAATGCTTGTCAGGCTACACCTTGAATACTGCATTCAGTATTGGTCATAGCTATACAAAAAAGACATGGACAGGCTCGAGTGGGTCCAGAAAAGGGTCACAAATCTGATAAAAGGACTGAGAAGCCTGTCATAATGAGGAAGGGCAGAGAACTGGGCTTGCTTAACCTTGGGATAAGTAGGCTTTGGGAATATTTTATCACCGTGTTCCAGTATTTAATAGATGGCTTTTAGAAGATGAAGACTCCCTTTTTACATGAAGTCGTATGGAAAAGGTTAGGAGTAATGGGTACAAGTTATTCCTGGGAAGATCCCTATTGGACACAAGAGGAAAATTTTTCACAATGAGAACAATCAGCCATTGGAATAATCTCCCCAGGGAAGCTATGTATTCCTCAACATTGGACACTTTTAAAGTTCATCTGGACAGGGTGCTGGGCCATCTTGTGTAGACTGTGCTTTTGCCAAGAAAGTTTGGACCAGCTGGTCCTTGAGGTCTCTTCCAACCTTGTAATCTATGATTCTGTGGATATCCCGTGTTAAATTTTATTGTGCTTTCCAAATTTCAGTTAAATAATTTTAGAAACGCTTATTTTTTATCATTTCATATTTTAGTAAATACTTTTTTATCTATCAGCATTTACTATAACTCAATAACTACCTAACAATGTAGAGGATTTTCTTGTAATACATACACTGACTTATTTCTAGTTATTTGCTTAAAGTTGAACTGTTTTCAAAAAAAATCAAACTTGTGATAGGTAAAGTCAAGAGCTCAATTTTAATTTGAAGAACTAAACTAAATAATTGAATTATGTATACACATATATATAAAACATATATGTGCCCACATATATAACATACAGTTTCATTCGTGTTTTATGTATACAAAGTATATGACATACAAGTCAAAGTTTTTGCCATATTTACTGTCTTTTAAGAGTTAAGAATTTAAATGTTTGTGTTTTCTTTTTTTCTAAAGGTGTGTACCAGAATATGCTTAAAATTGATTTGTGATGTGAAGATATGAAATGAGACCCAGATTCTATTTTCAATCTTTTTTGTTATACACTGTTCTGTCATGGTCTGTTAATAATTTTTCCTGAGTAAGCAGATTTTTCTCTTTGTGCCTCTTGGTTGCATTTCAGAACAGCCTGACATACACCATAAATTTATCACTGAATTTCTAGAGATGGAAATAAAAACCACTATTCATTTCCCTGACAAATCAACCTTTAATGGCTTTTTGAGGCTTTATGCTGTGTGAGGTAAAGTAAAAAAGAAAGGCAGCAAATTAAGAGCAGGCTGGAATTTTTATTATTTTGGAGAAAACTTCTTAAAACAAGACCTACGACACTATAACCAAAATGAAACATTAATAAGACATTCTAAACAGAATCCATTTAAATGGCATAAGTTCAAGAAAATGTATTGTTGTCTTTGAAGAACAATTTATAGTTAAAACCATATGGAAACTTCTTTTACAGTTCCTTAGGCATTGGCATGATGCAGAATTCTTTCCTATAGTGAAATACATGGAAAGGTGATATGTTGTCAGTAAAGCCTTTAAAGATCATTCCTGTTTATACAAAAAGAAGGCTATTCCCATGTTTAAACTGGTACCAAAGAGTGTAATTTTGTTCAAGTGCAGTTCCTAGAAGTAGGACAAATACAAAATTTGATATAAGTCTGGTTTGCTTATGATGACAACCCTATAGAACACCAATGTAAAATTAAAGATGTTTTAGCTAAAGATTGAATCCTTCTCACCAGATTTATAAATCCCAGTGATCTAGATAGAGGCAGTTGCATAATTAGGACAGCAGATAAATATACAAATAACAGCAATTAAGTGTTCCAACATGTGTTACATTCCCATTTCACTACATTTACTCTAATTAAAAGGATTATCTTGGTATTCTGTGTGTTTTGTTGTACCATGACATCATAATGTATAATCGTCAGACCCGTGGCAACACTATGAAGTTACAAATTAAGATTAATAATTTAAAAGGAAGATAAAATGCTGGCTGGTGAGAGAAGACTACTTTGATAACATTTTACTATTAAAATTATATTAAAGGAAATAAATTAATGGCTTTTTCTAAAAATGTTTATTTCACAGGTCTTTAGGTAAGAACATGATATTTTAAATGGCATGTAGCTTTTGATACTTCCAACCTCACAGATGTCACCTAGGGCTCTTATGTAGAATTAATTTCATTATCTTCTATAGGACAAAGTTGAGTCTGTCGTATATAAATTAATCTAAAACTAGAATTTGCCAAAGTTCTCATTTATAGCGTAATCAAAGTTTATACTCACAAAAAGAGGATGAATATTCCAAGTTCTAGTGTTTTGGATTAATTGAATACTGTGCCTTGAATATTATGTATTTTCACTGGAGTCCAGAATTTAAGCAGTAAGTTAATCTGCTTCTCCTGTGTCAGAGTACTTTACAGAAGCTATTTCTTGTACAGAACACTTCTATTTAAAAAGAATTAGAGATTACTGGTATTCCAAAATTGTGCTTCAATCTTTAAAGACTTTTTAAAACCTTTTTTGACCCCTCTCATTATATGCACAAAATGATGAAGATAAGTCACTAGCTAGGCAACTATATAGACTGAAGATTTCTGAAGAAATTGATCTGGCTAAATTTGGCAGTGTTTTAACTTTTCAGTCTTTGACTTAATTCATTTTACACAGACAAAAAGAAGATCATACAATGGAACACAGCTTGTTAGGCTAATTAATTGATTTTTCAGCTAAAATTAACATTAATAGCTTTGTAGTTAATAACATCTTGATATAATACTTGGTAGCTACTTGGATACAATCTGGAGCAGAGGATTCAATGGCAGCAAGCAAGCAATCATTCTTTCAAAACTCAGATAAAATTTTACTGATGGTTAGTTATGCTGCTGTAAAGGAAACTGCTAATGTATCAATATGAGATCAACTCAGTGTTGATTTTGGTTTAAATCTGTCCATGGGAACAAAAGGCTGTCAAATACAGACCGAAAAAAAAAAAGAAAATATTGTATACCCAGTTTAATTTTAAGTAGATTCACACACACAGAATCACACACAGAATAACCAGGTTGGAAGAGACCCACTGGATCATCGAGTCCAACCATTCCTACCAATCCCTAATTCATTGTTGCAGTCATCTTTAAATGAAAGTATTGCATATTTTGCTTCCAAATTCAAGGATGAACATTTTATTCAAACATATCTTTTTCAACTGCAATGTTCACTGGCTGCCTGATGTCGAGAATTCATCAATTATTTTGAAGCAAAATCTGGATGTTGATTGAATTTGGTTTTTCAGATTTAACTCTCCATATCTTTTCAGCACTTAAAACTTTTCAGCTAAGCATCTTGAAAAAATCTAGAAGCATAATAAGAACACCCAGCAGGTTCATTTTAAAGTAGTATGTCATGCTGAAAAGCAGTCCAAGGGAAGAAAATATATCTTCCTGATTGGTATAAAACATTTGATGGCTCTTTAGAAGCATCAAATCCCCAGTCTTTAGACAAGTAGGATCAAGGGAAATAAATGAATTTTTCCCTCCTCCTGACAATTAAAACTTCCACACCTCCCAGGACTACGTACTCCATGCAATGTAATGCCTAAAATACAGGAAATGCTAGGAAGGGGGCATATAAAGGTCCATGTCCTGCATAGCAGCAGAACCATAGCATGAGTTATTGAAGAATAACTGCTTTAAGAATAGTCACGGCTAATGAACTGACTGGCTGTTCTGATCAGAATGTTTCAGCTTGCCCCTTGTGACAAGGTTGGAGTAGCTTATCAGCTTCTTTCCTCATGATGGTATATTTTTGCTTGTCTTGCATCTTTTGGTGGGGTGCATGTCCCTATTATCAAGCTCTGTTTCTCCTACCTAACGTTTGGCAGAAAGGGCTGTTAGTCTTAAGTTTACTGGGAAGCTGAAGAAGGATAACAGAGGAATCAATCAAGCTCTTGTGCTAATGGCAGAAACCAACATAGTGCATCACCTTAGCATTATTCTTGGTGCATTGGCTACATTTAAATCTTTAGCAAAGCCTACAGATTAATAGGCCTAACTTCTAGAAGAGAAAAGGACTCCCACAGTGGTAAATAAAAGGTGTCGCTCATATGGAGGCTTTCGTGAATGAGAAGGGTCTGTGGATTCCTTCACAGAAAAAAAGCAGAGACATCAACACAGCTAGTATTTGTCTTTTATATTGTATATCGGGCAAATTACCTGAGGAAAGCTAAAAATGGGATATAGGAGGACTCAAAAATGTCTTCATTGTTCATTTTATACATTATATATCCAAAGTTCATTTATTGAACTCCCTATTTACTCCTTTTTCCTCTTAATTGGAGAAAATAAGCCAGATACCCACTTTCCCTGTATGTACATTACCTATTTGGCTTGCCATGAATGGCTAGGCAGCCTTAGGCATGCAAGATGCTCACCACTGCTTGCTTACTACAGGTCTCCCCTATGTTTTCTCATGAACATATTTTTTTCTTGCTCCTGAACAAAATACTCTGTATATTGAAACTTGCACAATCCCGTCTTGCAGAAGGGCTCTGAATGCACAGCTACTGTCTGTTTCCACCAGCTTCTTTGCAACAGGATGCCCACAAGACATTGTTTTGGGAAACACTGAGGACAGAGAGCAATTAGAAATTCCTAGTAGCCTGTAGTGAGTGCCAGATGTATGCTTACCTTTAGGTACTATCAACCACATGTATCACCAAGTCCTTCTTGCAAAGGGAAAATCATACAGATTTTCAGGTTCATTATGAGGCTTGTAAACATTTTTATATATTCTCTAAAAGCATTTGTTCACTTTTTTTGATTTTGAGGTTTATTAAATAGATTCTCATCACATGAGAATTGCAAGCAAAAAGAAGCTGGTAGAGGTGGAGGCCATATTGATAATGAGAAAATTAACAGATGCCCCAGGGAAGCTATTTACACTGGGAATATCCTTTGGGATCATCTGCTTCAAATAGTATTGCAAATCTATCTCTGTGAAGAGTACAAAGAAACTGAGTCACAGGTTGACAGATTTCATATCTCATGGCCTTTTGGCATGATACCTGTCAAGAATAAGTTGGTGTAAGTATAAAAGCTTGATAGCTAAACTGCTTTCCTGAATTCCTCTATATGCACACCCAGTTCTCCTTTGCTAATAACCTGGCCTAATTGAATCAGAATTCATACACTGGCTTTAACAACCTGCCTTATCTGTTCTCTTTTTAGCCCCTCTCTTCAATGCAATGTCCACTGAAATTGGTACCTACCTATGATCCCTGTCTAGCTTCAGATATGCTTTAATTTATGCAATTTGCATTCAGAAACCAGACTTGCCTTATTGCTATCTCTTTTATGTCTTTGTTTGCACTGTCCTTTAACCCCAAGGCTTGGACAAGTGTTATAGAGACAAATTTAAAATAACAGCAAAGAAAAATAACAATAGGATTTTGTAGGTTTTACCATTTTTTTGGCTTGTGTGCATGTATTCAGTAAGGCATTTAAACACCTGGGGATTTTACATGCCTGAACCTGGACAACTAGCAGATTAAGGTTTTATGTGACTTCTGAGATCATTAAGAGGTTGCCGAGATAAATTGTAAAACCAGATTTAGTTGTGTAGTTCTGCCTGGACAACTGATTCAGTGAAGAAAAATCTATATATAAGTACTTACCTGTTGGTGATGCAATGGCTCTGAAATAAGCCCCAAAGTTGGTCTTTGGGTCGCATTTTACAAAATCTTGCTTTACAAAAAGGGGATCACAGTTTCCTTAAAATTAAGTATTTGTTGTTGTAGTTAAAAAGAGAGATAACTTGGAATACATTAGACAAAAGGATAAATCACAAAATCAAACCAGCATAGTGTGTGATAGTGCAGATTGTCTCTTTCTTTCTAAAAATATATCCTATCAAAAATAAACCTAAAAAATTGCACAATCTTATCAACTTCCTACTTTGGCCTTGACTTACAAAAATGACTGATTTCCCAACAGATATCACCTTGGGATGCTCAGTTGAAATAAGATTTATGGCTATTTGTCCAAATTGTAGAACCAAAATTGTTGACTAAATCAATCAGAAAGTTAGGAACAAATGTTTCAGGGCAGATAAATTACTCTTAGTTTGAACTCTTTTGGTACCAATAGATGGGAATGAAAACAGTATCATGAGACTTAAAAAGTAGCTGTTTGTTATTGTTTCATCAAGTAGTAACTGGTATTCAGAGCTTTGTAGATAGGTTTTAAGATGCAAAGAAGGTTGGTGTTAAAGGTAAGTGTTAGCTTAAAATGGAAAAATATGCTCCTCTGATCCTTGTTTGCTTGTGAGCCAAAAAAAGAAAAGAAAAAAAAGAAGTAAAAACAACAAATGGGAAAAAGAGAAAAATTTCAGTAATAAGAAGAACTTGTTTCTTTGATAATTTCAAGCCTTATTTATAACACATTCATTGTGATTGCACTGAGAATATTTCTCTGATAAGGATATTATATAAATGAAAAAATGTATATTATACTTAAGTACAGGAAATAATTCAAGATTTTCCAACTGAAAAGTTTCCTAGTAAGGACTCCAGGAAAGCAAAAAAAAAAGTAAAAAGTTTTGGTAACTATTCTAGCTGTCTTTTTGCCTAGATGGTATTGTATTTATGGGAAAATAAAAGAATGTTGCAAATTAGCATAATAATGTATCTACTTGCTTTTATCTTGAAGACTAATGCAAAGTTGGCTTGTAGAACAGGAAAGTTGTTTTAATTTTTTTTAATTGAATAAATTAATATATCTTAAAATTGGTTTTGCTGTTTGAAAAAGGAAAGCCTCACAGGACCAGGAACACCAAGTTAGGACTGATAATTTGTTGGAAAAAAAGTTTTTTTCAGAATAAATAATTTATGCTTGTACATTGCACTATGATATTTTGTATTTCAATTTGTCTTTCATTCTTTGTGTTGAACTCAGTGATGGTGCACAGAAAATCATCATACTTTCTGTAAACAGAACTGTAACCCAAGGGTCTATTTATTCCTCAGTAACAGTAAAAGAATTATTAATGCAACTACTGTCTTTGGATTTCATATGAAGTCATAGCTTAGATGTAGAGCTCTTGTATATGCTCAATTATATTTCATGAAGAGTTCAGTCTTGAGAAAGAGTAACAACTCATCAAATTAAATATATCAACCAATACAGCAGGTTATTAGTACGTCGAAGAATCAAATAAAATCTGAAGTTTCTTTTCTGCAATTGTCATGTAAGGCCTTTAATCTAATGCCATTGCATCAATGGGCTATCACAAGCTGAGTCCCTGCATATATGAATAGAGAGGCAGCACTTATTGAAAGTAATAGCGTACTTATGTTTTGTAAACTCCTGGAGATATGGATTTAGCTGCTACATTAGGATCACATTTTCTAGGCTACATAAGGGTCTGTAATAATGTGCTCGTTTTTAAAAATCCTTGCAGAGAAACAAATAGCCAGAAATATGTGATGTAATACTGTCATTTATTAATTGAATGTAGGATGAAAAATAGTGATGGGACTTTTTCATTTTGTTTTATTTTCTGATAAACTGCAGAAAAAGAAAAACATCTATCACAGACTTATACAGCACACTGGAATACAGTGTCTTATCTATCAATATACTGACTTTGGGTTTATCCATTATTTTGGAATAAATCTAAGCCTAATTGTGTTATATTGCAAAACTGTTGAAAATGTGTGCCTTTTTATCTCAACTTTCTTATTCTCTAGAAAATAATTAATTTTTAAATACAGTAGGGGAAAGATGAAAAATTATATTCTCTGATTTTGGAACTTGATATCTCCAGATCAAAGGGATTAGCTAGATTTGCAAATCAAAAACGTACTTTAATACCATCCTTAATGGTCAGTAAATTATCTTGCAGGAAGTTCCCTTTAAAGCTATAAGGAGCATTTAACTCAACAGTCCCCATACCTAAAGCTATACATTCAAACTATCAGATGAACAGAAAGTTCAGGAAATGGCCAAATTCTCTCAGAAAGGCAAGGCCCTTAAAACTGCCAAAGAAATATCTATGAACAGAATCCAAGCATTAATTCCTATCAATACCTCAGATATTTCTGAACTAAAGTCTACACTTTCCCTTAATTTGTGGCTGTCTCAGTCTGGAATATTAGGTTGAGTTTGCTCCTGTTAAGTCCATTGCAAACTGGAAATGCTTAAAATATCAGTTGTAAATTTGAAAATTAATGAGTGTATATACATAAAATTAAATCTTTTCTCTTTCTTCAAACATAAACTAACACCTACTTAAGAAAAGATGGGTTTTTTTCACAGTTCCCAAGGATCAGAAATTTACTGAGTAGTTAGGCCTTGGAGTTCCTTGTAGGTACATTTGGCAGTTTCCTCAGGAATTCCTGAGACCCTCTAATGAGAAAAGGATCCATGAATATATCAAATAGCAATATAATTAGTCTGGGATAAATATGCACACTTGTGAGACCGGTTACTACATGGGGATATATAGATCTGTGGGGATTTATTTAAGAATGTAATGATAAAATGGCTTAAGAGGAAGGTTTAGTTCTATTTTAATTAATATTGAATGTTAGTATTTATACTTTTTTCCCAAAGCAGAATGAAAAATTAAAAAGTAGACATACTGGAACCCTGTCTAGATATCAAAATGCATTTAAACTTCTAAGTCATGCCTCAGGTAGAATCTCAGCGTGCTGGTAGTCATTTCCCATTTCCACTATACATAAGACTGAATAATAATTCCTACCATGACAATTTTGTATATATCTGAAACTATTATTTCTAGATATGAAATTTTCCAGAACTGAGCTCTGGGAAACAGAAATTTCTATCTGACAGTTTGTGTATTTTTCAGTTCAGCTGAATAGAGTGAAAAAAATAATGCTTGATAAATTATGGAAGTGTTCTTGTAACTCGGAATTATGCAAGAGCAAAGAAAGTACTTTCAATGAGTTGGTTTGACTCGGTGATCCAATGGGTCTTTTCCAACCTAATGATTCTATGATTCTGTGATTCCATATTCAAATTATGACCTAATGGATATCACACACCGGACATGGTTACTGTATGCTTCACTGGATTTTTAACTTGGCAGCTGAGGTGTTCCAATAAGCAAGGCTGCATTGGGCATCCATGACAAAAGTAGATGTTTAATGAAAGAAAATTACCAGTGGTGTAAACGAGTTATCTACAACACTTCACTTTCATTACCTGCAGTTGTTCTTAAATGTTCATGGTTGTGAAGTCTCATGCAATTTTACAGTCTTAAAAGAGGGTTTCCCGCTTCCTGTTCTGTAGATTGTCCTGATCTGAAGCAGATCATGCTCTGTTACTCCAAGGCTGGGATACATTTGATCCAATTTCAGATGCATGCAATGAGATTCATGAGTCATTAGGATGACTTAAATCATACCCTAAAAACTATACTTTCATTGTGTTGACTATAAAGTATATCTAATATAAATTGGTTCAGTAGTGTTTACTTAAGAAATATTAATTTCATTGCTACAAACTTGAGTACATTTGCAACAAGGACAGAAGTCCACTACATATGTCCATGTTTGTTTTCTTCAGAACAATGGTATATATCATATGCAATAAAATATGCAGTGATACAGACTAGAAGTCTGTCTACAAACCTGCCAGGAGGAGAAGGACCTCGAGATGTTGGTTGACAGCTGACTGAACATGAGCCAGCAGTGTGCCCAGGTGGCCAAGAAGGCCAATGGCATCTTGGCTTGTATCAGAAACGGCGTGACCAGCAGGTCCAGGGAGGTTATTCTCCCTCTGTACTCTGGACTGGTGAGACCGCACCTCGAGTCCTGTGTTCAGTTCTGGGCCCCTCACCACAAGAGGGATGTTGTGGCTCTGGAGCGAGTCCAGAGAAGAGCAACAAAGCTGGTGAAGTGGATGGAGAACAGGCCTTATGAGGAGCGACTGAGAGAGCTGGGGGTGTTCAGCCTGGAGAAGAGGTGGCTGAGGGGAGACCTCATTGCTCTCTACAACTACCTGAGGGGAGGCTGTAGAGAGGAGGGAGCTGGCCTCTTCTCCCAAGTGACAGGGGACAGGATGAGAGGGAATGGCCTCAAGCTCCACCAGGGGAGGTTTAGGGTGGACATTAGGAAAAAATTTTTCACAGAAAGGGTCACTGGGCACTGGAACAGGCTGCCCAGGGAGGTGGTTGATTCACCTTCCCTGGAGGTGTTTAAGGCATGGGTAGACGAGTTGCTGAGGGGCATGGTTTAGTGATTGATAGGAATGGTTGGATTTGATGATCCAGTGGGTCTCTTCCAACCTGGTGATTCTGTGATTCTGTATGAAAAATCGGTTTCATGTAGGTGTCCTATAAGCTATGACCAAACAGAAAGGAAATGTTCTACCAGAATGCTAAAACATTTACAGGATCATATTCTCTTCTTATTCTTGCTAGAGTAAAGTAGAAGCAATCTTTTAAAAGTCAACAGAGGAAGACTGCTGTGAAACATGCACAACAAAATGACAAATCAGGTCTGTTGTAGTTCTGATGCGTGTAATAAATTTCTCCCAGATCAAATTATCTATTTAGATAAATACCTTATTTTTAATACAGTATTTTATTATGTTTAGAAAGTGAAAACTAAACTGAGACAATTCCATTTAAATCAGGCATCGTGTCTGTACAGTAAAAGGCTATGGTTTCTCAAATACTCTATTCTCTGCAATCTATTGGTACAACTTCACACATTTACTAAAAGGAAATACGAATTTTAGTCTGTCACATATCAGTCTAATTTAAAGTCACATTTTGCATACCAGTTTTGCTCAGGTCTTCAAATATATAGAATCTAATTTCCATTGAAATCAATGCCTTTGGGAATCTGGAATTTGGTGGATAAAATCAATTGTTCCCATAGTTTTCTTCAACCATCAAATCCACTAGTAAATTAACAGGTAAGTTACTATGTGCATTTTATAATTATACAAATAAGTAACTTTCTCCTCCTCTCAGATTCACAAAAACCAAAGGGAGTTCCATTTTAGTGTTGCAAAACCTCAATACTGAAAGGAAAATTGGAAGCAGATTGTCTCTACTTTCTTAAATTCCCTCCCAAATTTTCTGTGTCTCCTTTGATTTTCATAACTGAATTGAAAATACATTAAAAACCAAAAAACTCTACTTAAAATTCACTTTTTAGAAACAAGATTTTGAGAAAATGAAAACAGTCTAATCTAGATCATAGAAAACTCATTTTTAGGAAATTTTAGAAAATCTAATAAAATTAGGAAATAAATAAAATTCAGCAGTTATGTTGGTGATCTAGAACCTGAAATAGTTCACAATAAAAAGCAATTAATATTTACTTATGTATGTAAATGTTACTTTACATTATGAAAACAAAGGTTATATTTAAAAATGCTGCCAAGCTCAGCAATAAACTAAGCTAAAAAGATGCCTTCCAAGTGAAGAAGACAATATAGGGTGTGTCAGTGAAGAAGAACATACATCTGCAAACCACAGACGCCACAGTACACACAGCCATCAGTAGATTTACCCAGCTGGCAGAAAACAAAGTTCAAATCAAGACCAAAACTGCCAAACAAAATTATCCTAGTTCAAATAGATATTTTCAGACCTGAAGCTGTCCCCAGACTGTTCCCATATGTCCTAAACCGAGTCAAATATTTCATTGTGGAGACACGCTGTGAACCCTCTTGGACTTATTTATTCAGAGCTCCAGGGGGAGATGTGAATTCCAGCAGCTTGGAAGGTTACATCTGGAGAGGCAGATGAGGCACTGAGCTGTTCCAGGACTTTCCAGTTTAGGTTTCACTAGAACTAAGTCAAGTTTCAGGGGAAAAAAATAATACTCAGGCATGCTTTTACAAAAAGCATGGCTCCAAAATCATTTATATTACATTATTTCTATGCACCTAAATTATATTATTTTTGTAAGATGACAGCTAATGGGTGAATTGTGAGTCTCTGTTATATAGGTAGTAAAAATAACCCATAGAATAAGACGAGAATGTGTTTTAGAGTACTGATATTAATAACCATCCATACCTTTATTGCATACAATCCAAAGTGTGACTATTCTTTCCTGGTAAGAGTTAGTCGTTAAACCAGTGTACATTTCATCCATAAGAAGTACACCTTATTTCAGGAAGTCCTTCTACAATTGCTTGGTGATGATCATATTGAAGTAAGATTATGATTTCTGAAGTGCAAAGACATTCCGTCTAAAATGTTATTCAGTTCTAAAACCTGCAATAAACCAGTATTCTCAAATGGATCTAAACTATTAATACAGGTAAAGACAGAACTGGTGGAGAATTTAATGGTTCCAAAATTTTACTTGTGGTTTTAAATTTACATCTCTCTCTCTCTATATATATATATATCTATAAATCTCAATATATCTGTCTTAGAAAACATCTGTATTAATAATTTCTACAGTACCATTCCCAAGTGCTGTTCTGGGTGATCACCTGGAACAGTGGTTACTGTTACTGGGAGTTATCTCCCGAACCTCTTTTACCACTCTGCAAGGAAAATCCACAAAAGCAAGCTGGTGACTAATGTGTAGAAAGTTCTTCAGGATTTCAATAGTAGCTAGGTTTATATTTCCTGAAAAATGTTTGACTGATTTGCATTCAGTATTGCTGTTTTGTTGTGGGTTTTTTCACACTGTTCAAATAAAGTGTTTTCTCAAAAACAGACATATCTCAAGGATTTTAGAAGGAAATGATTAGAAAGAAAGGCTAAAAACAGTTGGGTATTTAACTATCCCAAGGTACTTTAGAGGCATTATCAGAAATCTTTTGCTGTTTGCTTAATGGAATGCCTGCTTTTGAATGATTTTTATAATATATACTTCCAAATGTTGGGGTGTGAATTATTAAAATTCACAATGATGACACTTTGTCTTGTATTTTCAAGACTCTGAGGTGCACAGATTTGTTAACTTGATTCAGAATGTCTATCTATACCTATAGGTATTGTTACTGTAATTCTGAAAAAAAAACCCCACCAGTTATTAATAATTTATTCTTTCTCTAAATGTATATGAATCCTTCTATTGTGGACAAAGAAAAACAGAACAATCAATATAAATAGTGATTTTTTTTGGATCTTAAGAGCAACTGCTTCCATTAGTTTAGGGAAATTGAAACAATAGCTGTATATATGAGAAATGGCATCTGGTCTTACATGTCAGTAAAGTCTGCCAAATGACAGCTCTTTGGTATCAAAAAAAATCCACCACCACCAGAATCTTGTGTAGAGGTGATGGATTGTACTGTTAACTACTAACTTAAAAATGCATCTCCTGAGACCCCATGAGATTCAAGTGACTGCAACGTTCATCCCCTACTGTACTGCAGAAACCATAGCGGCAGAGCAGGAATGTGTTTAACTAGGGTAAATAGGAGTGTGACCAGATTCCTGAGCCTGGATGCATGCATAGGCTTACATCCTGGCAGTCTATTGGGATGAGGGCATGGTGCCTACCTTTTCCCTGGATATTCTTTCATAAGGAGACCTGGAGCTGCATGTTTGTAGGTTGTGGTGTGGCTCTGTTGGAACCTAGTCTGAACTGTCACGTGCCAAAACAGCAAAATAAGCTAGAGTACACACAGGCTTTGCAACTGAAGCTACACTATCAATAGTAACCTGTATTTAAAGGAATTAAATACTTTGTAGAGGACTCTACTGGGCGGGGAGCTTGGTGTAATGACCTACTCATACATCTATCTGTCATTGAACCCCAGCTTCCGATCTGGGCTTTGATGTTTGTGGCCTTTGTGGTCTTGGACAAGTTGCTTCTGTGCTCTGTGCCTGCAGAAGGGAACAACGGTACTCTTCCTCCTCACAGAGAGGTTATGCAAATTCATTAGTGACTGTTTGTGAAGGGCTTTGAAGTAGAAAATCACTACATAATTGCTAAGTATTATTTAATAGCTGCTTTATAGTAGGCATTTCCTTTTGAATTACCCTGCTTGATGTTTCATTAAAATGACATCATGCTCACTGGCAAATTATAATGGCAGGTCATGTGGTTGCCAGTATAATGAAGCATGAAGAATTATAGACATCCTCCCCCTAAATAAATTAATTTTCAAGAAGTTATCACTACTGGGATCAGACTGTAGGTCTTCAGTTTCTCTCATCTATGGCACTAGCCATATACAGATTTATCTTCATTGATTTTTATATAAAATTAATTCGAAGCTGGCTTTTTCTTCAATACCATCCAGGGTTTTTTTTAATTCTCATATTAAATAACTTTATTAGACTGTGTGTCATATAGAAATTAAATACCAGATGTTGAAATAGAACAATCATTTACAGTAGCTATGTAACTCCAACAAACAATGAAAGAAGAAAATTACCAGAAAGGAAAAGTCACACACCTTCTCCAGAATTTTTTCCACCCAAGATAAAGTAAGCTGGGGCCAGCAGTCTTGTTTTTGCCAGTTTGTCTTTTGCATCCTGGTAACTTGTGTTGTTCTCTAATACTGATCTAGTAAGAAAGCCCATCCACATATCATCTCTTCTACCGAGAAACCATTTGAAGATTGGGGCACAACAACCCTATGCAGTGCTACAGACTAGGAGAAGTCTGTCTAGAAAGCTGCCAGGAGGAGAAGGACCTGGGGGTGTTGGTTGACAGCCGACTGAACATGAGCCAGCAGTGTGCCCAGGTAGCCAAGAAGGCCAATGGCATCTTGGCTTGTATCAGAAACAGTGTGACCAGCAGGTCCAGGGAGGTTCTTCTCCCTCTGTACTGGGCACTGGTGAGACCGCACCTTGAATCCTGTGTTCAGTTCTGGGCCCCTCACCACAAGAAGGATGTTGAGGCTCTGGAGCGAGTCCAGAGAAGAGCAATGAAGCTGGTGAAGGGGCTGGAGAACAGGCCTTGTGAGGAACGGCTGAGAGAGCTGGGGTTGTTTAGCCTGTGGAAGAGAAGGCTGAGGGGAGACCTTATTACTCTCTACAACTACCTGAAGGGAGGTTGTAGAGAGGAGGGAGCTGGCCTCTTCTCCCAAGTGACAGGAGACTGGACGAGAGGGAATGGCCACAAGCTCCGCCAGGGGAGATTTAGGCTAGACATTAGGAAAAAAATTTTCACAGAAAGGGTCATTGGGCGCTGGAACAGGCTGCCCAGGGAAGTGGTTGATTCACCTTCCCTGGAGGTGTTTAAGGGATGGGTGGACGAGGTGCTGAGGGGCATGGTTTAGAGATTGGTAGGAATGGTTGGACTCGGTTATCCGGTGGGTCTTTTCCAACCTGGTTATTCTATGATTCTATGATTCCAATATAACCACCATCATGACTGAAACGTGCATTCATTGTCAGACTGAACAAGTCTGGTTTGACTCCAGACACCATGCCTATGTATCCTGCAAAATTTGTAGACCTGAATACTGTTTGGTTGTTTCTCTGGAAGTCCAAGTTTACTACAATAGGCTTCAGCTCCTGAGTTACAGTCCTGAGTTTCCCACCTGAGAAAGAGTCCAAAATCCAAGTTTCCGGCATGGTACAGCTTCCCTGTTTTATCTTCTGCCTCTATTGATGTGCATACAGTAAATATTTTGTAAAAGATTTTAAAAATAACAATTTCCCCCAAAGGAATCCCAGATGTATTTGCAATTCCTTGGAGTTCTTCATTGAAAGGATAAGGAAGCGTTGCAGTCAGATGAGCTATTTTGTTATCCACTATGTCAACAATTTTGCCACTGGGAAAGAAGGTATTTACTATATTCTTAATATTCTGGACCACTGTCTTCAGCTCTGTCTTTTTGTCATGCATCAAATTATCCCGTCTTTTGCTGGGAAGTAAATCAAGATTTATGACATACGTGGCTACATTCCCTTTGAACTTTGGTCCTGAAGAGGGTATGTTTTACTCCTGCACTCTTCTCCATATGAGTCCGGAGCCCAGATGAGCTACACCATGACGAGCAGCAGGGCGGGCGGCAGCAGCACTCGCACCTCCATCCTCCCTCCGTCCCGGAACCACTTTGCATTGTCATGGGACAAGAACAACCTTTTGTCCCTTATGCTATAATTTTATGATGGCAGGAGTAGAAATGCTGTGCAGGAACCATCTCAAACTTCTGGTCCAGTGCATTTCTTGGTATGGAGTCTAGGGATGTGTCTGTACTGCTGGACAAGAGTGCCTTATGCTCTTATTCCCCTAGATACAGCCCAGCCAGGGAGATCTAAGTCCCTCCACCTGAGTCTAGATTTTCACCTGAAAGAGCACATATACTACCAGAGGGTAGGACTCAGCCCTTGGCTCAGTGTGTACATATCTGAGCCCAAGGTGAGCATCTTGGAGCTGGGACTTTGGAAAGCATCACATGTAACATAGCTTGAGACAGAGCAGATTCCAGTGGCACTGGGAGACAGACAGGCCCTTCTGTAATTCGGAGAGCAATAAGCTTTTGGTTTTAAACTACGAGCATGGCTATGCTACTTCAATTGAATTATTTATTTATATTTACCTAGCACTGAGAAAAAGTGAACAGTATTGTTAGTTCGTATCTCCTAGTATTTACACCATATCTTAGGATAGTAACTCAGTAGAAAGGAAGTGAAAATTATTATTCTCACTGTTAGGAAGTGAAAACCATTTATGGGACTCAAAAACTGGCTTTTGGCTTGTTAGTTTATTACTCTTCAGAATCATATGTGGCTTATAAGTAGGAAGCCTCTTCAAGTTTTTGCTTTACAAACATGTTTTTTTGTAAATAACTACAAAACCAAGAAACCTTTCAGAAGAAATATAACACAAAGGTACACAAATAAAGCTTTCACTTCTACATATTTTGCTATATTCTTTTACTATTCCAGTATAAGCATTATATGTCATGGGACAAAGAGTAACTATCAACGTCTGTTCTCAACAAAAAGGAAAATAACAGGGAAATAATTTCAGTTTAGATGAAAAGACACATACTTGGGACCTGTATTCCCCAAATGAAAACTGATATTCAGGGGAGATAGCAAAAATTAATGTTCTGAAGAACAGAACTAGCTGCTAAGTGTCTATGGCACCAGTGAAGTGGGAAAATGTCTGGACATGCTATTTGCCAAATAACTGTTATTTGTGAAGGAATAACTCCAAACTCATCCTACTGCTTTGGCACAGAGTGATCCAGTAAACGAAGACAGATGCTGACCCTGATCATGATATACTGTATGTAATCAAAGAAATGGTCTTAAAGAACATTTTCCTGATAAATTGAAAAAATATATTTTTTCTAACTTTCTGCATTACAGGGTGTCATACCTGCTCTCTCTGGCTAGTTCTTCTTTTCCTTTAAATGAAAACCCACTGAAGCTCGAGAAAAGTTGAAGAAACAGTGAAGCTGGGAAACCTAAAAATGATTTTTTTATTTTACTTCCTGAGCTACTAAAAGAAGGTGGGATGAGCATAAAAGCAATAAATATATTAACATAATAGATTCAGGTAGTCATTCACCTACAGTTGCTGCAATTAACATTTGCTCCTTTGAATCACAAGGGTGAGTTGTATATTATCCTCTTAGCTGTGCTAATGAGACAGAGTGAGAGAAAGTAGCAGCCCTGAATGTTCAAATTAAAAACTTTCATCCTTGGATGGTCCAGCAAGGTTGGCTACTTTCCTTTCTCCAGAAAAAGTCTTTCACATATGGCTCCTTTTGGAAATTAGTTACCCTCCAATGACACATTTTCTTTATAGCCAGAGACCACCCTCTTCCTGCAGGCTGCTGGCAGTGGTGTCATCCAGAGCCTCAGGAGCCTGAGAAATCATTGGACAGTCAGAAGTAGGAACTTGTCAGATAAATCAGTGGTACAGCTGCTAAGATACTCCATCTTTCTTGTGTTTTTAAACACATGATAATTGGTAGAACTTATGATTTAAAAATGGCAAATGAAAAGTATATATGTACACTGTTAAGATTTGGCATTTCTTTGTTTGGCATGACTCCTGTATAAAGTAAAGGGAGAAGATCTATTTTCACACTAATACACTTCACTTAGCTTCACATAGAGAAATAAACTTTGTCTCTGTCTTTCTGTGTAAGTTTATTACGTGTTCTCCTTCTGAATAGCTGTTGCACTCATGATAAGGGAGAAAATAATTGTCCTAGAGATTATAAATATTCACTCCTTAAAGTTTATTTGTCATAAATGCTACACTACAAAGTCTGCTTTGGTTCTTAATGAAACACTCATGTTCCACAGCCCCCATAGCCCATCAGTAATTCAAAATGATTTCAGGTCACGCTCAGATTAAAAATTAATTGAAAAGAAATTAGTCCCACAGCTGTGAGCTGTAATTTTGACTGACAGTTGGATAAAAGACTGTGGATTTAATCACGTTATTTTTAAAAGCATTTTATATATGTAAAATCTTTCAACTTGCTATGAATATGTATGGCTTTAAATTGATCTTGACATGTAATATCTATCTGTGTAGTGCAGGAGCACTACAGGAAAAAATAACTTAGAAATAATTTTAAAATACCTGTTACTAAGAATTATTTATTCAAAAATGTAACTTCTATTCTGAAATAGAAAATAAAAAACCCAAACCCCAATGAAAAATTAATACCCGCACCCTCTCCCATTTTATAACTGAATTAATTTATTAGTCTTACAGCTTTTCAGTGGTTGAGAAGTCATGGCACTGGGTCTCTGATACATGGTATATCCACAGTATTCCTAATGATACAGAAGAGGAGACTGAACAATCAGAAAGTCATCAATATTTCATAGAATCATAGAATCATAGAATAGTTTGAGTTGGAAGAGACCTTAAAGATCATCCAGTTCCAGCCCCCCTGCCATGGACAGGGACACCTCCCACTAGATCAGGCTGCCCATAGCCCCACCCAATCTGGCCTTGAACACCCCTAGGGATGGAGTATCCACAGCTTCCCTGGGCAACCTGCTCCAGTGTCTCACCACTCCAATGGTGAAGAAATTCTTCCTAATATCTAGTATAAATCTGCCCCTCTCCAGTTTATACCCATTCCCCCTTGTCCTATCACCAGGAGCCTTTATGAATAGTCTCTCTCCAGCTTTCTTATAGACCCCTTTCAGGTACTGGAAGGTTGCTATAAGATCTGCTTGGAGCCTTCTCTTCTCCAGGCTGAATAAGCCCTACTTTCTCAGCCTGTCAGATTTAGTAACATTATACAAAGGAAAAAGAAAATTCCAGTCTGATGTGGGTGGTTCTTCAAAGATTGTTCAAATTTTGATCTTGACAAACTGGAACTGGCAGAATTCTAAGGAAAGTGCAGGAGGACATTGACTGTGGGCCTTGCTGAACTATCAAACTCCTCATGGCAGCCTAGTCATAGGTGTTTACTACATGGGGAAAGGGAGAAGGATGTGATTTCAGGTGTGGTTTAACACTTTAAGTTGAATAAGTACTTTATGAAACAATTTAAAACGTTTGCATCCATCCCAAATCCATTTGGAACAACATAAAGAAATATTTCTCTCAGGTATAGCTGTTCTCAAACATCAACAGGCTGCAAAATTACTACTAATGTGGCAACACCTTGTTACTTTCATAGAAGTAAGCTAGAATTTATTAAAATACAAATTCCTCCTTCCACTCACAATCTCTTAACAGTGCTTTGATCTAAGTTATTGATTCATTTCTGCTAAAGTGATGATACGCACATGTGATGCTTTAGCCCTGTAAATTTATGATTTTAAAAATAGGAGGAGAGTGATTTGTGTCCTTCTGTGTCTTTCTTTTCTTATCTTCCAAAATCTGAGGTTATTAAGATGATGAGAAAAATCTGTAACTCCTTGGAAGAATTAAAAATATTTGGACTCTCCTTTAACATTTTGTTTTATTGCTTTGCTTTGCCATTCTCCTCCTTCCTCAACATAATCTGTATTAAAATACCTCCAGTTCAGGCTTGAAGCTCTTATAAAGATGGTCCACCAGACAGAGGGCTTAGAGAGGCAGTCTTACTTTTAAATAAACAGCTGTGGTGAAGACTCAGTTTGATGTACTCAAAAGTCAGTGTTCAACACTGATCCTGAAGGACAGTCAGACACTTCTTTTAGGGATACCAGAAGGATGAACTAAGGGAAAATCCTTCTCATTTCAACTTTCAGAATCTATAGTTTGAGCACATTGAAATGTGTGGTTAAATGAAAATGACAACAAAGAAGTAGCACGCAGGTGAGGACTTTATATTAAGATATTCTTATTCTGGTTAGAAACCATCTGCCAATGACTAGAGTATTTTATAGACAATGTTAGCATGCACATAGCACAAATTGTTGTCTTTCCACCAGCTGTTTATGTCTGAGTCCAAGAGATGTATTACACAATAAGTGTAGGTGTATAAATGTACTAAGCTTAATTTCCTAACTAGGAAATAAAAATAAGTGAAAGTGATATTTGGCTTTCTATAGGAATAAGTTTCATTAAAAGCAATTTCTCAAACAAAGCCAGAAAAAATATGGCTGTCAGGAAGAATTTTTTTATCTTAGGAACACATAGATATTCCTAATTTATGAAAAGTGGGATGAAACAATAGGCAAGTGCGGTTTTAAATGCCTAGTGATAGGATTCATTTTCCCCTGCCTCCCCTCACCCCAGTTATCCAGGACTCTCAATTTGGTGCTGAGTTTTACCATAGAAGTCAAGAAATAAAGATCAGAAAATTATTCAGAAAAACAATAAATATAAGTCTAGTAAAATCTTGGATATAAAATGAAGTGACTGAAGTGCACATTGGCTTTCCATTATAAAAAGTTTTGGAAAATAAAACAAAAAGTTATGTGCAGAGAAATTACATGAAGTGTCATTTCCGTGGCCATCTGCTATGGGGATACGACTGTCCAGATGTGCTCTTGTGAGAGGTGAGAAAAATTACCACTCAAAGAGGACTTGCAAAGAGGAAAATATCCCTTGACAAGCCTGAAATCTTGTTTCACACTCCCTCACCACTAGGATTTTCTATTCCACCATATTTATTAAATTAGTATCTTGGGACAGACCTAAGCTGTAAAACATGGTGATTCAGGGAAAGTAAATGTAAATTATGGTTATAAAAAGACATAAGGAAAAACAGATTAAGTGACGAACCACAGCCAATGAGTTTCTTCTAATTCTGACGGTTATCACAGATTATGGTAATGTCATCAGCACTTAAAACCACAAATGCTGGTTTCTAAGCTAGTAAAGCTGACAGTGCAGAAAATCTTCACACCAGTAGATTGAAAATACACTTAGGGAGAATTTTAGTAATTCTTATACTGTACTCATTTTAATTACTTTTTTACCCACTTCTGTAACTCCAGTGCTTAGTTAAGAAATTGGGTAAGAGAAAATGTCCAAGACAGTGACTCCAACTTCACAGGTCCTATCCTGAGGAGTAGCTTCAGACCTCTTAGTAGCTGTTCATCAGAATCAGAAAATAAATCTTCTTACTCTTGGTATAAATAAAGAGTAGAATAAATGAACAAACCACACCTTTTCAAGATCCTTGTAAGAGGTAAATAAATAATGTTAAAAATAAACAATCAGGAAAAAAAGGGATGCAACTATTCAGTTTTTACTTAAAAACATACAGATGTTTACAAGTTGCCTTTCTTGAAAGTTGCTAGAAGAAACATATAACTTGTGTGGAAGAAGATCAGTTCCTTTTTTAAGATCTCCAACAAGTTAAGGAAGGAAATTGCTGAGAGCTGCTCAATCAAACACCTATATGTACCTCTGAGGCTTTCCTATAAAATTTTACATTTCCTATCAAATTCTTATGGAAAAAAAAGAGGAAAAAATTAAATCTCTGTGAGAACTAGGGTTACACTTTGAAGTCAGACTTCTAGGAAGAAGACATGAATTCTGTGAAGGATCTTAGTGGAGCCGCAGGCCAGCCCTCACAAGACTCTTAAGTAATCAGCAATCTGTGTATGATTAGAAACTAAAAGAAGAGGAAAAGGATCATAAATGGAAAAGAGAAGATGCTGGCCAAATAGTTAAGCACAGACAGGAATAGTTTATAAGCCATTTATAGTGCTGGAGGTTTTCACTTTATTGTGCTGTTTTGGAAATAGTGTGATTATTTGCTCTAATGTAATGTGCAAAGGCAGTAATAGACAGCAGTAATAGGCTGACATGTTCTGAGAGAGCTGTATGTCACCATGCAGCTAAGCACTCAGTTAATAGGTATCGGGACTCCCTACTTGCTGAATAAGAACAATGTAATTATGGCAGTCTTCCAAGAGGAAATAAAAGGGTAGGAATATGGGTTTTAGTGGATTACATTTGAAATAGCTGGTTTGCAGCTCTCTGTTAGACAAAAGGGAAAGGGAACAGGAGAAGTCCACCTCGGAGAAGACCTATGACTAGTCCAATTCTTGTAATGTTCTTAAATCTTTAGTTTTCAATGATAAAGGTGTGGGGGTGATTTGCAGTGCACACATGTTTTCCCAGTGGCTGTAACAGCTATATCTCTTACTGTATTTTGCAGCTTCAATGAGTTGACAAGAAAAACTAAATACACACACATTGTCTGATACAATGCTCCAATTGACAAGCAGTAACTCATCACATTTCTGTGACTTGATTTCTTTAAAAAATGTGACCATGTCCTTAGAGTGGTAATTAAAACCTCACAGGCAAAAGCATTTGTGCATTTTACTTCAAAGCGTTCATTTAAACCTTAGATGTGAAAGAACTGGAATTTAGAATTGAATTCACTGGGAATAAGAGGGTTTAGTCAGATTTCTAAAGAGAAGGAAAATTTGTGACTACAGAAGTTTTGCCTGCATCCTTCTGTAAGTAGTCTAGGGACCTAATCCAACAGTTGATGACATGTTTGGTTTCTTTTTGGCTGCAGAGGCCACTTTTGTTTTCAGTGTAAAACCATACATGAAGAGGGAAGGTTGGTACATGTCCAGGTCATGCCTCATGTGGAAATAGGAGGTAATTGGGGTATATTCCAGCCTAAAGAAAGGAATTCAAACTCACCTCTGTCCCTACTAGTATAGGCATAGTCTGTGAGAATCAAAAGGACCGTTGTTTCTTTTGAGACATTTGGCAGAGGATGGTGAATGTGGCTGAATGCTGTTTCCATCACCACATAAAAGCAAGACAAATTTCCTAAGAAGTGGTATTGGACAAATACTGGGAAGTCAGTGACTGACTAGGGCAAGAACAGGCAAATTCATACTTCAGTAAGCATGTAAAAACCAGAAAACTGACAACAAAAAACTCCTTTTACCTCAGTTGAAATGTACTATGCAAGTGGAAACTTCAAAACTGTTAAAGACAGAATGATGCCCACAAAGAGGCATTACTACATTGTAAAATCATGATTTAAATTTACAATGGTTTTCTAGCTTGAATGTAGTATATCATAGACTTGGCTTCACATGAGAAGCAAAGAATATTTAAGAATAGTTATCTATGTAATATGTATTTAAAAATGAGAATGATAAAACCAAGACTAGCTTAGCGTGTTTTCGTGTTTTGATTTTTTTTAAATGTTGCCTTTAGCTTTTCCACTGAACTGTTGCCAAATTCTTTTATGAAAATCTGAAGGTAAAATTCAAGTGATATCAATAAAAACCCTAATATGTGGCTACACTTTATGATGTGAACAAGCATGAACAACCATGAATCTAAAAACTGTGTCATTGTATTAAATTGATGATGACAGGGCCTTAACTCTATATTATTCTTTCATTTAAATAACATTTTGTCCCCTTACCACATGCTCACTGGTAAATTAGTATATTTTCGTTGATTAACAATGATTTTGAATATGATCTAAAGCTGTCAGAAACAATAAGTCTTTTGATTGAAATCAGGTCTTGGAGCAATAATTGTGACAATTATATAAGGAGAATAAACAGATGACCACTGTTGCAAGAGAAAACTGCTCAACTCACATTTAAAATCAAATCATTATCAAAGCAGTTTATTGGATTATTAATGACATGTAATTAACCAGTAAGCAGACAGCTATACATTCAGGATCAATATCAGAAACAGAACAGATAAATCGTAATACCTCGGTTTTATCAAAGATTAGTAAACAACTACAAACTTCTAAACACTCTTCTGCCTCTAATCCCCACAACTTCAAATGACCAACATGCACTCAAACACACACGTAGAAGTGCACACACATGCAACAGGCAGGTTTGCATCCCTCCCAGACTGTGGTTCAGTATCATTCCTGCTGTGGGACATGTGGCTGCTCCAGTGTCAAATGAGTATCTGCCATGCCTGATCACCCACTGAGGAGGCAAACACAGCCAAGGGTGTCCCCCAAGGGACTCCACATGCATAACCCCTGGCTGGGTGCAGGTACCCCATGGGATGGTGGTGTCCAGACTGAACAGAAGGTGCAAAGCCAAGGACCACTTATTGCAGTGTCAGACCTGATTTTGCACTTCACTGTCTTCAATTTTTGCAAAATCTCTTGCTTCTTTTACACTTCTTATCAAGGTAATGTTTCTTACTTCCTCCTGCCCCTCTCCAAAAATCAATGTAATCCCCAGCTGCCATTTAATCTGACTGCTTCCTGATCAGTGTTATTTCTCTCAGCAAAACACCTCTTAGATATCCTGGTGTCTTCCACTCAACCATAATTTATTCTTACATCCAGCCTACTCATGCACAGACTATTTTGCCAAAAGGCATGATATGAATTCACCAGAAGTACTCATATAACCTCTATGAAATATCACCAGATTTATTCATTTACCACCAAAGGTACTATGAGACAAGCTTTATCACCTTTTTTAAACCCCATTTTAACAATACTTACTCTTTTGCCATCATTTACTTCAACAGTAAAACTGCAGAAGAATCCTATCATTTCATGCTTAAAAACATTGTTCTAACTTTCAGCCCAGATACATTTATAGCAAGCCAGAAAAACTGCTTCTGGACTGCATTGTCCTTCAGTATACATAGATGTTCTGTTCCTTGATGCTTTCCCTCTTCCTTGCCACATATCCTGAGATAGCAATCTGTATATACAAAATCAATTATTGAACTTTGGAGGGGAGGAACCTCTAGGGATTCTTCTGCCCCAGCCTCTGGTGGAAACCAGGACAATTGCATCAGGACAGAGAGGGTTTTTCCTAGGTATGCCTTTGAAAACCTCCCAGAAAAGAGGTTCAGCAGCCTGCTGTGGCCCAAGGGCCAGAAAGCACTCTGACTTTGGGTTGCCTATTGGGCTTGTCAAGCCAGCTTCTTTAACTGTAATAAAGAGATCCTGTTCTCTCAAGACTGCACAGACACAGGGCCTTCTGCAAATGCAGGTGATGAAGCACATTACAAAGCACATTTATGTTTCATTTACTGTGAACTGCCCTGTGGCAACTCTTGACATCTTTTCATTCTGATGAAAGGATTTTGAAGAAACTTACATGCAATTTTAACTTGTTCCTCAATGATAAGGTTTATTGAATATGAATCATTTATACCAATAGTGCAAAAGTGACTTTCAGTGAGATTACACGCATTCGTCCACATGACAGATATTTGCAACGTCCTCAGCAGGTAGGTGACTAATTCATTGCCAGGGCAGACAGCAATCTGCCAAGGAAGTCTTTGTGTCTTTTTGTCATTCATGCACTAGACATTCATCTTGGGTGAATTATTCCTCTATGTTCATATTAGCTTCCTGAGGGAACAGGTGTCTCACAAGGACAACATTCAACAGGCACAGCACATGAATGTGTCTGATCCCAGCCAGAAAGAAGGAATTTTATGTCTGAGTTTAAAGGTTCAAGATTTTTTTGTCACAGCCCCAAATTCACTTGCAAGAAAAGGCTGTGTGAGTCTAATTTTTAGAGGAAAAGAGAGGATGGAATGAACATAATTATTTCAGCATAATACTTCTCCTATTTAAATGTTCAAATGAGATATGATAAAATTCAGATAAGAATCCACTAAGAGAAAGTAAAGAGAAACTAAGCCAAAGTGTAACTACTCTACTGTATGAAATAGCAGAAAATTCTTGTTTCCAATCTATGTTCTTGTCATATAGACCACACCTTTTTCATTGTCTTAAATGTCCCATATTTTTCCACTGCATATATTGAAATTTCCATCAAAGTCAGAAAAATGATCATTTACTTGACATTGGTATAGCATGTAAAAGACAGCACAAAAATTTTAATTAATAGAACTTTCTTCAGAGTGCTAAAGTGTTGTTCTATTGTGCTGCATTATCACTCAGTAGTGGTAGAAAAGCCAGCCACTCCTGCAAAATATAGCTATTAACTTTCTCCATGAAGGATAGAAGTGCAATTGAGGAATAGCATACTGTAGATTTTGATTTGTTTGCTGACAGTGTGATGGTGTAGCAGCACAGTTTTAAAGTGACCAAGTGGAAGCCTGCAGCCACATATAACTGTTTTGGTTTATGTTTCCTATGCCTCCTGTGCTTTCTGTCAATTCAGCTCTCATTCAGATGTTGTACTTCCATGCTGTAAGGCAACTCTGAGTAAAAGGTCTCTGATCTGCATCTTAGACTCATTTTTATGATGCACATCCAATTGCTAGAAGTGGAGTTTCAAAGCATATGCTGAAGTCATTTGGGGGCAGCCAGCAGCAACCCTCAAAAACCTCTCTCTTGTGGCCTATGGTCACATTGTGTTTGAAGGATTTCTCTCTCTCTCTCTCAAGAGTACCAGATGGACTTTTTTTGCATATAACTTCTCAAGTCCCATTGCAAAACATCCCTAGTCAGTTGCAGCAAACTGTCATTCTACTAGGAGTAGTAATCTGGACATTATAGTCAACAGCATCATCTTTGACTGGAATTAGGCTCAAACACTACCCTGCTGAATAACTGACCTCTGTTCATCTCTGGTATCTCAGTATATTGGAGCTGGACAAGGTGCATCCTTGAAGGAGATAATAAATGAGTACTGTTGCAGGCTTTATGTCATAAACGCTCTTTCTGTATTGCACGGACTTTTCAGGTATCTCAAAAGTAGGGGATTACTTTTTCCTCCAGGATTTCCAGTCAGTAATCTCCGAATTTATCTAATATAATTGGAACAAGAGTCATGTACCTTTTATCCTTGGGGAGTTTGGGGGCAGTAGGGAGAGGATGGTCATGTCTTTATATAGATTAACAAGTGTCCCATGTATAGTCTGACTAACATAATTCCATTCTGCATTTAGTTTTAGCTTTATACTAAATCTCTGAATTTAATGCAATTAATTTTTTCCTGAAAGTTCATGCTGGTTTTGTGCCACTTAGTGACTTACTTTTGTCTTGTTCTTCACATTTGTATATGGGTTTCCTTACATGTTTTGTGGTATCTTTAGCTCTCAGTAGAGTTGCTGCAGGCTCTCTCTGAGAATCTCTAGCCCTCTATCCCCAAGTCATTTCATGAAGACAGAATTTTCTGAACACTAAAATGTGAGATTACTTGAATTCAATCTGTGAAAACTTCTACCCCAAAGGCATCTTCATCCCAGCAGAGAAGGAAAAGCAACTCCACAGATCCTGTGAGCAAACAATAAAAATAACGAATATCCTCATTGTATACTGCTTCAAGGTGGTAGTTTGCACCATTGCAACTGAGTTAATTTCTGGGGTTACTTCTTCCCTGAGCAAGTTCACACTAGCTTTTCTACATAACCATGATCATTCTAGTCTAACTATGTTTCTCTCTTGGGTTCTGGGAGGAGTCTTAAACATTTTTCAGAAACAAATCTGTAATTATCTGATAAACTCTATATTTGCTACAGATACAAGAATGAATTTGGTTAGTAGATACTCCTCTTTTGTTAATTCTCATATCTTTATAGTAATCAAGAGTCAATGCTAGTCTTGTTTATCTGAAGAATAAACCTTCAGACTGGAAGCTGTTATGATGAAGTATAGGATCAAAACTTTATGTATCGGGTTATGGTAGTGTTGCAGAACTCTGATATTCTGTGATACTGAGGAAGAAGCCTCACGTTTTTAAAATATTTGTCATTTATTCCTATAATATAGAAGGATTGTGACTATAGTAAAAAGTGAAATGCAAAATGATGTGGCCTTGATAAAAAATCCACAAGATGTACATGTTTAGCTTTAGCAACTTGCTGCTGGAGTGAATGTTAATATTCCCTTTAGTAAGGGCAAGCAAGTGTTTTGCTTGCCCTTAAGGCACTGTGAGAAAGCCTATTATCTCTACTATTTGAATTTGGCAGCAAATATAAGAAGCCTAAAAGTTTACTTTTAAATATATATATATATTTAGTCCCAAAGGACTAAGCATAGGAAGCTGTCCTGTCATGAAATGTATAACACACTGAGTAATGCACTGCCGTTACAACTATCCTGTGTTGTGCCTCACAGCATATGTTGTGCTTGGACTACAACAGACATCCTTGCTGGCAAGTTCTGCCTGTATGGGATGCTGTTTTATCTCTCCTCAGTGACATCTGATTGCAGATGTACTATCAAAATGCAGCTGTTTTTTTCTAGCATTGTGCATGCAAAAGTCCAGGGTTTTCTATTTAGCTTAAAATAGTAAATAGTATGTTGTAAAATTACATGCACACTAGTTGACATCTGAGGACTGTGGATCATGTTTAGAGATGTGCCAAACTTGTTAATTTGGGAAACATCTGCTCTTGGGGAAATATGATGCAGTGCAACTGGATTTGCATCTGAATGAAATGTAATTCCTATAATATGTCTGTGCTCTGAAATGTGCATATTTCAGGTCTGCTTATTTTGATCCATCAAAATAAGGGGGGATGCTGTTTTAAAAATGTATTTGGCATTTCCTGCTCTCTCTTCCCACTGAGTATAACTGTAAAATTCTCTTTGCTTTCCACTGAGACAAAGCTAAGTGCAGGCTGTGAATTTCTGAGAATTTTTTTTTATTTATCTATCTCCCAGTTTAAGAGCAAAGGATGTTTCTTCTAAGCAGTCCTACAAGATAACATATCCACATATTTCTTAAACTAGAATTAAAAAGCCTGGGTCCTAAAGCTAGTATGAAGACTTTTAACACTGAGCTGAGAATTATCTCCCTTCTGCAAGTGACTGGTTTCTCCCATGTCACCCACACCATGAAAGTACACACAACACTACTCAGCATTCAGTGCTTGAACTGGCACTATACCAGTCTTCTGTAAAAGGAATGAGCTCTACCAGGAATTATATGCTTTTAGATAATCCGTACTATGCAAGAAAACTAATGTCAACATGAAGCTGCTTGAATGCATGGTGTATTTATACAGAAATACATGTATTCCATTAGACTAGATTTTTTTTTCTTTTCCCCAAGTTAGAATCTTTCACCCAGGGTACAATTAAAAATCATCAGCAAAGAAGAATCACATATTTTTTCCTTCTATTATCAATGGAGGGCAGCTGCAGTGAAATCTGAATCCAGTAGGATCTATATCCTTTCAGTCATAAAAAATAACAGTGAAAGTCACCAAGAATTAGAAGATGGAGGAGGCTTCTATAAGGAAACAGATTCAACTCCATGTTCCTAAAAGCATTTCAAAATGGCAAGATCAGAAGAGGTTAGTTAAGCTATTAATTTCAGTTCAAAGTACATGCAAGTAAACTCCCGGGTGCATAGAGAACTAGATTGAATCCTTATGAACATGCTGACCTGCTGGCTCTGAACATTATACAGTAGATAGAAACAATTAAAAATAGGAAAAATAGAAGTAGAATAAGTATATTATTTTTCTATATAGTAGTAATTTCTTGCCAGCTGGACAAAATTGTATCTTTTTTCCTAAAATAAACAGAACATAAGGAGTTTAGTTTTCCCTTCTAGTTTTCTCTTGGTAGTAATCTTTATCCATTTGGTTGAAATACTTTAGTCTCTGTCTGCAAGAACAAGCAATATGTCTCAGGAAACTTTGCTAGTTATTCCTTCTGGACAAACTTTCTTCTTATGTAGAAGCTGTCTGCAGCTGGGTGGTCAGATTAATATCTCATCGTAAATTCAAGTAGATTGGAAACAAAAGAGTAGAAGGAAAACAGTGCCAGCCAAGAAACCTTAGAAAGTTGTACTTAGAAAGTTGTATCATTTTTTTTTAAAAAGCCCAACAACTTACTTGGTTAAATATAGATATATGTATTTATCACCCAGACCTCACCAAAAGTCTCAGTCGTGAATACCTTTGCTGAGTATTTTAGGTACAAACACGTCTGCCCAGAGGCAGAAGAAGTAATCCTTGGTCATTTCAACATCTTTATGAGTATAGCCAAGAAAAACATTTTGTAAAAGAGTTTAAAATATCAGTGGTTTAATACAACAGAAACTAAGTAAAAATCAATGCACAAGAAAAATGCTAAAAATTTTGTAAGTTGCGTGATATATCGATATATATATATAAAATCATAGAATCATAGAATCACCAGGTTGGAAGAGACCCACCAGATCACCGAGTCCAACAATTCCCACCAATCTCTAAATCATGCTCCTCAGTACCTCATCCACCCACACCTTAAACACCTCCAGGGAAGGCGAGTCAACCACCTCCCTGGGCAGCCTGTTCCATTGCCTAATGACCCTTTCTGTGAAGAGGTTTTTCCTTATGTCTAGCCTGAATCTCCCCTGGCAGAGCTTGAGGCCATTCCCTCTTGTCCTTGCTCTTCTCTGGACTAGCTCCAGAGTCTCAACATCCTTCTTGTGGTGAGGGGCCCAGAACTGAACACAGGATTCAAGGAGTAGTCTCACCACTGCCGAGTACAGAGGGAGAATAACTTCCCGGGACCTGCTGGTCACGCCGTTTCTGATACAAGCCAAGATGCCATTGGCCTTCTTGGCCACCTGGGCACACTGCTGGCTCATGTTCAGTCGTCTGTCAACCAACACTCCCAGGTCCTTCTCCTACAGGCAACATTCTAGCCAGGCTTCTCCCAGTCTGTACCTCTGCTTAGAGTTGTTGTGCCCCAAGTGCAGGACCCGGCATTTAGCCGTCTTAAACCTCATGCCGTTGATCTCTGCCCAGCAGTCCAGCCTGTTCAGATCCCTTTGCAGAGCCTCCCGACCCTCCAGCAGATCCACACTTCCACTCAGCTTAGTGTTGTCTGCAAACTTGTTAAGGGTGCACTTGATGCCTTCATCCAGGTCATTGATAAAGACACTGAACAAGACTGAACCCAGGACTGAGCCCTGGGGAACCCCACTTGTCGCTAGCCTCCAGCTGGAGTAAACACCATTTACCATCAATCTTTGGGCCCGGTCATTCAACCAGTTTTCTACCCAGGAGAGTGTGTGCCTCTCCAGGCCAGAGGCTGACAGTTTCTCAAGCAGAATGCTTTCCCCCATCCAAGAGTCTAGTCACTTGGTCACAGAAGGAGATCAGGTTAGTTTGGCAAGACCTGCCTTTTGTGAACCTGTGTTGACTGGGCCTGATCACCCGGTTCTCTTGCAAGTGCTTCATGATCACACTCAAGATCACCTCTTCCATGACTTTCCCTGGCACTGAGGTGAGACTGACAGGCCTGTAGTTCCCTGAATCCTCCTTGCACCCCTTTTAAAGATGGGCATGACATCAGCCAGCCTCCAGTCCAGCGAACCTCCTCAGTCATCCAGGACTGTTGGAAGATGATGGAAAGGGGTTTGGCCAGCACATCCGCCAGTTCCCTCAAAACTCTTGGGTGGACTCCATCCAGCCCCATAGACTTGTGGGCATCTAGCTGGGCAAGCAAGTCTCTAACCACCTTCTCTTGGATCGTGGGAGTCTCATTTTGCTCCTCTAGCTCCTGGGTTTGTGCACAGAGGGAACAACTTTCCTTACTATTAAAGACTGAAGCAAAGTAGGCATTGAGTACTTCAGCCTCGTCTCCACCCCCTGTTACTGTTGTTCCCTCTGCATCTACTAGGGACTGGCGATTCTCCCTAGTCCTCCTTTTACTCCTGATATATTTTTAGAAAGATTTTTTATCGTCTTTCACAGACTTGGACAATCTGATTTCTAGTTGGGCCTTAGCCCTCCTGATTTTTTCCCTGCACGTTCTCGCTTCCTCCCTATAGTCCACCCAGGATGCCTGCCCCTTCCTCCAGAGGTCGTAGACCCTCCTCTTCCTATTGATGTCTCTCAAGACCTCCCTACTCAACCACGCTGGTTTCTTACCCCTCCGGCTACTTTTCCAGAACTTGGGGACGGCTTTCTCCTGAGCTGCTAGGAGTTCCTTCTTGAAGAGCGCCCAGCCCTCATGGACACCTTTGCCCTCAAGGAGCGCCTCCCACGGGACTTTTCCGACCAGCCTTCTGAACAGCCCAAAGTCTGCTCTCTGAAAGTTGAGGGAGACTGTTCTGCTAACCTCCTTCTTCATCTCACCCAGCACTGAGAACTCTATCATCTCATGATCGCTTTGCCCCAGGTGTCCTCCAACCCTCATATCCCCCACCAGTCCTTCTCTGTTCACAAACAGCAGGTCCAGGAGGGCACCGTCCCTTGTCGGTTCGCTCACCAGCTGTGTGAGGATGTTGTCTTCCACACACTCCAGGAACCTCCAGGACTGCTTCCTTTCTGCTGTATTATACTCCCAGCCTATATCTGGGAAACTGAAGTCTCCCACAAGGACTAGAGGTAGCGATTTTGAGACTACACTCAGTTGTTTGTAGAAGAGCTCATCAGCTGCTTCTTCTTGGCTGGGTGGTCTATAGCAGACTCCCATCACAATACCTGCCTGCCTGTGGGCTCCTCTGATTTTTACCCACAGGCACTCAGTCCCATCCTGACCGTAGTCCAGTTTGAGGGTATTAAAGCCCTCTCTAACATAGAGGGCTACCCCGCCTCCTCTTCTGCCCTTCCTGTCCTTCCTGAAGAGTTTATACCCCACCATGGGTACGCTCCAGTCGTACGAGTCATCCCACCACGTCTCCGCAATGGCAACGACATCGTAGTCTCCTTGCCCTACCACAGCTTCCAGCTCCTCCTTCTTATTTCCCATGCTGCGTGTATTGGTGTAAATGCACTTCAGCTGGATTGGCGAACCTACAGCCCTTGTAACAGGGTTTCTTCCCAATTGAATGGTCCTTGGGTTAACTAAGGCCACAGTGCCAGTTTCCTGCTTACCATCCCCAGGTTCACTCGCCCCCTCATGCTTAGTGGTGATATACTGGTGGCCCTTGCCAGCACACCACCCTTTTGACACTGAAGTCCCACCTCCAGGCTCACTCCCATCTAGGCCTCCATCCCCTCCTCCCTCACATCTAGTTTAAATCTCGATTTATGAGCTTAACTAGATTTTTAGAGAGGGCTTTAGTCCCCCTAGGAGACATATAATGGTTTAAGTGCTAATTGTCATTAACTAAACATAAAGACAGTGTTGTTGAAATATCTTGAAATATCTTGAAATTTAGAAATTGCAGCCAAACATATTGGATATTCTATAGTCACTGTAGTACAGTGACTATAGAATAATATATTCTTTAGTATGAATCATTAAAATTAATAATACTCAATATGCAGCAATATCAGCTGAAAAAAAGTACTGTTCATCTCAACAGGAAGGCAGGGAAGAAAAAGAAGGTAACATGAATCTTCAAAAGACATAGAGTAAAGACATTTAACTTAAAACATGTTTAACTTAAAAGATATTTAATTTTTCAACAGATGCTTCCAGGACAAATACTGAGTTAATTATAGCTACAGTCGTATTTACAGAATGGTGACAGGTATTCCATTCCACAATATGCAGTAGGACATTTAAGTGCAGAGTATACCTCAGTTTGTAGTCTCCAATTTTTGGTGTGTCATATGAGGAGAGGTTTATAGCCCTGAGGTTGTTCAGCCTGGACAAGAGAAGGCTCAGGGGAATCTTATTCCTTTCTTTAATCTCTTAATGAATATTTAGGCCAAAGACAGATTCAAACTCTTTGTGGATGGGCACAGCAAAAGACAACAAACAAATGATTTAGCAAAGAAAATGCCAGCTGACCATATGGAAAAAAGTCCTCACTGTGAGGGTGATCAAACACTGGAACAGGATGCTCAGAGAGGTTGTAGAGTCTATGTCCTTATTGGTACTCAGCACTTGACTGGACAATGTCTTGGGCAATCTGGCGTATTTTTGAAGTTGACTACACTTTGAGCAGGACATCTGATTAGGTAGCCTCCAATGGTAATCAAAATTTTCTAAACTTAAAATCTAAGATCTAAATTATTGTATGATTTGATGATTTGTGAGCAGCCTTAAAGACGTATAGGCACAATCAGCTGTTAAAAATCAAGTTTTCACTTAATAACTCTTTCTTTAAACTGCAGAATATTTTATTACCTTATTTACACTGGAAAAGAACCTGTTTGAGGCTGTGTAATGGATGACTCATCCTGGCTGAATAGCAGAGCAAACTAATTTTCAGGACTGTCAAGTCTGTAAATATAGGTCGTTGCTGAGAAAAAAGTTCATCCTGTCATATTTTAGATATTTACAGTGCAGAAATCCACATCTCAGATACTTATCAAGACTTAAAAAGCCAAAGAAAGAAAAAGGAGTCTAATGAGCAGTTCTTCTGGCCTTTTTCAGATCTCTACCAGGAGTAATGGATGGTACCTTCAAATAGTCTATTTTCTTGCCATTGGATGAAAATATAGAAAAGAGAGTTAGCTCAGTGGTAAAACATGTACTGTGTAGAGATTTAGAGACTTAGATGAAATTAGGCCAATTCTAGTTATCTTGTAGGAGTCCTTCATCACCTGTCTATTATTTCCTTAGATAAGTTTAACACTAGACCATAATCATCACATCCTGCTGTTTTTTTGGTTTTGTTTTTTTTTGGGGGGGGGGGTGTTCAGCTAACACTATCACGGTAAGGAAATGGAAGATGGCATCTTTGAAAAACTTGAGAAAGTTTCTATATCACAGACCCTTGTTTTTATAGGTTATTGTCAGTTCCCAGGCATCTTCTAGAAGCAACATGGTGAGATATAAGCAATCTGGGATGTTTCTAGAAGGCATTGGGATAACTTCTTTGTACAGACACTGGGTGGAGAAACTAACATATGCACAGCATGTTCGCTATTCACTGTCATGCAAGAGCTGATTTGAGATGAGGTAATCAGTGGCAGACCTGTTTGTAGTGACATTAAATATTGGAGCTGATGGCCATGTGAGGAAGGGGAGTAACAGATCAGACTTAACATTTCAGGCAAACAGATTTTGGCTTATTCAAAAAAACTGATAGGTGGCATTCGGATGAACACTGGCTCTAAATGTCTAAGAAACATGGGAAAGCTGGAAGGCCTTTAAGGACAGCATTGTCCTTCTGCAAGGATGGACTATCTGGTATTCGGGTAGATAAGCAGACATTTTGGGAGACTGACTTTCCTAGGATGGCTAGAGCTCTGATGTAGAAATGACAGCATCTTCTGGAAGCACGAGCAGACTACACAGGAAAAATCTATAGATATTCCCAGGGCATATAGGGATGGTTTCAGAAAAAAAAACAGATTAACTGGAATTGAGCAGAAAACCCCAAACAGACCTGGGGCAGCCTGATCTGACCTTAGAGTTGTCCCTGCTTTCTGCAGAGGTTTGAACTAAATATCTCCTGAGGTCCCTTCCTGCTTCAGTTATCTTCTTTAGTACTGAAAACAGCACTACCCTGCATTACTTGGACCAACCCAACTATCTTTACTTACTTTTGGCATCTTGTAGACCTCTGTTCATGATTTGGTGCAATGGAGTCAGGACAGATGTTCTCCTACATCTCTATCTAGTCAACAGAAAAAGTTGGAGGTAACTATGTGATAGAGAAAAATAATATGAAAAGTTTTCAATATTTGCACAGGATGACACTTAAGGAGTCAAAAACTTTTCAGGTGAAAAAATAAAAATAAAAAAAATTAGTTGTTGTTCTGATATCTTTTCAATGTAGTTTGCTTTCTTGGAATGCTTATCATATTTTCTTTCAGCAAATTTTGAAATGTGCACCCAGCATCAGCAGTGCAAAATGAAATATAACAAAAGGTATTATATCCTTTCTGAATACAAAAAATTTCCACCCAGACTTTGTTTCATTTACACAGATCAGTCCAACTTCAGCTTGTCACAGGGTCATACCTCTGATATATACTAATACAGAAAGTTAAACTTTTGTGTAGATTTTATTTTTACATAGTGATTTCAAGTGTTTTCTTAAAACAATTATTTCCACTCATCTCACTCTCTCATGTGTTTCTTATTTGACAGTTTCTTGAAGAATAGAAAAAGGTTTTGTTTGTTGGCCTTTTTTTTCCGTATTTATTCTTTAGCTTCCTCATTTCTTCTGCTTTCTTCTCTTATTTCTACTCCATGCCTTTTTCCTCAATTCTCTGTCTCCTTTTTTTTTTTTTTTTTGTTTTAGAAGTAATCATATATCCACTCCTTACAGTCTTTTACTTTGTATTGTATTTATCATAGTTATCTATGGAGGTGAAGCATAGTAACTGTACATAAAAAATGTTTGCTAAATTTGTGAAATTGTAAAGCAGAGATGGTAAGTTAAATATGTTGCTTGGGTTGAAACTGGATGATCAGTTTTATTTAAAATATTCACAGGCCTATTAGTTCCATGAAGAATTAAGATCTATCCATCCAAAACTAATGTATAACTAATTTAATATCTTCCACCTCAGGAATATTGGTGTTTTGAAAGAAATGGAACAACTTAGTGTAAGAGAGATGTGAAATACTGTGTCATATAAAAGATAATTTTAATTTCATAAGTGCATGAAGAATTTAACATTCACCAATAGATGATGAAGCAAGCTTGTACTGGACAACTATAAACCAGCATAGATGCAAACACTGAGGATATATTCTAAGTGTGTGATGCTTCTTTCTCTTATGATTATCAGTTGTGGGTATTATATTGAGGATCCAAGTGAGGAGTCTATTGTTGAGTCCTTTGAAAGCTCGAAGAAGTTTCAACCACACCGAGGTTGAGCATTTTATTATCTTCATTTGCAGCCCTTTCTTATCTTTGCTGCACACATAACTGTTGTAAAGGTAATAGGTCTGCAGTTTCTGGGTTTATTTTTACATTAATTTGGACTTAACTTTTGCAAATGGATTGATTAGTACCAGGCTTGCACCTGCAATGACTTTTCTCTATCAGCTCAAGAAGAACTTTCTGCAATGCTAATAAATGCTTTGCATTATTTTATTTTATGTCTACTCGACAGATAAGTGTTGTATGACAGCTTTGAGGAGAATGCTGTTGCCTTTCTCTTGTCCCACATGTTAATATCTGCACACTTCTGTTAAAAAATGGATTTATGTTTTGTCATATTTTGTTATCTACAAATGTGAAGCTATCAAAATCCAGGAAAAAAAGCCTGTGTTGTAGCCCACTGTGCTAACAAGTATGGAGAAAAAAATGCTTACATAGTTAGTAAAATTTAAGAAACTAAATCATATTAAGTCTTAGTGAGAACTTTGGCTTGAATCAAGTATATCAACTTTGGAGGTTTAAAAATACTGAAGCTTTTGTAGGAGACCACCGAAACCCCTTCAGAATGTACTGCCTCTCCTGAAACTCTGCTTATGAAAGGATAAAATGTTTACAGAACTTGTGATAGTTAACATTTTGAAAGAATTATCCCAATATTTGGCAAACAAATACTGAAATAAGTACTATGATTTGAAGAATGACTGAAATTTAGAAATTCCTAAGTTCTCTCTAGGGTCCTGCTATTATTGAACATACAAAAAACTCTTGTTGGATAGATAGAAATGTATTGGTCTACAAAGTCTACAAAGACACACTCTTTTGAGTGTTGGAAAGTAATATGGATAATTCATTCTCCCATACAAATGGTTTCAGGTTTGACATATTTAACCTTGATGCTTTACTAAACTCTGCCTGAATGGGTGAAAAATAAAAATGTTAAACAGTACTGTTGATGTAGAGATTATCCATTCTAACCTCATATTTAAATGTTCCGAGTATAAAAGATATTATATGGCTCGGAGCCTGTTCAGCTTAAAGTAACTTCTGGAGTAAAGTCATTACTATCTGATGGCTGTTTGAAGACCCAGGTAAACTTAAATACCTAAACGTACTAATATTCCTGTCACTGTAATCTGAAATGAAAAAGTTCTTGAGATCATTTTATTATTGATGAAATGGTAAGAAATTATAATTACAACCACATATGATCCTGTGTTGAGCAACAACAAGAATGTTACTAAAATTTCTAGTCATGCATAAATTAAAAGACAATTTCATTATAGAGATTATGGTTTGTTTACTTTTTTTTTGGTGATAGGAATTGTGTAGTTCTTTTTTCGAATCTAGAAATGCTGTAACTGATTTGTCCATTTGATAAGAAACATGCTGGAAACTTCAAAATACATGATGGTAAAGAAGGATGTTTTTAGTTTGTTCAATATACATACTAACACTTTTTTGATGGTTTGCAGCTGACCAAAGAACTGTGATCTTAGGCAAATTCAGGTTGAATTTAAAATGTAGAAAACTAAAATTAGAAGTCTACTAGTTTCATTAAGGAGCAAACTGACATACGTTATATTTTGGCTCATGAAGTAATGCAGCCAGTAAATGAAAAACATGTGGTACTAAACAGAAAACGGATATATGAAAGAAAACCAGTCCATCAGGAGTACAAATGAAAAATATGGATATTTTTGCCTCATTCGACTCTTAGACCAATATCAGGAGAATTTGGATTAACTGTCACTTATGAAGACAACAAGAATTCACTTCCTTCAAAGCAGCAAGGAAAAGGTAACCTTAGAAAAACATTAGCAAGAAATTCTGAGGCACAATATTACTTTCCTTATTTTAATAGCAGGATCACATAGGTTTTGAAAGAAGCATTACTTTATGGGATCCCTTACACAGGCACACAGTGTGACTGTTGTCACACACCTGTGACATTACCAAACACCATCATCATTTCTTATCTGCTCAGTTGTCAGAGAACTGCAGCAGCATTAAAAGGATCTGCCCCTGTTCTTCAGTGCTGTTTGATGAATCAGATATCAATTTAAGAATATTCAGGTTTGTAATCTATTATTTTCTGAGTGAGATCAGGACAGTAATGATTCAACTACTGCATCTGCAAGCTTATGTCCTCCCAGCAGAAAAAAAATCTTTTCTGTAATTTGTTTAAATTTATTATTTCTTATCTTTTTTTTTTAATGTAACTGCATTTTGGCATGTAATATTTTGGGAGAAACACATTAAAATCAAATGGACAATAACTGTAATAAAAAATTATGTAAGAGTTCACTGACATAACACATTTCTGAGTTTTCACAATGTTAAAAATGCTTAGTTTATATAATGAAATTATGTCATGAATTTTACATAAGGAACTGAAGATTCTCAGCCATGAAACCTTACAGAGACACAAGGTCAAACCACAGTCACATTAATCTTTCTACAAACTCTGTTTCCCCCAAGTCCAATCAAGACCAAGATGTTCTGATATATTTTCTCCAGTTCAGTTTTTTGTTTTAAGTAGCGTGTAATTATTTTCTACTTTCTTCCAGTCTACATTCAACTTTAACTATGTAATAAACATGTTTTGAGATTATCACCCAGTTCTCTCAAAAATAAGTGATTTTGTCCAGAGATAATCAAAGCAGTCACATTCTATCTTTTGCACAGAAGACATTTCATCACAAATCTTCTGTCTCAGCATCACTTACTGACAAGCAGTCACATTCTGAAATTATCTATGGCTCTGGGTATGTCTATGTACAAGTGTGAAATCTTGGAAGAAAATTCTAGTTTGACTGTGGGTTTCCTGGCTCATTTGTAATTTTACCTCTACACTGGGAATGCCAAAAAATAAATTCATTCTATGTCTGCATAATATTGGTGTGGGGTACTTCTTCTGGGAACCACATGGACATTTTTATCCTTTGTATTTACTGATTCATAGCTAAAAATATCAGATTAGGAACAGGCACTGGGGAAAAGAATAGAGAAGCCCTACCTGGCACAGTACCTCGGGCCAGATGACCTTAAGCTCTCCCTTTCCATCTATGTTGTTCCTTGATTTCAAGAAAACATTTCCATTTATTGTAGTCACAGGGAATCTTCTCTGACCTCACTTTATCCCTAAAACTCAAAGGACATTTCTGAAACACTGAGACTAACTGTAATGTATCTACCTGGGACAGAGATAATTGTCTTAATAGAAGCCTGTGTGGTGAAGTGGTTTAGGTTTGTGGCCAAAACTGTGTTTTATCACTGCAGTTTATCTAATGTTGACCAGTGCCTCCACAGCATACTGTCCTTCTCCGTTTCTCATACTGCCGTGCCAGAGAGCAGAGATTGGGATGCACACACATTTGGGAGTAGATATAGCAAACTAAAACAGAAAAAAAGATAGTCCGCACCACATAACGTCATTCTCAGCAATAACAATGGTGATGAGGGGATGAGTATCTCCAACATACATGTTGCTTGGAGAGTGGATGGGCATCGGTCTTCTTGTGAGTGATTGCTTTTGCTTTTTTTTCTTTTTCTTTTTTCCTTCTCCTTTTTCCCTCCTCCTCTTTTCCTTTTCCCCTGTCCCTCTCCCCTCTCCTCTTCTAGCATACTGGAAATATGCTAATGAGAAAGGATAGACTAACAATGCTATGATTGTTCACTCCTGCTTAGATTTTGGCTAACCCACCTCATGCTAAATCCTGATGTATACTGGAAGCAGTGCCATTAGGTAAAAGCCAGAACACCATAGGCAGGAGGGGTGGCCTGGAAGAGCTAAAGGACCATTATACAGCCACAATCACTTGAACAATTACTGCATCCAGCAGCCAATTATCTTTTGTCTGCCTGTTTCCTCAGAATCCCTGAACTTATGGAAATGGTATACTCACCAAACCTCCAAGCTGGAGGGTATAAAATACCATCTTACCCCAAAAGATGTTGAAGAAGATCCAGCAGCAGCTGGACTGTTGAGGCTTTCATGGTTCCCAGTGTAATACAAGGGAGAGTCTCACCGTAATGGAGGAGAAAGGATGAGCACTCTACAGTCAGCTAGGTAACTAATTCTTTTCTTTTGCTCATAGGTGCATGAGCCCCTGATTGTCATGTTTGTTTAAAACATTTCTTAATAAGCTCATGAAATAAAGCTTAAATCACAGAGTACTTTGTCTGGAAAATTTGAGAGATCTGAACAGACTTTGAGAAGTGTACATCAAAAAAAATAAAAATAAAGTTTTAACCAAAAATCTCTGTTTGTCTTTCTTCACAATGACTGAAGTTCCAGGCAATATTGCCAATAAGTAATTGTGCTCCCTTTGGGAAATATTTAAATATGTTACTTCTTTAATATCTAAGTCCTAACATATTATACACAAGTAATATACCATTCTAATGATCTTAGATTTTGCCTGGCTCCCAGTGGACTTTTTAGGCCAGGTGATGTCTATCTAGGCCAATAAAATGCTCAGCTGGCTTAGATGGGAATTCTTAATGTAGTATTGGGGTGTTTCAAAGACCTCAGGTGGTTATCAAGTAGACTAGACTTTCCATCTAAATTACAATTTAACCAATATCCACTTGTGGGGTTTCTACATCTTTTGCAAAAAAAGGAACATTTTATAAATTGGATGGAAAAATGAAATTGCATCCCACACAAATACCCTTCCTCCAATGCTACTTATATATCAAGTATTTTAGTTGTCAGAAGTTTGATTTTTAAAAAGAAAACATATCAAATAATAATCAAGATTGTAAAAAAAACTTTCAATCTTCATCTTTCGAGACAAAGACAAAATGTATTCCTTTTAAATGAAAGTTAATCAGTCTTTCTCACCTCCATTTTTTATTCCTTCCTGTACTTGCCTCTGCAGAATTAGCATCTGATCTGGACAGCAAAGCATATATATGTTAATCTACAAATGGAACACCTTAAGGTATTGTATTTGTGTTAATGCTTTCCAGCTGAATTTCTACTTTCCTATGGAAAAGTGAAAAGGATCTTTGCCGGTCTCTCATTTGCTCCCATCAAAATCCCCCCCAAATCACTCTTCGGTGAGTAAAAATATATCAAAACCAACAATTGAGAAGATATTTAGTCCTAATTTTTTCCTCAGAGTTTTTTTTTTTTTTGGAATTTGATATTCTCTTCAGGCACTAACTGCAACAGCCTGCAAACAATTTATAAAATAAATGTACATTCTTCTTGAGAATAGATCTATAATTCCAAACAATGGATGAATTTTTCACCCTCTTTGTGACACTTCTCATCCTATAAACTATAGTAACTTAATGCTTTTTCATCCTTCAGGCTCTCAAGAGTGAAATCAGGACGGACATGTTTGTCACCATGGCAGCAAAACACTACATGTATTTTAACCGGAGTAGATGCAGACAGTGAAAATCCCCAGATTTTTTGGTTTTGGAGAGCACTGAGGTGGCTTGCTTGAATGTAAGTCCCTGCATAAAAAATAAAGTAGAATATTTCTCTGCTTTTGAATGCTAAAGAAACCTGCATATTCTGTACCTCAGCTTGCATTTCCACTGAGTGTTGGCATATGGCTGTTACTGTTTTTTTCCCTTCAGGGATGACAATGAAAGCTTGTTCCAGTAAAGTTGTTATTTAGAAGATGAGATCATTTTTATAGCAAGCTTTGCTACAATATGAAGCATTTCAGCTGTTAATAATATCATAGTGGTTCATAAAATAACTATTAAGAAAGGTTGCTATGACGAAAACCTGAAGAGTAAGACTTTTATCATAGTCATATATATCTACCTCATAGTAGGTAACTTAAAAGGCTTGTGAAGCCCCTTGTTAAAACAACTGTGTCAAGCAACAGGAATACTGAAGAGAGGTTTTTTTTTTTAATACTGCCTGTTTCTTCATCTATGGTATCTCACAAAACATAGGTGTCTTAGGTACCATTCATCCTCTTTCATGGTCCTCCTCGTTGGTGCATATCCTCCTTCTGGCTTGACCCCTTTAGAAAATCATGTGCTTGACCTCCAATCAAGTGCTTGACAGCAGAGGCACCTAGGTATTAGATAAAATCATCAGAAATCTGATACGAAGCATGTGCAATAAGCTGAAATCACTAAGCCAGTTTCCTTACTCTTTCTCTCTGTCCCATACTTAAACTACTGTACACACCTTCTACTGAGAACAAAGTTAGTTTACAGACTGATGTAGCTCTGCTTTGTGCTGCTTCCATTCAGTTTGTGTAAGGATGAATTGTCTGAACTGGGAGAGCTCCCTTTCCACTTTTTATTATCTAATCCTATTACAGCTCAGGTTCCTGCAGTCATGATTTGCACAACACTGTTTTGCCACTAGGAACTGTAATTAGGCAACACTGTGTAAGCAGTGCACTATCAAGGGCTGAATCCACCTGAACAAGGACAAGCTTCACTTCACTTCCTACTGCTCTCAGCAAAACAAGGCATATCTACCTTGTGCAACAGACTGCAATTCTTGAAGGTACCTTGCATACAGTGTTTGCAATCTCTCCCTGGAGCTTTCTTTGCAGGAAAGCAATGCTGTTCTGTACTGTCCCAGGATGAAAATATTCAGAAGGCACAAACCACCTTATCATACATTTCTTTGGCAACTAACCAAGGCCTCTGTGGAACATCCCTCTAGCCTGCTTCCCCTTCTTCCTCCACCCCAAATATTGCAGGAAATAAAAATATCTCATAAAATCGAGAGCAGATTGTGGTCTGAGTTTAGTAGTGATGAAGTAGGCACTTTATTACTACTCACTCTGATATAAGTCAGCCTCAACTGCAAACAATTAGAAATGCTGTAGAGGGAGGACATAAAGACATTCAATCTTGCAAAAACAGCTTACAAATTGTGCTTAAGGGGGAAATTTAATGTAAAAGTGACATTCTCAGTGGTTTGTACTTCATTGCTGCTATTTTTTGGTTCGGCAGATTAAGAACTATCATGTTTTTAGCTAGCTATTATTTAGTACTGACTATTGCGAGCAACACTTGTTTACAAGAGCTTAAATATTATTTTTTATGGAATAGAATTATTGCATGAAATGGTATTTCTTAACAAAAAAAGATGTTAAAAGAAAACATGAATTAGATGAAATCCTGGATATCGATATTAAAAACCCATGCATTTTTACTCATGCTATGTGCTTGTTCTGTCCACTGATGTTAACAGATTATTAGAACAATCATATTATCTAAGAATAAGCCTTTGTAAAACTGGTAGAGAAGAGACAGTCTTCCCTTGTTTTCATTGCAAAATCTCTCACTGTAGAGTAACTACGGCAAATCCAAAGCTGACAGTTACATATGTATTATCTTGTTAAAGCATTTTTATTCCTCACTTCAAGTATGCGCAGCCCTGGCCAGAGACCAAATGGATTCCTGGGCCATGGAGAGCCCTGGGGATCTGAGCAGTCCTGGTGATGTCCTCAGGGCCCTGCCAACACACACTCCTAACAGCAGAGTATGTCCTCATGCCTTATGGGAGCTGAGTTTGGAAAGTACTCCCCATGAACTTCTTCCAGTATCTGACTGTGAACAATGGGATGAAGGCCATGGCATCAAGAATTGTATTGGAGAATAAGTTAAGCAGCTTGTGGGGCTATGGGTGCTTCCTGAGGGGCATGAAGTAAGATGTCTTGGTAAATAGGACCAAAGTTACCAGACCACTGTATTTCCCTCTGAGACCGGCAGCTCTGGTGTGAAATCAAAAAGAGCTGAAGTGTGGCTGGAGCCCAGAGAAGACCAAGTGGCATCACAGAATACTTGTAGTCTCCATGCCTGGTACAGAAAGCAGTTTTTCACTCATTCCATTGCCAGATTTGAAGCAAATCCAAGCTCTTCACAGATAAAGCTTGGTAAATCATCAAGGCCCTGAAGACATTTAAAGAATTCCAGAGGCACAGGCAGGGGATGCTGCTTCTTCACTGGCATGTCTGCAATTTTCTCTCGGACTTAGATCCCTTCTTTTTAATGAAAATAATGGGGGCTTATAAGAAGAGGTGGAGGGGAAGATCAGGCTCTGCACCAGACTGGTCTTGAGATACTTTGACGGGCTGGTTAATTTAGAATGTGACAAGGAGCAGGTGTGCATGAAGGGTACCTTCTGTTCTAGGATCAAGGCAATGAACATGTATGCAGGCAACAGGTTTTCTTCTCGTTTCTTAAATACATCAGGAGGTTAGCTATGCTCATCTGGGAGCATTGACTAGGCATGTTTAGATGGGTTAAGTGAATGGTCTTGAGACATGGGCAGGTCAGGTCTGCAGTCCGTGAGGCTGGGCAGAGCTGAAGGATCATAGAGCTCAGGCTATGCTTGAGTGAGGACACAGCATGACCAGAACATGTCACATTTGGTGTGATTTTGTGTAATTCTGTTCCTGGGCTGCAATCCTGAGTGGAGAAGGGCTGCCACACTCAGCAGGACTCTTGGCAGCAAACAGTCAGGCATTGCTGCGTCACTTCTCATATAAGACAGGACCTGGGGCACTTGAAGGCTGCAGCCCCAAGAGGATCCCTGGCTTAGCTCTTACCCTTCAGCCTCTGAGTACCCCTTTCCAATGGGAAGGCACAAGAGCTCTACTTGGCAGTGACAGAGGAAAGAATCCAAGGTGGTCTGGGATGACAGGAAAGGGACAGGTAGGTGTGATGAGGGATGCCTAGGTGCCAAGGTTGGCCCAAAAGGAACCCTTGCACCCTGGTATCTCCCCTGATGTTCCTCCTCTCTGCAGCAGTGACAGTGGTGGTATGGGTCAAGCTGCAGAGATCTCTAGGCCCACGGTCTGAGGTGGAGATACCTGGGGAGGCTGACCAGAAGGACCATTAGGGTCATCAGGGTCACCCTGGCCAAAAAGTGGCCATTCATTTTATGAAAATAATACTGGTACTGGGCTGGAACCCTTTCCTCAGAATTGGACCCAAGTAAAGGAAAAAAGTTCATTTTATGATTATGGATGTTGCTGGGCAAAGAAGCAGAAACTGATCCAAATGAGGACAAATCTATTATGGTTTTGCTGCTGCCCTGCTATAAATATTTCACATTCATCATTTCTGAGAAAATTCCTTCACGTTTTTTAAGTGCAAACTGACTGAGCATTCAGGGGAGCCACTTAAATTGAAACTGTTCTTTAGCTTATAATATAACCAGATGATACATCAAACATTTTTGCTTATTAATGCAAGATTCTGAACATGAAGCTTTGCTCCATCTTCATCATTTATCAATCTGTCTATTAAGTCTGGATATCCACATGGGATAACATTATATCCTGACTGAAATTTCTGTTTCACTGTCGTAGAGGAAAGTGCTGTAAAGTCTTTCTCTCTCATTCAAAAATGCTTTGATGTGCTTCAAAGATAAGAGCACTTCGTTAAGTTCATGAAGAGTAAAGACATCCTATTATGACAAGAACTCTTAATATGATGGTTAAGTGAAGCTTAACATTAGTTTCAATAAAAGCTCTTGCTGATGTCAGGTCATTGTTCGTACTTACCCTCTCCAAATCCCCAGTTCTCACCAAAAACGCATACACCTTTAAAAAAGGATTAGGTTTTGTTTCATAACATGTCATAAGAAAGTACTGACTTGGATCTCTTGCAACAAGATGAAACATTTCGGTCATTAAGTTGACATTAGAGAAAAAGGACTTCCTGTTTACTATTCATAAAGCCACCTTCTCTTTTGTGTAGAGGACATAAACTAGTGACTCTCTTGAACCTTGCATTTTTAGAGTCTCTGGAACAGCTTTGCAGTGACAGAGAACTTGTCTGGCACTATCCTGTTCATTTATACTCACGAATTAAGTGAAGCACATGAAAGAAGTAATTTTATTATGCAGGAGAAAATAAAGCATAGCACAGGTTTTCACCTTATCTAAATGGTTCTCATTCATTTTTATCACCATTTCAGTAATATTCATGCTCTAATGAGAAGAAGTGGGAGAACATTTTTGGGCTTAAAATAATTTTTATATTCAAATTCTACCAGCTTACAACAACTCAGACAAAACTGTTACTCCTTTTGCTAGACAGCATGCAAACAAACAAAGATATTAACTGTGAAATAAGAAAGCCCTGCCCTTCTTATGCAGTGAGGACCATAAACACATACTCATCTCTTTTCTTGGTTCTCCCTCTTCCCTTTTAACTATTTTGTCCCCTACTGTTCATTACCCTGACATTCACACACCTCCTGCTGTGGCCAGAACTCCCCACCACAGGGATGTGTTACAGCTGAGTCCCTTAAACTGTTTCCTTTTCTCTTACACATCATTCTTTAAATAACGGCTTTACCATATGGTATTTATGTCATATAATCATGTCTGTTATGGTCATGTCTAAAAGGTGACTGAAAGGAAGTCTGTCAGTACCAAAGTTAAATCGTATGCAGTATGCATATACTTACTTTTTTACACAGGAGCATTTATAATGAACTGAATGTACTAGATTTTGCGGGACTAAAAACAAAGCTAATGCACTAAATTATTGATTAAAACACTAATATTTCCAGCCATCAAGCTAGATGAAATAAAATGCTAAATGGGAATGTATGCAAAAGCTGAGATGAATAGGATCCAAATTAATCTTTTGCTGGTAGCTAAACTAAGCACATGTCTTCAAAATTCAAAATACTTTTTAAAAAAAGAAAGACTTAAACTACTTCAAAAGGAAGTTTTCATATTTGGCATTTAATTCTTAACACTTTAGGAATCTCCCGCATTCTGAAATCATGAAGTAGTGAACTTCCAAGTGTTTTTTCCTTTGACATATAAAATCTTATATATTCAATCTTCTCTTATGACACAGCAACTCCTGATAAACGTTCTGTATATGCTTCATCATTTTACGTAACTCTGTTTTGTCATTGTGTAAGTACTTTTATTAAGGCCAAAATTAAAAATAAAAATCTTACAGCCTTTTCAGACTCTTCAGATAGTTTTCTGTATCTAACTGTAGAAGCTATTTCTGAGGTGGAATAACCAGAAAATATGACATAGACTATCCTCACGTGGCAGCAGTATGTATTCTTTAAAATTGTTGCCTATGTTATTGCCTATCCTATTCCTCATATTGACTGATACACTGAGTGATCTTCACAGACCTGACACGAGAGAGAGCAGTTCCACCTAGCAACAGAAGTGTCCCTGCATCCTCACCAAGAAGCCTCTGTACTTCCACCAACATGTCTCTGGAATGTTGCTTTTCTTCAGTGTAGCAAATGAGAGCAAGGAATCCTAGAGTCTCTCATTCCCTCTTTGCCATCTTGTCTTTATATCCTGTCCTCACATGTATGCATATCATATATAAACTTCTCTATTGCGTGCTATTAGGATAACTGAAGGTAGCAAAAGCCACATTCTGAGAAGAGTTCTCTGCCTTCCAGTCACTCTAAATATATTTTTCACTCTGCAAAATGCACAACCAAAAAAATGGGAAAGGAAATGGATGAGTGAAGGAACTCAGTGAGTGAGTTTATATTAGGAGGATTTGTTTACACTGAAGTAAGGTGTTGCAGTGCGCTAGGTAATACTTAAGTTACATCAACAGTTACAGCCAGATTCAAATTACCTAATTAAACACTGCCCTGTGATATCAGATGAACCTTAGTTTCAATGTAGGCTAGGTAGAAGGCAGCTTGATAGTTTACACAGAAATTATATCATTAGTATATAATAGGTTCCTGTATAACAAAATATCGAAATAAGAACCATTTTGCCTTGATACACTCACTCTATTCTAGAGAGGGCTTTTGGAAGATTAATAAACAGGGAAGAAGCTGCTCTGCATTTGTAACTATATGGTTGTATATGTCTGGGAGATCCTAAATATTTCATATGTATCAAATAGGTATAGAAATGCATAAATATACAATGAAGAAAATCACTTTTAGGAGTGGTAGGATTTATCTCAATAAATGTAGATATGTATGCTTAAACATGTATATTTGTTAGCTGTCAATATTTCTTTTATGTACTATAAATCTTACTTATTATGAAAATAATTAAGGATATAATCTCATTCTGAAAAAGATATTGAAAACAGCTGAATCAGAGACTATGGTGCCTGTATCTTTCTAGTGATGAAAATGGGAGTCTAGAAAGACTAGCTCAGTTATATTCAAGATCTATGCAAAAGATGCTTATTCCTAGGTGAGAAGAACTTCTCCCTCACTGGCTTGGATCAGGTCCACTTGAACAATGAAACTGAAACTTCTTATGAGGTCATCTCACGAAATTTCAGGCTGTAGTATGTGCCTGGAATAGATTTAACAAATTATATCACCTTTATTTTGCTTTGACCTTGTCATTGTAATTTTGTGCTTATTAATCACAGACATATAAAGTTTGCTGTTTAGATAAAATATTTTGATTGCATTGTTACTCATGAGACCTACTCAGATGCAAAATGCCATTACATCTCTCTTCAGGTGAGAGGAAATAATGTTGGCTGTGGCAGATGTCTTTTACATGAGAATTTACAAAATGAGTGCTCAAATGCCCATGTGCATAGAAAGGGTAGAATCAGTTACTCAAAGGCATTTATGCTTGTAAAATTGTCTCAATAAGTAGTATTTCTGTAAATTTAATAATAAACTTAGTTCAAATCTGTATTCTATGTTTCTTATTAAATGCAAACTAGTACGGAGCTAATCATCATAGAGTTGAAAGAATAAAAGCTTGAAAACCAATTAAGCCTGTAGAGACATTCTGAATTTAGAAACTTATATATTTTTGGTGAAAGTGGTACTTTTTTAGCTTCTCTCAGATTAATATTTATCTCCATTTTATTTTGTTTGCAATAAAGCTATCAAGGCACCCTCTTGTTGTCTTTAAACCCCAGTGGATGTCTCAAACCCTGCAGAGGTTTTTGTTTACTCCACAACAGTGGAATAGGAGAGAGAATCAGAAGGGTAAAAGTTAAAAAAAAAACATGGGTTGAGATAAAGAGAGTTTAACAGATAAAGCAAAAACCACACATGGAAGGAAAGAAAAATCAGGAATTCATTAATTCAGCAGTAACAGTTGGTTGGGAAGACACATTCTATCTCGAGAATCCCCTCCTCCTTCTTCTCCCCCCAGCATTTATTTCTGAGCACATTGTCTTATGGTATGGGATATCCCCTTGCTCAGCTGGGATTCGTTGACCTGGCCTTGTCTCCTCTCAGCTTTTTGTGCATGCCCAGTCTACCTGTTGGCAGGACAATGTAAGAAACAAAAGAGGCTTTGATGCTGTGTAAGCCCTGCTCATCAATAAACGATCATTTAAATGAGTCATTTAAATATGTTCATGATCATCATAAATGAAGCAAAGACTTTGGACTGTGTAATGTATGTGTCCCATTGATTCCATATGTGCTGCTTAAACAGTTTGGATTTCCTTGTGCCCAAGTATTGTGTGTGATAAAATACACTGCATCAGAGGAAGAGATAAAATCAACTATCAAGCTGGGTTCATCTATATTTCAGGGAAAATAAAAGTATCCTTTTTGAAAGGACAAAGGAATCTTTATCTGATTCAACACAATTGAAAAGCTCTATGTTCACCATAACACGAGCTCAGAAAAAATCTGATTTAGAGATACAAAGGATTTTATAGTCCTAAATCCCACTGAAATCAAAGGAGCGGGCAATCTGAATGTCTTTTTAGTTCTTGCTAGTGGCCTCTTCTTTATATATAAACCCACAGACTGATCTTCAATTCTCCTTGAGATGCTCTGTGCACCTAAAATACTTACCTATGCGTCTTCTGAAATTCTCAGTGGTAATGGTAGATGACCCACATGTTCAGTGAAGCATGTCCTATATATCTTCTGGTCTGTTACATTTGAAAATCGTAGGAAGAACTGAAGAATGAAATTTTCAGCCTTCAGTGGAAGGTCAAGAAAAATTGAGAGTGGTTTCACAGGGATAGCTTACAGTGGCCTTAGTCCATGGAAGAAAATGTGTGTTAGCCATAGTGCCAGTAAGAAAAAGTTCTGTCTACCTTTCTCAAGGCATGAGATAGTACTTGGGGACTTTGAGCTGTGACAAAATCCCAGACTGAGCTGCACACTTAATTTATGCTATAGACTACAACAGAGGATATATTTGCTATTTACTTTTAAGTAGGTCAAGTTTAGAACTGTAATGTGTGCAAATGATCATCTTAATTAATTGTCTAGATGATGTTAAAATCTTCTTTTGCCACTTCCAATTCTTGCTATTTAGTGTGTTATTATATGGGAATTAATTAATCTTCAGTTTTATTCATGCTAGCTAGCAGTTTTGATTCACATTAGCAGTCCCTGAAAGATTTCAGCAAAGGCTGTGCTTAACATACAAACGATCTTGTACTACTGCTTGGAGGGTGGGGAGAGGGCAGAAGAAGGGTATTTCTTCCCTGAATCACAACAAAATGAGCAGAAGGACTACTATCATGGTTTCAAATTTTGCAGATTATTTTCAAAGGTAGCAAGAATGTCACCTTTTTTACTCTACTGGTGATTAGGTTATGAATTTTTGGCCTATCACATCTAAATTCTTTCCTTACAAGGCTTGCTATCTTAAAAGGTGCTTGATTCACTCAATCATTAGTACAGTTTCTTACTAATATAACTGCATTTATTTCAGTATCTTTATTACACAACAAAGTAGAAAAGACTATTTGTGAAGAAAGAACAAATATACGTGCAGCAAGGAAAGAATCACTTGTAGTCAGATATAAAACCGGGAAAATAAATACCATTTTGTTTTTTCTTTAACACCCTATACTTCAGCTAAGATTTTAGCTTGTATAAAATCAAATTAACTTCAACAGCCACCATGGTTACAATATACTGTATGTAAACCATATAAACTGTAGTACAGATGTTGATAAGCTATAACATATATATGTGTGAATAAATGCAATGAAGTATTGTACTAGTGCACTAAATTGGCACTTGTGCAAGACACAGTCTTGAAAGTCAGAAAGCACCAGTGTTGAAATGATAGTAACAAGGGCCAAAGTCACTTGAATCATCAACACCTTTGGGATGCTTGCTAAGAGTATAAATGTCCAAATAAAAAATTAATACTCTACTAAAACATGAAAAGAAGTTATTAATGGGTAGTTAAAGATTTGGATATAGCAGATCTTGAGATTTAGTTAGGACTCTAGGACTTAAGACATCTAGATTACTTTGTAAAATACTTCCTTTGGGATTCTGAAGAAGTAAATTACTTGCAAAAGTTATCAAAAATACCTTTCAAAAGAAAATCTAGCATAAGTCTTGTGTTTTTTTTCCCTAAATACAGGTTTTAGAACCCTTCATCACAGTAATGGATACTCTGTAAGACCTAAGAATAAACAAACTTTCAGTGTCATTGTTGTTAGACTACTTACTTAGTAATTTCTAGTGTTATTTCAAACATTTCCAGTTAGCTAATACTCTTCCAGTAGATGATGATGCATGATATAAATACACACAAACAATCTGGATCACCACTACAGTGCTTCTATGATGAGGCTACAGCGTTGATGGATAAAGGAAAAGCAACTGATATCATCTGCCTGGATTTATGCAAAGTATTTTACACTGTCCTGCATGACATCCTCATCTCTAACTTGGAAAGACTTGGATTTGACAGATGGACAACTCGATGAATAAGGAATTGTGTGGATGGTCACACTGAAAGTGTTACAGTCAATGACCTGATGCCCAAGTGGAGACCAGTGATGAGTGATTTTCCATAAGGGTTGGTATTGGGACCAGCACTTTTTAATATCTTTATTGACAGAATGGACAGTGGGATTGAGGACACTCTCAGCAAGTTCACTAATGACAGGAAGATTTGCAGTACATTGAACACACTGGATGTGCCAAATCTACACATTTTTTGAAAACCTCCAAGGATGGTGATTCCACTGCATGAGGACAGAACAAAATCCAGAGTTGGATCAGGAAGTTTTAAAATGAGTTTTCTGGGAAAAAAGTTTTAGATAGTCAAAAGGCTTAAATTAAGGCACAAGAATGATCTAAAAGAAAAGTTCAAAAGATGTGGCAGAAGACAGTGTTGTATAATAGCCGTGTAGCTGTAACTACAGTGTTGTAGATGCTATTAGTTATCAGAAGCTACAAATCACTGACATTTCAGAATATGAATAATGTGAATTCATAACAGTATTGGATTTGAATCACGTAGTTACTATAGGTCTCCTAAGAAAGCCTTGTTAGCAGTCCTTTTAGGAATCTTTGTTCAACTTCGTGAAGTTCTTGTTTGTCCACTTTTCCAGCTTGTCCAGGACTTTCTGTAAGATAGCTCTCCCTTCTGACATGTCCACCTCATGACTCATTTTACTGTCACTAGTAAACTTGGTAAGGGTGCTTTCTAGCGCATCAACTAAATGATTGATGAAGACATTGACTATTGTCTAGGCTTAAGTTTATTCTTTGTGTCAGAAGCTCACCTGAATACAGGTTTCATTAAGGAGAAAAAAAGAAATTCATTTGTAATTTACAACTCCTACTTCTAAGTGAAACCATGAATGCAGAAGTGGTATTCTCTATTTACATCACTTTCTAAACCCTTTGCTTCATCAAACATCCTCAAAGATTTCTGCCTTACTATGAAAGAAAGTAAGTAATGTGTAGTAATATGTAAGTTTTCCATTTACTTTGTTAGCAGATGATGGGGCAGTTAGATAAAATAATTTGGAAGATTTGCATATTTGTGTGTTTATGTGAGGCCAGTACATGATATAAATTGTCTCAGTTGTGTTGTGATTTTTTTTAATAATTTCTTTCTATAAAAACAGAAATAATTAGTCAAAATGACAAGACCTATCCCCAGCAGGCTCAGTTACTCATATTCTTGCATTTTACTGTGAACCTTATGATATCATCTGACAGCTTTAAGGAAGAGTAATAGCTAAGCTGCAAACACTTGGCAACTACAGAATACAAATTATTGCATATTAATCTGCTGACCTTTGCACTGAGAAAATATCTAGTACTCTTTATATATAAAAGCCTGTCAGCAGTACCCTGCTACACTGCTGTATATATAGTAAGTGCTGCATATATCAGTTGATCTCTATGTACAGTTTATGGCATCTAAGGTGTAGTAAAAGAATACATCAGGGTTTATCATCTGCACCCTGCCAGTCACATGACAGACGTTTCTGTTTAAGATGTATGTTAAAGTGTGAAAAAAGGGTATCGAAAGAAGAAAGGTATCTATTAAAACAGTAAACTGGCAACATCTGGGAAGTCCATCAATAGAATTTTATAGCTTGCATTTGCTTGAAGTTAAAGTTTATTACATGAAATGTGTGGTAAAAGAATTGTGTCATTTCTCACCCAATTGTTACAGTAAAACATAAGGTGTGTGTTGTATGCATTCCTATAATAAAAAATGCTTCTTTGTAAGTATAGGTGTACATACACACCAAGTAGTGTGTGTGTGTGATAAGTACTGGATAAAACTAGTTATGAATAAAAGTTTAAAGTAACTCTATATATTTTTTTTAAAAAAAGAGAAAAAATAAATAAAATTGTACAAGAGCATTATACATCAATATTCTTTGGCCTGTGTATAGATTACTGCTCAGTTATTGTTCCAAACACTGTAAATCTATTTGTTTGTGGGGTTTTTCTGAAGGATGAATGAACACATTGCATAACTTGTTTAGAAACAGAAAGCTGGAGATACTACTTTCATTTTTGATGAAAAATACAGAGAGTTTTAAAGGCCTGTTTTAAGGACAATCCTTCAAAAGTAAGATTTCCTTAACAGAGATTCTGAATCCCTTTACCATTTAATACAACATGTTAGCAACTTCTTTGACATCAGTAACGTTCATGCTACAATTTAGAGTACACTTAAACTATGCTGAAAAGATGCGCTAATTTCCTTTAATTTCAGCAGTCATCATCAGCATGTAATTTTTTTCTTCCCTGAACGTTCAAAAATGTAGAAATTTGTCTTCTCTCTCTGTATACAAACTGTTTGGGCCTTCCAAGGGATGAGAAAGCCTTTACTAGTTCCGGAACCGTTCCTTATACTTTACGATGGTATACACTTCAATATATAAAATTAACAATTTAACAAAATATACTGTCAAGATTGAGGAAGAACTGCAAAGGAACAAATCTAATCCCTGAACCCTTTCAAATAACCCTTTTCCCTTTCAGTTTTGGAGACTGTGGTGGCAAATGATGACTTACCTGGTTTCCCACTCTCTTAACTAAGTGATCTGTTATAGAGGTCCCACATTTAGTGCATCACTTAACCACCATAGTAAATATGAATAGCAAGTTATTAAACTGAGGCATGCATAGAAAAAGGATAACAAAATTACTGCCACTCTGTTGCAAAACTGAAGAAATTGTTACTTTCTCACCAAATATGATACCACTCAATCACATTTAATTCCAGTAGGAGTTGATATCTAATCAGCATTTAATCATCACAAAATCTGGGAATCATAACACTTTTCTAGGTGTCAAACTATGTCTATATGGACCTAACTTTTTTATCTTCTTTAGAAAAATTTGGAGAGATGCCCTCAGGAACTTTTCTAAAACTAGCACTGTTTGTTATATGGGAAATGATTCAGTTTTATTGCTTATACTCTTTTCTAGGGAACCATTTTTCACTTCTGACAGAGACTTTTAACTGGGTCAGACTTAGCATAGTTTTTTTACAGGGTTGGATTAATTTGCTGAATCGTCCCATATGGTTAGAGCATTTGGTTCTTTTAAAAAAGGAATTATCTGTGACTGTGTACTTTAAATAGAACAAAACTCAAGTAATTTTTTAATGCATAAGAACATAATATTATTCAATTATATTATCCTATAGGCCTATTATATTCCTGTTAAGTTTTTTTTAGAATAATAGATAGGCAGACTCCCTAAGCTGTCCAGTTGCAAAAAATCAGTATTGCAATAATCCAAATAAGAAAGATTGCTGTATAAAGGTCATGAATCAAAAAGGCACACTGTAAACTCAGATTCATGGGGTTTTTTTAATTACAGAAAATTGCTAAGTACTTTAGTTAAATTTAATTATTTTTGAAAAAGAAGTTTTTCTCAATAAATATGTAACATATAAAAGTCACTAATTCAAGGTGGCAGTGAGTCTAAGAGAATAATTGAAGTATAAAACAGATAAATTAATAAAAACTTATTAATTATGAGAAAGACATTCGCCTTGTGGGTAAGCATTTTCTATCATTTTTTACTCTAAGTTGTTCTTTTTTTTCTAATTTTGTATGAAATACCTTATGGATCTTATCCTATGCAAAGATGACTACAGGCAAAAGTGATAAACAGAAGAAAACAAATGGCTATTCTGATCTTGTTAAGCATCTTCTTTTTCAATGTTAACATTAGCACTTCAACCTCCAAACTGGGCTAGCCATGTACTCTTAAATACAATTTCTCATCTACTTTTGTGTTTAGAAACTTCTCCATTACCAGGACTTCTACACATTTTATTGGTTAATTGACATAATGTGTCATGCACCTGAAATAAAAATACATATTCTAGGAGACCAGCAGATGCAAAAAGGTAACAGTAAGTAAGCTTAATTTATATCCTTTATAGCCATATAAAATAGGTATATTTCATTTTACAACACATGTAAGAATAAAAGCCAGCATATTCTTTTTTTCTCATTAAGTTTTTTTAAGGCAGAATAGTGTAGACTGCAATCAAACAAGACCACCTTCTTTCCTTCTCCCCCCAGTCTTTCCATGTGTCTTGCAGGTGGAAATACTTATGATCCCCTACTTGCTGGCAATTATCTGACATGGTATTAGTTCTGTTCTGATTTATTGCCATAATGTCTTTCACAGAATGAAACAATTTTGAGTTTACTGGGGTGCGTGTGTGTGTAAAGATACAACATTTCAAATAATAGTGTTCATGCTATAGAGTAATTAATGTGCTCTCTAGTTTTGTCTGAAATTTTTTGTGGAATGATTTTTGATATCCTTTACATTACAGCACTCCCTATATCATGTCTTAGCCACCTAAAGTTTTATCTTTAGATTAACAGAGCTAGTTTACTTTATTTTAAATGGAGGAGGAAATCTCATTATACAGGGGAAAGATGAGGATTGCTGAAATTAAAGATAATAAGTCAAAATCATTAAGCTATCAGCTGTCTGAACAGCTAAGATACTGACACTTCTGAACATCAAAGCTTGGTCTAAATTGTCCTTGTTATTGCTAGGTTTTTTAAAAAAAGTATATTCTCTGAAAATTAGCTTTGTCAGGAAATTATCATACTATTCCATTTTTTCTGTCTTCACACTATGGCTATGGATAGCGCTTGCTGAGATTGTTGACTGGTAATAAAGACATGTTTTCTAGACTCTGTTAAATTATGTAAGAGTAGAAATAGTTTAATTAATTATTAAAAGGAAAATGTATACCTGAATAAATAATGCCACACTATACTGTAAAAATTTAATTTAATTTTTATCAGCAGAAATAGGCGATATTTAGCTTTTTTAAAAATCAGAGAAATGGGAACTTTAATGGATGTATTTCACTTGCTTGCTATGTATTTTCTAGGCCTTAAAAATGCATCATTTAGCAACTGCAAAGCATTACAGAGTAAGAAATCAGGGTCTGCAGTTTCCATCATTAGCTTTCAAAAACTAACTTAAATTCATACATATAAATGTATGTAAAGAAGGTAGCTTCTATATTTATGAAGGTGATTTCCACAGAAAATATTTGATGTTTTCTAGAAAATACAAATAGCCATGTCAAAATTCGTAGGTAATCCAGCATGCAAGACTAACAATAATTCTTAGATTACACTTTGACTCCCATTTGCCATTTTTTTCATGGGTACATGACAAGTGTATCTTAGATTTATACATGTACCATATTTTACATTTATGCTTGTACCACTCTTGGTACAAGCTACTCCAGTTACCAAGCAAATGGGAACAAACTCTGTTCCCTCTAAGAGGGCTGAAGGCTCGGCAGCTCAGCTGAAGTGCATTTACACCAATGCACACAGCATGGGTAATAAGAAGGAAGAGCTGGAAGCTGTTGTAGGGCAAAGAGCCTATGATGTCGTTGCCATCACGGAAACGTGGTGGGATGACTCATATAACTGGAGTGCAGATATGGTGGGGTACAAACTCTTCAGGCGGGATAGGAAGGGAAGGAGAGGAGGCTGGGTAGCCCTCTTTGTAAGGGAGGACTTGGACACTGTTGAGATGGATTGTGGCGATGAGGAGATTGAGTGCCTGTGGGTTAAAATCAGAGGAGCCCATGAGAAGGTAGATTTTGTGATGGGAGTCTGTTACAGGCCACCCAGCCAAGAAGAAGCAGTTGACGAGCTCTTCTATAAACAGCTGGGGTTAATCTCTAGATGAATGCCTCTCGTTCTTGTGGGAGACTTCAATCTTCCTGATATCTGCTGGAAGTACAATAAAGCAGAAAGGAAGCAGCCTAGGAGGTTCCTGGAGTGCATGGAAGACAACTTCCTTGCACAGCTGGTGAATGAACCGACAAGGGAAGGTGCCCTCCTGGACCTGCTGTTTGTGAACAGAGAAGGCCTTGTGGGGGATGTGGCAGTAGGAGGACGCCTAGGACTAAGCGATCATGAGATGATAGGGTTTTCTGTTCTAGGTAAAATGAAGAGGGTGGTTAGCAGGACAGCTGCATTAAATTTCCAGAGGGCAGAGTTTGAACTCTTCAGAAGGCTGGTTGGCAAAGTCTCATGGGAGACAGTGCTTAAGGGCAAGGGAGCCCATGAGGGCTGGGAGCTCTTCAGAAAGGAGATCCTAGCGGCTCAGGAGAAAGCCATCCCCATGTTCTGGAAAAAAAGCCGGCAGTGGGAAAAACCAGCTTGGTTGAAGAGAGAGATCTTGAGTGATATCAAGAAGAGGAATGTTTATGGGCTCTGGAAGAGGGGACAGGCCTCTTGGGTGGACTACAGGAGGGAAGTGAGATATTGTATAGACAAAATCAGAAGGGCTAAGGCTCAACTAGAAATCAGAATGGCAAAGTCTGTGAGAGATAACAAAAAATCTTTCTATAAATATATAAATAATAAAAGGAGGACTAGGGAGACCATACAGTCCCTACTGGACGCAGAAGGAACAACAACGACAAGGGACGAGGAAAAGGCTGAGGAACATAATGCCTTCTTTGTCTCAGTCTTTAATTGTTAAGAAAGTTGTTCCCTCTGTGTACAAAGCCAGGAGCTAGAGGAGCAAAATGATGCTCCCATGATCCAAGAGGAGGTGGTCAGAGCCTTGCTAGCCTGACTAGACACCCACAAGTCTATGGGGCCAGACGGGATTCAACTAAGGGTATTGAAGGAGGTGGCAGATGTGCTGGCCAAACCCCTTTCCATCATCTTCCAACAGTCCTGGAAGACTGGGGAAGTTCCACTGGACTGGAGGCTGGCTGATGTTGTGCCCATCTACAAGAAGGGTCACAGGGAGGATCCAGGGAACTACAGGCCTGTCAGTCTGACCTCAGTGCCAGGGAAAGTCATGGAACAGGTGATCCTGAGTGCTATCATGAAGCACATGCAAGAGAACCAGGTGATCAGGACCAGTCAACACTGGTTCACAAAAGGCAAGTCTTGCCAAACTAACCTGATCGCCTTCTATGATAAAGTGACTCGGCTACTGGATGAGGGAAAGGCTGTGGATGTATCTTCTTGGACCTCAGTAAAGCCTTTGACACAGTTTCTCACAGCATTCTGCTTCGGAAACTGTCGGCTTCTGGCCTGAACGGGCGCACACTCTCCTGGGTGGAAAACTGATTGGATGGCCAGGCCCAGAGAGTGGTGGGAAATGGTGATAAATCCAGCTGGAGGCCAGTTCCAAGTGGGGTTCCCCAGGGCTCAGTGCTGGGTCCAGCCCTGTTCAATGTCTTTATCAATGACCTGGATGAAGGCATCGAGTGCTCCCTTAGCAAGTTTGCAGATGACACCAAGCTGGGTGGAAGTGTGGATCTGCTGGAGGGTCGGGAGGCTCTGCAAAGGGATCTGAACAGGCTGGACCACTGGGCAGAGTCCAATGGCATGAGGTTTAACAAGGCCAAATGCTGGATCCTGCACTTGGGGCACAACAACCCTGTGCAGAGGTACAGACTAGGAGAATTCTGTCTAGAAAGCTGCCAGGAGGAGAGGGACCTGGGAGTGTTGATTGACAGCCGACTGAACATGAGCCAGCAGTGTGCCCAGGTGACCAAGAAGGCCAATGGCATCTTGGCTTGTATCAGAAACGGCATGACCAGCAGGTCCAGGGAGGTTATTCTCCCTCTGTACTCGGCACTAGTGAGACTGCACCTCGAGTACTGTGTTCCGTTCTGGGCCCCTCACCACAAGAAGGATGTTGAGGCTCTGGAGCGAGTCCAGAGAAGAGCAACAAAGCTGGTGAAGTGGATGGAGAACAGGCCTTATGAGGAGCGGCTGAGAGAGCTGGGGGTGTTTAGCCTGGAGAAGAGGAGGCTGAAAGGAGACCTCATTGCTCTCTACAACTACCTGAGGGGAGGTTGTGGAGAGGAGGGTGGTGGCCTCTTCTCCCAAGTGACAGGGGACAGGATGAGAGGAAATGACCTCAAGTTCCACCAGAGGAGGCTTAGGCTGGACATTAGGGAAAATTTTTCACAGAATGGGTCATTGGGCACTGGAACAGTCTGCCCAGGGAGGTGGTTGATTCACCTTCCCTGGAGGTGTTTAAGGGATGGGTGGACAAGGTGCTAAGGGGCATGGTTTAGTGTTTGATAGGAATGGTTGGACTCGGTTATCCGGTGGGTCTTTTCCAACCTGGTTATTCTATGATTCTATGATTAAGTTGTTCTGCCAAACACAGTCTTTGGCTAAAGGGAAAATATGTGAATAACGGAAAATTCTTAGCTGTTGATCAAATAACATGTTTAAAAGAGGAGGGGGTGGAGATTGGAGAGGGAGTGGAATTGTAGGAAAATTGTAATCTTGATCATAACGTTGATGGTTGGCTGACTCTCCATATATTAAGTATATCTGTAATTTTGATTTTAATGCAGGCATTCCATATTTTATACTGAAATTACATTCAGAATGCTTCTATGTTAGATGTTGGTGAATGCATGAGGGCCTTTGATAGATTCCTTGGCTTTGAGTGATATTTCAGGTAGTCACAGTGCCTGTGACAGTAACATAAGATAGGTTAGAGTGAAAAAGCAAGATGCTTACAAATGTGGTTCAAGATTAGATAAAAAAAAATTTAAAGGCAAAAGCTTTTCTCTTTTTAAACTATTTATCACATTCACATTGAACACTACCGAATATTTTTATTCAGCATCGCTGGACAGATTTCTCCTAGGCAGTCTGTTCCATGTCATGGTAATTATACAGCATCATCTCTGAGACTGCATCACCTGCATATTTCCACAATATACCTTAACTAATTCCAGTTAAGTCAGTAATTAATACTCCAGAACAAAATCTGCAAAAATAGATTCAGTTTCAAGGTTTGCGTTGAACTCTGGTGCAACTGCTCTGGGCTACCTCAAACTCTCATGTTTTCAAGACTGAGTATTGTAGTTATTTAGTCTCTGTAGAAATGTTTCCCTCCGTTTTCCCTTGAACACCTGAACAAATTAAGCAAAGAACAGCTCCATTAAAACACTACGCACTCAGAATTCATATCTTTATATGTTAACATTCTGTACAACGTAGCTTGCCATGTCTGCTGGTGGCTGGAATTAACATTAATGCTTGCTGAAAACAGAAAACTCATGCTTCCTACAACAGGAGCTATAGGTACTTATTGTATCTCAGAATGAAGTAATCTTTAAGCAGGAAAAATATTTTCTCCAGTGAAAGTTTCTTTTCATGATTGATACACAATCATGACAATGGATCAAAACCAAATACTTTCCTTAATTAATCAAACAAAAGTTTGACTGTCCGTGACAGTTCATACCACTTTTTGTTCTACTAATTATATAGAATATAATTGCATTATGTGAAACACGACATAGTTTTCTGGTATGAATTTACTTGAATGTATGTATTTCACATATCACACTAATTAAGCATCATCACTAATGAGCTAATATTCCTCAAATTATTCAAGCATATGGAGGTCTTTACTTACAGCTGAGTTTATAGAGGGGTTGCTGTTTTCCATCCATAGGTGTTGTAAAGTGAGATGGACTGTGGAAGAGCCTCTGAAGCATCTGTGGACTTTGCATATACCAGACTGCAAGTTCTCCCTGTTTTCTGTATTTCCTTAATAGTCCCAGGGGTCAATAAAAGTGAAACGTTATACAATATAACATATAGGCAAAATTGCAGCAGCAGCAGGTATGGATTATTTAATAAGAGGCATCAAATATCTGAAATGAAAGGAGCACCAGCTAGGTGCCCAGTCACCCTGTGATACAGGCTGTTAGAGATTCTATGAGGTATGCTTGAATAATTAGCATTTATCCACTGGCAAAAAAATCTGTAGGTTTGTCCTTAGATTTGCAGTTGTCTTCATGGGTGGTTCTCCTGGGTTCTAGCCAAATCTTCAAACATGGGTGTGCATGTGCATCTTTGTCAGATCATATCTTGGCAGGTAAGCAAATGCACAGTAGGGCTGGTGCCAGGAAGAGTGTGAATATTTTAGTTCCCCAAGATAAGTTTGAGCAGTAGAGTAAATCTGGCTAGGCACAGGTCTATGGTGTTATTTTACTGGTCTTCAACCTTAGCAAGTTTATCCAGTAATAATACTGTGACTTTCCAAGTACTATAATATTTTAGTGTTGTTACCGTCCATTTTTCTGTGATGTTTCAGAGCTGCTGTGCAATTAAAAATATTACCTATAAAGTTAGCAATATTTTTTATTTTCTCCCTTGTAACAAAACTTCATGTCATATACCTAAACCTTGTCTCTCCATGGAAAGAATTGTTCATAAAAAATCTGGTTGGAGTCTAATTTTGTACCAGCTGATGTTCCCCAAACAAATCACTTCTGTCAAAAATAAGTACATTTTGCAGAGTAGTGAAAAACAGACAACAAAAAATTGTTCCTAGCCTGATTCAAAATTTTACCTTTGAATGTATCTGACTTTGTACTTCAACTCCAAAGCGGAAATGGGTCTTATTCTTAAAGTTACATCAGTTTGAAGTGGAATCTTGACATTTTTCTACTTTTTTTCTCAGATACTTTATTGTATTCCTATAATCTACTGTAGCGGAAGTGGGGGAAAAAAGCCACGAAACGTATCCAGGTAGCCTTAGCCATTTAACATTTTTTTTATTTGTGTCTTAATAAGGCAAAAAAAAAAAGTATTAGTTTTGTTTTGTTTCCTTTTTTTTTCTGTTTTAGCTTCTTTACCAGTATGTTATTATTTTACCATCTTATAGCAACTATATTATTTTTTTTAGGCCCACAGTTTTTTAACTTCAAAACCTATGCTTAAATCCTACTGAGGTCTATGGATTAAACACACACTTAAAGTGAGTGTTTAATTAGATGTTTTGCTGAATTGCATCTTTTATTGCTAATCTTCTTTTCACTAAAGTTTTACTGAAATCCCTGTATATTTAAAGGAACTATTTTGCTTTTAAATGCAAGATTTCAGTTGCAGGATAGTTTCTGAATTACCTACATGAAAGCACTGAGGCAGGGTTGTTGATCAAGAAATTAGAAACAAAACCTTACAGGGAGCAACAAACAGAAAACCCATGAATTTTTTTGGACTTCTTATTCTAAGAAAGATTAAATGTTCAAACAGTACATTATTTCATCTATGAAGTTCTTCCATATCTGTTTTCTTTGATCTACTGTGAAGAAACTTTATGGCTGGTAAAACCAAGAAAGACTGGGGTTTTCTATTGTTTTACATTTTATTTTTTTACAATCGAAGTCTGCTATATCACAATAAAAAAAGACATTATAAAAATAAAATGACCTAATGAAAAAATGAAAATTATGAATTTACCCTTGCGCAAAAGCAAAAATATGTAATTCTCCTTTCTTATAGAGAAGGAAAATTACTTGCAAAATTCTCAAGTCAAATGAGATATTTTAAAGATTTCACCAAGATTTTTCTTTAGCTACATGGAATTAAAAATAACACAGCATATTGCAGGAGAGAAATACTGGAATTTCAGAAGCAAAACTATTTGAAACTATGATCTGGTTTATTGACAACACAAATCAGACTTGTCATAACAAAACAGCACAATTAGTCACAGGACAAAAATCATCTGGATAGATACAGACATGACTTCTGTCAAAATTGTGTATGTTTAAGAGAAAAAATGAAAGTGATAATGAAAGTTAATTAATATTTATGTAAGTCTATATAATTCTTTTTGGTATTGTGGTTTTTGGCCTACGCTTTCCCCTGCAGATACTGAGAGGAGGCTCTGTTCCCCCTGGTAGCTGTCAAAAAGACACAATGTGGGACAGAAGTGGAAACTGCAAGTACAGGCAAACAAGAGAGTTAGGCGCACAGAGACAGCCTGCAGTGCCTAAAAGGGCTACAGCAATGGACATGATGCCCCCTTCGGCAAGTATTGACCTGAGCCAAGAGAGTGTCTGTAGTTCTATGTTAAATGAATAGAATAGCTTTGATATATTTTTGTCATTTATAGTGTTTATACATTTTTTTTTGGTTCAGTTGCTCTAGATACAAGTAGACTATTTATTAATATGAAGTCAAAAGTTTTTAGTGAAGTTCAAGAAAGTTTTGTTGCCAATGAGGCAATGGCGTCTTAATTTATCTTATAAGGAAGAGTCCATTGGAATGAATATGAGACTCTTCAAGTCTGTAGTAATCAAACTGCATGCGTTGCAGGCCTTTTAAATTAAGATTTTGTATATTGTTTGCTGCATTCAATTCTATCTGATATTTTACATTTGCTTTCAATTCAAAAGATACTGGTAACCAAGAAATGGGCAAAGCCTCTGGAATGCCCAAGTCTCAGTGCTGTGCTAGTGTCACCTTGTGGCTTCCTTCTTATTGTGCGTGTAGGAATGATTTTACCTTTACCTGTAACATATCAATATATCTCATTCAAGTTTGCAGCAAAAACCATTCTTTCTTAGTATCTTCTCCAGATTTCTCAATAAAATAACCATCAGTCTGGCCTTTCTCTGTTTTAAGGTCTGCAAAACAAGAAAATAGTATTGTAAACAGTAAAAAATTAACAAGTATACCATATTAACCAATGTAATGCTTGCAATGCTTGCACAGGTGTAAGAGAAGGCCACAGAGAATCTAAGGGAAATACCTAGAGGCAAGAATAAAGTAACTTCATTCTGGATTGCCCAAGAAAAAAATCATCCTCATGGTACTACCAAGTCTGAAAATAATTCCTTATAATGGGGCATTTCATATGAGCTTGCTTTCTCATTAGGAAAACAGAAAAAAAATTGTGCATGTAAAACCTGTGCAGAAATTTCAGGTATTGTTTATAATAATATGAAGGGTTTATCAATGAGTACATAGGGATCAGAGGGTTTTAAAGACAATTAAAAACTTATATCGTCCAAAAATACAGATAACTCAGAAAAAAACAGTAGACCATTTCCCAAACTTTTTGGGAGCTGAGACTCGCCATAAAATCAGGTATAATTCTGTGTCTGACTAATAAATTGCTAAAATTATCTCCAGCCAAAATAAATCTTCTGAGGATTAGTAGTATATTTCTGAAATATTTCAGATAAACAAGGTCATTAGCTGATTGTACTAAAAAGTTGATTAGTGTAATCCTGCTTATTTAGGGGAATAAGTTATGTATTTAAAAATAATGGTACAATTCCATTTCTTGTGAGACCCAAGGCAGCCACCTAAGGTTGGCAAGAGTAAGAGATGCTCCGCAAGACCTGGAGCAGATGATGGGAAACGGGTACAATAGGGCCTCCTGAATGGCCTATGTCTGGGCTCTACAGGAACAGTAGAATGGGTCTCTGAGTGTGCTGGCTTCATGGGTCAGGTCTGCTGATCCTCTTTGAGGAGCTCAGAAGTGAGCATCTACCTGTTAAACACCTCATGTCTGACCATACAGTCATAGAACCACAGAATGGTTTGGCTTGGAATGGCTAAAAGACCATCTAGTTCCGGCCTCTTTGCTTTTATAAGCTTAATATCAATGCTGATAAATATCTAAGGGAAAAGTGTCAAAAGGATAGGGCCAGACACTTCTTAAAGGTGCCCTGTGACAGGACAAGGGGTAATGGGTGTTAGCTGAAACACAGGAAGTTCCACCTGAACACAAGGAAAAGCTTTTACTCTGAGAGTGATGGAGCACTGGAACAGGCTCCTTCTCTGGAGATATTAAAAATTCACCTGGACACATTCCTATGCAACCTGCCCTATGTTAAACTGCTTTAGCACTGGGCTTGGACTAGATATCCAACCCCTACCATTCTGTGGTTCTGCGATTCTGTGATCGACTATATTACTTCTGTATGGAAATCTCTTTTGATTATGTATCCACACAAACTACACACCTCTGCCTTTGGACAACATCCTATTAAATTCTCTGCTGATTAAGCTGATAGATCATCACTCTCTCTTCTTTCACATCTCCATGACTTTTTCCACACAGCTGCCTATAGCTGGAAGATTTTCCAGAGACATTTTGAGTTGTTAACAAAAGAGTTAATAAACTAAAACTACCTCATTGGGCAAGCATTACTTTAAAAAGTATACTCTTCAGATGGTCTGTGCTGTATATATGAACAATATGACAGCTGTTCCTACCTGACAATTGAGAGGTCTGACTTGCCATCCCTTGCAAGCAAGGGGACTTGGGAAGGATGGTCATGACATTCAAACTGCAGTCAGGTTATACACATGCGGATTACGCTGATGAAAAGGCAGTTACTGGCAATCTCAGAGGGACCGAATATATTAAGTAGAAAGAATATTTTAAATAAACTGCACTGAGGACCTGCTCTGTGAAAGGATGAGGCTGAGCTGACATTAAGACTTGGCTGAAAAAGAAAAAAACACACATTTTGTCACACTGAAGCAACCGGTGAGGGAAGGAGAGCTGGAGAGAGCCGAATCACCAGTCTCAGACCATATTACACCAGGAATAGGCTCTTTCACCCTTACAGTTTAGAAATCTTATAATGTAAAAAAAGTTGAAAGGACTATATTTTTTAAAGTTATATATCTCAATCCTTTAGCTTTTAACACTGAGCTTTTTATTTCTGTTGGTCTGTTCCTGGTTATCTAAAAAATAAACCAATCATATCAAATTGAGGCTGTAGCAAATTTTACAGTAAATATTTTTCATAAAAAATCTGAATCCAAAGTGATCCAAAGCTAAACCAGCTTAAAGTTTTCTATAAAAACTTGGGAATTTAAACAGCTTAGTATATATTTTACAGTGTGTAAAACCCAAGACAAAGCCAACACAAATAATCAATAGGAATTCAACAATATTAAATGACTATTTTCTTACCTATAGTTCCTGTCCTTAGCCTAGTAATCATGAACTCTGTATAAACAAAATACCATTATAACCCTGCATATGCAGTTCAAAAGAACAACCAAGACTAAAATAAATCACTTTTTGCCTTGTATGAACTTTTGCACAAGACAGAATGGACAACTTGAAAATGAAGTTAACACTTTTCTAAACATGCTGTCATATGAAGTAAAAGTTGGCATTTTTTCACAGAGAAGACAGGAAAATATCATACACTATATTTGGTTGTGTTTTCACTTTTCATAAGCCCTTGTCACTCCTTTCACTAAGCATGCAGTCTATTTTCTTTATTAATCATCTGAAGATCTTTCCTGAGAGAACAGAAGGAAGTTATAAATAAAAGACACCATTTCTTGTCATTTTCATCAATGACCCACTAAGTTCAAAAGAAGGCTTTCACGGCAATTTTAACAGCCAAATGTAACAGCTCATTTAAAGACCTCTTCGGTAAGAGAATCTTCACTTGCATGCAGCCAAAAGGTTGATCAAGATTGATGAGGAGTTCTGAAAATACTATGACAAACTCCTCTTCTATTCAATATACAAAGCCTGCCTATTCATAAGGGAGTTGTGGATTAAGTTTTCAAAAATATTGTGCATATACATATACAAAATTTCCAAATATTCTAATAAGAATTACACAACACTCCTCCATAGAAAGTTTTGAAAGTAGCAGCTTTGAGTACTAGCAGTGTTAACTGATCATCGCCCTTTCCCTAACAAGCATATTTCACAGGTGATACATACCATCTCAGGCTGGGTAACATGCATATTGAATAAAATATCTGCAGAGTCTAAGTCTGTAACTATATGCAGAACAGAAGAAATATATCAGGATTCATTTTAACCATTCCATGTACCTATACTTAAGGTTTCATCAGATCCATGTTTTAAAATATTTGTAAGTTGTAGTTTACTGAATAAGTTAGAATATAATAAACTCATGATGCAGATGAGAAAAAAACAAATCTGCATGGTTGTTCCTTGCTTAAAATCCAGTTTTTGAATCAGTATGTTAAATTTATTAAATTATACTTTGCACATAAATCTGTATATATCCATATGAAAATCCAGATATGCATATTCTAAGACTACAGTAGGAGTTTAGAAAATGGTTAATACATCAGGACAACCAGGATTTGAGGAGAGAGAAGTATGGCTATTTGACTCTTGGCTGACACTTCCAACCATATGTTATAATGCATGTAAAAAATCTAATTTTACACTTGACTAAACAACATCATGGGAAAATTTATAATCCAATTTGTCTCTTTAAACTGATACCTGTTTTCTAAATATGATGCCACTGCAGAAGGTATAAGCTGACCTGGTGTTAATTCCAGTTTCATCTTTGGCAGAACTTTCCCTGTGAACCCCAGGTTACATATGCTGTATTTGCCAGCAGCAATAAATTTTTTTTACCATGTAAAGAAAAAGCCAGGAAATGGAAGAAAAGGTTTCACTTGATATATTTTAAAATTAAAAAAAATAAAAAGAAATTATTAGTTTTTGTATGAGTCCACAAGTTTGCTGGAAACTGTTAACAAGGTCCATTACCTCAGAAAACTGGAAGGAGAGGTGGGTCTGTGACACAAACACAGAAATCAGAAAGAGATTCAAAATCTGTGTGCCTCTGTTTTAAGCGCTGAACAATCCCGAGAAACACTTGAATGATCCTTGTCTTGAGAGGATTTTGTGGTCGCCTACAAAAATCATTCCTATTCTGCTTGTTCATATACAATTCCAGTCAGATTTTAGTATATTAATGAATGAAAACAAATAACATTTCCTAGCTGATTCTTAGTAGCTGATTTTCCCACGCAAATAACTTCATATATTTTTTTCTTCATCTTTTATTACACTATAATAATTTTGCTGGTGAAGTAGTTCACTACACCTTAACTAGAAATGCAATTAATTTAGTGCTTCATAGAAAGACCCTAAGGTACCAAGTTAAGCTTTCTTTTATTATTATATGAAATGTTTTAGTATTTTTAATGGAAATTTACAGCAGTCACAGACTGACAGTCACTGTTCTAGACAAGGACTGGAAAACATGCTACTAAGGACAATATACCTTATCATTTCTCAGGGATTATAATGCTATGCCAAATAAAAAAAAAAGAGTCTTACTTGCCAAAAACAAGCAACCAAGCAAGCAAAAAAATCAACCATAACAAAAAAAACCCCACAACCAGTCCTTTACATTTTTTCCTGCTTACCTCCTTCTATAAGTTTAAACAAATTTCTAGAAAACAAAAAAGGAAGCTGCACTGGAGTAGAAGTAGTAGAAATTAGTCCACGTTGCCCTTATTCTCACAGAGTCACAAAGTAAATTCTTCTGTTAAATTAAGGGGAAAAAAATACAACTACCATTGATTTTAAGTGAAACTTTGGAGAAGTCAGTGGCTTCAGCAGACAGCGCATTTACTGGATTACTTTTAAGCTCACCTCTGAAAAATTATTTTCTTGAAAATGTTGGTCTTGGCCTATAGTATTTGAAAGATTATATAGGTTATTAAATTGCATCAAAGGAGAACATTCCCAAAATGCAAAGAAACACATTGCCACATATTTCTTGGAGACTTCTCTATCAAAAAGACAGACTGACAACAAAAAGTTTATAGAGAGAAAGGCACTTCTAGAATGGAATATAGGTTAATAGTAATAGTCCTTTCAAGCATCATTCTGGGATTAAAAAATAGGTATGTTATGTGTCTGTCTACTTCCAGATTTCAGGAGTGTAATTTTCCAGTGAATTTCCCAGTTAGCCTTGGATTAATATTCTTTTTCTTGATATCACAAGTCATCTCAGAGCACATGAACAAGTCTGCTTTCAGAAACTAGACCAGAAGGCTTCCACTTAATGGAATCCAACTGCTAATGTTCTCTGAGAACTTGGGATCAAATTTAGAACTATTCCAAAGCAAATCACTCTTCAAAATCTCAATATGTACATCCTCTGCAGTTAATTTTTTCCCTTGTACTGAAGATAGGTATGATTATTTTTTCTTCCTGTGGGTATTCACTAGACTTTTACTTTTTGGTGACCCACAGCAGTTCTTAAGTGAAAAGTATCCAGAATTCATGCTTTCCCTTCTTTTTTGTCACTTCACAGTAGCTACTTGCAAGCAGTTTAGTTTTTTTTTCCCCCGTCTAGCTAGTTTTTCACTCAATATGAAAACAAAATATATCAGACAAGCAAAGAAGTGAAAAGGGAGTTCATTCTGTTACTAGTTTTGTTGTTAATTGTTCCATAGCTGTATTTAAGGATCTAGAGGGGCTGTTGTTCACACATTCTGATGGCTAAAAATTCTTACTAAAACATACTTAGGTATTGCTTCCACTGTTTCGAAACTTGCTTGATTTAATAACTATGTAGATGCTTAGACAGATACCTACGTAAGTACTGGTTACACATATATACATGAATTTTCACAACACATATGCGACCACTTAGATTTGTTTTAAAGGAAAAAAAAAAAAAAAACAACAGCAAGATATCATCAGGTTAGAAAGCATCACACACTTCTACCCCTGCAACTAAAACAACAATAAAACCCTAGCAGTGGAAGCAAGAAGCTCCAGCTCATTAAAACAAACTGTTAAAGGAAGCAATTTGCAGACAAAGCAGATGTTACACTGGTCTCAGCTGAACAGATTCAGTTGCACTTCTTCAGCCTTTTTAATCAGTCAAAAAGGGAATTTATGTTCATAGTTATTGCTTATATTAAGCAAACCAGACAGCTGAGCTTTTTAGGGACATACAGTTCTGAAATAATGATTCATAGCATAAACAAAGTATTTAGGGGAAGAAAAAAAGCCTTTGCTGATAACTTGCCTTTGGAACAAGAGTGCTTCTTTTTATGAACTCTGTCATCCACGTGTTTGGAAAGGACTGTTTCCTACAGTAGTCTTTACTGTGAACTCATTAAGGAGTTGGTATTTGTATTTTTTATAAGTTATCATCCTAATCACTTAGTACAATAAATTATAGATACTGTAAAAATTCCCTTAACTACATATACATCATCTACAAAAGTTGTAAAATCAGTTATACTATTTACTGTTGGAATTCCAGTTGCTACTAGAATTCGGTTCATAGAATCATAGAATAACCAGGTTGGAAGAGACCCACCAGATTGTCGAGTCCGACCATTCCTACCAGTCTCTAAACCATGCCCCTAAGTACCTCATCCACCCTCACCTTAAACACCTCCAGGGAAGGCGAGTCAACCACCTCCCTGGGCAGCCTGTTCCAGCGCCTAACCAGCCTTAACATGAAGAATTTTTTCCTTATCTCAAGCCTGAACCTCCCCTGGCAGAGCTTGAGGCCATTCCCTCTCGTCCTGTCCCCTGTCACTTGGCAGAAGAGGCCACCACCCTCCTCTCCACAACCTCCCTTCAGGTAGTTGTAGAGAGTAATAAGGTCTCCCCTCAGCCTCCTCTTCTCCAGGCTAAACATCTCCAGCTCTCTCAGCCGCTCCTCATAAGGCCTGTTCTCCAGCCCCTTCACCAGCTTTGTTGCTCTTCTCTGGACTCGCTCCAGAGCCTCAACATCCTTCTTGTGGTGAGGGGCCCAGAACTGAACACAGTACTTGAGGTGCGGTCTCACTAGTGCTGAGTATAGAGGGAGAATAACCTCCCGGGACCTGCTGGTCACATTGTTTCTGATGCAGGCCAAGATGCCATTGGCCTTCTTGGCCACCTGGGCACACTGCTGGCTCATGTTCAGTCGGCTGTCAACCAGCACCCCCAGGTCCTTCTCCTCCTGGCAGCTTTCCAGCCAGGCTTCTCCTAGTCTGTACCTCTGCTTAGGGTTGTTGTGCCCCAAGTGCAGGACCCGGCACTTGGCCTTGTTAAACCTCATGCCGTTGGTCTCAGCCCAGTGGTCCAGCCTGTTCAGATCCCTTTGCAGAGCCTCCCGACCCTCCAGCAGATCCACACTTCCACCCAGCTTAGTGTCATCTGCAAACTTGTTAAGGGTGCACTCGATGCCTTCATCCAGGTCTTTGATAAAGACATTGAACAGGGCTGGACCCAGGACTGAGCCCTGGGGAACCCCACTTGTCACTGGCCTCCAGCTGGATTTAACACCATTTCCCACCACCCTCTGGGCCCGGCCATCCAACCAGTTTTCCACCCAGGAGAGTGTGCACCCATCCAGGCCAGAGGCGACAGTTTCCGAAGCAGAATGCTGTGAGAAACTGTGTCAAACTCTTTACTGAAGTCCAGGAAGATACATCCACAGCCTTTCCCTCGTCCAGTAGCCGAGTTACTTTATCATAGAAGGCGATCAGGTTAGTTTGGCAAGACCTGCATTTTGTGAACAGAAACTTGCTAAGGGAGCACTCAATGCCTTCATCATGTTGTTGATAACAGTAAAAAATTTCAAGTTACTTGCATTTGTCCTCCGTAAGTACTTTTCTTTACTGCCATTTGAGCTTCAGAGATGTCACAACATCTTTCTCTTCCCATCAGTCCTTAAAGACAAAATACTGTGACTGTATCAGCACTAAGAATGGTAAACCAAGATACAGTAGAAACAACTTATGTATGTTCCACATGTGGCAGTGAAGTGAGTTAAAGTCCTATAAATCTGATTGGAGCCCAGTAACCACTAGACCATCTATTTTCTGGGGAGAAAAAAAGAATTGTTTACATCAGCACTTCTCAGTTTCTAAGGAATACATCTTTAGAGATCGTTCAAACAAGGGGAATAAAATCCCCAAGGCCAGAAAAAATGTATTTCAGTACAAATCCCATATTTTTTCAAGAGTTATAGAGAATTTGTAATCAACTACAGTAAGACATAAAGCATGAAACCATTGAAATATTGTTTTAGATAGCTTTATTGGTGTCATTTTTACTTTAAGCTGTAGGAAATTATCTTTGCAACAGAAATTAAATAAAGAAACATAACCAAGTTAACAAGAAAGTAGATACACCTTACTCAAAGTCTACTTCTTTGCAATCATTATTGGGTTTGATGTGATTAAGTCACAGGAGGAGTCCACAGTGAAAGGAATGTACAATCAAATACAATTTATTATTTTTCCATAGATGATATTTTCCTCATACATGTCAGCTGTTTTCAAGTCAACACTTTTGCTCAGAAAACTATGGTATGTCATGAATTGCAACACTCACTGTAACTGCTAGAGTGAGAAAACCAGTCTCACTGAACCACGGGATAAGTCACGCATGAAGGGACTTCAGGAGGATTTTAGTGCAGCCCCCTGCCAGTTCTGGGGTCAGATCAGGCTGCTAAGGGCTTGGTCCAGTCAGAGCTCGAAAACCTCCAAGGACAACTGAGAACAGGCAAAATAGGAATTTGTTCAGCAAGGGGAAATGCCAGGTTTTTGACCTGGGGAGCCGCAAACCCATGCACCAGTGGGCCAACAGACTGGGAAACAATTTAGTAGTTGAGGTCCTGGTTGACACCAAGTTGACTACATCAGCAATGTGCACTTGCTGCTAACACCTTGGGAGTCCTGCCCCCAGGTTGAGAGAGTTGATCCTTCCTGTCTACTCAACTCTGGTGAAACACACTTAGAATGCTGGGTTGAGTGCTGGGCTCCACAGCACAAGAAAGACCGTAACTTACTGCAGTGAGTTCAGTGCAAGTCCACAAAGATGATTAAGGGAGTATCTGAAATATGAGAAAAAGCTGAGAGTGCTGGGATTGTTCAGCCTGGAAAAGAGAAGGCTCAGGAGGATCCTATCTACTTTTATAATTAGCTGTTGGGAGAGGTGAAGATATCGAATTTTCTTTTCTGTGGTGTCCACTGACTGGACAAGAGGTTGTGTGTGCATGTAGAAATACAAGAATGAAAGATAAAATGACTTTACTGTATTGGTGATCAAACACTGGAATAGACTGACTTTACTGTATTGGTGATCAAACACTGGAATAGACTGCTCTGATGATAGGCTGTGGAGTCTCTATGCTTGGAGATAATACAAAACCTGACTGGACACAGATCTGAGCAACCTGTTCTAACTGACCCTGCTTGAGCAAAAGGATCAGACGATGATTTCCAGAGGTACTTTCCAGCCTTAGCTATTCAGTGATTCCATGATACAGGGATATCCTTAGATTGTTTAAAGAAGGATTCTTCATCCTCCTTACTCTAACCCGGTGTTCTGTAACAAACTTCCACTGGATATGACTCTTCTTGAGCTTTCCACTAATGAAGAGGAAGCAGAGGGGGGAGGGATTATACTAATTTAGTGTCAGTTAGTGTTTGGTAGAAAATCAGCAGTGCCTAAAAATCATGAGTTTGGTAGAACATACATGCAACCAGGGTCTTGGACAATATTTATCGTATGCTTATTAGTTGACTCTGTGAAAGGATCTTTTCATACTAGATAGAAAGCAGTTATCTTTCAGACAGGACAGAAACGAGAATGAAATACTCTCAGTGTCCAGATCCAGAGGGTATCATCAGTCACATTCACATTTCTTGCATAACACCAGATGTTCTCCTTCTGCAGGAAATGAGACAGCAGCATCAAATGCTAGACATACCTAGTTTCAAGTGGAGCTATGAAAAGAATTTACATACTATATTAAAGTAACTGGAGAGGTAATACTATAATAGAGATAGTCTTTGGAAGAACATTGACTTCTTGAGCCTCCCTCCTTTGTGCTTGGAAAATATCTAAGGAATTGTAGTTCAGGGAAACGCTGGATGCTGGCATAAAGAAATACAATATGTTCAGCTTAAGTGCAGTATCTATTTTTATGCATATCTGCACACGCTGTCCAGGCTTGCCTTAAAATATGACAGTACAGTGCTCTAAATATGGAGATTACTGTTGATTTCACAGTAATAGTACCAGTACTCACTCTTCCTAATAGTCCTGAATTACAGTCAGCCATATCTGTATTACTCAAGGAAGTGGTAAGGAGCTTTTCCATGTAGAGTCTTGCAGTATTGTGACTTCTGCATACTCCAGTTTACTCTCCTTATCATCAATAATCACAAAACCAATAATAATAAAGTATCTGTTTGAAAGGCATATAGGGGAATATTTTACTTTCTGCATGAATTATTAATTTTAACACAAATCTGGAAGTTGTTGTTAAATTTAAAAGCTCATACATTAAAGAAAATAAAATTGACTGTTTCACCCTTAAACACACAGGATGCCAGAAGGCAGATTGAACGTGGTTGAAAATTTTAAAACCAGGGTGGTCATTTCTCAGAAAAACAAGACATGTTGTGTTAAGTCAGACCTCTGGAACCTATACCCCAATGGCAGCAAACCCCAGGTGAGGTAATTATTCCCAGTGAGGTGTGAAGGATCAGTATGGGAATTTCACTGCCAAAAGCTGGGTTTAGGAAATTCAAGCAGTTGTAAATCATTCCCTTCTGGCTTTAGGTAAGCCCTGAATTGCTCTGTTAGATTTGTAAAGTGACCTATATTGGATGCTACATGATATTGCATAACACTGTGATCATAACTGAAGTCAACTGAAATTAAGTTACTTTTAAAAAGGCCCCTTTTGGAGGTAAGTAGGAAAAGAGGTGCATGTCTTTGAGCTTCGGACTGCAACTTATATATAACCTCATCCTAAAGGGTTTTTTTTGTTTTGTTTTTTTTTAAGGAATAGTGAGGTTTGCTGAAACAGATAAATCTGCCATCCACCTTTGTATTTGAGATAAATTAAGAACCTGGTAGAAGCAGTCTGATGAAGTGTGGCCCTAATCAGTGAAACTCAACAATTATGGGTGGGTCTGCATAATAGCTCAGCAGAGTTCACATGTGAGAATGTATTTCGGTATCTCTTAAGCTCTCTGCTTTCTGCAAGCTGTTTTCAGTGGTATACTCCACTGTGATGGACAGAAAACCTCAAATATTATCATCTGAATCATACTGCATTTCAAAATCTGATATGTAGAGCTGGTCAATACAGTGACCTGTTCTCATTTGGGTGAGCAGTGTCTCAGTAGTGATCTCATCTTTTCAGCGATCTCATAGTGAACCAGGCAAATGACTGATAGTTTTCAATACTTGAACCATTTCAGTGTGATATTGATAGGCTAAACCTGAGCAGAGCAAGGTTTCAAGTGTTTGAATTTACTGTGTTTGAGTTTGCTCCTGATGATTAGACTTTTCTGTGATGTTTGGAATACATGGTTCTACAAAAAAAAAACAAACCACTATTAAGCTACAGGATCACTGGCATCGGTATGAGTATATAATAGTGCCGTACTTTCACAGGAGTCACAATGAAGTGGGATACCTGATGAATAACTAGAGGCAGCTTGAAAATCTATGGTAGACCTTCTGGCAACATTAATCAACTCTATTTTCTACGGCAGTCTGGCATGCAACTGAGTGAACATTCATATATATTTTTGTAACACCACATGTTGCTGGTAAATCTAAGTTATTAATAGAGCTCATTGTGAGGGAGCCATTCCATAGCAGATGCTTCCTTAGCACAACAGATTTAAATCTTATCAAATGCCACCTTGCCAGCTATGCTCATTCATCAAATTTTCACATAAACAACATTATACTTTTTTCCAGCACAGTCTTTATGCACCAAAAATACTCCTCGTAAGAAAATTAGAAGATCACATATTAATTTTCTTGCAATCTGTTTCAAAATACAGCTGTATTATGATCAGTACAAAATACTCAGTGATGGTGGACATAGATGTTGCTGTAGTTATTGATTGCTAAACTGTATTTAAATTTTATTCCCTTTAACAATCCACTTATGTCTGTGCTAGAATGTTTGCTCTTTTGGACAGAGACTGCTTTTCTGTGACTTGCCCAGCATGATGTCTTGATTCTATTTAAAAAGTAAATGGTATTACAGTGCAAGTGACATTGCATCAAAATGAACAAATAATTTGGTCATTTTGTTGTGAATTTTTTTTAATATTCCTTCATAAGAGAATTTGACAGTGGTTATGGTATCTAACAAGAACAACTTAATATGGATATTTCCAGTTCTATCAGAACTGTGATGTAATCCATGTTGGATTACTACAATCCATCACACCAGTCTTTCCTGTCTTAATCAGTTTATCCTTCTATTCTAAATTGTTTGGTTACATCATTCTTAAAAACATATTTTCATTACATATTTTTAGTGGATTATGTCATGATACTGTAATGTGACATTTTAATTAAGCATAGCCTATATTTTGCCTACCCTTTTTAATAAGTTAAATTGAGATGTGAATAAGGAATAGGTGTAAGACAACCCTACACCACCAACTAATGGCAAAAGCACCAAGGTAAATCTTATTTTTAAGTCTGCAGAACAAAACCATACAACAGGATGCTAGGAAAAAAAAGGGATGCTTAATGCCCTTTGCACCTTCAGCAAGTATCATAAGATTGAACTAAAGGACTTAATTATATACACTAGTATTTTTAAAGACACTGGAGACCTTGTAACACTCTAGGATCACATTCTGCAGCAGGGCTGATTGCTTTCTGCAGTGAATTTGTGGCAGTGATAACAAGGCTTCATAAAAGTCACCATTTACTGTGAAAAATCAAAGACCCAGAAGAAATGCAGAGCAAGAAATAAGCTAAGAAATGTATCAGTGTTATTAAAAGTAGCACCATGGGAGATTGGAAGATATTGCCTGGCAAGGAAGCATATAAACCTTTTGGAGAACTTAATAGAAGCCAAGGGAAGTGTTAAAGAAATTGGGCTAGTAAACTGAAGTTTAAAAAGGAGAGAAAGACAATTAAAAAGAGAGCAAGAACAATGAAATGGAAAGCTATATTTGTTCTAGAGATTTCTTGAAAGACAGAGTAAATTGGATGCTCAGCTTTATTGTGAACATACTGTAATATCTTCAGACAACAAACTTTAAGTCTTCTCTGTTGCAGCTTAGACTAGCTTCGATCACTGGGATGATGGGAGAATTGTGTTATGACATACGTTTTGGACATCCATTTCTCTTAGCTGGTAGGAGCCTTTGTGGAGAGTTGACTTCAAGGATAATGAGATTCATTTAGCATGTTTGCGGACGACACCAAGGTGGGTGGAAGTGTCGATCTGCTGGAGGGTAGGGAGGCTCTGCAAAGGGATCTGAACAGGCTGGACTGCTGGGCTGAGACCAATGGCATGAGGTTTAACACGGCCAAATGCCGGGTCCTGCACTTGGGGCACAACAACTCTAAGCAGAGGTACAAACTAGGAGAAGCCTGGCTGGAAAGCTGCCAGGAGGAGAGGGACCTGGGGGTGCTGGTTGCCAACCGACTGAACATGAGCCAGCAGTGTGCCCAGGTGGCCAAGAAGGCCAATGGCATCTTGGCTTGTATCAGGAAGGGCGTGACCAGCAGGTCCAGGGAGGTTATTCTCCCTCTGTACTCGGCACTGGTGAGACCGCACCTCGAATACTGTGTTCAGTTCTGGGCCCCTCACCACAAGAAGGATGTTGTGGCTCTGGAGCGAGTCCAGAGAAGAGCAACAAAGCTGGTGAAGGGGCTGGAGAACAAATCTTATTAGTAGCGGCTGAAAGAGCTGGGTTGTTCAGCCTGGAGAAGAGGAGGCTGAGGGGAGACCTTATTACTCTCTACAACTACCTGAAGGGAGGTTGTGGAGAGGAGGGTGGTGGCCTCTTCTGCCAAGTGACAGGGGACAGGACGAGAGGGAATGGCCTCAAGCTCCGCCAGGGGAGATTTAGGTTTGAGGTAAGGAAAAAATTCTTCACGGAGAGGGTGGTTAGGCATTGGAATAGTCTGCCCAGGGAGGTGGTTGATTCACCTTCCCTGGAGGTGTTTAAGGTGAGGGTGGATGAGGTACTTAGGGCCATGATTTAGGGATTGGTGGGAATGGTTGGACTTGATGATCCGGTGGGTCTCTTCCAACCTGGTTATTCTGTTATTCTGTGATTCTGTGATTCTGTGATCAGTCACCATTCCAGGATTAGAAGTTTCAAGTTTATAGGACAATATACTATTCAATATGAAGAAGAGTGGCATAGAGATGACTCTGTGACACATGAGTTAATCTGCTATATTTGTTTAAGATTACAGAAAATATTTTCAAAAAAACTATTTCAAATATCTAGTTCTTCCCAGACATGGCTATAACTTATATATAACATCTGTAAAATCCACCTACTCTTGGAAAAAAGGTGCTCATGCTGGTCTACCACAGTCTTCGGTGCAATCAGTATGATAATTTTACCTCCTGTTTTGAAGACCTCATTGAGAATGGTTGATACTCTTCTCCACTTGTTTCATTTCAATGTCTTGGAAAGGGTGTGAGGGAAAGGGAATACTTTCTGCTGCAGAGCCTAGTGTTTGTAGCAGATGAAGGAAGGTAACCTGGAATTGTAATAAAGACCATATTTAATCCTTCTACAGGCATTTGCCTATATATTGCTGGTAGAGTTCAGCCTCAGAATGTTGTTTCATAAACTTCAATTTCAGCATATAGCAATATTGTTGTGCAAGGATAATTTCAATTATGTTTCATTTATTCACTGCAGCATTATTGTCTAGACTTACTATCATCACTTCTATATTTACTATTTCAAATCCAAATTACTAGAAACCCCTTTTTAGTAAGCCCTGTACTTAACAATTTCAGATCCTGCTGATGAATAATAATGCAGCAGCTCATTATACAATCCGTATTATAGATGAGGAACTAGGGCAGGATTTGCTGAAGTGAGGAGAGGAAGAAGTAGCTGGCTACAGACTGCTAACAGCCTGTAGTGCCTTGTGTGCTCAGTGTCACACTTTATAGGAGAGGCTGCATTACTTTATGAGCCCTTTTTCAGCACTGTACCTGCATCTCACACATGAATGGTACTAGCCTTCTATTGCATTTTGTAAAGAAGGCTGGCTGAGGCATTTATTTCCCACTGCCTCCTCAGAAAAAACAGCCGCAAAAACTGTATGTGCCTGGTCATATGCAGTGGAAAGACCACCTCTTTTTGTTTATGTAGTGGCAAGAGCTGTTCCTTGAGATTTGCACCCATGTCTTTTAAGGCATCTGCAATTTGGAAGCTGTTATCTGGCTTGCTAGCATTAAGATCATGATTCAAAACCCCTCTTTTCTCTAATAAGACAGGAAAGGGCAGTAGTATTTATTCTTTTCAGGACAATCTCTTTGACATGCTGTTTTTAAACTGAAGGAAAGATGGATAGAAATGCATACATGCATAACAACCTTTGAGTTTATAAATCGTTTCAGAATCCTGCTCTGTGGCCTCATAGACCTAGCACTAACCTTGTGCTCTTCTCTAAGAGACTGCTTCTACTCTTGAATAAATCTCACTTTAAATCTCAGGAGAGCTTTGCTTGATATCATTACATTGCATGTCCTGTCTGCTGTGATTTGTATCATTTTTATCTGTTTTATTTTTTGGTTTTTTTCTGGTTTTATTTTTGTTTTGTTCTGTTTTGGTTTTTTGGTTTTTTTTGCTTTGGGCTTAAAACAACCTTATACAAAAAATCTAAGATGACATTGAAACACTGAGGTGAACAGATGAAAACTCAGAATCTGAGTAAGCAAATTTCTTCTATTAACTCTGTTTTGGACAAAAAAGGAGGGAGAGCAAGGAAGGGTAAATATATCAGTTATAGTCACGTGAGAAGTCAATGCCAGAGCAAAGGATTGAAAGAAGTCCTTTCGTCTAAGATAATGCGTCCTATGCAGCAGTGCTTAGAAGTTTAATATTTGCAGATTCCAAAACAAGGTTAGAAACTTTTGGGTTTGGTTTTTTAAAGTAATCCTGAAATGAATGAAAGATTCCTACAAGTATATTTTTAATACCTGTCCATACAAATCCGTCTTTCTCTTCCTAAGAATACAACAATGCTGAAGAGAAATGCAACACCCACAAGGTTAAAAGAGAAAAAAATACCTAAATGTACTTGAATACGGGTTTGGCATCTGGAAAATTGCTGTAAGAATGTGGGCCACCTGATTGTTGTTTTAATATTTCTTACTTATTTCTTTTGGAGCATGAGCTAAAGATGTGAAGGAAGGAAGACAGCTTACCTGTCACAGGAAAAAGTTAATGTTCTCATTTATCTCCATGGGTTCTGGAGGTTCCACTAGAGGATGATGCAGTGACATTTGGCAAAGACAGTGTTGCACTGTCCTTTATTCTTGACTTGAATAGGAACAGGAATGAGACTGTCAGATTATATGCAGATTAGGAATGGAAAAACACTTAACAGTTCCTGCCTTCACATAGTGTCCTGTTACACTCTCTCCCTCCTTTCTGGTTTCCAGAAATAAAGCATATGTAAAGACTGGAAGGGACCCTTTCTGTACATGAAGTCACTGGTGAGAGAAATAAGCAGGTCTTTGAGACTGACCAAATTTCTGCTGGTAAGATGTTATCCTCCTCCCCTCCCTCCTATTTGTATGAGTTTGGACAGCATTTTCTGTTTCAGCAGTACCCTTATCAGGAATGCTTAGGAGGCCAGTGTACACTATACAATAAAAAGTACAGGAATGGAAAACTTTTCTCATATCTTTAGCCAGGCTGCTTAAAGGAAAGAAAGGACTAAGCTCCCTTACCACTCCTTTTTTTAACTGGCAAAATAAAAAAGAGAGATGGTCTCCAATTAAAAATATCATATTTCTTTCAAATCTCTTCCATACAGAAGTTAATTTAAAGGAACAAACCCATTAGAGGACATATAATTTACCCTCCCCTTCCACTTGCCTATCAATAAATTACTGTGCAGACAAGCAAATGAAGCAGTGGAACACAACATTTTATCATCAACGAAACAAGATAGAAATGCTCAGGGAAAGACTGAAACTATTTTCTCCTTTTTATTTGTGTAAAACATTCCTAGCATTTCTTACCACTATTATAATAATTTCTTGCATGTTCTTTGCCCAGATTTTATCAGAGAGTAAATATAAGTCACATGCATAACAAATACTGATTTTATAGCTGCTTTTCAAATTTAAATCACACTAAATTCCTAACAGCACTGAAAAAAACTCCTAAAAATCTAACTTGGAACTAAAGAAGAGACAAAAATAAGAACTGCATATTATAAAATGTATTTGAGTGATACAACCATTTCAGATTGCTGAATTTAAATAGTCTTTTTTACCCATCTCAGTTCATATCTGGAGAATGTTACTAGATAATGGTGGAGATCAAACTAATATCAGAGAAAGTATGCATATGTAATCTGTATGCCAGGTTGGCACCAGATATTGCGATGCTTACATGTTGCTGTTCAGCCCAGTTAATACTTAACCCATTTGTCCAGATCTTGTCATAATTATTACTACCAAACAGATATTATCCAATTCCATTTATACAAGTGTTCATTTCTAAATTGTGATGACATTAATCATTTGTCTTAGAATATAAATCTGATTTTCTAAGCTCTGTTCACAGAGAGGCTGTCCCCATGTGTGGGCAGAGCTTCCCAATATTACTACTTAAGAGCAGCTTAAACTGTGCATGGCTCCTAAAATTATGGCATTTAGAGTCTCTAATGGTTAATGACTTGAGGTGGAGGTGGGGAGATCTGACTGAAAAAAATCTACTCCATTGTTGACTACTGTAGTGCCTGTTTTATAAACTTTAAAACTTACTCTATTCACATCTATGGATTTTTAACTACGCTTTGACAGCGTGTGTTGACACGTGAAATTGACTTTTTGGGGGGTGAGGGAAGCCAGCTGCCTTTTGAATTAGAGGATTAAAAAACAGCAGTAAAGTTGAATTTAAAGCCAGTTAGTCAGTTTTGATGGTCTTCATCATAAGGAAAGAGACCAAGTGTGAAGTTACAGCTTCCTTATAAGAGACTCAAGAGGCTATATTGAAAATTGAAGAGAAAAAAATGTTGTTTGTCTTGCTCTTTTTTAGTTTTTACAGCTGATTGGTTATTTTCTTTTATCTTTTCCCCTTTAACATGCTATCACATTTTAGCCCCAACTCAGCTAATTTTGGCAGTTAAAACCACCCCATTGGGCTCTCAATTCTTTTCCCTCAACCCCCAGGGAAAGGAAAATGAGAGGAAAAAGACTTGTGGGTTGGATATTAAAAATAAAGATTTAATGAAATTATAATAATAGTAATAATAGCAATAATGACAATAATCATTAAAATAATTAGAAACAAAATATATACAAAAATATGAGATCATGCTGACACACCTTGATGACTATACATCACCACAAATACTGTAGAGCAGACACGAGGCAATGGGTCAGTGGCTTGAAGGGAGCTGAGCTGAAGAAATGGATTCAGGAATGCACGGATCCAGCATTAGGGGTAAACAGATGGGCAAGGTCCTCATTGGACATCAACCACTGCAGAAGAGGATGAGACCCTCACGGTCTCTCAATTTCATAATGAGCATGACATATATGGTGAGAATAGTCTATTAGTCAGTTTAGGGACTCCTGTCTTGTCCAGTCCACTTTGTGGGTGCAGTGCTTTTCCAGGTGTGGTGCTTTCCCACCAGTCTGTGGAAGCCTGAGGCCTTTGATGCTATAGGGAGAAGTATGAACATTGGGTTTTTTGCATACCAGTGCTCTGTGTTATCACTTCCAAAGAGGAACACTGTTGGAAAAACATGCATTTAACTTTCAGAGAATAAGGTTACTTAGCGTAACTGGATTAGAGTCACAAAAATGACTCTAATTAAGCTCAAACCACAACATATACCATGAAGTCTCTAAAGGTGAGTGACAAAATAATATTTTCTACTTTTATTTGTGCACTATGTTAGGAGATTTGTGCACTACGTTAGGAGATTTTTGCACTACATTATGAGATTTCAGCATAAAAGCCCTCAAATTCTTCATGAGAGAAGGGAGGGTACTATTCTCATATTTTTTATTTTATACTCTATACTGTAACATTTTTTTCTGTATGTAATACAGAAAATATTTATTAACTATGTACTCCAGGGCCACCATCCAGCATAGGAAGCAAGTAAGTTAACAGTAAGAAAGAAAAAAGCAGCACTAAATAAAATGTGGTTTAACTATTTATGCGTTATTCTGGCATCTTTTATTTCCAAAATGTGCCATGCTTGTCAAATTGTGAAGGACGTTTTTATTCTCAGAGATTCAACACAGTTTATTAAAGTTTTGATGCCAACATTTCTCCATTCCATACCATCATAAAATTTGGTTCAGCTTAAACCCAGGTAACAGTCTATGTCTTAAGAAGAGGGAAGGGAAAATGACCCCTGGAATTCATATAAACACTTTTCTTCCTTTGTTGAAATGACTATTATGAAATCCCACTTGCACATATTCAGTAGAGGCTTTTTAAAAATGTGCATCTTGTGTCATTATTTATTTTCAGTATTTACTCCAGAAGACATCTGGAAACATTGTTTATATTAAACATAGATGTCAGGGTGACAAAGTTAGAGAATTTGTCTGTGAACAAATCAAAAATTATAAAGATCATAAGGTTTGCAAAAAAATTGACCATAACATTGCAACAATAAATCTTTAATTGCAAAGTTTTATTTTTTCGTTTGACTCTTATTCCACTTCTAATTTTGCTCTTGGGAAAAAAAAAAACAAAGGTGAGTGTTGTGCATCCACCCAAAAAACAGAGCCATCCACAAAAGACTCCTTCGCTTTTTGCTGTGGGTAAATCTAGAACGATGTAATATCCCATTAGGAATGAAAAATCACATTTTCTTGAAAAGTTTCCATAATAATATAAGAAGGTAAACAATTCTTGCAAAAGTTTATTTCAAACTTTTTTACTTATTTTTAATACTGTGTGTCAAAAAATTAAAGCCAAATTGAGACATGTATTAATTGAATACTGGGTATGGACTTCTGTGCTGAGATAATGGTTTAGCTGGTCCCTGACAGCTTAATAAATCCAGAGAAATCTGTGCTTTTGGGGTCAATATAAGGAGGTCTACTTCTTTCTTCAGAGGACAAACTTCATTGTACCTGAAGATCCAGTTGCTGGGATGTAATTTATTGTAAATATAATGGACACTAATAGTTAACAAGTAGAAGGAAATCGTGTACTTTTAAACCACCACTTGATGAGCCTTTGATGATGAAGGTATTTTTTGCTTATTTCCTTTTATGGTGGAGGCATTCTTTTTGAAGAGCACATCTTCTTAACTCACATAAACAGAATATTTTATGGGAGGATAGACTGCTTTTTTAAAAAGTAAAAGCTCATTTGGGGTCTTTGCCTACACTGCAGTATTTTAACAGAGGATAATCCTGAGCCCAATGTTTAGTTCATTCCTCTTATTGAAGCTGATAAAAAATCTCCCTGACTTAGGAAAGTAAGGTCAGATCTTAGGTGGGCTACATATCACTCAGATGCATAATTCTTTCCTCATTTCCCTGAGCCACAGAGAACTTCTGAGTAGCTTATTACAGACGCAATGACCATTCATGCTTTAGTATGTTACATGGCTATGAAGGAAAGCTAACTCACCTTCTTTTTTCTCTTTTATTCTTTCAGTAACTCTATTGTCAAGTTACTCTGAAGGCGAGATTTCAGGTGGCAGTCAGTTTTGCATTTTAAATTTCAATTATCATCTGAGACTGGAAAAATCAGAGAATCCTTTCTTCTGCCCCTCTTCTATTGTACTTTTTTTGGTTAGACAAAAGATGTTGGGTCATTTTAAATCATAGAATCAGAATATCCTAATTGGGAAGGGACTTAAAAGGATCATTGCTAGATTACTACTTCAAAAAGTATGGAATTCCTATTTGAAAGCCCTGAGAAGTGGATTTTTTAAAGGAAAATACGTAAATGTTTTCTTCTTTTGCTTAGAACAATACCTCTATGTTTAGAACTTGAGGAAGACAATATACCCTTAAACATGTTCTATAGACACATGCCAAGTTTATTTTTGTTTCAGAACTTTGCTTTTTTTCCCTTTTCAATATTTTAAACATCACAATAAGATCATAACGACATGACATTATTATTGCTATCATCATCTATTAATTTTTATAGTAATGCTTGTTATATTGTTTCTTTGTCTCTTTAACCTCCTGTAAACAGTCCTTACTAAAATGTAAATATTAATGTCATTGAATATATATCATTGTGTCAAAAAACCCCCACAGAAAATATGATGTTATAATTATAATGATTTTTAAAAAGTTTCTTATCTAAATATCAGATCTGTCAACCAGCACCCCCAGGTCCTTCTCCTCCTGGCAGCTTTCCAGCCAGGCTTCTCCTAGTCTGTACCTCTGCTTTGGGTTGTTGTGCCCCAAGCGCAGGACCCGACATTTGGCCTTGTTAAACCTCATGCCGTTGGTCTCAGCCCAGCAGTCCAGCCTGTTCAGGTCCCCTTGCAGAGCCTCCTGACCCTCCAGCAGATCGACACCTCCTCCTAGCTTGGTGTCATCTGTAAACTTGCTAAGGGAGGACTGAATGCCTTCATCCAGGTCGTTGATAAAGACATTAAACAGGACTGGACCCAGGACTGAGCCCTGGGGAACCCTACTTGTCACTGGCCTCCAGCTGGATTTAACACCATTTCCCACCACTCTCTGGGCCTGGTCATTCAACCAGTTTTTCACCCAGGAGAGTGTGCACCCGTCCAGGCCAGAGGCCGACAGTTTCCGAAGCAGAATGCTGGGAGAAACTGTATCAAAGGCTTTACTGAAGTCCAGGAAGATACATCCACAGCCTTTCCCTCATCCAAGGGTTTAGTTACTCGGTCATAGAAGATGATCAGATTACTTTGGCAAGACCTGCCTTTCATGAACCCGTGTTGACTGGGCCTGATCACCCGGTTCTCTTGCAAGTGCTTCATGATCGCACTCAAGATCACCCGCTCCATGACTTTCCCTGGTACCGAGGTCAGACTGACAGGCCTGTAGTTTCCTGTATCCTCCCTGCGCCCCTTCTTATAGATGGGCACGACATCAGCCAGCCTCCAGTCCAGTGGAACCTCCCCAGTCATCCAGGACTGCTGGAAGATGATGGAAAGGGGTTTGGCCAGCACATCCGCCAGTTCCCTCAAAACTCTTGGGTGGACTCCATCCGGCCCCATAGACTTTTGGGCGTCTAGCTGGGCAAGCAAGTCTCTAACCACCTCCTCTTGGACCTTGGGAATCTCATACTTCTCATCCAACCCTTGGGGTTGTGCACAGAGGGAACAATTTTCCTTACTGTTAAAGACAGTCACAATAACTCAGTTCCAGGAGAATGGGCACACTCTTCCCCTGTTATTCCAGGCTGTACACTGTTGCAGGTGTGTCAGTCCCTGGTTGCACACCTCACCAGCCTTCAATCTCACCCTAACCTATGGGCTGGATCCGGGGTCAGGCCTCAGCCCACCCTACCAGTGCAGCTTTTCTAAAACTTGCAGGGCTCAGGGCTGTCCCATGTCACCATCCTCATCCCATACCTGCTCCTTTCATGGGGGATGCATGAAAAGCTTGCTGGGGGAGGGCATGATCATGATGGACCTCTGTTTTCCCTTGACTCCCAGCTTACCTCCTGCAGGGTATCTGACACACTTGGATTTTTACAGTCTCATCTTTATGCTGAATGAGATGTCAAGTTACTTTTAACAGCTTAAAATGAAGCACATCGGAGAATCACAATGAGACAGACAAAGAAAAAGAATATTTTAATGAGTGATGAATCTAAATCAGTGCGGTTGATTAGCCATGTTACCTCTTCTATTGTCACTTAATTTATGACTTTAAATGAGCTATATATCTGTGCTGCACTGTTGATACTGAAACATTAATGGAAATATGCCACCTCTTGTCCATTGGATGTTCAAAAAAAAGACTTAAAAAATATTTCTAACTGTCATTTTTCCAGCCACAAAGGAAGCATGTTGGCTAAGCCAGTGCTGTCATTTTTAGACCATGGGCTGTTGAAGAGTTATTGAACTGACTATTTTTTTCATTCTGTATTTGTTGATGGCTTTTCTTTTGTATTCCATGTTTTTATTATTGTCATAATTATCATGGAGACAAAAAAAATAGGAGGTACACAAAGATAGTGCTAGAAATTATTTCTTAGTCTCTAATGTTGGTAAGATTGTATAATCTAAAACCAGAAGATTGGAATAAATACTTTTGTATCTGAGTCCCAACTTCTGTCACCACAGGGGTGAAGCATTTAAACTGTAAAGATCCTCAGACCCTCTGGTGTGAATGCTTCTGCTGCCCCATATACTGCTGGCTGCAGGCCACATCAACAAACTAACAAAATTCATTACAGTATGCCAGATAGAGAGAAAAGACAAGAGCAAAGTTTTTTGCGAAACTTGTAATAGGAGATTTAAGTGAAAATTCTAGATGATCTGAAGATGTTAACTACTCCTCAGGGGAAAAAGGAACAAAAAATCCAGGCTCCGATGGTAACATTTAAGAAGAGCAAGGATATGTCTAACTCCAGTTTCCAGTGTTTCAGAGGAGGATAAAATGTGCAAATGAAATACTGCTAAGACAGAGATTGAAATAAGAAAAAGATTCTTGAATGAGGCAGATTTTTTTTAAAGTTACAAAGTATGTGATTGTATAGTAAAGACTATAGTACAAACATATACCACCAGGAAAAAAATAAAACACTCTATGTTCTTTCGTGTTGTTCTGGAACACAGATAATGTATTGCTTTGGCTTCCTAATCAGGACCACATTTGCATACAGTTACAGTATCTTTTATCTGTGATTATAACTACTACCATCTTTAAAAGAGTGAGAAAATTAAACAAAATACCTAGACACTGCAGTAAAAGAAAATTAAGGTTTATGCATCATTTTACAGCTGAACTAAACTACACCAGTTGAAATATATTATAAAATCTTTGAAGAACACGATGTTTTTGCAAAACAAAAAGGTAAGTTACTCTATATCTAAACTTAGAGTGGCAGGTTTACTTCTAACAATGTTATGTTAAGTTAATATTTTAAAATTTTGGTACATCAGAACATTAGGAAAGAAGCAAACTCTTTATCTTCACTATCCAGAGAGGAAAAAGGTGTCGGAAACAACCAACTGGCTTTTCCAAAGCCACGCAAGGAATTAAAACAACGTACTAGAAGATGTTTGAACAGAGGATATTCTTTTTTCTTCAATTCTAGTGTAGAAAAAAGATGCTGGTTATTTTGCCTAGCACAGAAGGAATAATGACATTGCCATTTGTATTTTCTTTTCAACAGAAAATGGAAGAAAAGCAGTCCTCAAAACCTTATTGACAATAGTAACTGTAGTTAAGGGTGCAAGCGGTCAGCATCAACTTTGCCTATGGCATGATCCACAGTGGGAACTTTTTGGCTTTTAAGTTGACAATAACTGATATTAAAAATTTCAAATAATGGAAAAACAAATTGTTCACCTTTTTATCAGTAACTCAATTTACTTCCTGGTTTACCATAAACCCTAATCTCTGAATTGTTTGTGCTAGAGACATGTCACTGCACTTCAGCCCAAATTTGCAATCAGCTGTATGGTTTTACAGTGAAATCCAGTTATGGCAGAGTCAACTCTGTGCAGCAGCATCTACATTCTGCAGACACTGTGTGTACAAGCTGATAACTACCTCTCAGCCAGGACATATGCTGTGCTCTCTGAAGGCGATAACAGGGACACTTGGTATGGATCTCAAATTATAGTCCAACAAACACCTGTCTGAGTAAATATACTTTCCAAGTTAAGGGTAAATCAAGAGTCCTTCAGCCTGTATTCTGAGCCAAAAAACATATGGAACTTACACAGGGGTCCCACAAATAAATCTGAATTTCAGTGAAATTAATGCACCTATTTCATTACAATGCTGTGTGGTTCTTTTGCATCTTAAGGAATGGGCAAAGTAAGAAGCAGGAATGGAATGAACTCATATATGCTCGGCAATGTGCTCACAAGTCATTCTTACATTCATGGACAACTTCAATTAAATCGCTGGCAAAGGGCTGTAATTTTCTTTACTAAAAGTGAGTAATCTGTAAAATTATAGATTGCCTTTTTTAATTTCTATTTTTAAACTATTTTTAAGCCTGGTCTTTTCATATCATTCCTCACTAATAAAACAACTGGTCTTCCAAGACCACCCAGGAAGAGCACCTAAAGCAAATTACCATTTTATTGAAAACAAACCTACAGCTCAACACATATTGTGAACTTAAGAACCTCTGTATTCAATAAAGCTGGAAAACTATGTGAATTACAGTATTTTTACAAAGCTCACTAGCCAGGAATTAACCACCCAGCAGTACCTTCTTGATACAACCTGTCAGGTTTGCTTTTTATTTTCCATTTTCATAAACTGATCAGAGTTTCTGGACATCTTCAAGGCTCCAGCAACCGATGTGTCCAGTAAAGTAGCCTTGTTTACTGTTAAAAAATTTGTTTGTGGTGGTAACTTTGGACATTATGATCTTCTAGGAGCACAGAAGATGAAAATCGAAGTTTTCTCCTTGAAAAGCTGTTTTGTCAAAATGTTGCATTCCAAAGAGTTTGTACTTTTATCATGTTAGAGATTTATTCCATGAGCAAGGTAAGATGCAGTTGTTCCTCGACATAGTGTCATGATTTGCAGGTCTGATCTGCATTATCACTTAAGTCCAACAGATAGTATGGGTTTTTGTTATTGCACAAAAGAGAGAAAGAAAAAAATATTGGTCTAAGTATAACTTGCCCTTTGGAAACAAGTTTTAAACACTTTTTTTAGCATTTTCATGTCAAGATTTTGTTATCTGTATCAGAATGAAGTGCTCTACTTCTGGATGCAGTCATATACAGTAATGTGACAGATATCTTTCAGCAGTTCTCAAAAAATGCTGTTATCAATTGGAAGGATCCATTTAAGACCTCATATTCTGACTGCTTTAATAAAGTCAGTCTAAACAAGAAAGTAAGAATAAGTGAAAAAAAATGAAATAAAACAATTAGATCATGTTTGAATCTGGTGCATACCTCTATGTATTTTATACTCAGAGAGAAAAAATCAAAGATGCAAGTATGTCTTTTCTTTCTGTGTATATCAACGACTGATTTCCTCTTATTGTTTCATCTTCTTATTTATTTTAAATATGTATTGTCATGGTAGTTCTTGTAATGTCTAGAAAATGGTAAAACATAACACTACATCTTTGTTAGTCTGTAGCGACAGAAGAAATTGGACGACACAACAACGATCAATATGATCTGAGATGAAGCCACTTTATTTCAGGTTAACTGGTTCTTTATATCCTAAGCTCGCCAAACATTGATTGGTCGATTCTGCCCCAGTAACAAGTATTCATTGCCAAGTATTCATTCAAGTCCAGCCACATAACCATGTATCCAGGGTGCATTTCCCGCCTCCAACAGCCAGCTTCTTCATTAGCATAACATAACAGAGTAGTTACAAACTATTATAAACTCAAGCACCTTAGCTAAGGCTTTCCCAACTCCACCCAGCCACAGTGCTTGGGCTGCTCATTGAATATTCCCACCCATCATTAGTCCAATCTGTAAGACATGTATTTGGAAGGCTAGGAGGATGTAGCTTTTTGCTCTTGTAGATTAGCTCTGACCAGCCCTGCTAACATTCACTATAAGGCGGTCTCTTCATTCTTCACTACTCTGCTACGGTGCCTAAACTGAAAATTATGTATGTTCTGTAATTACAATTTATAGTACTCTACCTACTTGTCATATGAAAAGTCACAGAAGCAGAAGCTGACTATATAGGTGTGGCTGTTTTTTCTTAAGGCAAACAGAAGTAGGTGTAGATTTGTTTCAAAGATAATCATTCCATGCCACGGAGATATTTATGCCACTGTGGGGTTATTCATCAAAGATGGTTTCTGTTTTAAGTACTGGAGGGCTGCCATAAGGTCTCCCAAGAGCCATCTTTTCTCCAAGCCGAACACCAACTCTCTCAGCCTACCCACATATGGGAGATGCCCCAGCTCTCCAATTATCTTCATGGCCCTCCTCTGGACTTGCCCTAATAGATCCACAGCCTTCCTGTGTTGAGGACTCCAGAACCAAACACAGTACTACAGGTGAGGTCCACTTCAAAAATCAATTGCCCTTCAGCCATTGCCTACTGTAGATTATCACCAGGACTTCAGTATTTATTAAGGATTTCAAATTTGTTTAGATTTGTTAAATGATCTTTGTACCATAAAAAGATAGGTACATAGATAGATAGGTGGATAGATAGACAGACAGATAGACAGACTAGACTAGACTAAGTAGTGTACCTGTCACTCGAAGAGGTGCAACTCATTTTGCAACGATTATCAAACATATTACCTGCACATTTTATCCCATCATATTCTGTTTGCTGTCTTTTGTCAACCTCACATTCTCCTCCAGTGCTTTCCTGAGGTAGGAACAGGCTCTGTGAGTTGAATAGTCTAGTACATTAGCAAGAGCAGTTTTGACATTGACTAGACATTGCAAGTAATGGGCTCAGCTTTATTATGCTTACGTATTTCTGTAAACAATATATCAACAGAATTTAATACCAGTTAAATAAAAAAGTATTGTTAAAAATAACTAAGATCCTTAAAGCATTTCCTTTTTGGCATCAGTGATCAGAATTATTTATTATAAGTTTGAGCGTTACCCACTAAACCATTTAATCACAATAATTTTGGCACCTATGACAGAAGTAGTCAGGTGTTAAATGTGAAACTCTCTTACTGCAATGCCTGGAGGTAACTAATCAATGTGGCAAAGATCTTCTGGGTGCAGATGATGTATATCTCACCTTCCAGAGATTAGTTTGTCAAACCCAGAAGATCTATGAATACACTTATTTAATCTGTCAGAAGGATATAGTACAACTTGAAAAGTCATCATCAAACCTGATGTAGCAGAAAATTTCTAACTATTGATTAGATTCAGACATTCAGACATTCATTCATTTTATCACATACTTTTGTGCATCAATAGGTCAAGTAGCTTATGACTGCAGCAAAATAATGTTGGAGTATTGAGTCAGCAATTTAATAAACCCCTGAGTACATCAAAACATTTTCTCCAGGGATGACTTTAAAAGAGAAAGAAGGATTAGTGAAAGTACAGATAATGATTGAGGTTATATGGAGCTACATCTCACCTCCTTTTTGAACCAAGTCCTACATAATGTACCAAGTGCAGGCAGGTATCTCAGGTCCTATAATCACTATGTCTGAAACAAAATTAAACAAAAGCAAGACTCTAAACTCATTCATCCATTAAAAAAACCCTCCAGTTTCAGAATGATCTGTTGAGTGAGAAAGGTTAAAATAAAAAAGAAAGCAATTTGAATGAGATTTGTCTAAACCTCCTGTCACTATTTGTCAATAGAAAAATAACAACAAAAAATTAGACTCTTGACTCTCTGAAATACCTATCTAAATAATACACCTTAAGAATTTTATTCTGAAAGGAGAAAAACTTTTCTATCGCTATTTTTTTCCTAAACAGTGGAATAATGTACCTACTAAGTTCACTTCGAAAAATGTCATATTATCATGCATGTCATGATCATCATGCTGGATTTTTCCTATTCCTCGTTGAAGCCATTATTAAGAAGATTTTCAATTATGCGGTTAGATAAAATGTTTTGATGTGTGAAATTTATTTTACTTTGGTTTTGTATAGTATGTTATTGATAACATTCCTGCATAATCAACTGTAAAAGAACCCATTTCCTTTATTTCCCCACCATAAGTAAAATCCTTTATATGTATTATACCAAATTACCAGAAGTAAATGGAATAGAATCTTTAGGGAAGTCAAGAAAACTAACATTTTCAACTCTTTACTTACTCAGTGGAGTCACTCAGCATGAAATACAGAGGTCATCAAAACGATGAAAAACAACTTCTACTTATTTTTTTTTTAAACAGAATGATAAAATACAAGGAGTTGCTTTACTTATGTGTACATGTGGTGTACAGCCAAGAACTATTTTACAGATTATGTAATATGGAAGTTCAGTAAGTAATCTAATTAAAATTAAACTGGGCAACATGCATTAGGTCAAGAAAAGCCTACATATATGTATAAAATATTGTAAAACTATCTTTGAAAGAAACAAATTTCACTTGTAGCAATGTTGCCCATTTTTATGCTCATGCTTCAGAAGAAAAAGTACAAAACAGTGGATGTAATTAAATAAATGTACTGACTACTTATATAGGAACAACAACTTGCACACTGTAGGTTATACTTGTTGTCTGTGGGAGGAGTGCAGACAAGCAGGCAAGCACTGTATCTCACCTTCAGACACGTATGAGAACTCAGTGGATTTCCTCTTACTTGAAAACTCCAGCATTGGTCCTGCCAGAGGCCATGTATGGAGAGAGGCATCTTTTGAGGATGGCTCTTTTAATCTGTTTTAAGATGACTTTACTCCAGTTGACTTCACCTATGAAGATGCCCTGATGTCCCCATATTAACTGTTGTGAGATCCTGCTTCTAACATCTACAAGTACCACGTAAATAAAATGCCACTATAATAGTTGAACCATTCTCGTCAAAGGTACTCCCCTAAATTAACTTCCAATCCAATTATTAAGCAACTCAGACTCTCTATAAACAGTTGTCTGATTGCAAGAGTTTAAACTTTCCCTGTCTTGACAGGGGAAAAGGTCAAGAAACCGATTCACTATGTAATTAGCTGGTGAGTGTATAAATTGTGCAGCCTCAGAAAAAAAATCGAGAAGTAGTAAAAGTCCTACTGTGTTAGCAAGGGTCAGAAACATCTGACATAAAATATACTTAGGCTGCTATGACCTCGTTATCCTTTATTCTTTAATTTATGAAGCCTGCAATGACACTTTTCATTATTCCAGATGAAATCATTACGTATTCAAGTCTCAAAATGAAAATATCTGCCTTTATAGACACAAGCATTTTATCAATTAAAGTATATTAATTTACGTAGCCATATATATATGTATACACACACACATATATATACAACCATTTCTAGGTACACATACACACGCATATTTATAGTGTGGTGTATTTACAGGTGCACTAAATAGATTGAAACAGAGCTATTTATTTATTTATTTTGAGTAACAATTCTTTATAAAGCAGCTGTAGACTAAACACTAAGATAAACTGCGGAGAGAGGTAGTTGTTTTGAGTAACATCTGCACTGGTGTTTGTCAGAAGGGCTTAAAATTTTTTTCAGCATTTCATTTAGACTAATAATGCTAGAAAGGGGACACTATGAAATGGAGAGAGCATGGATTTTTGAGACCATCATGGAATAGAATCACAGAATCATTTAGATTAGAAAAGACCTTTAAGCTCACCGAGTCCAATTGTTAACCTAGCACTGCCAAGTCCAACACTAAAATATGTCCCTAAGAAACACATATACACATAGAATCATAGAATCATAGAATAACCAGGTTGGAAGAGACCCTCAAGGACAGTAACTCAACAACTTCCCTAGGACGCCTGCTTCAGCGATTGACAATGTTTTGGTGAAGAATTTTTTTCCTAATATCCATCAACTCTCCCCTGACACAACTTGAGGCCATTTCTTCTCATCCTATCACTTGTTACTGGGGAAAAGAGACCAACAACTGCTTCACTACAACCTCCTTTCAGGTAGTAGTGAAGAACAATAAAGTCACCCTTCAGCCTCTTCTCTAGACTAAATTATCCCAGTTATTTTGACCACCCCTCATAAGACTTGTTCTCTAGATCTTTCACTACTTTTCTTGCCCTTCTCTGAACATGATCCAGCACCTCAATGTCTTTCTTGTAATGAGGGGCCCAAAACTAAACACAGGATTTGAGATGCAGCCACAGCAGTGCTGAGCATGGGGTGGCAATCGCTTCCCTAGCCCTGCTGGCCACATTCTGATACAAGCCAGAATACTATTGGCCATCTTGGCTACCTGAGCACACCAATGGCTCATATTCAGCTGACTGTTGACCAACACCCGTAGGTCCTTTTCTGCCAGATAGCTTTTCAGCCACATAGCTTTTCAGCCACTCTTTCCCAAGCCTGTAGTGTTGCATGGGTTTGTTGTGACCCAAGTGCAGGATCCAGCACCTAGCCTTGTTGAACGCCATACAGCTGGAATCAGCCTATGAATCTAACCTTTTTAGACTCCTCTGCAGAGTCTTTCTGCACTGGAGCCAATCAACACTCCTGCCTAGCTTGGTGTCATCTGCAAACTTATTAAGGGTGCGTTTTATCCTCTTGTCCAGATCATTGATTAAGATATTAAACAAGACTTTACTGAGCCCTGGGGAACACCACTCGAGACTTGTTACCAACTGGATTTAACTCCATTCACCACCACTCTTTGGGCTCAGCCATCCAGACAGCTTTTTACCCAGCAAAGTGTATACCTGTCCAAGTCACAACCAACCAGTTTATCCAGTGGAATTCTGTGGGAAATGGGTGTCAAGGGCTTTCCTAATGTCCAAGTGTGCAACGTCCACAACCTTTTACTCACCCACTAGGCATGTCACCTTGTCATAGAAGGAAATTATGTTGGTCAAGCAGAACCTGTCTTTTCTAAACATACTGCCTGGGCCTGATCACCTGATTATCCTGTATGTGCTGCATGATGGTGCTCAAGATGATCTGCTCCCTGACCTTCCTTGGCACAGGGACTGTTCCCCCAGATTCTCCTTTCAGCCTTTTTGTAGATTGGCATCACATTTGCTAACCTCCAGCTATCTGGGTCCTACCTGATTAGTCAGGACTGCTGATAAATAGTGGAAAGTAGCTTGGTGAGCACATCTGCCAGCTCCCTCTGTACTGTTGGGTGGATCTCATCCAGCCCCATAGATTTGTATGTGTCTAAGTGGTATAGCATAACACTGGCTGTTTCCCTGAGGTTTAACAAGGCCAAATGCCAGGTCCTGCACTTGTGGCACAACAACCCTAAGCAGAGGTACAAACTAGGAGAAGCCTGGCTGGAAAGCTGCCAGGAGGAGAAGGACCTGGGGGTGCTGGTTGACAACCGACTGAACATGAGCCAGCAGTGTGCCCAGGTGGCCAAGAAGGCCAATGGCATCTTGGCTTGTATCAGGAACGGTGTAACCAGCAAGTCCAGGGAGGTTATTCTCCCCCTGTACTCGGCACTGGTGAGACCGCACCTCGAATCCTGTGTTCAGTTCTGGGCCCCTCACCACAAGAGGGATGTTGTGGCTCTGGAGCGAGTCCAGAGAAGGGCAACAAAGCTGGTGAAGGGGCTGGAGAACAAATCTTATGAGGAGCGGCTGAGAGAGCTGGGGTTGTTTAGCCTGGAGAAGAGGAGGCTGAGGGGAGACCTTATTACTCTCTACAACTACCTGAAGGGAGGTTGTGGAGAGGAGGGAGCTGGCCTCTTCTGCCAAGTGACAGGGGACAGAATGAGAGGGAATGGCCTCAAGCTCTGCCAGGGGAGATTTAGGCTTGAGATCAGGAAAAAGTTCTTCACGGAGAGGGTGGTTAGGTATTGGAACAGTCTGCCAAGGGAGGTGGATGAGTCACCGTCCCTGGAGGTGTTTAAGGTTAGGGTAGACGAGGTGCTTAGGAGCATGATTTAGGGATTGGTGGGAATGGTTGGACTCGACGATCCAGTGGGTCTCTTCCAACCTGGTCATTCTGTGATTCTGTGATAGGGATTTCATTCTGCTCCCCATTCCTTTCTTCCAGCTCAGGGAGCTGAGTACCAGGAAAACAACTGGTCTATTGAAGACTGAGGCAGAGAAGGCATTAAGTACCTCAGCCTTTTCCTCATCCTTTGTCACTACAGTTCACTGCACAGCCAATAAAAGATGGAGATTCCCCTTAGCCTTCCTTTTGTTGCTGAGGTGTTTATAGAAACAATTTTTACTGTCTTTTATGGCAGTAGCCGTTTTTGTTGGGCTTTGGCCCCTCTGATTTTCTTCCTGCACAGCCTCATGATATCAGTTCAAGAGAACTATCAGACTGAGAATCTAAGCATATTTAGGTCAAGGTTGGATTATAAATTCAGAAATTTCTTCTTAATAAAGTATTTCCCTATTGATTCCTTTCCTTCTGACTCCTACTGAGTCTACATCTGTTCCTTCTCTAAGTAGACAGAATGTGGAATAGATGCAAATATGATGCAGTTTGTTGATTAAATTTTTGGCTGTGTTTATCTGTTGGAAGCTTCATCATCAGGCAGTCAATTTAATCAAACAATAATCTTCAGTCAATGGTGATCCTTTATAAAAAATATATCCATGGAGGCTGCTGCTTCCTGTATTTATTGAAGATGTATCTCTTCATGGGTTTTAATGCAATTGTCTAAAAATTATAATCAAGAGGATTACTTCTAATAACATGCTGTACTACATTTAACTGTTTTATCCTGTCACAAGACAATACAGCTTTTCTTTGGGAACAGTTAGCTTCCCTCTGGTATGGGCCAGAATATTATTCATTACATTTCTGACATTCCCCATGGCTATGCAAAAGCGTGAACGAATCAGATCCTTTGCCAGTTCCATGTTTTTTTCTCAGTATTGAGGATTTTTGGTTGAGCCAACTTAAAATTCTTGGTTTAGACTCTCTACTATGTCTATGATTAAATGGAGGAAGGGGGTAGGAAGAAGGGCAGGGGAGTTTTCTGCTGTTCCCTTTCTACTATGAACTTCTCAGATCTTAGATAACATAGTATTTTAGCTATCAAAACAATTGCGGGTAAGTTAATGTTAAAAATGTGTGAAAAAATAGAGCTGTTTGTATACCATCATGGCATATACTCACATTAGAGATAAACGAACTGATTTTCCACAGTAGTAATGATAAAAACTAAGAATGAGAATGAGTGTGCATTATTAAACAAGTGCATCCTTTTTCTCAGGCACTTCTGGTTTTATTGTTATATTGAGGATTCCCATCCTCTGGAAGGTCCTTTGCCTTCTCCCTTGAACGACTAACCATAGTGAAAGACTGGATGCTTTTCATCTTCCTGAGACTGAACAGATCAGACCCAAATTTTCAGCTATCTCATATTGCCCCATCAGGCAGGACATGTGGCTGTGTAATATTGTTCTTGAAATGTTGAATCTTGAAATCTTGATTATTTCTTCTTGAAAAGTGCTCAGTAACGAGGCTTCACAATGTGCCCCTAGTAATTCACTAGCTGTTAAGTTGTTTTGCTAATAGGCAGCTTTGACTACATTTGCTATAATTTATTCCACAACTTTTTGTCTTTTTAACAATGATACAGAGAGCAACTGCTCAGCTCTTCTTGTACCCAAACACTACCATCATGCCACACATTGGCCTTTTCACCTTTAGTTTAAACATTCCCGTTTCATTCAATCTTTCCTATAGGTCAGGATTTATAGACCTCTCTGGAGTCTCTCTGGTAGATGCAGAAGGTTCTTGAAGGGCTGCCAAAAAAAAAAAGAGAAATACTCAGCTGAGGTCTCGTCTGTGCAGAGCAGAGTAGAAAGATCATTTATCTGTATTATATCTGCACTTTTATCACAGCAGCTTGACACTGGTGACTCATGTTGTTCTTGTGGTGCACTGTAACCTGTAGGTCTTTTTCTAAAGGAATTCATCACTATAGTTCAATGTTTAGACCTGATTTGTCTTCCTACTATACCTGATTATACTTGCCTGAGTGCATAGAAATGTATTCTGTGTACGGAATTATATTTTTTTCACACCAGTTTTCCAAGACCATGGTAAATGTTGTTTACATATTCTTGGCAGTCCTTCTAACCTTGATACAATCTTCAGATTTAGTAATAAAATTCTGTATTAGTCAGACATTAATAAATTTATTAAGTAGTGCTGGACCAGGACAAATCCTGAAGAAATTAGGTTGGTTTGTCCTTCAATATGATAATAAAGACATATTCTCTGAACATGAATTTTCTCTATCCGCAAGGTTTATTGTATTGTGACAGAATAAATCTGATAGGTTCAACCTTTGCTTTTCTTCCAGTCAGGCTCCCAAAAAAATGCTACAATAAACCTGGTTTCACTTGGCTACCTCAAGTAACTGATATTTTCAGTGACATTCATGTCAGAATACAATTTTCCAAGCATTTAAAACTAGGACTTATTTAAACTGCACTACAATATTTAATTAAAAAACCCACAGAATAATATTCTCTTTCTAAAAGTTACTTTACAGAAGTGGAAATAAATGTAATTTCTCTTTTTCTCAAAAACGATTTAAAAGGTTATATTCACCTACTTCCTTTTTTCCTTTTGTGTCTAGTCAAGTGATATTTATAATAAGTACTATGATTGTGCTAATTCCGTCAGACAACAGATCTACAGAGGCTATAAATTCTAAATAACACATGGACTGCATTACAAGAAGTGTAATAACTGGACAACCATTAACCTATTATACTTGACAAAAGGTGTTTAGGAAAAATTGTTACAAAATGCATTTCATTAAATTCTGAATAGCTTTTGAAATTTCATGTTATATAAGAAGCGGGTTTTAAGCCGTACTACTTTGCATGCCTAACTCCATGTCTACTCATTTTATAGACATGCTAAACTGGAAGAATTTTCCTCTAGCTATAGAAAGATGCCTTTGCAAAATTCGAAGATGGAACATAAATAAATCAGCAGACTAAATACTTACTTGGGGTAGGGGAACAATGTATAAGGATGCATACTTAAAAGTCAGTGATTTTGAAACCCATTGTTTAGTTTGAAAATTTCTTAATTTGCCAGAGCTTTTGAAGGGCCATGGAAGTGTAGAATAAACAAAGGATCACTTAGATAAATTCAAAACTTAAGGTTTATTTTCATTCTGTAGACTTAAATTTGCGATATCAGTGCAGATAATAATAGAATAATGAAATAATTTAGGTGGCTTTGAATGTGTTCTGGCTCAACCTGCTATTCAAGACAGACTTGGCTGTTTAGGGCATTATACAGTCAAGTTCTGAAAGTTTTTGAGGGGGAAGATCCTACAACCAGTCTGGACGCCTACTGCAGGTCTTAACAACCTCTCTACAATTTTTTTTTCTTATATCTAATCCCACTTCACCTTGCCGCAGCTTGTGTCCATTACCTCCTTTCCTTTTAGTTCTAAGAAGTGTCTTGCTCCGTCTTCCTAATAACGACTGACTAGATTGTTATATTCTGCATCTAATTTTCTTGAATCTATCAGCTTGTACTGGCAGCCTTGTGGGGTTTTGCAACCCATTAATGAGAGCTAGCTATCAAAGCCTAACTTCATTTTGCAGACTTGGGAAATGTGCGCTCTCCAGTGTGCTGAGAGCTAAATCTGTTTCTAGCTCAGTATGATGGACAGAAGGGATTTCTGGCCTGATAAGTATTTTTGGTTTAGAGTTTTATTTTAACTTTAAAACTAAACTGCATTACATAGACAAGACTATATTTCAGCAACCTATGGGACAATTGTTTAGAAAGATCGCAAGATTAAATCTGGACTAGATTTTCAAAACTGTTCAGGCAGAGATTCATATTTAATTTTTTAAGCATTGACAAACTTTTTACAGCCTTTGAAGAGTACAAAAATGATAGTGGGTATCTGATTATGTAGGTAATTATGTTCTTTGGTGCCAGTTCCATGTGGCCTTCATTGTCTTAGTTAACAGATCTAAACAGCACCACAATAACTTATATCCTAGAACACTTTTTTCTTTAATTTTACTTTCTAAAAAATATATCCCCCCTTTTTGCCAGTGTTGACAGTATTGATAAGAAAAACAGTTTGAGGGCTTTTCATCTAAATGAAATGTTATTTTTCTAAAGCAATGATCACTTTATATTAAGTATATGTCCAGCTGATGAAAGGAAATTTGTGTGTTTGGCATTCCTTCTTAAAAAAATAATGAGTTATCTGAAATATTTTCTTTGCAAGTTATCTGTTAGTAGTCACAGTTCACTGCTGTGTGAATCAAGTGTGTAAATCTATCTTGTGCAGAGCTGGAAAACCTGCAATTCACACATCCAATCTTATTTCACTAATTGAGTGAACCTTTTTAATCTTAAATAACAACTTCTGGCTTCAAGCAAACATTGTGCTATTTTATCAAAACCTTTTCTACATTTCTACTCCATGTCCTGTAGGTGTAGATTCACATTATAGTCTGGTAAAGTATAGCAAGTACATGAAACAAAATTCTTCATAAAGCCAGTGTTGGGCTGTTACATTCTGTGACAAGCAGTAGTGAAATGTACAGAGAAGGCTTTGTGGGGGATGTGGCAGTAGGAGGAAGCCTAGGACTAAGCGATCATGAGATGATAGGATTTTCTGTTCTAGGTGAAATGAAGAGGGTGGTTAGCAGGACAGTAGCATTAAATTTCCAGAGGGCAGACTTTGAACTCTTCAGAAGGCTGGTTGGCAAAGTCTCATGGGAGACAGTGCTTAAGGGCAAGGGAGCCCATGAGGGCTGGGAGCAATTCAGAAAGGAGATCCTAGCAGCTCAGGAGAAAACCAGGAAAAAGCTGTCAGGGGTAAAAACAGCTTGGTTGAAGAGAGAGATCTTGAGTGATATCAAGAAGAAGAGAAATGTTTATGGGCTCTGGAAGAGGGGACAGGCCTCTTGAGTGGACTACAGGAGGGAAGTGAGATTGTGTAGAGAAAAAAATCAGAAGGGCTAAGGCTCAACTAGAAATCAGAATGGCAAAGTCTGTGAGAAATAACAAAAAATCTTTCTATAAATATATAAATAATAAAAGGAGAACTAGGGAGACCACACACTCCCTATTGGATGCAGAAGGAACAACAGTGACAAGGGACGAGGAAAAGGTTGAGGCACTTAATGCTTCTTTGTCTCAGTCTTTAATTGTTAAGAAAATTGTTCCCTCTGTGTACAAACCCAGGAGCTAGAGGAGCAAAATAAGGCTCCCATGATGCAACAGGAGGTGGTCAGAGACTTGCTAGCCTGACTAGACACCCACAAGTCTATGGGGCCAGACGGGATTCACCCGAGGGTATTGAAGGAGCTGGCGGATGTGCTGGCCAAACCCCTTTCCATCATCTTCCAACAGTCCTGGAAGACTGGGGAAGTTCCACTGGACTGGAGGTTGGATGATGTTGTGCCCATCTACAAGAAGGATCACAGGGAGGATCCAGGGAACTACAGGCCTGTCAGTCTGACCTCAGTGCCAGGGAAAGTCATGGAAGAGGTGATCTTGAGTGCTATCAAGAAGCACATGCAAGAGAACTGGGTGATCAGGCCCAGTCAACACGGGTTCACAAAAGGCAGGTCTTGCCAAACTAACCTGATTGCCTTCTATGATAAAGTGACTCAACTACTGGATGAGGGAAAGGCTGTGGATATGGTCTTCTTGGACTTCAGCAAAGCCTTTGACACAGTTTCTCACAGCATTCTGCTATGGAAACTGTCAGCTTCTGGCTTGGACAGGCGCACACTCCCCTGAGTGGAAAACTGGTTGGATGGCCGGGCCCAGAGGGTGGTGGGAAATGGTGTTAAATCCAGCTGCAGGCCAGTTCCAAGTGGGGTTCCCCAGGGCTCAGTGCTGGGTCCAGCCCTGTTCAATGTCTTTATCAATGACCTGGATGAAGGCATTGAGTGCATCCTTAGCAAGTTTGCGGACGACACAAAGCTGGGTGGAAGTGTCGATCTGCTGGAGGGCAGGGAGGCTCTACAAAGGGATCTGAACAGGCTGGACTGCTAGGCAGAGTCCAATGGTATGAGGTTTAACACGGCCAAATGCCGAGTCCTGTACTTGGGGCACAACAACCCTGTGCAGTGCTACAGACTAGGAGAAGTCTGTCTAGAAAGCTGCCTGGAAGAGAGGGACCTGGGGGTGTTGGTTGACAGTGACTGCTCATGAGCCAGAAGTGTGCCCAGGTGGCCAAGAAGGCCAATGGCATCTTGGCTTGTATCAGGAACGGTGTAACCAGCAGGTCCTGGGAGGATATTCTCCCTCTGTACTCGGCACTGGTGAGACCGCACCTCGAGTCCTGTGTTCAGTTCTGGGCCCCTCACCACAAGAAGGATGTTGTGGCTCTGGAGCGAGTCCAGAGAAGAGCAACAAGGTTGGTGAAGGGGCTGGAGAACAGGCCTTATGAGGAGCAGCTGAGAGAGCTGGGGTTGTTTAGCCTGGAGAAGAGGAGGCTGAGAGGAGACCTCATTGCTCTCTACAACTACCTGAAAGGAGGTTGAAAGAGGAGGGTGGTGGCCTCTTCTCCCAAGTGACAGGGGACAGTACAAGAGGGAATGGCCTCAAGCTCCGCCAGGGGAGGTTTAGTCTGGACATTAGGAAAAATTTTTCACAGAAAAGATCACTGGGCACTGGAACAGGCTGCCCAGTGAGATGGTTGATTCACCTTCCCTGGAGGTGTTTAAGGAATAGTTGGACGAGGTGCTAAGGGTCATGGTTTAGTGTTTGATAGGAATGGTTGGACTTGATGATCCGGTGGGTCTCTTCCAACCTGGTTATTCTACGATTCTATGTATGTGTATAAATTTTCTTTCTTTTTTTCTTTTTTTCCCCCTCTCATATAAGAATACTAGAAAGGGCCTTAATCTGAATTTCCAAAGATAATATTGACATAGAAATTCATTCCTTTTCAGCCTGAGCTCTGGAACAATTCCTGGCTGGTTCGACACATCTATAAAGTGCTGTTGTATTGGTCAAGACTGAAATGTTGGAGGAAGATTTCAGACTGTCTAGATGGATTTGTATGAAAGAGCTGTTGAGTGTCTTGAGGGCTTTTGTTTGGTTGTTTGAGTTTTTTTATGTATGTCTGTGTTCCTCTCCACTACACCCTCCCACCCACCTCCTGTTTTTCCTTTTCTTTTTTTCTCACTCAGGAATACATTGTTTGATATTGGAAAGAAAAATAAAGGTATCCAAATGTCTGCTTATGCTGAGCTTGAGAGAAGTGAGAGAAGTGAAAACTTCCTTCAGAATTTATCACCTAGATGCTGTATTGTATGACCATACCCTGACAGATTGAACAGACACTTGCAAACAAGGCAACTCAGAATCAATCCCACCTTCCTTTGCTGTTGATCAGGGTTTTGAATCCTGATAACTCACATAACAAGATATTCTTCTGGCTATAATACACTGCATTTTAAGTGTCTTCCTTCAAATTCTTCATATTGCAACTCTTTAGTTTTGAATTACAAATGACATGACAAATAGAAGTTGAACTATATTCTCCCAGCATAGCGCACACCAGGCTCCAAAAATATTCTCCTACATGGCCTGGCATATTCAGTGCCAGCTATCCAATTCAGTTTTGCTGAAAGGTGTTGTTTCTGTAACTACAGTAGTGAAGCTATATTGCTGTCATAGAATCATTGAATGATTTGGATTGGAAGGGACTTTAAAGGTTATCCAGTTCCAACCCCCTGGCATGAGCAGGGACACTTCCCACCAGACCAGGCTGCCCAAGGCCCTCTTCAACCTGGCCTCAAATGCTTCCAGAGATGGGGCAGCCACAGTTGCCCTGGGCAACCTGTGCCATTGCTTCGCCATCCTCATTGTGAGTTCATACCACACCACTCCAACAAAACATTGGGTCAAGATTAGAAAGCAACAAGAAGCCTTTAGAAAATCTTCCTAATAAAATTATAATATATTGATTATTGCTCATGGTTGAATTCAGCACTTTACTACAATATGTATTACAAAAAATATAATTTTATGTATAAGCAGTTGATTAACAACAGTTACAACAATGTAAGTTGTTATCAATTGTGAAAAAAAATGGATTGTTTGCCTATGTATAAATACAATCAAAACCTTCCACACCTCATCCAATTTCTAGTTATGACTTATGTTGTAGTAGATTAAAAGTACAAATGCATCCCAATGAAACTGAATCGTGAGCCAGCTCAGTCCTGGAATTCAATATGGATCATGCCTTTTTATGTTTTATCAATTTTTAATGTGAGAGCAAAACTGAGGATATTAGAAATACCAACACCTTTATCTAAAAGCAGATGTCAGACAAAAGATGCTTTGTTGTTCTTGTGCTTCCTCTACATTTTGAATAAAGTAATACCTAACAATACTTTAACTCTTGAAGTAAGTTATCCAAATAAACAATTGAAGAAGTATCAAAATGCAGTTATGAAAACTTTCCTCCTCTTTTACGTTTACTGTTGTCAGTAATATTATTTTGATTCTGTTTCTTTCCTAGTTTGATATGTTGAAACATTTATTTTTTAAAATTTATATTAACAGCAGAGAGACAAACTGTTATACATGCAGAATTTCAGTGTCCATACCCATTTAAGTCTGTCTGAACAGATGAATTAACTCTAATACTTGTATTTGGATTCATTAACTGTTGAAAATACAAAGGAGTTTGATGGATAAAGATTAATATGCAACAAACCAAATGTTATGCTTAAAAAAGTCTCAACATAATGACAACAGAAAATGCTCTCTTCCTCCCAAAAATAAAGATGGTACAGTTACATTTTAGTTTTCTGAATCATTAAAAAAAACTTTCATCTCATTGGGAGTCCTGAGAATCAGTTGAACTCAGACATTACATTTGAGAAGAATTAAAAGTTCTGCTGCAGTCTTACTTCAACATTGTGTCTTTCATATTGGTATACATTTGCTTCTATTTCTCATATACTTCAAAGAAGAAAATTTCCATGAAATCCTCATGTGGTTAAATGCAACAAATCTTTCCATTGTTAAACCACATCAAAATTCTGACAATTATTGCTGAAGTCTATTGAATTAGAATGTTCTAAGCGAAGATCTTCTGGAGCTTATAGGGGTTGGCAATAGACTGACTGAAAAGGAAAAATCAACTAGACAGTTGACAGAGCAGAGAAGGCAAAAGCTACAAGAAAAATGCATAAGTTCTAACCATATATATCTTTCAGTTACCACCAAAAGATGGATATATGCAGGATATCAGGACAATGTGGGAATAAGCATGCTGTTCACATTGATTAAAGGATGCCTTAAACATTTATTCATACAACTGAAAAAATGTCTCATTGTTTGTTATGAATTCTCATCAAGGTTATTAACAAGTTTCTTATTGTGGTAGAACTACAAACTTATCTACCCAGCCTCAGAAACACACAAAGAACATAGGGAGAGAGCTCATTTGTGACACACAGTGGGTGCTTTTTGGAGATAGCTGGAACTACTTGGGTCCACACTTAAAGCCCCTGGTGTCTCCTCACAGAGGCCATGCCTACAACCCCATCCTGCCACCAATGTTTCAACTGCATCCAATACAATCATTGATTCTATCCTTTTACTGTAGTCTTTTTTTTATATAATCTCATTTTTTTCATAGAATGTTTTTTTGTTCTAGAAAGTACTATGCCTGAAATAAAAAAATGATTGTAAAGATGAGTATGATTTATTCTTAGCAAAAGAATAATTTTAAGACTTAAGTAAGAAAAAATACTTCTAGTCATGTCAGTGTAATTATTCATATACTCTACAAATATTTGCACAAAAGAATAAATTACTTTTTAATAATGTCAATAATATAGATTACAGCTCCTGAAGACTGAAATCAGAACTGTTACACTAAAATGCAGATAAATCTGCATTGCCACTGAGAGAAGTAAATACTCTGTGTGTAAGCTTTGGATGAAAGTTTAAATATGAGTTTGTCTTTTTTCACACCTGTTCACCTGCCATTTCAAGTCACTGTCTGCAAGCTCAGGACTAAAATGGTCTATTGAGTAATCTTCCCTGGTTCTCTGGTCTTATTTCAGTTCTTAGTTTCAATAGATTTCATTTGATTTTAGGGTTGACTGCCAGTGCTCTATCATTTTAGCTGTTCAAGGGAATACCTCAAGAAAAACATTGAAAAGGTCATTTCCCTAGTTTCCCTGCAATCATTGCCTGTCATGATAAAAATCTCAAATGCTAAATCTGGACTTGTTAGTTTCCCTTTGTCTATAAGACAGGTAATGGGATGGGACACTAATAAAGTGGTTAGTTTCTCTTCAAAGTATCTTGAAAGGTTTTAATTGTCTATTTGATGAGATTTTCTAGAAAGCTGAAAGATAGACAGTTTTCATAGAATCATAGAATCATAGAACAACCAGGTTGGAAGAGACCCACTGGATCATCAAGTCCAACCATT